>CM044905.1:50043649-51506968 GCA_024500145.1 Gentiana dahurica var. dahurica
TTGAGGGTCCCCATACATCACTGTGAATTAAGGTGAAAGGTGTGGATGGGAAGTGAGGTAATTTAGTATACACAGATTTGGTGAGTTTGGCAAATTGACAAATATCACATTGAAGATCATTAAGATTACATCCTTTAAACAATTCTGGAATTAAAGTCTTTAAATAACCAAAACTTGGATGTCCTAGTCTATAATGCCATAACATGATATTGTCTAAGTTTTGAGTGCAGGCTGCTGAGGCAGATTCAGTCTTCAGTCTTCTGTCTTCAGCAGGGTTGATCACAAACAGTCCTGAGCAGGGTTTAGCTTGACCAATCACTTCCTGTGAAGAAAGATCCTAGAATGTGCACTGATCCTTATCAAAAACAACAGTCCAATTCAGATCTTTAGTGAGTTTACTGACAGATATAAGGTTACAATCTAACTTTGGAACAAATAAGACCCCTTGTAGGTATATCTGATTAGTAAGTTTAACCTTCCCAACACCTTTTGCATAAGAAACAGAACCATCAGCAGTTTTAATTCTATGAATTTGGGTGCATGGCATATAGTGGGTAATGAGGTTTTTATTACCAGTCATGTGGGAAGAAGCCCCAGAATCAACAATCCAAGTCTCATTACTAAGAGGTGAGCGGAATATACCTGTTTTAGCATGAGAGGCCATTTCAGTAGAGGAGCTACCTTCCTGAGGCTGAGCAATAAAGGCTTTGAAGGCAGCAAACTGAGCATTCAGATGGCTGTCATTCTCCTCGTCACTGACAAGTCTGCCTTGATTTTCCCTGGTTGGTTTTGAGGTTTTAGAGGGATTAGGCTTGCCATGAAGCTTCCAGCAATTGTCCTTGGTGTGATTTGTGCGTTTGCAGTGATCACAGAACAACCTTCCAGTTTTCTCAGCAGGCTTCCTGTAAGTCCCAGTAACCTGAGCAGCCTTCCTAACATTCAGTAGGGCAGTACCTTCAGTAGGGTGATCAGCAGGGGTGTTCAGCAGCATGACTTTCCTCCTGCTTTCTTCATGTTTGACCTCAGCAAACATAGATTTGAGATTTGGGAGAGGTTTTGTGGCAAGAATTCTCCCTCTAACATCATCAAGAGTAGGGTTCAGTCCAGTGAGGAACTTGAAGACTCTTTTCTTTTTTATGATGTCCTTATAGAGGGCAGCATCCTTAACATCATTCCAGGGGTGAGTTTCCAGCATATCTAAGTGTTGCCATGCCTTAGATAGTTGGTTGAAGTATTGAGTTACAGACATATCTCCTTGTCTGCAGTTTTGAATTTGAGCTTCAAGTTCGTACACTTCTGATGTATTGTCTTTCTTGGAGTAAAGATCTCTGGCATTGTCCTAGATTTCTTTTGCAGTATCATACATCATAAAGTTCTCACTGATCTCTTTTGTCATTGATCTTGTGAGAATGGTCATGACTTGATTATTAGCAGTGTCCCATGCTTCAAATCCTGGGTCATCTTCAGCAGGGGCAGGTTTAGAGCCGGACAGGTATCCCATCTTACCTTGTCCTGAGATGTACATTTTCATGGATCTTGACCACAGCAAGTAGTTGTTGCCATCAAGTCTATGATTTGTATAAGAAGAAGATTCAGTGACCCTAGCCTGCTGAGGCAGCTGGGAGTCAACTGGTGAAGATGAACTGTCAGTTACAGTAGACATTTTGAAAACAAACACTGAGTTGCAGCGGATTTTAGAACTCAGTAACCTTGGCGCTCCGATACCATGAAGAGAGTTTGAGAATGTGATAAACACAAGAGTAAACTTCAACTTAGTTTATTCATTGATTGAACAAGAGTATAAATAGATACAACTTTAATAAAGTAAACTAGCTATGCTATGGATAGCAATTATGGCGGCCAACTTGAGTATCTATATGGGCGGCTAGAACTTAGAACCCAATAAAGTAGAAAAGTTATGACAAGTGACATATTAATTATTTATATAATATAATTAATATGTCATGTGTACAAAGAATAAATAATGTGCACAAGTGTTACACAAAGAGTGCTAGAAATGCTAATATTTCAACAGTTAGATTTGTCAATTTTCACATAATTCTACTATTTTGGTTTTTCAGTCCTTTCCTTATGAATTTTGGGAAACTGAGTTGGTCTAGCAGTGATCATAGGTGCATTCCAGTCTTCATCAGTAGGGAAGGGTCTTCCTTTCCCCCTGAATCTATTAACCTTTGAATGAGAGTCATTCTTTTGTAAATAATACTTGAATGTTTTGTTAAATGATTTTAAATCTGTTTTTCCTTTTTCAGCCTTCTGAGTTTTTCTATATGATCTGCCAGTTTACTGAGTGCCACCAACTGATTTTACAGTTTTGTCAATTTTTGATCGAGGCTGTGCTGAACTGTTATCAGTTCTAATAACTTCATCATCTTTCTAAGTTCTAGACTTTTGTGGAACTACAAATTTAGGTGCAGCTGAACTAGGCCTGATCTTAGAATTCTGTTGATTATCAAACCCTAAACCTGATCTGTCTATAAATGGGTTTCCTGGTTTGAACTGAACTTTAGTGATTGGATCAACTGATGATTCTATGATGTTTATTACTTTTGTTACTTCATCAATTGAGCCAGCACCTTGAGTTCTGTTATTAGGCTTGGTAAGGTTTATTTCAAAGATTAAATCTAAGAACTTCATATTTCTACAATTCTTTCTCCCTTTTGACTTCCTCATAATTCTTTTGAATTTCCTTTAACTCCTTCATGAGTATGTCTAAAGTTTTATGAAATCTGCACTTCTATGATTGTTCATGGCAGTGTGACAGTTGGATGTAGAAGCATTTACCTCATAACATTTGATTGATAAGTTCTCAGCTTCACATTCTATTTTCTGTTTCCCTTTGCTTGATTCAGCAACATTCTTTACTATATCAATTCGAAACAGTATAATTTCCTTATAGTGACAATTGGATCTTCAATGAATGTCTCAGTCAATCTTTCTTGACTATCAGCAACAAGAGCCTGTAATTTATTCTTGTATTCATCAAATTTAAAAAATGAACAGCTAATCACATTTATAAAGTGATTTTGTGAATCCATGATGCAGTTTTGAAAAATCCTTTTGAAAACAAATTGATTTAACAGATGGTCATTTCAGATGTCTCGAAGCAGTAACAACTTTGGATCACCTCCAAAAGGAAGAACCACTCCAATACCAAATATTGGATTGGTATCAGAAATAACAGAGTACAAGTAAAGAAACTGATGGAGATTCAGCTATAGATCTCTTCAGAATAGAAGCATTGCTCCGATACCAATTGTTGGTCCCTTGAAAAGGCTGACAAAAATTTAGAGGGTGGTGAATAAACTTGTCACCAAAAACTAGATCTTAAAACAAATTAGGTTCAGTTATAAACTTGCGTAGAGTTAAGCTAACTAAGCTGAGTGTAAATCAAACTGATTTATGCTCAAACTGAGTTAACCAGAAGCGGACAAATTAAAGCCTTTTGATTGTTCAGGTATCAATTTGAATAAAAGAATGTAGTGCCAACTCAGTTTCTGATGTTTGCTGAGTTTGTGATCTATAGAGATATATGCTATGTTGATGTAACTAAATGCCTAAAGTAAATAAGTAAATGATACAGAAAAATATAGAGGTTCCGAGTGGTGTAATCTTGTCAATCCTCTCTTCCCCTGTGATGTTGGAGGAAAATTCCACTAGAAATCTTTGATGTAGATCGGTCACAAAAAGTTCTAAACTAATAGTCCTTGGCTAATCTCTAGCTTTACTATCTAAGAAACTAAAGAACATGTAGAATGGCTGCTCTACAACTGCTTGCACACTGGTCCTTGGAGGGTAGTATTGCCTCTTCTCCAGCTCATCACAAACACAGTCTTCTTGACTGCACTCAATTGTCCTTCACACATTCTTGGTGTTTCATAGTCCATACCTTTGATAAAAATCAAAGTTGAGACTTGAATAAATAACTATGATTCAATTTATGATATGAGTTTCTTCTTTTGGATGTATATATGATATGCACAACAAGCTCTGTTTTCTTCAAGTGTGGATCTTAATATATTCTTGAATACTTATGAACACTTTGATGATTTTGATCTGGATCTTGCAATATAGAATAAATCATGAGTTCTTTTTAATTCACTTTCCCTCTTACTAAATCTTTCTTGACATGTTTATTCCTTAGAACTCCGCACCTCTTCAATATGTAGAAGTGGTTTATTTATAGGGGTTTTTCCAACGTTCATCTTGTTTGAATTTGAATTCTTGTATCTGTTGGTAGTCCTGCTATTCTGTTGATTGTCGGTGTGCTTTCTGATAATTCTTTTATCCAATTATATTGCTTGCTTTATAACGGTCAGATTCTTTCTTCAGTTTATATGTCTTGAGCTTGAAACTGAGCTTTTGGAGTTTTGTCAGTTTTCAGCTGATATAACTGAGTGATTCAATTTTAAGAGCATTAAGTGAGTTTTTAATCTTCTTCAAAACTCAGTACTCTATTCTCATCTGATTTTATATTGATTTAATCAGAGTACGCCATAACATTTAAAAATATCCAAGATGTCATTGTCCTTATGTATCTTAGGTCTTCATACAAGATCCATAAAGTTAGTTCAGGCTCACCACAAACTTACCTGAATTCTTACTTTACACTTACGGCTTTCATAAACTGAGTTTGAACCCTCAGTTCTTCAGTCTTCAATAACTGAGTCTGTGTCCCTCATCCTTCATAACTGACCTTGTCCCCTCATCCTTCAGCTTCTAGATAAGCCAACCGAGTCAGTGTCCCTCAGTGAACTTACCTTCTTTAGTTTTTGTAGGTGTGCTATGTTTCTTTTCCAAAGTCAGTTTCTCAAACTGAGTGTTCTTCAATTGTAAACTCATCATGTAAGTTCTACATCCTCCATGATTTCATCAAGTCAGTTTCTCTATTTCTCAGTTCCGACTCTTACACTATTACAGTGCTTGTCTGATTTACCTATACAAATATCAGACTCTATTAAATCCTATACATTTATATCTAGACATCTTTTTGCTTTGCACTGTAACAACTAGTTATGGCACTTAATAAAAAGGATCTAAAACAATAATTAAATAAGTGATGAATCATCATCAAAACATAAAATTTATTTTCAACATCATCTCTCAGCAATCTTCATCTCAAAAACTTACCAATCTAAATCTACAAATCAAGTAGATCAATTAAAGTGCTCAAACAGAAATCATCCAGGATCTACTTGACCGAGAGAGCTGCAATCAATCCTTCAAAGTGAGATTCAGAATAAAGATCTCATCATTGTATCATTAATTTGATACAACACCAACTCAATTTTATCAACGAAGTTCTCAAGGAAATGACAAACCAGTTGAAGCATCTACGGGGTGTGAAGGAACAACGAAGAAGACAGATGATTTGTTGGAGAAAAGAAGTTCTTTAGATGAGCTGTGTGCAAGTAGAACATTGAAGCATCGGCAGGGTGTGCGGCATTTGCGGGGTGTCAAGGATTGGCTACTTAAGGTGTGAAGCATTTGCGGGGTGTGAGGCATCTACGGGGTGTCAAGTACTCTTACCTATTTTATTATACTAGAGTACAATAGTGATACCTCCTGAGTCACGGGAGAAGCGGTCACGTAGGAGATTATGCCACTCTGAAGATCGATAACATTTATTCTCTTCTCTACTTTCAGCACTTTACATTCAGTACTTGCATACTTAATGTCACACTACTCAACACTGAAAACCAAGCTCAAGGCTTATTTTGAAGCTTATCATTATTCTATTGCACTTACTTTTAGACGATATCCAGAACAGTAAAATAAGACGAGATTCTTGATAGTCTGTTCTTACTGATCAAAATCGCTTTTAGGTAAGAAACTCCAAAATCGAAGAGAGTTCATTCACCCTCCTGAACTCTCACAAGCCTTGTTTTGCGGTCCAACATCCTTACTTCAAGCAATGAATCCAGTAGAATATCAACTATATAGAAAATGTGGAAGAACCTCACAAGGCTCAAGAATGAACCTCCTAGATCCATGTACTGCTCCCGCTGAGCTTCTAAAGCACTACTGTGTTTTTGGCCCAGTTGTAGAATATTCGGTGACCTCTTGCTATGAAAGTTTCTAGCTTACTGTATCACTTAATCAAAGTGATTGCAAACCCAGACTGTAGCTCCTATTATCTTCATAAGACTTTGTGTATACATCTGTATATCTATGTTTATTCGATTCCTTGTTTCAATTAACTAGGAACCCATCCTTAACACTTTAAGGATATTATCGACAATTACCAAAACACTTTCATACTTACATATGACTCCTCATGTAGTATGAACATCTGGTAAAATTCTTATGATATGGATCCTATTGCGGTAGCAAAGGGAACCTTCCATAAGAATCATCTTTCACCTTATCTTCAGGACTAACGTCAAGTCATAGATAGATCCTGAGAACACCGGCTAGTAGTATCTCTTGCTATGATTTATGCTAAACTCTTTTAGCATCCCATCTATAAGGGTGAACTGTGATAATTAAGCAGTTTCATAATCTATCACTATAGACTCTTATTTCCAAAATAAGAACTGCTACTTCCAAGAACTTTCATAAAGACCTCGAACTACCAACTACTGACAGTGACATGGGGTGTCAATTCCGAGAAGGATATCCAATACCTTGCTTGAAAACTATAACACTCCCACTAACCCTTTGGCACATTAGGCTTGTCTTTCCTTTTGATCAAATCAAAATCCTTTGATCTGTCAAAGTAAAGAGCTTATATAGAGAAACTGGTTTGAGTCCATTAATGGATCTCGCAAATGTTATTGTCTATGAACATCAAGCCATTGACCTAACATTTTAACGCTATCATATAGCTATGACACGTAGATGCAACAAGACTAACTGAATAGATTTTAGCATAGCTGGTAGCTAGAAGGTAATGAAAAGGTTTTGACCTCGTTTTAGCCATCAACTCAGTTTAACTGTTAGGAACATTTTATTGTTTTGATGATGGCCATACTAGCTGTTATAGCAAGCCTGAAATAAGTTTAAATGTAGTAGAAATGTTTGTATAGGCTTTACTTAGAAGTCTGACATGTTGTATAAGTTTAGTCAGACAAGCATTGTACTAGACTGGTAGGGAGGCTCAATAAAGATATTGGACCAGCTTAGTGAAGATAGCCAAGGGGCCAACACAGTTAAGTAAAGCCTATGGACTGACATACAACCAGGGAAGTCTGTGATGACCTTGGGTAAGTCTTAGATATATTACAAGTGATTTATAAATTTTCATTAATATGGTGTGAAGTGATATCACAAAAACTAAGGATCAGTGAAGAATATTTCTATCGGCTGATAAACAAAGCAACAATAGAGCAGATATCAAACAGCCAAGTAAAACAGTCATTTGACCGGTGAAGTAAATGAGAAAGCAGTCAAGTGAAGAAATCACTCAGCCGGTGAAGTAAAGAAAAGGCCGCAGAACTAAGTAAGCTGTTTGTACTCTTTCAAAACGTGGAAAATATGGTTGGGCAACAAATAAATGAAGAATCAATCAAGGATGGATTTTATGAAGAACGTTTGAAGAAAATCCAGATCACTGAAATCAAGACAGAATGAAGGATTATTATGTATATTAAATAGCCAACAGACGAAAATTGAAAATCAAGGAATCATGGCTATAAATAGAAGGCATTGATAGACAATGATGATAACCATTCATAATCAAGAATTCTAAGTGCTGTAACTCTGTCATTTTCACAAAAACCTTCTAATTTCTCTTACAAGAAACATCTAGAAAATCAATCTCAGAAAACAGAATGCTGAAAGACACAATCAAGTCTTAGTATTGATCAAACTTGTGAATCCTGATTTCACAACAACTTGAACGATCTTTTTGGATCAGCAATTGAATCAGATTGTCTGAGAATGAATTGCAGAAGTGTATAGTTGCTGAAGGATTTGTTCCCAAGGAGCAGTGTGCGGAAGACTGAGTCACTGAAGCTTTTGTAGTCAAGGAGTGATAGTCTGTAGACTGTGAAGCTTGTGTAGCCAAGGACAATCATAACTATTGTATTGGTGAAAGACAATAGTGAATTCCTCCAATCATCACATGAGAAGAGTGGATTAAGGGATTACACCATCCTGAACCACTACAAGCTTTTGTGTTTATTTACTTTCTGCACTTTATTTAACAGTATTTACATTCAGCACTTTACTTTATTTATGTGTGTTTAATTTACAGTGAAAGAACTATTAAGAATGGTTTTAACATTCCACTACACAAAGACTTTTCATCAAGAAAAGTTTTTGAAACTCCAATATAGTCATTCACCCTATCTGACTATATTTTCACCCTTCTATGGGACCAACAATTGGTATCAGAGCAGTGTTCATAGTATCAGAATCTGTTCATATATGATTTCTAGTAACATGGAGATCACATACTTTCAAAGTAGTTTTTCAAATCTGTGACATACATTTATATTTATTTCTCTGTGATTATGGATTCTTCAAACTTTATGTCTAAAATTACTATATTTAAAGTCAATAGCTTTGAGGAATATAAACTAGAATGTTGTCTCATCTTGCAGCAACTCATGAAGAAATGCTTGATGTCATTAATGATGGTCCTATCAAAATCATGACTGTGGAGACTATAGGCCCAAATCAAGGGAAATCAATTGAAAAGCCTAAGAAGGATTGGACCAAATATAATAGGAGAAGAGAAAATTTGGACTATGTTGCAAAAGATATGATATTGAAGACTCTGGACATTAATATGTTCACAAGGATTAAAGATTGCAAGACAATAAAAGCAACGTGGGACAAATTGGCACTTGTAAATGAAGGATTAGAGGCAATCAAAGAAAACAAATTATCTGTTGCAAAATAGAAATTTGAAAACTTCAAGATGAAGACAAGTGAATCCATTGATCAAATGAACAACATATTCTCAAGCATCATCAGTGAACTACAACAAATTGGACACAACTATCCACAAAAGGAAGTGTGCTTGAAGATCTTGAGAAGTTTACTAGATAGATGGAGAATCAGCATATCAGTACTTAAAGGCATATTGTACCTTGCACACACAGACACCTTGACCCTAATTTCACAACTTAAGGCTCATGAATTTGTGTTAAACTGTGAAGAAAGGGTACCTGCAGAGTTACACAAGACCAGTGCACTAATTGCACATCACCAAAGTCAACCAGTTGACTCAGCCAACAAAAAGACTCAAGAGCTGAAGAAGCAAGGGGCCTTACTGATAAGAAAATTTAACATATTCGAAAAGAAGCATTTCAAAGGCAACTCATCATCAAAATACAAATCAACCTCAAATAGAGACACAAAGAAAAATGATGATGAAGGAAGATGCTTTAACTGTAAGAAGAAAGGGCATTTCAAAGCTGGCTGTCCTGAAGAGAATAAAGACAAAGATGAAGAAAAGAGAAGACCCAAAGCTCAACTGACAAGAAGAACAGAAGGAAGGTACTAAATGCTGAGACAAGCAGTGAAGAGGATGACAGCACATCAGAGTCTTCTGACAATAACTCAGATGCCAATAAAGACACCAGCTCAAATGATGACAAAGCTTGCTTATGTCTAATGGCTAAGGAGATTGAAAAGACATAGGTAATATCTAGTGCATATACTTCTGCCATTGCACAATCTTCTAATTCTGCAACATTATTTCAAAATCCTATGAGTAAATTTGATGAAATTCGAATGAATCACGAAATTCTGGTACAAGAATGTGAGAATTTAAGAAACAAAAATAAAAGATTGAAGGAAGAACTAGATGTGCAAAAATCTTATTTAGCAAATAAAGAAGTTCACTTAGCTGCTTAACAAATAATAGATGATTAATCATCTGGTGTTGACAGAATGGCTAAGGAATCTACTTTACCCTTCAAATAGGATTTCTGCACCAGCTTAGGCGAAAAATGCACTAGCTTACAAGCCCCCAAAATGGTTTGGACCCAGATCTGGTCTTGGCTACAACCCTCAAGATGAGGGAAGACATAATGGTAAACACCAATCTAAATCAAAGACTAAAACTGGTCCCAAGTTCAGGAAAGGTCAAACCATTTTGTCTGTCACTTATCCTGCACTAGTCAAGGCACAGACCAGTGCAGTGAAACTGCAACAACAAATCATCTTACCAGCCTGCTAGAAGTAATGGCATATTGAAAGATAAGGGAAGACTTTACCCTTCAGAGGATGTTTGGAATGTTCCACCTCCAACATTTAAGAGGAGACCAACTCAAATACAGTCACATGTATTTAGAAAGAACCTACAAAAGCTTGGCTCTGGATATAATAAACAGTTTCAGAACAGGTCGCCTCCTACTTATTGGAGAGTGAAACAAAATGGAAAAATACCAATAAGGAAGAAAGTGTATCAGAATACCTTTAGTATATCAATTAGAAGTTATTATGACATGCCTTATACATATGAGGTTGATGATTTCAACCCTCTAAGAAGAAGATCCTTTTGATTTACACTTGGGGTAGGAGGCATGACTGCTAACAAGCATGGACCCAAACAGTGTTGGGTACCTAAAAATAATTAATTTGTTTTGTAGGATGTCTGGTACGTAGACAGTGGATGTTCCAGACACAAGACTGAGAATGAAGGTTGGTTGATTGAGCTTATAGCTTTTAATAAATCTAAATTCATATTTGGAGGCAAAGAAAACTCTGGCAATATTAAGGGGAAGGGCTAATATTGAAGAAAAGCTTGAAAATTCAGAATGTGGCATATGTCAAGGTATTGAATTTCAATCTCCTAAGCATCAGTGAATTCTGTGACAAAGGCTACAATGTGCACTTCAGCAAAGTAGGATGCAAGGTGATTCACAAACAAACCAACACAGTTGTACTTGAAGGAAAGAGAGAATACGACATGCATGTGGTGGATTGGAAGACTGCAAATGCAGAAACTTGCTTATTAGTCAAAAGAAGCAATCATCTAGCTGGATCTGGCACAGAAGACTAACCATCGAAATTTCAAGACGATCAACAAACTAGCGAAAAGCAAAATTGTGGAAGGCCTACCGGAGATCACATTCATGAAAGAAAGTCTATGTGATGCATGTTAGAAGGAAAAACTAATCAAGATCACATTCAAGTCAAAACCACACTAGTCAACAACAAGAATTTTACAACTTCTACATATGGATTTCTTTGGACAAGTCACTCCAGTAAGTGTAGTGGCAAGAAATACACCTTAGTGGTAGTTGATGACTTTTCAATATACACATGGACCATAAACATGAACAAGAAGAGGGAGACACTCAAGAAACTACCTGATCGACTTAAAAGGCAACAAAATGAGAATGAATTGAAGATCATCAAAATTAGATCAGATATAAGAACTGAATTCTTGAATGAAGCAATCAGAACATATTGTGAAGAAAATCGAGTCATGCATCAACTTTCTGCAGTAGGAACCCTACAGCAAAATAGAGTAGTAGAAAGAAGGAACAAAACTCTCAATGAGGTTTTCAGAACAATGATAGCTGAAGCAGGACTACCAAAAAGATTTTGGGCAAAACCAGGAAACACAACATGCTACACACATAATAGATCAACCATTAACAAACATTATGGCAAAACACCCTATGAAGTTTGGAATGGAAGAAGACCTAACATCTCTCGCTTACATATGTTTGGAGCTAAATGTTTTGTCTTAAACAAGAATCAGCTACACACATTTGATGAAAAAGATGATGAAGCAATATTCATGGGATATTCAGACATAAGCAAAGCTATCAGAGTTTTAAATAAAAGAACCCTGGTGATTGAAGAATCAATCCATGTAGTGTTTGATGAACCCAACACCAGCTGTGAAGATCATCACACTCAAGAAGATATGGAGACAAGAAACCCAATTCTGGTCCAGCTTAAATAGAAGCAGAAGCACCAACTACAATGGTGGAGGAAGCAGCTAAAGAGCAAGAAGAAGAACCAACCATTACCCCAGAAGAAGAAGCATCACAGATACAACTTCAACCTGATATCAACTAGCTCAAAGATCACTCAGCTAATCAAGTCATTGGAGATGTTCATACATGTGTAAGAACCAGAAGACAACTTGAAAGCATGTTAACTTGTTTTTTGTCATAGGTTGAACCTAAAACAATAGATGATGCAATTCGAGATGCTGATTGGATCAAAACAATGCAAGAAGAACTCAATGAATTTGAAAGAAATGAAGTTTGGGAACTGGTGGACAGACCAGACCTAGAAAATATCATTGGAACCAAATCGGTATTCAGAAACAAGATGGATGAACAAGGAGCAATTGTAAGAAACAAGGAAGTATTGGTAGCTAATGGATATTCCGAAACAGAAGAAATAGACTATGATGAAACCTTTGCACCAGTAGCAAGATTGGAAGCAATCAGACTGTTCCTGGCATTTGCAGCACACAAAGATTTCAAAGTCCATCAGATGGATGTCAAAAGTGCATTTCTGAATGGAATACTGGAAGAATAAGTATATGTGGAGCAACCCCTGGTTTTCAAATCAAAGGAAAATAAAACAAAGTATACAAACTGAAGAAAGCATTGTATGGACTCAAGCAAGCACCTAAAGCCTGGTATGAGATTCTATCACAATTCTTAATCAACAATGGATTTAGCAAAGGACCCATTGACAAGACACTTTTCAAGCTACAAGACGGATCAAGCACCCTACTTGTCCAAATATATGTGGATGATATCATAATTGGATCAGAAGATGAGAAGCCGTGTGAAAAATTTGCAAATCTAATGAAAAGCAAATTCCAAATGAGTATCATGGGAGAACTCAACTATTTTCTTGGATTACAAGTGAAACAGATGATGGATGACATATTCATCAATCATGCCAAATTTAGAAAGAACTTAATAAACATGTATGGAATGGGCACTAGTGGAACTTCAGATACACCAATGTGTCCAAGAGTCATTCTTGGAAAAGATGAAAATGGAAAGGATGTGGATCAAAAGATGTATAGAGGAATTATTGGCTCACTACTTTACCTAACTGCAAGTAGACCAAATATTGCATTTGAAGTAGGAGTATGTTCTTGATTCCAATCTCAACCAAAGGAATCTCACTTACTAGCATCTAAAAGAATCATCAAATATTTAAAGCATACAATAAATGTGGGAATTTGGTATCCAAAAGATGGTGGATTCAAGTTAATTTCCTATTCAGACTCAGATTATGCTGGATGCAAGGTTGACAGAAAAAGCACCTCAAGAACTTGTCAAATTCTAGGCAGCAGACTAGTATCATTGATTAGTAAAAAGCAGAATTCTATATCAACTTCAATAGCTGAAGCAGAATACATAGCATCAGGTAGTTGCTATGCACAAGTCCTATGGATAAGACATCAACTAAGGGACTATGGAATAGAATAAAAGACAATTCCTATCATGTGTGCTAACACAAGTGCAATTTCAATTTCAGAATGTAGTGCTTCACTAAAAAATAAAGCATGTTGAAGCGAGACATCACTTTATTAGAGATCATGTGGAAAAAAGAGATGTAATCTTGAAGTACATATCCACTGAAGATCAATTACCTGATATATTCACTAAACCACTCAGTCATGAAAGGTTTTGTAAATTATGAAATGATTAAAATTGACTAAGTTTCATGGACTAGAAAACTGGAGTGACTAGCTGAGTGACTTCACCAGCTGACGGAACCTTTTCCATTTTGTGTGCGCTCACTTGGCAGGTAAAGCACTGGTACCAGTGAAGTCCACTTAATTGGTTGTCAGGATTAGTTGTTTTGATGAAGCAGCTCAGTAATCAGGCTACTTGACCAGATGAATGACCAGCCAAGCCACTTAACCACTCAAGCTGAGTGGAGACAGCAGCAAAGTGAAGTGTGAATAAAATCAATTATTTACATATGTGCAAAATCAGAGATTTATGAGCATTAATTATTGAGGATTACACATGTGGATTATTTTTTTAATCAGATACAAGGATTAAAATACGGGAATTATTTTTTGAAAAGAGATAATGACGGCTACACCTCAAAAAGAAGGATTCATCATTACTTCTCTCGATCCACTATCCTATTATCCTTATTTACCGTGATTTATATTCAGATAATCATGCTATTAACTATTCACGTCTGCGTAAATCCCTTCCACACTCAATTGTGCAAATCTGTGTTCACACTCAAGAATCTCCAATATATAAACAACACTTCACCTTTTTCATAAATCTTTACGAATTCGTTGAAATCAAACCCTATTTCTCTAGAAAATTCAAGCCTTCATTCTCAAAATTTCTCTAAGTGTAACAATGGATTCATCTTTTTCAATCCAAGCCTCTACCACTAAATACAAGAAAATAATAGCCACTGGGTCATTCGTCAGACCCCAACACTATCTAGATTTATGCAACAATGATGCTCAAGCACGGCGTCTGGCTGATGGATGTAAAAACTTAGGGTTGATGACCTTTCTAAATCCCTCAATCACCTCAGGATTCTATGAAAACTAGATCTCTTTCTGGAAGAATGGAAGATTCATGGCAGGAAGCACCTCTGCAGATGGTGATTCATCTTCGGATAAGATCATCAGCAATGTACACGAAAGAGAACTGGTGATTACATCGGCATTCATTAATCATTTCCTAAAACTATCATAACCAGACCGGCCTAAACTGAAGACATGGATGTTGACACTGATTGTTTCTGGTTAGAAATTGGCAAGAATTCCACATCAGAGAACAAAAATCTCAACTGAAAGATCCGCACTCAAAAAGCCCTTTGAAAAATTTGGCTTATTAATAACCAAATGCATAGAAGGAAAGCTTGGATCTTTGCATGGAATAACCGAAGTTAGGACTAAATTGATGGCCATAATCTACCAGGGGTTGGAGTTTAACTGGGAAACTTTGTTTTCAATAGAATCAAGGAGCAAATAAGGCAGAAATTGATGCTTCAACCAATGGTGAGGAGAAAGGGTTAGCTAAACCTGGCATTTTCTGGAAGAAAAAGTCTTATGGGATTCCCTATCAATACCTCCTGGACTGTATGAAGGTAAACCTTTTCAATTGCACAAATTACACAATGCAAAAGTGATGTACACATATGTGAAATAAGCAAAAGAAGTACAGACTAGACCAGGATAGAAAAGAAAGCAACTTGAAGGAAGCACTTCTAGTTTTAGTAGGATGACAGGATCTCAAATAAGAGATGCTCAGCAGAGAAATTTGCAGTGTCATGATGACACCCATCTGGTAATCAGTGATGAAGAAAAAGAATCAGGAACTGGAGAGGAAGATGAAGAAGAGGATCAAGGAAATTGAGGTGGATATGAAATTGGAGAAGAATTGGGAGACATCCCTGAAAGGGATATAAATGAAAGGATAGAAAAGTACTTGGCTTGGAAATTGGGTAATACACAAGTCCAATTGTCCAACCTAGACAACATGCTAGAAGAAGATAAGTGGCTCTTCTCATTCTTTGGAATCACCAGTTTAGTTTGTCTACTTGACAACATGAAACTGTGGAAACTAATTGCAGATGCACAAGAAAAGTTAAGGCATCTTGAAGAGGAAGAAGAAGATGATGATGGAGATGATCAACACAATAATGACCAGGATGATGATGATGAGTACACCGTGACAATACTTGAGGCAATATAGAGAAGTGCAGCAACAAAGCAGAAACAACAAAGTGGATCAGCTGATGGCACTACACCGGCTGATACTAGCTTAGTCCCACCAGCTGATACAAGCAACCCCAACATAGAGTAAGAGGGAATGACTGACACTCCAACACCTACCCAACACAACACATTACACTCTATAGTTGATGAACTGGAGAAGAATACGCCCTGTCTCAGAGATCTCAAAACTACAATCTGGGTGAAAGAAACCTCCCAGGAAACCAAACTTGAAGCAATCACTACTTACATGGAGATGCATGTTGATGTCATAACCAAACAAACACTCTTAATCAAGCAAAATGCTCGTGAAACAGTAGATGCATTCACCCTCATGGCAAACAAAGTGAATGAACATGAAGAGAGGATGCAATAAATGGAAAGCTATCTGGATACTACATCTGAAACCTTAGATTGCATACTCTTTGTATCTACACAAAAAAGAAACATCTTGGAAAAACGTGCTGAAGACAATAAAGGGGAAAGCAGTAAGCCTAGGGTGTGACTAAAAGATGGTCTGGAGGTATAGCTGGAGGCATATGGAGAACAAGAAGTGGCTGAACACCTTGTAAAATTTCTGTCTATGACATTTGTCTGTTTGAATTATATTATGCCCTTTATGGATGAATAAAATTTCTGAGTTTTATTCCTATTCATTACATGAAAATGAGTTTAAATATTCTGGCTTATGAGGGCTTTGGCATCATCAAAAAGGGGGAAATTGTTTGGAACATTTTATTGTTTTGATGATGGCCATACTAGCTGTTATAGCAAGCCTGAAATAAGTTTAAATGTAGAAGAAATGTTTGTATAGGCTTTACATAGAAGTTTGACATGTTGTATAAGTTTAGTCAGACAAGCATACTAGACTGGTAGGGGGCTTAGTATAGATGCAGGACCAGCTCAGTGAAGACAGCCAGGGGACCAACATAGTGAAGTGAAGACCTATGGACTGACTTACAAATTGAAGTCTGTGATGACCTTGGGTAAGTCTAAGATATATTACAAGGGATGAAACTTAAATTTTCAATAATATAGTGTACACTGATCTCACACAAATTAAGGATCAGTTAAGTATATTTCTATCGGCTGATAAACAAAGCAACAACAAACCAGATATAAAACAGCCAAGTAAAGCAGTCACTTGACCACTGAAGTGAATGAGAAAGTAGTCAAGTAAAGAAATCACTCAGCTGGTGAAGTAAAGAAAAGGCAGCAAAACTAAGTTAGATGTCTGTACTCATTCAAAACGTGGAAAATATGGAAAATCAACCAATAAATGCGGAATCAATCAAGGACAAATTTTATGAAAAATGTTTGAAGAAAATCCGGATCACTGAAATCAAGAAAGATTAAATCAAGACAAAATCAATGATTATTCTGTTTATTAAATAGCCAACGGATGGGAATTCAAAATCAAGGAATCATGGCTATAAATAGAAGGCATTAACAGACAATGACGATAACGATTCAAAATCAAGAATTCTAAGTGCTAAAAATCTGTCAATTTTACAAAGCCTTCTAGTTGCTCTTACAAGAAATATGCAGAATATGAATCTCAGAAGACTGAAAGTAGAAACGACACAATCAAGTCTGATTATTGATCAAACTTGTGAATCCTGAATTCACAGCAACTTGAAGGATCTTTTTGGGTCAGCAATTGAATCAGATTGTCTGAAAAGGAATTGCAGAAGTGTGATAGCTGCTGAAGGATTTGTTCCCAAGGACAGTGTGTGGAAGACTGAGTCACTGAAGACTTTGTAGCCATGGAGTGATAGTCTGTAGATTGTCACGCTTGTGTAGCCAATGAAAATCTTAACTATTGTATTGGTGAAAGACAATAGTGAATTCCTACATTTATCACATGAGAAGAGTGGATTAAGAGATTACACCACCCTAAACCACTATAAGATTTGGTAATTATTTACTTTCTGCACTTTATTTTACAGCATTCTCATTCAGCACTTTACCTTATTTGTCTGTGTTTAATTTACTTTGAAAGAACTATTAGGAAGTGTTTTCCTATTCCCCTGATTATATTTTCTACACCTTCTTTGGGACCAACATTAACTAGTAATCGTATTACCATCCAAGACAGCCTTTCATAAATATTTGCTACACCTTTCAGAGACATTCCCTTCAGGTAGGAGAGATGTGGATCATAACCCGTTTGTCATACATGGAATCTACATAAGATACTTTGGCTCCCAGCCACATCTCTTAATCTTGCCTTTTAAGCATTCTTACATAAGTTATGAGATCTTCATTCTTCTGTTAGGTGTAGTGCCCGAAAGACAATTTGTGTAATTGTTTTTAATAATGAATGACAGAATTTATCTCACCTTATTACTTGCTTTGTGCTTGTAAAATAATACACTGCTGCAAACCCTAAGTATATCTGTATGTAACCACTTAACTCAGTGTATGGATTACACGTGAGGATTGAGTTAGCGGTGATATACTTAAACTGTTAGTCCGTGGTGAACTTAATCTGAGTTTAGGGTCTCTTGATTAAAACACCAATAATGCGCCCAGAACACCTTAGGGTGTGATAGTCTTATCCGGACTATCGGTAGAGGGTACCTATGTGGGGCATTTATATATGATGGCATTCATATAGGACTGGACCGATTTAATCTGAATTTCTCGGTATAATTCCGTAATCGAGGAATCTTGTTAAATCATTAGATGATCATATATGGATCAACCTTAATCCTGAGGTGATCACAGGGTGCTGCTTGTCCCGGGGTAGTGTTTGATGTGTTAGTTACGGTTCACTTAAATAATGTGTTCCAAGCCACTTCTCATTGGCACTATCTCCAGATGAGTGAGTAGTTCTGATTTTCACAGACATGGATTCCATTCCTTCCTGTGGGAAGTAGAGAGACAGTCCCCCTATTTGTTAGCCCTAAGAAAGTGATCGATCGGCCGAGTTCATATTTAGACTAATTAGCTACTAGTCAGATATGTGAACTAATTGATCACTAGGGGGTTGATGGTAAATAAGGATAAGATATTCTGAGTCGGGTTCACGGAGACTTCCCACTCAGAATGGACAGTCTATGGAGGGTTAATCCGTATGTAGTGATTATATCAATGGACGCTTATTCACTCTATGGGTTGAGTATAAGTATACATCTATAATCGGTAGAGTTCAGTTTCGGGTTTATGGTGGCGTAATCCCCGAATTAATAATTAATGTGCTTATTCTGTTCGATGAATAATTAATTATTGGAGCTACTGGTTATAGGTCCATGGTCCCCGATGTGGCTTCTGTAATTCGGACAAATAATCTTGTTATTTGGGCCTCAGTGATAATTAATTGGCTGTGCTAATTAATTGATATGCTTGGATATTATTTAGCTGGGCTAGATAATATTATACACATAAAAGACATTTTATGTGGGCTTAATTAACCTAAAAGTGGCGCCTCCTCCTTTATTCTAATTGTATTCGTGTCTATAATTGATTTCTTCTGTGTAATACTAATCGATAGGGCCTCTTATCACAATAATTATTTTTGTGATGTGGAAAATAAAAGATATTCTTGTTATATGATTGGTTGGATGACTTGTTATTTGATTTCCTATTGGTCAATACATGTCACAATTAGTCATTAAGGAAAATATCTTTTTATTTTGTTTAATTAATTATTTATTTAATTAATTAAAACTTGGAGGCCAAGGATTTACTCTCCTATAAAAGGAGAGTTATTCCAAGGGTAATTGACAAGTGTGAATTTCGACTACCACCACTAAAAGGAGAGAAATAATTAGTTTTCTTATCTAGGGTTTTGTAGAAGAAAAACTCTAAGTTTTTCTTGAGTGTTGCATATCAAGGAGGCTTGAGTATCAAGAAGGGTGTCCACCAACCGCCGTTTGGAGAACACATCGGAAGATCAAGGCATCTCTCCCGATATTGTTAACTTAATTTTAACCCCCTTGTAGTTTATTTAAGTCCTTTAATTATGTGTTATGTTATATGAATCGTGATCCGTCCGCTGTGAATAGATCTAACTTTGTAAGATCTAAGAACCTGCATCCTTCATGTGGTATCGGAGCCAGGTTCCACGATTTATATAGTCATAATCGTGATTAAACGATTTAAAGGAGTGGAATTGCATGTAGGTGATATTTTACTTATTATTATGCATTAATAATTTTTAAATTGCTATGGTTGAAGAGATGGATTGGGGTTGGCACCGTTTTCCCGTTAGATCTATTGTAAACTCATATAAACGATGAAAATTCGTTCATATGAGTATAGGAAATTATGTAATTTATGTATTATTGCAATTTTAATTTCCAGAAAATAGATCTGTACATTAGCTGTTTAGTCTTTTCGTTTTTTCCGTTGTTTGAGCCGTTAAAACGAAGATCCCTCCGGTCAGAATCAAGAATGGAAGTTGATGAACAATCCCACAAATTTTGGTGTCGATCAGAGTCCGTTTGGGTTTCCGTTCGTTGCTGCGAAGTGGCTGCTGTAACAGAAAAACGCAGGATTCACAGAAACCCTAATTGTGACTTCTTCGATTTTCTGGGAACAATTAGACCGTTCAAATTAAAATCCGACCGGTCAGATCAATAATCATGGAGTTTTGGACGTGAGATAAAATTTTCAGGATGATCGATTCATCTTCATCCCCGATCGATCTCGGGAAGTATATGATGTGCTGCTGTGAGAGTCTGTTTCAGTATCAAGTTGGGCGGCTCACTGAGGAAGATTGACAAGTCAAAGATCCGATCCGACCGTCCATCTTGAAGTCCGAAGAATGAAGATCAGATCTGGAAATTTTCATCCCGATCCAAGTTCGTTTGATATGCCATCGTTGAAGATTCCTAACAGCTGCAGATTAGGGTTTTAATTTATTTTCGAATAGATTAGTTACGGGGGTGCCAACGGTCCATCTCGGTGTTTATTTTCCGCACTAGTATACATGTGTAGATTGTATGAGTAGAACCGGAAAATTGCCATGACATGCATCATATCATGAATTCCACTCCATATGCATACATGTAGAAATTAATTCGAGGAATTAGTTAGGCATGTATAAAACACACGATTAGTTTTAATTAATTGTTTGATATTAATTAGAAACTAATTAGGGTAAAAACCGAGGAACACGGGTTTTTTCAATCGTCGAGGTTGGGTGATGGATTCTCGGTGAATCCCACTCTGCGAAAGCATAAGGAGTAAAATCCCGAAACCTCGTGGTTAAGGTGTTGGATTCGCGGTGAATTCCACCTTACCTAAGACGAGATTACGTTTTTGTTCCGTAGTGTCTACGTGAAAGTTTGATGTTTAAGGATTGGATAATCACGGCAAACAGGTTCGAAAGTAGTTTAACCACGGTTGGGTGGTTAACAGTAGCTACGGCTCAATCGACTTCACCCTCCACGTGTGGCGTTTGCACGGGGGTCTGGCAATACTGAGCCATCCGAAGAGCCACTACGGCTCAACGGAGCTCTCCTAGCCTTGACCCGTCCGACGGCCACATATGTTCTAACGAATAGGTCGGGTGGGCTAGCCCACATAACCGACAACATTCGGGCCTATGATTTATTGTTCCTTAATGTAACATCAAGTCCAAAAACGTGATCAGTAAACCCACCACTTTTTCAAAATATTGAGTGGGAGCGGGAGAGGCGACAGCCGACCCCACGGCCTCTACTGTTGACACAAGCAACGTGAGAGAATGGTGACGCCTCGTGCCGGCCTGGGACCGGCCTCCCTAAGGAAGGCCTTCACCGCTATCAAAATTCAAGGCTTGGTCTCCGAAAGGATAGGATTTTGGGTACTCGTCGGGTCACTGACCGACCCTAAGGCGGCACACTCGGGGTCTACCTAAAAATCTGAGACAGTAGGTCACACTCATAAAGGGTATTTTTGGAAGTACCTTGGCTGAGAAAGGAAAGGTGATTGAAGATCACAAATGAGATGTTCGATTCTCAATCTGATCTTCAATATTAATCGAAACCTCTTTGACCTACCCTAAGGCGGCACTGAGGCGTTAGATTAAATCCTTGGAACGGTAGGATAGACTATAAGTACTTAGTTTATGTTCCTAAAATTTTAGTAGTGTATGATTTGGATTTATTTTCTGTCAATTTTATTTACAACTGTTATATATATCTCTCCAGGGTGCTAGACTGCTAGTGTAAAATTGACTAGTAATGACTTCGTTAAAAAGTGGCAAGTAACTAGAACGTTGTAATTATTGATCTTACATGCGATTCTATAGATTCGGAAGAGATATTTCTCTTGAGCCTTCAAGACTTAAGTGACGTAAATAAGTATGTCACTGCTGTCACTCGTGCAGTACGAGAGACAACCGTAGTTAGTTTGAAAGATGATTGGGACGATAAAATTCTTCTAGTGAATTTTAATTGTGTAGTGTCTACACGAGAAATTTTCAAATAG
The DNA here is from genome assembly GCA_024500145.1 of Gentiana dahurica var. dahurica. Lineage (NCBI taxonomy): Eukaryota > Viridiplantae > Streptophyta > Magnoliopsida > Gentianales > Gentianaceae > Gentiana > Gentiana dahurica. The sequence continues at coordinate 50,065,728 of CM044905.1, forward strand.
AAAAATTGGAGAATCATAAATTAAAGTGTCGCTAGTTAGACGGTATTTGGAACCGATAAACTAGTGGGAGCTTTTATCTTATGTTTTTCTAATTTATTAGAAAATTAGTCCCACTGGGTAACGCTTTCATTAGACATCGCACAGTTCACGAGTAGTGTCTACTCTAAAGAACTGCTAGTTCAAGACTGTTTCCTTTTAAGGAAAGTTGAGAATGGGAAAGAATGTCTATAAGTGTTAATCATCTTAACTAAAGTTTTTAGGCTAAACCGAAAAAATTAATTATAGAAAGTATAGGATAAGGAAAGTGATTTCGGATCACTTAACCAATGAATCCTTAGCGACTTTCTTAAACCGAGTTACTTGACTCGGTAGCTTAGTTCTTTGGAAGAACAAGGAAGTTGTGCATTAACGATTAATAGAGTAACAACGGGCGTAATTTCAGCTACAATAGTGGGAGTGATATAAGGAAATGAATTTCGGATTCTATCCTTGAATATCACAGAAAAATTTATTTTTCTATTTACAGATTCGTTGAAACAAATGGATTCACTTTCAACTCGATATATTGTTGCCTCATAGAAAGTGAATATGACATTTGTAGTACGAATCCGAGACTCGGACTTTTGTTTGATAAAGTCAGAACCACTAAGAAATGCTGAAAAGGTATATGTAACACGTCTTAAACTATTATAGGCGAATGGTTTCCGTATTAAGATAAACGACCCTTCAATATCTATTAATTAGTGCATATATCCTAGAGATAAGACCTAACGACTGGCTAAGGGCGATTCCTATCTCCCAGTCTAGGAACACTATCTCAAAGGAACAATGACTAAGTTTCCTTTCAATCGGGAGAGGGTAATAGATTTGAAGGGGTAACATAGCTTGTTCATCATGACCTTCGGGGTCTAGTGAGAGACACAAGCTAGTGGGAGTGTTTGAGTGGTGACATTTTGTCTGATAACTACTCAAAACACGATTTAGTTTTTCAAAAGAATACGAGGAGGAGTCTCTGACTTTAGCAGAGAATAGAGAATTCCATGCTCATAAATAGGCTATAGCATAGTCTTGGGACTGATGCTCAGCCTGCCTCCTAGTGGAATGTTTCTCACTGAGAAAGAAACCATAGACTTGCCCTATATAGTTATTGATGTACTACAATACACTGCTAAACTCGATTAAGATAATTGGTTGCAAAATAACGGTTAACATTATTATGTAAACCGAGAAGTCTACCTAGAAGATGCTAGTGAGTTTATGGATAATGAGTGAATTCGGTTCACACCACATCCGTAAATGTAGGCATTTAGCATTTAATGCTTGAAGGTAGGACTGGGGATTTTGCGCATACGTTCAGATTGTGACTGTTCGTGAAATATCTTAATGAGACGAGTGAAGGTTGATTATAAGATTCTTGAGATCAGAAAGTGACGGTTGAACTGTCACAAGCCTTCTGATTGAATCTATAAGAAACAGCCTTAAACCTTGGAGTATGGTTACCCAAAGGTAGTTACTATCTGATTGAATCAGACCACGTCCAACATTAGTTGTTGGTGATTACACTGATAAATACTACTAGATCAGAATGTCAATCCACCCAAGACACAGTGGGAGTATGATTTAACCGTTGACCCATTGTGATTTTGTAGACTTTATAATCTGCAGGGGTGATTGATAACCTATGGCTCTTGGTGGGCTGTATAGGATTCTGATTATAGAGGTTGGTTTGAAAACCTTAACCCTGTGAATGGAGTTTTGGTACTCCAGTTCTGTTCAGCCTCTTGTAGAACCACCTGAGTGTCTCATGCCCAGTGGGAGCAATTGGATCTACACGGAAAAGAGTCGAATGAATAGGAAAGTTTAAACTTTCAGCGCAAAGTTGAGTGGTATAGGGGTGATTCCCTGACAAGTAGAGAGTTAACCAGACCTTGAACTCTCTCACCACTCAGTCTTCCTAGATTTCGTTAGAAAGCAGAAAATAGGGGTGATTCCCTGAGACTTTCTTGCCGAACAACGGAATCTGAATTCATTCAGAACAGAAGGGTTTTAGCTAAGAATGAATAACGGATTCGTTACAAAGCAGAAGATAGGGGTGATTCCCTAAGACCTTTTTTGCGAGACTAACGATATCTTAATTCATTCAAAAAGAACCTTTGGTAGGAGGCCTGCCATGGCTTATATCCTTTGTGGATTTAAGAGAACCTCTCGGTCATTTAAAAGTCACATGTTTTAAAATATGTGGACTTGACCAAAATATTGTTAAGTTTTTCGTAGACTGGATATCAATATTGGTAATGTAGTAGTAGTATTAGTGTTCATAAATGATAACACTAAAACGGTTAGAAACAACATGGGTGTGCTATCTGAAGTCGGAAACTGACACGCCAAGATTCTCTGGATGAGAGAATTGGACTATATTCTAAGAATTTGATTCGGTCAAATTCACAAGAATGAGTCATTGGCTATCCCATCCGTCTTATTGTTTAAGATGATCATGCATATACGTATGCAACATTCAACGAGAGTAGTCCTACCCTAACTCTCAGGAATGATTCTCTAAATCTCCGGATAAAGAGAAAATGGGATAGAGTCTCTCTTGGATAACGGCAAGTCAGGTCATAATAAGTCAATAGTAGTCGAATCTCGGATTCGAGCAGTGAATAGCGGTTTAGTACGTCCTCAAGTATCTTTGAAGAACGAGGAATAATGTGCTTGTATATTCGGGTGCAAACTTGAATATGGTTGACTACACTGATTCTGACTTACAGTCAGATTAAGGATGATCGTTGGGACGATCTCGGGCTCAGTGTTTACTCATTGTGATAGAGCTATAGTCTGGAAAAATCCAGAACCGCCAATTCGATTTCAATTAATCGGATACGTAGCAGCTTTCGGAGCAGCTAGAGTGGCGATATGGCTTAGGAATTTCCTTACTGATCTGGGAGTAATTCCAGGTCTAGTGAGCCGATATCACTTCATTGTGAAAGCAGTGAAGAGATAGCTTAGAAGGATTTTCTCAGTCACTAGAGGTCAAAAGCATATTGAGAGAGAGTACTGCCTGATTAGATGGACCGGCAACGTTTCGATCCTAAAGATCGTTTCGAGCCGATAACCTAACTGATTAGTGCACAAAGTCTAGTGCTTGGTGGGTACGGCATTGATGGATATGTCTTATCTGCTTTTAGAGCAAGTGGGAGAGTGTTGTGAATAAGATGAGAAAGGGTGTGCTCTAAAAACAATCGTTACTTGTCATTTCGTGCAAGTGAGAGATTGTTAGGTGTAGTGCCCGAAAGACAATTTGAGTAATTGTTTTTAATAATGAATGACAGAATTTATCTCACCTTATTACTTGCTTTGTGCTTGTAAAATAATACACTGCTGCAAACCCTAAGTATATCTGTATGTAACCACTTAACTCAATGTATGGATTACACGTGAGGATTGAGTTAGCGGTGATATACTTAAACTGTTAGTCCATGGTGAACTTAATCAGAGTTTAGGGTCTCTTGATTAAAACACCAATAATGCACCCAGAACACCTTAGGGTGTGATAGTCTTATCCGGACTATCGGTAGAGGGTACCTACGTGGGGCATTTATATATGATGGCATTCATATAGTACTGGACCGATTTAATCTGAATTTCTCGGTATAATTCTGTAATCGAGGAATCTTATTAAATCATTAGATGATCATATATGGATCAACCTTAATCCTGAGGTGATCACAGAGTGCTGCTTGTCCCGGGGTAGTGTTTGATGTGTTAGTTACGGTTCACTTAAATAATGTGTTCCAAGCCACTTCTCATTCGCACTATCTCCAGATGAGTGAGTTGTTCTGATTTTCACAGATATGGAATCCATTCCTTCCTGCGGGAAGTAGCGAGACAGTCCCCCTATTTGTTAGCCCTAAAAAAGTGATCGATCGGCCGAGTTCATATTTAGACTAATTAGCTACTAGTCAGATATGTGAACTAATTGATCACTAGGGGGTTGATGGTAAATAAGGATAAGATATTCTGAGTCGGGTTCACAGAGACATCCCACTCAGAATGGACAGTCTATGGAGGGTTAATCCGTATGTAGTGATTATATCAATGGACGCTTATTCACTCTATGGGTTGAGTATAAGTATACATCTATAATCGGTAGAGTTCAGTTTCGGGTTTATGGTGGCGTAATCCCGGAATTAATAATTAATGTGCTTATTCTATTCGATGAATAATTAATTATTGGAGCTACTGGTTATAGGTCCATGGTCCCCGATGTGGCTTCTGTAATTAGGACAAATAATCTTGTTATTTGGGCCTCAGTGATAATTAATTGGCTGGGCTAATTAATTGATATGCTTGGATATTATTTAGCTGGGCTAGATAATATTATACACATAAAAGACATTTTATGTGGGCTTAATTAACCTAAAAGTGGCGCCTCCTCCTCTATTAATTATCACAAGAATTATTTTTGTGATGTGGAAAATAAAAGATATTCTTGTTATATGATTGGTTGGATGACTTGTTATTTGATTTCCTATTGGTCAATACATGTCACAATTAGTCATTAAGGAAAATATCTTTTTATTTTGTTTAATTAATTATTTATTTAATTAATTAAAACTTGGAGGCCAAGGATTTACTCTCCTATAAAAGGAGAGTTATTCCAAGGGTAATTGACAAGTGTGAATTTCGACTACCACCACTAAAAGGAGAGAAATAATTAGTTTTCTCATCTAGGGTTTTGTAGAAGAAAAACTCTAAGTTTTTCTTGAGTGTTGCATATCAAGGAGGCTTGAGTATCAAGAAGGGTGTCCACCAACTGCCGTTTGGAGAACACATCGGAAGATCAAGGCATCTCTCCCGATATTGGTAACTTAATTTTAACCCCCTTGTAGTTTATTTAATTCCTTTAATTATGCGTTATGTTATATGAATCGTGATCCGTCCGCTGCGAATAGATCTAACTTTGTAAGATCTAAGAACCTGCATCCTTCATCTTCAAGATGAACACACCATTGACCTTTTCAGGCTTGTGGTTATCTGTAGACTCATATAGTACTTGTGTGCACTGAGTAGTGTTCTACACCTCATCATTATGTGGCGCCTGCTCATGTTCCAATGGTTGAATATCTCTTTGTGGTTCTCAAACTATTTTGAGATCTCAATTTACTCCCACTGTTTCTCTTATAAGAAACACTTTCTCTAGAAGACAACCTTTTGGAGACAAACACTTTTACTCCATGGGTATCTAGCGTACTTGCTAAGATATTCCACAAAGTTGTATATGTCATACTAAGCTTCTAGCCTTTCTGTCATTGCCTGCTCGCCAGAAGCACGACAATTCTAAATCATCGGTTAAAATGGATTTGATGTCATCATTTTCCATATCTGATAATGTTGGAAATAAAATTTGAGTTTTGATGATGATTCATCTTATTTAGTTACATGTTTGTTTACACCCCATTGATGAAGTGCTGAAACTAGCTGTTATAGTGAAAAGCTAAAAGATGTCTAGAACTGAATGTATAGGTTTTACTAGAGTCTGATAATTTTATAGGTTATATCAGACAAGCATTGTAATAGATAGAAGTGTCATAAAACTGAGAACTGGAAATCATTTAGAAAACTACAACATGACATAAAACTGAAAATGTCACTCAGAACCAAGAACTGAAGTTTACTCAAAAATGAAGAATGTAAGTTGACTGAAGGACGAAGACTCGGTTGACTTATCTAGAACTGAAGGCTGAGGGAACAAACTCAGTAAATGAAGAACTGAGGGACACAGACTCAGTTGTTGAAGATTGAAGAACTAAGGCTTCAAACTCATTTATGAAGATTAAAGTTGAGAACTGTAAAGTTAGAATTTAGATAAGTCTGTGATGGCCTGAACTGACTTTATGGATCATGTAAGAAGACCAAAGAATCATGAGGATAATGATATCTTAGATGGTTTATTTAAATTGTTAGGAACATTTTATTATGTTTTGATAATGGCCATAGTAGCTGTTATAGCAAGTTTGAAATAAGTTAGAAATTCTCTGTATATGTCTTTACTTAGAGTCTGACATATTGTATAAATTAAGTCAGACAAGTATTGTACTAGTTGGTAGGATGGCAAAGTAAAAATCAGACATTCGGTAGAGTGAGGCCAGCCAAGCACCAGCAGAGAAGCAGTGAAGACATAATGGTATGACTTATAACCAATGAAGTCTGTGATGACCTTGGATAAGTCTAAGTATGTTTCAAGTGATGAAATTCAATGTTCAAATATGGTGTACACTGATCTCACCCAAATCAATGATCAGTGAAGTACAAAGATTCTCTTTAAAACAGAAATGATGAAGGAAACAGTGAATCGGCAGAGTAAACTGACTTTCGGCAAAGTGAAGACAATAACGGTGAAGGAAGATCTAAACGGCAATGTCAGATGGATCACTCGACCGTTAAAAGAACGGCGAAGTAATCCTTATCAGAAGAGAATTGAAAAATGATGAAGATTCAGAGGATCATGCATTTAATGCACAATCAATAAATGATCAATCAAGGACGGATTTTCTGCTATACATTTGAAGGAAAAATCCGATCACTGAAATCAAGGAGAATATAATTAAGGGGGAATCAAGAATAAAATCAAAGATTATTTCCCTCATAAATATAGCCAACGGACGAAATTTAAAATCAAGGGATACTCAAGGCTATAAATAGAAGGCATTGACAGACAGATAAAGACAACGATCAGAAAAAGAAAATCAAGCAGAAACTCTGTCAAATTGAAAAGCCTTCTCTCTGAACTTACAAGGTTTTATCTAGAGATCAACTCAGACACCAGAACGACAATTTCATATCCAGCACTGAGATTGATCAATCAAGTTGGTGAATCTCATTCAGAATAAACTGAAGCAACTGAATCAGAAGTCATCTGAGAAGGAGTTGTACTTGTGATAGCTGCTGAAGAATTTGATCTCAAGGAGCAGTGAAACAGACTGAATCACTGAAGTTGTTGCAGTCAAGGAGTGATAGTCTTGTAGATTGTGAAGCATGGGAAGCCAAGGACAATCATACTATTGTATCTGTGAAAACAATAGTGAATTCCTCCATTCATTATAGGAGAAGAGTGGATTAAGGGATTACACCACCCTGAACCACTATAAGCCTTGTGTCAATTTACTTTCTGCAATTTACTTCACTGTATTCATTTAAATTACCTATATTATAATCTATATCTGTGACTGTTTAAATTACTTTGAAACAACATAGTAAGAAGGGACTTATCCGCTGCCCAAAAGCTTTTAAACACAAGAAAAGTTTTTGAAACTCCACTATAGTCATTCACACCCCTTCTGACTATTGTTTTACTCTTCTCTGGGACCAACAATTGGTAGCAGAGCAGTGTTCCTAATATCAGAACCTGTTCAGATCTAATTTCATGTAACAAGGAGATCACATATTTTCAAAGTAGTTTTCAAATCTGATTTTTCTATTCATTCACATATAAACCTATTACTTATGCTTATGGATTCCTCAAACATTATGTCAAAAGTACCTGTTTTCAATGTTAATAATTTTGATGAATATAAAATAAGAATGCTGTCTTATCTTGCAGCAACTCATGAGGAGATGCTAGACGTAATCAATGATGGACCAATCATGATCATGACTGTGGTATCCACAGGAGCAGATCATGGAAAGGAGATAGACAAACCTAAGAAAGATTGGACCAAGGATGACAGGAGAAGAGCAAATCTAGACTTTGTTGCAAAAGATATGATTTTGAAAACTCTAGATAGCAATATGTTCATGAGAATCAAAGATTGCAAAACAGCAAAGGAAATGTGGGACAAGCTAGCTTTGATAAATGAAGGATCTGAAGCAGTTAAAGAAAACAAATTATCTGTTGCAAAACAAAAATTTCAAAATTTCAAAATGAAGACTGGTGAATCCATTGATCAAATGGACAACATATTCTCTAGCATCATCAGTGAACTGCAACAGCTTGGACACACATATCCCCAGAAAGAAGTATGCTTAAAGATCTTAAGAGGCTTACCTGAAAGATGGAAGATCATAACATCAGTAATCAGAGGAACCACAAACCTTGCAAGCACTGACACTCTGACACTAATGTCTCAACTTAAGGCTCATGAATTCGAACTGAACGGTGAAGATGGTGCTCCGGAAGAGACACAAAATGCCACTGCTCTGATTGCACCCCAGCAAAGTAACTTTGCCGATTGTATCAGCAAAGAGACACATGAACTTAAAGAACATGTAGCTTTATTAGTTAAACGTTTTGACAGGTTTAGCAAAAAGAAGCCATTCATAGGAAATTCATCATCAAACAAGAGGTCAAGCTCAAACAAAGACATGAAGAAGAAAGATGATGAATACAGATGCTTCAACTGCAACAAGAAAGGTCACTTCAAGGCCGATTGTCCTGAAGAAAATAATAAAGATGATGAAAAGAAGAAATACAAAGCATCTGAAAAGAGGAAAGGCAAGAAAGCACTCAGGGCTGAATCTAGCAGTGAAAAGAATGAAGAATCATCTGATAATAACTCAGATAACAGTGATGAAGAAGATAGCTCAGACAATGAAAATGCATGTCTATGCCTCATGACCAAAGAACTAGATGAAGATGAATGTGATAGCTCAGACATTGAAAATACAAGCCTATGTCTAATGGCCAAAGAATCAGATGAAAATGAGGTAACATCTAGCTCTTACTCTTCATCAAATGCATCCACATCTAACACTGCACAATCTTCTATTCTCCCTTTAGATCCAGCAGACCTAGTCCAAAATCTCATGACTAAATTTGATGAAATTGAAATGAATCATGAAATTCTGGAAAAGGATTGCAAGGATCTAAGAAAGGAAAATAAAAGATTAAAGAAAGAACTGGATAAAGCAAAAGCTGAACTAACTAGTAAGGAGATCTACTCAAATGATCAACAAACAGCAGAGGTTCATACATCTGTTGTTGACAGATCAGTTGAGAAAATCCCCTACCAGTTAAGATAACAAATGAACCAGTTTACAAACCCTCAAAAAGGTTTGGATCCAGATCTGGTCTTGGCTACAACAGTCAGGATGAGAGTAGAAACAATGGTCAACACAATTCTGAATCCAGGATCAACATTGAATCAAAATTCAGAAAGGGACAGATCATGGTCTCAACCACTCATCCTGTACCGGTGAAGCCAAAACCCAGTGCAGTAAAACAGCAGACTAAATCATCAATCAAGTCAATCAAAAGCAAGGACTTTCTGAAAGGTAAAGGAAGACTTTATCCTTCAGAGGATGATTGGAATGTTGCACCTCTAAAATACAAGAAGAAACCATTCCATAATATGCATCATGTGCTTAAGAAAAATCAAACTAGGTATACTCCTAAACACATGAAGCAAGTCAGGTTTCCCACTGCATATTGGAGAGTGAAGAAGGATGAAAATGCACCAAATAGTAGAGGAAAGTATCAGAATAACTTCAGTAGAAATACTAGAATCTATTCTACCATGCCTTATATATATGAAGTTGATGACTTTAACTATCCAAATAGAAGATCATTTGGATATACACTTGCAGTAGGAGGCATGACTACTAATAGGCATGGACCCAAACAGTGTTGGGTACCTAAACTTAATTAATTTGTTTTGTAGGATGTCTGGTACATAGACAGTGGATGTTCCAGACACATGACAGGAAACAAGAGATGGCTCAGTAACTTTAAAGCTTTTGATGGACCCAACGTCATATTTGGAGGCAAAGAAAACCATGGAAAGATTAAGGGGGAAGGCACAATGCTCAAGAACAATATGAAGATCCAAAATGTGGCATATGTCAAGGGACTTAATTTCAATATGATGAGCATTAGTCAATTTTGTGACAAAGGCTACAATGTGCACTTCAGCAAGGAAGGATGCAAAGTCATTCACAACCAAACCAACACAGTAGTACTTGCAGGTGGAAGAAAAGATAACATGTATGTCGTGGATTGGAAAACAGCCAAGGCAGAAACATGTTTGCTTGTCAAAAACAAACAGTCAACTAGCTGGTTATGGCATATAAGACTAAATCATCTAAATTTCAAGACCATCAACAAATTATCAAAGAACAAGTTAGTTGAAGGCCTTCCAGAGATCACATTCAAGAAAGAAAGTCTATGTGATGCATGTCAGAAAGGGAAACAAATCAAAAGTTCTTTCAAGTCAAAACCCTATCAATCAACAACAAGAATTCTACATATGTTGCATATGGACCTATTTGGACCAGTCACACCAGTAAGTGTAAGTGGTAAGAAATACACCCTGGTAGTAGTTGATGACTACTCAAAATACACTTGGACCATCTTCATGAACAAGAAGAAAGAGACTCAAAAAGCTTCCAAATTTGTTAAGAAGACTTCAAAATGAGAAAGAACTGAAAATCATCAAGATCAGATCAGATAGAGGCACTGAATTTCTTAATAAAATTATCAGAACCTATTGTGAAGAAAATGGAGTACTGCATCAATTATCTGCAGCAGGAACCCCACAAATAAATGGTGTAGCAGAAAAAAGAAACAGAACTCTCAAAGAAGCAGTCAGAACAATGATTGCAGAAGCATGCTTACCAAAGAGATTTTGGGCTGAAGCAGCAAACACATCATGCCATACACAAAATAGATCAATCATCAACAAACATCATGCAAAAACTCCATATGAAATATGGAATGGTAGAAAACCTAATATCTCATACTTACGTATGTTTGGATCAAAATGTTTTGTTTTGAACAGAATCAGCTGCATGCCTTTGATGAAAAGTCTGATGAAGCAATCTTTATGGGATACTCAGACACCAGCAAGGCATTCAGAGTACTCAACAAAAGAACATTGGTGATTGAAGAATCAATACGTGTAGTCTTTGATGAACCAAATACAAATGGTGAAAGTCTTCAAGAACAAGAAGAAGAAGCAGCACAAAAACAAGTGTATATGAACACAACAGTACCAGCAACTATTCTGCATCACAATTTTGGAAATTAAGATGAGCCACAAGTCAATACAATAGAAGAAGCATCAGAACTTGAAGCTCATGCACAACATGAAATTACAGAAGCACCAAGTGAAGAACAACTTCAAGCAGACCTAAATTGGCTAATAGATCATCCTAAAGAACATGTTATTGGAGATATTCACACAGGAGTAAGTACCGGAAGACAACTGGAGCATATGTTAACATGTTTTCTATCACAAGTAGAACCCAAGACAATAGATGATGCAATTCAAGATGTAGATTGGATCACAGCCATGCAAGAAGAACTAAATGAATTTGAAAGAAATGAAGTCTGGGAACTTGTTAATAGACCAAATATGGCCAACATCATTGGAACAAAATGGGTATTCAGAAGCAAGATGGATGAGCAAGGAATTATTGTCAGAAACAAAGCAAGGCTAGTTGCAAAAGGCTATTCTCAAGCAGAAGGAATAGATTATGATGAAACATTTGCACCAGCTAGATTGGAGGCAATCAGACTTTTCCTAGCCTTTGCTGCACACAATGATTTCAAAGTCTATCAAATGGATGTCAAGAGTGCATTTCTGAATGGACTTTTGGAAGAAGAAGTATATGTGGAACAAACCCTGGTTTCAACCTCAAAGGAAAGGAAGACAAAGTATACAAACTAAAGAAAGCTCTTTATGGACTCAAACAGGCACCCAGAGCCTGGTATGAAACAATATCACAGTTTCTGATCAAGAATGGTTTCAACAAGGGAACTATAGATAAGACTCTATTCAAACTAGAGGAAGGAACAAGTACATTGCTAGTACAAATCTATGTTGATGACATCATCTTTGGATCAAAGGATGAAAAGTTATTTGAAAAATTTGCAAATCTGATGAAGAGCAAATTTCAAATGAGTATGATGGTAGAATTAAATTATTTCCTTGGCCTTCAAGTAAAGAAAATGAAGGATGGCATTTTCAATATTCAAGCCAAGTATACAAAATACTTAATACACAAGTATGGTATGGATACAAGTGGCACAGCTGATACACCAATGTGTGCAAGAGTCATTCTTGGAAAAGATGAAACTGGAAAGGATGTTGATTAGAAAATGTATAAAGGAATCATTGGATCCCTACTATACTTAACTGCAAGCAGATCTGATATAGCATTTGCAGTAGGAGTGTGTGCAAGATTTCAAGCTCAACCAAAAGAATCACATCTTCTAGCAGCCAAAAGAATGATCAAATACTTGAAAAACACTATCAATGTAGGAATTTGGTATCCAAAAGATGGAGGATTCAAATTGATATCATATTCAGACTCTGACTATCCTGGATGCAAAATAGATAGAAAAAGCACATATGGAACTTGTCAAATGCTAGGCAGCAGACTAGTTTCATGGTTTAGCAAAAAGCAAAACTCCATATCTACTTCAACAGCATAAGTAGAATATATAGTAGCAGGCAGTTGTTGTGCACAAGTACTTTGGATCAGACAACAGCTAAGGGACTATTGAGTGGAGGAGAAAATAATTCCAATCATGTGTGACAACACATGTGCAATATCTATCACTGAAAATCCAGTGTTGCACTCAAGAACAAAACACATTGATGTGAGACATCACTTCATCAGAGATCATGTTGAAAAAGAAGATGTCATTCTAAAATACATACCCACTGCAGATCAATTGGCTGACATCTTCACTAAACCACTCAGTCATGAAAGGATTAGCATGTTGAGAACTGAGTTAGGAATGATTGAAATCGACTAAACACCAAAGAGCGGCTAACTGGAGTAAGCGGCTAAGTAACTTCATCATCTGTTTAAACCTTTGCCATTACAGGAGATGTAGCAGGTAAGGCACTGGTGCTCGGCGAAGTTAACTTCACTGATTGTTAGGAACAATCAAATAAAGTAGCTCAGTGAAAGAATCACTACACTGGCTAAGTGGCCAGCCAAGACAATTCACCGAAATAAAGATTGGAATCATGGGTAAATTAAAGTGTGAACATAATCAACTTTTAGACACGTGGAGAACAAGGGAGTTATGGAAGATTATTCTGTGGATGATTACACACGTGGAGATCAATTTATAATTATGGAGGCAATTATATTATTCTTTTAGAATTACAAACGCCTCGATTCCCGGGATCTATCATTACTTACCACTATCCACTCCCCCACTTCACTCGAATATCGCGATTTACATACACAAAATCACGCCATTATGTCATAAAATCCTTACACATTCAAACCACGTTCACACTACCCAAATCATTCTATATAAACTACACTTAGAAATTTTCAGAAATCTTTACACTCTTTTGCAAAATTACAAGCCCTACTTTTGATTCTCTCTGAAAACTCAAAGTATTCCTCTCTAATCATCAATCAATTATCAATGGCTTCATCTTGCACAATCTCTCCCGCTGAAAAATTCTACGAGAAATCCATCATCACTGGCTCATTTTTCTAACCTGAACACTATCTCTCGTTTTGTGATAATGATGCAAAAGCTCAACGCTCGGTTGATTGCTGTTCAACCTTGGGGTTAATGACCTTCCTAAACCCCCTCAATCACTGGAATCTGCTATGAAAATCTAATCACTTTTTGGAAAAATGCCAAGTTCGTGCCCAGCACAAAGAAAACTGAGGTCGATTGCATAAATAGCTCAATCTTTGGGAAATAGGTGGTTATTACGCCTGGTCTCCTCAATAGGTTCCTACAACTACCAATTATAGGTCCGTCAAATGTCAAGTTTTTGAAGACTGACATCACAAAATTCTGGGCTGAGATAGCCAAAAATCCGAAGAAAAACAGCAAAACATACAACCTACCTAGATCAACGCTCAAACTTCCGTTTGCTGAATTTGCACCGGTCATCACAAAGAATATCGAAGGCAGAAAGGGGTGAATGGAAAACCTAACTGAGGTGCGGATTAAACTGATGGCCATAATCTACGAACGCATCAAATTCGACTGGGCAACATTCGTATTCAATAGATTAAAGGATCAGATTCAAAAGGAGATTGACCTATCAATTACGGCACCAGGCAAGGGTTTGTAGAAGAAAGGTGACTTCTAGGAGAGGAAATCATATGGGTTCCCTCTTCAACACCTGTTTGACGCATTGGAAGTGAAACCCACAAATCTGCAGGTCCCACACAAGTCTAAGACAATGTTTACCTATATCAAAGCATCCATGAAATCCAAACCCATTGCTGGGAGCAAAAGAAAACAACCTGAAAGCAGCAGATCAGGTGTGGGACGAAGAACCAGATCCCAAAAGGCACAAGAGAACACCATGATGACTGGCACAAGCAACTTGGATGAACCTATGACAATCAGTGAAAACACAGCAACCGAAGAAGAAAAGCAGCAAGAGGAAATCACCTACCTAGAGGAAGGTAAGGAAGGATATAGAATCACCTCATCTGAAGAAGAGGAGATAGTTGAGGAAGAAGCTGAGTCAGAAGATGAACACTCATAAAGTGACCATCTTGAAGCAAATCAAGAAAACATGGAGATTTCTGATGATGAACTGACACTTCAAGAAGTGCTTTTCAAAATCATTGGCAAAGTTGACGAACAGCTAAGTGAGCCAGCTCATAAAGCTCAGACGAACCTGTCAATCCCCCACTATTGCACAAGGGGGAACACCAGCAGAAGAAGATGTCAAAGCAAGCACTCCTCTGCAACCTCTCAATAACACTAAGGTTGAAGAGGAACAAGAGGAAGGACAAGAAAAAGAAGAAGAAAGAGAAAAGGAGACAGAAGGTGAGCAAGAAGAGAAGGAAGAGGAAGAGGATGAGGAGAACAACAAGAAAAAGGAAGATGGAGATGAAGAGGAGGTCAATGTGGGACCAGAGGAAATTAATCCAGAGAGAATCTTCAACCTGGACATTCAACCTCTTATTGTGGACATGGAAATGCAATATCACAGCAGGCAAAACCTGAAGTATGCCTTAAGGAATGCATCAACCTCCTTCAACCACAAGATTGAGGCCCTCATCAATCACATCAAGATCAAAGATGAGGTCATGGAAAGAAAAGGAAACCTGATGTGCAACTTACAGCAACTCATTCCTCACCATGTCCAAATCAATCTTGAGTTTCATGCTAAAACTATTGACAACAATCTTAAGCCCCTGATGGACACTCTCAATGCTCACACTCATCAAATTCAGCATCTGGATGAGATAATGGAGCATTATGGAAAACAACTTGACCTTCTACTCAAAGTTGGTGAGGCAAACAACAAGATACTGGAAAGAAGGTATGGGCCTCTCCCTGAGTCTGACGCAGGAACGGAAAATCTTGAAGCACCCTTTGGTGCTGCCAAAAAGGGGGAAGGAAGCTCAAAGCCTGAAAGCTCCAGTGAAAAGAAGGCAAGCCCAACAGAAAAGGGCATGAAGGGCAGCAAAGGCAAATGAATCAGGTTTGAAGAAAAGTTGAAGAAGTAGACCTTATATTTGAACTATTTCTATTTGCTTGCCTTTGTCTTTGAACTTTGAATAAAAAGATGCAATATCTTATTGCCCTATGATGGATGAATAAAATTATTGAATTCTTCTCTGTCATTTATCTTGAAAAATTGTCTTGCTTATGTTCAGGCTTATGAGGGTTTTGGCATCATCAAAAATAGGGAAATTGTTAGGAACATTTTATTATGTTTTGATGATGGCCATACTAGCTGTTATAGCAAGCCTGAAATAAGTTAGAAATTCTTTGTATAAGTCTTTACTTAGAGTCTGACATATTGTATAAGTTAAGTCAGACAAGTATTGTACTAGTTGGTAGGACGGCAAAGTAAAAAGTAGACATTCGGCAGAGTGAGGCCAGTCAAGCACCAGCAGAGAAGCAGTGAAGACTTAAGGGTATAACTTATAACCAAGGAAGTCTATGATGACCTTGGATAAGTCTAAGTATGTTTCATGTGATGAAATTCAATGTTCAAATATGGTGTACACTGATCTCACCCAAATCAATGATCAGTGAAGTACAATGATTCTCTTTAAAACAGAAATGATGAAGGAAACAGTGAATCGGCAGAGTAAACTGACTTTCGGCAAAGTGAAGGCAATAACGGTGAAGGAAGATCTAAATGGCAAAGTCAGATGGATCACTCGACCGTTCAAAGAACGGCGAAGTAATCCTTATCAGAATTGAATTGAAAAATGATGAAGATTCAGAGGATCATGCATTTAATGCACAATCAATAAAGGATCAATCAAGGACGGATTTTCTGCTATACATTTGAAGGAAAATCCGATCACTGAAATCAAGGAGAATATAATTAAGGGGAAATCAAGAATAAAATCAAAGATTATTCCCCTCATAAATATAGCCAACGGACGGAATTTCAAATCAAGGGATACTCAAGGCTATAAATAGAAGGCATTAATAGACAGATAAAGACAACGATCAGAAAAAGAAAATCAAGCAGAAACTCTATCAAATTGAAAAGCCTTCTCTCTGAACTTACAAGGTTTTATCTTGAGATCAACTCAGACACTAGAACTACAATTTCATGTCCAGCACTGAGATTGATCAATCAAGTTTGTGAATCTCATACACAATAAACTGAAGCAAATGAATCAGAAGTCATCTGAGAAGGAGTTGTGCTTGTGATAGTTGCTGAAGGATTTGATCTCAATGAGCAGTGAAATAGACTGATTCACTGAACCTGTTGCAGTCAATGAGTGATAGTCTTGTAGATTGTGAAGCTTGGGAAGCCAAGGACAATCATACTATTGTATCTGTGAAAACAATAGTGAATTCCTCCAATCATCACAGGAGAAGAGTGGATTAAGGGATTACACCACCCTGAACCACTATAAGCCTTGTTTCAATTTACTTTCTGTAATTTACTTAACTGCATTCATTTAAATTACATAGATTATAATCTATATCTATGACTGTTTAAATTACTTTGAAACAACATAGTAAGAAGGGACTTATCCGCTGCCCAAAAGCTTTTAAACACAAGAAATTTTTTTGAAACTCCACTATAGTCATTCACCCCCCCTCTGACTATAGTTTTACCCTTCTCTAGGACCAACAAAAGGAATGGTGTACTCTGATTAAATCATACAAAATTAGATAAATAGAGTTCTAAGTTTGAAGAAGAGTAAAAACTCAGTTAACGCTCTAAGTCAGTTAACAAACTGATAACTGACATACTTAGTGGAAAACTGATCAGGATACTCACTTTTATAGCCAGTCATCCAAAGAACTAAATACAAATATGAACGTTATAAATCAAGCAATATTATTGGATGAATCACTAACATGTTAGAACGGTCACTGACACCTGACATCTGAAAATATGGACGTTGATAGAATTCAAATTCAAGCAAGATGAACATTGGACCTTACACTATAAATAGAGGACTTGGCATCAAGGATCAAACACACGAGTTAACAAGATTACAAGCATTATTGTGCACAAGTCTAGTTCATCTGAATTTCTATCAATATCTGCGGTCAACAAGATCATATCTATATTTCTTCAAGTGTTGAAGCGATAGAGATTCAATCCAAAATTCGACACTTAGAAGAACCACAAGCAAGAATCAATTTATTGATTCTCAGCCCAACATTGATTTTCAATCAAAGGTTTAGACAGTGAAGCAATCCGGTCAAGGATTTGCCAAGGACAGTTGTTGTTTAGTAGTCGGGTAGACTGTGTTTGTGGTGGAGCTGGAGAAGAGGCAATAACAACCCTCTAAGGTCCAGTGTTCAAGCAATTGCAGAGTAGCAATCCTACCTGTTCTACAGTTGTTTAGATATTGAAGCTAGGGATTAGTCAAGGACTATAGTTTAGGATTTGTAACAGCGTACCTCATAAAGTTCTAGTGGAATTTTGCTCCTACGTCACAGAGGAAGAGTGGACTGACATGATTGCACCACCTGGAACCATCATAATTCTCACCTTATTTACTTTTTGCTATTTACTTATTTAGCATTTATTATTGTTTATACAACATACTGAAACTAATTGTTGTACACACTCATAGTTCACAAGCTGAGATTCACCAGAATTCAGTTTAGCATACTCAGCTTTTTCTTAGACACAACAAGATCCAGATAAAGGCTAAAACCTAATCCGCTGCGGGTTGACTCAGTTATGTTATAAGATAGTTTGACTTAGACTCATCTTAGTCATCTCAACTCCTCACAAGTTAAAACTGAACCTTAATCGTTTTAGATCTAGTTTTGGTCACCCCCATTCTAAACTTGTGTTAGCCTTTCCAAGGACCAACAATTGGTATCGGAGCAGTGTTCTTTAACAAGCCATTGTTAAAAACTCACTTGCTCTAGTTATCTCCTCTAGTTGTTCTCTTGAAAAAGCTTCGTTTTCCAGTTTCCAGTCTTTGCATAATCCATTTTTCACTCACTCACACAATGGATAACAATCAGTATGCCAGACAGATGCTGATGTGCAACATGGACAGATTTGATGAATACAGACGTCGTTTGTAGGCTTTTCTAGCAGCTACTCATGATGAGATGATGGACGTACTTACTGATAGACCTATCCAAATCAATCACATGCAAACTGTTAATGGTGACAAACTTAGAGTCCCAAAGCCCAAAAGCGAGTGGAACAATGATGATCAAAAAAGGAAAAATCTCAACAATGTTGCAATGGATATCATTCTCAGAACTCTTGACAACAACATGTACCTGAAGGTCAATGAATGCACAACTACCAAAGAAATATGGGAAAAACTTCAGTTGATCTATGAAGGGACCGACTCTATCAAAGAGAACAAGATCTCAGTCGCCAAACAAAAGTTTCATGACTTTAAGATGAAACCTGGAGAAACCATTGACTAGATGGAGACAAGACTCAGCGCAATCATGGATGAACTAGCTCTGCTCAAAATAGAATACACCAAGAAGAAAGTCAACACCAGAATCTTGAAGGCTTTTCCCTCATGTTAGAAAATGAAGGTTACAGCCATGGAAGAGTCTAGGAAGCTTGATGAAGAAGATACCTTCAAAATTTTCTCAGATCTAAAATCTTATGAATTCAGTGAGGATTTCATAATCATTGAAGCAGTGACCAAAGCCTTGGAGGAACCTAAAACAACAGCCCTTGAAGCAAGATCCAATGACATTCAAGAAACTTTCTCTAGCAATCTCCAACAGTTAGATAAGATGGAAGAGCAGATGGCTCTAATGATGAATAGAATTCAAAGAATGAAAAGTGGACATCCAGTCACTCAGAAGTGCATTAAAAAGACTCCTGAGAAAAGGAAAAATGATGTGTATCTTTGCTTTAACTGAAAAAAGCATGTACATTACAAAGCTGAATGTCCAGAGCTGACTGGTAAGAAGACTCAGCAACAAAGACTTGGTAGAAGAGCTCTTCAAGCTGGAGATGAGTCTGACTATAAAGCTGGTACTGAAAGACTATCAGATGATATAGCTCTAATGGCTCACATGGAAGATCAAAATGAAGTATGTGAATATAACTCTAAGTATAGCTCAGCACAGATTTCCATGTAAAATTCTTGTTCTTGAACTGCTGACTCCAATCCAACAAATCAAGAATTAGAAGATATACTTGACGAATTGATGAATCAGCTGGTGACTATACAAGCTAGTTATAAGTCAATTAAAGCTAAAAAAGAATCTCTAATTCTAGAAGTTGAAAGATTCAAAGCTGAATTGAACATGTTGATACTAACCAGAACTGACAAAGGAAAGAGTCAGTATCAGCCTAATGCATCAGCAGTAGCAACTGAATCTTTTGCTCAATCAACTTTAGCTACTGGATTCAAATCCAGAAAGCCATAATGAGATAGAACTGGCTTAGAATTTGATACACAACAAACTTTGAAGGAAGGAATGAGCAAAGCTGCTGAAGCAAAAGTCAAAACTGGTGTTAAGTTCATAGCCGAGCAATTTCCTCAAACTGAGAAGATTGCTGAACCAGTAAAACCAATTATACATGAATCAACTCAGTCTCAGCATCTGTTTTCCGAGAAGTCACCTGTGTTCAATAACAAAAACAGACCTAAAGGTAAATCACATGTACATCATGGAAACATGAAGAGTAGATCAACTTCCAGATCTACAAAAGCTGATAATGTCAAGAACCAGAAGATTTTCAGTCAGAGTAAATCTAAGAATGTCAATCATTCAAGGATTCACACAGTCAGGGGGAAAGGAAGGATATACCTCACTGATGATGATTGGAACTTTTCTGAACCCATTATTAAAAATGATAGGAACAATGCATTCTGGATAGAAAACTTATCCAAAGTTTCAGTCTAAGACTCAGCAAAGGACTTACCCCAGTCCTCAGTAGAATCCTCAGTGCCGAAGTCAGCACTGACCTAAATACAAACAGAATGATAGTTATTATTCAGTCTTCAATACTAGGAAGCAACATGGAAACCAGTTTCAGCCAAAAGACTTGAGTGATCATTTAAATAAGGCACAATCGAAAAATAGATACTATGGGAGTATGGCTTACATATCTGAAAACAAGTGCAACAATTTCTAGAGTAGACCTTATGGAAATATCACCCGAGTTGTACTAACAACTGCCCCTTATGGACCTAAACAGAGTTGGGTACCTAAAACATTTTAATTTGTCTTGCAGGATATTTGGTATTTTGACAGTGAATGCTCAAGACATATGACAAGGAGCAAGGATTGTCTAGTTGATTTCGTAGCCAAAGATGGACCCAGAGTAAATTTTTGATGCAAGGACACACCAGTATATACAAGAGACTATAGGATAGAAGAAGGACTGATTCCTATAATGTGTGATATTACAAGAGAAATTTCCATAACTTACAATCCGGGTTTGCACTCAAGGACAAAGCACATTGATGTGAGACATCACTTTATAAGGAATCATGTAGAGAAAAAAGGCGTTACAGTTCTCTATGTCCCAATTGAAGATCAGTTGGCTGACATTTTTACAAAAACCATTGGACAAAGAAAGGTTTGCAAAACTGAGAACTGAATTGGGAATTATCAAAGTCAGTTAAGTCAGTTTAAGCTCAGAGATTCATCAAGGGGATTGATCTTTGTCATGCAGGGTGCACTCACTTTACAGATCAGTCATTGACATCAACAATGTCAAACTGACCTACTGAACCAAATAATTGATGGAACTAAACACACCAAGGAACTGATCTTAGTCAGATTTTATCTAGTCAAAGCAAGTCAAAAGGATAAAACCGAGAATAGTTACATCGCATTAAATTACCGCCGTTTGTGTCAAAACCTATTGCGTGTATACCCGAAA
This sequence comes from Gentiana dahurica var. dahurica, assembly GCA_024500145.1. NCBI lineage: Eukaryota > Viridiplantae > Streptophyta > Magnoliopsida > Gentianales > Gentianaceae > Gentiana > Gentiana dahurica. The sequence goes on from CM044905.1 coordinate 50,086,988, forward strand.
AAATGTCAGATAGTACATGCATTGGTTATACAAACCATCAAGGGAATTTGAAAAGGTGGTATAAATCCTTCAGAAGATCGTGCGTTCAAATCACAAACCGTCAATCCCACTCTACATATCTAAACATTTTTATATCTCATCTCACACAAAAATTCAAAATTTATCTTTCCCAAAAGGCCAGAAATTCATTACTTCTCAAAATTTCTCAACATTCAGAAAATTTCTACAATGGCAGTCTCCAAGCAGTCACAAGAAGAAAGACTAATAACCGAGTTGTACAGTCTATCTTCTAAAGAATATGAAGATATTTGCAACAACACTCTTCTCGCAAGCATTATTTGTGAAAAGATCAAGAATCTTCAAGGGTTGAGAAATCTCGCAAAAAGATCGTGACTTGGAAGGGATTTTGCAGTTCTGGGAGAATATGAGGCTGGTAAGGAACTCCCCGGTGACAAAAGATCGTGGAGAAAGGGTAATCGTCAATGAAGAAATCTTAAGGCAGCTATTTGATTTCAACCAACCACTTGTAAAATCAATAGACTTGGCCTGTTTGCCGCCGCTCAAACGAGAAGCCTTTCTCACTCAAATCTCAGCAACAAAGGAACCAGCAGAAGTTGACACACATGTCAGCAATCTTAATGCTGAATTTGCACTCCTCAGCAGATGGATAAGCAAAAATGTTATTGTTCGTTATAAAGGGCTAAATAAATTATCTAAAGATAGGATATATCTGATGAACATCATATGGTATGAACTTGAGTTCAACTGGGCAGGATATGTGTTTAATCAGATCAAGTGGCAACACTTAGCTGAAGTAGCAAGTGTCAGCAAAGCCCAAGCTGAAGGAAAACAAACCGTTGGAAGATTTCGGCTGAAGAAGACACTCAACGGAATTATTTAGCATTATTTGGAAAGACTCAAAAAAGGGAAGAAGATAGAACAAACTGATACATCATCTACAACCACTAAGAAAATTACAACAGTTGTAAGTTCATTGATGAAGACTTCCCAACCTGAAGGTGTACATGGACATAATGCAAGTCAAAATGGGGACAAATCTGAACGGCTATGTTTGAATTTCAAACATAAGTCACAAGGATTCTCACCTATAAACAGAAGACCCCTGATACAGAAACAAGTGATGAATTTTTAAGAAAAACAACAATCAATCTGGAGCTATCATATTCTTATCAAGAAATCAACCTGCTGACCTTATTGAACTTAAAGCTACTATCTAGTAAATTCTTCAAGTGTAACCTACTAGCTAGTTGCATCAAGTATACACACTTGAAGATTTCAAGCTGCTGATCATTTCACCCTGATCAAGCTGCTGAAAGCTGCATCACTTACTTGATTCAAACTTTCTTTCATAAGAAACCTACTGAAGACAATGAAGCATCTTTGGGTGTCAAGAACTGTTGTTTTTGGTGGAGCTGGTGAAGAGGCAATCCTACCCTTCAAGGACCAGTGAAATACTTTGGAGTAGCAATCCTACCTGTTTCAAGTGTTCAGTTTGTGAAGCCATAGTTATTGGTGAAGGATAGACAACTTAGGGATTTTTGTAACTGCAACCTCAAAGATCTCTAGTGAATTACCTACAACATCACAGGAGAAGAGTGGGCTGACATGATTACACCACCTGGAACCACTAGAAATTTGCCTACTTAATTTCTGCATTTACTTTATGCATTTAGTATATTAAGCACATCAACCCCCTGAAACTAGCAACTTAATCTCACATTTACACTACTGAGTATCTAATACTTGGTATCATATTTTAACAAGTAATACGGCTTAATTTGAGTATATTCCGCTGCAAAAAATTCAGTAAAATCAACAGTCAGCAGACTACTGGGCTGTCAGCAGACTGCTGAGTGGTCAGCAGACTACTGAACAGTCAGCAGGCTACTGAACTTGCTGAGTTTGTTAACTCCAAAAGTTTTAAGTTTTAAGTTCATTCACCCCCTCTAAACTTAACTAAAGCCTTTTCAAGGGACCAACAATTGGTATCGGAGCAGTGCTTCTGCTCCAAAGTAATCCTAGTTGTTGTGCTTGTGAAAATACTTTGAAAACTTTTTCAAGTTTTTAATTTTCAAAGCTTTGCATCATGGATAACATCCAGTATGGTAGAACAATGTTGATGTGTTCTTTTTAGATCGTTTTGATAAGTTTAAACGTCGTATGCAGGCTTTTCTAGATGCAACACATGATGAGATGATGGATGTGCTAACTGATGGACCACTAGAGGTCACCAAGTCTGTAACAGTGGGAACTGAAACTCAGTATATCCCAAAACAAAAAATAGAATGGAATGCTGAAGATAGAAAAAGTGCAAAGCTCAACAATATTGCTATTGATATCATATACAGAACCTTGGATAGCAATATGTACATGAAGGTGAAAAATTGCAAGACTGCAAAGGAACTTTGGGATAAGTTACAATTAATTTGTGAAGGCACTGATGCAATCAAGAAGAACAAAATCAGTGTGGCAAAGAAGAAGTTCCAAGATTTCAAAATGAAACCAAATGAAACCATTGAACAAATAGAATTAAGATTCAATGCCATCATGGATGATCTCACCCTATTGAGTGTAAACTACTCAAAAGAAGAAAACAACTCAAAAATCCTAGAAGTTCTACCTGCAAAAGAAGTTTGGGAAATGAAGGTGACTGCAATAGAAGAAATGAGAAGTCTACAGGAAGATGATACCTTCAAGTTATTTTCAGATCTCAAGGCTTATGAATTTAGTAAGAAACTTGTACCTGAGACAGAAAAGGAAGAGGCAAAGACCACTGCTTTGGCTGCCACACATCAAGAAGAAACATCAGGAGCTCAAGATGATATACTGCATGAGATGCAATAGCAAATTGCCCTACTGAGCAAGAAAATCAGAATGATGAAAAATGGAAGGGGTTCTCCAAGGAATTTCACAAAGAAATCTAGTGAAACGAAGAAGGAGGAATCCAAGAAAGATAATGATTATTTGTGCTTTCAATGCAAGAAACTCGGACACTTCAAACCTGACTGTCCTGAACTAAAACAGAAAAAGGAACCTGATTATCTGTGCTTCAACTGCAAGAAGCCTGGACATTTCAGACCTGATTGTCCAGACCTACTGAAGAGCAAAAGTCAGCAAAGAATATCTAGCAAGAAAGCTATGGTTGCTGAAGATGAATCAGGATATGAAGTTGAACCAGAAAAAGGAAATGAATCTGATGATACTGCACTTGTTGCTGATATGGATGATTATGTTTTAATGGCAAATATGGATGAAACAGAGGAGGTATACAATTCTGTATCTATAAACACTCCTGCTGAAAGTGATTGTGAATCTACTTGTGGTTCTAATCCTAAAAATTCTGACAATGAAGAAACTTTGGATGCCATCCTTAATCAACTGAGGATAATACAATCTGGTTATGAGATTATGAAGGTTGAAAAAGAATCTCTTCAAACAGAAGTTGAAAGATTAAAAGCTGAATTAAGAATTCTCAAAGGAAAGGAAAAAGAGTTTGGACAGAATCGACATAAGTCTGCTGTACATTCAGTAGCTGCTGAATCTGCTGAACAATCTTGTTCTTCCACTGCATTCAAATCTGGAAAGCCTTATGGTGATAGAACATGACTTGGATTTGGAACTCAACAATCTAATAAGAGTGGATCTAGTAAGGTTACTGAACCTAGTACCAGAATTGGTCCTAAGTTTGTGCCTGCACAAGATCCAACTCCTTAAAAGGTTGCCGAGGTAGTGAAACCTACTAAGAATGCTTCAATGAGGCAAAATCAGAAGTCAAGAAGGACATCCGTACCTGACAAAAAGAATAAATCCAAAGGTAGGACTGCTGAACCTTCTAGACCTGCTGATAGCAGACATGCTACCAAGTCGGCTGGACAACAAAAGGGCAAAAATCAGAAATATTCCAAGGATAAGAATCCTAAACCTGAAAATGTCAATCATTCTGGGGATACTTATCTCAGGGGGAAAGGTAGATTGTTCCCTACTGATGAAGATTGGAATATTCCTGTTCCTACTGCTAGAAAAAACAGATATACCCATACTGCTAGGGTAAAACCTCAGCAAAGGACTTAGCAGAGAACTTATACATGACCTCAGCAGGGACCTCAGCAGATTCCATATTACAGGGTTGTTCCTAATAGACAGCAAACCAATGGTTATGCTAGTACTTCTAACAATACAAATCACTCCACACAGCATTACATACCAAAAGGCTAGAAAGCATATGTGAGTCCTATACAACCAAATGTTAGACCTTATGGATCGATGTGTAGAATACATGTATGAACAAAAGTATAACAATTTTCAAAGAAGACCTTATGGAAATTTGCCAAGGGTTATGCTTACCGCTGACCATTATGGACCCAAACAGTTTTGGGTACCTAAAATACATTAACCTTGTTTTGTAGGGTGTCTGGTACTTTGACAGTGGATGTTCCAGACATATGACAAAGAATAAGCATTGTTTGTCAAATTATGTGGCAAAGGATGGTCCAAGAGTGAATTTTGGCTACAAGAACACACCAGGATACACAAGAGGATATGGCACACTTGTGAGAAATGGATTAACTATCAGGAATGTTACATTTGTGGAAGGACTGGACTAAAACTTACTGAGCACTGGACAGTTTTGTGACATGGGTTACAAGGTCACTTTTGACAAAGACACATGTATTGTCATTAGTGAAAGATGTGATCAAATTGTGTTGGCTGGAAAAAGACAACAAAACAATTTGATCACCTCTTGTTGGCTGGAAAAAGACAACAAAACATGTATGTTGTGATTGGCCTACTGCTGTTCCAGAGACATGCCTGATTGTGCATACCAAGTCAGAACTAAATTGGTTATGGCATAAGAAGTTGAATCATCTAAACTTTGATGATATCAATCAGTTGGTGAAGAAGAAACTGGGGATTGGTTTACCTGAGATCACATTCAAAAAGGATGCTATATGTGATGCTTTTCAATAAGGTAAACAAACAAAATCTAGCGTCAAGTCAAAGACTAAGCAATCAACAAAAAGGGTTTTGGAGCTGATGCACATGGATCTATTTGGACCAGTAACACCAACTAGTGTAACAGGAAAGAAGTACACTCTAGTAGTTGTGGATGATTATTCAAGGTACACATGGGTAATATTCATGAACAAGAAAAGTGAAACACTTCAAAAGATGCCTGAACTTTTGAAGAGATTGCAAAATAAGAAAAGTTTGATAGTAGTGAAGATCAGATTAGACAAGGGTACTGAATTTCTCAATAAAGTTATAAGAGAATATTGTGAGCAGAATGGTGTGTTGCAACAACTAGCTGCTGCTGGTACACCTCAGCAAAATGGGGTTGCTGAGAAAAGAAATAGGACTTTGAAGGAAGCAGGAAGGATGATGATTTGTGAAGCATTATTACCTGAAAGATATTGGGCTGAAGCAATTAACACAGCATGCTATAAACAAAATAGGACCTTATGAGATTTGGAATGGAAGGAAACCCAATATATCCTATTTCCATCCATTTGGAAGCAAATGTTTATAATAAATCATAAGGAGCAATTGAAGACATTCCAACCAAAATCAGATGAATGAATCTTCTTGGGATATTCTTCTGTCAGCAAGGCATTCACTGTACTGAATAAAAGAACACTGAAACATAAAGAATCAATACATGTTGTGTTTGATGAACCTAAGTTCAGGAATGGAAGATGAAGCTTCAGAACCTGCTGAGAATCAACAAGTCACTGATCTAGAATGTGTTGATGTTTTGGAAAGGATAAATGACTTAAGAATTTCTGACTCTGCCCCTACTGAACACCCTGCTGTTAACACTACTGATGCAACAACTGAGGTAGTTCAAGGATCTGCTGAACCCCTGTTGAAGCAACAGCAGACCCTACTGAAGATGATATTCCTGAGAATCAAACTAACCAAAATCCTCAATGGTTAAGGGATCACCCTGCTGAGCAAGTTATTGGCAATATACAACAAGGTGTGAGGACTAGACGACAATTAGAAGCAATGTTTACTTGTTTTTTTTAATCTCAAATGGAACCCAATGTTGTTGAAGAAGCAATATCTGATCCAGACTGGATAATTTCTACGCAAGAAGAATTGAATGAATTTGAAATAAATCAAGTTTGGACACTAGTGGAAAGGCCTAATCATGCAAATATAATTGGAACCAAATGGGTATACAGAAACAAATTGGATGAATCTGGTACCATTTTCAGGAATAAGGCCAGACTAGTAGCGAAAGGCTATTCTCAAGCAGAAGGAATAGATTTTGATGATACATATGCCCCAGTTGCAAGATTGGAAGCTATAAGATTATTCTTAGCATTTGCTGCTTACAAAAACTTCAAAGTATACCAGATGGATGTCAAGAGTGCATTTCTGAATGGCATTCTAGAAGAAGAGGTTTATGTTCAACAACCTCCTGGTTTTGAAGTTAAAGATCAAGAAGATAAAGTGTACAGACTCACAAAGCACTTTATGGTTTGAAACAAGCACCAAGAGCTTGGTATGAGACCCTATCTCAATTCTTGGTGGACAATGGTTTTACCAAAGGTACCATTGACAAGACTCTTTTCATAATCAATGAAGGAGACATCACCCTGCTGGTACAGATTTATGTTGATGACATAATTTTTGGTTTTGAAAATGAATTGCTATGTGAAAAGTTTGCTAATCTGATGAAAAGTAAATTCCAAATGAGTATGATGGGATAAATGAACTATTTCTTGGGATTACAAGTCAAACAAATGAAAGATGGAATCTTCATTCATCAAACCAAGTATACCAAGGAGCTACTGAAGAAGTTTTGTATGGAAAACAACACCAAGGTGTTAACTCCTATGAGTACCAACATTAGATTGGATGAAGACAAAGAAGGCAAAGATGTTGATCAAACTTTATACAGAAGGATGATAGGCAGTCTGCTGTACCTCACTGCCAGCAGACCTGACATATCCTTTGCTGTAGGTGTTTGTGCAAGAATTCAATCAAAACCAAAGGAAAGTCATTTAGCTGCTGTCAAAAGGATTCTCAAGTATCTCAAAGAGACTTTGGGAGTAGGGATATGGTATTCAAAAGATGGAAGCTTCAAAGTTATATCCTACTCAAATTCTGATTATGTTGGATGCAAGATTGATAGAAAGAGCACCACAGGAACCTGTCAGTGGATGGGGAATAGACTGGTTTCCTCGTTTAGCAAGAAACAGAATTCAATATCAACTTCTACTGCTGAAGCTGAATATATAGCTACTGGAAGTTGTTGTGCACTAATACTATGGTTGAGACAACAGTTAAGGGATTATGGAATTGAAGAAAGATAAATTCCTATAATGTGTGACAACACAAGTGCAATTGCAATCATAGATTATCTTGTTTTGCACTCAAGAACCAAGCATATAGATGTGAGACATCACTTTATAAGTGATCATGTTGAAAAGAAAGATGTGGTGGTTCTTTACATCCCTACTGAAGATCAACTTGCTGATATATTCACAAAACCATTGGATAGTGAAAGATTTGCTATGTTAAGGACTAAACTTGGAATTATAAAAGTTGACTGACACACCTTTGATCAGCAATGTATTGGAATTCACCAAGGGGATTAGTCTTTGCTATGTTGGGTGAGCATACTTAGCAGATTAGTCATTGGTATCAACAATTCAATGTACTTATATGTGTTTGGACAATTGAGCAAATGAAGTTTCCAAGGGGATTGATCTTTGTCCTGTTGGGTGAGCTCACTTGACAGATCAGTCATTGGTATTAAACTTCATCTTGTATTATCAGTTGGACAAAACAAGGATACAAGAGGATCAACAGAGTTACCGTGTCAGTAGGCTGCTGAGTCATTCTTGTCAGCAGGCTGCTGATCCAATTCTACTGAAACTCAAGGCTACTGAGTTATACATTACAAGACAGTCAAACTTAAATGAAAGTCAACTGTAATTGGATATTATTCTTATCTTTTATAACCGCGGTTACAAATATCCAACGGTTACAACTCTCATGGAATCAATTAGTGAGACACGTGGAAACATCACATTTATTCCAACTTTAATCGTGGTTAATGCTACAGTGCACGTACAACACTTTATCTGACAGTTACCACCCACTACTTTCTCTATATATACAGATATTTACATAGAGACATTACATACAATTTTCAGATCGTCTTTCTCTGCATATACACTGTGTGAACACAGATTTGAAAGCTTTCTTCTTCATCTTTTTTCATCTCTAATGGCGGGCAAGGATGATATTCACATTGGTATAGGCCAAAGTGTCAGATGGTTTGTTGTGGATGCTTATAAAACTGGGTTGGCTATCAATAGTGGTCGAAGAATCAGAAGATATGAAGGATTGGAAGATGTCATAAATCTCAGGCTGGAAAGCATCTTCTACACGAATGTTGCAAACTTTTGGAGAAACATTGTGATAAGAGATAATAGAGAGGCATTTACTACCACAACAGGCACATGTACTAATCTTTGAGGAGGAACATGTATTGGAACCTGCACAAGATCCAATTTTGGAAGATATTTTTGGTGCTATGGTTGAAGAAGGTCCTGACCCTGCTGAAAGGGATAAGAGTTGGGCCATGGTTGTCAGCAGACAGAGGGCACAGTACAATGTTGAAGAGCCTGCTGATGATGCTGTTGGACACATGGATGGAGGTATGACTGGTGCAGTACCAGCACATGTTTTGGATGAGTTGAGGGCAGTCAGAGATGACATTACACACTTAAGAACTCAACTTAATAGACAAGAGCAAAGAGTTGACGATTTGATGAACCAGGTGGAAAATATAGGGAGGACTACTGAAACAGTTGCTTCCAACATCACATCCACTCAGTTTGCTCTTGCTGATCTAACCAAAGATGTGAGAGGTATAAAACAAGGCAATACACTCAAGGAACAATTCTTGAAAGAACAGTTTGCCTCAATTCACAAGAAACTTGACAACCTTGCTAAAACACACAAGCCTACTGTGGCTGACCCTGCTGAAACACCTCAACATGCTGCATTGGATCCTAAAGTCACTGAGAGGATCAATTTGCTGGAGCAAACACTAAAAGGAAGGATCACTACATTTGACACTAGAATAGAGATTATGGAAGGTCAACTAAACTACTTAGTGATCACACAAGAGAGTGTTCATGGCCTGCTTTCCCGTTTTGTTGATGATGTCAATAAGGGGGAAGAGAGCCAAACTGCAGTAGCAAAAGAGGCTGCAAGAATTTTTGCTCAAAGGAGATGGGAGGCTGATACAAATGCATTCAGAGAACCTGCACCTGGCAGACTTCAGTTGACTGATGACCTCTTCAAAGAATATAAAAATCAATACTACAATAAGAGGAGACCTTACCATAACAAGGCTTTCCATGAGGGGCTAAATTCCTTTTTGGGACTTAAGTTCTGGGAAGCTAGAGTTAAGGATTTAAGAGCTTCACACAGAGGTGGTAGAGGTGGAAGAGGTGGAAGAAGTCTACCTACTACATCAGCAAAAGAATCATTGGAAGAGTTCAAGCAATTGTACATGCGTCTAGGATTCAGAGTACACCAAATCAATCTAACTCTACTTGAGGCATGGAAATGGTGGAAGGAAGTAAATCCTCATATTGATTTTTCCCTTATTGAAAATCAATGGATGAGAGACATGGTCAGGAAGATAAGAGAATATCGAGAGCAACAAGAAAAAGAGAGACAAGAAAGAGAAAGGAGGAACTAGATCAATAGAATTTCATATTTCTTTATCTTTTGCTGAATCTACTTTGTAATATTGTTGAACACATATGTTTATAATGAGAAATGACTGAATTTGTTCTATTTTAGTTTTTATCCTTTTTGCTTTGCTGTAAGGAGGGTATTGGCATCATCACTAAAAAAGGGGAAATTGTTGGAAATTTTTTAAGTTTTAGTTAGTGCCATACTAGCTGCTATAGAGCAAAGGCAAAAAGATGTCTAGATTAAATGTATAGGCTTATTAGAGTTTGATCTTTGTATAGGTTTGATCAATCAAGCACTGTAAAAGGTCAGCTGACTTTCATCAACAAACCTGTCTAGGTCAGTAAAGTACCTGAGTCAGTAGACTAGTCTAGGAACCTGCTGAAGACTGAAGGCTGAGGGCTCAAACTCAGTTATTGAAGGCTAAGGGATCAAACTTAGTGTTTAAAGTCAAGGATATGGAATCAAAATTTAGGGAAGTCTGTGATGACCTAAACTGATTACATATACCTTGTGTACAAGGTCTAAGTTCCATATGTCAAGTGGTGATTGGAACTTAGTTATGTTCAAATTGGTGTAATCTAACTTCACAATTAAAATTTAGATAAAAGACAGTCAGCTGAAGTGTTTTAAACACAACAAACTTCAGTCAGCTAACTGACAAGTATTTCAGCAGACTTACATACACATGAACCTGCTGAATGCATATTTCGATTTATTCAAAAGTTACTTTGGAAGATTACAATGATAAGAAAAGATAACAACTCTTGATTTTGTCAACAAATCAATGGCTAAGATTATAGGGACGTTGGAAAGATTCAGAACTTTATCCAATGGATACAAGTCAAAGGGTGGACAGTCTGGAAACTGTCAAAAAGTATACTGACAGTGTCAGTACTATGTACAGGGACATAATGCAAGTCAAGATGGGGACAAATCTGAAACGGCTATGTTTGAATTTCAAACATAAGTCACAAGGATTCTCACCTATAAATAGAAGACCCCTGATACAGAAACAAGTGATGAATTTTGAAGAAAAACAACAATCAATCTGGAGCTATCAGATTCTTATCAAGAAATCACCCTGCTGACCTTACTGAACTTAAAGCTACTGATCTAGTAAATTCTTTAAGTGTAGCCTGCTAGCTAGTTGCATCAAGTATACACACTTGAAGATTTCAAGCTGCTGATCATTTCATCATGATCAAGCTGTTGAAAGCTGAATCACTTACTTGATTCAAACTTTCTTTCATAAGAAACCTGCTGAAGACAGTGAAGCATCTTTGGGTGTCAAGAACTGTTTTTTGTGGTGGAGCTGGTGAATAGGCAATCATGCCCTTCAAGGACCAGTGGAATACTTTGGAGCAGCAATCCTACCTGTTTAAATTGTTCAGTTTGTGAAGCCATAGTTATTGGTGAAGGACATATAACTTAGGGATTTTTGTAACTGCAACCTCAAAGATCTCTAGTGAATTACCTCCAACATCACAGGAGAAGAGTGGATTGACAGGATTACACCACCTGGAACCACTATAAAATTGCCTACTTTATTTCTGCATTTACTTTATGCATTTATTATATTAATCACATCAACCCACTGAAACTAGCAACTGAATCTCACACTTACACTACTGAGTATCTAATACTTGGTATCATATTTTAACAACAAGTAATAAGGCTTAATTTGAATGTATTCCGCTGCAACAAATTCAGTAAAATCAACAGTCAATACACTACTGAGCTGTCAGCAGACTACTGAGCAGTCAGCAGGCTACTGAACTTGCTGAGTTTGTTAACTCCAAAAGTTTTAAGTGTTAAGTTTATTCATCCCCCCTAAACTTAACTAAATCCTTTTCAAGGGACCAACAATACTTACAATTGAATTTGTCTATTAAATCCTAACATATATCCGAAAATGTGTTCTTCATAAGAACCGGAACATAATAACATTTATTTAGTTTCTTTAGTAGTTTACCAGATTCAGAATATAACGTGGTAAGTGTTACAACGTTTACATCACCCTCCATAGAACATTCTGTATTCAATCTTTCTAATACTTATAAGATACCATATATCTAAGTCTTGACTTAGATAGATTTATCTGAACTTGCATGCTTATAATAGAGACTTCGATAAGTTCTCTTATTTAAGCACATGCCCTAAATTTCCTTTCAATCCTTTAAGCATTCGTGAATATTTCTTAGTTTAGTCTTCGTAAGCTTAAGAAAAATCAAAAGAGCTATGTCTTTAATTTTCTTTCATAAAGAAAATCCGAAGTTTATTAGATAGTTTATTTAACCTTTTTTATCATATTCAAATCACGAACAATTTACTTAACCCTCAATCAATGAATGAAGAATTAAGCCGATACTTAAATCTTACAATTTAGAAAACAACCTTTCCGAAATTCGTCGTGGTCATTCACATTCAACGCATCTAATGCTTGAATTAACTATCATCCTATGACAGAATGACCCATTGAATATCGTCGTATCCGATATGTGATTAATTCGTTGAAACTCATTTCAAGTGATGTAATCATATCATGAGCTCCCGATTTTCATTAATAATTAACACTTGAAGCACTCCATCAAATATGTAGTCTCCTTGTCTCTAACTACAATAACGAAGTTGCTAATGTCATTGCTTATTTTAAAAGGATTATAATTACTAAACGCCCATATTTTCCAGGATCATCCAACAGGTCATTTTCTGCTCTCCCCAAACGGTGATTCTGTTCCATTGGAACTTGGATTCATACGTCACCTCGAACAAGGGAAAATAGCGGGTAGTCCAAAGTATGATTGATGGAACCCATACACTTTTAAAGAAAGCACTACCTTGATAAACCAGCAATGCGTGCCTGATCAACCTATAGATGGATTTTCTCACGCGACATACTAAGTTTGATTGGTTTTGTTCAAACCCAGAGGTATCTTCATATAAATATCTTCATCAAGATCACTGTGCAATAATGCATTATGCACATCCATCTGATGGATCTCCCATTTCTTAATTCCTACAACTGCAAGAAAGCCTGCAACCGTTACCATCTTTGCCACCGGTGCGAAGGGCTCGGTATAGTCTATCCCTTCCACTTGGTGGTTTCCAAAAGCGACCAACCGCACTTTAATCATTTATGGCGGCCCAACTCATCACACTTTTCTGTATACACCCACTTGCTGCACAAGGCTTTCTTTCCAGGAGGTGATTCCTGTAAACTCCAAGTGCCTCATTCTTCCATGGCCCGTACCTCTTTTGCCATCTCCTTCCTCCACCCCTCATGTTTGACAGCATCTTTAAAAGTTTGTGGGGGGTGGGATTTCCTACAGTCACATTAGTTAGAAACCTCCTGTGTGTAAGAGGATAATTCGAAAAGTGTGTAAGAGGATAGAGACTATTTGAGGAGGTTGATGAACCGGGTAGGTGCGTCGAAGGACTTTTCTTATCCACTGATGTATGAGTCACACATTCCCGATATTTGGAGTTAGAAATTTCCCTCGTCCAAACTCTTCCTCTTCGCCAATAGTCAGCTCCTCACGACCCTCATACAGCTGTTCCCCAACTCCATCTCCAACATCCGCCACCCCCCATCACCGGTAGCGTCGGTATCTATAAGAAGAACATGCAGTTCCATGTTCTGTTCACACACTTGGATATCTAACTCATCATCTGGTACCTCATGTGTAATAATCGGTGGATTTGTAACCATAGAAGGATCCGCCATAGGAAAGATACGTCACGAGGTATAAATATTTCCTTAGTTTCTAGATCAAAAAGCGTCCATCCCTTTTTCCCAAACGGATACCCAATGAACACACACTTTCAACTACGACTTTCAAATTTATCCGACTTATGATGTTGATTATGCACATAACATAAACATCCAAAAACACGTAATCCGTCAAGACTAGGTGGTTTCCCTAGAAAACATTCATACGATGTCTTATACTCTAACACACTTGACGGGGTTCGATTTATCAATTTACACCCAACCATGATACATTCTCCCAAAAAAACGTATAGAAAGATGTCTCTCAAAGCATAAAGCCCTGGAAACATTTAAGATATGTTTATGTTTCCTTTCTACTCGACCATTTTGTTGAGGAGTTCCCACACATGAGCTTTCAAAAATTATTCCATCCTTTACAAAACGAGGGAGCAAGCGTTTAAACTCGGTTCCATTATCACTCCGAACTAGCATAATTTTCCATTAAACTGACGTTCAATCAAAGACATAAAATTTCTGAAAAATTGTTTCGACTTCCCATTTATTATAAATAAAATATACCCACACCGATCTAGTAAAATCATCAACAATCGTAAGAAAATACGATGCACCGCATATAGATCTAGTTACATACGGGCCCCACAAGTCACAAAGAGAACTCAAATTTTTTACTAGCTCTACTATCACTTTTCGGGAAACTCTCCGCATGTTTTTTTCCCTAAAACACACATCACATCCATATTTTTTCAATTTACTAGACTCACATACATTGGAAAGTCGTTTAAGCACTCCTTCTGAAGGATGCCCTAACCGCTTGTGCGATAATTCCATAGAATTTCTCCCATCAATTACAATAACCGTCACGTTGGGAACCACCCCCGGAAAAAGAAAAGTCATTCTTCACATTCACCCACTCCAATCAGCCTCCTAGTCGTTCGGTCCGGCAAAACACACAAAGTGTAGGTGAAATGAGCCTGATAATTTAATTCATCCAATACTTGTGTCACGGACATAAGATTGCATGTAAACATAGGCACATAGAGAAAATTTTAAGTTTCAATCCCTCCCTTATAACCTTTCCCGCATGTGAAGTCCAACCATCCGGAAGCCCAACTGGACACTTCTCGATTACCAGTGCATCCCTGACACTATTCGACGTACCGGTCACGTGGTGTGTGGCTCCCGTATCAATAATCCAATAGTCCACACATGCTAAACGATCTTTGAGCCTAGCCAAGTTCAAAATATCGAGTATTCCTTGCCATTGGACCAGACTCAGATTCAATAGACCGGCCTGTTCAGCTATTCCACATTGATGCTTCCCACCGGAATTCAAAGTCGCTGAATCCACGATGGTTTTATTTGCATGAACCGAGCTCGGCTTAGCCTGACTCGCTTCTATTCCAATTCCAGACCTTTTCCCCTGTCCAAATGCAGAGCACGTACGCTCTCCACTGCAATTCCCATGGCCGGTGTCACAACGCACCTCGTCCGGTCACTCCATCGATTACGGTAGCCGTGAAATTTATAACACGTTCCATCATCATGTTTGTTTCGGCAACCACGACTGAATTCTTTTCCAATTTTTCTGCCGTAGTTTCGACCAAGCATCGGACTGAATTTTAAAGCCCATCATCGAATCTTGTTGTTCTTTGTGCTGGCTAAAATTTTCCGGATTACATTGTGCTCAAGAAGAAAGCATCAGCTTTCATATGTTCATCACTTGTTGTAACATCCCAAATTGTCAGAAAGGGTAAAATAGTAATTGGGCATACCCACTACTAGGGGTGCATATGATTCGGGTCGTGCGGGTTTCATAAAAACTCAAACTCAACCCTTATGTTGCAGGCTCTAAAAATTTGAAACCATATTCAATGCAATTCAAAGTTCAACCCACACATGCGGGTTTCGATAAATGCGAGTTGGGTTCGGGTTGAGTGCGGGTTAGAATGACAATAGATTTTAAAGCTCTTAGTGATAATTAATTGATTCAGTAATTTTTAGTCATCGGAATGAAAAAAAATATTCGACATTTAAAAACTAAGTTATATAATAAAGACATATAGCATAATTATATCACCCATAACCCAATAACCAAAATAAATCAACATCATAGTTTACGGTCCATTGTGTTAGGTTTTATGCCCGAAAGACAATTTGTAATTGTTTTATTTAAATAAATGACAGAATTTATTTCATCTTATTTATTCGCATTTATTGCCAATATTAATACACTACATAAAACCCTAAGTATATTGATTATGTAATCACATAACTCAGTGTATGGCTATACACACGAGGATTAAGTTTGTGAAATATACTTAAAATTAACTTAGTCCGTAGTGTTTATTAATCTGAGTTCGGGTCTCTAGATTAATTTGCTAATGATGCGCCCAGAACACTTTAGGTGTGACAGTCTTATCCGGACTGTCGGTAATAGGGTACCTAATGGGGCATTTATATATGATGATAATCATATAAGGCTGGACCGATTTGATTTGAGTTCTCGATATAATTCCGTAATCAAGAAGTCTTATCGAATCACAAGATGATCATATATGGATTAATCTTAATCCTGAGGTGATCACAGTTGACTGCTTAGACTACGGTAGAGTTTGATGTGTTAGTAAGGATCACTTCGCAGTATGTGGTCCAACACTTCTCGTTGGCTCTATTCTGGGATGAGTGACTAGTCTGTGCTATCACAGATATGGAATCCATTCCTTCCCTCGGGAAGTAGACAGACAATTCCCTTATTTGTTGACCCTAGAAACTGATCGATCGGCCGAGTTCATATTATATAAGTTATGAACTAATTGATCACAAGGGGGTTAATGGTAAATAAGGATAATATGTTTCGTGAAGGGTTTACGGAAATATCCCGAATCAAAGTGAACAGTCTATGGAGGATTTATCCGTATGTAATGATTATATCAGTGGATGCTTTCGACTCATAAGTTGAGTGTAAGTTATCTATATTCAATAGAGTTCAGTTTTGGGTTTATGGTGGTGTAATCCCGGAATTAATAGGTCGGATATAATTATTCTGTCTGATGAATAATTTTATTCGATTTATTGCAGCTACTGAATATGGGTCCATGGTCCCCGACGTGGCTCTTAATATAGCATATAGGTTCACGTCGTTGCATCTCAATTATAATTAAATAGTGGATTGGGCTATTTAATTGATATGTGGATTAATTGTTTAGTTGGACTAAATAATTAAATACACGGAAAAGACATTTTTCGTTGACTCGGCCCAAATTAGTGTGTTGACCTTTTGACCTAATTGGTCAAATATAGAAAAATGCGTGTGAACCTTTTTAATAAAAAGGTGGCGCCATTTGATATTAAGTATTATTAAGAAATTAGTTTTCTTGGATAATTATTTAATATGTGATTTATCTTTTATTTGTTAAATGATAATTCATGGAATATTAGATAATAATATGATTTATCCTAATTTGTTTGGGATAATTATTTTATTTATTTTTTATTTGGAAAAAGGATTAATGTAATAATTGTCTCTTAATTATTAAATCCTTGGAGGACAATGATTACTCTCCTATATAAAGAGAGTTCTCTCAAGCCTTTTTGACAACACACAATTCACGCCATTATTGAAAGAATATAGCTTAGAATTTTCGGCTATTTTCTTCGGGTTTCGAGTTGGAATAATCTTCGGGATTATTGATGCACATAGATCAAGTAGTAATTAAAATACTTGACCACCATAAACCAATACTAGCAAGAGGACTAGGTCCATCGTAGTATAGCTATAGCGAATCAAGGTCGATCCCACAGGGAACCAATTGTGGGTCATTTATATACAAACAATTAATCATTCATGTCAAGGACACAAAGCGGTCTACGACCAACGAAGTACAAGAAAGGTAAAGGACACGACTCGACACAACACAAATAAAGACACGTAATTAACCTCCCCAATTATCATGTTATCGTTTGGATCTAGAGATTCTATATAATTAAGCTAGACTCGACAACTATTAATCCGATTCGTATTTCTTTTATATTGGCTACGGGAGTCATCCCCTAAACTAGATCTAGCTCTGGGTAGGCCATCCAGATCACTATGCTACATCACGTGACTTCGCTTTTTCGGCCTCCATCTCATATGACTCGCACGCTTACAAAACTAGGGATGCCGATATTAACCGTATTCCTCACCTAGGCAACATTCCTTTGTTCAGGCGTACTTCCTAAGCGATCGCATCAGTCTCCGTCCCATTAACACTAACTTTTTAGGTATCATGTTAATCTACGATTTACGTATAACTAGGTGAGCTCAATTCCCTAATACAGAACAGATCTAGATCTCGCTGAAAGTCCCGGAAGATCAATTCATGAGCCGACCTAGGAGTCCTATATTGGTATTTCCTAACCATACGCTAATTAAAACAGACGAGCGACGTAGCCGTAGCCATACCTACTAAGATAAGAAATTCTAGGTGGACAATCACACCATAAAGACGTGGCTAGATTGACGCGACGAACAACTAAATCTTAGCGTTTCTACATACGTAACGGATAAAATAGAGATTCATAAAGCAATTATATAGATCTACTAAAAACACGATTGTCGATCATACCAAAGTCATCTATAGGTCACCGGATAACAGATCTAGGTGTGTGGATCCTTATAGACAAGGAATCCCCACTGCCTCATATCGTATCCTTAGATCTACATCGTTCGGTGAAGAACGAACAACCTCAAACGATAAACAATAATTGGGGCTTAATTACAAAGAACTAAGAACAAATAAATACAAGAACTTACATTATTGCAGATCTTGCATAAAAACTGCTCTAAGCAAAACTGAAGATTTTATTATAAACTGAGAAGTGTAAAAAATGTATTGTGTAAAGAAGTGTGTTTATGGCGTGTATAGCATGCCTTTATTTATAGGGGGTTCAAGCTAATTAAGAGATATACTTTAAAATGTCAAAACAAATAAGAGATAACTCTCGGCCGATCTCCAATTAAAAGATAAATGCGCCCCCATAGAATGTATCCTCATGTTGGCGCCAATTTGGTTGGTTTGCCATGCTTATCCGATCTTTTCGTGCTAATCCGATATTTATCTTGAATTTCCTTTGATTTATCTTGAGATTTAATTCTTCCATTTGTATTTATCCTCCATATTTATCCAAATCTGCAAAATAGATATTTATCCCAAAATAAATCATATTTAAATAAAACGGATAAATATAATAAAAACGGATAAATACCGATTTATAAATAAAAACAGATAAATACCATAAAAAATGGATAAATACCAAATTATATTTTATAAATCACAAAACATTAAATAATACATATAAACATGTGATTTAATATAAAATACATATTATTAATCTCGATTTAAGGTCAACGTTGATGACTTTTACGGGTATAATTTGACCGTCATCAACTACCCCCCACTTAGACTTTGATCGTCCCGAACAAAGCATCAATAAGTCATTCCCCAAGAAAACAATTGTCATGGTCAAATCATACTTACGCGAGAAGCTCGAGTCAACTCATACCAGTCATGCTCATAAGATATCCATTATTCACTACTCTCTGTGAACCGAAGTGATGTGTGCATGTGCATTCAGTTTTATATAATCGAAGCAAGATTAGAGTTTATGCTAACTTCGTAATCTCAACCTACCAACATCAGCATTCCCACTTCTTAAGCCTCGCAATGGGTAAAGCACTAGAGCAATAAGCAAGAGCGTATCTATAGGGATTTTGGACTTGGAGACCGAGTACTACTCAAAGCCTCTTAAAAGTTGAATTTCTTCAATTCTTCATATTTTTCAAATACTATCAATCTCAAGGAAGAAAACTTTTTAAAGTATCCCCCTATCTTAGATCAAATATAGCATTGAATATTACCACAAGCGCAAGGCTACTTTGGTAATTTTACTACAAGCCCAGTGTTTAACGCTTTGTCAAAACACAGATTATTCTCACGCTTATTACTCCGCTTTGATGGCCAGAAGATAGGAATACATCAGCAGATAAATATCGACTCTAGGTCTGCATAACCAATCATCTACGCAATGTACACATAATTCTTCTTAGTTATTATAATTTGTGTGGTAAAACTCGATTCATTTTGAGTAATCAAATAATAAATAACTACTTGCAACAATCGGCATGAATATCCTTAAATTTACATTCACATAAGTATAGAATGATCACGTACTCATGCAACTTGGTTCCTTCCCTATCAATTCTTAGCTAGGAACTCACAATTCTAAGGGTACGAGATAAATAATATGGCATTTATTCAATTTTTTTTCAATTTTTCACCGTTTCATTCAATTTTCAATTATAACATCATGGCTAAGTCTCCTACCCCCCACTTAAACTTGGCATTGTCCCCAATGACAAATAAAAATGAGAATTTAAGAAAAAGACTTAGCTCTGGAAACGGCTCTCAAGTAGATGCAGAACATCGGAGTTATTCAAGCACGTCGTGGTGAAGCAAGTGAAAACCTGTTTAAGCAAACCAAATAGAAACTCCACGAGATCGTTAATAACATGTCAATGGGAGTTACAAAATAATGTGGCAGTAATTAGATATAAAATATCCGAAAACAATTTAAGCCACTTTATTTCATACAACCAATGACAAGGAAAACCAAAGAGTTAAAACTACTCGTTCAGACGCAAAAATAGAAATACTAAATAGAAAGAAAGATAAACAAGCAACCAAAGATGGTAATCTTCATCTATAATCTCCACCGCTTAAATATGCTTAAAACCGGGTGGAGAAGACAAAGATCAAAAAGCATTACCCCATGGGAGAACACGAGGTTTACTGGATTGATAAGATATTTAATCCAGCGTAAAAGAGAAACTTGGTAAGGTATAACAGATTCAATGTGACCTATTGGTAAAAGATAGGATCAGAAACTCGGCGCAGACGTTTCACGTTTGGATTGGATATCAACAACTTAGGGAGATGTAGCTGCTCCTCGAAACTACTAACAACCCAATGCATCACGTAAAAGTCATCACCGTCATCAACAAGGTCGGATCGATGTGATATTCTTAGAACATAACTCATCATCTTGACCGGCATAGGCGTAAAAGTGTGAAATGTAAAACTTCCGGTAGAAAGATAAGTTGTATTTTGATCGAACCAAAAACTTTTAAAATCCAGCTAGGGTCAGAGCTACACGTACCCCAGCTAGGATCATGAAAACCAAAATGATAAAAGATAAACATTAAAACTTAGCAATATTACAAATTCCGCAACACAAAGGTATTTTGTCAACAAAATGGAGGTTTAGAGTATGATGGGTTTAGAAAAAGATATACATAAAGATGGTAAGAAAAGATAAAGGGTGGGTAAGAAATTGTGTGTTGGGTGGGTATTAGTTTGGGTTAGGGTGGGAGAGTGAAATAGTTGGAAAGAAAGAGAGGGAATGGAAGAATGGTTAGAAATGTGAACTGTGAGGCAGATTGGTGAGAGAATAGAAAGGTTGAAGGGTGAAAAGGTACAAAGGAAAGGATAAGGGTAGTTGCAGAACGAATTGCACACAACTTTGGATTTTCACTCGTATCGCCATTCTAAAAAGTTTTGGAAGTTGACCAAAATTGTTCTTGTTCACACCAATCATTCTCTGTTACATTGTCAATAATTCTCAAGCTCTCTTAATGCTTCCATCTTAAGGTTGATTGCTAAATTTCCTTTTCTTTAGCAATTTCTTGACTCTCCTACGGAACTCTACTTCACGTGGCCTATATTGAGTAAAAAAGTTTTGCACATCCTTAGCCCAATGGCCATCGGAACACGGCAAAATAAAAAACCTCAACATATGTCACGTTACTCTTATTTGACTCAAAGAAAACAAAACCTAAAATCCTAAAAAGAAATCCTAAGGGTTTTAGAAGTAGTTCTGAGTTTAAAGTCCTCAGCTCGACTTTCCAAAAAAATTATCCTTGTCAGTTATCCTTCTTGGATCGCCAGATGTTGACCCTTGAGCACTATATGAGGTGGGCTCGTCGCTTTTGTGGCTTAATATCCTTCCCTTGGTTGTGAGACCTAGGAAACGACATTTATCCATACCATTTATACAAAGCTCTTACCTCTGCTCTTGTTTTAGGAATTAGTGAATTCTAAGAAGATTTAGTCCTAGGGACCCATTTTAATCACATCCTCTATAATGCTGCGTCATTATGCTCTCTCAAAACTCAACGTCTTCTTTAGATTGTGAATGCTTAACTACACAAATTGTTGCTCCCGTGGCCACTAGAAGCAATCTCATGCATAGGACAATGAAATTTTGACAGAACTACGAGGAACTCTTTGTTCACTGCTTCCATTCAACAACTACATGTTTCTCTACACCCTCTAGATGAGACAGATTTGGGGCAGAACCTTCAACACTAATAAAATTAATCTTACAAACCAACTCCGGGCTAAGATTCATACTCAGGTTCATGTAAAGACTAACTTATGTTCAAAAAAAAATAGTACCTTGCCTTCAACATTATACCACGAATAATTCGAACCTTAAAAAATTCGGAGCCATCTTGGTGCTTTAAAGGTATTGCTTCCATCGTTTTTCCCATCGCAGATTCGTAGCTCCACATGTTGCTGGGTTATTTTTCAGCGCCCACGAAAAATTACTGACTCGGATTATTATTTCCCTGGTTTCTACAAACAGAAAAAGAACAAAACGGACCGTAGACTGATTTTAACATGGTTTCCCATGCTGCTATCAGACCTACGGATTAAACATACGGAGATAAACAGACACGCGAAGTCTTTTACACAGAGCAGATAACCAGAGGGACTCAAAAACGAAAAAAAATAGACTCTAAAACATAAAACTTAACATGAATAAAAAAATTATTTATATATAAAATTGACCGTTGGTTCCCCGGCAACGGCGCCAAAAACTTGATGCACATAGATCAAGTAGTAATTAAAATACTTGACCACCATAAACCAATACTAGCAAGAGGACTAGGTCCATCGTAGTATAGCTATAGCGAATCAAGGTCGATCCCACAGGGAACCAATTGTGGGTCATTTATATACAAACAATTAATCATTCATGTCAAGGACACAAAGCGGTCTACGACCAACGAAGTACAAGAAAGGTAAAGGACACGACTCGACACAACACAAATAAAGACACGTAATTAACCTCCCCAATTATCATGTTATCGTTTGGATCTAGAGATTCTATATAATTAAGCTAGACTCGACAACTATTAATCCGATTCGTATTTCTTTTATATTGGCTACGGGAGTCATCCCCTAAACTAGATCTAGCTCCGGGTAGGCCATCCAGATCACTATGCTACATCACGTGACTTCGCTTTTTTCGGCCTCCATCTCATATGACTTGCACGCTTACAAAACTAGGGATGCCGATATTAACCGTATTCCTCACCTAGGCAACATTCCTTTGTTCAGGCGTACTTCCTAGACGATCGCATCAGTCTCCGTCCCATGAACACTAACTTTTTAGGTATCATGTTAATCTACGATGTACGTATAACTAGGTGAGCTCAATTCCCTAATACAGAACAGATCTAGATCTCGCTGAAAGTCCCGGAAGATCAATTCATGAGCCGACCTAGGAGTCCTATATTGGTATTTCCTAACCATACGCTAATTAAAACAGACGAGCGACGTAGCCGTAGCCATACCTACTAAGATAAGAAATTCTAGGTGGACAATCACACCATAAAGACGTGGCTAGATTGACGCGACGAACAACTAAATCTTAGCGTTTCTACATACGTAACGGATAAAATAGAGATTCATAAAGCAATTATATAGATCTACTAAAAACACGATTGTCGATCATACCAAAGTCATCTATAGGTCACCGGATAATAGATCTAGGTGTGTGGATCCTTATAGACAAGGAATCCCCACTGCCTCATATCGTATCCTTAGATCTACATCGTTCGGTGAAGAACGAACAACCTCAAACGATAAACAATAATTGGGGCTTAATTACAAAGAACTAAGAACAAATAAATACAAGAACTTACATTATTGCAGATCTTGCATAAAAACTGCTCTAAGCAAAACTGAAGATTTTATTATAAACTGAGAAGTGTAAAAAATGTATTATGTAAAGAAGTGTGTTTATGGCGTGTATATCATGCCTTTATTTATAGGGGGTTCAAGCTAATTAAGAGATATACTTTAAAATGTCAAAACAAATAAGAGATAACTCTCGGCCGATCTCCAATTAAAAGATAAAATGCGCCCCCCTAGAATGTATCCTCATGTTGGCGCCAATCTTGGTTGGTTTGCCATGCTTATCCGATCTTTTCGTGCTAATCCGATATTTATCTTGAATTTCCTTTGATTTATCTTGAGATTTAATTCTTCCATTTGTATTTATCCTCCATATTTATCCAAATCTGCAAAATAGATATTTATCCCAAAATAAATCATATTTAAATAAAACGGATAAATATAATAAAAACGGATAAATACCGATTTATAAATAAAAACAGATAAATACCATAAAAATGGATAAATACCAAATTATATTTTATAAATCACAAAACATTAAATAATACATATAAACATGTGATTTAATATAAAATACATATTATTAATCTCGATTTAAGGTCAACGTTGATGACTTTTACGGGTATAATTTGACCGTCATCAACTATTCCGGTAGCATATCAAGGAGGTCCGACGGCGGGAAACACCATCCACCTGGTGTTGCTAGGAGACACACGTTGGAAGGCTGTGGCTGCTCATACACGTGTTCAAGGAGCCTTTTGTTCTTGGAGTTAAGCACAATAAAAAGGTAGGCTCCTAAACCCCCTTGTAGGTTTAGATCTTTAATTTATGTTCTTTGTTTCGCTTAGATCTAGATCTGATGCATTCCGCTCCGTAATCAGGTCAATCTATGATTGATCCGACGTTATTACATCTAACAAGTGGTATCAGAGCCTTTGATCTAACGATCAAAGTATATGAATTTTAGATCTTGGAGTGGAAAAGCTTGTTTTAGGTGTTTTTATTTCATTTTTTTTTTTGGTAAATTCTAAATTTAATCATGTTTTATGCTTGTGAATGTTGTGGTTGAAGAGATGGATTGGTGTTGGTATTGTTTACCCGTAGATCTATTTTGTAGCTCCTTTGTTTAGTAACAATTGAGCATAGGATTTGTATCTTTAATTATGCAATTTTCGAAAATTATGTAAAAGTAGCATCTTTTATTGTAATTTTGTCATTCCCGGCTCGAAAAGATTAAGATCTTGAAGAAAAGTTGAAGATCAAGGCGAAACCCAAGGTATGAACGAGGAGAAACGGCTAAAAGCCTTTTTTTTAATTAAAATCCTGCGCTACAAGACTTTCTACGACGCTGAAAAGCGTCGCTATAAGTCTGTTTTTTTATAAAACTGCATGCGGCTAGGGTTTTTCAGAGCTGTATGTAACTTTTTTTTAACCTAATTTTTTTTTTATGAAATCTGCCGTTATTTGGCAGAAAAATAATAAAATAAAAAAAAAAAGTTTTTTTCCTCGAATTTTTTTTTTCAGCCGCATCATCAAAAAAAAAAAAGGTTTTGATAATTATAATAATATTTGTTTATTTAATTAAAAAGCTTTTTCTCCTCTCGGGTGTTCGTGGTTCGTGATCCGGTGATTCGAAGATCAAGATTCGAAGACATAGATTAAGTTTTACTTTTCCTTAGAAAATAGTTAGTCGGAGGTACCAACGGTCCATCTCGGTGTTTACTTTTCGGTATAATTTTGTGTTTGATCAATATTACGTGCTTAAAACCGGAAAATTGCCATGACTTGCATCTTCATGATTCCACTCCAATGCATACACGTAGCTTTTTAATTTCGAATTAAAATAGACGTGTATAACTCGAATAATTAGTATGAATGCTTATTAATTTAATATGTGGTAGTTAAATAATAAGTAGCTAATTATAAAAACCGAGGACCCGGGTTTTGTCAACCGTTACGATTTTAGTGATGGATTCTCGGTGAATCCCACATAGATAAATCGTTGAGCTTTTCGGTGATGGCTTCTCAGTGAAACCACCTTAAACAGAAACGAGATTACGTTTTGGGTGACAATTTCGAAATCGGAGAATCTTAGTACATGGGTTCGGAAATGGTCTAACCATGGTTGGGCGAGTTCAACCGAGCTTCGGCTCAATCGACTCCCCTCCACGTGTGATGTACGTTACAGCAGTTCGACAGGACTTAGCATAGCCGATAAGCCTTCGGGCTAAACATGGCTTCTCTTGTCGGATTGGCCTGAACTGTCACATATGTTCCAACGAATAAGACGGCGTAGGCTTGCCTACATAACCGACCCTATTCGGAGTACTTTGATTTATTGTTTCTTGTTGTCAAGGCCACAACCGTAATTCGTAAACCCACAACTTTTTCAAATTATTGAGTGGGAGCGGGGAAGGCGACAGCCAACCCCACGACCTCTACTATAGATGCAAGAACGTGAGAGAAGGGTGACGCCTCGTGCCGCTTTGATTCCGTCCCCCTAAGGATGGTGTTCATCCCTATCAAAATTCAAGGCTTGGTCTCCGAAAGGATAGGATTTCGGGTACTCGATGAGTCACTGTCCGACCCTAAAGGCGGCATACTCGGGGCGTACTTTGAGGTCTGATATAGTAGGTCACACTCTTTTTGGATATTTTTGAAATATCTAGGTTAGAAAAAAGATGGTAATCAATGATTAAGAGCCGGGATGTCTGATTCCCGTGAGATGTTCAATTCTCGAAGCTTAATCATTGAGAGAGATTGTCTTAGTTTAACCGTCATTGTCCTGATACCGACCCTAAAGGAGGCGGTACGATTTGAGGTTAAATCCTGGGAATGGTAGGATAGACTTTATATAGTTTATTATTCCTAAAAATATAGTAGTGTATATTTGATTAAATTTCTGTCATTTTATTTACAGCAACATGTCTTCGCAAATTCAAACTTTACTGAATGATAAGTTAAATGGCGACAATTTTACTAAGTGGAAAAGTAACGGAAACGTGGTGCTCGTATTTGAGAATGCGCAGTTTGTTTTGACTGAGGAGTGCCCTGTTCTTCCCCCCCCAAAATCCGCCTAAACGCATTTGCGATCAACATAAAAAATGGACAGAGGTGAATAATAAGGCAGGAGGCATCTTCTTAGCCTCAGTGTCGGATGTCATACGGAGCAAGAATGAGGGTTTTAATACTGCACGAGAAATCTTGCAGCATTTAACCACCATGTTTGGCAAACCGTCTGATCAAGCAAGACACGAGGCCATGAGGAATGCTGTCAATGCCAAGATGAGGCGGGGTCAGTCGGTTAATGATCATGTGATGAACATGATTAGTAACTTTACTGATACAGCGACTCATGGTGCGATTATAGACGATGCTACCCAACTGTCAGTGATTCTGGAATCTCTGACATCTGATTTCCAGACGTTCAGGACCAGCTATGTCATGTCTAAGGCTCACATTTCCATGACGGAGTTGATCAACAAACTTCAAGTCTATGAGGGTCTTTCTACGAAAGATAAATCCCAAGAGCAGGAAAAGAAGGCTGAGGCCAATGTGGTCATAGCCAAGGCGTATAAGTCAAACCAACAGGGTAAACAAAAGAATAAGAAACAAACTGTGCCTGACCTAAACTTATGAAGAAGAAGGCTAAGCCAAATGCACCATCCAAGCCCAAGGGCAAGTGTTTTTACTACAACGAGATAGGGCACTGGCATCGTCATTGCCCCGTACATCTCAAAGATGTAAAGGATGGGAAGGTTAAGGCTAGCAATGGGAAAGATAAGAAAGGTAATCCTAAATTACTTGTCTTGGAATCTTTCAATGTAGCTAAAGATGTATCAATTTGGATACTGGATACTGGAGCTACTAACCATGTATGTTCTTCTTTGCAGATCCTTAGTTCGTTTCAGGAGCTAGAGGAAGGAGCTCAAGTTATGAGAGTCGGCACCGGGGCATTAGTTTCAGCAAAAGTAGTGGGAGCTGTTGAGTTACATTTTGGAAATAAAACTTTGAAGTTAGACAATGTTTATTTTATTCCGAATTTTAGGAGAAATTTAATTTCGTATTCTACTTTGAAAGACCAGTTGTTCTCTGTTTCTTTTATGGATGATGAGTTTACTATTTCAAAGAAATTGTTTTACTTTGTGTACTACTGTATTAGAAAATGGATTATATTTTCTTAAACCAACGCACGATCCCCTTCTAAATACTGAAATGGTTAAAGTAGCGCATAAAAAATCTGCTACAAGGCAGAAAATTTCTCATAAAGAAGATAGTACATATCTTTGGCACTTTAGGCTAGGTCATATTTCCTTGGAAAGACTCAAACAACTGGCTAAGGGTAATACCTTAAAGGAGTTATCTGTTGACTCATTGCCGGTTTGCGAATCTTGCCTGGAAGGAAAAATGACTAAGCGTCCCTTCTCGTCAAAATGGAATAGGGCCAAAGAACCTCTAGAGTTAGTACATTCAGACCTTTGTGGCCCGATGAATGTGCAAGCTAGGGGCAGATTCGAGTATTTTGTGACTTTCTCGTCGACTACTCAAGGTTCGGATATATTTATCTGCTGCGTCGAAAATCCGAGACTTTTGGCAAGTTTAAGGAATTTCAAGCAGAAGCCGAAAGGCAGTTAGGCAAGTCTTTGAAATGTCTTAACTCTGATCGTGGAGGAGAGTACTTAGATACTGAGTTCACTGACTACCTACTTGAACATGGGATCTGTTTTCCCAACGTTCTGCGCCTAGGACACCTCAGCAAAATGGAGTTGCTGAAAGGAGAAATAGAACATTGATTGACATGGTCAGATCAATGATAAGCTACGCCTCGCTACCGATATCTTTCTGGGGATATGCTCTAGAAGCAGCGGTCTACATATTGAATGCGGTACCGTCAAAGTCTGTCACTACGACACCCTTGGAGCTGTAGAAGGGACGTCGTGAAAGCATACGTTACTTTCGCATTTGGGGTTGTCCTGCACATGTGCTGAATGACAAGACATCAAAGCTACAAACGCGTACGAAAGTATGTATGTTAGTAGGCTACTCTAGAGGAACACGTGGAGGTCTATTTTATGATCCGGAAGATAACAAGGTGATAGTTTCGACTAATGCCACGTTTTTGGAGGATCAGTATATGACAGACTTCAAGCCTCGAAGTAAAGTCGTACTTGAGGAGTTACTTTCTGGCGAGGTCAGACCATAAGTGCCACCTAGTGTCACTGTAGACAATACTACGAATTCAACAGTCGCCCCTCCTCCTAATCCACCCAGACGTACTGAGAGAGTGGTTCGGCCACAAAATCGGTATGGACAATCAGAGGTGAACATAGCCGTCTCTAATGGTGTGGAAGATGATCCGGTGTCTTTTTGTAAGGCCATGAATGATATTGACAAGGATCTATGGGTTGACGCGATGAATCAAGAGATAGAGTCCATGTACTCTAACTCTGTCTGGAAACTTGTAGATTGCCCCGAAGGGGTAAAACCCATAGGGTGCAAATGGCTCTACAAGAGGAAGCGAGGAGTTGATGGTAAGGTGCAAACCTTTAAAGCACGGCTTGTAGCTAAGGGCTACACACAGAGAGAGGGTATAGACTACGAAGAGACCTTCTCCCCTGTGGCCACGCTCAAATCCATCCAGATTATGAAATCTGGCAAATGGATGTCAAGACAGCGTTTCTTAACGGCTTTCTCGACGAGGAAATCTATAAGAAGCAACCAGAAGGATACATCGAGGAAGGCCAAGAGCACAAAGTGTGCAAGTTGCTGAGATCCATTTATGGGTTGAAACAAGCATCTCGGTCTTGGAATCATAGATTTGATAACACCATTAAGTCATATGATTTCGAACAAAATCCTGATGAACCTTGTGTATACAAGAAAGTCACTAAGGATAAGGTTGCATTTATAGTATTGTACGTAGATGACATTCTCCTAATCGGAAACGATAAGGGGATGTTGTCGGACGTTAAAAATTGGTTGGCCAGCCAATTCCAAATGAAAGATTTGGGAGAGGAGAATCATGTTCTCAGGATCCAATTAATATGGGATCGTAAGAACAAGATGTTAGATCTTTCACAAGCCACTTACATTGATAAAGTGATGGCTAGATATAGCATGACTGACGCAAAGAAGGGTTACCTACCAACTCGTCACGGCGTCCATCTCTCTAAGACTCAGAGTCCACAGACTCCTGAGGAAACAGAGGCTATGCAAAGAGTGCCTTATGCTTCGGCTGTAGGTAGTCTAATGTACGCTATGCTGTGCACTAGACCTGACATCTGTTATGGCGTTGGACTTGTCAGTCGTTATCAGTCGAATCCAGGCAATGAGCATTGGATTGCAGTAAAGAACCTCTTAAAGTACTTGAAGAGGACTAGGAATTATATGCTGGATGTACAGGGGTACACTGACTCTGACTTCCAGTCAGATAGAGATGATTTCAAATCTACCTCAGGCTCAGTGTTTACCATTGGTGGTGGTGCAGTCATTTGGAGAAGCGTCAAGCAATCCAGCACGGCTGATTCTACTATGAAAGCTGAATACATAGCGGCACTGAGGCAGCTAAGGAAGCAGTTTGGCTCAAGAAGTTCCTGAGTGGTTTAGGGGTCTCTCCAAATCACAACGATCTGATCGCTCTCTATTGTGACAATAATGGGGCAGTATCTAATTCGAAGGAACCCCGTAGTCACCGCAAGTCAAAGCATATCAAGCGAAAGTACCATTTAATCAGAGAGATAGTCCAAAGAGGTGACATTTCCGTCAAGAAAATCGCCTCTGCTGAAAACCTTGCTGATCCCTTCACCATGACATTGTCGTTAGAAGTTTTCAACCGGCACTTAGAAACCATTGGTATTAGGGACATGGCATATTTGATTTAGAGCAAGTGGGAGTTGTATTGCTATAATATAGATATAGGGTGTGCTTTAAAACAATTAATCCACTTGCCTTTCGTGCAAGTGGGAGATTGTTAGGTTTTATGCCCGAAAGACAATTTGTAATTTTTTTTATTTAAATAAATGACAGAATTTATTTCATCTTATTTATTCGCATTTATTGCCAATATTAATACACTACAGGAAACCCTAAGTATATTGATTATGTAATCACATAACTCAGTGTATGGCTATACACACGAGGATTGAGTTTGTGAAATATACTTAAAATTAACTTAGTCCGTAGTGTTTATTAATCTGAGTACGGGTCTCTAGATTAATTTGCTAATGATGCACCCAAAACACTTTAGGTGTGACAGTCTTATCCGGATTGTCACTAATAGGGTACCTAATGGGGCATTTATATATGATGATAATCATATAGGGCTGGACCGATTTGATTTGAGTTCTTGATATAATTCCGTAATCGAGAAGTCTTATCGAATCACAAGATGATCATATATGGATTAATCTTAATCCTGAGGTGATCACAGTCGACTGCTTAGACTAGGGTAGAGTTTGATGTGTTAGTAAGGATCACTTCGCAGTATGTGGTCCAACACTTCACGTTGGCTCTATTCTGGGATGAGTGAGTAGTCTGTGCTATCACAGATATGGAATCCATTCGTTCCCTCGGGAAGTAGACAGACAGTTCCCTTATTTGTTGACCCTAGAAACTGATCGATCGGCCGAGTTCATATTATATAAGTTATGAACTAATTGATCACTAGGGGTTAATGGTAAATAAGGATAATATGTTTCGAGAAGGGTTTACAGAAATATCCCGAATCGAAGTGAACAGTCTACGGAGGATTTATCCATATATAATGATTATATCAGTGGACACTTTCGACTCATAAGTGGAGTGTAAGTTATCTATATTCGATAGAGTTCAGTTTCGGGTTTATGGTGGTGTAATCCCGGAATTAATAGGTCCGATATAATTATTCTGTCTGATGAATAATTTTATTCGATTTATTGTAGCTACTGAATATGGGTCCATGGTCCCTGACGTGGCTCCTAATATAGCATATAGGTTTCTCGTCGTTGCACCTCAATTATAATTAAATAGTGGATTGGGCTATTTAATTGATATGCGGATTAATTGTTTAGTTGGACTAAATAATTAAATACATGGAAAAGACATTTTTCGTGGACTCGGTCCAAATTACTTTGTTGACCTTTTGACCTAATTGGTCAAATATAGAAAAATGCGTGTGAACCTTTTTAATAAAAAGGTGGCGCCATTTGATATTAAGTATTATTAAGAAATTAGTTTTTTTAGATAATTATTTAATATGTGATTTATCTTTTATTTATTAAATGATAATTCATGGAATATTAGATAATAATATGATTTATCCTAATTTTTTTGGGATAATTATTTTATTTATTTTTTATTTGGAAAAAGGATTAATGTAATAATTATCTCTTAATTATTAAATCCTTAGAGGACAAGGATTACACTCCTATATAAAGAGAATTCTCCCAAGCCTTTTGACAACACACAATTTACGCCATTATTGAAAGAATATAGCTTAGAATTTTTGGCTATTTTCTTCGGGTTTCGAGTTGGAATAATCTTCGGGATTATTCCGGTAGCATATCAAGGAGGTCCAGCGGCGGGAAACACCATCCACCTGGTGTTGCTAGGAGACACACGTTGGAAGGCTGTGGCTACTCGTACACGTGTTCAAGGAGCCTTTTGTTCTTGGAGTTAAGCACCATAAAAAGGTAGGCTCCTAAACCCCCTTGTAGTTTTAGATCTTTAATTTATGTTCTTTGTTTCGCTTAGATTTAGATCTGATGCATTCCGCTGCGTAATCGGGTCAATCTATGATTGATCCGACGATATTACATCTAACACATTGCCCTCCATTGGTTTAGAAAAGAACAAAAACAAACGAGATAAAGCCAAACTTTTCCGCCAAAAATACTCTCCGGAAAGCTTTCAGTTCTAATCTACCTTGAAATGATGTCGCCGGAAGAAATGTGATGAACCAATGATACTACGAAAATATGGATGATGTTACCGGAAGAACAAGATGATAACTGAACTTGTTTTTGTTTGAATTGATGTTATGATATATATATATATATATATATATATATATATATATATATATATATATATATATATATATATATATGGCTAAAATGTTATTCTTTTTGTAGACTTGTATAGTAGTAATCCTTCTATTTTCTTAGACCCTTCATTTTAAGTGAATGGAAAATACTTTAAATGTCTATCTTGAAAAGAACAAGATGATAGTTGAACTACTATTTTCTTTAAACGCTTTTCTTAAAATATGACAAGTTAAATACTATTCTACTTTTCATTGTCTAATATATATATATATATATATATATATATATATATATATATATATATATATATATATATATATATATATATATATATATATATATATATATATATATATATATATATATATATATATATATATATATATATATATATATATATATGGGTTTACTTGGGTTCATATGTGTTTTTTATTGTACAACTCAAACCCCATCCACAAGATGCGGGTCAAAATATATTAAAACCAAACTCAACCCAAATCCATTTTTATCCGCCACTACGACCATATTACGCGTTGAGTTAGGTTAAATTAGGTTGGATTGGGTAGAGTTGTGATTTTTTGTTCACCCCTACCCACTACGACCTAATTATTTATCCTATTTAATTAATTAAAAAGGATTTAATTAAAAGGATTTAGTTATTTAATTAAGGAATTTAATTAAATGGCTATAAAAAAGGAAATAATCCCCAAAATACCTTATTTGGTTTTACACGTTAATTCTGGGAAAAAAGGGAGAGGGCGACGCAACCAGGGAGACAGACGCAGAGTTTTCAGAAAAAATCGGAGAACGTAATCTTCAACCGTGTGGCCAATCCGTTCATCGTTTCAAGATGCCGCAGTGAAAAAAAGTGATCACCGCGAAGAGACGCAACTTTGGAAAACAAAATCTCTTAATTTCGTAAATTTTCAGTTTAACCCAACTTTTTGGTAACCGTCGAGTTCGGTTCTTCAATAATTCATATTTTTCAATCCGTAGCTCTGTTTTGCAGCCATGAGCAGTCAAAATGATCATCCTAGAGCGTAGATTATTCTAAAAATAGTTTCACAGAAATTAATCCAGGTAATATTCAGTTTTACACAGTTTTGCAGTTCCGTTTTTGCAAAAAAGTAGGATTTTAGGGCTTACTTGTTGATCAAGTAGGTTTTGGGTTTGAGGATCAAGAGTTGTAGCAGTCACTTGGTGTTTTTCTTTGACGATTGTTTGCAATTAAGTTAAGAGGCTCCTCCTAATGAATAATTATAGTTTTATAATGTTTAGGTTATGTTTTTTATAGGTTGGTGGTTAGACATCATGTTTATGTGTAGCTGCTGTCTATGATATGTTATAGGATGTTTAGAACATTCTTGATACTGTTATTCTGATTATTTTTAATGTTGAATATGTTTGGAATTGGGTAGAATACGTTTAAGTGCAAAAAGGTCAAGTTAGGGATTTTCTGTGTGCAATGCGCACGCATTCAGCCCAGTTTGGGAAAAGTGTGGTTTTAAGCCATGAGATGAGTTTGAAATATTAATTATTAATTTAATGACATTAAATGAACATGAACAAGCCTTGATTGATTTTTTGATGCATTTAGTTCCGTCACCGAATGTACTCTTCAAGGGAGTTGAAGTTTGGGACCGTCGGAAGAGAATGAAAGGGCTTGTACTTTGATGAACTAGAGTTCATCAATGTCTGTGTAATTTCTATGCCTTGTCCATGTCTAGTGGTCTAGGAAAGAGAGAAGTAGGTGTGAGGGAGCTTATTTGAAAATACTTAGGTGGCTAGTTAACTAATAAATGCATACTTGCATAGTAATAAGCTTAAACGTCCTGTCACTTTTGGTTAGGCACATGTAAACATCGGCTATGTGACTCGTCCGGATAGATGGATAACTTTGTTAGTCTTTGGACCCTATGTACGGAGGAACACCACCCCGTAAGTCCGAGACCTCACGTACGGAGGAACTTCACAAGACATGTAGGCATACCGGGGATACCCGGGACCAACAGTGCAAGTCACTGTCGGTTGGCACCATCTCGTGGTGGAAACATCTCGCATAGTGCCATTGAGTGCGGATGTAACCAAGATAAGCTAAGCTAAAAATGTATAGTCATGACATGTTGATGGACAAGAAGTGAACCCTAGATTGAATCGGTCTCATAAAGATAATTTAATAATAATCAAAATAATAACCTTTTTGTTGTAGAACTTAGTTATTCATTAGCTTCTCACTTTTACTAAGTACTTTGTACTTACCTCCTTTGTATTTTCTTTTGTATGCATTATGGGGTGAGACGACGAACAGGTTGACCAAGAGTAGTCGATGACTTGATGACGTTGATGCCTTGAAGATGCTTTTTGCTTATTTTTCCTCGTAAAGGTTGTACAAGACTTGTTGTCCTTTTACTCCTAGAGTTTTGTAAGTTTGGTTTGTACTTTTAAGATCTCGTATTGTGTGAGTTTTTGGTTTTGTTTCGCCGTTGTAATTATCTATCTACCTTTAGTATGATTGTATCTATTCCTTAGAAGCATTTATGTTTTTACCTGAGTCTTTTTAGCTTCCGTTTGCTTTTATTTGATACGACGATGTAGAGGCTTGCGCATAATATTAGATTTATTTAATTCTATACGCGCCGAACGTTTCTCTTCCGGATAAGGGCTCGGTATCCGGGAGCGGGGAGTTACAGTTGGTATCAGAGAGAAGCGTCGTTTCCGTCCTAGGCTTCTTTTCATCTAAGATAAGATTCATTTAGACCATTTAGAACCTTCCTACTTTCTCTTGATGTTGGTGGTAAAGCCCCGTAAAACTAAGAATCCTTAAACCGTGGTTAGGTTGCTTTAGGACAAAGTGAAGAGTCTTCTTAGACGAAGATAGAGTCGAGTTATTAGCTCACATCTTGTATGTGACTACCTTAAGTTTTGTTCCTTCTAGAACCCTAAGGAGAAACCCTCTCTTCCTTTGAAGTTTCCAAACCATAACTTGTCACATTGGATTAAGTGAAACTCTTTTAAGTCGAACTCTTGGTTGATTTCCTTTTTCCTTACTTTCCCTATTGAAATCTCTTCACGTCCTTTTACACCTCGTAAATATAATCTTACTTTCGGCCTGGCCTAAGTTTGTAGAGAATTATATTTGATTCAACTTTACAAACCCTACACTTTCTCCTTTCACTATTGCTTGGTTTATGTTTACCAAAATTCCTTGACCTTGTTTTTCTCGAGATGGGTTCCACATGAATTCCATATGTAATTGTATATTTACGAAGTACTTCTCACTCGTTTCAACAATTATTGTTAAAGGTTTCTTCCTTTGACACATTGTTTTATCATCCCCGTGATTGGCTCTATCCAACACGAGTGAATGCTTTCTGTTTCCGTGTTTTCCCTTCATGTAAAGCTATTTCCCTGATCCAAAAATTCTGAAAATGTTCAGAAAGATAGAACACTGTGTTTTCTACAATTTCTCTTTTTACATCAACTCGATAATCATTATGGATTGTTTAGAAAATTCATGTTAATGCCGGACACTCTGTCCAGAAAATCTGCAGCAACACTTTCACTTCTTCTTCTATTTTGAACAGGTTAAACACCTTCAAATGACCTGAATTTTTGATATGTTTCAAAAAAAACTTTTATCTACAACTTTACTTCTGGAATTAAGTTCATATTACTTTTCGTTTCATCTCGATTCTCAATGCAACTCAGTGTTTACTAATCTGGAAATTCTGACAACTGGTTGTTCGTAAAAAAAAATTGTTTTTGACTGAATTGCTCTCGTTCAAAAATTCTTATATTTTTCTATGACCTGGGAAACTCCAGTATCTATATCTTTTCTCTCTGGATCGGGCTCAAATTCCTCTTCGTTTGTTCTGTACAAATTGATAATGTCAGATCCGGAGTAAATATCATACATAGCAACCTATAAGGAATTCTCACCTCTTTGACTTAGGGTTTGGGCTAAGAGGGTAGTAGGTTACGATTGTTATTTTCAGGAGTTCCCCGAAGTTTGATCTTCTTCTGAGTTAAACCTTTTTGTAGGATGCTTGTAAATTTAACGTTATAGTTTCTTTTGCAGTTGTAAACGAGAACTAAGATGCTATCCTCCAGCATGCAATGTTTGATGTTCAGACCCTTTTTATGCCCTTTTGTACTTAAACCTTTCTGGTAATTTATTTCTCATGTAATCCTTCACTTGAGATCTTTAAACTCAACAAATCCTCTCCACTTGTTGTCATGAATTACCTCAGAAACATGTCCCCATAAGCCTTTCTTTTGAACAAATTCATGCCTTCTTACTTCTCAAATCAAGAAACAAGTTCTCTTCAAAATTCTACATTGCTGCACTCCCATCTTTCATTTCAAACTCAAATTTGACTAAGCCTTCTGATTTCAGAACATTTTTCTTACTTGTGTTCATTCTCAGTTCCCCTCCTAAGGGTAGTGTCGATGTTGTAACTTCTTCACCTAATGCCGCCTGTTCTTTTAAGGTGTGCATATCTTCTTTTTCTAGTCAAATTGCAAGCCTACCATGACATTCATTTTCAATTACATACCCTTAACATTCTAGCAATTTATGCCAAACTAGTTTCAAGCAGAAGGTAGACTTTTTCAAGATGCCTTCCGAACCTATGTAGCCAACCAACATTTGAACTTCAAAACTTCTATTGAATTTCAATCTAGATTAATGTACCTTGTATCATTTAGTCTTAACTCTCTTTCAGGCCATTTAGAGCCATGAACCGCCAGACACACCTTTTAACACTCCTTCTTATGTTCTGGCGTTTCTAATATAATTTTTGTACACCGGTTGAAATGCCTATTTTTGATTTAACCACTTTATTTCCGTAGGACGAATAACCTCAAGAATTTATTCTTTGGCAGTGTACTATTCCTCTTGAGTAGTGCAACCATGAACCCTTGATTGGGATCATCAATGATCATTCACATTCTTTTGGAAGTTTGAATTAATTCTTGAAATCAAACTTTATCCGACATTCTTAAGTGTCTTTTCCTCTTCACTTAAAATCTTGTTTGCCGCTTACTTATTCGAGACCTTTGATTTTTCCTTTTACTACCTTGAGGAATTTCTATTAGTCCTTTCCATCTTGAAATAACTTAACCTCTCTTGAATAATTTAAACTTTGATTTTTTTTCTTGAAAATTTTTATATTCATTCAGAGACATTTTGGTGTGCTCGTTTTCTCTCCATAGCTACTTCATGTTGAGACCCTTGCTCTCTTCCTGATTCTAAATTGTCTAGTCTTTTTGGTGCTCAATCTTGCACCATTACTCTGCTTTTCTGTTGTGTGATGTTCCTCTACGGCACTCATGCTAACTGAAGATTTTCCTAGTTCGCCAACATCCATTTTTGTTATCCAAGTGTTTAAGAATCAAGGTCACCTGCCTAATGTCCTCAAGTTTAGCATTCACTTTCCTTCGCAGTTAATGGTTCCAAGTCCATCAGGTGATGTTTCCTTTAACGTCTCCACTTTCTAAAGGCTTATATGAAAGCTTATTACCATCCTTTCAAGTTCTCTCTGAGTTCTTTGCAGACCACCGTATCTTGCAGAATCATACTCTATCAAAAGAATCTCGTCTGCAAGATAATCTATTTTGCTTCTTCTTTGGTGGCTACCTTTTGTATTATGATACAGTGCCTCATTCTTCATTTTGGAACCAACTTCAACTTTCCTCAACACGGGACCATCTTGTTTTGCTTGTAACCCAAGCAACCTTTCTCATTTCAAGTGCATTATTAATGACGGTTAACATAGTCTATCCTATGGCATCAACATTCTATCCATTATGAGCTAAAAATAGTAGTTTCGACCTATAAATATGAACCATTTGAGTTGAATAGCATATGTCGGGTTCGTGAGTCGAGAAATCTTCACTTAGCGTTTATTTTCCCTATTTCGATATTATTTCGTGTATTATTTGATGATTTTCAGGATACGGAATATTTGGCTGAGGATGATGGACGAATCTGGAGTGGACTAGATGAAAAGAATGGGCCCAGGGTATTCCAGAACCTTCCAAGTTAAGTCAACTGAAGAAAACGGACAAAAATACCCCCGGTAACCCAGGAGGCGGTGCCGACTTACCGAGCTTCCAGAATCTTCAGAAACGCATTTTCTTGGATGAGGGGTAGAACTATATGTTTCTAAGTCGGTTTAGATAGCTATAAATAAGAGGCTTCGCCTCAGAACACAATGTACCCAAATTATTCAAGGTAAATTATGCAATAAAACTTCTTTGATCTTTATTTTATTATTTTATGAGTTCTGGTCAGAGAGACGACAGAGTCGCCTCCTAGGGAGAGATCCGAAGGAGATCTATGCTCATCTTCGAGGGTATGATTTTGTCTTTTCCAAGATGTAGATCTATCGTTGTTCTATTTGACTAGTATGTTTTAATTGCTTATTTAGTTTAATTATGTAGTAGTTAGTTTATTTTACCCAATGTGTTATAGATCTGATTCGTTGGTGAAGAAATCATGGAATAGTAGTTGCGTTCTTCAGATCTGCGATGGTCTATATCGCTAGATATGAACCTAGTAAATTACTACTTCATGATAATCGGCGCCAGCCACGTTGATCGATAGATTTAATTTACATGTTAGTAGCCTGATCAACTATTTGCATGTCATGGTAAACTAGCATGAAATACGAATAGTGAAGTGCTATGTTTGGACATTATCTTGAATGTACCCTAGGAACGTGCTGATCAATGTCGACAGCTGTCTAGGCGGGTTTACGGTATGAGTTAGCGCTCAATATCGACATCTCTAGTTCTTTATGCGTATGGGCTATTACGGACCAATTAAGGAGGGTAGCTTGCGTATAGATTGTCTACTACCATTGTCGGAGTAGATAAGGTTAGGAGTTGTACCCGTAGCTGAACTATGAATAAATTCACCAATGGGAAGGACTGTTGCATGTGTGCGGGGAATAACTATTTACTCATAATTGAACTAATACATTAGAAACTCATTTTGCTTCGTGTGAACTAGCATAACTATGATAGTTTGAGGCACAAAATTTACTACTGTCTATATTATAGTTGGTCGTAGACCATTATCGTGACAAGCTCAATCTTGATAATTAGACGTTCTTACGAGTCTCTGTGGGATCAACCTTGACTCGCCAGTACTCTACTACGATAGACCTTGTCCTATGGCTAGTAAGTGCTTTCCATGCGATCAAGATGTTCTGGCGCCGTTGCCGGGGACTCGTGTCAAGAATACTTTTTATTTAAGATTGAGTTTTCTGTATATATTTGAGTCAGTTGAATTGAGTCTGTTGTATACTCTGTTTATACTAGAGTCGTACAGAGTCAGTTCTATTAAAATCTAGAAGAAAAAAATAGCAACCTGTTTATCAAGGGTTTACCGCGGTAAACCGAGGGTCCAGTTTTTGCAGAATCATTTCTGTCAGCTCAGAGTCAAGTCAGTAGTCAGAGTCTGTATTTTTGAGTCTACTAGGTGTGTGTAACAGCCGCCGAGGCAAGTCACCAACCTTTTTTTTTTCTTTTTGTGTCTTGTAGTATGCTACACGAAGTTCAGCAGCCAGACTCAAGAGATTCATACCTGAGATTGAAAAGTTTTCTAGGCAAAAGAGAAAGGAACCTCGAGAGAAATCTATTAGGCTAGCGGACGACATGATTTCGTACGAAGGAGATCACAGTGAGAGGGAAGAAGAAATTCCTCCTTTGGAAGATACAGAATTTAACATGGCACAAAATGGACAGAATGGACAAAATGGAGCAGGAGTTGTGGTACAACGATTGAGCAATTTATGCCAGAAATTGTTCAGCCAGAGAATGTGGCTGAAGTATTTCACCCGAAACCAAATGTGATACAGATGGTGACTAATTACACTACCTTTCATGGAGTACCAAACGAAGATCCTAGTGTACACGTCACCAATTTTCTGGAGATAGTCAGCACGGTTAAGCCAGCAGGAGTACCTGAAGACGACATTAAGCTGAAATTATTTCCATTCATTCTGAAGGACAAGCGAAGATATGGTTATTGTCTCTAGCACGAGGATCGATCCAAACTTGGACCGATTTGTTGCAGAAATTTATGAACAAGTACTACCCACCTGGGAAGTCACTACAGATGAGACAAGACATTATGAATTTCAAGCAAAAACCCACTGAAACCTTTGAAGAAGCTTATGAAAGATTTAAGGAAGCAGAGAGGAGATGCCCTCACCATGATATCACTTTGCCCGTACGAATGCATAGTTTCTATCACGGATTACGGCCAAGTGAGCAAATAAGAGTCGATGCATCAAGCAACGGATGTTTGGCGTTGCTATCACCTAAAGAAGACGAAGAAAAATTGGAGCAAATAGCACTGACAAGTCAATGGGGAATGCATCAAATTGAAATGGCCAAAGTAGCTGAAGGCGTATTTGGAGAAGATACTTCTCAAAAGATCTTATACCAGCAAATGGCAATGAATGAAAAGATAGATGGCATGCAAGATCGTATAGCCAAGTTTGAGGAAGTTCAAGAGATTGAAGCAACCAACACTGAGGACGTTAACTATATAAGGAGGCAAGGAAATCCGTATGGGGGTGGATATCGCCCAGGTTCTTATGACCACCCTGGTTTTAGACTGAGTGACCTTACTGGGGATTTTCGACAAAGTGATTCAAACGGTGGAGAGAGACCGAGACAAGCTGGTGGATTTATGCCTCAATTCAACAAGTCCAGTGGTTGGGAAGCAAACTTGGATAAAATGAGCTCAACTGTGACTGATACGGTCAATCAACTTACGAAATCCATGACTAAGCTGAATACAAACTTCACCACATATTGTCAGAAGAATGATACAAGATTGACCAATCAAGAAGCCTTAATGCAGAAATCTGTCTCACCATGCGGTAGATTGTAAAACAAGTGTCAGCCCATCCTCCGAGAGGATTTCCATGTAATACCGAGAATAATCCGAAGGACGTGAATGCAATCATGACTAGAAGTGGAAAAGAACTACCTGTACCAGTTATACCAACTATCCAGGTGGAATCAGAAAGAAGTCAGCAGCAGAATGCAGCAGAATCTGGAGAAGAAGAGGGGCCGGTAACCCGGGACACTACTCTGATAAACTGGGAGTCTGAAAATTCAACAGACAAGCAGGCAGAGCAGCATCAGTCAGTAGGTAAGTGATGTGATCCGTCTCGAGCAACCTATGTGCCTTATATAGGCTACAATATTCATAAAACTAATGTAGCTAACCAATGTGGGATAAAGTACTTTGTAATTTTCGCCACTTTATTTTGTAACAATCCTAACTCAACCCTAATAAGCCCAAAAGGCTATTATTTGCTAAAAATAAACACCTGGCCCAATATACTAACATATGGGCAACTTTTGACATGGGCCTAAGGCCGTTTTATTTATTAAAACATCGAAAACTAAAATAAACAAAACAAATAAAATGTCTCGGGACGGATCACATCATTCCCTCCCGGTTGGAAAGGATTCGTCCTCGAATCAACAGGACGTCATAGAAGTCAGCAACAGAAACCAATCCTGAACAACCAGGAAAAATCAACAATTAGATACCGGGATCAAATAACATGCGAATACGCAACTTCAAATGAAGTGTACGCTGATATCGTGATCCATGCTTCACCCACGGAACATAAGAAAAGTCTCTCGGCTTGATATAGTGGTCGATGAAGCTCAGAGTTTCCGCAAGATAGTCATAGCAATGCAATGTAGGATCTTCATCAACACGCAAGGCAAAAGGATCAATAAAAATATGCGCCGGCTTGCCACCATTAACAACCGGGTATAGTTCATCCAAAGGAAATATAGGGGCGGCATTGGATGTATCCAACAGCACGGTTTCCTCCTCGTGTGGACGATCCTCTTGTACGTGCACAAAAGACAAAATACAGCTGGAACAAGAATTCAGTAGCATAGTTTCTTCTTGTGCCTCATCCACAATCAACTCTTTGCGTACTTCCTCCACAATAGACACCTCTGACATCTCTATTTTCTCTTCCCCAATTTTAGGTTCATCCACCTCCACTGTCACATCGACCACTATAGAACTATTTTCTTCCTCCCTTTCCAAATCATCCTCACGAATGTTAACAACCTCGTCATTTTCCGCTTTAGTCCACCCATTTTCCTTTTGAATGCCAGCCCACCGTTTGGCCTCCTCCGCCTGTAGTAGTTCAACTTCCTTTTCCAATCTATCCTATAACTCTGGCGTCTTAACTTGCATAATAGCCTTAATTTCTTGTTTCAACTTCGCACCGAGTGCACGATTATTCTCCTCAAGGATCCTTGCTATCACTGCTAACATGCTCTCATTTCGATCCGCTAACT
This sequence comes from Gentiana dahurica var. dahurica, assembly GCA_024500145.1. Classification (NCBI taxonomy): domain Eukaryota; kingdom Viridiplantae; phylum Streptophyta; class Magnoliopsida; order Gentianales; family Gentianaceae; genus Gentiana; species Gentiana dahurica. The sequence goes on from CM044905.1 coordinate 50,129,866, forward strand.
CAGTTTGACGCCTCTGTTCCTTTCTACGATCCGGTCTCTCATAATGATCAAAATAAGGCATATTCCCACAATTATCTCGTGTTTACTCAGCCTGATGCTCAATCGTAATGAATCTTTTTTTTTACAGCAGAATTACACAGGTGTGAAAATTTTCACACCCTGATGTGAAACCCACGTATTTAATGACCAAACCACTACGAATCTAGGAAAACTCAAAAGAGAAAAGTTGTAGAGGAACGAGTTTTATAGAAGTTGTCAAAATTGCAGATCTTTTTGACTTATAAAAGTCGATCAACCAATCGTTTTTCGGCAACTGGTGTAATCTGTCAGAAATTTCATATTGATAGCAGTGTCTTAAGATGCTGATTGTGACCAATCTACAGCGAATTTGGAAAAACTCAAAAGATAAAAGTTGTAGGACAGAGAATTTCCTATAAGTTCGCCAATTGTGAGGGGATTTGGGATTTTCTAAACCACCTAAATCGAAATCGTAACAAGATCTACTGTTGCAGAATTCAGAATAAACTATTTTGTGTTGATGAGCAGTTTTGAGTCGTTTCGGTTGCGAATTCCAAGATGAGGTCAAGAGAGAAAACGTAGATAGCGATTTGATTTAGTTGTGGTGAAAATATCAGATCGTTTGGATGTAGTCTGGATATTACACAAGCTGATGCAAATGGAAAATTAGGGTTTTGGGATGAAGGTTTGAAGATTTGAAGAATCTTCAAGTTTTCCGGGTAGGATGGATGAAGATTTGAAGATTTATGGCTGGGGAGGAGACGAAATTAAAGGAAAACAATAACAAATAATTTTTTTTGTTTTTTTGAATAATAATGCGAAAAGAAAGAAAGAAAATAAATGGGATATTTGATTACCTTTAGTCAACCGAAGGCTCCGATACCAAATGATAAGATTCAAGAACGGGATTTGCCCTAGGATCTTCTAAAGGAAATCAACGACGAGCTCGAAACAACGATCTTAGATAATCCAATCTAAGAACGTTGGTAAGAACGCCACAACGCTTGCTCAAGGCGCTGATAAGTTCTCTAAGGGGTGGAACTCTACAACGAAGAGATCCTCACTCGCAAGTGATTAAACAAGTCAATAGACTTAATCAAAATTTCACTCAAAATTGAACTGTTTGTAAAAGAACAACCTATGTGCCTTATATAGGCTACAATATTCATAAAACTAATGTAGCTAACCAATGTGGGATAAATTACTTTGTAATTTTCGCCACTTTATTTTGTAACAATCCTAACTCAACCCTAATAAGCCGAAAAGGCTATTATTTGCTAAAAATAAACACCTGGCCCAATATACTAACATATGGGCAACTTTTGACACAGGCCTAAGGCCATTTTATTCAATAAAACACCGAAAACTAAAATAAACAAAACAAATAAAATGTCTCGGGACGGATCACATCAGTAAGTCTTCACGAACTGTTACTATTAATCCTGCTACTTTACCCTATCCCCCTAGGAAATATAAGCCGAATAATGATGATGCGCGTTATAAAAATTTTATAGAGATGTTTAAAAAGGTGCAAGTGAATACACCTTTGGTAGAAGCTCTGGCCGGAATGCCAGAGTATGCAAAATTATTGAAAGAAGCGACATATACCAAAAGGAAATTGTTAGACCTGGAGACCATATGCCTTAACGAGGAATGCTCGTCAGTTTTGCAACGCAAACTTCCTCCCAAGTGTAAAGATCCTGGGAGCTTCCTCATACCATGCACAATTGGAGGAGTATGCCTAAATAAAGCATTGTGTGATCTTGGAGCCAGTGACAATCTAATGCCACTCTCCAGCTTTCATAAGTTAGGCATGAAAGAGCTAAATGAAACATCTATAACCCTTCAATTAGCATATAGGTCAATGAAGCAACCGTGTGGAGTGGTGGAGGATGTTTTGGTGAAAGTTGATAAGTTTGTATTCCCTGTAGACTGTGTGGTGCTAGACATGGAAGCTAACCACGATGTTCCACTAATCTTAGGAAGACCTTTCCTAGCTTCGAGTAAGACCTTGATAGATGTTCATGAGGGTGAGCTGATTTTGAAAGTGAATGAGGACAATGTAGTGTGCAATGTGATGAATTCAATGAAGTATGCACAAGATGAAGATGAAGCATGCTACACGCAATATGCCATAGATGAACTTGTTTTATAATTATATCAGCAAGTGGAACTAGACCCTGATGTACCAGAGACTTTTCTCCTGAACGATGAAGAAAGTTATGAGGAAACCTGGCATGGGTGTAGCGAAGGTCAAGCATGAGAAATAGAACCTATATATTATGTGGATTTAAGAGGAAACATCCATAGACTTCAATGGCACAAGTTTTTGGACTTACAACTGACTGGTAAGCTATTAAGATTATCGTTAGAATAGCCATTAAGGAACTTAACGCTAAAACCTTTGCCTTTTCACCTGAAGTACGTATACTTACAAGATGATACTCTCCCCCTTATAATTTCATCGTTATTATCACCTTTATAGGAGGAGAAACTTTAAGAGTACTGAGAGAGCACATGGGAGCATTTGGGTGGACAATTGCATATATTACAGGAATAAGCCCATCGGTGTGCATGTATAAGATCTCTGTGGACCCTAAAAAGAAAACAATAGCTCAACCTCAAAGGAGGTTGACGCCACAACTAAAGGATGTTGTTAAGGAAGAGATCATAAAGATGCTGGAGATGGGAATTATTTTCCCAATTGCAGACAGTGAGTGGGTAAGCCCGATTCATGTGGTGCCCAAGAAAGGAGGATTCACTGTCCAACCTAATGAGTTTGATGAGTTGATCCCTATGAGACTAATTACTGGACATCAAGTTTGTATAGACTTTAGGAAACTGAATGATGCAACTCGTAAAGATCATTTTCCCCTACCATTCATTGATCAGATGTTAGAAAGATTAAGCGGTCATACGTTTTATTATTTCCTAGAGGGATATTCTGGTTATTATCAGATCCATATTACACCCGAGGACCGAGAGAAAACAACTTTCACATGTCCCTATGGAACTTTTGCGTACAATCGCATGCCTTTTGGGTTATGTAATGCTCCTGCAACATTCCAAAGGTGCATGATGTCATTATTTGCGGACAAGGTGGAGGATATTCTGGAGATTTTCATGGATGATTTCTCTGTATTTGGAGATAGCTTTGATAAATGCTTGGACAATTTGAGTAGAGTGCTAGAGATCAGAGATGTGAAGAGACCAACCTTGTACTTAACCGGGAAAAATGCCATTTCATGGTTACCGAAGGAAAAGTGTTGGGTCATAGGATTTCGAAGAAATGAATGGAAGTTGATAGGGCGAAGATAAAGGTAATAGAGAAGTTACCACCTCCAACGAACTTAAACACGTTGCGAGCCTTTCTTGGCCATGCCGGATTCTATTGGAGGTTTGTTAAGGACTTCTCTAAAGTCTTTAGACCTTTGACTGAATTACTTGCAAATGATGTACCTTTCGTATTTGGAGAAGAGTGCAAGAAAGCATTCAACACATTAAACAAATGCTTATAACCGACCCGATTCTGGTAGCCCCAGATTGGAACAAACTTTTTGAGCTTATGTGTGATGCAAGCGACACGGCAATTGGAGCAGCCCTGGGACAAAGGGAGGATAAAATCTTTAAGCCTATCTATTACGCCTGTCGTACCCTTAACAATGCCCCGAGGAATTTTGCGACTACAGAGAAGGAACTCTTAGCTGTCATCTTTGCATTTGACAAGTTTCGACCGTATCTTGGACCCTGCAGCTTTGAAATACCTTCTAACCAAGCAAGACTCCATGCCGAGATTGTTGAGATGGATTCTACTCTTACAAGAGTTTAATGTTGAGATTAAGGATAAAAAGGGATCTGAGAACCAGGTGGCTGATCACCTATCGAGATTAACTTTGCTGGAAGAAGAGTAACCGACTGAGATCAGGGAGACCTTTTCTGATGAGCAACATTTTTCCATCTCAGTGGTAGCTCGAGTTGAATCTCAGTCCCGACAACATAAATCAAGAGTGGGCAAGGTATACCCTTGGTTTACCAATATTGTGAATTATCTATCAGGAAGAAAAAGTTTTTCACGTATCTGAAGCATTATCATTGGGACTATCCATATCTATACAAATTGTGCCCTGATGCCATTCTTAGGAGATGCACTCATGATGATGAGATTCCAAGTATTTTGCACATGTGACATTCTAGAGAAGCTGGAGGTCATTATGGGCCAGATAAGACGGCAACAAAGGTACTACAGTGTGGATTCTATTGGCCAACAATTCATAAATCTGCTTACAAGTTTACATGAGCCTTTCATTCCTGTCAAATGACCAGTAATATTTCTAAACGGAATGAGATGCCACTGTAGAGTATCTTAGAAGTAGAGTTATTCGATGTATGGGGAATTGATTTTGTTGGACCTTTCACATCGTCAGAATCAAATCATTACATCCTGGTAGCAGTTGATTTTGTTTCCAAATGGGTGGAAGCAGTAGCTTCACCTACTAATGATGTCAGGGTTGTCCTGAGGTTTCGTAAGAAAAATATTTTGACGAAGTTTGGAGTGCCCAGAGCCATAATTAGTGACGGAGGGAGTCATTTCTGTAATAGGTTGTTTCATAAGTTGATGATGAGATATGGGGTTAGACATAAGATTGCAGCATATCACCCCCAGACGAGTGGACACGTAGAAGTCACGAATAGAGAGATTAAGAGGATCTTTGAGATGACTGTGAATCCCACGAGGAAGGATTGGTCTTTAAAATTAGATGACGTTCTTTGGGCACACAGAACCGCTTATAGGACCACGATTGGGATGTCACCATATATGATTGTGTTTAGAAAAACATGTCATTTACAATTAGAACTCGAGCACCGAGCGCTGTCGGCTACGAGGTTTCTAAACATGGATGAGAATTTAACCGGTGAAAAATGAGAATGCTAGAGTTGAATAGATTGGAGGAGTTTAGACTTCAAGCATTTGAGAATGCAAGGATTTACAAGGAAAGAACTAAACGCCTGAAGTAACCGCACATTTCAAGTTCGAGATAAAGTGCTGGTGTACAATTCGCGTCTTCGTCTTTCTCCTGGGAAGTTGAAGTCTATATGGTATGGACCACATGTAGTCACGAAAGTCTACAATTTAGGTGTGTGTGAAGTTAGACATGAATACTCTGGGAAAACTTTCACAATTAACGGCAACAGGCTGAAGCATTACCTAGAGCACAAGTATAACTCTGAGTTGGAAGTCTTTACGTTGAAAGAGCCAGAATATGAATGAAGGAGCTGTATTAGTACAGTCGAGATGACGACTATAAACTCAGAACTATTTCTAAACCCTTATTTATTTCTTTTGTTCATTCTTGTTATTTTGAGTCAATAAAATAGCATGACAATCGCAAGGTTTTTTTCATCACATATATCTTCGGTCATCTGGCTAGAGATATATGTGGTTTTTTCCTTCACGATTCTCATGTGATGCCCTCGTAAATTTTTCATGTCTTGCTTAGGCCGATAAAAGAATAAAGTGGCTTAAACTATTTTTGCGCATTCCTCCGGTATGCACAATTACCGCCACCTTATTTTCTTATTGCCCTTTGCATGTTACTCATAGTTTTTGGAAGAATTTTGGACTGCAGGTAACAACTTGGAAGAGGAATGACCAAGGAGCTAATGATTCTGCTCCAGTATTCGTTTTGACTCAGCCGACATTTCTAGAGCTAAGTACCATTTCTTTTCTTTATTATTACTCATTGGGGACAATGTCTATAATAAGTGGGGGGTAGGCATTTTAGCTGGGTAATCGAAAAAGGGAATAAATTTTGAAAAATTTAACACTGTTTTAGCTTGCTTAGTCCACGTTTTCGAGTAAGGAATCGGTAGAAAAGGAGCCCAAGTTCAATTTGAAGTGAGCTATAGCATATTCAATTTAGTATGGAAGAATGAGCATATGTTATGTTGCATGAAGTAGTAACTTATTAATTATTATTCTATCATTGCAATCAATATTTAAGCACATAATCTGAGTGAGAAGTGTTTATGATCAGATGATGAGTTGTTTTAACCGGAAATCATTATTTGTCTGTCTATATACTTCAACATATTATTGTAAGACAAGGGAAGCAACTTGGATGACGAAATGTGACCGGGACAAACAGACTTGTGAGAGAAAGAGAAAAAAGTGAGGACATCTGCCAGAAAATGAAGAAGAAAAAAATAAAAATATATGCAATACAGTCAGTGAGGGATGCGAACTTGTGTAAAAAGGGCACAACCCTCGTATAAAAATAAATAAACGAGGACTTAAGAGCGATGCTCAGTCCCCGAGTCCGCCCGACCCGATTACGGTACCATGTTGTGTAACCAAGTCTGAAGGTAAGATGAGCGAGTGTATGCATAGGTAAGTTAAGATTGTATGGTTAATACAACTTCATTGTCCTCACGAACGCACTATCACAACTGATTCATAAGACGACACATTGATGCATGATAAGTAGTGATTAATGGGGAGCTTATGGATTGTGACTTGATGTATGTTTCTGCCGGAAATCTTTATTGAATATGTGGTAGCTGCTGGGGATTGTTCTTGGAGGTACAATCCGCCTTGATACTCTACTCGCGGACGACCAAAAGGCTAGTAGGGGGTAGTTGATGAAGGTTAAAATACTCTATCCGACGACATCAACATTCTATCCATTATAAGCTAAAAATAGTAGTTTCGACCTATATATATGAACCATTTGAGTTAAATAGCATGTCGGTTCGTGAGTCGAGAAATCTGCACTTAGCGTTTATTTTCCCCATTTCGATATATTTCGTGTATTCTTTGATGATTTTCAGGATACGGAATATTGGGCTGAGCATGATGGACGAATCTAGAGTGGCCTAAACGAAAAGAATGGGCCTAGGGTATTCCAGAACCTTCCAAGTTAAGTCGGCTGAAGAAAAAGGACAAAAATACCCCCGGTAACCTGGGAGTCGGTGCCGACTTACCGAGCTTCCAGAATCTTCAGAAACGCATTTTCTTGGACGATGGACAGAGCTAGATGTTTCTAAGTCAGTTTATATAGGTATAAATAAGAGGCTTCGCCTCAGAACACAATGTACCCAAATTATTCAAGGTAAATTATGCAATAAAAGTTCTTGGTTCTTTATTTTATTATTTTATGAGTTTTGGTCGGAGACACGACGGAGTCACCGCCTAGGGTGAGATCCGAAGAAGATCTACGCTCATCTTCGAGGGTATGATTTTCTGTCTTTTCCAAGATGTAGATCTATCGTTGTTCTATTCAACTAGTATGTTTTAATTGCTTATTTAGTTCAATTATGTAGTAGTTCATTTATTTTACCCCTTGTGTTATAGATCTGATTCCTTGGTGAATAAATCATGGAATAGTAGTTGCGTTCTTCAGATCTGCGACGGTCTATATCGCTAGATCTGAATACCTAGTAAATTACTACTCCATGATAATCGGCGCTAGCTACGTTGATCGATAGATTTAATTTACATGTTAGTAGCCTGATCCACTATTTGCATGTCATCTTAAACTAGCATGAAATACGAACAATGAAGTGCTATGTTTGGACATTATCTTGAATGGACCCTAGGAACGTGCTAATAAATGTCGACAGCAGTCTGGGTGGGTTTACGGTATGAGTTAGCGCTCAATATCAACAACTCTAGTTCTTTATGCGTATGGGCTATAACGGTCCAATTAAGGAGGGTAGCTAGCATATAGATTTTCTACTGCCATTGTCGGAGTAGATAGGGTTAGGAGTTGTACCTGTAGCTGAACAATGAATAAATTCACCAATAGAGAGGACTGTTGCATGTGTGGGGGGAATAACTAATTACTCATAATTGAACTAATACATTAGAAACTCGTTTTGCTTCATGTGAACTAGCATAACCTTGATAAATTTGAGGCACCAAATTTACTACTGTCTATATTATAGTTGGTCGTAGACCATTATCGTGACAAGCTCAATATTGATAATTAGACGTTCTTACGAGTCTCTGTGGGATCAATCTTGACTCGCCAGTACTCTACTATGATAGACCTATTCCTATTGATAGTAAGTGCTTTGCACGCGATCAATTATACCCTTCCTTGGCTTACCTAGTTGGCATACCACCCTGGTACTCAACTTGTCACTTTTCAACTTTATTTATTCTCCAAACTAACCCTTTTTGGCAAAAGAATTGGATCAGAACGTCAGAGTGAAAGTATGGACGATGCATGTTTTTCTTTCCCGAGAAGTCTCAAAAATCTTATAGACGGAATCCTTGCAGTTCCTCAGCAAGCTTGTGTTACAGTGATGGAGGTTTAGATCAAAAGAAGTGAAGTATGCCAGAAAGTTGTGATTCAGTTGGGAAGCTCAAGCCTTCAGAACATAGGTCAGCAGAAGCAAGTATGTCGTACTATTGATCGCGAGATGCGAGGCAGTTGTTGAGATCGTGAAGAAACAAGACAAAGATCCAGTTGTCTCCGGTTACAAGTGAGTGGTCAGAAACAACCCGCAGTGGACACAAGTTAGAGGAAGATGGCAACCTATGGAATCGGAATCGGCTGTGGGTTCTGAATGCGGAAGATCTAAGAAAGAAGGTGATGTATAGAGCCACATGATTGTAGTTGCAGTTACCCTGGAGGAACAAAGATGTATTGAGAGCTGGAACAGTACTGCTGATGATCTTTCATGAAGATACAGATAGAAGAGTTGACAACAACAATAGCTAATGCGCCAACATCATATGTCAACATTTGAAACTCTGCGTGGGGAAAAGGGAAGACGCAAGTTTTTTGGGATGAAGTGAAGCGATAGCAGAATACGAGACCAAAGTTGATACATCAAGCCAACGTGAAGATTGAAGTGGATCGTCGCAACCTCAAGATGGCTCAAGACAGGTAAAAGAGTGGGAATAGGGAAGAAGAAGACTGTGAGAGTTAGAAGACGAAACGCTTCGCAAAGTCTAGAGTTCAAGAACACCCCAGTTACATTTGAGTTTCGAGGACGAAAGTCTTCTTAAGGGGGGAGGAATGTAACATCCCAACTTTTCAGAAAGGGTAAAATAATAATTGGGCATACTCACTACGACCAAATTATAATTTATCCTATTTATTTAATTAAAAAGGATTTAATTAAAAGGATTTAGTTATTTAATTAAGGAATTTAATTAAATGGCTATAAAAAAAAGGATATAATCCCCAAAATACCTTATTTGGGTTTACACATTAATTCTGGAAAAAAAAGGGGAGGGCGACGCAACCAGGGAGACATACGCAGAGTTTTCAGAAAAAAAAAAAGGGAGAACGTAATCTTCAACCGTGTGGCAAATCCGTTTATCGATTCAAGATGCCGCAGTAGAGAAAAGTAATCACCACGATGAGACGCAACTTTGGAAAACAACATCTCTTAATTTCATAAATTTTCAGTTTAGCACTTCTTTTTGGTAACCGTCGAGTTCGATTCTTCAAAAATTCATATCTTTCAATCCGTAGCTCTGTTTCGTAGCCATGAGTAGTCAAAACGATCGTCTTGGAGCGTAGATTATTCTAAAAATATTTTCACAGAAAATAATACAGATAATCTTCAGTTTTACACAGTTTTGAAGTTCGGTTTTTACGAAAAAAAATTGGATTTTAGGGCTTACTTGTTGATCAAGAAGGTTTTGGGTTAGAGGATCAAGAGTTGTAGTAGTCACTTGGAATTTTCTTTGAAGATTGTTTGAAATTAAGGTAAGAGGATCTTCCTTTTGAATAATTATTGTTTTATAATGTTTAGGTTAAGTTTGGTATATGTTGGTGGTTAGACATCATGTTTATGTGTAGCTGCTGTCTATGATATGCTATAGGATGCTTAGAACATTTATGTTTCCGTGATTCAGATTGTTTTCAATGTTGAATATGTTTGGAATTGGGTAGAAGACGTTTATGTGCAAAAAGGTCAAGTTAGGGCTTTTCTTTGTGCAATGTGCACGCATTCAGCCCAGTTTGGGAAAAGTGTGGTTTTAAGCCCCGAGATGAGCTTTAAATATTAATTCTTGATTTAATAACATTAAATGAACATGTACAAGCCTTGATTGAGTTTCTGATGCATTTAGTTCCTGTACCGAATGTACTCTTCAAGGGAGTTGATGTTCGGGACCGTCAGAAGAGAATGAAAGGGCTTGTGCTTTGATGAACTAGAGTTCATCAATGTCTGTTTAATTGCTAGGCCTTGTCCATGTCTAGTGGTCTAAGAAAGAGAGAAGTAGGTGTGAGGGAGCTTATTTGAAAATACTTATGTGGCTAGTTAACGACAAATAATAAATACATACTTGCATAGTAATAAGCTTAAAGTCATGTCACTTTTGGTTAGGCACATGTAAACATCGGCTATGTGACACGTCCAGATAGATGGATAACTTTGTAAGTCTTTGGACCCTACTTACGGAGAAACACCACCCAATAAGTCCAAGACCCTACGTATGGAGGAACTTCACCGGACGTGTATGCATACCAGGGATACCCGGGACCAACAGGGCAAGTCACTGTCGGTTGGCACCATCTCGTGGTGGAAACATCTCGCGTAGTGCCCTTGAGTGCTGACGTAACCAAGATAAGCTAAGCTAGAAACGTATAGTCATGACATGTTGATGGACATGAACAATAATAACCTTTTTGTTGTAGAACTTAGTTATTAATTAGCTTCTCACTTTTACTAAGTACTTTGTACTTACCTCATTTGCATTTTCTTTTGTATGCATTTTGGGGTGAGAAGACGAACAGGTTGACCAAGAGTAGTCGACGACTTGATGATGTAGATGCCTTGAAGATGCTTTTAGATTATTTTTCCTCGTAAAGGTTGTACTAGACTTGTCTTCCTTTTACTCCTAGAGTTTTGTATGTTTGGTTTGTAGTTTTAAGATCTCGTATTGTGTAAGTCTTTGGTTTTGTTTCGTCATTGTAATTAACTATCCATCTTTAGTATATGGTTGTATCTATTCTTAGTAGCATATATGTTTTTACCTGAGTCTTTTTAGCTTGCGTTTTCTTTTATTTGATACGTCGACGTAGATGCTTGCGTATAGTGTTAGATTTATTTAATGCTATACGCGCCGAACGTTTCTTTTCCGGATATTGGCTCGGTATCAGGGAGCGTGGTGTTTCACCTGTTGCAGGTTCCTGCGATCTGTTCTTTTTGGCGAGGTTTATTTATTTACTTATTTATTTTTATTTTTTTGTCGATCAAGTAAATTGAAGTTATGATTTGGTATGATCTGATTGAAGGTAAAAGTGAAGGGGTGAAGCTCCAGTTCTGTTCGAGAAACCTTTCTTCTTTTGTTTCTTTTTCGAGTGTGTCAACCTGGCTTACGGGTATTATAGTTAGTTGCTAAGGGCATTTTTGACATTATGTGTAAAGTAGGGTTTCTAGTTGGAGTGTATAAATATTGGATGTAAGGGTGAATGAACTACATATGGAAAACAATTCTTTTTTATCTACTGAAATTTGTCTTAGTATCAGAGCCAGATGTCATAGGATCGAACATTGGTGTGAATATTATTTTCATAATTTATATTGTGCAAATGTTGGGATTCACAATTTATATAGTGAACATTATATTCACAATTTGTATTGTGAAAATGCTGGGAGAGATTGTCCACACTTGAGGGGCGTGTTGAACCCCAATTATATTATTAGAGAGATTGCCACACTCTTAATGTATAAAGAAATATAATAACACATTTAGTAACACCAATTAATTTTAGTAGAAGGGTATGCGTTTGATCTTAACATGTTTTTAAGATGTAATACACCTTTGTTCACAAGCACTATTATACGGGTTGGTTTTGTTTTTGCTCATTGTGCAGCGTAATTATGTGAGCAGCTATATTTTATTATACTGCTTGAAAAGATTATAAATCAGGCTGCTAAAGTCGTTAAAATAGTTGAAATAACTACCGTTAACGTAGCAGAGGAGTTTTTGATTGTTGTTGAGGCTGTTGAATTGTATAAGTGGCTGTTGCGGTCGCGGTCGTTAGAGTTGTTAAAAAATCAAAGCTATTCACGAGCAAACTTGTATTCGGCTCGTTATTGTTCGTGATCGTTCGTTTATTCAGCTTAATGAATAGAGCTTGAAATAAATTATAGTCTTTTTATCTATTCAAACTGACGATACCGGATTTCACCACTCCACGTGCCAGGCATTTGACACTCAAATAATAACGAGAATAGACCAAGTACCTTAACTGTCAGGGCTAAGAGCCCCATCATAGGCTTAAGGTCCGAGCTAAGTCCTCATGAAAGAAGGCTGTTCAGGTCGTCCTCTGGTCTGCCGCAGGTCGGTCCGGACACGTAAAGGGTGGACCGACGCAGCTCGTCCGGATCGACCATTGCGTCTCACCGCATGTCGGCTAGAGAATATGATAATGATTATAATTATACGATAATTATGGGAAGAATCTCAAGCCTTTAAGGCTCATGTCTTTATCATTTAATACAAATATCTCAATTATCTCCTATAATCAAAGGATAATCCCAGAATTATCTCCAACTTGAATAACACGGAAAGAGAGTGCACTTTGGACACGGCCCATGCAGGCCTAGGGCACAATCGCCCCTATATAAACAATCACAAAGAACTATGGTAGATTTGATTCCAACATACCCATTGGATACGAAGGCATCCTGGAGAAATTCCCAGGTTCAGTCTAAATCACTTCCAAAAACTCCTCCCCTTATTCATATTTACTCTTGATAAGTCACCAGAAACCAATTACCACTAGATCAAAGGGCCTAGATTTTATACCCGACGAATTTTGTTTCTTCAATTGGCGCTAGAAGGAGGGTCTTCTACAGGTGATTGTTTGTTGCCGATTGAAATCAATCATCATGCCACCAAAACCCAACACACGAACCCAAAAGGCTGCCGCGGTAGAAAATGCAGCAAACGCCAAAAATAATCAAAACAACGACCATGACGATGAGGATGTTGATACAGAAAGCCAGACAGAGCAATCAGAGGAAGCCTCCCTAAATTCAGAAGAACAAGTTGTTTAGGAGCAATTGACGGCCATGGATCCCGCTACCAGATAGGCCATCCTCCAAGCAATACAATCAGAAGAGGACAATTAAGAGGAGGAGACCGGAGAAAAAACACATCCTAATCAAGTAAAACAGGATGAAGAGGCTTCTGTCTCAACCAAGGGAACTAAACCGCTGAATGCTCGGTTTAGGGAGGCAGCCCGTGCGGAGATCAATGCCATGGTGGGTAAGAGAATGGATGATTTTTGCTTCGGTTCTCCTATCACGAGGCAGGTAGATGAGTATGATCGACCCACAGGATTTAAAGGTGCCGAAGCTGGACCCCTACGATTGATCCAAGGATCCATCAGATTATTCGTTTCAATATATCACACAGTTGAGTCTATTCAATTCTTCAGACGAGATGAAGTGCAAAGCGTTCCCCATGCTCTTGACGGTCAGGGCCCGTGAATGGTTTTGAAAACACCCACCAAGGTCAGTTTCCAATTTTGATGACCTAGGGAGAATGTTTCTTAAGGCTTTTGTTACAGCTAGGCCACTCTAGAGAAATACGACCTATCTTCATACAATTAAACAAAAGAAAGAGGAATCTATCCTCCAGTATTTAAAAAGATTCATTGAGGAGTCAATGCAAGTTCGGGCATGGATGATTCGTTGTTGATTACATCGTTTATGGCTGGCCTCTGAGAAGGATAGCTATACGCGAAGCTGAGCAGTAGACTTCTTAGGACTATGGAAGAATGCATGGATGCTGCATACAAGTATTACCAGGGATAAGAGGCAAATAGACTGAAATGACAATCAGAGAAAGGAGATTCTAAAAGAGAAAGGGAGGAAGAGAAGCCAGATACAAAAGTAAACCGGTCTGGGTCCGTACGATTGCCACAACCGCAGATCGGTCAGGGAAGAAAGGTGTTCAACAAGAAATGGATTTCATCCATTTGAAAATATCTCATGTGCAAGGCTTGACAAACATGGAGAGAAAGAGGTTGGCAAGAACCCCCCTCCGATGAAAGGACCACCAGAAAGGAAAGATCAGAACAAGTTATGTGCCTACCACAAGGATGTGGGCCACGATTCAATAGAATGAAAATATCTGATAAGAGATATTGATGCTGCTATTATGGATGTAAATCTAGATGAGGTCGTAGACCGATCTTAGGACCCCGTGCCCTGAGGTTGAAGAGATTTCCGGAGGAAAACGTACCGGCAAGATCGAGACCATCAGGATGAACCTCGAAGGAGAAGGGACAGGACCTCAGACACTGATCGGCAAATAGACAATTTCCCGATCAACACCACTGTAGGCGGGCCTAGCGTTAGCTTGGAAGGCTTAAATGGACAGGTCAGAAAATAGGTGATCTACGGCCCTAAAGATCCACTTCCCATGATAACCAATAACGAGGTCTTAGTCATTGAAGCCGTAGTTCATAAGAACCAGGTAAAGCGTATCTGTGTGGACACATGGAGTGCTGTCAATGTCCTTTATCATTCTACCTTACAGTCTATCGGTGCCCTTTTTCAGGTTTGCAGGACCTTCAGTTAATCCTCTGGGCATTTATCAAGCTCGCTACAACATTTGGAAGGGAGCCAAGGTGCAAAACATTAATGATAAACTATATGCTGGTAAAGGCTCCCTCAGCATACAACATCATTATGGGAAGACCAGCACTGATCGAGCTCCGAGCTGTCATCTCACTGGCACACATCAGCCTAAAGTTACCCACTACGGATGGATCAGTAGAAATAAAGGGAGATGTTGAAGCCGCTAGGAGCTGCTACATAACAATGATCACCAGGAAAGGGGTCGAGCTGACATAGCCCGAGACGACCTACATGCATTACTAGTTTATATTTGTGTCTTAAATACATTTTTTCTGATACTTCATTTTTGGATGGTTTGTTTTGGCACTTGGTGGGTGCTTTTCTTTATGCAATTTATATTTTTATCTTATTCAGGGTGCATGATTTTCATGGAAATATTATACAAATAAAGCTTGCAGAAGATGCATTAACAAAAGTCCGCAGGACGGACGCGCTGAGTTCTGTAGGTCGGCCTCAGTGTAATTTTTATCTATGTGCGCGGGACGGACGCGCTGAGTTACACACATCGAAATCAGTGTAATTTTTATCTAAGTCCGCAGGACAGACGCGTTGAGTTCCACAGGTCGGCCTCAACATAATTTTATCTAAGTCCGCACCATGGAGGAGGTGAGTTCCGTAGGTCGGTTTCAGTGTAATTTTTATCTAAGTCAACAGGACGGACGCGCTGAGTTCTTCAGGTCAGTCTCAGTGTAATTTTTATCTAAGTCCACATGACGGATGCACTGAGTTCCATAGGTAAGCCTCAGTGTAATTTTATCTAAGTCCGCACCACGGACGCGCTGAGTTCCGTAGGTCGGACTCATTGTAATTTTTATCTAAGTCCACAGGATGGATGCGCTGAGTTCCACAGGTCGGACTCAATGTATGTTTTATCTAAGTCTGCAGGATTGACGCGCTGAGTTCTGTAGGTCAGCCTCAGTTTTATTTTATCTAAGTCTGCACCATGGACGCGTTGAGTTTCGCAAGTCGGACTCAGTGTAATTTTATTCTAAGTCCTTAGGATGGACCTGCTGAGTTCCATAGGTCGGACCATTGTAATTGTATCTATGTCTGCAGGTCGGATCAGTGTTATTTTATTGAATCCATGGGACTCTTGAAAAAAAGGAGGAGACGGACACAAAAAAGAATAAAATCATTCATAAAAGCAGAAGGTACTACAAAGTGCGAGCAAAAGAAAATGTTAAAGCAAAAGCTAATCTACGCTATGGTACACATCCTCATGGCTGACCGGCATTCCACCACTATAGGTACAAAGATTTGAGATTAACCAAGCGAAAGTTTTAGGCCGAGAAGGATCCATTATCCTCGCAAAATTGACCGCCTCGTAATGGATTATGACCTCAAGTCGACACCCACCTGTGGGGTAAACATAGCATGAATCAAGGATGGACTCTTCATCAGTAGGAACCTCGAAATCAACCGTCGGGATAGCGCTGGTATTGATGAACCGCTTTCATCCCCGATGTGACCGGTGCATCCTGGATGCAACACCTTGCAAAACAGGATCTCCATCACCTGGAAATAAGCGTTGGTATGCGTATGCTCTATGAGCAAGACAAGGCTCCTCATTTTCATGATCCCAAGCCGCCTCGTAATGCATGGACGGATCGACGTTGGGGAGGTGAAGAAACACGTTTATGGCCGCCGGAGTAAAGCCAACAGAGACTCCTCATAGAAAAACCAAGGTCGTTCCCTTGATGGATTCAACCTCCGATAAAACTGAATAGAACTCACGCACCAAGGTGAGATTATACCCTCCCATAGGTGATGCCGTAAAGTCACGCCACCCTGAGAAAATGACACGAAAAATAGAACCACTCCCATCAACTTTATGCAACTTCAAACCCCTCTCCGCCAGGGGGCGTTTCCTGTTAAAGTACCCCTAAAAATTCCCGTGGGCAGTAGCGGAAGCCGTTGCAAAGAAAGGGGCCACACCGGGGGCGGAAGAGGAGGAGGAACCAGTATAAGACATCGACATGATGAAAAAAATGAATACTCAATAACAAAGCTCTGAGTTTGCAAGTACGAAGAAGGTTAAAGGAAACCACCTTTTATAGAGAAAGGAAAAGAATCAGATGCCCGAGATTGAAAAGATCTAACAGACAAGATTTATAATGGCGTACCAGATTCTAAGACCGTATTTATTGCCTAACGGTTACCAAAATCCTAGTCAATGCAATATTAAATGCACGGTCATAAAAGCAGTGATAGAATCGATGGACACGCCAAGTTCCGCAAGTCGGGCTCAATATAAATCTACGTCCCACTCGCTGAGCTCCATAGATCGGATACATCGTAAATCTTTATCTATGTCTATAGGATAGACGCACATAGTTTTGCAGGTCGGACTCGGTATAAGTCTTCTGTCTCGGATTTTATGCTAAACGAAATATAAACAAGTAATAAAATAATCCGGTTTACCCCAAGTACAGGGATCATAGTATAGAGGTTAATACCGGAGTCGAGTCCACAGGGAATCGGGGTTGTTTACCTAGTTTTTATCTAACAAACCTAAAGATGTCACAACTACTATTACTAAAATTATAAGAAAACAAAAACGATTAACACGTAACAAACTAAAAACGAAAATAACAAAAGTAAACTGGACAGATGATTAGAAATCTAAAGCCAGGAAGGATAGTTGCGAACCGAATGACTAAACTAATTCTATTCTATAACCTAAACATGCAATAAAAAGTACTAACTTAGCTAAGCAATTCAAGTTCAAACGATTTTAATCAATAATTTAACGAACGAACAAGCAATTGATCCACCAATTCTATAACATTCAATTCCTCCTCTAGATTATCTAGTGATGATTTAACAAAAGTCATGATTCACCTATCGTAGGTATGAATTTCTAATCTCTTAGATAATTTGTTTATTAATCTCTTATCTTTCGATCCTAAAGATTAACGCTTTCATAACAAAGGTGTAAGATTTCTCAATCTAGCAACCTAGAAATTAACCTAACAACTCTCATTATTTTTAGGTAAAAAATCTAATCTTGACTATGGTGATTTAGGATTAACAATAAACTTTCATCAACTATTAAACATCAAACATGCAAATCATCCATCGATAAAATTGCATAATAACAATGAATTAAACATAGAAAAGATAAAACTTTTAATAAAAACTCACAAGATAATCCAAAGAGAAATCAGAGTGTTGCTAGAACGGCTTCACAACGCTTGTTCCAATGAGCTCTAGCCTCTATTCATCATTTTATTACTTGAAATAGCTACTAGAAAGTACATATAATTGGAGAAATTTATCTAGGAAATCAAAAGCATAAAAATTGTATGTGAAGGGTGGAGAACACAGAAAAATCGCCCCTTAGGGTTCTTGTGGCCGCCTAGATTAATTAAGGTGTATTATGTCTAGAAAAACGTGGCTATTTATAAGAATTTAAGTCGGTTTTTGCTATGTCGGCGGCTGGACGCTCGTCCAGAGTCTTGAACGCCCGTCCATTCTGCATAAAATCTTCGAGTCGGGCCGAGTCATGTCAGACGCCCGTCCTATGTAAAATTGGACGCTCGTTCAGCAAAAATCTTAATACTCTGAATCCACTGTTTCTTCCTGGATGCCCGTTCGATTCCTCAAACGCCCGTCCAGCTGGACAGAGCTTCAGACGCGCGTTCAGTTCACTTCAAATCCGGTTTTTCATCTCTATCTTTATCCGACTTCATCTTTATCCTTTTTCTTCCATGTAAATCCTTATTTGAACATCTTTTAAACCTCTTTTAAGCCAAATTTGTGTATCTACAAAACATAAAAAACATTGCAAAGTGTAAAATCGTTCAAATTGACAGAAAACCAACAATAAAATCTCATAACTCAACCAACTTTGCGATTAAACCATTCCAAACATCACTTGCTTAATAAATCAAATAAACGTTCAGTTTCTATGCAAAACATCAAAGTATAGAGGAAAATTGTTACGAAATAGAGCGATTTAAATCATAGAAAATCACCCTAACCAACACCCCCACACTTAAATTTTGCTCGTCCCGAGCGAAACAAAACAAGATCAAGGCTCGGAAAAAGATAGACATTTCAGCAAGAATAAAGCATATTCAATAAATTAGAGGTTCACCCCTGTGTGTGTGCAAAGCCATAGCAAACTTCCACTAAGTCCAAACTTGAAATCTATTCAAAGCAACTAGCAAATACCCCATTTAAACTGGAAATAAATGATACGTATAACATGCACCCTACAAAATGTAACATATCCCGAAAAGGATGATAGAATACATTTAGAACCTTTCTGACATACTCAGAGGATAATCCCTACAACATATCTGTCGGTTTATACTGGGGATAAGGTAGGCGATAACTAAGTCTTATATCAACTCATACCAACACTTTTCGGAAGTTGATTTAATCATCATTCACATTTATACGCATATAAGAATGAGCTTTGCCCGTCATAGAAGAATAGGACATTCGAGATATACCCTACCTTACTCAAATCATCAAGCAGCTTCTTCTGACTGTCGTGAGCTTTTGGTCATCATAGTGGTATAGGACATTCGAGATACGCCCTACCTCACTCCAATCATCGACCAGCTTCCGACACACCCAATTAATTCATTAATTTTTTTTAAAACATGCTTTTTAAAGCACAATAGTTACGTTCCGCTTATCACATTCAAACCCAAGATATTCACAGTATGTCATACTCCGGCTCTAAACACAAACTATTATAGTTCTCACGATACGTACATTAGCACAAAGCACAAGATACTTATAAGATAATCAAAAATTACTAATCCAAATGGGTATAGCTTTATACTTTAGCTCATCATTTAATATGGCTCGTGAAATGTATGTCGGGTGAAACATCTAACCTATTAAACATACAATATACAGCATAAATGTCCATAAAAACCGAACAAAGATATGCATTTGCCCAACCGGGACAAAACAAAAATTTGAAAAATTTAGCTCATTTCAGCATAGAATAACAATATAAGCAAAAAGATACACATAACCATTCCCTCCCCCACACTTAAACGACAACATGTCCTCAGGTTGTGCAGAAGTGAAAAGAAACAAAGGACTTAGCTGATTTGAATAGATACTCGAACCGTTGGTCAGGCAGGAGCATGAAGAAACCAACGTTCGTAAACTCAAAGATTATCTTGTCCAGCATGATTCGAATACTAGCTCGACAAAACCAGCTAAAAATATATGCCTGCACTACTTGATAAACACGGGAAAATCTCGGGGAAAAACGGGGATCATATCATATCGCATAATAAAGATAAAGATAAGGCGAAATCGAAACAAACGACAATTCAAGCACGACACGGAATAATAGAAACCACAGGAATGTCAACGATACGCCTTATGGCTTACAAGATTCATAAAAAAAATGAGCGAAGGAAACAGACAGTAGCTCCAAGAAAAATACATATGAATCAAGTAAGGGAAAGAAAAAGAAATATAGTAGCAAAATACATTCAAATCCCAGGGATAAAAATACATAATAAAATCAGCATCAGAAAGTCAAGTCTGCCCTGGTGCCGAAGAATCACCTGCAAGAGGTGCTCCATCCGTAGGAGTATCAGTAGAAGAATCAGTCTGTGGAGTAGCAGTCCTCCCTGCTGTGTCAACTTGCTCCTCATCAGAAGACGACTCATCATGAAGAACATCTGCAATAGCCTGCTCTATATCGTCAGAAAAAACGTATTCCATAGTGCTTGCATTGTAGCATCTCTGGTCCCTCGGAGGACGGCCCTCACTCATACACCGCAGGATAGTCAGAATATTGTTCTGTGACGTTCGCATGTCCTCCATCCAGTTCCTTATACTATTTGCCATACTTAAACGCATCCGAACCGATGGAGATAAAGAAGGAAGGGAAGATACTGGAGGCGGTACTGAAGATGATCCGGGCTCATGTGCTGCCTCAGCCTCAGTCTGGCCTGAAGATTTCACTTTCTGTCGCTGCAAGAACCTCGGATTCTTAGGTTTGTGATCAGTTTTGTATTCGGGAACCGCAGCATCTCGACATAGACTATGGATCAAATGGGGGCAAATCAGACATCGAGCATAGACTTTCTAATTCAACGCTACCTCATCGAAAATTGCCTGTCCAACATCAAAATTTAACTTAAAGGTCAAGGAGTAGAGCATCCCAAAATCGCCAATGTGAAAATGCGTCAAGTTGTTCTTAGGCAACAACCTGTTCTGTATAAATCGACACTGGACTTTCCAATCCTCCTTCCACGAAGTAGTAACCAATTCTTTCCTATCACCTCTCGGTCTAAGTGTCCACGGCACCTCCGGGGGCACTTTCAGTCTAAGCTCCTCCAAAGGGTCCTCACCCGCATCCTGCTTCGCTTTAATCACTTACTTAGAATCCAACCCCTCAAAAGGTGCCAACTGGTATTTCTCGTTGATAACCTTCGGTGTAAACGGCACCTTAACTCCTCGAACCATAACTACCCCGGTTTCCAGATCTGTTTCAGAACAGTTCGCATAAAACTCAAGAACTAGGGTAGCATTGATAGGGGTTCTAGGGGTTCTCATCAGTGCACCCCACTTTCTATCCGTCAACATCGTAACAAAAGATGGATCTACTTGAGACTCAAGAACGGCTCTCTCAATCAACATAGTTCTCGTCAGATAATGCTTATTGTAAACGTCTAGGGCCTTGGGGTTAATGAACCTCCGAGCAAATGGAATAGGAACAGGGGGTCTAACATTCTGTCTAACAGGCTCCCGTATCTCAGTTGCTTCCTCAGTCGTAGGCCTAGGTGTCTCTTCAGTCCTCTCAACCCTAGGTAATCTCACTAGGGGTACCTCGTCATCAGTGTCAGACTCAGATTCATCACTCAACGGCACCCTAGATTGACCTTGAGCAGCCCTAGAAAGATGTTCTCTAATCTCAACACCCCGTGTGGGAAGTACTAAGGTTGGATCTACACATTTTTTCTTCTTACTTGGTTCTGTGGCTATCCCCTTACCATGTCGTTTCTGAACCGCTTTACGTACCATTGCTATACAACCAGGTGTACTGAGAGGGTGATGAAAATGATAATTGGAAGCCCTAACAATGCAAATTCGACTCCAAAGTTTGTATTTTTCTCCACAAAAAATCACACAAGCTAGGTCAATGAATCAGATTAATGGCCGTTTGTTGTTGGATTTGGTTTGAATAATCGATCAGAGGTGTTTGAGAGGTGTTTGTAGAGCTTTGAATCGACAAAAATGGTTTAGAAACAAGGATTTGAGAGCAAAGGGGGCGCAAGAGTTGGTTTTTTGGCTCTAAAAATTCGGGTTCGAATGAAATTCGGGAAGCATGGGGTATATAAAGACACAGGGCGGACGGGCGTCCAGTGAAGCAGACGAGCGTTCACCTGGAAAACTGATGAACTGGACGGGCGTTCAGTGAAACAGACGCCCGTCCCACTTTTCAAACAAATACAGCGTTGGAGGGAACTTTCTGGACGGGCGTCCAGAAAAGATGGACGCACGTTCAATGAAACACAAGCAGACGGGCGTCTCATATGATGGACGGGCGTCCAAGATCAAAATTAAGCAAAAACATAGAATTTTTTCATACATTTTTATTCAAACTCTGATTGCTTCATATAAATCAAACAAAAAACTTCAAATACATAAAAACTAGATGACAGTGGGTTGCCTCCTACCGAGCGCTTTTGTTTAACGTCATTTGCACGACGAAACACCTAACGAAGCTAGTCATCATAAATATCAGCCCAATCCACAATCCGGATCAGACGACGGAGCATGTCAATCGCGGGAGGAAAATCGTATTCATCATGTAGGGCCCAGTCCTCTCCAGCAACATCCACTCCTCAAAAATGTTCAATACGCAGCACTAGCAACAAGTCGGTCAGCATCGGATCATTGAGGATTGTATACGGTCGTCCTAAAGCATTCTGCAGGTCATCGGTGTTAAACTCTCCACCTCTCAAAGCTTGGGGTACAATGATAACGTAGGTAACAGTCCTGAGGCGAGTGATAATATCAAAATCTACATCCAGAATGATTGTCCCTCCAGGTCCGTCATCTAAGGTGATAAGGTGGATCCTACTAATGAAAGGGAACTCATGCGGCAGAACTCCGTAATCCATTTTTTCTTTAAAATACACAAATCTGAACTGAAGCAGAGTCAACAATTACCCTAATTAGACTTAAACCAAACAAATAAATCAAAGAAAAGAGTAAAACAAAATTAACTAATAGAAATAAGGATATCTAGGATTCCCCCTAGTGGCGCTTTTGGTTTGTGTCGTTAGCTCGACAATCTCTCACTTTAGCCTGGATCAGGCCATTTAACCTTTCTGCCAGCCAATACATCGTGTAAGCTCTGATCAGTAGTGTGACTGCAAAAACAACATCTAACACATGGGGTCAAGTCTTTGATAGCTTTCCAAACACTTTTAATCCTCCCCATTATAGACTTCTTCTTCTTCAGACGTCTCTTAACTTGTTTCTCCCTTTGAAACTCTTCCATATCACAACTACCAGCCATGACTTCCTCTAACGGACCACTACCATCATCCTCAGAAAACAAGTCGGGTGAAAATTCGTCAAACTTATTGACTTCAGGTATACCACACCCGAGGATGTCGAGGAAATGAACAATCAAAGGTTTTTCTTTGGTTTGACCGATATAATGCTTGCACCTTTGACCATTCACTCTGAACGGTTGGTCACCATGACCTCTTAGTTCTAAAACGCCTCCAGGAATGATTTGCAGAATTTCAAAAGGGCCGGACCAACGTGTCCTCAACTTTCCAGGGAACTGATGTAACCTGGAATTGTACAATAGAACTTGCTCCCCGACTCGAAATTCTCGCTTCTTGATTTTGGCATCATGAAGGAGTTTTATATTATCTTTACTTATCCTGGCACTTTCGTAGGCTTGGAGTCTAAACTCATCTAACTCATGCAACTGCTGCAGTCGGTGTTCACCACATGATTGGGTATCGAAGTTTAAGAACTTAGTGGCCCAATACGCTCTATGCTCCAACTCAACTGGCAGGTGGCATGGTTTTCCATATACCATCTGATAGGATGATGTACCCATGGGGGTTTTGTAGGCAGTTCGATATGCCTATAGTACATCATCCAACTTAAGACTCCAGTCCTTTCTGTGACTGTTTACTACTTTCTCCAGGATCTTCTTCAAGCTCTGATTACTTCTCTCAACCTGGCCACTAGTCATAGGATGATATGGTGTGCCAATTTTATGCCGAACACCATATTTCTCAAGTATTTTCTCTAGTGGTCGGTTGCAGAAGTGCGTTCCTTCATCGCTTATCAAGGCACGTGGGCATCCAAATCTCACAAAGATGTTTTTATTTAGAAAATTCATGACCGTTTTATGATCATTGAGAAAAGTGGCTTGGGCCTCCACCCATTTCGATACATAATCGACACAGACTAAGATGTATTTATTTCCACAGGAAGATGGGAACGGGCCCATAAAATCAATCCCCCATACATCGAAGACTTCACATTCTAGAATGGGTTTAAACGGCATGTCAAAATGCCTTGTTAAAGCTCCGGTTCGTTGGCACCTATCACAAGATTTACAGAAAGCTTCTGAATCCTTGAAAGATCTAGGCAACGGTTTTCCACGGACCAAAGTGACCGCAAGTAGGCCCACTGTGGCACTGTTCAATGATATCACATTGCTCAGATTCAGGAACACATCTCCTTAGCAATCCGTGTTTCCAAATTTTGAAGAGGTAAGGTTCATCCCATACAAATGTTTTCAAGTCAGAGAAGAATTTCTTTTTCTCCTATATGAAAATTCTGGATTTAAGTATTGGGAATGCAGGTAGTTGTCGATGGAAGAATACCACGGAACATCTGGAGCGCAATCGTCTATAAGCATAACATTTTCAAGAGGAAAGTAAAGGTCTATATCATTAGGTTCTTGCTCTTCCTCATTCAACATCCTTGAAACATGATCAGCTACTACGTTTTCACTGCCCTTTTTATCCTTAATCTGAACGTCAAACTCTTGCAGGATCAG
Source organism: Gentiana dahurica var. dahurica (assembly GCA_024500145.1). Classification (NCBI taxonomy): domain Eukaryota; kingdom Viridiplantae; phylum Streptophyta; class Magnoliopsida; order Gentianales; family Gentianaceae; genus Gentiana; species Gentiana dahurica. The sequence continues at coordinate 50,154,527 of CM044905.1, forward strand.
TATCCAACGTAGTAAGTGCGGTTTAGCATCTTTCTTTGTCATTAGATATCGCAAAGCAGCATGATCAGTCCACACAGTAACTGCAGCACCCAACAAGTAACTATGAAATTTGTCCATAACGAAGACTACAGCAAATAATTCCTTTTCAGTTATCGTGTAGTTCACTTGAGTAGGGTTTAGTGTGTGACTGGCGTAGGATATGGGCTGGAACTTTCCCTTTTTTTGTTGTCCTAAGACTGCACCAACAGCGTAGTTGGATGCATCACACATAAGCTCGAAGGGTAGATTCCAGTCAGGAGAGATAAGAATCGGTGCAGAAATCAACTGACTTTTAAGCTCCTCAAATGCTTGCTTGCAACTATCATCAAAATTAGAAACAACATCTTCTTTGAGTAGGGTAGATAGGGGCTTGGCTATCTTGGAAAAGTCTTTAATGAATCTCCTATAAAAACCGACGTGTCCAAGAAAACCTCTCACTTCACGCACATTTCTAGGCAAACTCATCTTCTCTATAGCCTCCACTTTTGCCCTATCTACTTTCATACCTTTGGCTGAGATCTTGTGGCCAAGAACTATTCCTTCATCTACCATAAAATGACACTTTTCCCAGTTTAGGACTAAGTTCTTTTCCACACAGCGGGATAATACTTGATCAAGATTAGCAAGACAGTGATCGAAGGATTGACCAAAGACTGAGAAATCACCCATGAATATCTCCATACACTTTTCAACAAGCACATCAAAGATAGCCAGCATACATCTTTGGAATGTAGCTGGGGCATTGCAGAGACCAAATGGCATTCGCCTGTAAGCGAATGTACCATAAGGGCAGGTGAAAGTTGTCTTTTCTTGGTCGACTGGGTCTATGGGTATCTGGAAATATCCCGAATATCCATCAAGAAAACAGTAGAATGCATGTCCTGCCAGACGCTCTAGCATCTGGTCAATGAAAGGAAGGGGGAAATGATCTTTCATTGTAACTTCATTGAGTTTTCTGTAGTCGATATAGACTCTATAACCCGTTACTAGCCTTAATGCTATTTCTTCACCCTTTTCATTCTTCTCGATAGTAATCCCTCCTTTCTTAGGAACTACTTGAGTAGGGGACACCCATTCACTGTCATTAATTGCGTAAATAATACCCATGTCTAAAAGCTTGATAATCTCCTTTTTGACCACTTCTTGCATATGAGGGTTGAGCCTCCTCTGGGGCTGTCTAACACACTTTGCACCCTCTTCAGTCTTAATCTTGTGCATACAAATGTCAGGAGATATCCCTCTGATGTCTCCTACTTGCTAACCAAAGGCTTTCTCATTTTTTCTCAAAACGTTTAACAATTTCATTTCTTCCAATCGGGATAGCTTGGCCGAAATAATTAACGGAAGCTTGTCACCGTTTCTCAGGAAGACATATTTCAAGTGCTTAGGTAACGGCTTCAGTACCAGATCTGCAAGTGGTTCTTCTAAACTCGATTTAAGCTCCACACTTTTCAACTCAACATCACTGAGTTTACTGAGTGGTCCCACTGCCAAAGCTTCTCCTTTCATCGAATCTTCATCAAACTCAGCTGCTAGTTGTTCTAGATTCTCCCAACCATGATTATTCAGATTTTCAACTAATCGCTCATATTCAGTCTCAACAGCCATGACTTGCTTTTCCATGTAATCATTAAATTCATCTGACATATCTTCTATGGAGAAGCCGGTTGGATAATCAGAGGGTCTCTGAATAGCTTTGGAGACACTGTAGCTCACTTCCTGATTACCAACTCGTATGGTCACTTGGCCACCATCACAGTCAATGAGGGCTCTGGCTGTAGAAAGAAAGGGTCTTCCAAGTATCAAGGGGACATTCTCATCCTTTTCTATGTCTAGGACGTACCAGTCAACCGGAAAAGTAAATCTATCAATTTGAACTAATACGTTCTTCAGTATCCCCGCAGCTTTCTTGGAAGATCTATCAGCGAATTGTAGGTTCATGGTGGTGGGTTCTAAAAGATCATTCAATCCAAGCTGTTTACATACAGAAAATGGCATCAGACTTATGGATGCACCCAGGTCACATAAAGAGTTTGGGAAGACTAGGCCTCCCATCAGCAATGTGAGCACAAATTTCCCAGGGTCACCCATCTTGATTGGTAGATCTTCATAACTTATCACAGAGCAATCCTCACCAATCAACCGATCCATGCCTTCTAACTTCTTCTTAGAAGAAACAACATCCTTGATGAACTTAGTGTACTTAGGCATCTCAACCAAAACATCAGATAATGGAAGATTAACCTGAGTATTTTTCAGAAGATTAAGCACTTTTTCATATTTCTTGTCCTCATGCAAGGAGATGTTGCTTTTTCTAGGTGGAAATGGTAGCTTCTTCAAATCACTCTCAGAAAAGATTTTCTTAGAGGATGAACTGACAGCTTTATCTTCCAAATCTTTCCACCTCACCACTTTCTCACTTCTTTTACTAGTCAGGTGATCCGCCACCTGACTCTCACTTGATTCTTCATTTCTCAGGGGATCAGCCACCTGAGTACTCTCTTGCAGAAAAGGGGAACATGGGTGCTCGATTTCCCCTCCTGCCTTATCACTGGCAGGAGGGGTTAGTGGTTTCCCTGGTTCGGGAGACCACTAAGTTGAGTACCAAATCTGAGATTCATTGCACTGGCCTCTTCTTTACCATAGGGAATTGAAGGAACTAGGTCAGTGCACTGGCCATGATTCAAATCAGTCTGAGCTACCAGACCACCCTTAGGATTTTTCTCAGTAAAGCTGGGCAACTGCCCTGAGGGTTTGGAAGCTAGTTGGCCAGCCATTTGCCCGATCTACCTCTCAAGACTCTTTATTGTGCTCTGAAGGGATTGGATATTGTTATTCTGCTCCTCCAGTTTAGCTTCAAGATTATTAGAGTGAGAGGGGCCTTGAGAGTTCTGAAAGTTCTGTGGGATGGTTTGGCTAGGACGATTCTGAAACGCAGGATTTGAATTGTTTGGCCAATTTTGATTTAACCTTTGATTTGTATTGGAAAAATTCGTGTTCAGGTTCTGATTGAAGCTTGGGTTTCGATTGAAATTATGATTTTGGTTAAAATTCGAATTTTGATTGAGATTTTGATTCTAATGGAAACCCTGGTTTTGAAGATAGCTTTGGCCAGAGAACGGATTGTTAAATCTCTGATTTTTCTGGCCAAAGAAAGAATTAACTTCAGCATTCTGTCCATTCATAGGACAGAAACGAGAGGTGTGCCCCACATTATCACATGCTTGGCATGTGACTGGATTGTACTGTCCCTGGTTCTGGACAGCATTGACTTGATAGGTTGAAGGGGAAATAAATTGACACTGGCCAGCCATATGGCCAGTTTGACAACAATTTTCACAAAACAGAACTTGAGAGTTCTGCGGGAATGATAGATTCTGATTCGTTGGATTTGGAGACATTGAAAGAACAGCCACCTGCTGTTGTAGCATGGCAATTTGATTTTGATTGTTCACCTCCTCGATCCTAGGAGGAGGAGGAGGAGGTGCCTGAATAGCTTGAGAGGAGGGGGCATAATTATATTTGGCAATATCCTCGAATAATGCCCACCCCTCTGCAGGTGTTTTTCTTAAGAATGCCCCACCAGAAGAACTATTGACCATACCCTTAGTGAGCTCAGTCAATCCACTGAAAAAAGTGTTGACTTGCCTCTGCAAGTCCAATCTGTGGTGAGGGCATTTACGAAGAAGAGCTTTGAATCTCTTCCATGCATCAAAAAACGATTCGTTTTCCTTTTGATAAAAAGTGAAAATTTCACTTAAGCATTGGGCTGTCTTGGATGGTGGGAAATATTGACTTAGGAACTCTTTTTCGAGTCCAGCCCAGGTGGTGATTGATTCGGCAGGCAGAGAGTTGTACCACTCTTTTGCCTCCCCTTTCAAGGAAAACGGAAATAACTTCAACTTTATCGCATCCTCACTTACACCTTGAATGCGAGTCGTACCACATATCTCCAAAAATGTGTGTATGTGAGTATGAGGATTTTCAGATTGAAAACCATGGAAGATTGATGCATGTTGCATCATTTGGATGAGCCCAGGTTTTAGTTCGAAGGTTGGTGCATTTATGGCGGGTAGAACGATAGCCGGGTTGACTTTGACTTCACCAGGCATGGCGTAGTCAGCCAACGTATGTCTATCTTCTGCAGCCATAATGACTATGTCTTCGATCTCCTCAGCTAAACGTTCCTCCAGGTCTTGATCGGCCTTATCAGCAAGAACCACAGGACGGATTTTCAGCCTGTTTGGTCGGACTATGGTTCGCTCGAGGTCGGGGGTATAGAGTAGTGGCCCCTTTTGACTTTGAGTTTGCATAAACCGAAACCAAAATCAAGTTGTTTAAACTAAAAACTAAAAGTTAAAATCTATGAAAAGAAAATAAAAACAGGGGGACAGACGGGCGTCCAATTAATCCGGACGGGCGTCTGCCTGAAGAACTAGACGGCCGTTTGGGGCAAGCCAGACGCTCGTCTGATTTCCTCCAAACGGTACCGAGTTGGATATTTTTAGATGGTCGGGCGTCCACTTATTCCGGACGCCCGTTTGGAAGCCAACATAGAAAACAGAAACAGAAAATAAACTTAGTAAAAACTAGACAACCGTACCGAGTCCCCGGCAACGGCGCCAAAAACTAGTCTCGGATTTTATGCTAAACGAAATATAAACAGGTAATAAAATAATCCGGTTTACCCCAAGTGCAGGGATCGTAGTATAGAGGTTAATACCGGAGTCGAGTCCATAGGGAATTGGGGTTGTTTACCTAGTTTTTATCTAACTAACCTAAAGATGTCACAACTACTATTACTAAAATTATAAGAAAACAAAAACGATTAACACGTAACAAACTAAAAACAAAAATAACAAAAGTAAACTGGATAGAAGATTAGAAATCTAAAGCCAGGAAGGATAGTTGCGAACCGAATGACTAAACTAATTCTATTCTATAACCTAAACATGCAATAAAAAGTACTAACTTAGCTAAGCAATTCAAGTTCAAATGATTTTAATCAATAATTTAACGAACGAACAAGTAATTGATCCACCAATTCTATAACATTCAATTCCTCCTCTAGATTATCTAGTGATGATTTAACAAAAGTCGTGATTCACCTATCGTAGGTATGAATTTCTAATCTCTTAGATAATTCGTTTATTAATCTCTTATCTTTCGATCCAAAAGATTAACGTTTTCATAACAAAGGTGTAAGATTTCTCAATCTAGCAACCTAGAAATTAACCTAACAACTCTCGTTATTTTTAGGTTAAAAATCTAATCTTGACTATGGTGATCTAGGTTTAACAATAAACTTTCATCAACTATTAAACATCAAACATGAAAAACATCCATCGATAAAATTGCAGAATAACAATGAATTAAACATAGAAAAGATACAACTTTTAATAAAAACTCACAAGATAATCCAAAGAGAAATCAAAGTGTTGCTAGAACGGCTTCACAACGCTTGTTCCAATGAGCTCTAGCCTCTATTCATCGTTTGATTACTTGAAATAGCTACTAGAAAGTACATATAATTGGAGAAATTTATCTAGGAAATCAAAAGCATAAAAATTCTATGTGAAGGGTGGAGAACACATAAAAATCGCCCCTTAGGATTCTTGTGGCCGCCTAAAGTAATTTGGGTATATTATGTCTAGAAAAACGTGGCTATTTATAAGAATTTAAGTCGGTTTTTCTCTATGTCGGCGGCTGGACGCTCGTCCAGAGTCTTGAACGCCCGTCCATTCTGCATAAAATCTTCGAGTCGGGCCGAGTCATGTCAGACGCCCGTCTTATGTAAAATTGGACGCTCGTTTAGCAAAAATCTTAATACTCTGAATCCACTGTTTCTTCCTGGATGCCCGGTCGATTCCTCAAACGCCCGTCCAGCTGGACGGAGCTTCAGACGCGCGTTCAGTTCACTTCAAATCCGGTTTTTCATCTCTATCTTTATCCGACTTCATCTTTATCCTTTTTCTTCCATGTAAATCCTCATTTGAACATCTTTTAAACCTCTTTTAAGCCAAATTTGTGTATCTACAAGACATAAAAAACATTGCAAAGTGTAAAATCGTTCAAATTGATAGAAAATCAACAATAAAATCTCATAACTCAACCAACTTTGCGATTAAACCATTCCAAACATCACTTGCTTAATAAATCAAATAAACGTTCACTTTCTATGCAAAACATCGAGTATAGAGGAAAATTGTTACGAAATAGAGCGATATAATTATAAATCATATAAAATCACCCTAAACATCTTCGATTCTATAAAAAGAGATACCTTAAGAGGGAAAATGATGGCAAGTATGAGTCAAGTATGCCATTCAAAGAATACATCTTACCGAAAGGCATACTCGGGTGCTATCCAACGCAGATAATAATCAAGGATACATTCAAGTAAGTGCTAAAAAAATTACATCAAATTTTTTTTACATTATACATTATGCTCCATTTACAATTTTTTGATACTTCTCATATATATATATATATATATATATATATATATATATATATATATATATATATATATATATATATATATATATATATACAAGTTATAACCCAGGAGGTGAATCATGCCCTGCTGTTGTAGCTGCACCTGTCCTAGGCTAGTCAGAAGACCTCCGAAGGGAAATCTACCGAGCTTCATGCTGAGCTACAATATCCACTCCCTTTCAGAAATCCACCACATGATCATTGTAAACCTTGTCCATGCCAGACCTATATAGGTTGGCATGGGGAAGGCGATGGTGTCCAAATTAGGAAATTGGGCCAAGGCCTCAGTAATGCCCATAGAGTAAAACTCACAGGCATCAAGGGAGAGCAATAGGTCCAAGGCCTATTTAAACTCAGGAGAGGCCCTATACTCACCTAGCAATCGGGAAGGGGTGGCGGCAAGCTCATTCGATAAGGCATTCTTCTCTTCCCTCAGTTTGGTGATAATCTGCCCCATCTCAGATGTTTATGCCAAGTGCTCCCCATGTATTGTTTCAAGGGAGGCTTTATTAACGGATCCTAATTTCTGCAGCTCAGCTTCCTAAGCCTGGAACCACTGCTTGAAATATATATTCTCCTTAAATGCAGCTTGCAAACTTTGTCTGGGCTGCTCACACTCAGTTAATCCCCGTTCCAGCTCGGAGATCCTCTTCCTCAAATTCTCTGTACATGAGGCAGTAGCAGCCAGTCGCTTGAAGGTCTCCTTTGTAATACGAGACCTCTGAGACAGGAACAATTTAAAATTTAGAAGATATAAGGTCTACTGATAAAACATAGAAGAGCGCCAAGAACACTTATATATTCGATTATACGGATACCCTCATTGGCCAACTCGTTGGTCATTTCAAGCAAAGGATCAGGTTCCGGCTCTTTCTCATCCTCGGTGTCATTACCCTCATCAGCTTCACCATCTGGATCAATAGACTCAGGAGACTGACGCAAAGAAGCCTCGGTTCTTCTTTTCTTCCTTTGCCGATCACTTACCTCAGAACGGCTCCTTATGATCGAAGGTGTGCCTCAGTCCTCTTCTTCAACATCTTCATCCAGGATTTAAATGGTAGGCGCTGCAATATCCACCCTCAGAGCAGAATAAATGGGAATACTCTCCCTCTGATGAATCGGCTGGGACCCAGCCATGACAATATTATAGGGCACAATGTTAACGGCTATACCTGTAGGTCGGGAAAGAAGATGCTCGTCAGAATCTGTCCTTTCTGTAGAAGTGCTAACTCTGATCAGCTCCCCTCCCACAGTGCTTGGTGGAAACAATAAGGCGATCACTGTAAAAGGGGACAAGGATAAATGTTAGATCATGAAAATTAGAAGAAATAATGAAAATAAGGGCATTGGGCAGATTTCTACAAGATGTGTGCTCCATAGCATTTAAAGGTTCAAAGGGCTATGGCCCAGCATCACGCAGTCGAGCTACATGAATAAGCTCCAATGATAACTCCTTATGAGGGATAAAAAAGTTACCATTGAGAATAGTGTGCACATCGTCCAAATCCCTTAAGTCGGACGTGGGATCCTTGTCCAGAGTGGCCGTTACCCACCGGCTTAATTCGCCCGATCCCTACACCTGACGAGGAAGAATCGTCTTCTCTAGCTATTGGCCGGAGAAGCACCATCAGCAATATAGGCTTGAACACCGGGATGGTGGAGGAAGGTGTACCACCCACTCGGCCTTGGATTCTTCTGAATAGGATGAAAACTTTGGAATAGGGGGGCCATAAAGCAAACATTCGCAATCCTACAAAGGATGGCAAACCCGATGATACTCCTGACACCGTTAGGAGTTACTTGTGCAGCTTCAGTCTTGTAGCATCTTAGCACATCCAGAAACGCAGGGCAGCAGGTTAGCCATAATCCACCCTTCAATTAGCCCTCATAGATAGCGCCAAATCCCTCATAGGGATGACATGCATATGGCTGAGGCTCCACCGGAAGCATGTGGGGTATAAATCCCCCGATTTATGTTATATTCCTGGCATATGTAGTCATGTGCGTTCAGCAAAAATAGAGGCTCTCCCAAAACTACCCCTAAGGCGTTGAGTACCCTCTTGGATCAGTAGACTGGTTTCCGGTTCAAATGTCTCAGAGTAATGGTGAGAGAAAGCACCGGCTAAATTAGTCGAAGCACCCTCTACCTCGGGACCATTCTCCTTTTCCATGGAGTTTTCCACAGAAACACTTGTGGGAGTCGAAGCTATAGCTCTCATCGTTGAGAGAAAATAAAAGGAAAGTGAAATTTAAATGTAAAAATAAGAAATGAAGATTTACATTAAAAGTCTTCAGATGTAACAGTGCTTTATGAGTGCCAAAACATGATGGAACGGTTGATATGATAGGGGGCTATAAGCCTCAACCTGTTCACGAAAACCGTTCCTTGCAGTAGGAGGGAGACGCCTCGTATTTCAAAAAACATTAAGGCGGAAGTTATGGTTTGATAGTGCCACCTAGAATTGTTGACTATGTCCACCCTGTTAAAGAAGAGACCGAGCTCCGGCGGAACCAAGTCGAACCAGCCTAAGAGCGACAAAATATCTAACTCAAATCTAACCTAACCTAAAGAGCTCATCTTGATCTTGGGGGCTTATGACGATACCAAATTTCACCACTCCACGTGCCAGGCAAACGTCACCCAAATAATAACGAGAATAGACCAAATACCTTAACTGTAAGGGCTAAGAGCCCCATTATAGGCCTAATGGCTGAAGTAAGTCTACATGAAGGAAGGCGGTTCAGGTCGGTCAGGACAGGGAAGGGGTGGACCTACGGAGCTCGGTCGGATCGACCTTAGCGTCTCGCCGTAGGTCGGCTAAGGAGTATGAAAATAATAATAATTTTATGATAATTATGGAAAGAATCCCAAGCCTTAAGGCTTAGATCTTTATCATTTACTACAAATATCTCAATTATCTCCTATAATCAAGGGATAATACCCGAATTATCTAACATGAAAGGAGAATCCACATTGGCCACGTCCCACGCAGGCCTAGGGCACAATCTCCCCCTATATAAACAATCACAAAGAACTACAAAAGATTTAATTTCAATATACACATTGGATACATAGGCATCCTGGAGAAATTCCCAGGCTTAGTCTAAATCACCTCCAAACCCCACCCCCGTTGTTCATATTTACTCTTGATAAGTCACCTCAACCAATTACCACTGGATCAAAGGGCTTAGATTTTATACCCGACGACTTTTGTTTCGTCACGAACGAACACGAGTTTGACTTGTGAACGTTTAATTATGTTCGTGAATCTACTTATATCGATCAATCACCGTACAACTCAATCTTATTTCAATAGATGATAAGGTATCTATTAGTGTAATAAAAACGAGAATAATTTGTTAGAGTATTTATAGAATTTATGGTTTTTTGTAGTATGATGCATGACATATTGTTTTATAGTTTCTTATTTTGCATTTGCCCTTTGATGAGCCAAGCTCGAATTATAAATTTTAAAGTTAATATACATGACGATACTGGATTTCACCACGCCATGTGTCAGGATGGAAATAGGGCTAGAACCTTAACTTTAAGGACCAAGAGTACCTTTGGAGGCCTAAGGGGCCGATATCCACCTACAAAGGAGGGGGCTGCTCAGGTCGTTCCTCGGTTGATCGTAGGTCGGTCCGGATGAGATAGAGGCAAGACCTACCCAGCTGGGTCATACAGACCTCAGAATCTCACCGCAAGTCGGCTAGAGCATATAATTGTTAGGAAATCAATCGAGTTGAGTAGCGGAATTTAAAAATTGATTTCCAAATCCAGGATCGTCTTCGTTTAAACAATAAACATACAAGAGAGGGGATGGTAATATTACCTTGGTTGATCTAAAAGATCGACGCTTTGAACGTCCGGTAGGAGTAGATGAGTGCGAGCCGTCCAAGCGTCCGGCCTCTACCAGTAATCCACACGAGCACCTCGTCGGAATCCCGTCAAGGATTGCTATTTGAAAAACCCAACTGCTAGGTCAGCCTTTTTTCTCTCTACAATATCTCTCTAAGAAGCTCTCTTATTTTTTACAAGAACAATTAGCTTTTGAAAATAATGTGTACTATACAAGAGCTTGGCAAACCCTTGCTTATATAGGCATATGGGGCGCCCCTTCTATTCCCAAAATCCTTGGAGAACAAGTCTTGAGTAGAGTGGATAGAAAGAAAACATTTTCCTAATAAAATATGGAAAATCCCTTAGACCGATTTATTTCATTTAATTTAATATCTTATATTAAATATTTTCAAGATATTGTCAATATCTAATATTGACTATCTTTATCTTATTACCATAAATCTATTTATCCAAAATCAATTAATATCCAATATTAATATTATGATAATCTTATTAATTAAATTGCACAATGCAAATGTATCATATACAAAAGATGGCGCCACATTATTTGCCAATTCACGTATATATATATATATATATATATATATATATATATATATATATATATATATATATATATATATATATATATATATATATATATATATATATATATATATATATATATATATATATATATATATATATACAATTAATATTATTAATATCTTGTTTTATATTTATTCACAATAAATAAATGCAACCATAATAATTTTCCACTATAACCTTTATAGTATGATATAAATTATTTCCTCATTTGGTCATCAACCATAACCACATTTTAATCCGACTTGATATTCATATGTGTGTGACCCGATAGGCTTCCGAATATGTTGGCCTTAGACATAAGGCGCAATTACGAAAATTCCTTCATATCTAACGATCACGGATAGTGTCTAGCAACACGTCCGTGACCCTCAATCATCGGAAGAGTCAATACGCAATGACTACTACCTTTCATGTGCTCGTTAACGTGTAAATACAATCCTATCACTGTAATAATATCCATACGGTCGTACGTCGAGTGTCAAGCATTGACGACCATATCTTATTAGCTGGATATCATTCTCTCTCGAAGTAACTCATTTACTTCCATTTTGCAAAGATTCACAAGAGTAAGGTATTCACCCCTACTCTTAGGGTACGCGATTCCCAGACGACCTAACATGTATACTCTGTAGGCTTCAGTATCACACCCAATCACTATAGCATGACCGACCCATGGTTAGGGGAAACCTCAATAGTGTCAAAGCATGAAATCCACACCGTGATGCCATGTAGAATCCAGTCCTAAGGATAATTACACAACCATCATATAGTGTGACACTTAACAGTGTAAGTGGATCAGTCTAACATACACATTCTCTAATACTTGTCCACGTACAGTCCAAGTGACTCCACACTTTGATAGACGAGATCTATCCCTGCCCTTAAAGACAGAAGACATATAATACGTGCTAGTCTGTACGTACTATCAATGCCCTGTTTAATAGTACATCAGTCAAGAGACATTTAAGTATCAAACTTATTAAAGTGACTAGAGATCTCATCAACTATAATTGCCTATCATGGTTTCTCTATCATAGTTTAATACTAATAACGCCATCATATAACAATTCATAATTGGTTCTTTAAAAAGAACAAATATATGAAAACAGAAAAGCCATTTATTATATATGTATAATCATAATGAAATAGTAGAAATGATCCGACCCGGTTAGATCCGGTCCAACCCGATTGGGTTTAGGACACTATTTCAACAATCTCTCACTTGGCCTAAAACCAATCACTCGTACACACAAGACCAAGTTGAAACACAAGAATCTCATGCAATACTTGCAATCAGCCCTAGCCATGAACGGATCGCTATCCTGGGGACTCAGTCTATCTTCATATCATGCTCCAAATGACTAAGTCAAAGGAACCGCCTCAACACACATGAATCTCTGATGAGACCCTGGTCCTTACTCTAAGCATTGAATCCATAACTATATCAGCTATATAGAAAATGTGGAAGAACCGTACAAGGTTCAGGAATGAACCTTCAAGATCCATGTACTGCTTCTGCTGCGCCTCTAAGGCACATACTGTGTTTTGGCATAGCTGTAGTGTCCATAGTGATCTCCAGCTAAGAACATTTCCAGCTCACTGTATCACTTACTCAAAGTGACTGCATACCTAGACTGTAGCTCCCACTCGCCTTCATAAGACTTAGGATACATGTCTGTATATCTATGTTTATCCAATTGCAAGTTTCGATAAACTAGGAAGCCATCCTTAACTCATTTAAGGATATTCTCGACATTCACCATATTTACTTTCATTCTTGCTCATGATTCTTCATGGACTATGAACATCTGGCATCATCTTTCACCTTAACTTTAGGACTAACATCTTAGCATAGATAGATATTGAGAACACCGGCTAGCAGTATCTCTTGTCGTGATCTATGCTAAACTCTTTTAGCATCCCATTTATATAGGTAAACTATAATCTAACAGCAGTTAAATCTATCACTATAGATTCTTATTTCTAAAATAAGAACTTCTAATCCAAGTGCTTTCGTTAAAGACCTTGAACTACCAAGTATTGATTGACTATGATGTGGGGTGTTAATTCCGGAGAGAGATATCTAATAACTTACTGAAGAATCGTAACACACTCCCACTACATTGTGCATATCCCTTCTTTTGACTAAATTCAAACTCCTTTGATTATCAAACAAAGAGACTGTCTAGAGAAACTTGTTTGAGTCCATAAATAGATCTTGTGGGCCCACATATCATGTTATCATCTATGAACATCGAGCTGTTTGCCCAATGTCTTGAACACTATCATATAGCCATGATTCGAAGTTATAACAAGCATAGTCTGAATAAATATGGGCTCAACTAGCAGCATAAAGATAATTACAAGGTTTACACCCCATACCCTTTAGCCGTCACTATAGCCTTATGGTAATCATATTACAATCCATGTCAGCCTTTCAGGAACATTCCCTTTAGGTAAGACATACTAGGTTCACAACCCGGTTGTCACTGATGGAATCTTGTTGGAAATAAAATTTATGTTTTGATGATGATTCATCTCTTAATCATTCATTATTCTTAACCCCATTGATGAAGTGTCATAACTAGTTGTTATAGTGCAAAGCAAAAAGATGTCTAGAGAATAATGTATCGGATCTTATAGAGTCTGAGATTTGTATAGGTTAAATCAGACAAGCACTGAAATAGTTCTAGGCTGTGAACTGAGAAAATATGAAACTGAGATTTAGTTAAATTGAGATTTAATAAGAAACTGAAAAACAGAGCACACCAACATTAAAACTGAAGAAGGTAAGTTCGCTGAGGGATACATACTCAGTTGGCTTATCCATAAGACTGAAGAACTGAAGGTCACAGACTCAGTTATTGAAGATTGAATAACTGAGGGCCAAAACTCAGTTATGAAGACTATGTCGAGACTGTAAAGTTAGATTTCAGGCAAAGATTTTGGTGACCTGAACTGACTTTATGGATCTTGTATGAAGACCTAAGAATCATAAGGACAATGAATTCTTAGATGATAATGAGTCATGGTGTACTCTGATTAAGTCAATTATAATCAGATGGAACTGGAGTACTGATATTTGAAGAAGAGTAAAATCTCAGTTAATGCTCCAAGTCAGTCAAGAAACTGACAAATGATAAACTCAGTATAAAACTGATAAGGATACTCAGTTTTATATGTCAATCATCCAACAAGCTGATAGTACAGTCGAATGCTATAAAGGAAGTGATTTTATTGGATGAAATACTGACACAGTAGAACGGTTTGAAAATATAGCCGTTACAAGATTCAAGCAGGCTGAACGTTAAATAAACCCCTATAAATAGATTACCTCTACAACAACAAAAACAGGTGGGGAAGAAGGAATTAAAAAGAATCTATCTAGTCAAGAAAGATCTAATTAAGGGGGAAAACCAATTTCGAAAGAATTCCTGCTAAGTACTTAATTGCAAGATCAAGAAAATTTCTTCAAGTATTCAAGCACATTCAAACAAAATCAAAATCTATCATTTGAAGAAAAACAGAGCTGTGCAAAATTGAACTATCCAGAAGAAAAGCTCAAATCACAAGTGAATCATAGTTATTGATTCAGATCTCAACTTTGATTTCATCAAAGGTCTAGACTGTGAAACACCAAGAAGGTGTGAAGGGCAGTTGAGTGCAGTCAGGAAGACTGTGTTTGTGATGAGCTGGTGAAGAGGCAATTCTACCCTTCAAGGACCAGTGTTTCAAACAATTGAAGAGCACCAATCCTACCTGTTCTACAAGTGTTTAGATAGTGAAGCTAGGGATTAGTCAAGGACTATCAGTTTAGAACTTTTTGTAACCGGGCCATCTCAAAGAAGTTCTAGTGGAATTTTCCTCCGCATCACAGGGGAAGAGAGGACGTACATGATTACACCACCTGGAACCTCTATAATTCTTGTTTATTTATTTCATTTATTCATTTACTTCATTACAACTTTAATTATCTAGTTCTCACGATAAAACCAAGTCAACAATCTGTTTGTTATATCGAGGCTAATTTTATCCGCTACCAGTTAACTGGACAAGAATAAGTCAGTATTGACTTATACTCAGTTAAGTTAGCTGAACTCCGCACAAGTTGAGAAACAGGAACAAAACTGAACTGGGCATCAGTTTGAGTTTAAGAGAAACTCAGTTCTCGGGGTAATTCCAGTTCAAGAAAAGTTTTTGGTGACAAGTTTATTCACCCCCCCTAAACTTGTGTTAGCCTCTCCAAGGGACCAACAAATCTAATTCAGATAAAATGGCTCCTGGCCATATCTCTCAATCTTGCCTCTCAAACATTCTTTCATAAGTCGTGAGATATTCATTCTTCAAGATGAACACACTCGCAGCCTTTTCAGGCCACAGACTTACAGAAAATTTGTGTACACTGAGCAGTGTTCTACACCTCTTTACTATGTGGCGTCTGCTCACGTTCCAATGGTTGAATATCTCTCTATGGTCCTCAAACTCTTTTGAGATTTAATTTACTCCCACTGTTTCTTTTGGAAGAAACACTTCTTCTAGAAGACAAACACCTTTTGCTCTGCGGACAAGTAAATAATTTCTAGCATACTTTCTAAGATATTCCACAAAGTTGCATATTTCGTACTAGGCTCCAAGCCTTCCCAACTTTTCCAATGACAACTTCAAATCATCGGTTAAGATAGATTCGACATTATCCCCTACCATATCTAATATGGAATTTATTCAACCTTATTCTTTGGAACACGATTAAGTAAGTATTTTGATTAAGGGCATTATCCCAAAACGTGTAAAGGATATTTCGCATGGCTTACTTCTCACCTTTATCGTATAAAGTGTTGTTTCTATTATAGAAACACAATCTAATTGTGTGTCCAAGAATGGAATCCTTCTAGGGGGAATCTTATTCCCTTTCAGACAACTTCTGAAACACCTTTCAGTTATTAATTGCTTCAATCCAATTGAGGATTATCTCCTAAATTTCATCTATCTCATATTCGTACTTGCTCGAATTTTCGGGCTTTCAGAAAATTCAACTATTTCTAAAATAGTCCAAGAGAGAGATAAACGATTATTTATGGTATAAATTGTCATAAGCCAACAAACAACAATATGTTTAGGCTCTAGTCAATTTTCTCGATTTCATAACCATTTTCATAAAAGGGTATTTTAGTCCTTTTTTAATAATATACGTGTAACCCACATGTTCATAATCACATGGTTCAGGCGTCATCAGATTGACATCTAATCACACGATTCTCCTCCATAGAGACTATGTCTAGAACAACCCCAAACATTAAGGATAACAGCCCTACAAATATATAGTTGAGATCTCATCACCTATATCAACTATATAGTGACATTAATCTAGTATGTTAGATTCAGTGACTGCTCAACCTTGTCGGAATAGCATTTATTCCTTACAATCGAATTTGTCCAATAAATCCTAACGTATAGCTAAAAATATGTTCTTCCAAAGAACCGGAACATAATAACATTTATTTAGTTCCCTTATCAACTTATTAGATTCAGAATATGATAAGTGTTACATCGTTTGCTTCACCTTCCAAATCTGTATTTAATCTTTCTAATTTAATCACACTCGTAGGATATCATATATCCGAGAGTTGACTTGAGTTTAGATAGATTTATCTTAACTTACTTGCTTAGGGTAGAGACTTCGATAAGTTCTCTTACTCAAGCACTTTCCCTAACTTTCCATTTTAATCCTTCAAGCTCTTGTAGATATTTCTTGATTTAGTCTTCATAAGACTTAACAAAAATCACAAGAGTTGTGTCTTCTATTTTCTTTCATAAAAAAATCAAACGTTTGTTAAATAGTCCATTTAACCTTTTGAATCATATTGAAAACATTAACTATTTAATTTACTTTCATGCAATGATTAAAGAATTAAGTCGATACTTAAATCTCACCATTTTGAAAAAACCTTTCCAAAATTCGATGGGGTCATCCTTATCGAATCCATCTAATTGTTGAATAATCATCATTGTATGACGGAGTGACCCATTGGATATCGTATGTCCAATATGTGAGCTTCTGTTAATAATTAAAATCCTAGAGGGCTCCATCAAATATGTAGCCCCCTTGTCTTCAACTACAAACATGTGGTTTCTCGTGTCATTACTTATTTTAAAAGGATTAAAATCACTTAACCAACTTGAGAACATTTCACAAAAGGTAACAGTCATTATTTGGTTTTTACTAATCGAGAATAAAAACATAAATTTGCTAAAACTACAACATAAAATAAAGATAAAAGAGTGTTGTTGATTATACATGCAAAATCAAAGATGGTCTTTGAGATTATGATTTTGTTCCCACTAGTCAACTACTCGCAATTGACTTTCAAAAATCTTTCAAAAATTCTTTAGTGGCCAAGTGCCCATCTAGTTACCCCGATTCCCGACAAGGGCCGATCAACAGGGATAATTCGAAAGGTAGGAAACACTTTACCAATCACATCTCTATGTGACTCTTGGTGGTTGACTAGTCAACTCTTTTACAATTCACGTCTTATGTGATAGTCAACCCCTTGTCTCTAAAATCAGACGGTACTGACGAGGGCCAATCACCGTAAGATTCTTAGTCGAGTCGTAACCTAAATATTCATGAGATCTCATAACGATCATATCTCGATAATGAAGATATACCCGATGTAGGTCAACTCCTGACGAGGGCGATCAGTTGGATCCGAACAAGGGCTCTTCACCGTCATTATAATATTGGGAGACAAATATAACTCAATTTTTGTTGTGGGAGTAATTTTTAGATTAATTCACTTAATTAAATTTATTTAATTACGGTCTCATCTATTACGTGCATATTACTACAATATCATATAAAGTAAAACATACACAACATTCCGCACACAAAATAACCGGTATGATCATGGACTTTTCCTAGGTGCGGTTCGAATACAAACTGATGAAACCGCGTGCAACAACTAAGGGTAGCCGCAACCACCAATGGTTCTTTAACATGCACCATCTCCATGGATCTTTTATTTTTCTCTCCTTCTTTGGATCTTTATCTTTGTCTTCAATGCATCATTACATAAAATCTAACTATTAAATTTTACCCCCGCCGCAAACCGGAGGGGGAGCTAACGGGATTGGGATAAGGCAAAAATACCAGTCACGTTCTTCATAACGGCCTACGACAACAATAAAAACCAATAGAAAATAAAGCATTCACTTCTATCCTATTGGTCGAGTCCATGATCAATCAGGGTCCGTATAATCTTATTATATCTATTATCTAATCCATACAATCAACATCTTATGAAAAAGATAAAATTAAATTTTAATTACTTGCGTCTTATAGCATCCAATCAATTAATTAATCAACGTTTAATTAATTAATTGCTTTAATCGAAATAATATTAATCATTAACAATAAATCGATTTTAATTTTAATTTTCTAATTTAAAAATATTATAAATAAGATTAAAATCAAGTGGGTCTCTTTTGTTTCTTTACTTTTGATTCATAATCAAAATGATGCCTTTGGTTTGGTCCAAACCAAATTTAAAGGCATCCAGGCCCTTTTCCAAAAATCAAATATTTTTGGAGAAGGCCTAGGCCTGTAGGTTTTTTCCAAAATCAAATATTTTGGAAGAGGCCTAGGACTATTCCAAAAAATTGGAATAGCCTAGATTTGGTTCATTACCAAAAATCTATTTCTTCCCAACAAATTGGGTGATGCCACATGGCTTCCCAATGGTCAAACTATTTGAACTATTTGTTAGTCACGTGGCATCAACTAAACAAAAGAGAAATTACAACCATGGACCATATTGAATCATGAAAGATACACAAAATAAAATTAAAAGGGAAAGGGGGACAGCTCGGCCGACAGCCGCAGGTTGCCGAAAGCCACCGCCGCCGCCGGCGTTGCAGTGGCGGTAATGCCGCCGCCGCCCTGATCATCTTCCTTTTTTTTTCTTCTGTGCACTAATTACGAATCAATATCATACATGATTTAATCTATTGGATATAATTTACTACACAAATAAAATATTCTTATTGCTTAAGCTCGAAGACCGCTCCGATACCACTATTAGGAAATCAATCGATTAGCGCAGCGGAATTTAAAAATTGATTACCCGATCTAGGATCGTCTTCGTTTAAACAATAAACATACAAGAGAGGGACGGTAATATTACCTTGGTTGATCTAAAATATCGACGCTTTGAGCGTCCGGTAGGAGTAGATGTGCACGAGCCGTCCAAGCGTCCGCCCTCTACCAGTAATCCACACGAGCACCTCACCGGAATCCCGCCAAGGATTGCTGTTAGAAAAACCCAACTGCTAGGTCGGTCTTTTCTCTCTTATAATCTCTCTCTAAGATGCTCTCTTATTTTTCACAAGAACAATTAGCTCTTGGAATTATTGTGTAGTATACAAGTGCTTGGCAACCCCTTGCTTATATAGGCATATGGGGCACCCCTTCTATTCCCAGAATCGTTGGGGAACAAGTCTTGAGTAGAGTGCAGAGAAAGCAAATATTTCCTAATAAAATAAGGAAAATCTCTTAGATTGATTTCTCTCATTTAATTTAATATCTTACATTAAATATTTCCAAGAAATTGTCAATATCTAATATTGACTATTTTTATCTTATTACCATAAATAAAAGTCAGGGAAAACCTCTGAAATTATTTCAATATTGAACCTTGGACATATAAGAGTTATTGACCCTGCTTCACCTTAGTTGTTATTTGAACAAGTCAAAGTTCTGTCTTGGTCCGATTGGGGACCAATTTAATCATGTGCCAGGAACCAGATTTGAACTGGTGACACGAGGATTTTCAGTCCTCTTCCAAAATCAATTAAATCCAATATTAATATTATGGTAATCTTAAAAATTGAATTGCACAATTCAAATGTATCCTACACAAAAGATTGCGCCACATTATTTGCCAATTCTCGTGGACACACACACACACACTGTTCGGATGGTTTTGCATCATTAAACAAAAACAATTTATAAACCCTAACCCATATGCAAAACTAACTCCTAACCGACCGAATATCGGGTAATTGCTAGTAAAGCGGGATAAGTAAGGGGTCGATCCACAGGGAATTGGGATGTTGAATCTAATCTTATTAATTCCTCAAATTATTATTACTAAACCTAAAGTAAAACGGAAAATAAACTGGACAGAGGATTGTCAGTCCAATGCCAGGAAGACATCGCTGCGAACAAAGATAAAATTTAAACTACAAAGAAAATAAACAAGACAATGATCATGGTGATTAAACAATGAACAAACAATAATCCACCGATCCCGCAACCCTCAATTTCCTCTCTAAACTATCTTATGATGATTTAATTCAAGTTGTGGTTCACCTATCAAAAGTATGAATTCCTACTCTCGTAGATAATTCGCCTATCAATCTCATCATCTCTCGATCTATAGAGATTAACGCTCTCAAAACAAGGTGTAAGATCTCTCAATCTAGCAACCTAGATATTCAACCTATCAACTCTCGTTATGTCAAGGTTAAAAATCCCATCTTTCCTATTGTGATCTAAGGTTTACACCGACTCTCGTCATACGGTAAACATCAATGACAATTCATCTTTCGATTTCGATTGCATAACAAATAATCAAAGAAAAGGTAACAACTTTGAATTAAAATCACAACATAAACTCAGATTGGAAATTGAAAAACCTGATGGAAAAGATTCAAATCGTTTGAACATGTTCAGCCCCAAGCGTTGAGCATAAAACGCAGCAGCAAAACAGAAATAAAATTTAAAAGAAACGACCCTCGGCCGGCCAAGCACCAAGGCTCAGCCGGCCGAGGTCACTTGGCATGAAAAACTCGGGTTTTCTCAAGTAATATGCATGTATGGTCTATATCCTAGGGTTTGATAATGAGTTGTATTTATAGGGAATAAAGTCGGTTTGCTGTAAGTCGGCCGCGGACGCCCGTCCAAGGTACTGGACGCCCGTCCAGATGCGTTGAACTTTCGAGTCGGGCCGAGTCTTCGTCAGACGCCCGTCCTATGCAATTTTGGATGCAAGTCCACTGAAAATCTCAACATCCTGAATGTAAAAGCTCCTCATGGACGCTCGTCCAGCATGTCAAACGCCCGTCCTACTGGACGCCAGTTTGATGAATCTGGACGCCAGTCCAGCTGGTTCAACACTTGATTTCTTTCCTTATATCCTCTATTCTTCCATAAATCTGATTGATTCCTTTCCACTCGAATTTATCTCTTTAAAAATCATCTTTTCCATCAACAATGTGTATCTACAATGTAGGAAAAACATACCAAAGCGTAACGATATTCCAAAATAATATAAAATCACCATTTAAGCACATAACTCGTTACGTATTGCAATTTAACTATTTAAAACACCACTTGCTCAATATTTCAATTATAAAGCTCGATTTCTATGAAAAACATCCACATATGGGGGAAATTGATATAAAACATATCCTTATAAAACGTATAAAATCACCCTTAACAACTCCCCCACACTTAAACCTTGCTCGTCCCGAGCAAAACAAAACATAATCAAGACTCGAGACATATAAACATTTATGCAAACATAAAGCATATTCAATAGTTTAAAGGTTCACCCAAGTGTGTGTGCATAGTCATAATAAATTTCCACTAAATAAACATTTAAAGGTTCACCCAAGCATATTCAAGCAAAACTAGCCAACATCCCATTTAGATCAGAAATATAAAAACGATTATAACATGCACCTCACAAAACATACATATTCGAAAAAAAATAATAAGGAGTATTTAAAATATTTCCGACATACTTAGAGGATAATCCCTACAACATATCTGTCAGTTTATACTGGGGATAGTCAGAAGATAACTAAAGCTCCTACCAACTTTCCATAGTACCATTTGCCAAATTTTCTTTAAGATTAACTTAATTCCACATATATATCATATGCCCTCATTCCCAGCAATAGGATGTTTCGTGATAACACCCTAGCTGGACTACTATCATCAGGCAGTCGGGAGCTATTGAACCTCATAGTGGTATAGGACGTTTCGTGATAACGCCCTACCGCACTCAAATCATTGGCAGCTACTTCCGACATACACATATGTTATTCATACAATTCATCTTAGAGTGGTATTCAAACCTTAAATTATATCCCTCCTATCACATTCAAACTTTCAGATATTCACAGTATATCATACTCCGACTCTAACCACAGACTATTATAATTCTCCGAACATGCATATTAGCACTAAGTACAAAATTATAAGATAATCGAAAATTACTAATCCAAACGGATACAGCTTCATATTTTAGCTCATCATTTAATATGGCTCGTGAAAAATAATATCGGGTGAAACATCCAACCTACTAAACATACAGTATACAGCATCAATGACTATATAGTATCGAACAAAAAATATGCATTGCTTACTCAGGACAAAACACAAAAAAAACTTGAAAAATTTAGCTCATTTGCATAGAAACATAATAAATCAAGCAAATGATATGTAGATACACCAAACCATTCCCCTCCCCCACACTTAAATCACAACATGTCCTCAGGTTGTGCAGAATTAAAGAAAAGATAAAGTACTTAGCTGATTGTAATGATCTGAAGATTGGCTGGAGAAGGATAGATAATCGATCCGCGTTTCCGAGGCACGAGATGTCATATGTATTGCTCTCCAGATTCACTTCCAAAGCTAGCTTAACAAAAACAACTAAAAGTGTACCTGCACCACTTGAAAAACATGGCAGTATATCGGGGAACATAGGAGCACAAAAAGGGGATATAACATGTCGCAACAGAAAAATTTGATATAAGCACAGGAAATAATTGCTCAGATGGAAACATCACCACACAGGGAAAACACAGGACATCTAAGCGTCAAATAAGCCACAGAAGCTTACAATACAAATAAGCCCAACATGTGCATACAGAACTAAGGATAGAGGACACTACAAAGAAGCAGGGCTAGGTGCACTTAAAAATAAAAATAAATAAGAAAAACAGAATAAAATACAGTGCAACTAAATGATATGCAACTATACTAAAAAGGCAAAAAAGAAAATAAAGAAAATAAACTAGCCCAACTAGTTCCATAGATGTATCCCTAATCTGAGCAAGGTCAAGAATATAAACGTCTACTAAATAACGCCACAGAAGCGTAACAAAATTCGATTATGCAAAGCCACAGAAGCTTGCCATGTGAAGTGTAGACGTGCCTTAAGACTCATCAGAAAGTGATAGCAACGGAAAACCGACAGTAGCTCAACTAAGCACAGATGAATCAAGTAATAAAAGATGAACGAATAGAGGGCCCTAAAAGCTTACAAGATCCATCAGAAAGGAAGTAGCAACGGAAAACCGACAGTAGCTACAGATGAATCAAGTAAGGGACAACAAAAACAAACGACCCCTAAACAACCCTAACGCCCTAGATAGACGACAAAAGGAACAACATTAATCCGATTAGAATCACGTCTAGCTAGGTGAATTACTCAACATGGACTGCAATGGATGGAAAGAAAACCATAACGGTGAAAGAACAGGACATCTACGCATATACACAACGGCCACAGAGGCTCACAATAAAACATCCATGTCAATTAATGTAGCATGTATATAAAAATTAATCAATTATTTAACGTGGATTCGTAGATGGAAAGATGTAAACATGCAAGTTCAGAACATCTACGTAAAAATAATTAGCCACAGAAGCTCATATGAAAGTATCCACATCAAATAATGCATTAAAAATCAAGTCAAGAAAAATTTGGAACCTGAACGTGCGTTCAACATACCAAACGGGCGTTCGCCTGGAATTTATGAACTGGACGGGCGTCTAGATTAAACCGGACGCTCGTCTAGTTGCCCTAAGACTTAATAGAATAGGTGCATATTGGATGGACGGACGTCCACTCACTATGGACGCACGTTTGGTTACCACCAAGAGTGGCCGGGCGTTCACAGAGAGTAGACTCCCGTCTGGTCTTAGCATGATGCACAAAACGAGACACCTGAGCAACCTCAGAAACCCTAGATATAACATCAAAAACCCTAGATACTTAAGAAACCCTAGAAATCCTTTATTTATTTATTTAAAACAGAAAACAGAAAACAATAAAAGGGGGAAAACGTGTTGAAATCTTCTGAGCCCAAAATGGAAGGGGAAACAGTGGATTTTGACCTCGAAAACGGTGTTGAACGGCCTTAGGCCGTTCAAAACGTCGTCGGCGTCGGAACGAGCTTTCCGAATTGGGTCCTGCGCGCCAAACGGACACTCGAGCCGAAAGTTACGGCCAAAATACTAACGAGTGCTAAAACGATCCCTTTTATCCAAAAGTTCGATCGTACAAAACGTGGAGTCAGATAATTCAACCTCAGATGTCCCCGAATCAATGTAGAAACTAGGTTACATATTAGGTTACACTTCACGTTTAACAAATCGAGTAAAAAAAAAATTTTTGCACATTCTTAACCCTACGGTCATCGAAACACGGCAAAAATAAAAAAACCTCAATTTATTTAGCGCTACTTTTTATTGAAAGAAAAATAAATCGTAACAAAATAGAGAAATTAACTCAATTAGATTCAACAAAACACCGATTCCCCGGCAACGGCGCCACTTTGTTCGGATGGTTTTGCATCATTAAACAAAAACAATTTATAAACCCTAACCTATATGCAAAACTAACTCCTAACCGACCGAATATCGGGTAATTGCTAGTAAAGCGGGATAAGTAAGGGGTCGATCCACAGGGAATTGGGATGTTGAATCTAATCTTATTAATTCCTCAAATTATTATTACTAAACCTAAACTAAAACGGAAAATAAACTAGACAGAGGATTGTCAGTCCAATGCCAGGAAGACATCATTGCGAACAAAGATAAAATTTAAACTACAAAGAAAATAAACAAGACAATGATCATGGTGATTAAACATTGAACAAACAATAATCCACCGATCCCGCAACCCTCAATTTCCTCTCTAAACTATCTTATGATGATTTAATTCAAGTTGTGGTTCACCTATCAAAAGTATGAATTCCTACTCTCGTAGATAATTCATCTATCAATCTCATCATCTCTCGATCTATAGAGATTAACGCTCTCAAAACCAGGTGTAAGATCTCTCAATCTAGAAACCTAGATATTCAACCTATCAACTCTCGTTATGTCAAGGTTAAAAATCCCATCTTTCCTATGGTGATCTAAGGTTTACACCGACTCTCGTCATACGGTAAACATCAATGACAATTCATCTTTCGATTTCGATTGCATAACAAATAATCAAAGAAAAGATAACAACTTTGAATTAAAATCACAACATAAACTCAGATTGGAAATAGAAAAACCTGATGGAAAAGATTCAAATCGTTTGAACATGTTCAGCCCCAAGCGTTGAGCATAAAACGCAGTAGCAAAACAGAAATAAAACAGAAAAGAAACGACCCTCGGCCGGCCAAGCACCAAGGCTCAGCCGGCCGAGGTCACTTGGCATGAAAAACTAGGGTTTTCTCAAGTAATATGCGTGTTTGGTCTATATCCTAGGGTTTGATAATGCGTTGTATTTGTAGGGAATAAAGTCGGTTTGCTGTAAGTCGGCCGCGGACGCCCGTCCAAGGTACTGGACGCCCGTCCAGATGCGTTGAACTTTCGAGTCGGGCCGAGTCTTCGTCAGACGCCCGTCCTATGCAATTTTGGACGCCAGTCCACTGAAAATCTGAACATCCTGAATGTAAAAGCTCCTCCTGGACGCTCGTCCAGCATGTCAAACGCCCGTCCTACTGGACGCCAGTTTGATGAATCTGGACGCCAGTCCAGCTGGTTCAACACTTGATTTCTTTCCTTATATCCTCTATTCTTCCATAAATCTGATTGATTCCTTTCCACTCGAATTTATCTCTTTAAAAATCATCTTTTCCATCAACAATGTAGGAAAAACATACCAAAGCGTAACGATATTCCAAAATAATATAAAATCACCATTTAAGCACATAACTCGTTACGTATTGCAATTTAACTATTGAAAACACCACTTGCTCAATATTTCAATTATAAAGCTCGATTTCTATGAAAAACATCCACATATGGGGGAAATTGATATAAAACATATCCTTATAAAACGTATAAAATCATCCTTAACACACACACACACACACACACACACACACACACACACACACACACACACACATATATATATATATATATATATATATATATATATATATATATATATATATATATATAGTAAATTTATTTAATTAATATAATTAATATCTTGTATTATATTTATTCACAATAAATAAATACCACACCGTGATGCCATGTAGACTCGGTCCTAAGGAAAATTACACAACCGTCACATAGTGTGACACTTAACAGTGTAAGTGGGCCAATCTAACGTACGCATTCTCTAACACACATCCACATACAGTCCAAGTGTCTCCACACTTCGTTAGACAAGATCTATCCCTGCCGTTAAAGACAGAAGACATCTAGTTCGTGCTAGTATGTACGTACTATCAATGCCCTGTTTAATAGTACATCTGATAACGTTCTAAGTGGTACCAATAATTATAACCTTATTCACCCTGAATTCTGCTCAAGAGAGGATAGATAGACTCATTATTATATGGAATACATGTTAAATTCTATGTGCATGTTTCCAGGATTGTAATTCTGCATCTATGTTATTTTCCCGAAGATTTGGTACTGTTTTGTCTCGTTTTGTATGTAGGATGTACCGAATCTGGAGCATTGGAGAGTGGATCTAGACCAAAATAAATATATTGGGCCAAGTGATTAAAGTCCAATAAGAAGCCTGTTGAAGAAAAAGGAGAAAAGTCGGCCCGGTTTACCGAGGGCTAGGGCCGGTAAACCGGTGACTTGTTGGACACGAAACTGATTATGCCGCATTATCTAGGCCGGTTAGGCTTTTAGAGAGTCTTAAGTCATGCACTGTATCTATATAAGGCCGCATTAACAGAGTTCTTCAATATTTTTTTCGTATTACATTACGTACATTACATATTTTGATGAAATAAATTTATTCAAGCTTTGAAAGAGTTATTTCTGGTTTCCTCCCTTCCTCCATCATCTCTAGCTTGAGTAGATCGAGCTAAATCTCCATTGTTGAAGGTATGAAGTTGAACGTTCCTTTTTGTCTTCAATATGGTAGATCTGTTCGTATTTATGTGTTTTAGTTAATCTCCAGGTTTAAAGACCATATAATTTACTTATTTTAATCGTAATTGAGCAATGTAGATCCAGGAATAGGAAAAGCTTACCCCGGTAAACCGGCGGTCTATACCGGTTTACCGAGGCATTATTTAGAAAACTTAAAACTGGGATTCACTACAACTACGTTGATCGACAGGTTTAATTAACAGTAGGTTAGATCTGACCAATCTGTTTATTGTAATCGTAAACTGGCATGAAATACGAATAGTGAAGTGCTAAGTTTGGACATAGTCTTGAATGGACCCTAGGAACGTGCTGATCAATGTCGACAGCTGTCTAGGCGGGTTAGCGGTATGAGTTAGCGCTCGATATCGGAAATTCTAAATCTTTATGTGTATGGGCTATTACGGACCAATTAAGGATGGTAGCTTGCGTATAGATTGTCTACTACCATTTTCGGAGTAGATAGGAGTAGGAGTTGCACCCGTTTTTGATAATGATTATTAAAACAAAAGCTAACGATTCATTTAATGAAATTATGTGGGGACGTAAACGTAACGATTAACTAATCCAAGTTAGTAGATCGCTGATAAGAGGGGGAGGAATACCAAGTTTTTTTATGTTATTTTTGGTCAATGACTGCTTCTATGTTGCTTCTTAATTAGGTTAAAATCGTTTATAATTAAAGTTGCATTGTCTCTGTGGGATCGACCTTGACTCGCATTTACTATACTACGATGTACCTAGTATTCTTGCTAGTAATATCGACGTTAGTGACTTACACGCGATCAAGATTTTTTGCGCCATTACCGGGGACAATGGCCAATTTTAAATATAAACGTTTTAATTCTGATTAAGGATCGTTTTTATTTTATTTTGAGTCTTGAGTCGTTATAGATGAATCCTGCACATGTTAAACTGCCAGAAAGGGAAATTTCATGGCCGGTTTACCGTGGTTAAACTCCGGGTTACCGAGGCCTAAAAAATTGAATTCTGACAGCCCTTGTTATTCTATGTTATTCCCTGTTGATTTTAATTAGTAGGTCTGTAACAGTTGGGATCATACCCAAATGAAGCGGAAGTTGCTAACCTTTATTTGTTTTATTTTGTCTTTTTCGTAGGAAGATCGGAACACTTCAGAGATTCGATCAAACTGGAGTTGAAAAAGAGCATACAAGTCAAGCAATATTCCTAGAACGATATTGAACATCACACCAATTTCCATGCACCCTGGATCTGAAGCAAGAGAGCATTTTGAAGCTATTAAGAAGCGGGTGGAGAAAGAGAAAGAAGCAATCAAGCAAGAGCATGAAGAGAACTTAAAGGAGTATAACACGTATCGTCCAAGTGAGATCCCTTGTGAGTTAATTGAAATATCGTCTTCGGATTATGATTGTGATGATCCTAAAGAGGATCCTGACACGATGTTTTTTGAGCCTGAGGATTACCCAGAATTAGACACCGTGGTGAAGTTAGGAGACACTAGAACGTTCCGACACCCGATTTCCGTTAATGGTATATCAGTAGGATTAGGTCTCTATGACTCTGGCTCGAGTTGCAACATTCTACGTTTTTCCCTCTGTCAAAAGATTAAGCTTCCGATCAATATGAATCAAACTAGGACCATGACATTCATCGATAGAACTAGAGATATGCCTACAGGTTTGCTTAGGAAGTGCACAATTAAGGCAGGAGGGTTCAGTTATCAAATTGATTTTACGGTAATAGACGTACCAGAGGGCCCAAGTGCCCTAGTTCTGTTAAGAAGACCTTTCTTAGCGACAAGCAGAGCAGTCATGGATTTTGATAAATGGGAGATTACTTTGAGGCTGAATAATGATGCTGTATCTTTTAAGATCATAGAACCCCTAGAAAATAGGCCGGACAGTTGCAAGATTACGTATGCTTCAGGGAAGGTGGAATTTATGGAGATAGAGGGGCATAGGCATAGAGAGGTTGTTGTAGAAACCATTGAGTAGGAGTATTATGAGATTAATGCTGAGAGAGAGAGAGAGAGAAGAGAAGGACCACAACAAGATGCTCATGGAAGCTAGTCATTGCGTGTTGCATAGTGAACGCTATGAGCTTAAAGAAGGAAATGTGGAATCCTTTCATCTAAAGTCTAAATCTCGGCGCAGAGGCAGACCTAGTATGCAAGCTAAAAGAGAGAGAAGTTCTAGGAAGAGAGCTCAAAAATGTTCTATAAAGGTGCAAACCTCTGGAGCAAAAGTTTGGCGAGTTGAAGCTCCAACCCCTGAATGATCGAGGATCTGAAGAAAGTCGAGCTGGCGACTATAAACGCAGAACTATTGTCTTAAACCTTTAGGTAGATTATGAATGAATAAAAGTAGCCAGATGAAGAGACGAGCTTTTTTTTCATCCTACCGCACCCTTAGGCTTGAAAACGATGGTTGTGGAAAGGTTTTTTTACTCGTTAAGGATTCTAGTGAAGTAGGTTATGATTGAGACGGAAATAACAACAAAGGAAGTAAGAGGCTATTGAATTTGAGGTCAGAATTGAGCAGAGAGGTTGAGCAAAGTGTGATGTGAAGGAGACAGAGAAATCTGGGGAAAAAGAACCACCGGTAAACCTTAGGTTACCCCGGGTTACCGACATGGATTTTCGGATTTCTGAACGTCATTTTGAAAAGCTGAATTTATAGAGCCACGTGGAAGACACACGTTGCACCAGGCATTACCAGTCAGCAGGGTCCGTCCAATTTTCCCGTCTTTTCAAATTTTCATCCTTTCCCACACTCCACCATAACTCCACCTCAATCCCATCAATCACCTCCTCAAATCCCTTACTCTAATTACTTCTCTCCCACTATCCAACCATATCCTTCCACCTTCACTCATTTTTCCTATTTAAACCACCCATTCACCACCATTATCATCACTCTCATCTACTATCTTTTCCTCAAATCACCAAACTTCTCCCATTTCTTCTTCTTCTTAAATTTTGTCGGCCAACATCACCACCACTATCACCACCGAACCTCAACAAAAATCAAACCTTTCTTCCATTTTCACCAACCAAAACATCCATTTTCTTCACTCTGTTGTGGTCTAGTGCTGCTGTGCTAGTGAGGTGCTGCAGTTCTTCATATTTTATCATCAGAGGCACGTTCGGAAAGGAATTCGAAAAAATCAGGCCGGTAATTTGGAGGCACCTACCGGTTTACCGAGGTACCCTTTTTTAGAAAAAGCTTTAGCATGAGTTCCTGTTATCATCTAAGATGGATCCCAAGCGTAGCCAATCATCCGTTCATCCCAGTGGTTATCAGAGTATATATGGAGATGCTAATCCCTTGATGGACGGGGTTGAGAAATTCCATTCTTTAGAGATCTACGAGTCATTCTGAGGGCATTAGAACGTAAGGCCAGTGGCTCGAGGACGAGGGGTAGAGTTGGACGATTGCAGATCGATCTTGCCACGAGCCTTACAAGAGCAAGACATATTGGACATGGCCGAGGCACCTACACGGTTCAACGCCAATGTGGTAATGGAATTCTACGCTTATGTTTCACACAACCCCGGAGTTACATTTTCTATGGTCCGAGGGGTTAATGTTTATTTCTTTATTGAGTGGATCAATGCTTATTTTGGGGTTCGAAATCCACCGGTGGGCCCGGATGAGTACACATCCTCGAGAAACATTGAAGATCTCAAGTGGATGAACATGATAGCTAAGTTTTTTGGGGTACAATGGAAGCGCAATCCTGCTAGAGCCCCCACCATCTTCCTAGAGAACGAGTTATCCTGGGATCGGAAGATGGTCAACAGATTTGTTTGTGCCCGCCTTCTACCGACCACACACTGTATCTGTCACCACCAAGAGAGCGGAGATGATGTTTTATCTAGAGCAGGGATCTCTGGTTAACATAGGTCTTTTGATGCATAGCCGTATTCATGAGCTTGCCGCCACATCCGAGCGTGAGCTGTTGCCATACGGGCTGATGATTGACATGTTTCTTTTAGAGGACGAGGTGAAAATCCTCGTTAGTGATGATTGGGAAGACCCTGAGCCGATGACCAGTTCACAGTCAGTTCAAAAAGTTCCAAGGCGGGTTGGAAGAGCTGAGAAGGAACGTACTCCGGTCCTCGGAGCACCCCCGGACTCAGAGAACTATGCTAGAGGAGCACTCGTGAGAGATTGCGAGTTTGCATCGCAAAATGGATAGGATTATAGACTTATTTGGCATACCTCCCTCAACCCTGCCACCTAGGACTGCCCCACATCACTGAGCCTCTTCTTTGGCTGCTCCTGCCTCAAGTTCTGGTCCACCTCCCAGTTTTGAGCCTAGAGATGACTGGGAGGGTTATTCTGACGAGGACTAGTTTTTATTTATTTTTATTGTTGTTTTCCATTTTCTTGTTTTTCTTTTTCTTTTTCTATCTAGTTAATGTTGCAGACTATTATTAATATAATTTTTTGACGGCTTAATTTGTTTTGGAGTTAATTTATTTTCTCTTTTATTGCCGCTATTTTGTTATACGGTTTCTTGTCACCACTGTTCTTCTTGGTATGTTTGAGTTACTTAGCGCAGATTCTTCATGGATTACTTACATGAGCCCGATGATTTATACAATGATCCGATTCTTCTATGATTCCGCCCTTAACCGAAGCTAAGTTCCTTTTCATTTTTTATTTTTCATCTTCCACATTGGGGACAATGTTTCGTTTAAGTGGGTAAGGAATGTCACTTAGCTTCTTAGCAATATATTCCATGAATTGCGTGATTATCTTGATTCTCTTTGATGCACGATTCACCACTTAGAATTTTATTCGTTTCGACGGAATTTCGAAAAAAAATATGATATATTTGATCTTTTCGAGTTAATTGACTTCATCTTTGTTTCACTTTGCACAAGTAAGAGTAAATGTCCACTTCTGAAGTAGTGGAGTATTACGCACATATTCTGTTATATGCCACCATTTTAAGCATGTATAACTCACTTCCCATGGTGTGTAGTCGATAGCATATTGCTTTGACTAGAGTGGACCCTGGCTTCATCACGAATCATGTTCCACCAACGCTTATAAAGGCAAAGGAATTTCGGATTCGGTAGTTTATCATGAGTGGGGCCGTGAGGATAGCTAAATCAATGAGAGTTTACCCGCCAAGAAGGAGAAGTGCATTGAAATATATACATATATATTCTCTTTGGAAAAATCTGAGTCGATGGAGCGTAAAACGCACGACTTTTGCATAGACCGATAAACGCGAGCCTAAGAGTAATATATACTCGGTTCTCAATCCACCTTGCCAGGTAATTTAATTGATAAATAACATGTTCAAGACTGGTTAGTTTGACTATGGGTTGATGTAATGTGAGATGGTCTGCATTACTAAGAGGTTGTGCAAGTTATTGCACACACACATTGGCTCATGACATGAAAAGTGTTTAATGCGTTACTGATGAATATGAGTGGCATGATCTTGATCTTGACTTTGTGAGGCATATTTTTTTAAACAACTTTTATACTGATCAAAGTGTTGTTTTCTTTTCGCTTTTTTGCTCGGGACGATCAAAAGCTAAGTGGGGGTAGTTCATAACGCTCTAAATGGTACCAATAATTATACCTTTATTCCTCCCGAATTTTGCTCAAGAGAGGATAGATAGACTCGTTATTATGTGGAATATATGTTAAATTCTATGTGCATGTTCCCAGGATCGTAATTCTGCATCTATGTTATGTTCCCGTAGATTTGGTACTGTTTTGTCTCGTTTTGTATGTTTTATAGGATGTAACGAATCTGGAGCATTGGAGAGTGGATCCGGACAAAAATAAATATATTTGGTCGAGTGATTAAAGTCCAAGAAGAAGCCGGCTGAAGAAAGAGGAGAAAAGTCGGCCCGGTTTACCGAGGGCTAGGGCCGGTAAACCGGTGACTTGTTCAACACGAAACTGATTATGCCGTATTATCTAAGTCGGTTAGGATTTTAGAGAGTCTTAAGTCGGTCATTGTATCTATATAAGGCCGTATTAATAGAGTTCTTCAAGAAGTTTCTCATATTATATTACATACATTACATATTTTGATGAAATAAAGTTATTCAAGCTTTGGAAGAGTTATTTCGGGTTTCCTCCCATCCTTCACCATCTCTAGCTTGAGTAGATCGAGCTAGATCTCCAATGTTGAAGGTATGAAGCTTTGAACGTTCCTTTTCATCTTCAATATGGTAGATCTGTTCGTATTTATGTGTTTTAGTTAATCTACATGTTTAAAGACCCCATAATTTACTAATTTTAATCGTAATTGAGAAATTTAGATCCAAGAATAAGAAAAGCTTACCCCGGTAACCCGGCGGTCTATACTGGTGTACCGAGGCA
Organism: Gentiana dahurica var. dahurica; assembly: GCA_024500145.1. Lineage (NCBI taxonomy): Eukaryota > Viridiplantae > Streptophyta > Magnoliopsida > Gentianales > Gentianaceae > Gentiana > Gentiana dahurica. The sequence continues at coordinate 50,188,050 of CM044905.1, forward strand.
TTATTTAGAAAACCTAAAACTGTGATTCACTACAGCTACGTTGATCGACAGGTTTAATTAAGAGTAGGTTAGATCTGGCCAATCTACTTATTGTAATCGTAAACTGGCATGAAATACAAATAGTGAAGTGCTAAGTTTGGACATAGTCTTGAATGGACCCTAGGAAAGTGTTGATCAATGTCGACAGGTGTCTAGGCGGGTTAGCGGTATGAGTTAGCACTCGATATCGGCAATTCTAGATTTTTATGCGTATGGGTTATTATGGACCAATTAAGGAGGGTAGCTTGCGTTAAGATTGTCTACTACCACTATCGGAGTAGATAGGAGTAGGAGTTGCACCCGTAGCTGATAATGATAATTAAAACGAAAGCTCACGATTAATTTAAGGAAGCTATATGGGGAAGTAAATGTAACGATTAACTAATCCAAGTTAGTAGATCGGTGAGAAAAGGGGGAGGAATACCAAGTTTGTTTTATGTAATTGTTGGTCAATGACCGCCTCTATGTTGCTTCTTAAATAGGTTAGAATCGTTTATAATTAAAGTTGCATTGTCTCTGTGGGATCGACATTAACTCGCATTTACTATACTAGGATATACCTACTATTCTTGCTAGTAACATCGACGTTAGTGACTTACACGCGATCAGAATCATCCTATAGACATTTAAGTATCAAACTTATTAAAGTGATTAGAGATCTCATCAACCATAATCATCTATCATGGTTTCTCTATCACAGTTTAATACTAAGGACGCTATCATATAACAATTTATAATTGGTTCTTTAAGGAGAACAATTATATGACAACAGAAAAGCCATATATTATATATGTATAATCATAAAGAAATAGTAGAAATGATCCAACCCGGTCAGATCCGGTTCAACCCGATTGGGTTTAGGACACAATTTCAACAATAATGATAAATACCCGTTTATCAGGATAATTATGAGAAGAATCCTGAGCTATTAAGGCTCTGATCTTTAACATTTGAATACCAATACTATCTCCTAAAATTAAGGGATAATTACGTATTAGTTGTACATGTGAGACACGAAAGAAAGGTCCATGATGGACATGGCCTATGAAGGCCCCGGGCACAAATGTTCCCTATAAAAATGTTCTTAAGAACTACGACAGACTTGATTCCAATTGATACTTTGGATACGTAGGCAACTTGGAGAGAGATCCCAGGCTCAGTTTAAATCACCATACAAAATCCTTCTCCCATTCATGCATTCTTATTGTTCATCCTTAATTCAATTACCTTTAGATTAAACAGCCTATATTTTGTACCCGACGGATTTTGTTTCATCATTTGGTGCTAGAAGGAGGGCCTTCTACTGGTGACTGGTTAAGGTTGTTCTAAATGCCATCTAATGGCAAATACGTGCAAGAAAAAAGCTACTAAAAATGCCTAGAACGCCCACAACAATGGTACTGAGGAAGAAAACAACGTGGATTCAGAGGAACCCACGCAAAAATCAGTGGAAATTCTCTACACTCTAAACAACAAGCAGTAATTGATCAGCTGGCTGCCATGGACCCTGCCACCAGGCAGGCTATTCTTCAGGCAGTACAACCAGAGGGCAGTACTCTACAAGAAAATAGCAGGAAGAAGACGCCTTCTGGTCTGACATAGAGTAAGCATGATGAGAAAGCGTCTACCTCAAACAAAGGAAAGAAACCCTTGAACGCCCGGGCTAGGGAAATAGCTCGAGCTGAGATCAATGCCATGATGTGTAGAAAGACTGATGAGTTCTCATTTGCCTCACCTTTCTCAATGAAAATTGATGAGTACGAGTGACCAGCCGGATTCAATGTCCTAAAATTGGATCCGTATGACGGGTCCAGATACCCGTCGGACCATCTTTTTCAGTATATCACACAAATGAACATAATTAACGATGCTGATGAGATGAAGTGTAAAGCCTTCCCCACGCTACTGACGGGCAAGGCCCCCGAGTGGTTCCTAAGGCTTCTATCAAGGTCAGTGTCTAAGTTCTCCGATTTGCGCATGATGTTCCTTAGTGCCTTCACAACGGCTAAGCAGTTTCAGAGAAACATGACCAATCTGCTTACCATCAAGAAAAAGAAAGAGGAGTCCGTCCTCTAGTACCTAAAGAGGTTCAACTAAGAATCTGTGCAAGTAAAGGATGCAGATGATCCCCTATTGATTGCCTCATTTGTAGCTGGATTGCAGGAAGGGAAATTGCATGCTAAGCTAAACAACAAGCTCCCCAGGTCCTGGAAGAATGCATGAATGCAGCATACAAGCATTGTCAGGGAGAAGAAGCAAAAAGGCTCAACCGTGAATTAGGAAAGAGAGAATCTAGAAAAGAAAAGGCAGAGGATAAGCCTGACAGGAAGAGAAAAGAGGTGTGGGATTGAATGACTGCCTCTGTTGGTCCCAGAGAAGGGTGAAACTATAGTCAGAGGGGGTGGTTAATGACTATAGTGGAGTTTCAAAAACTTTTCTTATGTTTTAAAAGCTTTTGGGCAGCGGATAAGTCCATTCTTACTATGTAGTTTTCAAATCAGTTTAGAAAATCACAGATATAAGTTATGATCTAGGCAATTTAAATAAATGTTGTAAAGTAAATTGCATAAAGTAAATTGACACAAGGCTTATAGTCGTTCAGGGTGGTGTAATCCCTTAATCCACTCTTCTCTTGTGATGATTGGAGGAATTCACTATTGTTTTCACATATACATTAGTATGATTGTCCCTGACTATCCAAGCTTCACAATCTACAAGACTATCACTCCTTGACTGCAACAGTTTCAGTGATTCAGTCTCTTTCACTGCTCCTTGAGATCAAAATCCTTCAGCAGCTATCACGGACATAACTCCTTCTCAGATTGCTTCTGATTCAGTTGCTTCAGTTTGATGTGAATGAGATTAACAAACTTGCTTGATCAATCTCAGTGTTGAATATAAAATTGTAGTTCTGATGTCTGAGTTGATCTCTAGATAAGTCCTTGTAAGTATAGAGAGAAGGGTTTTCACTTGACAGAGTTTCTGCTTCCTTTTTTGCTTTTTTTTGTTAATCGTCCTTTATTTTTCTGTCAATGCCTTCTATTTATAGCCTTGAATATCCTTGATTTGAAATTCCGTCCGTTGGCTAAATTAATGAGGGAATGATCCTTGATTTTATTCTTGATTCCCCCTTAATTGTTTTCTCTTTGATTTCAGTGATCGGATTTTTCCTTCAAATATATAGCAGAAAATCCGTCCTTGATTTATCCTCTATTGATTGTGCATTTAATGCATGATCTTCTGAATCTTCATCATATTCCAAAATCTGATTTGGTAAGGTTTACTTCGCCGTTCTCAGAGCGGTTGAGTGATTCATCTGACTTTGCAGTTCTAGATCTTCCTTCACCATATTGTCTTCACTCAGCCGAAAGTCAGTTTACTGCGCCGATTCACTGTTTTCTTCATTGTTTAAGTATGAGGAGAATTGTGTACTTCACTGATCCTTGATTGGGGTGAGATCAGTGTACACCATATTTGAATATTAAGTTTCATCACTTGAAACATAACTTAGACTTATCCAAGGTCATCACAGACTTCCTTGGTTATAAGTCAGACCATAATGTCTTCATTACTTCTCTGCTGGTGCTTGCCTGGCTTCACTCTGCCAAAAGTCTGTTTTTACTTTGTCATCCTACCAACTAGTACAATACTTGTCTGACTCAACTTATACAACATGTCAGACTCTATGTAAGGACTTATACAGATAATTCTAACTTATTTTAGGCTTGCTATAATAGCTAGTATGGCCATCATCAAAACATAATAAAATGTTCCTAACAATTTCCCCCTTTTTGATGATGCCAAAACCCTCATAATGAAAATTCCATCTTTCATTTGTTTTACTTGAAGGCCATGAAAATAATTCAGTTCTCCCATCATGCTCATCTGAAATTTGCTCTTCATCAGATTTGCAAATTTCACACATAGCTTTTCATCCTCAGATCCAAAGATGATATCATCAACATAGATCAGTACTAGCAATGTGCTTGTTCCTTCATCTAGTTTGAATAGAGTCTTATCTATAGTTCCCTTGTTGAATCCATTCTTGATCAGAAATTGTGATAGTGTTTCATACCACGCTCTAGGTGCCTGTTTGAGGCCATAGAGAGCTTTCTTGAGTTTGTGTACTTTGTCTTCCTTTCCTTTGAGTTGGAAACCAGGATGTTGTTCCACATAAACTTCTTCTTCCAAAAGTCCATTTAGAAATGCACTCTTGACATCCATTTGATAGACTTTGAAGTCTTTGTATGCAGCAAAAGCTAGAAAAAGTCTGATTGCCTCCAATCTTGCTACTGGTGCAAATGTTTCATCATAATGTATTCCTTCTGCTTGAGAATAGCCTTTTACAACTGTTCCTTGCTCATCCATTTTGTTTCTGAATACCCATTTTGTACCATTGATGTTGACCATATCTGGTCTGTCAACAAGTTCCCAGACTTCATTTCTTTCAAATTCATTTAGTTCTTCTTGCATGGCTGTGATCCAATCTGCATCTTGGATTGCATCATCTATGGTCTTGGGTTCCACTTGTCATAGAAAACATGTTAGCATGTGCTCCAGTTGTCTTCTGGTTCTAACTCCTGTGTGAATATCTCCAATGACTTGTTCTTTAGGATGATCTCTTAGCCAATTTAGGTCAGGTTGAAGTTGTTCTTCACTTGGTGCTTCCACACCTTCATGTTGAGCATGAACTTCAAATTCTGGTACTTCTTATGTTGTATTGATATGTGGCTCTTCTTGATTTTCAAAATGGTGATTTAAGATGGAAGCTGGTATGGTTGCATTTGTATAGATTTCCCTTTGTGTTGCTTCTTCTTCTTGATCTTGAAGATCTTCACCATTTGTATTAGGTTCATCAAAAACTACATGTATTGATTCTTCAATCACCAATGTTCTTTTGTTGAGTACTCTGAATGCTTTGCTAGTGTCTGAGTATCCTATAAAGATTGCTTCATCAGCCTTTTCATCAAAGGTATGCAGCTGATTCCTGTTCAAAACAAAACATTTTGATCCAAACATATGAAAATATGAGATATTAGGTGTTCTACCATTCCATATTTCAAATGGAGTCTTTCCATGATGTTTGTTGATGATTGATATGTTTTGTGTATGGCATGCTGTGTTTGCTGCTTCAGCCCAAAATCTCTTTGGCAAGCATGTTTCAGCAATCATTGTTCTAACTGCTTCTTTGAGAGTTCTGTTTCTTCTTTCTGCTACACCATTTTGTTGTGGAGTTCCTGCTGCAGATAGTTGATGTAGCACTCTATTTTCTTCACAGTAGGTTCTGATAATCTCATTTAGAAATTCAATGTCTCTATCTGATCTGATCTTGATGATCTTCAGTTCTTTCTCATTTTGGAGTCTTCTCAGCAAATCTGGCAGCTTTTTGAGTGTTTCTTTCTTCTTGTTCATGAAAATGGTCCAGGTGTATTTTGAGAAGTCATCCACCACTACTAGGGTGTATTTCTTACCACTTACACTTACTGGTGTGACTGGTCCAAACAGGTCCATATGTAACAGATGTAGAATTCTTGTTGTTGATTGATAGGGCTTTGACTTGAATAAACATTTGATTTGTTTTCCTTTCTGACATGCATCACATAGACTTTCTTTCTTGAATGTGATCTCTGGCAGGCCTTCAACTAACTTGTTCTTTGATAATTTGTTGATGGTCTTGAAATTCAAGTGATTTAATCTTCTGTGCCAAATCCAGCTGGTTGATTGTTTATTTTTGACAAGCAGACATGTTTCTGCCTTGGCTGTTTTCCAATCCACCACATACATGTTGTCTTATCTTCTACCTGCAAGAACTACTGTGTTGGTTTGGCTGTGAATCACTTTGCATCCTTCCTTATTGAAATATACACTGTAGCCTTTGTCATAGAATTGACTGATGCTCAACAGATTGAAATTAAGTCCTTTGACATATGATACATTTTGAATCTTTAATTTGTTCTTGAGTATTGTGCCTTCCCCCTTAATCTTGCCAGGGTTTTCTTTGCCTCCAAAAGTGACTGTGGGTCCATCAAAAGCCTTGAAGTCAGTGAGCCATCTCTTATTTCCAGTCATGTGTCTGGAACATCCACTGTCTATGTACCAGACATCCTACAAAACAAATTAATTACGTTTAGGTACCCAACACTGTTTGGGTCCATACCTGTTAGCAGTCATGCCTCCCATACCAAGTGTATATCCAAAAGTTCTTCTTTTTGGATAATTGAAGTCATCAACTTCATATGAATAAGGCATGGCAGAATAGCTTCTAATATTTTTACTGAAGATATTATGATACTTTTCTCTACCTTTTGGTGCATGTGCATCCTTCTTCACTTTCCAATATGCAGTAGGAAACCTGTGTTGCTTCATGTGTCTAGGAACATATATAGATTGATTTTTCTTAAACTCATGATGCATATCATTCAATGGTTTCTTCTTGTATTTTGGAGGTGCAACATTCCAATCATCTTCTGAAGGGTAAAGTCTACCTTTACCTTTCAGAAGGTTTTTGTTTTTGGTGGACTGGAATGAGGATTTAGTCTGCTGTTTCACTACACTGGATTTTGACTTCACCGGTGCAGGATGATTGGTTGGAACTATGGTCTGTCCTTTTCTAAATTTTGGTCCATTATTGGTCCTGAATTTAGAATTGTGTTGACCATTGTTTCTACTCTCATCCTGACTGTTGTAGCCAAGACCAGATCTGGATCCTAACCTTTTTGAGGGTTTGTAAGCTGGTGCATTTAGTGGTGCAGTGGTTATCTTAACTGGTGGGGAGATTTTCTTAACTGATCGGTCAATAACAGATGTATGATCATCTGCTGTTTGTTGATCATTTAAGTGGGTCTCCTTACTAGTTAGTTCAGCTTTTGCTTTATCCAGTTCTTTCTTTAATCTTTTGTTTTCCTTTCTTAGATCCTTGCATTCCTTCTCTAGAATTTCATGATTCATTCCAATTTCATCAAATTTAGTCGTGAGATATTGGACTAGGTCTGCTGTATCTAATGGGGAATCAGAAGAGTGTGTAGTGTCAGATGTGGATGCATTAGATGAAGAGTGAGAGCTAGATGTTACCTCAGTTTCATGTGATTCTTTGGTCATTAGACATAAATCAGTGTCAGAGCTGTCATCTTCATCCTCATCTAATTCTTTGGTCATGAGACATAGACATGCTTTTTCATTGTTTGAGTTGTCTTCTTCATCACTATCATCTGAGTCATTATCAGATGATTCTTCATTCTTTTCACGGCTGGATTCAGCCTTGAGTGCTTTCTTGCCTTTCCTCTTCTCGGATGTTTTATATTTCTTCTTTTCATCATCTTTATCATTGTCTTCAAGACAATCAGCCTTGAAGTGACCTTTCTTGTTGCAGTTGAAGCATCTGTATTCATCATCTTTCTTCTTCATGTCTTTGTTTGATCTTGACCTCTTGTTTGATGATGAGTTTCCTTTGAATGGCTTCTTTTTGCTAAATCTGTCAAAACGTTTAACTAATAAAGCTACCTGTTCTTTGAGTTCTTGTGTCTCTTGGCTGATGCAATCGGCAAAGTTACTCTGCTGGGGTGCTATCAGCGCAGTGGCTCTTTGTGTCTCTGCCGGAGCACTATCTTCACCGTTCAATTTGAATTCATGAGTTTTAATTGAGACATCAGGGTCAGAGTGTCCGTGTTTGCAAGATTTGTTGTTCCTCTGATTACTGATGTTTTGATCTTCCATCTTTCAAGTAAGCCTCTAAAGATCTTTAAGCATACTTCTTTCTGGGGATATGTGTGTCCAAGCTGCTGCAGTTCACTGATGATGCTAGAGAATATGTTGTCCATTTGATCATTGGATTCACCAGTTTTCATTTTGAAATTTTTAAATTTCTGTTTTGCAACAAATAATTTGTTTTCTTTAACTGCTTCAGATCCTTCATTTATCAAAGCTAGCTTGTCCCACATCTCCTTTGCTGTTTTGTAGTCTTTGATTCTCATGAACATGTTGCTATCTAGGGTCTTCAAAATCATGTCTTTTGCAACAAAGTTTAGATTTGCTCTTCTCCTATCATCCTTGGTCCAATCTTTCTTAGGTTTGTCTATCTCTTTTCCTTGATCTGCTCTTGTGGATACCACAGTCATGATCATGATTGGTCCATCATTGATTACGTCCAGCATCTCCTCATGAGTTGCTGCAAGATGAGACATCATTTTTATTTTATATTCATCAAAATTATTAACATTGAAAACAGGTACTTTTGACATAAAGTTTGAGGAATCCATAAGCACAAGTAATAGATTTATATGTGAATGAAAAGAAAACTCAGATTTGAAAAATACTTTGAAAATATGTGATCTCCTTGTTACCATAAATTAGATCTAAACAGGTTCCGATACTAGAAACACTGCTCCGATACCAATTCTTGGTCCCAGAGAAGGGTGAAACTATAGTCAGAGGGGGTGGTTAATGACTATAGTGGAGTTTCAAAAACTTTTCTTATGTTTTAAATGCTTTTGGGCAGCGGATAAGTCCCTTCTTACTATGTTGTTTTCAAATCAGTTTAGACATTCACAGATATAAGTTATGATCTAGGCAATTTAAATAAATGCTGTAAAGTAAATTGCAGAAAGTAAATTGACACATGGCTTATAGTGGTTCAGGGTGGTGTAATCCCTTAATCCACTCTTCTCCTGTGATGATTGGAGGAATTACCTATTGTTTTCACAGATACAATAGTATGATTGTCCCTGACTTTCCAAGCTTCACAATCTACAAGACTATCACTCCTTGACTGCAACAGCTTCAGTGATTCAGTCTCTTTCACTGCTCCTTGAGATCAAAATCCTTCAGCAGCTATCACATACACAACTCCTTCTCAGATTGCATCTGATTTAGTTGCTTCAGTTTGATGTGAATGAGATTCACAAACTTGCTTGATCAATCTCAGTGCTGAATATAAAATTGTAGTTCTGATGTCTAAATTGATCTCTACATAAGTCCTTGTAAGTTCAGAGAGAACGCTTTTCACTTGATAGAGTTTCTGCTTCCTTTTTTGCTTTTTTTTTGTTAATCGTCCTTTATTTTTCTATCAATGCCTTCTATTTATAGCCTTGAATATCCTTGATTTGAAATTCTATCCGTTGGCTAAATTAATGAGGGAATGATCCTTGATTTTATTCTTGATTCCCCCTTAATTGTATTCTCCTTGATTTCAGTGATCAGATTTTTCTTTCAAATATATAGCAGAAAATCCGTCCTTGATTTATCCTCTATTGATTGTGCATTTAATGCATGATCTTCTGAATCTTCATCATATTCCTAAATCTAATTTGGTAAGGTTTACTTCGCCGTTCTCAGAGCGGTTGAGTGATTCATCTGACTTCGCCGTTCTAGATCTTCCTTCACCGTTTTGTCTTCACTCAGCCGAAAGTCAGTTTACTGCACCGATTCACTGTTTTCTTCATTGTTTAAGTATGAGGAGAATCTTGTACTTCAGTGATCCTTGATAGGGGTGAGATCAGTGTACACCATATTTGAATATTAAGTTTCATCACTAGAAACATAACTTAGACTTATCCAAGGTCATCACAGACTTCCTTGGTTATAAGTCATACCATAATGTCTTCATTACTTCTCTGCTGGAGCTTGGCTGGCTTTACTCTGCCAAAAGTCTGTTTTTACTTTGCCGTCCTACCAACTAGTACAATACTTGTCTGACTCAACTTATACAACATGTCAGACTCTAAGTAAGGACTTATACAGAGAATTCTAACTTATTTCAGGCTTGCTATAACAGCTAGTATGCCCATCATCAAAATTTAATAAAATGTTCCTTACAGTCCCAATCTCAGATCGGCTGGGAAAGAAAGGTGCTCTGCAGGTGAGGGACTTTATCCCTCTAAACCGATCTCGAACGCATGTTTTGCCGATTATGGAATGGAAAAGGATAGCTTTGACACCACCTCCTATGAGAGGTCCTGTAGAGAGGAGTGATTAGAGCAATTTTTGTGACTACCCCCAGGATGTGGGGCATGGCTCAGTGGAATGCACATACCTGATTAGAGACATCGATATGGCCATAATGGATGGAAAGTTGGATGAGGTCGTAGATCGGTCTCAGAACTCTGATCCCAGAGGTTGAGGTGAATTTAGATGCAGGTCAGATAGACGAGATCGGGACAAAAAAGAGGAGGCCCGAAAAAGGCGAGACAGATTTCCCGATGCTAATCGGCAGATAGACAATCACCCGATCAATACTGTCAATAGGTGGACCTTGCATCAGTTTGGAGGGTCTAAACGGCCAGGTTGGGAAGTCCGTGATTTATGGTCCGAAGGACCCACTCCCCATGGTAACCAATAATGAGGGCCTAGTCTTCGAGGCCGTAGTTCACAAGAATATGGTGAAACGCATATGTGTCGATATAGGAAGCAAGGTTAACGTGTTATATCATTCTGCCTACCAATCAACGAATATAAAAGACTCAGAATCGACACGTCTCCACCCCACTTTTTAGTTTTGTAGTGCCTCCGATGCATCCCTTAGGAATGATAAAGCTGGCAACGACCTTTGGAAAAGATCCAAGGAGAAAAACATTGATGGTACACTATATGGTGCTAAAGGCTCCCTCAGCCTACAACATTATTATGGGAAGACCTGCATTAATTGAACTCCAAGTTGTGATCACACCGGCCCATACTAGTCAGAAGTTTCCTACAGTATAAGGTTCGGTGGAAATTAAAGGAGATGTAGAGATGGCCAGGAGCTGTTATACGTCAATGATCAACATGAAAGGGATCGAGTTGGCACCAGTGGGGATGAGTTACATGCACTACTGATTTGTTTTATGCCTTCGTTTTTTGATATATTCCTTATTTATCTTCGGTAATTTGTTACTTTTACTTTGTTGATGGTTTGATTTTGCACTTGGCCGGTGCTTTTTTATGAAAGCTATAAATTTTTATTTACCATATGCTATAATACTTGTATGAACTGTAGAAATGCTGTGTTAAAGTTTCCAGTGTAATTTTATCCAAGTCTACAGGACGGACGCGCTGAGATCCGCCGGTCGGACTAATGTAATTTTATCTAAGTCTGCAGGACGGACATGCTAAGATCCACATGATGGACCAGTGTTATTTTACCTAAGTCCGCAGGATGGACACGCTGAGATCCGTAGGACGGACCAGTGTAATTTTATCTAACTCCGCAGGACGGACGCGTTGAGATCCGCAGGTCGGACCAGTGTACTTTTATCTAAGTCTGTAGGACGGATGCGTTAAGATCCGTAGGTCGGACCAGTGTAATTTTATTTAAGTCTGCAGGACGGACGCGTCGAGATCCGCAGGTCGGACCAGTGTAATTTTATTTAAGTCCGTAAGACGGACGCGTTGAGATCCGCATGTCAGACCAGTGTAATTTTATCTAAGTCCGTAGGATGGATGTGGTGAGATCCACAGTTTGTACCAGGGTAACATATTCTAAGTCCGTAGGGCGGGCGTGCTGAGATCCGCAGGTCGGACTCAGTGTAATTTACCATGTGCCAGTTAACAAAGCTCACAGGGCAAGCTTAGCAGAGCTGTAATCTCAAAGCCAAAAGGCAGACATCAAGTGTACCCATCAAAAATCACTAATGATTGAAGGACACACTAGGGGGCTAGGTCGGAAGATTAGAAAAGATAGGCCAAAGTGCATTCAAGTAAGTAACTCTTGTTAAATAAAATATTAACTACATGTAAAGAAGAAGAAAAAAAATTTCAGTTTTTTCAAAATTTACATATAATATGAATCGTTTAAAGTCAAGCAAATATGCTTCTAAAAATAAGGCCTAGAAGTTGGACTCTACTCTGGTCTCGTAGTCGGGTCCGACCTAGCCTGGGTTGAAGGTCTCTGAAGGGAAGCATGTTGAGCCGCATGATTGGTCACGATGTCCATGCCCTTCTTGAACTCTGCCATATGGTCATTATAGACCTTATCCATACCTGACTTATACATGGTTGTGTGGGAGAGACGTGCGATCTCCAAGTCGGGTAATTGAGTCAGGGCATCGTTTATTCCTATGGTGTAAGTGCCATAGGCTGCTGAGGCAAGCAGTAAGTTCAGGGCCTAGAGAAAATTGGGTGAAGCCTTGTACTCTTGAAATATATGGGCAGGGGTGGCAGTTAGCTCAGCTGTTAGAGCATTCTTCTATGCTCGAAGCTTGACGATGGCCTCCCCCATCTCAGACATTTCAGCCAAATGATCTCCTTTCATAAATTCCAGAGAATCCTTGTATGCGGACCACAGTTTCTATAGATAGATCTTTTGAGCATGGAGCTGTTTCTTAAGAGTCTCGTTCTCCTGGATGGTGGCTTGCACACTTTGGTTAAGCTGATCCCGCTCAGCAGACCATCTCTCTAAGTCAGAAACCCTATTTCTCAAGTTCTCTATGTAAGAAGAGGCGGATGCAAGCCTCTTAAACGTTTTCTCTCTAATACGAGACCCCTGTAAAGGGTAGAAGTAAGTCTAAGAAGAGGCAGAAGCCAAGGTTGAAATAAAGAAAGATGGATAAAAGCACTCACATATTCAATAGTACTGATTCCCTCGTTGGCCAACCGTTTGTTGGTCATCGTCAACAAGGGGTCAACCTCCAGCTCCTCCTCGTTCTCCTCTACACCCTCTTCATTGTCAAGGTCAGTTGGTTTAGGGGACTGATTTAGGGAGGCCTCAGATCAGCCTCTCTTCCTCGAGTGGCCACCCTCGGAAAGGCCCCTCCGGATAAGAGGAGTTTCATCATCATCAATATCCTCCATCATCCGGGATGTCTATAGTAAGAGTTGCAACATCCACCCTAAGCACAGAAGAGCGTGGAGTTGTCCCTTACCGATGCCCCTAACTCGGTGAAGCCATGACGACACTGATGGGCACAACGTCTGTAATGCCACACACAATTCCAGGGGCCGGATGGTCTTCAGTATGCATCCTTTCCATGAAGGCATTTTCATCAACTTGCTCCCCTCCGGCAGCAACCAGCACTGTGGCTAAATAGGTCACTGCAAAAATGAAGAAAAATGTGAGTTATTTGGCAAAGTAAAAAAGAAAAAACAAAAATTAAGTGAAGGACTCTTACAAGTATCACTGTCCATAACGCTAAGAGGTATATAAGGCTCAGGCCCAGCCTCGCCTAGCTGAGCTGCATCAATCAGTTGAAAAGAAAGTTCCTTGTCGTCTAAAAAGATGCCAAAATCTTAGATTTCCCAAACCACGGAAAAATACTCAATGTCATGAAAAGGGTCCATCTGAACATCGTTCGACCTCTAACGCCTTAGCTTGGGTATCCCTCCATCCCGAACAAAGAAGAAGTGGGCGCGTCACCTTGCCTGGGGTGAGGGTCCATCATCCATGTAAGCCCTCACACTTGACCGGCGAGGAAATTGATACCACCCTGAAGGCCCCGGGTTCTTCCTGATCTAGTGAAAGCTATGGAAAATACACACCGAGAAGCAAACACCTACCACCCGACAGAGGATGGCAAGCCCTACAATACTCCTAATACCATTAGGAGCGATATGGGCAGCTCCTACGCCGTAATGTTGCAGCACGTCCAAGAATGCTAGACACCAGGGTAACCTTAACCCACTCTTCAAATGGCCCTCCTAGATGGCACAAAAGCCTTCAGGGGGACGATAGGTGTAAGGACGGGAGTTTTCTAGGAATGTTGGGATAAACACACCCCTATCTATCCCATACTCTTGACAGATATAATCTATGCTACTTTGGGCTATGATAGACTACATACCGCAACTACCTATAATCTCTCTGGTCTTTTCCCGGATCCTAAATTTGAAGGCCGGGTCAAAAGTATTAGAGGAAGGATGGGTAATAGGAACTAGATTTATGTCGCCCATAGGGCTCTCTTCTCCGGAATGAGGTGTAAGTTCCTCTTCCACAGAAGTACTGGAAGGGGTTGAGGCTCTCGGTGGCATGAATACAAAGAATATAGAGGTGGATATGCGACAGAACCCACTTGGAAGGCTAAGAAAAGTGTGCGATATGATAATATAACTCTTTTTTTTATCCTTAATGTCTAGAATAATGCTTGAAATAACAAGTGAGGCGACGGTTTGTGTGAGTGGGGTTGTAACCCCCATGCATGTTCTCGAGAACCATTCTGTTTAGTGGGTGGGAAATGCATCGGTTTTCAAAAACATTTATAGCGAGAGTTATAATCAGACGTTGCCATCTGGCGCAATTGATTTTCACAGAACTGGCAAGGTAAGAGCCGAGCTCCATAAAGGCAGACCTGAACAAATTCATAAGACAGTCAACACAGATCTGACTTGACCTATAGAGCTCAGGTAGATCTGGGGGGGCTTATGACGATACCGGATTTCACCACGCCACGTGTCACGATAGAAATAGGGCTAGAACCTTAACTTTAAAGACCAAGAGTACATTTGAAGGCCTAAGAGGCCGATCTCCACCTCTGTTGGTCCCTTGGAAACACAAGTTTAGTGGGGGGTGAATAAAATTGCCACTAAAAACTGGATTTTAAGATGTTAAGGTTCAGTTAAAACTTGTGTGGAGTTAAGCTGACAAAGCTGAGTCTAAGTCAAAGCTGATTTATAACAAAACTGAGTCAACCGGCAGCGGATATAATTCTAGCATTTTTCTTGATCTTGTTATTCTATGTGAAAGTGGAGTGTGTGAAACTGAATTTTGGTGAATGTCAGTTTGTGAGCTGTGAGTTTGTGTAACAATCAGTTCTCAGTATGCTGTGTAAACAATAATAAATGCTATAATAATAAATAACATAATGTAAATGCGTAAAGTAAATGAAACAAGAATTATAGAGGTTCCAGGTGCTGTAATTCTATCAATCATTTCTTCCCCTGTGGTGTAGGACATGTTGGATTGATGCTAGTTTCACTATCAAAACAATCAAAGAACATGTTGGATTGATGCTCTTCAAATGCTTGAGCCACTGGTCCTTGAAGGGTTACGTATGCCTCTTCACCAGCTACCACCACAAACACAGTCTACCCGACTGCTGATACAACTATCCTTGGCAAATACTTCACCGGATTGCTTCACAGTCTTAACTTTTGATTGAGAATCAAAGTTGGGCTGAGAATCAATAATTGATTCTTGTTTGTGGTTCTTCAAAGTTTCTGGTTCTGGATAAGTTCTGTGTAGCTTGAACACTTGAAGAAATTCTTGATTGACCTTGTTAGTGCAGAGATGATAGCAATTCGAATGAACGAGACTTTTGCACAAAAATGCATGTAATCTTGTTAATTCGTTCGTGTTGATACTTGGTGCAAAGTCCTTTATTTATAGTGTAAGGTCCAACGTTCATCTTGCTTGAATTCGAATTGTATCAACGTTTACCTTGTAACGGCTATATATTGTGACCGTTCTGACTTGTCAGTATTTCATCCAATATAATTGCTACCTTTACAACGTTCGACTGTACTATCAGTTTGTTGGATGACTGACTTATAAAACTGTGTATTCTGATCAGTTTTATGTTGAGTTTGTCAATTGTCAGTTTCTTGACTGACTTGGAGCAATAACTGAGATTTTACTCTTCTTCATATATCAGTACTCCAGTTTTTCATCTGATTATAATTGACTTAAACAGAGTACACCATAAGCATATATCTTCTAAGAGTTCATAGTCCTTATGACTCTTAGATCTTCATATAAGATCTATAAATTCAGTTCAGGTCACCACAAACTTGCCTAAAGTTTAACTTTACAGTCTCGACAATCATAACTGAGTCTGAGCCCTCAGTTCTTCAATCATCTATAACTGAGTCTGTGTCTATTGGTCCTAGAGAAGGGTGAAACTATAGTCAGAGGGGGGGGTGAATGACTATAGTGGAGTTTCAAAAACTTTTCTTATGTTTAAAAGCTTTTGGGCAGCGGATAAGTCCCTTCTTACTATGTTGTTTTCAAATCAGTTTAGACAATCACAGATATAAGTTATGATCTAGGCAATTTAAATAAATGCTGTAAAGTAAATTGCATAAAGTAAATTGACACAAGGCTTATAGTGGTTCAGGGTGGTGTAATCCCTTAATCCACTAGTATGATACAATAGTATGATTGTCCTTGACTTCCCAAGCTTCACACAATCTACAAGACTATCACTCATTGACAGCAACAGCTTCAGTGATTCAGTCTTTTTCACTGCTCCTTGAGATTAAAATTCTTCAACAGCTATCACAGACACAACTCCTTCTCAGATTGCTTCTGATTCAGTTGCTTCAGTTTGATGTGAATGAGATTCACGAACTTGTTAGATCAATCTCAGTTCTGAATATAAAATTGTAGTTCTGATGTCTGAGTTGATATCTAGATAAGTCCTTATAAGTTCAGAGAGAAGGCTTTTCAAATTGACAGAGTTTCTGCTTCCTTTTTGCTTTTCTTGATCGTTGTTTTATCTATCTGTCAATGCCTTCTATTTATAGCCTTGAGTATCCTTGATTTTAAATTCCGTCCGTTGGCTATATTTATGAGGGGAATAATCCTTGATTTTATTCTTGATTCCCCCAAAATTGTATTCTCCTTGATTTCAGTGATCGGATTTTTCCTTCAAATATATATAGCAGAAAATCCGTCCTTGATTGACCCTCTATTGATTGTGCATTTAATGCATGATCTTCTAAATCATCATCATATTCCAAACTCTGATTTGGTAAGATTTACTTCGCTGTTCTCAGAGCGGTTGAGGGATTCATCTGACTTCGCCGTTCTAGGTCTTCCTTCACCGTTTGGTCTTCACTCAGCCAAAAGTCAGTTTACTGTGCCGATTCACTGTTTTCTTCATTGTTTAAGTATGAGGAGAATCTTGTACTTCACTGATCCTTGATTGGGGTGAGATCAGTGTACACCATATTTAAATATTAAGTTTCATCACTTGAAACATAAATTAGACTTATCCAAGGTCATCACAGACTTCCTTGGTTATAAGTCAGACCATAATATCTTCATTACTTCTCTGCTGGTGCTTGGCTGGCTTCACTTTGCCGAAAGTCTGTTTTTACTTTGCTGTCCTACCCACTAGTACAATACTTGTCTGACTCAACATATACAACATGTCAGACTCTAAGTAAAGACTTATACAGATAATTCTAACTTATTTCAGGCTTGCTATAACAGCTAGTATGGCCATCATCAAAACATAATAAAATGTTCCTAACAGTGTCCCTCAGTTCTTCTGTCTTCTAGATAAGCCAACTGAGTCTGTTCACTCAGTGAACTTACCTTCCTCAGTTCTGTCTTGGTGTAGTCTGAGTCAGTTTCAGTTTAGATGACTTGTATTTCCAGTTTCTTAGATGATTTCCAGTTTTCAGTCATACGACTCTCTAACTATTACAGTGCTTGTCTGATGTAACCTATACAAATATCGGACTCTAGTACACCTATACATTCAGTTCTAGACATCTTTTAGCTTTTCACTATAACAACTAGCTTCAGCACTTCATCAATGGGGTTAAAATAATAACTGAATAAATATGATGAATAATCATCAAAACATAAATTTTATTCCAACAATTTCCCCCTTTTTGATGATGCCAAAACCTTTCTTAAAAGAAAAGCTTAAAGATAAATAACAATTAAAACACTGTAAAACTGGAAACTGGTTTTCATTAAGAATTAGTAAAAACTGGAATAGTTTCATAGTTGATAATAAACTGAAATAAGAGCTAAACTGATTTCTATGATCTTTGGGTAACTAAGACAAATTTTCATTCTTTATCATGAAGTTGATAAGCTTTTTCCAGCTTGGTGTCTTGTTTGGAGAATGTCTTGAGATAATCCACTTGACTGGAACGCTTCCATTTTCTCCATAAGACTAGCTTCGTAAAGCTGTTTCATCCTTGTAATAGCTTTCAAATTCTCCAACATCAGCTTTCATTTGTTCAGTTTTGTCTCTAATATGCAATGTCTCTTCAATCTTATTGATCTTCTTATAGTGTGCCATCCACTGATTGTGATACTGATCAGATAAGAGGTAAACGAGAGATTCTTCATAAGGCTTGTCTTTATAATTGAATTTGACGTTGCTATGATCATTGACAAACTTCATCTAGAGATCCTTTGTTAGTGTAGCTCTCATTTCACCATGTTGACCGTATTTTTCAATTAGCTGCTCTTCTGTCAGTTCTTTTATATTCCAAACATAAGGATCTGCTACTGACTTGCATTTCTTCAGTTCTTCTTCAAGCTTCTGCTTTTCATATTGTAGTCTTAGCTTTTCTTCTTCAGCTTCCCCCTTTTTGTCATCATACAATTGATTTACCAACTGATCGGTTGCTTTTTGGTCGGCTGAGATACTCTTTTGAGAATCAAGCACTTCTTTCAGCTGAGTTTCTAAAACATAAATGCGCTGATTTAAATACCATTGTGCTTGAGCATGCGTTTCTCTGTCTTCCATAGTTGTAACTGCAAGTTTCTCCTTAAGACAAAGAATTTCTGATGCTGAGCTAGAAGATGATTTCTGAATAATATCCAACTTGGTGTGTACTAAGATGTCCGTCTTCTTTCGATAATCCAGTATCCAGAAATGCTTCACAAAAGGCCAATGTATGCATCCTTTTGGTTGACCATAATCTTCAAATTCTCTTGTACTTTGCTCAATTCATCTTTTGTCAAAAATTCAAATGGATCTATTGCTTCTTCTTGTTGAGTCTTAGGCTGAGTATCATCTTCAATTACCATGACTTGCTGATTCTCATCCTTTCCATCTGCTTGCTGGTTGTCAGTTGTTTGGTTTCGAACTGGCAATGCTTCTTGCTGATTAGCATTTTTGCGTATTTTGAACTTGAGGTTGAATTTCAGTTTCCAAATCTGTAACCTTATCAGCTTCTTTCTTTGATTCATCATCTTTGTCATCATCCTTCTTCTCTTGATTATCTAGTATTGATGACGTGGCTGATTTTCCTCGTATAGCTATCTCAGTGAATCTTTTAAAACAAATTGTGAGAAACTCATTCAGAGGGAGTAGAGTATATAAATCCTTGATTTCAAGTTTCTCTAACAATAACTTTTCTTCACTTGCTAGAGTAGCTTCTCGACAATCTTCAGTTTTGAGTTTCATCTTCATCAGCCTGATGAACCTTTCACCTTCAAAATTGTAAGCTGGTTGCTGAGCAGGTTGCTGCTGAAATTGTTGTTGCTCCTTGATAGGAACCAACTTTACAGTACATTTCTGTATAGTTCAGCCCACGATTATCACATTTCTGGCATGTTTCGGGTGAGTTTGGACCCTATTTTGAGTATTAAATGAGGTTTTATTGCACGGCGAGTGACTGATGGTTTTCCGTAAACTCGACCTTATTTTAGCATTTTATACTCGTTTTTCCCGGGCACCCGTAGTTTGCGGGGTTATGCATTTGCTTGTTGTTTTCATATGGATGCAGGACTAGGGTGTCTCGAGGGCCCGAAAGGCGAGAATTATGGAGTTTAGAAGTGCCCAAGGCGAAACACGGAGGTTGAAGGTGAAAAAAGTGAAGATTTGGGGTCACATGGCTGTCCGGACGGACAAAAAACCTCTCGTCCGGACGGCTAACTCTCTGGAAAATGGATTCTTGGCTGCAAAAGTTTGTCCGGACGGACAAGGTGTTGTGTCCGGATGGCTAACTCTCTGGAAATTGGGAAAACTTTGATGAATAATTCGTCCGGACGGACAGAACCAGCATCCGGACGGACAAGAGCATTTCATCCGAACGGACATCTATGCATCCGTCCGGACACCTGGAAAATCAAGAACAGTCCGGCCGGACATGGTGGATATCCGTACGGACAGAAGACTTTCTATATAAAGCTGCTCATTTCACACACAGACGCAAACAGAGTTGAAGAAGTAGATAGCAAGTTTCCCTTTTTAGCTTTTTTGGAGATTTTGGGCGATTTTCTTGGTCTTTTAGAGTTAGACTAAGTATTTTATATCATTAGAATCCTCATTCAATCCTCTCTTTGATCTACTAACTTTTAGCATCGATCCGTAACTTTTCACTTGACAAAAATTCGATCTTTTGTAAGCACATTTGGCACCTCCTTCAAGTTGAGTAAAGTAAGTATGTTCTTTTGTTATTTTATTGTTGTTGTGATGTTTTTCTTCCGTTTTTATTGCTTAGATTCGATTATGAGTAGCTAGATTCTTCGTATGGTTGAACTATGTGAAGGCGGGTGAAACACAGTTAGATTGATGAACCGGGAGGTAGTGTAGCGCGTAAATAAACGTTCTAATTGATAATCCGTATCTCGAAACTTGTTTGAATCGTTTTTGAGCTAGATTGATCACCTAGTTCACCATTGCACACACTTAGCTTATAAATGTATGTTGCGACGACATGTGGGAACGGGGTTTCGGGACCGTAGAGATTTTGGACTTGAAAGGTAGTTTGACACCTACCCGTGTACTAGAATGACGCCCTAGTCATCAAGTCCAGTTCTAATAGGGGGTTTGTATCGGTTGTTCGAGCGAGTCTAGAGCTTAATCACGTTAGGTGAGTCGGTCTTCTAAAGGGAGGATTGACGAGCTTCGCGTAGGGTGTGAATAACACTAGAATTAGGACTCGACACCTATGAGTTATCGTTAGACGGTGAAGTAAGGTAAGGCACACTCCCAGGGTAATCTGTTTAAGGGTAACGTAATCCGTTGGATCGTAGTTCGGCCATACTTCTTTTAATTGTTTAGAATTTCGAGTAGTGTAATATTTCTTTTTTGCAATAGTATAACTTCATATCTATCTGTTTGACCTGAACTGAGTGCTAAGTCAACTGTGGTATTCAAAAACCAATCTTTGTGGGTTCGACCTCGGACTCCTCAAGCACTATCCTACAATCGACCCGGTCCACTGCCGGTTAGAAAGTAGATTTTGCTAAGGTTCGAGTTTTTACTTGATCGATCGGACTTAGAAAATCCGCTTATCACTCCTTTTCAGCATGTATAACGGAAAATTGTTTCTCTGAGGTGTGCTGTTGTAATTGATAGACAATTTCAGTAGCCACACTATCCTTTCCTGTGACTTCAGCTGTCATTTGTTGTTCCCCCTCAGTTGGTGCTAATTGACTTGAAGTGCTTGGGAACAAACATTTGCCAACTGACTTAACTATCTCTGAGTCAGCTTTTCGCTTGACTCCTTTGTGTTCATCTGTTTGCTGAGACACAGTTTTCTCCTTGTCTTCAGGTTGGGATGTCTTAGAGATTTCTTACCTAGAATG
The DNA here is from genome assembly GCA_024500145.1 of Gentiana dahurica var. dahurica. Classification (NCBI taxonomy): domain Eukaryota; kingdom Viridiplantae; phylum Streptophyta; class Magnoliopsida; order Gentianales; family Gentianaceae; genus Gentiana; species Gentiana dahurica. Next base: position 50,209,276 of record CM044905.1, read on the forward strand.
AACTAGATTAATATCTCATGTTGATGTATCCATTATTCTTACAGATCCACCAGTTCGTTCTGCTGCATTCCCTTCCTTGAGTCTTTCCAAGTAATGTTGAATAAGGCCACTGAGTTTCTTTTTCAGTTGAAGTCTTTCAACAGGTGGTCGTCCTTCAGCTTGAGCTTTTCGAACACTTACCAATTCAGCTAAGTGTTGTTGTTTTATCTGATTAAATACATAACCTGCCCAATTGAATTGACGTTCGTCCCCAATTATGTTCATCAGATAAATGCTGTCTTTAGATAAACTGGCAACTCCTTTCCAATAACATGCCTACTGAACCATTTGCTGAGGAGTTCAAACTCAGGTTTGAGATCGTTGAAATGAGTGCCAACAGTTGCGGGTTCCTTACTTAAGGAAATTTGTTTGAGGAAGCATCTTTTTTTAGTGGTAAACAACTCAAATTTATTGATTTCACAAGTGGTTCCTTGAAATCAAATAGCATCCTGATGACTGCTTCATTGAGAATAATCCTTTCACCTCGAAATTTTGTAATTAGAGATTGCCTTACCAATCTCATGTTTTCCCAAAACTATAAAATTCCTTCTACATCACGATCTTCCTTGAACTTTACTTCCAGGATGCCTCTTAATCCTGGTTGCCGCTTAATCCTCTCACACATAAGACTTGCTATCAGAGTATTGTTGCAGAGTTCTTCATATTGTTCGAGTGATAGAGTATCCAACTTAGTAATGAGCCTTTTTTCTTGTGATTTCTTTGAGGCTACCATTACTAAATTTTCTGAAGTGATATTTTTAGAAAGATAAATTTTTGGCTTTTTGAGAGAAATAAAAATTGAAATTTTCTTTGAGAATAAGGAGAGATATGAAAAAGGATTGGATATATATAAGGGGGTGTGCTGACGGTTAGTATATCTGCACGATCTTTAAAGATTTTGTACCACCTTTTCAAATTCCTTGATGGTTTGTGCAACCGATGCATGTACTGTTCTGACAGTAGTGGGGGTGTACAAGCAACAGGTTCTGATATAAACGGCGCTAATTAAATGCGATATAACTGTTGTCGGTTTTATCCTTTCAACCGTTTGACTTTCTTTGACTGGGTAAACTGATGTTTGAGGTCAATTAATGAAATATTCAGTTCCGTAAATTCTTCAGTTTCAGTGAGTCAGTTTGAAATTGTTGATGTCAATGACTGATCTGTTAAGCAAATGCACCCAGCATAACAAAGATCAATCCCCTTGACTAATATCTTGGCTTAAACAGACTTAACTGATTTTGATTATACCCAACTCAGTTCTCAGTTTGGCAAATCTCTCTTTGTCCAGAGGCTTGGTAAAAATGTCAGCCAACTGATATTCAGTCGGGACATAGAGAACTATAATATCCTTCTTTTCCATATGATCCCTTATAAAGTGATGTCTCACATCAATGTGTTTCGTCCTTGAGTGCAAAACTGGATTGTCAGTTATTGCAATTGCACATGTTATAGTAAAACACATTTTAGGAATCATTCCCTCTTCTATTTCATTATCTCTCAGTTGTTGTTTGATCCATAAAAATAGAGCACAACAGCTTCCAGCTGCTATGTACTCAGGTTCAGCTGTTGAAGTGGAAATAGAATTTTGTGTCTTACTGAACCAAGACACAAGTCGATTTCCTAGCAACTGACAAGTGCCTGAGGTGCTTTTTCTATCCACTTTGCATCCTGCATAGTCTGAGTCTTAATAGGATATCAGCTTGAATTATCCTTCTCTTGAATACCATATTCCAACTCCTTCTGTCAAAGTTCTTTTGACAACAGTGAGATGATTTTCCTTAGGTCTTGTTTGAAATCTGGCACATACACCAACATCAAAGGATATATCTGGCCTACTTGATGTAAGATAGAGTAAGCTCCCCATCATTCTTCTACAGAGAGTTTGATGCACATCTTTGCCTTCTTTGTCTTCATCTAATATGATGTTAGTTCCAATAGGTGTTGTTTTGCCATCTGATTTTTCCATTCCAAACATCTTGATCAATTCCCTAGTATACATAGTTTGGTGAATGAAAATCCCATTCCCATTTGTTTCACTTGTAACCCTAGAAAGTAATTCAATTCTCCCATCATACTCATCTGAAATTTGCTCCTCATTAAACATGCAAATTTCTCACAGAGTTGTTCATTCTCTGATCCAAAGATGATGTCATAAATATATATCTGGACAAGTAGAGTACTTTCTTCAACTTTCATTCTGAATAGAGTCTTGTCAATGGTTCCTTTGATAAATCCATTATCCAATAGAAACTGAGATATAGTTTCATACCAAGCTCTTGGTGCTTGCTTCAGTCCATATAGAGCTTTTCTCAGTTTAAAGACTTTATCAGCTTGATCTTTAATCTCAAATCCATGAGGTTGTTGAACGTAGACTTCTTGTTCAAGTATTCCATTCAAAAATGCACTTTTGACATCCATCTGGTACACTTTTGAATTTCTTGTGTGCTGAAAAGGAAAGAAAGAGTCTGATTGCTTCTAACCTTGCAACTGGTGCATAAGTTTCATCAAAGTCTATTCCTTCAGCTTGTCAATATCCTTTAGGTACGAGTCTAGCTTTGTTTCTGATGATATTCCCATCTTCATCAAGCTTGTTTATGTAATCCCATTTGGTGCAAATGATGTTTACATGATCTGGTTTGTCTACTAGTTCACATACTTGATTTCTTTTGAACTCATTCAGTTCTTCTTGCATAGCTAAAATCCAATCTGGATCTTTCAAAGCTTCTTCTATCTCTTTAGGTTTAGACTGAGATAGAAAACATGCAATCATTGCATTTAGTTGATGTCTTGTTCGAACACCAGCTTGAGTATCACCAATCATTTGTTCTTCTGGGTGATCTCTCATCCATTGATATACTGGAGGTTGCCTCAAGATATCTAAGTTCTATTGAATGAGTTCTTCATGAACTGGTTCTTGATTTTCTTCTTTTTGATTGTCTTGAACTGGGTCAGAATCATGTTGTTCAGCTGTGGGTTGTTCAGTAGTTGCAAACTGAGGTTGATCTTGATTTGATGATTCTGAAATTCTTAATCTTCCAATGTCAACAAAAATTGTTTCTGGTAGAACTGGAAACTGAGGCTAAAAAACTAGTTCTGGTCTGTTTTAAGTTTCTTCTCCAGGAAAATTTGGTTCATCAAATACTACGTGAATTGATTCTTTATGCTTAAGTGTCCTCTTGTTCCATACACTGAATGCTTTGCTAACACTTGAATATCCTAGAAATATTCCTTCATCAACTTTGGGCTGAAAAACATGAAGTTTATCTTTTCCGTTATTGTGTATGAAACACTTGCTTCCAAATGCATGACAGTATGAAACATTTAGCTTTCTTCAATTCCAAATTTCATAAGGTGTCTTCTCATGCATTTTATTCATAAGCTCTTTGTTCTGTGTGTACCAAGCTGTATTAACTGCTTCTGCCCAATAGCTTTCAGGCAGTTTTGCTTCGCAGATCATAGTTCTTCCTGCTTCTTTGAGTGTTCCATCCTCCTTTCAGCTACACCATTCTGTTGTGGCGTTGTTGTTGCTGCAAGTTGATGTAAAACACCATTTTCTTCACAGTATTCAATAATCATTTTTTTGAGGAATTCAGTTCCTTTATCTGATCTTATCTTCACAACTGATACACTCTTCTGATTTTGAAGTCTTTTGAGAAGTTCTGTAAGCCTTTGCTTGGTTTCACTTTTCTTTGTTAAGAAAATGACCCAAGTGTATCTTGAATAATCATCTACCACCACCAGAGTATACTACTTTACACTGATACTGATTGGTGTGATAGGTTCAAATAAGTCCATATGCATCAGTTCTAAAACTCTGTTTGTAGAATGCTGAGACTTAGTCATAAAACTTGCTTTTGTTTGCTTCCCTTGCTGACAGGCATCACATAAGCTATCCTTTTAGTAGGTAATTTCAGGTAATCCAATGACTAATTGTTTCTTTACAAGGGTGTTGATGTCGTTGAAGTTAAGATAACTCAGTTTCTTGTGCCATAACCAGCTGACTTCTGATTTGGTATGCACAAGTAAACAAGTTTCTGCAACTGCTGTAGTCCAATCTACAACATACATATTCTCTTTTCTTCTTCCAGCTAAAATGACTTGAAATGCTGTTTCGCTGACGAAAATGCAGAAATCTTTATCAAAAGTGACTCTGTATCCTATGTCATAGAATTGACTGGTGTTGTGCAGATTGTAATGTAATCCTTCTACATAAGATACGTTCTTGATTGTGAGTCCATTTCAGATCAAAGTACCATAACCTTTGGTGTATCCAGGTTTATCTTTACTTCCAAAATTAACTTTAGGTCCATCCTTGGCAATAAAATTGGTAAGAAAATCCTTGCTCTTTGTCATGTGCCTTGAGCATCCAGTGTCAAAGTACCATATATCCTGCAAAATAAATTAAAATATTTTAGGTACCCAACTCTATTTGGGTCCATGGGGGTCAGTTGTCAGTACAACCTTGGGAATATATCCTTTAGGTATCCTTTGGATATTGTTGCACTTGTTTTCATATATGTAAGCCACACTCCCATAGTATATATGCTTGGACTGTGTCTTATTTATATGATCTCTCACATCCTTTGGCTGAAACTGATTTCCATGAGGTTTTCTATTATTGAAACTTTAATAATAACCATCATTTCTTCTGTACTGAGGTCTGTGCTGACCTTGGTACTGAGGTTTCTGCTGAGGACTGAAGTGAGTCCTTTGCTGACCTTTAGACTGAAACTTGTGATAAGTTTTATGTCTGAAGTGATTGTTTTTATCAGTTTTAATAGTAGATTCAGAGAAATTCCAGTCATCATCAGTTGGAAATAGTCTGCTTTTCCCCCTGTCTTTGTGAATCTTTGAATAATTGATATTCTTGGATTTACTTTGACTGATGTTTTTCAAGTTCTTAGCCTGATCAGCTTTATTAGATTCAGCAGTTGAAAGCTCCAGTGAAAAGAAGGCAAACCCAACAGAAAAGGACAAGGGCAGCAAAGGCAAAGGCATCAGGTTTGAAGATATGAAGAAGTAGACCTTACACTCAATTTGAATTATTTCTAGATTACTTCTATTCGCCTTTGTCTTTAAATAAAAAGATGCAATATCTTTTTGCCCTGTGATGGATGAATAAAAATTGTTGAATTTATATTCTGTTGATTATTATGAAAAATTTGGATTACTTATGTTTAGGCTTATGAGGGTTTTGGCATCATCAAAAAGGGGGAAATTGTTAGGAACGTTCAATTATGTTTTGATGATGGCCACACTAGCTGTTATAGCAAGCCTGAAATAAGTTAGAATTCTCTGTATAAGTCTTTACTTAGAGTCTGACATGTTGTATAAGTTGAGTCAGACAAGTATTGTACTAGTTGGCAGGACGGCAAAGTAAACACAGTATTCGGCCGAGTGAAGCCAGCCAAGCACCAGCAGAGAAGCAATGAAGACATTAATTGTCTGACTTATAACCAAGGAAGTCTGTGATGACCTTGGATAAGTCCAAGTTACACTTAAAGTGATAAAACATAATGTTCAAATATGGTGTACACAGATCTCACACCAATCAAGGATCAGTGAAGTACAAAGATTCTCCTTAAACTGAAGCAAAGAAGAAAACAGTGAATCTGCAAGGTAAACTGACCTTCGGCTGAATAAAGACAAAGCGGTGAAAGAATATCTAAACCGGCTAAGTCAGAAGGATCACTCAACCGTTCTGAAAATGGTGAAGTAACACTTACCAGATCAGATTTAATATATGTTGAAGATTCAGAAGATCATGCATTAAATGCACAATCAATAGAGGATCAATCAAGGATGGATTTTCTGCTATACGTTTGAAGAAAGAATCCGATCACTGAAATCAAGGAGAATGCAATTAAGGGGGAATCAAGAATAAAATCAAGGTTTATTCCATCATTAATATAGCCAACGGAGGAAATTTCAAATCAAGGTTATTCAAGGCTATAAATATAAGCCATTGACAGACAAAGAAAAACAACGATCTGAAAAGAAAAAAAAAAGCTGAAACTCTGTCAATTTGAAAAGCCTTCTCTCTGAACTTACAAGGATACATCTAGTGATCAACTCAGATATCAGAGCTACAAAGTCATATTCAGCACTGAGATTGATCAAGCAAGTGTGTGAATCACATTCACATCAAACTGAAGCAACTGAATCAGAGGCAATCTGAGAAGGAGTTGAATCTGTGATAGATGTTGAAGAATTTTGATCTCAAGGAGCAGCAAAAGAGACTGAATCACTGAAGTTGTTGCAGTCAAGGAGTGATAGTCTTGTAGATTGTGAAGCTTGGGAAGCTAAGGACAATCATACTATTGTATCTGTGAAAACAATAGTGAATTCCTCCGATCATCACAGGAGAATAGTGGATTAAGGGATTACACTACCCTGAACCACTATAAGCCTTGTGTCAATTTACTTTCTGCAATTTACTTTACAGTATTTATTTAAATTAGCTATATCATAACTTATATCTGTGATTGTCTAAAATGATTTGAAAACAACATAGTAAGAAGGGACTTATCCGCTGCCCAAAAGCTTTTAAACAAAAGAAAAGTTTTTGAAACTCCACTATAGTCATTCACCCCCCCTCTCGACTATAGTTTCACCCTTCTCTGGGACCAACAATTGGTATCGGAGCAGTGTTCCTAGTATCGGAACCTGTTCAGATCTGATTTCCGGTAACAAGGAGATCACACATTTTCAAAGTAGTTTTCAAATCTATGTTTTCTATACGTTTACATTTATATCTTCACTTGCACTTATGGATTCCTCAAAATTTTTGTCAAAAGTACCTGTTTTTAATGTTAATAATTTTGATGAATATAAAATAAGAATGCTGTCTCATCTTGCTGCAACTCATGAAGAGATGCTGGATGTAATTAATGATGGACCAATCATAATCACTACTGTGGTAGGCACAGGAGCAGATCAAGGGAAGGAAATCGATAAACCTAAAAAGGATTGGGCCAAGGATGACAGGAGAAGAGAAAATCTGGATTTTGTTGCAAAAGACATGATTTGGAAGACCCTAGATAGCAACATGTTCATGAGAATCAAAGACTGCAAAACAGCAAAGGAGATGTGGGACAAGCTAGCATTGATAAATGAAGAATCTGAAGCAGTTAAAGAAAACAAATTATCGGTTGCAAAACAGAAATTTGAGAACTTCAAAATGAAGGCTGGTGAATCCATTGACCAAATGGACAACAGATTCTCAAGCATTATTAGTGAACTGCAACAGCTTGGACACACATATCCCCAGAAAGAAGTATGTTTGAAGATTTTGAGAGGCTTACCTGAAAAATGGAAAATCATAACATCAGTAATCAGAGGAACAACAAATCTTGCAAACACAGACACTCTGACCCTGATGTCTCAATTAAAAGCTCATGAATTCGAATTGAACGGTGAAGATGGTGCTCTAGCAGAGACACAAAAAATCACTGCACTGGTTGCACCCCAGCAAAGTAACTTTGCCGATTGTATCACTAGAGAGACACAAGAACTCAAAGAACAGGTAGCTTTATTAGTCAAACGTTTTGACAGGTTTATCAAAAAGAAGACATTCAAGGGAAACTCATCATCAAACAAGTGGTCAAGCTCAAACAAAGACATGAAGAAAAAAGATGATGAATACAGATGCTTCAACTGCAATAAGAAAGGTCACTTCAAGGCTAATTGTCCTGAAGAAAATAACAAAGATGATGAAAAGAAGAAATACAAAGCATTTGAAAAGAGGAAAACCAAGAAGGCACTGAAGGCTGAATCCAGTAGTGAAAAGAATGAAGAATCATCTGATAATAACTCAGATAACAGTGATGAAGAAGATAGCTCAGAAAATGAAAAAGCATGCTTATGTCTCATGACCAAAGAATTAAATGAAGATGAAGGTGACAGCTCAGACACTGATTTATGTATAATGACCAAAGAATCAAATGAAACTGAGGTATCATCTAGCTCTTACTCTTCATCTAATGCATCCACTTATGACACTGCACAATCTTCTGCTCTTCATTAGATACAACAGACCTAGTCCAAAATCTCATGACTAAATTTGATGAAATTGAAATGAATCATGAAATTCTGGAAAAGGAATGCAAGGATCTAAGAAAAGAGAATAAGAGATTAAAGAAAGAACTGGATAAAGCAAAAGCTGAATTAACCAGTAAGGAGACCTACTTAAATGATCAACAAAAAGAAGATGATCATACATCTGTTATTGACAGATCAGTTAAGAAAATCTCCCCACCGGTAAAGGGAACCACTGCACCACTAAATGCACCAGCTTACAAACCCTGAAAAAGGTTTGGATCCAGATCTGGTCTTGGCTACAACAGTCAGGATGAAAGTAGAAACAATGGTCAACACAATTCTAAATTCAGGACCATCAATGGACCAAAATTTAGAAAGGGACAGACCATAGTTCCAACAAATCATCCTGCTCCAGTGAAGTCAAAACCTAGTGCAGCGAAACAGCAGACTAAATCCTCATTCCAGTCATTCAAAAAAAAGCCTTCTGAAAGGAAAAGGCAGACTTTATCCTTTAGAGGATGATTGGAATGTTGCACCTCCAAAATAAAAGAAGAAACCATTGAGTGATCATGTGTCTAAGAAAAATCAATCTAGATATATTCCTAGACACATGAAGCAACACAGGTTTCCTACTGCATATTGGAAAGTGAAAAGGGATGCACATGTAACAAAAGGCAGAGAAATGTATCAGAATATCTTCAGTAAAAATATCAGAAGCTATTCTGCCATGCCTTATACATATGAAGTTGATGACTTCAACTATCCAAAAAGAAGAACTTTTGGATATACACTTGGTATGAGAGGCATGACTGCTAACAGATATGGACCCAAATAGTGTTGGGTACCTGAACATAATTAATTTGTTTTGTAGGATGTCTGGTACATAGACAGTGGATGTTTCAGACACATGACAGGAAAAAAGAAATGGCTCACTGACTTCAAAGCTTTTGGTGGACCTAAAGTCACATTTGGAGGCAAAGAAAACCCTGGCAAGATTAAGGGGGAAGGCATAATAATCAAGAACAATCTGATGATTCAAAATGTGGCATATGTCAAGGGACTTAATTTCAATCTGATGAGCATCAGTCAATTCTGTGACAAAGGCTACAATTTGCACTTCAACAAAGAAGGATGCAAAGTGATTCACAGCCAAACCAACACAATAGTTCTTGCAGGTAGAAGACAAGACAACATGTATGTGGTGGACTGGAGAACAGCCAAGGCAAAAACATGTCTGCTTGTCAAAAATAAACAATCAACAAGCTGGATTTGGCACAGAAGATTAAATCATCTGAATTTCAAGACCATCAACAAATTATCAAAGAACAAGTTAGTTGAAGGACTGTCAGAGATCATATTCAAAAAGGAAAGCCTATGTGATGCATGTCAGAAAGGGAAAAAAATCAAAAGTTCATTCAAGTCAAAGCCTTATCAATTTACAACCAGAGTTCTACATCTATTACACATGGACCTGTTTGGACCAGTCACACCAGTAAGTGTAAGTGGTAAGAAATACACCCTAGTAGTGGTGGATGACTTCTCAAAGTACACCTGGACCATTTTCATGAACAAGAAGAAAGAAACACTCAAAAAGCTTCCAGATTTGCTGAGAAGACTCCAAAATGAAAAGGAACTGAAAATCATCAAGATCAGATCAGATAGAGGCACTGAATTTCTAAATGAAATTATCAGAACCTACTGTGAAGAAAATGGAGTACTACATCAATTATCTGCAGCAGGAACTCCACAACAAAATGGTGTAGCAGAAAGAAGAAACAGAACTCTCAAAGAAGCAGTTAGAACAATGATTGCTGAAGCATGCTTGCCAAAAAGATTATGGGCTGAAGCTGCAAACACAGCATGCCATACACAAAACATATCAATCATCAACAAACATCATGGAAAGACTGCATATGAAATATGGAATGGTAGAAAACCTAATATCTCATATTTTCATATGTTTGGATCGAAATGTTTTGTCTTGAACAGGAACCAGTTGCATACCTTTGATGAAAAGGCTGATGAGGCAATCTTCATGGGATACTCAAACACCAGCAATGCATTCAGAGTACTTAACAAAAGAACATTGGTGATTGAAGAATCAATACATGTAGTTTTTGATGAACCAAATACAAATGGTGAAGATCTTCAAGATCAAGAAAAGGAAGCAGCACAAAGGGAAATCTATACAAGTGCAACCATACCAGCTTCTATCCTAAATCATCATTTTGAAAGTCAAGAGGAGCCACATATATACACAACAGATCAAGCACCAGAACATGAAGTTCACACCCATAATGAAGCTGTAGAAGCACCAAGTGAAGAACAACTTCAACCTGATCTAAATTGGCTAAGAGATCATCCTGAAGAACAAGTCATTGGAGATGTTCATAGAGGAGTTAGAACCAGAAGACAACTGGAGCACATGCTAACATGCTTTCTATCACAAGTGGAACCCAAGACCATAGATGATGCAATCCAAGATGCAGATTGGATCACAGCCATGCAAGAAGAACTAAATGAATTTGAAAGAAATGAAGTCTGGGAACTTGTTGACAGACCAGATATGGCCAACATCATTGGAGCAAAATGGGTATTCAGGAACAAGATGGATGAGCAAGGAACTGTTGTTAGAAACAAAGCAAGACTAGTTGCAAAAGGCTATTCTCAAGCAGAAGGAATAGATTATGATGAAACAAATGCACCAGTAGCAAGATTGGAGGCAATCAGACTCTTTCTAGCTTTTGCTGCATACAAAGATTTCAAAGTCTATCAAATGGATGTCAAGAGTGCATTTCTAAATGGACTTTTGGAAGAAGAAGTATATGTGGAACAACCTCCTGGATTTCAAATCAAAGGAAAAGAAGATAAAGTATACAAACTCAAGAAGGCCCTTTATGGACTCAAACAGGCACCAAGAGCCTGGTATGAAACACTATCACAATTTCTGATCAAGAATGGATTCAACAAAGGAACTATAGACAAGACTCTATTCAAACTAGAGGAAGCAACAAGTACATTGTTAGTACAAATCTATGTTGATGATATCATCTTTGGATCAGAGGATGAAAAGCTATGTGAGAAATTTGCAAACCTGATGAAGAGCAAATTTCAGATGAGCATGATGGGAGAATTAAATTATTTCCTTGGCCTTCAAGTAAAGCAAATGAAGGATGGTATTTTCATTAGTCAAGCCAAGTACACAAGAGATTTAATACACAAGTATGGGATGGATACAAGTGGCACAGCAGACACACCAATGTGTGCAAGAGTCATTCTTGGGAAAGATGAAACAGGAAAGGATGTTGATCAGAAAATGTATAGAGGATTCATTGGATCCTTACTATACTTAACTGCAAAGTAGACCTGATATAGCATTTGCAGTAGGAGTATGTGCAAGATTTCAAGCTCAACCAAAGGAATCACATCTTCTAGCAGCCAAAAGAATAATCAAATACCTGAAAAACACTATCAATGTAGGTATTTGGTATCCGAAAGATGGTGGATTCAAATTGATATCATATTCAGACTTTGACTATGCTGGATGCAAAATAGATAGAAAAAGCACCTCTGGAACATGTCAAATGCTAGGCACCAGACTAGTCTCTTGGTTCAGTGAAAAGCAAAACTCCATATCTACATCAACAGCTGAAGCAGAATATATAGCAGCAGGTAGTTGTTGTGCACAAGTACATTGGATCAGACAACAACTAAGGGATTATGGAGTGGAAGAGAAAACACTTCCAATCATGTGTGATAATACAAGTGCAATATCTATTACTAAAAATCCATTGTTGCATTCAAGAACAAAGCACATTGATGTGAGACATCATTTTATCAGAGATCATGTTGAACAGGGAGATGTCATCCTAAAATACATACCCACTGAAGATCAATTGGCTGACATCTTCACTAAACCACTCAGTTACGAAAGATTTAGCATGTTGAGAACTGAGTTAGGAATGATTGAAATTGACTAAGTACCAAAGAGCGGCTAACTAGAGTGATCGGCTAAGTGACTTCATCACCTGGTTCAACCTTTGCCGTTACATGAGATGTAGCAGGTAAGGCACTGGTATCCAGCGAAGTTAACTTAACTGATTGTTTGGAACGGTTAAATGCAGCAGCTCAGAGAAGAATTCTCTACATCGGCTAAGTGACCAGCCAAGGCACTTCACCGAATTAAAGACTTGGACATATTAAAGTATGAACAAAATCAATTTTTACTACACGTGGAGAATAAGGAAATTATGGAGGATTATTCTGTGGAAGATTACACACGTGGAGATCAACTTATGATCATGGAGGTAACCATATTCTTTTTAAATTATGAACGCCTCAATTCCCGGGCTCTATCATTACTTAGCTCAAACCACTCCCCCGATTACGCTCGAATATCGCGATTTACATACACAAAATCATGCCATTATGTCATAAAATCCTTCCACATTCAAACCATGTTCACACTACTCAAAATCACCCTATATAAACGATACTTAGAGATTTTCAGAAATCTTTACACCTTCATACAATTTACAAACCCTATTTTTTATTTTCACTGAAAACTTGAAGAACTCCTCTCTATACATCAATTAAATATCAATGGCTTCATCTTCCACAATCTCTCCCACTGAAAAGTACTATGAAAAATCAATCATCACTGGTTCATATTTCAAACCAGAACACTATCTCACGTTTTGTGATAATGATGCAAAGGCTCAACGCTTGGTTGACTGCTGCTCAAATTTGGGGCTGATGACCTTTCTAAACCCCCCAATCACTGGAATCTGCTATGAAAATCTAATAGCATTTTGGAAAAATGCCAAGTTTGTGCCCAGCACAAAGAAGACTGAAGTTGATTGCATAAAATGCTCTATCTTCGGAAGGGAAATAGTCATCACGCCGGGTACACTCAACATGTTCCTGCAACTTCCCATAATAGGTCCGGCTAATGTCAAGTTTGTAACGATTGACGTCCAGAAATTCTGGGCTGAAATAGCCAAGAACCCCAGAAGAAACAGCAAAACATACAATCTACCAAGATCAATGCTCAAACTACCGTTTGCTGAATTTGCACCAGTCATCACCAAGAATATCGAAGGCAGAAAAGGGTCTATGGAAAACCTGACTGAGGTTCGGATCAGACTGATTGCCATCATCTACGAAGGTACCAAATTCGACTGGGCAACATTTGTTTTCAATGGACTGAAGGATCAAATTCAAAAGGAAATCGATTTATCAATAACGGCACCAAGCAAGGGTTTACAGAAAAAAGGGCGATTTCTGGGAGAGGAAATCATATGGGTTCCCTCTTCAACATCTGTTCAACGAATTGAAAGTACAACCCACAAATTTACAGTCTCCACACAAGTCAAAGACCATGTTTACTTACATCAAGGCTTCCATGAAGCCCAAACCCATTGCTGGGAGCAAAAGAAAACAACCTGAAGGCAGTAGATCCGGAGTGGGATGAAGAACCAGATCCCAGACAGCACATGAAAGCATCTCTCTGCCTGGAACCAGCAACTTGAATGAACCTGAGACAATAAGTGACGACACGGAAACAGAAGAAGAAAAGCAACAAGAGGAAATCACCTATCTGGAGGAAGGTGAGGAAGGATATAGAATCACTTCATCTGAAGAGGAGGAGATAGATGAGGAAGAAGATGAGTCAGAGGATGAACACTTAGAAGGTGGAAATATTGAAGCAAATCAAGAAGATTTGGGGATTTCTGATGATGAACTGACTCTTCAAGAAGTGCTTTTCAAAAGCATTGGTAAAGTTGACAAACAGCTCAGTGAGCCAGCTAATAAAGCTCACTCAGCCGAAATTGTTAACTCCCCCACAATTGCACAAGGGGGAACGGTAGCAGATGAAGCAGTCCACACTCAATAGCAACCTTTAAATGACTCTATGTCTAATGAGGAAGAACACGAACAGATAGAAGAAGGAGAAGAAGATGCACAAGATGAAAAGGAAGAGGAGGAAAAGGAAGAAAGAGAAGTTGACCTGAAGAATGAGACAGAGCAAGATAGAAATGCTGAGGATAATGGAGATGAAGAGGATGTCCATGTGGCACCAGAGGAAATTGATCCAGAGAGAGTTTTCAATCTGGACATTCAACCCCTCATTGTGGACATGGAAAGGCAATATTACAGCAGGCAAAACCTGAAGAATGCCTTAAGGAGTGAAGCAACCTCCTTCAACCACAAGATTGAGGCACTCATCAATCACATCAAGATCCAAGATGAGGTCATGGAGAGACAAGGAAACCTGCTTTGCAATTTACAACAACTCATCCCTCACCATGTCCAAACCAATCTTGAATTTCATGCTGAGACAATTGACAACAATCTTAAGCCCTTGGTGGACACTCTCAATGCTCACACTCAACAAATACAGCATCTGGATGAGGTAATGGAGCAGTCCGGTAAGCAATTGGACCTTCTAATCAAAGTTGGTGAGGCCAACAACAAGATACTGGAAAGGAGGTATGGCCCTCTCCCTGATTTTGATACAAAGCACCAACAAATCTTGAAGCCTTTTTTAGTGCTGCCAAAAAGGAGGAAGGAAGCTCTAAGACTGAAAGCTCCAGTGAAAAGAAGGCAAACCCAACAGAAAAGGACAAGGGCAGCAAAGGCAAAGGCATCAGGTTTGAAGATGTGAAGAAGTAGACCTTGCACTCAATTTGAATTATTTCTAGATTACTTCTATTCGGCTTTGTCTTTAAATAAAAAGATGCAATATCTTTTTGCCCTGTCATGGATGAATAAAAATTGTTGAGTTTTTATTCTGTTGATTATTATGAAAAATTTGGATTACTTATGTTCAGGCTTATGAGGGTTTTGGCATCATAAAAAATGGGGAAATTGTTAGGAACGTTCTATTATGTTTTGATGATGGCCATACAGCTGTTATAGCAAGCCTGCAATAAGTTAAAATTCTCTGTATAATTCTTTACTTAGAGTCTAACATGTTGTATAAGTTGAGTCAGACAAGTATTGTACTAGTTGGTAGGACGGCAAAGTAAAAACAGCATTCGGCAGAGTGAAGCCAGCCAAGCACCAGCAGAGAAGCAATGAAGACATTAATGGTCTGACTTATAACCAAGGAAGTCTGTGAAGACCTTGGATAAGTCCAATTTACACTTTAAGTGATAAAACTTAATGTTCAAATATGGTGTACACTGATCTCACCCCAATCAAGGATCAGTGAAGTACAAAGATTCTCCTTAAACTGAAGCAAAGAAGAAAACAGTGAATCGGCAAGGTAAACTGACCTTCGGCTGAATAAAGACACAGCAGTGAAGGAAGATCTAAACCGGCTAAGTCAGAAAGATCACTCGACCATTCTGAAAACAGCGAAGTAACACTTACCATATCAGATTTAATATACGTTGAAGATTCAGAAGATCATGCATTAAATGCACAATCAATAGAGGATCAATCAAGGATGGATTTTCTGCTATACGTTTGAAGAAAGAATCCGATCACTGAAATCAAGGAGAATGCAATTAAGGGGGAATCAAGAATAAAATCAAGGTTTATTCCCTCATTAACATAGCCAACGGACGGAATTTCAAATCAAGGTTATTCAAGGCTATAAATAGAAGGCATTGACAGACAAAGAAAAACAACGATATGAAAAGAAAAAACAAGCAGAAACTCTGTCAATTTGAAAAGCCTTCTCTCTAAACTTACAAGGATACATCTAGTGATCAACTCAGATATCAGAGCTACAAAGTCATATTCAGCACTGAGATTGATCAAGCAAGTGTGTGAATCACATTCACATCAAACTGAAGCAACTGAATCATAGGCAATTTGAGAAGGAGTTGAATCTGTGATAGCTGTTGAAGGATTTTGATCTCAAGGAGCAGCAAAAGAGACTGAATCACTGAAGCTGTTGCAGTCAAGGAGTGATAGTCTTGTAGATTGTGAAGCTTGGGAAGCCAAGGACAATCATACTATTGTATCTGTGAAATCAATAGTGAATTCCTCCGATCATCACAAGAGAAGAGTGGATTAAAGGATTACACCACCCTGAACCACTATAAGCCTTGTGTCAATTTACTTTCTGCAATTTACTTTACAAACATTTATTTAAATTTCCTAGATCATAACTTATATCTGTGATTGTCTAAACCGATTTGAAAACAACATAGTAAGAAGGGACTTATCCGCTGCCCAAAAGCTTTTAAACAAAAGAAAAGTTTTTGAAACTCCACTATAGTCATTCACCCCCCCCCCCCTCTGACTATAGTTTCACCCTTCTCTGGGACCAACACTATGGATTGGAATCGGCTGTTGAAGAACATGCATTTTGCATGGAAATTTGAGTTGAGGAGTATTTGGAGTTAGATTCACATACCTCATTTGGATCCTCCATATGATCCATTAAAGCTGTGTCGTCAGATAATCTTTCTGTACTAGCTTCGTAGTCAGACTCATCTACAGCTAACAATGCTCTTCTACCGGTTCTTCTTTGCTGAGTTTTCTTTGTCTTCAGATCTGGGCATTCATCTTTATAATGTCCATGTTTCTTGTAGTTGAAACAAAGATACTCATCATCTTTTCTCTTTTTAGGAGTATACTTGATAAACTTTTGAGTTACAGGATAACCATTCTTCATCCTTCTGATGCTGCTCATCATAAGAGACATTTGTTCTTCCATCTCATCCAACTGTTGAAGATTGCTTGTGGATGTTTCTTGAGAGTCATTTGATGATGCTGCAAGTGCTGTGGTTTTTGGTTCTTCTAGAGCTTTTATTA
Source organism: Gentiana dahurica var. dahurica (assembly GCA_024500145.1). Classification (NCBI taxonomy): domain Eukaryota; kingdom Viridiplantae; phylum Streptophyta; class Magnoliopsida; order Gentianales; family Gentianaceae; genus Gentiana; species Gentiana dahurica. Next base: position 50,226,130 of record CM044905.1, read on the forward strand.
TTGCTGCTGTGCTTGTAAAATCTTCACTGAATTCATAAGCTTTCAAATCTGAGAAGATTTTAAAGGAATCTTATATGTCAAGTCTTCTAGATTCTTCCATTGCAGTGACCTTCATCTTCCAACACAATGGCAATGCCTTCAAGATTCTTGTGTTTATTTCTTTATTTGTATATTCAATCTTCAGTAGGTCCAATTCATCCATGATAGCACTGAATCTTGTCTCCATTTGGTCAATGGTCTCTCCAGATTTCATCTTGAAATTTTCAAACTTCTGCTTTGCAACTGAGATTTTGTTTTCTTTAATTGTGTCAGTTCCTTCATAGACTAACTGAAGTTTCTCCAATATTTCCTTAGCAGTTGTGCATTCTTTGAACTTCAGATACATGTTGCTGTCAAGAGTTCTAAGGATAAAGTCCATAGCAACATTGTTGAGCTTATTTCGCTTGCGATCATCACTGGTCCATTCAGCCTTGGGCTTTGGAACTCGAACTTGATTTTCACCAATAGTTTGCATGTGGGTGATCTGGATCGGTCCATCAGTGAGCATGTCCATCATCTCGACATGGGTAGCAGCTAGAAAAGCATGCATACGATGTTTGTATTCGTCAAACCTATCATGTTACACATCAGTATTTGTCTTGCATACTGATTTCTATCCATTGTGAGTGAGTGAAAACTGATTATATAAAGACTTGAAACTGCACTTTTTAATAAGAAAAACTAGATGAGATATAGAGCAAATAAGTTTTTAACAATGACTTATTAAAGAAACACCGCTCCGATACCAATTGTTGGTCCCTTGGAAAGGCTACACAAGTTTAGGGGGGGTGAATAAACTTGTCACTAAAAACTTGATTTTAAGCTTTTAAGGTTCAGTTAAAACTTGTGTGGAGTTAAGCTAACAAGGCTGAGTCTAAGTCAAAGCTGACTTATAAAAAAACTGAGTCAACCGGCAGCGGATATAATTCTAGCCTTTTTCTTGATCTTGTTATTCTATGTGAAAGCTGAGTGTGTGAAACTGAATTCTGGTGAATGTCAGTTTGTGAGCTGTGAGTTTGTGTAACAATCAGTTCTCAATATGCTGTGAAAACAATAATAAATGTTGTAATAATAAATAACAAAATGTAAATGCGTAAAGTAAATGAAACAAGAATTATAGAGGTTCCAGGTGGTGTAATCCTGTCAATCCTCTCTTCCCCTGTGGAGTAGGAGAAAAATTCCATCAGAACTTCTTGTGGTGAATTGTTACAAAAAGTCCTAAACAATAGTCCTTGGCTAATCCAAGCTTCACTATCTAAACAATCAAAGAAGATGTTTGATTGCTGCTCTTCAAATGCTTGAGCCACTGGTCCTTGAAGGATTACGTATGCCTCTTCACCAGCTACCACCACAAACACTGCTCATACGACTGTCCTTGGAAAATCCTTCACCGGATTGCTTCACAGTCTTAACCATTGAATGAGAATCAAAGTTGGGTTGAGAATCAATAAATTGATTCTTGTTTGTGGTTCTTCAAAGTGTCTGATTCTAGAAAAGTTCTGTGTAGCTTGAACACTTGAAAAAATTCTTGATTGATCTTGTTAGCGCAGAGATGATTGCAATTCGATGAACGAGACTTTTGCACAAAAATGATTGTAATCTTGTTAATTCATTCGTGTTGATCCTTGATGCAAAGTACTCTATTTATAGTGTAACGTCCAATGTTCATCTTGCTTGAATTCAAATTGTATCAATGTCTACCTTGTGACGGCTATATTTTGTGACCGTTCTGACTTGTCAGTATTTCATCCAATAGAATTGCTTCCTTTACAACGTTCGACTGTACTATCAGTTTGTTGGATGACTGACTTATAAAAATGAGTATTCTGATCAATTTTATGTTGAGTTTGACAGTTGTCAGTTTCTTGAGTGACTTGGAGCATTAACATAGATTTTACTCTTCTTCAAATATTAGTACTCCAGTTTTTCATCTGATTATAATTGACTTAACCAAAGTACACCATAAGCATATATCTTCTAAGAGTTCATTGTCCTTATGTCTCTTAGGTCTTCATACAAGATCTATAAAGTCAGTTTAGGTCACCACAAACTTGCCTAAAGTCTAACTTTACAGTATCGACTTTCATAACTGATTCTGAGCCATCAGTTCTTCAATCTTCTATAACTGAGTCTGTGTCCCTCGGTTCTTCTGTCTTCTAGATAAGCCAACTGAGTCTGTTCCCTCAACGAACTTACCTTCTTTAGTTCTGTCTTGGTGTAGTCTGAGTCAGTTTCAGTTTAGATGACTTGTCTTTCAAGTTTCTTAGATGATTTCTAGTTTTCATTCTAACGACTCTCTAACTATTACAGTGCTTGTCTGATGTAACCTATACAAATATCATACTCTAGTAGAACCTATACATCCAGTTCTAGGCATCTTTTAGCTTTTCACTATAACAGCTAGCTTCAGCATCACAGGTCATTCCTCGGACATCACAGGTCGGTTAGGACGAGATAGAAGCCCGACCTGCCCAGCTCTGTCATACGGACCTCAACAGCTCACCGTAGGTCGGCTAGAGCATATAATTATAAACACACGTTTATCAGGATAATTATGAGAAGAATCCCAAGCCGTTAAGACTCGGATCTTTAACATTAGAATACCGAGATTATCTACTAAAATTAAGGGATAAGAACGATTTTGTTGTACCTGTGAGACACGAAAGAAAGGTCCATGATGGACACGGCCCATAAAGGCCTAGGGCACAAATGTTCCCAATAAAAATGTTTAATAAGAACTACGACAGACTTGATTCCAATTGATGCTTTGGATATGTAGGAAATTTGGAGAGAGATCCCAGTCTCAGTCTAAATCACCCTAAAAAATCCTTCTCCCATTCATGCACTCTTATTGTTCATCCTTAATTCTATTACCTTCAGATTAAACAGCCCAGATTTTGTACCCCACAGATTTTGTTTCGTCAATACAATTCACGAGCTCAATTTGATCTGTTTACCTTTTAAATGAGCCAAACCCTAACATATATTTTTGCTCGTTCAGTAAACGAACAATTACAAATAAACTTGTGAACTAAATGAGCTTGAGCTCAAATAACATATACAACAATGCAAATACTTTATATATATACTATAATTAAATTGAGGGAAAGGTGGAAAAAAATAATAAATATTGTATTGGTAATGTAAAATGACATAAATAAAAACAAAACAAATTGTGAAAAATAACATAAAAAAATACGGAGGGAATAGGTTTTATCGGACTAGTTTGTATAAAAATTTGTTCACCTTTATATTTTCACCAAGGGACCTAGAAAGTGTGAAAAATTATACCCTGGTTGCTTCATACTATGCAAGTAAAGAGTATAGGTAAATAGCACGATTATTAATGGGAGACTTTATTGTCATCAGGTTCTCTCCTTTTCGTTTTCTCCTTTCTCTGAATGTCTTTTCAGCCGGTTCGCATCCTCTCCGTGGCAGTGCTTATATGCTACTTCCATCGTTCTGGGGAGCTTGCCGTTTAGCTTGGCGTAAGTGATGCCCCTGTCCTGGATACCGAGTCCCGATCCAGAAAATAACGCTCGACACGCATATAATTAAAATTTAATCTAATTATATACGTAATCCTTACGTAAGCAAACATCAGAGAACAAGCGGAAGACAAAACAACAGACTCGGGTACTTAAAACAACTAATAAAAGACCGAAAGTAACACATGGTGCAACTATTACATCGTCAAGACTATCTTTAACCATTAAATACAATATGTCCATCACAACTTGATAACCATAAACTCAATTTATCAATTTCTATCAATACAAGGATGAGAGGATCTATACCCAAATTGTAATATGGAAAGTAAATAACAATAGACGTCATCGGCATCATCTCCGGGTCACTCCTCAGAGGCCTCGAAAACGACCTACAAAAACACCACATTCTCAGGGTGGGTACAAGAGAGAATAGGGGGGGGGGGGGAGGGGTAAGTACATACGTATTTAGTAAGGGGTAGAAGAAATGGTCACAATATATATATATAACATACATCAAGATGAAGTCTACAATCGCTACCACATATGTTGTAATTGATATCACACTCATCCTCTACTAGATCACATAGTACATTTGCACAAGTTTGTTATGTCAATATCAAAGGACACTACGCATGGAGAGAAATGCACCACAACATTGGCGGCACCACTCATGGGGGCATGGACTCACAACATTGGCGGTACCACCCTTCTTGCATCTCTCCCATGGATGCTTACGAAAGGATTAATACTATGACAAATTAATTTTAGGGTAATTCTTTTCACGGTGACTCCATCTGAAGAGTGATCATACGAGGCATCAACATGATCACAAATTGTAAATCATCTGCACACTATATATGTGGCAGGTGCGAATCCATGAATTTGTTTCGGTGGGGTCATCGGAGTTTAAAACGATACTTTTATACATAAATTTGTTTCAGTAGGGCCATCAGAGTCTAAAGCAACATTTTTATACATAAATTTGTTTTAGTGAGTCACCAAATCCTAAAACTGCATTTTATTACTATAAAACGATATTTTTCAACAACAAAATTTTATCTTTAATGCTAAAAAAATTCCGACTCGCAATGGAGTAACGTGACCCAATCTCAACACACTTCCTCACCTTGTATGTGAAGTGACCATAGCAGGATTTCCCTAATATTTTTTTTCCGGAAAAGAAGAGAAGTTGTAAAAATTCTCTTCTTTGTCACGAATTATTCAATGGACCTACTTTCTCTTTCATAATCATACATTAAACTGGAAATTTGAATTGAAATATTCTTATCAAACATTGTACTTGTACTTGATATGTGAACTTGTAATGTTGTTTGATCCAATTAGCTAAGGTGTTTTTTTTTTCTTCGCTTAAAGCCTCTGGATATCCGGAACCAACTGATCCGACTAATCCAGAGTTCGAACCGGGTCGTGTCTGCAAAGTTTGGCTCTTACACATGAGTACGATCTGACCAAGAGCTCTTTCAACATGACGCCTCAGAAAGAATCGAACCCGTGACCTCCCTATGTATTCTCAAGTCACTTGCCACTTGAGCCAATCTATTTGGTTAGCTAAGGTGGCTTTGAAAGAACACAAAAGTTGTTGGTGATTTAAGTATAACCATGTCCATTTGTGTAATTAAGGGTCTGGTACAAAGATGGGTGAACTCGAAACACTCTATTGTGGGTTTGAAGGTGCGGAGTGCACGCTCATATAAGTGTTTACGAGTTTACAGATGTAAATGATCAAGTAGAGTTCGAAAAGCTACTTAAAAGACACGAAAATTCGTTCTTGGAAAAACTGTGTCACACGCCAGCCACAGGCGCCAACCTGTGAATTTTTTCAAGAGGAATTTTGGACAGGTTCTATTTCGGATTTCTGGTGTTCACAGGCCAGCCACAGGCGCCCGCCTGTGACTCGATTTTGTGAATTGGTGTGTCTTTTCAGTGTTTTTCGACAGTTTCTTCCATATAACACCTTTCCAAAAAGGTGTCTATATGTTAAAACGTTTTTTAACCAACTAACTTGATCATTTTGAGAGTATAAAATGAAATCATTCAAGTTCTTCTTCATCTTTGAGAGTCAAATAACTTCAACAAAACTCCTTAAGTATTCTTCTCGTTTGGTGCCAAAAAAGTGAAGGGAAATGTAGTCTTATCTCACAAAAGTATTTGTATAACCCGAGGCATCTTATAAGGATCAAATAACTTTTATAGGAAAGTGTTTATCACGATTCTACGTTATATCAAGCATACGTTGTCTGCGTTTTTCTGCGGTTTCTTGCGTTTTTGTTTTGACATTGTTGTTCCCTTGAAAGCCATATTTCTACAACAATCTACAAAAGTTATTTCATAATTTCTGCAATGTCGAGTGTCAAGGAGATGACTGCAAACTTTGGAAAATTGGAAAAGTTTGAAGGTGTCAATTTTCGAAGATGGCAAAGGAAGATGAGCGCACTTTCTGCTAACAACATTGAAGGTGGTGTATATACTAAGTACACCGATGCCTGAAGTATTGGATGATGGACCATTGGAGGAACTGAGGAGGAAGAACAAATGGGAGAATGATGACTACATCTGTAGAGGTCACATTCTAAACGGTATGTCTGATTCATTATTTGACATTTACCAAAATGTTGAGTCTGCGAAAGAACTTTGGGATTCGCTATAGTCTAAATACATGAATGAAGATGCCTCTAGTAAAACTTTCTTGGTTGGTAATTTCATGAAATATAACATTGTAGATTCAAGGTCGGTAATGGAACAATATAATGAATTACTGCGCATTTTGGGTCAATTTGCACAACATAAAATGGAAATGGATGAGTCTATTTCGGTGTCAAACATTATAGATAAGTTACCACCATCATGGAAAGATTTTAAACACATGTTAAAGCACAAAAAGGAAGAATTATCTCTGGTAATGTTGTAAATATTGTTATCACAAATCCTGATGTTAATAGTTCTGTTTTGTGGCATGCTCGGTTGGGACATGTTAATTATAAACGTTTGTTGGTAATGTCTAAAAATGAGTTAATTCCATCTTTTGACATGAATATGAATAAGTGTAATACTTGTATGTTAAATAAAATTGTGAGACGACCTTTTCATAGTGTTGAAAGGTTATCTTCCGTATGAAACAACCGGAGGGATTTGTTATGCCTGGTAATGAGCATAAGGTGTGTAAGATTGGTAAATCATTGTATGGGCTTAAACAAACTCCTAAACAATGGCATCATAAATTTGATGAAGTTGTCTTGTCTAATGGTTTTAAGCTTAACCAATCAGACAAGTGTATATATAGCAAATTTTACAATACCGGTAATGGTGTGATAATTTGCTTATATGTTGATGACATGTTAATCTTTGGAACTAACCAAGAACAAGTTGACCTTTGTAAGGCCTTTTTGTCATCAAGTTTCTCTATGAAAGAGATGGAGGAGGCGGATGTGATTCTTGGAATCAAGATCAAACGGAGTGACAAAGGGATCTCTTTGACACAATCTCATTATATTGAGAAAGTGTTGAAGAAATTCAATTGTGAAAATTTTACTCCAGCCAATACTCCCATGGATCCTAATGAGAAACTCATGCCTAATACGGGAAATCCGATATTACAACTTGAGTATTCTCGGGTGATAGGATGTTTGATGTATGCTATAACTAGCACACGTCCGGATATTGCTTATGCGGTTGGAAAGCTATGCAGGTTCACGAGTAATCCGATTAGTCCTCATTGGCGTGTGGTAACTCGTGTACTAAGGTATCTTAAGTTAACCAAGGATTTTGGCTTGACTTATGTTGGTTATCCTTCAGTAATAGAAGGATATTCAGATGCTAGTTGGATATCCAATGTAGAGGATCATTCTTCTACTAGTGGTTGGGTGTTTTTACTTGGAGGAGGTGCCATTTCTTGGGCTTCCAAAAAGAAAACTTGCATTACTAGCTCGACTATCGGAATTTGTTGCCTTAGCAGCAACCGGAAAAGAGGTAGAATGACTTAGGAATTTGATCTATGAAATTCCATTATGGCCTAAACCAATATCACCCATTTCTATCCATTGTGATACTGCATCTACCTTGTCTAAATCATATAGTCAAGTGTATAATGGTAAGTCGCGACACCTGGGCATTAGACATAGTGCGGTACGTGAGTTGATTACTCATGGGGTGATTTCGGTTGTTTTGTGAGATCTCAACATAATTTAGCTGATCACTTAACCTAAGATTGGCTAGAGACTTGGTACAAAAGTCGGTAATCAGGATGGGTTTACAACCCATATAAATCTTGGTGATAGGATTCCCAATTCCCCTCTAATACAATGTTAGAGGCAGAATTCAATGTGGAATGCCTATTGTCTTAGATTTGAGCACATGATATTGTCCCGGGGGTATGTGCTATGACCTGCAAGATTAGGTTGAAGATGTTCTTCTTAATGAGTCTTTTGACAAAGTGCTATTGCAGGTGCACGATCAATAAAAGGCTCACCTATATGAGTATGAAGTTTGGCCGCTTCAAGAAAGTTCTAGGGTTGGCTTTCTATATGCTCAAGAATAGATATGGACACAAGGCCTGTTTAATTAGTGTCAGGAATAAACTTTTGGAGTTATCTTAACTCATATGTGTATATTATCTTCATGTATTCAAAACGTGTAATGGGGTTCAATGCTTAGACACACCCCGATACTCGAATATTTGAAAAGTGTAATATTACTAGGTGGTAATTCAATCTTCAAGACATTATCATTGATGCATGAGTTGTTATGTTTTGACTGATCTTCAGCTAAACCAAGGATTACACTTAAATGGGGGAGGATTGTTGGTGATTTAAGTATAACCACGTCCATTTGTGTAATTAAGGGTTTGGTACAAAGATGGGTGAACTCGAAACACTCTATTGTGGGTTTGGAGGTGCGGAGTGCACACTCATATAAGTGTTTACGAGTTTACGGATGTAAATGATCAAGTAGAGTTCGAAAAGCTACTTAAAAGACACGAAAATTCGTTCTAGTCATCAAGTCCAGTTCTAATACGGGATTTGTATCGGTTGTTCGAGCGAGTCTAGAGATTAATCACGTTAGGTGAGTCGGTCTTCTAAAGGGAGGATTGACGAGCTTCGCGTAGGGTGTGAATAACACTAGAATTAGGACTCGACACCTATGAGTTATCGTTAGACGGTGAAGTAAGGTAAGGCACACTCCCGGGGTAATCTGTTTAAGGGTAACGTAATCCGTTGGATCGTAGTTCGGCCATACTTCTTTTAATTGTTTAGAATTTCGAGTAGTGTAATATTTCTTTTATGCAATAGTATAACTTCATATCTATCTGTTTGACCTGAACTGAGTGCTAAGTCAACTGTGGTATTCAAAAACCAATCTTTGTGGGTTCGACCTCGGACTCCTCAAGCACTATCCTACAATCGACCCGGTCCACTGCCGGTTAGAAAGTAGATTTTTCTAAGGTTTCGAGTTTTTACTTGATCGACCGGACTTAGAAAATCCGCTTATCAAGTTGGCGCCGTTGCCGGGGATTGGCAACGCTTTGATATCACAAAAGTTGACCGAAAGCTTGGGCTTAGGTCGTTTTCTTTTATTGTTTTCTTTTTGTTTGATTTGACTTGCAGTGTATGACCCGGAGTTCTGGGACTCCTCTAGATCCTTTTTACCCGGAGATTGATAGGCACGCAAGCCAATTGAGGAGAAGATCATCTGCCTCGGTTTCAGACACCGTGGACGGACAAGAAGCTTCGGATTCTTCTTCAGAGGGAGAAGGTATGACGACCAACGGAAGAGATAGGTTGAATGGTGATGGTACATCTCAAGTTGGAGGATTGGGCCATCTAAACACCCCTCCTCCACGTGAAAGAAATCCTGTGAACCCTCCTTTGGTTGCAAGGACAGATGGGAGGAATTTGTTCGATCCCGCTTTGGAAGGGGATGTACAACTTCAGCAACAAGCACTGGGTCAGGACAATCAGCAGTTACTTCAGTTGGTTCAACAATTAGCGGCACAGAATCAGCTTCTTCAAGCTAATCAGAATAACCCGAATCAACAGCAACAGAATGACCCACCTGCCAATCAAGGGTTTGTTTCAGCGAGAGATTATGTGGTTACTCCATACCAAGGGACTGGCCATAATCCGATCAGAATTCCCGCTATCCATGCTAACAACATGGAACCAAAGCAAAATGTTATAAATCTTATTAGTGAGAATGCGGTTTTCTATGGGCAAAGGAATGAGGATCCTAATGAGTTTTTGGACAATTACCTACAAATAATCTCGACATTGAAGTATAATGGAGTGACCGAGGAGGCACTCAAGTTGATGATGTTTCAGTTTGCTTTGAGAGGGGCTGCAAAAACATGGTTTAATACCCTACCAAATGGCTCCCTATCTACTTGGGCGGAAGTGACCGATGTTTTTCTGAAAAAGTATTTTCCTCCGGCAAAGATTGAAGATTTGAAGCGTGAAATTCATAACTTTAGTGGGAGAAAAGGAGAGACTATGAAAGAGACAGTTGATAGGTTCAGAGCTTTGATGAAAAAGTGCCCTCCCCACAATTTGAGTACGGTTGAACAAGTCATAAAAATCTATCGAGCCTTGGATTAATCGGATAGAAATCTTTTGGAAGCGGCAAGTGGAAAGGGTTTGACAAGGATTGATCCCGAGTTGGCTATGCAACATATTAATGATGCAATTGAAAGGGATGATGAATGGGTTTCAAGTTCAGGGACAGACAACCCGAATGAATCTCAACAAACTGTCAAGCACTTGAAGAACAGTTGGACAAAGAGACAGCTGCACACAATGAGTTGTTGGCACTGCAAACCAAGGTGAAGAAAATGGAAGATGCATTACAGGTTTGTCAGTTATGTGGAGGTAATCATTCGGCTCAGTTTTGTTCGAATCCGAGTAGGTCGGTTTATCCTCAACAGTTACCTCGACAGACACCACAGCCGTTCCCACAGCCGATTCCTCAACAACCTATAACAAGTGTGTCTCAGCCACAACCAGTTGCAGTGGTGGAAGAGTTGGTAGCCGCACTCAACAGATTGGGAGTGGGAAGCTCGAGTGGTAGTAGTCAACAAAGTCCCGGGAAGAACCTTCAGTTTGGGCAACAGCAGAGTTTTGGTGGGCCAGTAAATCCAAACAATCAGTGGGGTAATAATCCAAACTTGCAAGTTCCACCATACTATCAAGATTTTGAATCATGAATGGGACTTGGCATGGAAGAAGAGATGCAACCGAATGATGTAAGTTACATTGGAAATAATTCTGGAGGGAATTGGAATCACAACAATTCTGGGAATAATGGGAGGAACCAGAATTTTGGGAATTCATGGAATAACAACCAGCAAGGCCAAAATTGGAACCAAGGAAATCAAGGTGGCCAAGGGAATTGGGACCGAGGCAACCGAGGGTGGAACCAAAATAATCAAGGCCAAGGCAACCGAGGTTGGAATCAGCATAGAGAGCAAGGGAACCCTCAGAATTTCCAAGGTGGTTGGAGAGAGAATAATCAAGGTAGTTGGGGTCGACAACATCAAAACTTCAACAACCAAGGTTATGAAAGCCAAAATCAAAATTCAAGTAACCAGAGTTGGGGTCAGAATCGACAAGGCCAATGGGGCAATAATCAGAATAGAGATCATGAGAGTCGAGAGCAAGGGCAACAAGTCAGCAACCAACAGAATACTCAACAAGCCGGAAATCAAAATTCTGAGACTTATTAACATCCAAATGCCCATAAGCAAAACAGCTCCTATAACCAACAAGGGGGTATTCCGGGAAGTCAAAGGAAGTCTTCGGATGAATGTCTTGATCAGTTGAATAAGCTTGTGATTGAACAGAGAGCGGCCATACGGAATTTGGAGATTCAGGTGGGCCAGTTGACCGAGAATAGATCTCAACCGCCTTTGAGTACGGGGCTACCTAGTAACACGGAGAGGAACCCCAAGGAATCTAAAGATGTTTGTGCGGTAGTCACGCGGAGTGGTAAAGAGACGGGTCAACAAGGTCGAGAACTTGAGAAGATGATGCCAAACTCCGAGAAAGAGAAATTTTGTGATTACAAAGGACCGTTGGGTGAGCAAGAAGGGTTTGATGAGGATGTTGAGAAAAGGGATGAAAAAGAGAGAATCTCGAGGTTGGAAAGGGAAGTGGAAGAATACAAGCGAAAGTGGGAAGAAGCTGGGAGGCCAAAGTCAGATACGATAATCATTGATGTGAAGGAAGAAGAGCCATCGCCACCACTCAGGCCTAAAGGTAGTAAAGGTAAAATTCCCCCTCCTCCCCCGGGTTTTGATGTGACCACTTTACCATTTCCTCCCAAAACAACTAAAAAGGAGGTCTTGACCCAAAGTGAAGCCAAATTTTTAGAAATGTTGAGGAAATTTGAAGTGACCATGCCAATGTTGGATATCATTGCTAACATCCCATCGTATTTCATGTTTTTAGAGAATATGCTTTCAAGTAAAGAGAAAATGCAACAGATGGTCCAGTTTAGTTATGAATGTTCCGCCATTTTTGAGAATAAAGTCCCTCCAAAAGTTCAAAATAGGGGCAGTTTTACTATCCCGATAACCATAGGAGAGACTGTTTTCAAAAATGTGCTTTTCGATTTGGGGGCATCGGTTAGTTTGATGCCAAAATCAGTTTATGATAAGTTGGGCCTAGGGAGATTAGAACCAACGGGCATGACTTTGCAAATGGCGGATAGGTCAGTTAGGACACCGCTAGGGGTAGCCGAGGATGTGTTGGTTCAAGTTGACAAATTTGTGTTTCCGGTTGATTTCGTGGTTCTTGATATGGACACTGATTCTAAGACACCTCTTTTGTTAGGTCGGCCTTTCCTAAATACTGGGGAGACCTTGATAGATGTTAAGAGGGGGGATATAATTTTAAGAGTTGGTCAAGATAGTGTCAAGATTAATGTGTATAAAACCATGAAACACCCCGAGGATGAGATGAACGATTGTTTTTCGATAGATGTCATCCACCCGTGTGTTTTGGAGAATGTGAATTTGCAGGGGCACAAGGAACCATTGGAGAAATGTTTGATGAAATCATGCAAGGTGACTGACGACAGCCGGGTGATGCGAGTTTATGCCATGCATCTCGAGGCGGGTGAGTTCATGGAAGCTAGCTGGACTAAGAAACTGGATCTCGGTTCGCCAGAGGATATGCCAAAGCCATCTATTGAGGAACCACCGACGGATTTGGAGTTGAAACCGCTTCCTCAACACCTCAAATATGTTTTTCTTGAAGGTAGTGATTTACTTCCAGTTATTATATCTGCTTCACTAACAGCCTTGCAGGAAGTAAAGCTAGTTCAAGTCTTGAAGAAGAGGAAATGAGCTTTTGGATGGAAAATGGTGGATATCAAGGGGATTAGTGCCGACATATGTAAGCACAAAATCATCCTCGAGGATGGGGCGAGACCGAGGCGTCAACCGCAAAGGAGACTGAACCCGTATTTACTGGAAGTGGTAAGAAAGGAAGTGGTGAAGATGTTGATGTTGGGCATCATGTACCCCATCTCGGATAGTGAGTCCCACACAGGTGGTACCTAAGAAGGGCGGCATTACGGTGCTAACAAATGAGCAAGGTGAGTCTTTTTCTGTACGCCCTGTTACTGGTCATCGAGTCTGCATTGATTTTCGCATGTTGAATGAAAAGACTAGGAAGGATCATTTCCCACTCCCGTTTGTTGATCAAGAGTTAGATAAGCTTGCTGGTCATGCATTTTATTGTTTTCTTGACGGATTTAGTGGTTATTATCAGATTCACATTGATGTCAATGACCAAGAAAAGACCATGTTTACTTGTCCCTATGGCACCTTTGCATTTCGAAGAATGCCTTTCGGGTTGTGTAACGCACCCGCGACATTTCAGAGATGCATGCTTGCCATTTTTGCTGATTTGATAGATAAGTGTATGGCGGTGTTTATGGATGATTTTACAGTTTTTGGGGACAGTTTTGATGCATGCTTGACTAATATAGATAGGGTGCTCGCTAGGTGTGAGGAGACAGATTTGATTTTGAACTGGGAGAAGTGTCATTTTATGGTGACTTAGGGAATTGTCCTAGGTCATAAGGTCTCAGCTGAGGGGATAGAGGTTGATAGGGCTAAGGTAGATGCTATTTCTAGGTTGCCTATGCCTACTAGTTTGAAAACGTTAAGATCTTTCTTGGGACATGCGGGGTTTTATCGTAGATTTATCCCTAAGTTTTTCCCAAAAGGCTACACCTCTTACTTCTAGATTGAAGAAGTGAGTAAATGTGACTTTTGATGATGAGTGTGTGGAAGCTTTCGAGGAGATTAAAAGGCTTTTGACTGAGGCTCCTATTTTGATAGCTCCAAATTGGGAGCAAGAGTTTGAGGTTATGTGCGATGCTAGCGATTTGGCAGTAGGAGCAGTGTTAGGACAAAAGGTGGATAAGTTGTTTCGACCGATTTATTATGCCAGTCACACCTTGAATCCGGCCCAACAGAACTACACTACGACTGAGAAAGAATTGTTGGCGGTAGTTTTTGCTTTCGACAAGTTTAGATCCTATCTGGTGGGGTCTAAAGTGATTGTCCATACGGACCATTCCGCATTGCAATATTTGTTCGCTAAGAAGGATGCGAAACTGCGTTTGTTGAGATGGATTTTGCTCCTTCAAGAGTTTGATGTGGAAATTAAAAACCGTAAAGGTTGTGAGAATGTGGTAGCCAATCACCTTAGTCGGATTGAGCCAGTTGAGGGTGACGAATCAGAAAGGGTTGAAATAGATGACTCGTTTCCGGATGAGCGACTTTTTGTTGTACACACTATGTTACCGGAAAAACGAGGGAATTTTCTGAAGAAAGGAAAGGAGGGAGCTCCGTGGTTTACACCGATAGTGAATTACCTGGAAAGTGGATTTATCGAGTCGGAGTTAGATGAGAATCAGAGGAGGAAGTTAGTGAGTGAGGCTAGATACTTCGTTTGGGAGGATCCCTACTTGTTTCGATTGTGTGCTGATGGCATTTTGAGAAGATGTATAACTGAGGGCGAGAGATTGAACGTGTTATCCTTTTGCCATGATAGAGAGGCCGGGGGCCATTTCTCGGGACAAAGGACCGCATTGAAGGTTTTGCAAAGCGGGCTATATTGGCCGATAATTTTTAAGGATGCCTACGCTTATGTAAAAACCTGTGACGCGTATCAACGTTCAGGGAGAATTTCTAGGAAAAATGAGATGCCTCAACGACCTATCATTGTTTGTGAGGTCTTCGCATTTGGGGAATTGACTTTGTGGGACCCTACCCTTCTTCTTTTGGCAACAAGTTCATTTTGGTAGCTTGTGATTACGTCTCGAAGTGGGTGGAAGCGATTGCATCCCCCACTAATGACAGACACGTGGTCATTAAGTTTCTAAAAAAGTTCATTTTCACACGGTTTGGAGTACCTAGAACTATCATTTCTGACAATGGCACTCATTTTGCGAATAGAGATTTAGATAAGCTACTCCTTAAGTATGGGGTGACTCATAAGTTGGGAACGGCTTATCACCCTCAAACGAGTGGCCAAGTGGAGGTTTCAAACCGAGGTATTAAATGGATTCTTGAACGAACTGTTGATAAAAATTCTAAGAGTTGGTCCAAAAAGTTGGATGACGCTCATTGGGCTCAAAGAACCGCATTTAAGACTCCAATTGGTATGTCGCCGTACATGATTGTCTTTGGAAAAAAGTGTCACTTACCAGTGGAGGTTGAGCATAGAGCGCATTGGGCTATTAAAGAGTTAAATATGGATGAGACTCTTAGTGGAGAGAGAAGGATGGCTCAATTAGTTGAATTGGAGGAGTTTCGACTACGAGCCTATGATTGTTCGGCAAGATACAAAGAGAAAACCAAGCTCCTCCACGATCAATTGATAAAGCCAAAGATGTTTGAGGTAGGAGATGAGGTTCTGTTGTATGATATTCGTTTGCATCTTTTTCCGGGAAAGTTGATGTCTCGATGGTCGGGACCTTACACAGTTGAGAGGATTTTTGACTCGGGGGCTGTAGAGATAAAGCACACCAAGCATGGGACTTCAATCACAAATGGACTTCGTTTGAAGAAATATGAAAAGTTGCCGTTTGATGAAGCTCTCAAGTGGTGATTTTGGAGGACCCTAAGATAGAGGAAGCCAATTGTTTAGTCCCGTCATGGACTCCAATGCATGACATCTTAACCTTATAACTCACCGTTCGTTTTCTTTCTACACCTCGTCCTCCTCGCTCGTATCGGTAGTATAATCTTGAAAAAACCGATATAGTATAAGTCACTATGTCGAGCCAACGACAGAAAACAAAGGCGCTCGGTGGGAGGCAACCCATCATTTCCTGTGTTTTTGCTGGTTTTGAATTCGTTTTGCAGTGTTTTGGTGTTGAGGATTGAATCCGGATGATCCCGAGGGGCCTTCATGCTTAAAATTCACTTATCCTCTGTTTTTATCCTTGTCCGGACGGACACACACACCCATCCGTCCGGATGGATCTCTGGTTTTTACAATGATCTTGGCTTTCACTTGTCCGGACGGACAAACATACCCATCCGTCCGGATATATCACTGGTTTTTACATTGGCTTGGCAGACACCTGTCCGTCCGGACATCAATTCCATCCATCCGGACGGTTCATCCCTTGTCCGTCCGGATAGAAACCTGTCCGTCCGGACACACTCAAAAATCCCTATAACCACCGATTTTCTTCACCATCTTCTTCATTCATCCCTCAAAGCACAAACCGTTGCAACCGACCCCTCCTCTCCCCAAAACACCAATTTCTTATTTCTTCACCGTTTTCATCCATTCTCGTTGCTATAACCACCTTATTACCTCCTCTCTTCGATTCTCCAACCAAAATCATCAAACAAACACTCATTTTGGAGAATCAGAGATTTGACCTTCGTTTTGCTCCGTTACAAAAAAATCCAATTTTTGGCCCATTCGTGGATCGTTCGCGGATTCCTTCTGCACCACTGCACTCCTAACACCGATTTTGGTAAGTATCAACAAACCTTTTTGAGTTTTTCCAACTTTTTCTCGGGGTCGATTTTCGAGTCGAGCCTCGATCGAGCTTTTACTGATTTTGTTCTTTTCCTCGTTTTTGTTGTTTTACTGTTGTTTTTGGCGGTGTTGGGTGTTGTGGGTACGTCTGCATGGATGTTTTGGGCTGGTTTGGTTGTTTGTTTTGGTCTTTTTTTTTTGGATTACGGTTTTGGGTGCGGTTTGGGGTTGATTGTGTTGGTGTGTTGATTGTGGTGGTTTGTTTTGGTTCAGTTGTGTGAGAATGAGTCCAAAAGTCAGGTTTACGGCTGGAAAGGGCAAGGGGAAAGTTGTAGAACCCCCTCAGAAAAAGTTAAGGCTTGAGGACATTCCGGTTGATTCGTTAAACAGGCCCCTAGTCATAGGTGAAGACAGAGAACGTAGACCTGTTAGAGAGGCTAGGAAAAGGCCCTAGTATGGAGATCTGGTAGATGAGACTGATAGGGATTCGGATGCTAATTCTGACGATGAGGAGGAACCTTTGGTAGACCCGAGACAGGCCAAGTCTCGTCTGATTGAACCGACTGCGGGTGCAAGTGTGCCAGTTGGGCAGCCTAGTGAGGTTAGGACAGCCCCGGGAGGTCAAGTGGTGACCCCCGAGAGGGTTCGAGTTTCAGATCTGAAAGCTGCGGCAAGGAAGGCACCTAGGGGAGTTGTGCCTTATCGAGAGAGGTTCGTTAATGATGATGCGGAACTGGCTTTTAGGATGAGGTTTAAAGGTAGAGAGATCCTAGAAAGGGAGGTCGATATGGAAAGAGTTTCAGGGACAATCTGATAAAGCGGAAGTGGGTTGACTTTGTCAAGGTACCGGATTTCAATTTGAGGAAACCGAATTACACGTTGGCCCGGGAGTTTTTGGCCAATTTGAGTGAGGTGGACCTAGAAACGGGTGTAGTTCGAGTTAGAAATGTGGATGTGCCCTTCACCCCTGAGGCTATTTCTGCTTTTTATAAGGCTCCGGTTGTCACTATGGATTTCTTGGATGTTATTAAGGAGAAGCAAGAAAAGGGAGAGGATCCGTTTGAGGAGCTTCGGTTAGCAATCAGCCCTAAGATTCCTTGGTCCACGAGACCCAGTGGGGTCACTCATGTCCGGTATATGCTTAAGATGACTAATTTTCCTCGAAACTAGAAGGTTAAGGCTCGGTTTGTACAAAATCGCCTCCTCCCAAAGGATAATTTTCACAAGTTCATCATGATAGATTTGGCGATGCTGTATGCGTTACACTTTGAGTTACCGATTGATGTTGGCCGGGTTTTATAAGGAGAGCTTACCAGAAATCGAAAGGATCAACGTTCGAAGCTCATGTGTATTCATCTGTTGAATGGGTTGTGTCTGCGAGCCGGGGTGAAGGAGTATGACGAGGATGAACGATATCTAAAGAAGCCCGTTTCCTTAAGTCCTCAGCATGAGTCAAACCCGGTTAAGTTACCTGTCGAGGGTGAAGATGAGCTAGAGGTTCAGGATCCTGTTACCGAGCCAGTAGAGGAGACTGCATCAGGTTTCGTTCCTACAATCCTCATTGCTGCTCGCAATCGTTATTTGTTGATGGATGGGGTGCGTCAGATGTTAGACCGGCAGAGGGTGCAGATGAATACAGTTATTCAGGGTTTGCAGGCACTTGGGACACTTGTACCGGCGATGCCAGAGCTTGCCTTGGACACACGATCTTACGAGTTTGCACCAGTTCTTGAGGAGGCCATAGCACTTTGTGTCGAGGAGGATGCGGTTGAGATGGCTTTTAGAGCTGCTGCGTCTGCTCCAGTGGATGAGGCTGGCCCCTCTCAGACCGTTCCAGCTCCGACTCCTGCTCCAGCTCCGACATCTCAGGCCATTCCAGTTTCGACTTCTGAGACTCCTCCTACTACGTCTACAGATGCTGCAGGCACAATACCACCTACATCCGAGGATCGACGAGCACGTAGAGTTTATGCTGTTCCTTTTTACGTCGTTCCTTAGATTGTCACTTCTTGTTTTTGTTGGACTTGTCCCTTATCTTTCTGGGCTATTTTGAGATGACTTTGTTGCTACTTTGCTCTTGATCCGTGGTTGTAAGGCGTAAGGCGCGTACTTTTTCACCTTTTCATGCCTTCTGTGACTATGCCTTGGATTTGACTTGGGTTAAGATTTTATTTTGAGCACGTTTAAACGTGTTGGTTGTTTATTGTATGGTTGATTCGTATTTTGACTATCTCTATGCCATATGTTCAAGTCTTCTGACGTGACGAGGTCGTTTATATTTATCACCCCCGGATTCTCCCCATATTATATGCTTTGGCACGCGGACCATGTCCCGTGCATGTATTTCTTGGATGTTTTTCAATGACTAGGGATTCGGGATGGACTACTTTCACGACCGTTACGGGACTTGATCGCGCCGTTTTGCCGGGCTCATAAGCTAAGTCTTTCTTTTTCCTTCTCGTTCACACACCGAGGACGGTGCTTCACTTAAGTGGGGGGGGGGGGACGACTTAGCTTATTCGCTTGTTCTTAAAAGTATTATGCCGTGATGTGATAAACTTGGTTTTTACTCGTTTCCGAGTCGATTTTTAGGCCGTTTTTCAAAATTTTCCAAGATTTTAACACCACGTTATATGCATGCTGTTCACAATTGAGTGGTGAAAGGTCTTTAGTTTTGTGAATGTCTCACAGTGAGTCTATATTGTCATGATACGGAACACTTTTTAGTACACGTTTGACGACGGTTATGCTTATCACGATTACTTTACACACCTGTACCCCTAGTTTCGAGGCGAAATAGAAGGATTGGCCTTGGTAGGAACACGGGATGACAGTTTTGGCGTTCTTTTTTACCTTACTTTAGCCAAATAAGCATGAGCCGAATGTTTGACCTTCGTAGCCCCTCTCAGCCTTGATAGAATGGTCCGACCACCATTCGCTTTATAGCCGTTTCGTTACTTAGTCAGAAACCTACCCTTGAGCCTTATTTTGGTCACATTCCCTTCATTTGACCCTATGAGTGGACTTAGTCTCTTGTTAAACCATACTTGCCAAGGCAAATGTGGGGTGGGGGGAGATGTTGTTTTTGAGTCGGGTTGTTGTTTCCTCAGTTTTAGAGCTATAAGGAGAGGAGGAGCTCAGTGGGGCTGGATGCTCGGGTTTCATTTCAAAAAAAAAAAAATTCAAATCAAATAATTGTGTTTATATAGAAATAAAGGGTTGAAAAAGGCAATGAGCTTAAAGCAATGATGATGTTAGGGTTGGGATAGTCAGATAGGTACTAAGTATTCGAGCTCATCTCACGACACTTGAAACATAGTCGAGTTTGGCAATGAGTTCGGGTATTTTAGTGTCCTATAGTTCCCAAAGTGTTGAAAATGATCAAAAAGGAGTTTGGTGGGTTTGTTTGGTAAAGAAGACGTGGTACGTGTTTGGATTATGTTCACTCGTACTTCTTTTCTCCAGTTTCCCAAATTACCCTTTTCGATTAACCGAATTCACCCTAGCCTAACGTTATAACCATTCAAGTCCTGCTGGACCGTGTTTAACCTTGGTTAGTCCCGATTAGTGGAGATTCTAGGAAGGGCAGGATTGTGTAAAGTCATTTGTCCGGTATTCCAAGCCCGAAATCGTATTAAGAATAAGTCGTCGTCATTCAACACACACTCACTCCATGTCATGATCCAGTAGAGTCAAAGTAATGCATTCACTTAACTAAGTTCTTTTCACCTCGATATTTTGAAATGCATGCATGTACCGTAAATTTGATTCCTTGGTATTGTTTGAACGCCTAATTTACTCGAGGACGAGTAAAGGCTAAGTGTGGGGTGGTGATAGGAACAACTTTACAGTACATTTATGTACAGTTCAGCCCACGATTATCACATTTCTAGCATGTTTCGGGTGAGTTTGGACCCTATTTTGAGTATTAAATGAGGTTTTATTGCTTGGCGAGTGACTGTCGGTTTTCCGTAAACTCGACCTTATTTTAGAATTTTATACTCGTTTTTCCCGATCACCCGTAGTTTGCGGGGTTATGCGTTCGCTTGTTGTTTTCATATGGATGCAGGACTAGGGTGTCTCGAGGGCCCGAAAGGCGAGAATTATGGAGTTTAGAAGTGCCCGAGGCGAAACACGGAGGTTGAAGGTGAAAAAAGTGAAGATTTTGGGTCACATGGCTGTCCGGACGGACAAAAAACCTCTCGTCCGGACGGCTAACTCTCTGGAAAATGGATTCTTGGCTGCAAAAGTTTGTCCGGACGGACAAGGTGTTGTGTCCGGATGGCTAACTCTCTGGAAATTGGGAAAACTTTGATGAATAATTCGTCCGGACGGACAGAACCAGCATCCGGACGGACAAGAGCATTTCATCCGGACGGACATCTATGCATCCGTCCGGACACTTGGAAAATCAACAACAGTCCGGCCGGACATGGTGGATATCAATACGGACTGAAGACTTTCTATATAAAGCTGCTCATTTCACACACAGACGCAGACAGAGTTGAAGAAGTAGATAGCAAGTTTCCCATTTTAGCTTTTTTGGAGATTTTGGGCGATTTGCTTGGTCTTTTAGAGTTAGACTAAGTATTTTATATCATTAGAATCCTCATTCAATCCTCTCTTTGATCTACTAACTTTTAGCTTCGATCCGTAACTTTTCACTTGACAAAAATTCGATCTTTTGTAAGCACATTTGGCACCTCCATCAAGTTGAGTAAAGTAAGTATGTTCTTTTGTTATTTTATTGTTGTTGTGATGTTTTTCTTCCGTTTTTATTGCTTAGATTCGATTATGAGTAGCTAGATTCTTCGTATGGTTGAACTATGTGAAGGCGGGTGAATCACCGTTAGATTGATGAACCGGGAGGTAGTGTAGCGCGTAAATAAACGTTCTAATTGATAATCCGTATCTCGAAACTTGTTTGAATCGTTTTTGAGCTAGATTGATCACCTAGTTCACCATTGCACACACTTAGCTTATAAATGTATGTTGCGGCGACGTGTGGGAACGGGGTTTCGGGACCGTAGAGATTTTGGACTTGAAAGGTAGTTTGACACATACCCGTGTACTAGATTGACGCCCTAGTCATCAAGTCCAGTTCTAATACGGGGTTTGTATCGGTTGTTCGAGCGATTCTAGAGCTTAATCACGTTAGGTGAGTCGGTCTTCTAAAGGGAGGATTGACGAGCTTCGCGTAGGGTGTGAATAACACTAGAATTAGGACTCGACACCTATGAGTTATTGTTAGACGGTGAAGTAAGGTAAGGCACACTCCCGGGGTAATCTGTTTAAGGGTAAAGTAATTCGTTGGATCGTAGTTCGGCCATACTTCTTTTAATTGTTTAGAATTTCGAGTAGTGTAATCTTTCTTTTATGCAATAGTATTGTTAGGAAATCTACGCGGGAACGCAGCGGAATTCAAAAATTTGATTTCCTTTTACCCAAGATCGACTTCATTTAAGCAATAAACAAATAAACTAAAGACGGTGGTTACCTTGGTTGATCTAAAAGATCGACGCTTTGACCGTCTAAGGAGAGTAGTTCAGCATGGAGCCGCCCAAGTGTTCGGCCTCTACCGCTAGTCCACACGAACAGCCCGCCGGAATCCCACCATGGATTGCTATTGGAAAACCCCGGTTGCTAGACCGGACTTTTTCCTCCCTCACAAACTCACTATAGGAAGCCCCCTCTTTCTTACACAAGAACTATGAGTTCTTGCAATTTTTCACAAGAACAATTGCTCTTAGAATTATGGTGTACTAAAGAGGTTGGCAACCCCTCATATATATAGTAGATGGGGCGCCCAAGGCTTGCTTGGAGAGGAGGAGAAGAAAATATTTTTCCAATAAAAATAAGGAAGAATAATTAATGTGATTGATCTCTCTTTCCATAATTTGATTTTCCAATATCTTATATTGATTATAAATTATGTTATTACCATAAATCTATTTTTCTCAAAATCAATTAATATCACATATTAATATTATGGTAATCTTATTAATTAAATTGCACAATCCAAGTGTATCATAATACATAATGAATGGCGCCACTTATTCTCCAAAATTGGCTTATGAAAAATTCTTTAATTAATATGCTATGATTAATTAATTTGCAAAATCAATATATATCATATATCATTAATTTCGAAAATATATGTATCAATATACATATTTAATTAATCATCATAATTAATATCTTGTATTATATTTATTCATAATAAATAAATACCACCATATTAATTTACCACTATAACCCTTATAGTCTCGAGATAAACTTTCCTTATTTGGTTATCATCTATAACCACATTTTAATCCGGCTGGATGTTCATATGTGTGTGACCCGATAGGCTTCCGAATATGTTGGCCGTAGACACAAAGTGCAAATTACGAAAATGCCCTTCATGCCTAACGATCACGGGATAGCGTCTAGCAACACACCGTGACCCCCAATCATCGGAAGAGTCAAATGCAATGACTACTACCTTTCATGTGAAACAGTTACCGTGTAACTTACAATCCTATCGCTGTAATAATATCCATACGGTCGTACATCGAGTGTCAAACATTAACAACCGTATCTTATAATCTGGATATCATGCTCTCTCGAAGTAACTCGTTTACTCCCACTTTGCAAAGATTCACGAGAACAAGACATTCCTTATAAGAAGGCCCTTTCGGATATTTACCCCTACTAATAGGGTACGCGATTCCCAGACGACCAATCATGTATACTCCGCATGCTTCAGTATCACACCCAATCACTACCGCATGATCGCCCCGTGGCTAGGGGAAACCTCAATAGTGTCAAAGCATGACAATCCACACCGTGATGCCATGAAGACTCCGGTCTTAAGGATAATTACACAACCATCACATAGTGTGACACTTATCCGTGTAAGTGGGTCAGTCTAACGTACGCATTCTCTAATACACGTCCACGTACAGTCCAAGTGTCTCTACACTTCGATAGACGAGATCTATCCCTGCCCTTAAAGACAGAAGACATCTAATACGTGCTAGTCTGTTTATACTATCAATGCCCTGTTTAATAGTACATCAGCCTAGAGACATTTAAGTATCAAACTTATTAAAGTGATTAGAGATCTCATCAACCATAATCGCCTATCATGGTTTCTCTATCACAGTTTAATACTAAGGAAGTTATCATATAACAATTCATAATTGGTTCTTTAAAAGAACATATATATAACAACAGAAAAGCCATTTAATATATGTATAAACATAAAGAAATAGTAGAAACGATCCGACCCGGTCGGATCCGGTCCAACCCGATTGGGTTTAGGACACTATTTCAACAATCTCCCACTTGGCCTAAAACCAATCACTAGCACACTCAAGACCAAGTTGAAACACAAGAATCTCATGCAATACTCGCAACTAGCCTTAGCCATAAACGGATCGCTATCCGTGGGGACTCAGACTATCTTCATGTCATGTTCCAAATGACCAAGTCAAAGGAACCGCCTCAACACACACACGAATCTCCGATGAGACCCTGGTCCTTGCTTCATGCAATGAATCCACTTACTATATCAGCTATATAGAAAAGGTAGAAGAACCGCACAAGGTTCAGGAATGAACCTTCTAGATCTATGTACTGCTCCCGCTGCGCCTCCAAGGCACTACTGTGTTTTGGCCTCGTTGTAGAATTTACAGTGACCCATAGCTAAGAACATTTCCAGCTCACTGTATCACTTAATCAAAGTGATTGCAAACCCAGACTGTAGCTCCCACTTGCCTTCATAAGACTCAGGATATACGTCTGTATAACTACGTTTATTTATTTCCAAGTTTCAATAAACTAGGAACTCTTCCTTAACTTGTTTAAGGATATTCTCGACATTCACCAGATTTACTCTCATACTTGCTCATGACTATTCATGAACTATGAATATCCGGCATTTCCTTTATGATGGTTCCAATCGCCGCAGCAAAGGAAACCTTTCATAAGCATCATCTTTCACCTCATCTTTAGGACCAACGTCTTAACACAGATAGATCTTGCGATCTATGCTAAACTCCTTTTGGCATCACATCTATATAGGTAAACAATAATCTAACAGCAGTTAAATCTATCACTATAGATTCTTATTTCTAAAAGAAGAACTGCTAATCCAAGTGCTTTCGTAAAGACCTTGAACTACCAAACATTAATTGACTGTGACATGGGGTGATGATTCCTAAGAGATATCTAATACCTTACTCAAAAATCATAACACACTCCCACTATCCTTCTTGCACATTGGGCATATCCTTCTTTTGACTAAATCAAACTCCTTTGATTATCAAACAAAGAAATTGTCTAGAGAAACTTGTTTGAGTCCATAAATGGATCTCATGGGCTCACATATCATGTTATCGTCTATGAACATCGAGTTGTTAGCCCAACGTCTTCAACACTATCATATAGCCATGATATCAAGCTATAACAAGCATCATCTGAATAGAACTGGGCTCAGCTGGCAGCATAAAGGTAATTACAAGGTTTACACCCCGTACCCCTCAGCCGTCACTACAGCCTGATGGTAATCATATTACAATCCATGTCAGCCTTTCAGGGACATTCCCCTTAGGTAAGACAGACTAGGTTCATATATAACCTGGTTGTCACTGATGGAATCTAATTCAGATATTATGGCTCCTGGCCATATCTCTCAATCTTGCCTTTCAAACATTCTTTCATAAATCGTGAGATATTCATTCTTCAAGATGAACATACCAACAACCTTTTTCAGGCTTGAGGTTATCCACAGATTTATAGAACTTTTGTGTGCACTGAGCAGTGTTTTACACCTCATCGCTATGCGGCGTCTGCTCATGTTCCAATGGTTGAATATATCTTTGTGGTTCTCAAACTCCTTTGAGATTTGATTCACTCCCACTATTTCTTTTGGAAGAAACACTTTCTCTAGAAGACAGCATGTTTGGAGACAAACATTTTGCTCCGCGGACAAGTAAACAATATCTAGCGTACTTGCTAAGATATTCCACAAAGTTGCATACGTCGTACTGGGCTCCAAGCCTTTCTGACTTTGCCTATGACAACTTCAAATCATCGGTTAAGATAGATTTGACATTATCCTCTTCCATATCTAATATGGAATTTTATTCAACCTTCATTCTTCGGAACTCGGTTAAGTATAAGGGCACTATCCCGAAACGGGTAAGGGATACTTCGCATAGCTTGCGTCACACCTTTATCATATAAAGTGTTGTCTCCATTTTGGGAACACAACCTAATTGCGTATCCCAAAGATGGTATCCTTCAAGGGAGAATCTTATTCCTTTTCAGACGACTTCTGAAACACCCTTCAGGTATTAATTACTTCAATCCAATTGAAGATTAATTCCTAAGTAGCTCGTCAATCTCATATTCGTACTAGCTCGAACTTTTTGGGCTTTCCGAATTGTCGTACTTCAATAAGTACATTCAACTATTTCTAAAACAGTCATTGAGATCAATAAACAATTATTTGTGGTATTAATTGTCACAAGGCAACAAACATCGGTATGTTTAGGCTTTGGACAACTTTCTAGATTTTATAACCTTTTCATAAAAGGGTATTTTAGCCATCTTTAGGTATGATACGTATTACCCACATGATTCATAATCATATGGTTCAACATCATCAGAATGACGTTTAATTACACGCTTTCCTTCCAGAGAGACTATGTCTAGAACAACCATAAATATCAAGGATAACAGCCATATAAATATTTAGTTGAGATCTCATCACATATATCAACTATATAGTGACAACAATCTAGTATGTTAGATTCAGTGACCTTTCAACTTTATCGGAATAACATTTATTCTTTACAATTGAGTATGTCTACTAAATCCTAACAAATAACTGAAAGCATGTTCTTCATAAGAACCGGAACATAATAACATTTATTTAGTTCCCTTATCAGTTTACTAGATCCAGAATATGGTATGTGTTACAACGCTTGCTTCACCTTCCATATCTATATTTAATCTTTCTAATTTAATCACACTCGCAAGATATCATATATCTAAGAGTCGACCTGAACTTAGATAGATTTATCTCAACTCACTTGCCTAGAATAGAAACTTCAATAAGTCCTCTATTTAAGCACATGCCCTATCTTTCAATTTAATCCTTCAAGCACTTGTAAATGTTTCTTAGTGTAGTCTTCATAAGACTTAAGAAAGATTACAAGAGCCATGTCTTCTATTTCCTTTCGTAAAGAAAATCTAACGTTTATCAAATAGTTTATTTAACATTTTGAATCGTATTCAAAACATTGACTATTTAATTAATCTTTAAGCAATGATAGAATTAAGTCGATACTTAAATCTTACAATTTCGAAAACAACCTTTCCAAAATTAGACGTGGTCATTCTTATCCAACGTTTGAATAATTTGTCATCGTATGACCGAATGATTATATTGGATCGTATCCAATATCACGAGCTTCCGCCTTTTCTTTAATAATTAAAGTCTTGGAGCACTGCATTGAATATGTAGTCTCCTTGTCTCCAACTACTATAACGGGATTGCTCGTCTCATTGCTTATTTTAAAAGGATTAAAATTACTTAACCATTCTTGAGAACGTTTCTCAAACAGTCATAATTTGGTTTTACTAATCGAGAAAAACATAAATATAAAAGTTTGCTAAAAACTACAACATAAAAAAAATGAAAATAAAAGAGTTGTTGTTTATACACGCAAAATCAAAGATGGTCTTTGGTTTATGATTTTGCTCCCACTAGTCAACTACTCCCAATTGACTTTCAAGAATTTTTCAAAATTCTTTAGTGGCTGAAATCCTATCTAGTTGACTCGATCACCGACGTGGGCCGATCGACCGGGTCAATTTCGACGGGTAGGTACTTCTTACCAATCGCGTCTAACGCGACTTCCAGTGGTTTGACTAGTCAACTCTTTGACAATTCACATCGTCTATGTGATAGTCAACCTTATGTCTCTAAAATCAGACGGTCCTGACGTGGGCCAATCACCGCAAGATTCTTAGTCGAGTCGTAACCCGAGTATTCATGAGATCTCATAATGATCATATCTCGATAATGACGATATACCCGTGGTAGGTCAACTCCCGACGTGGGCCGATCAGTTGGATCCGAACAAGGGCTCTTCACCGTCACTATAATATTTGGAGACATATTATAACTCGATTTTTGTTGTGGGAGTAATTTTAAATTAATTCACTTAATTAATTTCAATTACGGTCTCATCAAATATATCTATCTCTATAGACATACGTCCTACACATTTATCTAGATCGTGCCTAGTCATGCATCTATCGTATCATATAAAATAAATACAAGCACAAAATAAATAAATGCGTAAAGTAACCGGTATGATCATGGACTTTTCCTAGGTGCGGTTTCGAATACAAACTGACGAAACCGCGGGTCACAATCTAAGGGTAGCTGCAACCGCCAATAGGATCTTTAATGCTCCATTCTCCAATGGGATCTTTATTTTCTTTCTTTGGTCTCCATCTTCTGCTCCATTCTTGTTACATTTAATTCTATCTAATAAAATAAGTACACCCGCCGCACACGGGGGGAGTCAACGGGAATGGGATAAATGCAGAAAATAAACTAGGTCACGTTCTTCATAACGGCCTAGGACAATTTTTAAACCAACCAAAAATTAAATCATTCACATCTATCCTATCGGTTGTGTCCATGATCAATCGGGGTCCATATAATCATATTATATCTACTACATCTAATCCATACAATGAAATCTTATGAAAGAGATAAAATTAAAATTTAACTACTTGCGTCTTAATTAATCAATTAACATTTAATCCATTAAATAATTTTATCTAATCAATTAACTAATTAACATTTAATTAATTAAATGATTTTAATCGAAATAAAATTAACGATTAATTTTAATCGAGACATCCATGCACAATAAATATCACAAAACGAAAAGTCGATCTCCCCCATTGGAAGAGGACAACCGACGGACGGCAGCCCTAAGGCCACCGCCGCCGTCGCCGCCACCGCTGGGGAGGAGGCCGCCGCCAATCGGCCGAGCCCCATTTAATTATCGAAGAGTGGGTTCACCGAGAATCCATCACTCAACCTCTACTTAACGTCTCGTGATTTAAATCTTGCATCTATCGAGTGCGATTCACCGAGAATCCATCACCCAATCACAACTATGAACTATATTGAAACATAAAATACACAAAACAAAAATTTCTTTCCGTGTATCGTTTTACGAATCAAAATACATCATCTTTTAATTACGTGATTTAAACGATAAAATTAACTACGCAAATAAACATGCTTATTGCTTAAGCTCAAGCTCTCTCTGATACCACTGTTAGGAAATCTACGCGGGAACGCAGTGGAATTCAAAAATTTGATTTCTTTTTACCCAAGATCGACTTCGTTTAAGCAATAAACAAATAAACTAAAGACGGTGGTTACCTTGGTTGATCTAAAAGATCGACGCTTTGACCGTCTAAGGAGAGTAGTTCAGCATGGAGCCGCCCAAGTGTTCGGCCTCTACCGCTAGTCCACACGAACAGCCCGCCGGAATCCCACCATGGATTGCTATTGGAAAACCCCGGTTGCTAGACCGGACTTTTTCCTCCCTCACAAACTCACTATAGGAAGCCCCCTCTTTCTTACACAAGAACTATGAGTTCTTGCAATTTTTCACAAGAACAATTGCTCTTAGAATTATGGTGTACTAAAGAGGTTGGAAACCCCTCATATATATAGTAGATGGGGCGCCCAAGGCTTGCTTGGAGAGGAGGAGAAGAAAATATTTTTCCAATAAAAATAAGGAAGAATAATTAATGTGATTGATCTCTCTTTCCATAATTTGATTTTCCAATATCTTATATTGATTATAAATTATGTTATTACCATAAATCTATTTTTCTCAAAATCAATTAATATCACATATTAATATTATGGTAATCTTATTAATTAAATTGCACAATCCAAGTGTATCATAATACATAATGAATGGCGCCACTTATTCTCCAAAATTGGCTTATGAAAAATTCTTTAATTAATATGCTATGATTAATTAATTTGCAAAATCAATATATATCATATATCATTAATTTCGAAAATATATGTATCAATATACATATTTAATTAATCATCATAATTAATATCTTGTATTATATTTATTCATAATAAATAAATACCACCATATTAATTTACCACTATAACCCTTATAGTCTCGAGATAAACTTTCCTTATTTGGTTATCATCTATAACCACATTTTAATCCGGCTAGATGTTCTTATGTGTGTGACCCGATAGGCTTCCGAATATGTTGGCCGTAGACACAAAGTGCAAATTACGAAAATGCCCTTCATGCCTAACGATCACGGGATAGCGCCTAGCAACACACCGTGACCCCCAATCATCGGAAGAGTCAAATGCAATGACTACTACCTTTCATGTGAAACAGTTACCGTGTAACTTACAATCCTATCGCTGTAATAATATCCATACGGTCGTACATCGAGTGTCAAACATTAACAACCGTATCTTATAATCTGGATATCATGCTCTCTCAAGTAACTCGTTTACTCCCACTTTGCAAAGATTCACGAGAACAAGACATTCCTTATAAGAAGGCCCTTTCGGATATTTACCCCACTAATAGGTACGCGATTCCCAGACGACCAATCATGTATACTCCGCATGCTTCAATATCACACCCAATCACTACCGCATGATCGCCCGTGGCTAAGGGAAACCTCAATAGTGTCAAAGCATGACAATCCACACCGTGATGCCATGAAGACTCGGTCTTAAGGATAATTACACAACCATCACATAGTGTGACACTTATCCGTGTAAGTGGGTCAGTCTAACGTACGCATTCTCTAATACACGCCCACGTACAGTCCAAGTGTCTCTACACTTCAATAGACGAGATCTATCCCCGCCCTTAAAGACAGAAGACATCTAATACGTGCTAGCCTATTTATACTATCAATGCCCTGTTTAATAGTACATCAGCCTAGAGACATTTAAGTATCAAACTTATTAAAGTGATTAGAGATCTCATCAACCATAATCGCCTATCATGGTTTCTCTATCACAGTTTAATACTAAGGACGTTATCATATAACAATTCATAATTGGTTCTTTAAAAGAACATATATATAACAACAGAAAAGCCATTTAATATATGTATAAACATAAAGAAATAGTAGAAACGATCCGACCCGGTCGGATCCGGTCCAACCCGATTGGGTTTAGGACACTATTTCAGTATAACTTCATATCTATCTGTTTGACCTGAACTGAGTGCTAAGTCAACTGTGGTATTCAAAAACCAATCTCTGTGGGTTCGACCTCGGACTCCTCAAGCACTATCCTACAATCGACCCGGTCCACTGCCGGTTAGAAAGTAGATTTTGCTAAGGTTCGAGTTTTTACTTGATCGATCGGACTTAGAAAATCCGCTTATCACTCCTTTTCAGCATGTATAACGGAAACTTGTTTCTCCGAGGTGTCCTGTTGTAATTGAGAGACAATTTCAGTAGCTACACTATCCTTTCCTGTGACTTCATCTGTCATTTGTTGTTCCCCCTCGGTTGGTGCTAATCGACTTGAAGTGCTTGGGAACAAACATTTGCCAACTGACTTAACTATCTCTGAGTCAGCTTTTCGCTTGACTCCTTTGTGTTCATCTGTTTGCTGAGACACGGTTTTCTCCTTGTCTTCAGGTTGGGATGTCTTAGAGATTTCTTACCTAGAATGAACTAGAGTAATATCTCCTGTGGATGTATCCATTATTCTTACAGATCCACCAGTTAGTTCTGCTGCATTCCCTTCCTTGAGTCTTTCCAAGTAATGTTGAATAAGGCCACTGAGTTTCTTTTTCAGTTGAAGTCTTTCAACAGGTGGTCGTCCTTCACTTCAGCTTTTCGAACACTTACCAATTCAGCTAAGTGTTGTTGTTTTATCCGATTAAATACATAACCTGCCCAATTGAATTGAAGTTCGTCCCCGATTATGTTCATCGGATAAATGCTGTCTTTAGATAAACCGGCAACTCCTTTCCAATAACATGCCTATTGAACCATTTGCTGAGGAGTTCAAACTCAGGTTTGAGATCGTTGAAATGAGTGCCAACAGTTGCGGGTTCCTTACTTAAGGAAATTTGTTTGAGGAAGCATCTTTTTTTAGTGGTAAACAACTCAAATTTATTGATTTCACAAGTGGTTCCTTGAAATCAAATAGCATCCTGATGACTGCTTCATTGAGAATAATCCTTTCACCTCGAACTTTTGTAATTAGAGATTGCCTTACCAATCTCATGTTTTCCCAAAACTATAAAATTCCTTCTACATCACGATCTTCCTTGAACTTTACTTCCAGGATGTCTCTTAATCCTGGTTGCCGCTTAATCCTCTCACACATAAGACTTGCTAACAGAGTATTGTTGCGAGTTCTTCATATTGTTCGAGTGATAGAGTATCCAACTTAGTAATGAGCCTTTCTTCTTGTGATTTCTTTGAGGCTACCATTACTAAATTTTCTGAAGTGATATTTTTAGAAAGATAAATTTTTGGCTTTTTGAGAGAAATAAAAATTGAAATTTTCTTTGATAATAAGGAGAGATATGAAAAAGGATTGGATATATATAAGGGGGTGTGCTGACGGTTAGTATATCTGCACGATCTTGTAAAGATTTTGTACCACCTTTTCAAATTTCTTGATGGTTTGTGCAACCGATGCATGTACTGTTCTGACAGTAGTGTGGGTGTACAAGCAACAGGTTCTGATATAAACGGCGCTAATTAAATGCGATATAACTGTTGTCGGTTTTATCCTTTCAACCGTTTGACTTTCTTTGACTGGGTAAACTGATGTTTGAGGTCAATTAATGAAATATTCAGTTCCGTCAATTCTTGAGTTTCAGTGAGTCGGTTTGAAATTGTTGATGTCAATGACTGATCTGTTATGTAAACGCACCCAACATAACAAAGATCAATCCCCTTGACTAATATCTTGTCTTAAACAGACTTAATCGATTTTGATTATACCCAACTCAGTTCTCGGTTTGGCAAATCTCTCTTTGTCCAGAGGCTTGGTAAAAATGTCAGCCAACCGATATTCAATCGGGACATAGAGAACTATAATATCCTTCTTTTCCATATGATCCCTTATAAAGTGATGTCTCACATCAATGTGTTTCGTCCTTGAGTGCAAAACTGGATTGTCGGTTATTGCAATTGCACATGTAATAGTAAAACACATTTTAGTAATCATTCCCTCTTCTATTTCATTATCTCTCGGTTGTTGTTTGATCCATAAAAATAGAGCACAACAGCTTCCAGCTGCTATGTACTCAGGTTCATTTGTTGAAGTGAAAATAGAATTTTGTTTCTTCCTGAACCAAGACACAAGTCGATTTCCTAGAAACCGACAAGTGCCTGAGGTGCTTTTTCTATCCACTTTGCATCCTGCATAGTCCGAGTCTTAATAGGATATCAGCTTGAATTATCCTTCTCTTGAATACCATATTCCAACTCCTTCTGTCAAAGTTCTTTTGACAACGGTGAGATGATTTTCCTTAGGTCTTGTTTGAAATCTGGCACATACACCAACAGCAAAGGATATATCCGGCCTACTTGATGTAAGATAGAGTAAGCTCCCCGTCATTCTTCTACAGAGAGTTTGATGCACATCTTTGCCTTCTTTGTCTTCATCTAATATGATGTTAGTTCCAATAGGTGTTGTTTTGCCATCCGATTTTTCCATTCCAAACATCTTGATCAATTCCCTGGTATACATAGTTTGGTGAATGAAAATCCCATTCCCATTTGTTTCACTTGTAACCCTAGAAAGTAATTCAATTCTCCCATCATACTCATCTGAAATTTGCTCCTCATTAAACATGCAAATTTCTCACAGAGTTGTTCATTCTCCGATCCAAAGATGATGTCATAAATATATATCCGGACAAGTAGAGTACTTTCTTCAACTTTCATTCCGAATAGAGTCTTGTCAATGGTTCCTTTGATAAATCCATTATCCAATAGAAACCGAGATATAGTTTCATACCAAGCTCTTGGTGCTTGCTTGATCCATATAGAGCTTTTCTCGGTTTAAAGACTTTATCGACTTGATCTTTAATCTCAAATCCATGAGGTTGTTGAACGTAGACTTCTTGTTCAAGTATTCCATTCAAAAATGCACTTTTGACATCCATCTGGTACACTTTTGAATTTCTTGTGTCTGAAAAGGAAAGAAAGAGTCTGATTGCTTCTAACCTTGCAACTGGTGCATAAGTTTCATCAAAGTCTATTCCTTGAACTTGTCAATATCCTTTAGGTACGAGTCTAGCTTTGTTTCCGATGATATTCCCATCTTCATCAAGCTTGTTTATGTAATCCCATTTGGTGCAAATGATGTTTACATGATCTGGTTTGTCTACTAGTTCACATACTTGATTTCTTTCGAACTCATTCAGTTCTTCTTGCATAGCTAAAATCCAATCTGGATCTTTCAAAGCTTCTTCTATCTCTTTAGGTTTAGACTGAGATAGAAAACATGCAATCATTGCATTTAGTTGATGTCTTGTTCGAACACCAGCTTGAGTATCACCAATCATTTGTTCTTCAGGGTGATCTCTCATCCATTGATATACTGGAGGTTGCCTCAAGGTATCTAAGTTCTATTGAATGAGTTCTTCACGAACCGGTTCTTGATTTTCTTCTTTTTGATTGTCTTGAACCGGGTCGGAATCATGTTGTTCAGCTGTGGGTTGTTCAAGAGTTGCAAACCGAGGTTGATCTTGATTTGATGATTCTGAAATTCTTAATCTTCCAATGTCAACAAAAATTGTTTCCGGTAGAACTGGAAACTGAGGCTGAAAAACTAGTTCTGGTCTGTTTTCGGTTTCTTCTCCAGGAAAATTTGGTTCATCAAATACTACGTGAATTGATTCTTCATGCTTAAGTGTCCTCTTGTTCCATACTCTGAATGCTTTGCTGACACTTGAATATCCCGGAAATATTCCTTCATCAACTTTGAAATGAAAAACATGAAGTTTATCTTTTCCGTTATTGTGTATGAAACACTTGCTTCCAAATGCATGACAGTATGAAACATTTAGCTTTCTTCAATTCCAAATTTCATAAGGTGTCTTCTCATGCATTTTATTCATAAGCTCTTTGTTCTGTGTGTACCAAGCTGTATTAACTGCTTCCGCCCAATAGCTTTCAGGCGGTTTTGCTTCGCAGATCATAGTTCTTCCTGCTTCTTTGAGTGGTCCATCCTCCTTTCGGCTACACCATTCTCTTGTGGCGTTGTTGTTGCTGCAAGTTGATGTAAAACACCATTTTATTCACGGTATTCAATAATCACTTTTTTGAGGAATTCAGTTCCTTTATCTGATCTTATCTTCACAACTGATACACTCTTCTGATTTTGAAGTCTTTTGAGAAGTTCTGTAAGCCTTTGCTTGGTTTCACTTTTCTTTGTTAAGAAAATGACCCAAGTGTATCTTGAATAATCATCTACCACCACCAGAGTATACTACTTTCCACTGATCCTGATTGGTGTGATAGGTTCAAATAAGTCCATATGCATCGGTTCTAAAACTCTGTTTGTAGAATCTTTGAGACTTAGTCATAAAACTTGCTTTTGTTTGCTTCCCTTGCTGACAGGCATCACATAAGCTATCCTTTTTGTAGGTAATTTCAGGTAATCCAATGACTAATTGTTTCTTTACAAGGGTGTTGATGTCGTCGAAGTTAAGATAACTCAGTTTCTTGTGCCATAACCAGGTGACTTCTGATTTGGTATGCACAAGTAAACAAGTTTCTGCAACTGCTGTAGTCCAATCTACAACATACATATTCTCTTTTCTTCTTCCAGCTAAAATGACTTGAAATGCTGTTTCGTTGACGAAAATGCGGAAATATTTATCAAAAGTGACTCTGTATCCTATGTCACAGAATTGACTGGTGTTGTGCAGATTGTAATGTAATCCTTCTACATAAGATACGTTCTTGATTGTGAGTCCATTTCAGATCAAAGTACCATAACCTTTGGTGTATCCAGGTTTATCTTTACTTCCAAAATTAACTTTAGGTCCATCCTTGGCAATAAAATGGGTAAGAAAATCCTTGCTCTTTGTCATGTGCCTTGAGCATCCAGTGTCAAAGTACCATATATCCTGCAAAATAAATTAAAATATTTTAGGTACCCAACTCTGTTTGGGTCCATGGGGGTCAGTTGTCAGGACAACCTTAGGAATATATCCTTTAGGTATCCTTTGGATATTGTTGCACTTGTTTTCATATATGTAAGCCACACTCCCATAGTATCTATGCTTGGACAGTGTCTTATTTATATGATCTCTCACATCCTTTGGCTGAAACCGATTTCCATGAGGTTTTCTATTATTGAAACTTTAATAATAACCATCATTTCTTCTGTACTGAGGTCTGTGCTGACCTTGGTACTGAGGTTTCTACTGAGGACTGAAGTGAGTCCTTTGCTGACCTTTAGACTGAAACTTGTGATAAGTTTTCTGTCTGAAGTGATTGTTTTTATCGGTTTTAAAAGTAGATTCAGAGAAATTCCATTCATCATCAGTTGGAAATAGTCTGCTTTTCCCCCTGTCTTTGTGAATCTTTGAATAATTGATATTCTTGGATTTACTTTGACTGATGTTTTTCAAGTTCTTAGCCTGATCAGCTTTATTAGATTCAGCAGTTGAAAGCTCCAGTGAAAAGAAGGCAAACACAATAGAAAAGGACAAGGGCAGCAAAGGCAAAGGCATCAGGTTTGAAGATATGAAGATGTAGACCTTACACTCAATTTGAATTATTTCTAGATTACTTCTATTCGCCTTTGTCTTTAAATAAAAAGATGCAATATCTTTTTGCCCTGTGATGGATGAATAAAATTTGTTGAGTTTTTATTCTGTTGATTATTATGAAAAATTTGGATTACTTATGTTTAGGCTTATGAGGGTTTTGGCATCATCAAAAAGGGGGAAATTGTTAGGAACGTTCTATTATGTTTTGATGATGGCCACACTAGCTGTTATAGCAAGCCTGAAATAAGTTAGAATTCTCTGTATAAGTCTTTACTTAGAGTCTGACGTGTTGTATAAGTTGAGTCAGACAAGTATTGTACTAGTTGGTAGGACGGCAAAGTAAAAACAGTATTCGGCCGAGTGAAGTGTAACACCCCGGTTTCCGATCCCGTCGGCCGCCGGAATTGGTCACCGAAACGTCACTTCACGACACACAGTCGCAGCAGTAGTACTCAACATTCCACAACAGAAGGAAAAAAAATAAACATCCACCATTCATTATTAAAAGGGTCAGGGTAATTACAATTTCTTGAAAGAAAATGAAAATATGTGGAAACGTCAATAAAATCTTAAAGTGCCGGAAATCCAGTAAAGTGGAAAAGTAAGACAGCGACTACGTGGCTCTCGATACCCCGCGACGCCCCCGCAATCCTCAAACATCCAAGAAAAAAAATACCTGCTAAGAATCTGCTCCCCATAAATGGATCATAGCAGGGTTAAACAAAAGTAAAACCGTCAACTATGAAGTTGAGTAAGAATAAATCTAATACACGTAGAACGAAAGTCAACAGCAATTTAAGGAAACTTCTCTACAGGCATCAACCATCACATAACAAATACGACCAAACGATAACTGATACGACCATTCCATAGAAGATATGAAACACCACCATCCATCTATACCTAAAGGTCCCGAATGTGCACATTCCTAAGGGTCATCCAATGGTACCATTATTAAAATGGTCCACACGTACTGGGGTGCAAGGATTTCCTCTCCCGGGTTATCGGATTCGGAGATACCCTATCCGGCCCAACATTACATCTGTCTGCAACTCCCCAAATACGGAAGGTCATTAAAGTCGTAAGGCAATTCCACTCCCGGATACCCGGCTTCGGTAGCTACCCTATCCGGGCCCAACCACTACGGGTCTACGAACATTCAATGCCTCAAAAATCAGGTCCCACAATGATAACACCATCAAAACCCAACTCACAAGGCATGTTAATAAGATTTAACAATAACTAACACAGAAATAAGGACACTTAAGCTGGACGCCCGTTTAAAAGGGTTGGACGCCCGTTTGGATAACCGAACGCTCGTCCAAAAACTCGGACGTGCGTCCGAGTTGACCTGTTACATCCTGAATCCAGTTTCTACACCTGGACGCCCGTCCAATATGCTTGGACGCCCGTCCACTAAAGTAAATTTACATCCTGTATCAAAAGCAGCCCTTCAGACGCCCGTCCAGGTAACCCGGACGCCCGTCGAACTAAAACCAAGGCGGACGCCCGTCCACACGAATCAGACGCCCGTCCGACCTGGGTTTCAATCAAACCCTAAAACCCTCAACACGATTTCCAAAACGTTTCCAAACCAAAACCAGCAAAACAACACAGCAAAACACAGAATTTCTTCATCTAAGAGTACAATAACATCCATGGACTTTAAACCAAAGCAAGACACACTACTATGGATGTTTAGCATCCCAAAACACTCTTTCAAACATAACCCTATACCAAGTTTAAATTTCCAGCCCCAAAATATTATCTAACTCATGACGAATAAACGTAAACGCAATCCATAGAAATATTCTTACCGGTAATATTGTACTCCTTGAAAGCCTTTGCTAACAAGTTAGAATCGTTCCTCTATGAAACCTGAATCAACGACGACGACGACGACGACGAATTCTTCAACACCAAGAAGAAGTTTTACTCTCCCTCTCCCTCACAAGAACTCGGCGGCAAGGGGTGGGGGTCTTAGGGTTTCACTTTTTTTTTTTTTGGAGAAATAAGGAAGGAAAAGAAGAATAAAAAGAAAACCCCTTTTTAATTGCCCTTTTAATTGCACAAAATAATTAAAATCCTTTTTAATTATTAACTAATCCTTCCATTTAATTAAAAAAATCACATCATTTCCAAAATAATTTAATCTCATACTAATTAATTAGGAAGTCAAAATTTCGGGATATTACATCCTCCCCCCCTTAAGACAAAACTTCGTCCTCGAAGTTCGGGTTCGTACCGGACGTTGTTCCACCCCCCTTAAAAAAACAGCCTTCGTCCCCGAAGGTAAGAAAAGGATTCTACGTACAAGGATTGAAAATTGACTTACCTTAAGAGAACAAATGCGGGTACTTCTGTCGCATAGCACCCTCAGCCTCCCATGTCGCCTCCTCGGTGGCATGGTTAGACCATAAGACCTTGACGATGCTAACCTCACGTCCCCTTGTTTTCCGTACCTTAGTATCTAATATCCGCACCGGTACCTCCTCGTAAGTCAAGGACTGATCTAGCTCAACTACCTCCGGTTCAATCACGTGAGAAGGATCACTCACGTACTTGCGCAGTTGAGATACATGGAACACGTTATGCACCTTATCCAACGCCGGTGGCAAGGCTAGTCGATATGCTACTTCACCTACGCGGTCCAAGATCTCATAAGGCCCCACGTACTTGGGACTCAACTTCCCTTTCTTGCCAAAACGCATTACTCCTTTGGTTGGTGATACTCGTAGTAGTACCTTATCGCCCACGGCGAACTCAATATCCCGGCGGCGTAAGTCTGCATAACTCTTCTGTCTATCTTGGGAAGCCCTCATCTTTTCTCGGATTGTCTGCACCTGCTTGACCGTATCTTCGATCCTCTGTGGTCCCAAAATCATTGCCTCGGACGAATCGTCCCAACAAACCGGACTCTTGCACTTCCTACCATAAAGTGCCTCAAAAGGTGCCATCTTAATGCTGGCATGGTAGCTGTTGTTGTATGAAAATTCGATTAGATCGAGCTTTTCCTCCCAAGAGCCTTGGAATTCTAATACACATGCCCTCAAGATGTCTTCCAACGCTTGTATGGTCCTCTCCGTCGACCATCGGTAGCAGGGTGAAAAGCTGTACTCATTCGCAGTTCCGTCCCCAAGGCTGCCTGTAGTTCTTGCCAAAACCGAGATATAAATCTCGCATCTCTATCTGACACAATGCTGTTGGGTATACCATGTAGTCTCACAATATTTCTCCGGTATGCCATAGCCAACTCCGTCTTACTCCAAGTGTCTTTCATCGGAATGAAGTGCGCCGCTTTAGTCAGTCTATCCACAACGACCCAAATCATATTATTCCCTTTTGGGCTCCTCGGTAATCCGCATACAAAATCCATGGAGATGGAATCCCACTTCCAAACCGGCACTTCCAACGGCTGAAGCATACCCTGCGGCCGTCGATGTTCGATCTTTGCCTTTTGACAAGTCAAGCACTTCGACACAAACTCTGCTACTTCGCGTTTCATATTGGGCCACCAAAAGGTTTTCTTGAGATCTTTATACAGTTTGTCTCCTCTCGGATGAACAGAATAAGGCGTACTATGAGCTTCACTCAAAATCCGCCTCTTGAGTTCCTCGTCGGCTGGTACACACCACCGACCCTTGAACCGAACGCCACCATCCTCGTGTAAAGTAAAATCAACTGCTGCATCTGTACCAATCTTAGCCCTCTTTGCCTCGATTACCTTATCACCCGCTTGTCTCACCCGGATTTCATCATACAATTCGGGTTGCAAGACGAAGTCCCTCTTATCTCCACCTTTCTGGATGACACATATATCCATACGGTCTAACTCTTCTCGCAACCTCATCTGCGCGACTCTCTCACACAAGGAATGAATCGACTTCCGACTCAAGGCATCCGCCACTACATTGGCCTTCCTTCGTGGTATTGAATTTCCATGTCGTAATCTTTAATCAACTCCAACCAACGCCTCTGACGCATATTGAGCTCCTTCTGTGTAAATATGTACTTCAGACTCTTGTGATCTGAAAACACCTTAAAGGTTATCCCATACAGATAGTGCCGCCAAATCTTTAATGCGAAGACCACCGCTGCCAACTCCAAGTCATGAGTTGGATAGTTACTCTCATACGGTTTGAGTTGTCTCGATGCATACGCAATCACTCGCCTCCGTTGCATCAGTACGCACCCCAGGCCATTCTTTGACGCGTCCGTATAAACCTCAATGTCCTCATTACCCTCGGGTAATGCTAAGATAGGAGCTGTAGTCAACCGTACCTTAAGCAGTTGGAACGCCTCCTCACATTTTTCATCCCACTTAAACCGGTTTTCTTTCTTCATCAAAGCGGTCATCGGCATAGCAATCTTGGAGAAGTCTTTTACAAACCTTCGGTAATATCCCGCCAAACCCAAGAAGCTTCGAATTTCCGCAACATTCTTAGGGGTTGGCCATTTCGCCATTGCCTCTATTTTGCTCGGGTCAACGGATACACCGTCTTTCGAAACAACATGCCCCAAGAATGCCACTCGTTCCAACCGGAATTCACATTTGGATAGTTTCGCGTACAATTGTTTTTCTCGTAGAATCTGCAGCACGAGCCTCGGATGTTCGGCATGTTCTTCCTTAGTCTTAGAGTAGACCAGGATGTCGCCAATAAACACTACTACAAACTGGTCCAAATAGGGCCTGAATACCCGGTTCATCAAATCCATGAAAACTGCTGGTGCGTTGGTCAGTCCGAAAGGCATAACCGTAAATTCGTAGTGTCCGTACCTAGTGCGAAATGCGGTCTTTGGAATATCCGCATCTGCTACCCTGAGCTGGTGGTACCCCGATCGCAAATCAATCTTCGAGAAAATGCCTGCCCCCCGTAGTTGATCGAACAAGTCATCGATCCTCGGTAATGGATACTTGTTCTTCACTGTGACGTTGTTCAGTTCCCGGTAATCAATACACAGCCGCATACTACCATCCTTCTTCTTCACAAATAGTACCGGTGCTCCCCACGGGGACACACTCGGTCGGATGTACCCCTTACCGAGAAGTTCTTCCAATTGTATTTTCAACTCTGCTAGTTCCTTAGGCGCCATACGGTAGGGTGCTTTCGATATTGGTCCGGTCCCGGGCACCAACTCTATCGCAAACTCTACCTCTCTCTGGGGAGGCATACTCGGTATCTCATCCGGAAATACGTCCTCAAACTCACGAACTACATCAATGTCCGTTAGTTTAGGATCCCCAGTACTTACATCATGTACATGACACATAAATACCGGGTACCCTTTCTTTATGAAGGATTTCAAGGCCACTACCGAAATAATTTTCACCTGGTTTATCCACAAATCCCTTGTGGGAGACTCGCACCCCTTTAGGGCCTCTTAAAGTCACCTTCTTCTGCTCACAATCAATTTTGGCTTTATGTCGGTTCAGCCAATCCATACCCAAAATGACGTCGAAATTCTCAAGAGGGAACTCGATCAAGTCAACCGACAAGTTGACTCCCATAATTACTAACGGTACATCTCTATGTAACTTAGAACACGGTACTAGCTCTCCTGACGGTTGCATGAATTCACAGTCAATCACCTCAAAATTAGCTAGACCCAACTTCGAAACATACGAGCTTGCTACGAAGGAACACGATGCACCCGAATCGAAAAGCACATAAGATAAAAGTGAGTTAACTAGAAAATTACCCGTCACTACGTGGTTGCTCTGCTCAGCCTCCTCTCTGCCCACAGCAAATAGTTTCCCGGTCTGTTTCCCTCCAACTCCCTGAACTGTGCTGGCCGACCCCGATGGTCGGTTTCTATCCCCACCAGTGGTCGTAGGTGTACCCCCTTGTCGGCTCTGAGCAGGAGTACCACTCTGCTGCTGGTTATTCCTATTACCATTCCCTGTGTTACCCCTTGGACTCCCGACCATGTTGCTCCCTGCATCCGATGCTGGCCTGGCAGGTGTTGGAGCCGTAAAACACTCAAACCGTCTGTGTCCGAACTTTCCGCAGCCGTGACACTGGACCTGTGCACCTGAACAATCTGCACCTGGGTGATTTCTCTGACACCTCTTGCAGTGATAACTTCGTGGCCGACTAGACCCCTGAGAGTTACTCCTCGTTGATTGACCCCCACTGCCCCTATTAAACTGAGAACTTCCCGAGAAAGATTGTCGCACTGGGTGATTTCCAAAATTACTCCGCTTCTGCTGCCCCTGATTGTCCTCAGAGACACTCTTCCTCTTATTATTGGTAGCATATGCTGCCTTAACTTCCTTTCGAATCCTCTCAATATTGCATGCTACCTCACACATCTCCTTTAAGCTCGTGAAGCCCCTACTTGCCCCCATACGATCTCGGATCGCCAAATCTAAATACTGTTCGAACTTCACCATCTTAGCCTCTTCAGTCGGCACCAGCTCGGATGCATAGACCGCCAAATCAACAAACTTTTCGTAATATTCTTGGACCGTCATATCCCCCTGTCGGAGATTGTCGAACTCCACTCGCAACTCTTTCCTTTTTGATTCGGGGAAGAATTCACGCCGTAACTCTTGTTTAAACTCAGTCCAGTTCAGTGGTACCACCACTGACTCCCCTTGCTCGTTTTCAGTCTGAGCCAACCTATCCTTGTTGGCACCCCACCACAAATCAGCTCTGTCAACCAAGTAGAAAGCAGCTTGGTCGACTTTCAGTTCCTCTGGACAACCCAGAGTGGCGAAGATCTTCTCGAACTCTCTAATCCACCGCTCAAGACCCTTAGGGTCTCCCTTACCGTCGTACTGACTAGGCCTTTGTTGGCTCACAGCCCTGGTCATGCCGGTGGATGACCCCTGAGAACGGTCTTCCGTCAACTTGTTAACCGCTTGAATCAGATCTTGATTCATCTTGACCAACTGATCAATCAGCTGATCTCTCTCGTTTCCATTCCTAGGAGGCATAGCTAAAACTACAAAAGTAAACAATCATATATTCAGTTATCGCCTATATCATGCCACAGAATATTTCACGTATACTAACACTTACTGTCCAAAATAAATTGCAACATGCAGCCACATTTCCACATACATCAGAATTCACCGTACCTTCCCTACATAGAGCTCAATACCTACCCCACACATCCTCAC
Source organism: Gentiana dahurica var. dahurica (assembly GCA_024500145.1). Classification (NCBI taxonomy): domain Eukaryota; kingdom Viridiplantae; phylum Streptophyta; class Magnoliopsida; order Gentianales; family Gentianaceae; genus Gentiana; species Gentiana dahurica. Next base: position 50,269,655 of record CM044905.1, read on the forward strand.
TGTGCTCATTTTAGTGAATTTATTCTTAAGGATCATTTTAGGTGGTGGTCCTGGAGTCGAACGTCTCTGATACCACTTTGTAACACCCCGGTTTCCGATCCCGTCGGCCGCCGGAATTGGTCACCGAAACGTCACTTCACGACACACAGTCGCAGCAGTAGTACTCAACATTCCACAACAGAAGGAAAAAAAATAAACATCCACCATTCATTATTAAAAGGGTCAGGGTAATTACAATTTCTTGAAAGAAAATGAAAATATGTGGAAACGTCAATAAAATCTTAAAGTGCCGGAAATCCAGTAAAGTGGAAAAGTAAGACAGCGACTACGTGGCTCTCGATACCCCGCGACGCCCCCGCAATCATCAAACATCCAAGAAAAATACCGCTAAGAATCTGCTCCCCATAAATGGATCATAGCAGGGTTAAACAAAAGTAAAACCGTCAACTATGAAGTTGAGTAAGAATAAATCTAATACACGTAGAACGAAAGTCAACAACAATTTAAGGAAACTTCTCTACAGGCATCAACCATCACATAACAAATACGACCAAACGATAACCGATACGACCGTTCCATAGAAGATATGAAACACCACCATCCATCTATACCTAAAGGTCCCGAATGTGCACATTCCTAAGGGTCATCCAATGGTACCATTATTAAAATGGTCCACACGTACTGGGGTGCAAGGATTTCCTCTCCCGGGTTATCGGATTCGGAGATACCCTATCCGCCCAACATTACATCTGTCGCAACTCCCCAAATACGGAAGGTCATTAAAGTCGTAAGGCAATTCCACTCCCGGATACCCGGCTTCGGTAGCTACCCTATCCGGGCCCAACCACTACGGGTCTACGAACATTCAATGCCTCAAAAATCAGGTCCCACAAGGATAACACCATCAAAACCCAACTCACAAGGCATGTTAATAAGATTTAACAATAACTAACACAGAAATAAGGACACTTAAGCTGGACGCCCGTTTAAAAGGGTTGGACGCCCGTTTGGATAACCGAACGCTCGTCCAAAAACTCGGACGTGCGTCCGAGTTGACCTGTTACATCCTGAATCCAGTTTCTACACCTGGACGCCCGTCCAATATGCTTGGACGCCCGTCCAGTAAAGTAAATTTACATCCTGTATCAAAAGCAGCCCTTCAGACGCCCGTCCAGGTAACCCAGACGCCCGTCTGAACTGAAACCAAGGCGGACGCCCGTCCACACGAATCAGACGCCCGTCCGACCTGGGTTTCAATCAAAACCCTAAAACCCTCAACACGATTTCCAAAACGTTTCCAAACCAAAACCAGCAAAACAACACAGCAAAACACAGAATTTCTTCATCTAAGAGTACAATAACATCCATGGACTTTAAACCAAAGCAAGACACACTACTATGGATGTTTAGCATCCCAAAACACTCTTTCAAACATAACCCTATACCAAGTTTAAATTTCCAGCCCCAAAATATTATCTAACTCATGACGAATAAACGTAAACGCAATCCATAGAAATATTCTTACCGGTAATATTGTACTCCTTGAAAGCCTTTGCTAACAAGTTAGAATCGTTCCTCTATGAAACCTGAATCAACGACGACGACGACGACGACGAATTCTTCAACACCAAGAAGAAGTTTTACTCTCCCTCTCCCTCACAAGAACTCGGCGGCAAGGGGTGGGGGTCTTAGGGTTTAACTTTTTTTTTTTTTTTTTGGAGAAATAAGGAAGGAAAAGAAGAATAAAAAGAAAACCCCTTTTTAATTGCCCTTTTAATTGCACAAAATAATTAAAATCCTTTTTAATTATTAACTAATCCTTCCATTTAATTAAAAAAATCACATCATTTCCAAAATAATTTAATCTCATACTAATTAATTAGGAAGTCAAAATTTCGGGATATTACATGAAGCCAGCCAAGCACCAGCAGAGAAGCAATGAAGACATTAATTGTCTGACTTATAACCAAGGAAGTCTGTGATGACCTTGGATAAGTCCAAGTTACACTTAAAGTGATAAAACATAATGTTCAAATATGGTGTACACAGATCTCACCCCAATCAAGGATCAGTGAAGTACAAAGATTCTCCTTAAACTGAAGCAAAGAAGAAAACAGTGAATCGGCAAGGTAAACTGACCTTCGGCTGAATAAAGACAAAGCGGTGAAAGAAGATCTAAACCGGCAAAGTCAGAAGGATCACTCAACCGTTCTGAAAATGGTGAAGTAACACTTACCAGATCAGATTTAATATATGTTGAAGATTCAGAAGATCATGCATTAAATGCACAATCAATAGAGGATCAATCAAAGATGGATTTTCTGCTATACGTTTGAAGAAAGAATCCGATCACTGAAATCAAGGAGAATGCAATTAAGGGGGAATCAAGAATAAAATCAAGGTTTATTCCATCATTAATATAGCCAACGGAGGGAATTTCAAATCAAGGTTATTCAAGGCTATAAATAGAAGGCATTGACAGACAAAGAAAAACAACGATCTGAAAAGAAAAAAAAAGCTGAAACTCTGTCAATTTGAAAAGCCTTCTCTCTGAACTTACAAGGATACATCTAGTGATCAACTCAGATATCGAGCTACAAAGTCATATTCCGCACTGAGATTGATCAAGCAAGTGTGTGAATCACATTCACATCAAACTGAAGCAACTGAATCAGAGGCAATCTGAGAAGGAGTTGAATCTGTGATAGATGTTGAAGGATTTTGATCTCAAGGAGCAGCAAAAGAGACTGAATCACTGAAGTTGTTGCAGTCAAGGAGTGATAGTCTTGTAGATTGTGAAGCTTGGGAAGCTAAGGACAATCATACTATTGTATCTGTGAAAACAATAGTGAATTCATCCGATCATCACAGGAGAAGAGTGGATTAAGGGATTACACTACCCTGAACCACTATAAGCCTTGTGTCAATTTACTTTCTGCAATTTACTTTACAGTATTTATTTAAATTAGCTATATCATAACTTATATCTGTGATTGTCTAAACTGATTTGAAAACAACATAGTAAGAAGGGACTTATCCGCTGCCCAAAAGCTTTTAAACAAAAGAAAAGTTTTTGAAACTCCACTATAGTCATTCACCCCCCCCCCCCTCTCTGACTATAGTTTCACCCTTCTCTGGGACCAACAATTGGTATCGGAGCAGTGTTCCTAGTATCAGAACCTGTTCAGATCTGATTTCTGGTAACAAGGAGATCACACATTTTCAAAGTAGTTTTCAAATCTATGTTTTCTATACGTTTACATTTATATCTTCACTTGCACTTATGGATTCCTCAAAATTTTTGTCAAAAGTACCTGTTTTTAATGTTAATAATTTTGATGAATATAAAATAAGAATGCTGTCTCATCTTGCAGCAACTCATGAAGAGATGCTGGATGTAATTAATGATGGACCAATCATAATCACTACTGTGGTAGGCACAGGAGCAGATCAAGGGAAGGAAATCGATAAACCTAAAAAGGATTGGGCCAAGGATGACAGGAGAAGAGAAAATCTGGATTTTGTTGCAAAAGACATGATTTTGAAGACCCTAGATAGCAACATGTTCATGAGAATCAAAGACTGCAAAACAGCAAAGGAGATGTGGGACAAGCTAGCATTGATAAATGAAGGATCTGAAGCAGTTAAAGAAAACAAATTATCTGTTGCAAAACAGAAATTTGAGAACTTCAAAATGAAGGCTGGTGAATCCATTGATCAAATGGACAACAGATTCTCAAGCATTATCAGTGAACTGCAACAGCTTGGACACACATATCCCCAGAAAGAAGTATGTTTGAAGATTTTGAGAGGCTTACCTGAAAAATGGAAAATCATAACATCAGTAATCAGAGGAACAACAAATCTTGCAAACACAGACACTCTGACCCTGATGTCTCAATTAAAAGCTCATGAATTCGAATTGAACGGTGAAGATGGTGCTCTGGCAGAGACACAAAAAATCACTGCACTGGTTGCACCCCAGCAAAGTAACTTTGCCGGTTGTATCAGCAGAGAGACACAAGAACTCAAAGAACAGGTAGCTTTATTAGTCAAACGTTTTGACATGTTTATCAAAAAGAAGACATTCAAGGGAAACTCATCATCAAACAAGTGGTCAAGCTCAAACAAAGACATGAAGAAAAAAGATGATGAATACAGATGCTTCAACTGCAATAAGAAAGGTCACTTCAAGGCTAATTGTCCTGAAGAAAATAACAAAGATGATGAAAAGAAGAAATACAAAGCATTTGAAAAGAGGAAAACCAAGAAGGAACTGAAGGCTGAATCCAGTAGTGAAAAGAATGAAGAATCATCTGATAATAACTCAGATAACAATGATGAAGAAGATAGCTCAGAAAATGAAAAAGCATGCTTATGTCTCATGACCAAAGAATTAAATAAAGATGAAGGTGACAGCTCAGACACTGATTTATGTATAATGACCAAAGAATCAAATGAAACTGAGGTATCATCTAGCTCTTACTCTTCATCTAATGCATCCACTTCTGACACTGTACAATCTTATGTTCTCCCATTAGATACAACAGACCTAGTCCAAAATCTTATGACTAAATTTGATGAAATTGAAATGAATCATGAAATTCTGGAAAAGGAATGCAAGGATCTAAGAAAAGAGAATAAGAGATTAAAGAAAGAACTGGATAAAGAAAAAGCTGAATTAACCAGTAAGGAGACCTACTTAAATGATCAACAAAAAGCAGATGATCATACATCTGTTATTGACAGATCAGTTAAGAAAATCTCCCCACCGGTAAAGGGAACCACTGCACCACTAAATGCACCAGCTTACAAACCCTCAAAAAGGTTTGGATCCAGATCTGGTCTTGGCTACAACAGTCAGGATGAAAGTAGAAACAATGGTCAACACAATTCTAAATTCAGGACCATCAATGGACCAAAATTTAGAAAGGGACAAACCATAGTTCCAACAAATCATCCTGCTCCAGTGAAGTCAAAACCTAGTGCAGCAAAACAGCAGACTAAATCCTCATTCCAGTCAATCAAAAAAAAGCCTTCTGAAAGGAAAAGGCAGACTTTATCCTTTAGAGGATGATTGGAATGTTGCACCTCCAAAATAAAAGAAGAAACCATTGAGTGATACGCATCATTTGTCTAAGAAAAATCAATCTAGATATATTCCTAGACACATGAAGCAACACAGGTTTCCTACTGCATATTGGAAAGTGAAGAGGGATGCACATGTAACAAAAGGCAGAGAAATGTATCAGAATATCTTCAGTAAAAATATCAGAAGCTATTCTGCCATGCCTTATACGTATGAAGTTGATGACTTCAACTATCCAAAAAGAAGAACTTTTGGATATACACTTGGTATGAGAGGCATGACTGCTAACAAATATGGACCCAAACAGTGTTGGGTACCTGAACTTAATTAATTTGTTTTGTAGGATGTCTGGTACATAGACAGTGGATGTTCCAGACACATGACAGGAAAAAAGAAATGGCTCACTGACTTCAAAGCTTTTGGTGGACCTAAAGTCACATTTGGAGGCAAAGAAAACCCTGGCAAGATTAAGGGGGAAGGCATAATAATCAAGAACAATCTGATGATTCAAAATGTGGCATATGTCAAGGGACTTAATTTCAATCTGATGAGCATCAGTCAATTCTGTGACAAAGGCTACAATTTGCACTTCAACAAAGAAGGATGCAAAGTGATTCACAGCCAAACCAACACAATAGTTCTTGTAGGTAGAAGACAAGACAACATGTATGTGGTGGACTGGAGAACAGCCAAGGCAAAAACATGTCTGCTTGTCAAAAATAAACAATCAACAAGCTGGATTTGGCACAGAAGATTAAATCATCTGAATTTCAAGACCATCAACAAATTATCAAAGAACAAGTTAGTTGAAGGACTGTCAGAGATCATATTCAAAAAGGAAAGCCTATGTGATGCATGTCAGAAAGGGAAAAAAATCAAAAGTTCATTCAAGTCAAAGCCTTATCAATTTACAACCAGAGTTCTACATCTATTACACAAGGACCTGTTTGGACCAGTCACACCAGTAAGTGTAAGTGGTAAGAAATACACCCTAGTAGTGGTGGATGACTTCTCAAAGTACACCTGGACCATTTTCATGAACAAGAAGAAAGAAACACTCAAAAAGCTTCCAGATTTGCTGAGAAGACTCCAAAATGAAAAGGAACTGAAAATCATCAAGATCAGATCAGATAGAGGCACTGAATTTCTAAATGAAATTATCAGAACCTACTGTGAAGAAAATGGAGTACTACATCAATTATCTGCAGCAGGAACTCCACAACAAAATGGTGTAGCAGAAAGAAGAAACAGAACTCTCAAAGAAGCAGTTAGAACAATGATTGCTGAAGCATGCTTGCCAAAAAGATTATGGGCTGAAGCTGCAAACACAGCATGCCATACACAAAACATATCAATCATCAACAAACATCATGGAAAGACTGCATATGAAATATGGAATGGTAGAAAACCTAATATCTCATATTTACATATGTTTGGATCGAAATGTTTTGTCTTGAACAGGAACCAGTTGCATACCTTTGATGAAAAGGCTGATGAGGCAATCTTCATGGGATACTCAAACACCAGCAAAGCATTCAGAGTACTTAACAAAAGAACATTGGTGATTGAAGAATCAATACATGTAGTTTTTGTTGAACCAAATACAAATGGTGAAGATCTTCAAGATCAAGAAAAGGAAGCAGCACAAAGGGAAATCTATACAAGTGCAACCATACCAGCTTCTATCCTAAATCATCATTTTGAAAGTCAAGAGGAGCCACATATATACACAACAGATCAAGCACCAGAACATGAAGTTCACACCCATAATGAAGCTGTAGAAGCACCAAGTGAAGAACAACTTCAACCTGATCTAAATTGGCTAAGAGATCATCCTGAAGAACAAGTCATTGGAGATGTTCACAGAGGAGTTAGAAACAGAAGACAACTGGAGCACATGCTAACATGCTTTCTATCACAAGTGGAACCCAAGACCATAGATGATGCAATCCAAGATGCAGATTGGATCACAGCCATGCAAGAAGAACTAAATGAATTTGAAAGAAATGAAGTCTGGGAACTTGTTGACAGACCAGATATGGCCAACATCATTGGAGCAAAATGGGTATTCAGGAACAAGATGGATGAGCAAGGAACTGTTGTTAGAAACAAAGCAAGACTAGTCGCAAAAGGCTATTCTCAAGCAGAAGGAATAGATTATGATGAAACAAATGCACCAGTAGCAAGATTGGAGGCAATCAGACTCTTTCTAGCTTTTGCTGCATACAAAGATTTCAAAGTCTATCAAATGGATGTCAAGAGTGCATTTCTAAATGGACTTTTGGAAGAAGAAGTATATGTGGAACAACCTCCTGGATTTCAAATCAAAGGAAAATAAGATAAAGTATACAAACTCAAGAAGGCCCTTTATGGACTCAAACAGGCACCAAGAGCCTGGTATGAAACACTATCACAATTTCTGATCAAGAATGGATTCAACAAAGGAACTATAGACAAGACTCTATTCAAACTAGAGGAAGCAACAAGTACATTGTTAGTACAAATCTATGTTGCTGATATCATCTTTGGATCAGAGGATGAAAAGCTATGTGAGAAATTTGTAAACCTGATGAAGAGCAAATTTTAGATGAGCATGATGGGAGAATTAAATTATTTCCTTGGCCTTCAAGTAAAGCAAATGAAGGATGGTATTTTCATTAGTCAATCCAAGTACACAAGAGATTTAATACACAAGTATGGGATGGATACAAGTGGCACAGCAGACACACCAATGTGTGCAAGAGTCATTCTTGGGAAAGATGAAACAGGAAAGGATGTTGATCAGAAAATGTATAGAGGAATCATTGGATCCTTACTATACTTAACTGCAAAGTAGACCTGATATAGCATTTGCAGTAGGAGTATGTGCAAGATTTCAAGCTCAACCAAAGGAATCACATCTTCTAGCAGCCAAAAGAATAATCAAATACCTGAAAAACACTATCAATGTAGGTATTTGGTATCCGAAAGATGGTGGATTCAAATTGATATCATATTCAGACTCTGACTATGCTGGATGCAAAATAGATAGAAAAAGCACCTCTGGAACATGTCAAATGCTAGGCACCAGACTAGTCTCTTGGTTCAGTGAAAAGCAAAACTCCATATCTACATCAACAGCTGAAGCAAAATATATAGCAGCAGGTAGTTGTTGTGCACAAGTACTTTGGATCAGACAACAACTAAGGGATTATGGAGTGGAAGAGAAAACACTTCCAATCATGTGTGATAATACAAGTGCAATATCTATTACTAAAAATCCAGTGTTGCATTCAAGAACAAAGCACATTGATGTGAGACATCATTTTATCAGAGATCATGTTGAAAAGGGAGATGTCATCCTAAAATACATACCCACTGAAGATCAATTGGCTGACATCTTTACTAAACCACTAAGTTATGAAAGATTTAGCATGTTGAGAACTGAGTTAGGAATGATTGAAATTGACTAAGTACCAAAGAGCGGCTAACTAGAGTGATCGGCTAAGTGACTTCATCACCTGGTTCAACCTTTGCCGTTACAGGAGATGTAGCAGGTAAGGCACTGGTATCCAGCGAAGTTAACTTAACTGATTGTTAGGAACGGTTAAATGCAGCAGCTCAGAGAAAAATTCTCTACATCGGCTAAGTGACCAGCCAAGGCACTTCACCGAATTAAAGACTTGGACATATTAAAGTATGAACAAAATCAATTTTTACTACACGTGGAGAATAAGGAAATTATGGAGGATTATTCTGTGGAAGATTACACACGTGGAGATCAACTTATGATCATTGAGGTAACCATATTCTTTTTAAATTATGAACGCCTCAATTCCCGGGCTCTATCATTACTTAGCTCAAACCACTCCCCCGATTACGCTCGAATATCGCGATTTACATACACAAAATGATGCCATTATGTCATAAAATCCTTCCACATTCAAACCATGTTCACACTACTCAAAATCACCCTATATAAACGATACTTAGAGATTTTCAGAAATCTTTACACCTTCATACAATTTACAAACCCTATTTTTGATTTTCACTGAAAACTTGAAGAACTCCTCTCTATACATCAATTAAATATCAATGGCTTCATCTTCCACAATCTCTCCCACTGAAAAGTACCACGAAAAATCAATCATCACTGGTTCATATTTCAAACCAGAACACTATCTCGCGTTTTGTGATAATGATGCAAAGTCTCAACACTTGGTTGACTGCTGCTCAAATTTGGGGCTGATGACCTTCCTAAACCCCCCAATCACTGGAATCTTCTATGAAAATCTAATAGCATTTTGGAAAAATGCCAAGTTTGTGCCTAGCACAAAGAAGACTGAAGTTGATTGCATAAAAAGCTCTATCTTTGGAAGGGAAATAGTCATCACGCCGGGTACACTCAACAGGTTCCTGCAACTTCCCATACTAGGTCCGGCTAATGTCAAGTTTGTAACGATTGACGTCCAGAAATTCTGGGCTGAAATAGCCAAGAACCCCAGAAGAAACAGTAAAACATACAATCTACCAAGATCAATGCTCAAACTACCGTTTGCTGAATTTGCACCAGTCATCACCAAGAATATCGAAGGCAGAAAAGGGTCTATGGAAAACCTGACTGAGGTTCGGATCAGACTGATTGCCATCATCTACGAAGGTACCAAATTCGACTGGGCAACATTTGTTTTCAATCGACTGAAGGATCAAATTCAAAAGGAAATCGATTTATCAATAACGGCACCAAGCAAGGGTTTACAGAAAAAAGGGCGATTTCTGGGAGAGGAAATCATATGGGTTCCCTCTTCAACATCTACTCAACGAATTGAAAGTACAACCCACAAATTTACAGTCTCCACACAAGTCAAAGACCATGTTTACTTACATCAAGGCTTCCATGAAGCCCAAACCCATTGCTGGGAGCAAAAGAAAACAACCTGAAGGCAGTAGATCCGGAGTGGGATGAAGAACCAGATCCCAGACAGCACATGAAAGCATCTCTCTGCCTGGAACCAGCAACTTGAATGAACCTGAAACAATAAGTGACGACACGGAAACAGAAAAAGAAAAGCAACAAGAGGAAATCACCTATCTGGAGGAAGGTGGGGAAGGATATAGAATCACTTCATCTGAAGAGGAGGAGATAGATGAGGAAGAAGATGAGTCAGAGGATGAACACTTAGAAGGTGGAAATATTGAAGCAAATCAAGAAGATTTGGGGATTTCTGATGATGAACTGACTCTTCAAGAAGTGCTTTTCAAAAGCATTGGTAAAGTTGACAAACAGCTCAGTGAGCCAGCTAATAAAGCACACTCAGCCGAAATTGTCAACTCCCCCACAATTGCACAAGGGGGAACGGTAGCAGATGAAGCAGTCCACACTCAATAGCAACCTTTAAATGACTCTATGTCTAATGAGGAAGAACACGAACAAATAGAAGAAGGAGAAGAAGATGCACAAGATGAAAAGGAAGAGGAGGAAAAGGAAGAAAGAGAAGTTGACCTGAAGAATGAGACAGAGCAAGATAGAAATGCTGAGGATGATGGAGATGAAGAGGATGTCCATGTGGCACCAGAGGAAATTGATCCAGAGAGAGTTTTCAATCTGGACATTCAACCCCTCATTGTGGACATGGAAAGGCAATATTACAGCAGGCAAAACCTGAAGAATGCCTTAAGGAGTGAAGCAACCTCCTTCAACCACAAGATTGAGGCACTCATCAATCACATCAAGATCCAAGATGAGGTCATGGAGAGACAAGGAAACCTGCTTTGCAATTTACAACAACTCATCCCTCACCATGTCCAAACCAATCTTGAATTTCATGCTGAGACAATTGACAACAATCTTAAGCCCTTGGTGGACACTCTCAATGCTCACACTCAACAAATTTAGCATCTGGATGAGGTAATGGAGCAGTCCGGTAAGCAATTGGACCTTCTAATCAAAGTTGGTGAGGCCAACAACAAGATACTGGAAAGGAGGTATGGCCCTCTCCCTGATTTTGATACAGCACCAACAAATCTTGAAGCCTTTTTTAGTGCTGCCAAAAAGGAGGAAGGAAGCTCTAAGACTGAAAGCTCCAGTGAAAAGAAGGCAAACCCAACAGAAAAGGACAAGGGCAGCAAAGGCATCAGGTTTGAAGATGTGAAGAAGTAGACCTTGCACTCAATTTGAATTATTTCTACATTACTTCTATTCGGCTTTGTCTTTAAATAAAAAGATGCAATATCTTTTTGCCCTGTCATGGATGAATAAAAATTGTTGATTTTTTATTCTGTTGATTATTATGACAAATTGGGATTACTTATGTTCAGGCTTATGAGGGTTTTGGCATCATAAAAAATGGGGAAATTGTTAGGAACGTTCTATTATGTTTTGATGATGGCCATACAGATGTTATAGCAAGCCTGAAATAAGTTAAAATTCTCTGTATAAGTCTTTACTTAGAGTCTAACATGTTGTATAAGTTGAGTCAGACAAGTATTGTACTAGTTGGTAGGACGGCAAAGTAAAAACAGTATTCGGCAGAGTGAAGCCAGCCAAGCACCAGCAGAGAAGCAATGAAGACATTAATGGTCTGACTTATAACCAAGGAAGTCTGTGAAGACCTTGGATAAGTCCAAGTTACACTTTAAGTGATAAAACTTAATGTTCAAATATGGTGTACACTGATCTCACCCCAATCAAGGATCAGTGAAGTACAAAGATTCTCCTTAAACTGAAGCAAAGAAGAAAACAGTGAATCGGCAAGGTAAACTGACCTTCGGCTGAATAAAGACACAGCAGTGAAGGAAGATCTAAACCGGCTAAGTCAGAAGGATCACTCGACCATTCTGAAAACAGTGAAGTAACACTTACCAGATCAGATTTAATATACGTTGAAGATTCAGAAGATCATGCATTAAATGCACAATCAATAGAGGATCAATCAAGGATGGATTTTCTGCTATACGTTTGAAGAAAGAATCCGATCACTGAAATCAAGGAGAATGCAATTAAGGGGGAATCAAGAATAAAATCAAGGTTTATTCCCTCATTAACATAGCCAACGGATGGAATTTCAAATGAAGGTTATTCAAGGCTATAAATACAAGGCATTGACAGACAAAGAAAAACAACGATATGAAAAGAAAAAACAAGCAGAAACTCTGTCAAATTGAAAAGCCTTCTCTCTAAACTTACAAGGATACATCTAGTGATCAACTCAGATATCAGAGCTACAAAGTCATATTCAGCACTGAGATTGATCAAGCAAGTGTGTGAATCACATTCACATCAAACTGAAGCAACTGAATCAGAGGCAATTTGAGAAGGAGTTGAATCTGTGATTGCTGTTGAAGGATTTTGATCTCAAGGAGCAGCAAAAGAGACTGAATCACTGAAGCTGTTGCAGTCAAGGAGTGATAGTCTTGTAGATTGTGAAGCTTGGGAAGCCAAGGACAATCATACTATTGTATCTGTGAAATCAATAGTGAATTCCTCCGATCATCACAAGAGAAGAGTGGATTAAGGGATTACACCACCCTGAACCACTATAAGCCTTGTGTCAATTTACTTTCTGCAATTTACTTTACAGACATTTATTTAAATTTCCTAGATCATAACTTATATCTGTGATTGTCTAAACCGATTTGAAAACAACAAAGTAAGAAGGGACTTATCCGCTGCCCAAAAGCTTTTAAACAAAAGAAAAGTTTTTGAAACTCCACTATAGTCATTCACCCCCCCCCCCCTCGACTATAGTTTCACCCTTCTCTGGGACCAACACTATGGATTGGAATCGGCTGTTGAAGAACATGCATTTTGCATGGAAATCTGAGTTGAGGAGTATTTGGAGTTAGATTCACATACCTCATTTGGATCCTCCATATGATCCATTAAAGCTGTGTCGTCAGATAATCTTTCTGTACTAGCTTCGTAGTCAGACTCATCTACAGCTAACAATGCTCTTCTACCGGTTCTTCTTTGCTGAGTTTTCTTTGCATTCAGATCTGGGCATTCATCTTTATAATGTCCATGTTTCTTGTAGTTGAAACAAAGATACTCATCATCTTTTCTCTTTTTAGGAGTATACTTGATAAACTTTTGAGTTACAGGATAACCATTCTTCATCCTTCTGATGCTGCTCATCATAAGAGACATTTGTTCTTCCATCTCATCCAACTGTTGAAGATTGCTTGTGGATGTTTCTTGAGAGTCATTTGATGATGCTGCAAGTGCTGTGGTTTTTGGTTCTTCCAGAGATTTTATTATTGCTGCTGTGCTTGTAAAATCTTCACTGAATTCATAAGCTTTCAAATCTGAGAAGATTTTAAAGGAATCTTATATGTCAAGTCTTCTAGATTCTTCCATTGCAGTGACCTTCATCTTCCAACACAATGGCAATGCCTTCAAGATTCTTGTGTTTCTTTCTTTATTTGTATATTCAATCTTCAGTAGGTCCAATTCATCCATGATAGCACTGAATCTTGTCTCCATTTGGTCAATGGTCTCTCCAGATTTCATCTTGAAATTTTCAAACTTCTGCTTTGCAACTGAGATTTTGTTTTCTTTAATTGTGTCAGTTCCTTCATAGACTAACTGAAGTTTCTCCAATATTTCCTTAGCAGTTGTGCATTCTTTGAACTTCAGATACATGTTGCTGTCAAGAGTTCTAAGGATAAAGTCCATAGCAACATTGTTGAGCTTATTTCGCTTGCGATCATCACTGGTCCATTCAGCCTTGGGCTTTGGAACTCGAACTTGATTTTCACCAATAGTTTGCATGTGGGTGATCTGGATCGGTCCATTAGTGAGCACGTCCATCATCTCGACATGGGTAGCAGCTAGAAAAGCCTGCATACGATGTTTGTATTCGTCAAACCTATCATGTTACACATCAGTATTTGTCTTGCATACTGATTTCTATCCATTGTGAGTGAGTGAAAACTGATTATATAAAGACTTGAAACTGAGCTTTTTAATAAGAAAAACTAGATGAGATATAGAGCAAATAAGTTTTAAACAATGACTTATTAAAGAAACACCGCTCCGATACCAATTGTTGGTCCCTTGGAAAGGCTACACAAGTTTAGGGGGGGTGAATAAAGTTGTCACTAAAAACTGGATTTTAAGCTTTTAAGGTTCAGTTAAAACTTGTGTGGAGTTAAGCTAACACGGCTGAGTCTAAGTCAAAGCTGACTTATAAAAAAACTGAGTCAACCGGCAGCGGATATAATTCTAGCCTTTTTCTTGATCTTGTTATTCTATGTGAAAGCTGAGTGTGTGAAACTGAATTCTGGTGAATGTCAGTTTGTGAGCTGTGAGTTTGTGTAACAATCAGTTCTCAATATGCTGTGAAAACAATAATAAATGCTGTAATAATAAATAACAAAATGTAAATGCGTAAAGTAAATGAAACAAGAATTATAGAGGTTCTAGGTGGTGTAATCCTGTCAATCCTCTCTTCCCCTGTGGTGTAGGAGAAAAATTCCATCAGAACTTCTTGTGGTGAATTGTTACAAAAAGTCCTAAACAATAGTCCTTGGCTAATCCAAGCTTCACTATCTAAACAATCAAAGAAGATGTTGGATTGCTGCTCTTCAAATGCTTGAGCCACTGGTCCTTGAAGGATTACGTATGCCTCTTCACCAGCTACCACCACAAACACTGCTCATACGACTGTCCTTGGAAAATCCTTCACCGGATTGCTTCACAGTCTTAACCATTGATTGAGAATCAAAGTTGGGTTGAGAATCAATAAATTGATTCTTGTTTGTGGTTCTTCAAAGTGTCTGATTCTAGAAAAGTTCTGTGTAGCTTGAACACTTGAAAAAATTCTTGATTGATCTTGTTAGCGCAGAGATGATTGCAATTCGATGAACGAGACTTTTGCACAAAAATGATTGTAATCTTGTTAATTCATTCGTGTTGATCCTTGATGCAAAGTACTCTATTTATAGTGTAACGTCCAATGTTCATCTTGCTTGAATTCAAATTGTATCAATGTCTACCTTGTGACGGCTATATTTTGTGACCGTTCTGACTTGTCAGTATTTCATCCAATAGAATTGCTTCCTTTACAATGTTCGACTGTACTATCAGTTTGTTGGATGACTGACTTATAAAAATGAGTATTCTGATCAATTTTATGTTGAGTTTGTCAGTTGTCAGTTTCTTGAGTGACTTGGAGCATTAACTGAGATTTTACTCTTCTTCAAATATTAGTACTCCAGTTTTTCATCTGATTATAATTGACTTAACCAAAGTACACCATAAGCATATATCTTCTAAGAGTTCATTGTCCTTATGTCTCTTAGGTCTTCATACAAGATCTATAAAGTCAGTTTAGGTCACCACAAACTTGCCTAAAGTCTAACTTTACAGTATCGACTTTCATAACTGAGTCTGAGCCATCAGTTCTTCAATCTTCTATAACTGAGTCTGTGTCCCTCGGTTCTTCTGTCTTCTAGATAAGCCAACTGAGTATGTTCCCTCAACGAACTTACCTTCTTCAGTTCTGTCTTGGTGTAGTCTGAGTCAGTTTCAGTTTAGATGACTTGTCTTTCAAGTTTCTTAGATGATTTCCAGTTTTCATTCTAACGACTCTCTAACTATTACAGTGCTTGTCTGATGTAACCTATACAAATATCAGACTCTAGTAGAACCTATACATCCAGTTCTAGGCATCTTTTAGCTTTTCACTATAACAGCTAGCTTCAGCATCACAGGTCATTCCTCGGACATCACAGGTCGGTTAGGACGAGATAGAAGCCCGACCTGCCCAGCTCTGTCATACGGACCTCAACAGCTCACTGTAGGTCGGCTAGAGCATATAATCATAAACACACGTTTATCAGGATAATTATGAGAAGAATCCCAAGCCATTAAGACTCGGATCTTTAACATTAGAACACCGAGATTATCTACTAAAATTAAGGGATAAGAACAATTTTGTTGTACTTGTGAGACACGAAAGAAAGGTCCATGATGGACACGGCCCGTGAAGGCCTAGGGCACAAATGTTCCCAATAAAAATGTTTAATAAGAACTACGACAGACTTGATTCCAATTGATACTTTGGATATGTAGGAAATTTGGAGAGAGATCCCAGTCTCAGTCTAAATCACCCTAAAAAATCCTTCTCCCATTCATGCTCTCTTATTGTTCATCCTTAATTCAATTACCTTCAGATTAAACAGCCCAGATTTTGTACCCCACAGATTTCGTTTCGTCAATACAATTCACGAGCTCAATTTGATCTGTTTACCTTTTAAATGAGCCAAACCCTAACATTTATTTTTGCTCGTTCAGTAAACGAACAATTACAAATAAACTTGTGAACTAAATGAGCTTGAGCTCAAATAACATATACAACAATGCAAATACTTTATATATATACTATAATTAAATTGAGGGAAAGGTGGAAAAAAATAATAAATATTGTATTGGTAATGTAAAATGACATAAATAAAAACAAAACAAATTGTGAAAAATAACATTAAAAAAAGACGGAGGGAATAGGTTTTATCGGACTAGTTTGTATAAAAATTTGTTCACCTTTATATTTTCACCAAGGGACCTAGAAAGTGTGAAAAATTATACCCTGGTTGCTTCATACTATGCAAGTAAAGAGTATAGGTAAATAGCACGATTATTAATGGGAGACTTTATTATCATCAGGTTCTCTCCTTTTCGTTTTCTCCTTTCTCTGAATGTCTTTTCAGCCGGTTCGCTTCCTCTCTGTGGCAGTGCTTATATGCTACTTCCATCGTTCTGGGGAGCTTGCCGTTTAGCTTGGCGTAAGTGATGCCCTTGTCCTGGATACCGAGTCCCGATCCAGAAAATAACGCTCGGCACGCATATAATTAAAATTTAATCTAATTATATACGTAATCCTTACGTAAGCAAACATCAGAGAACAAGCGGAAGACAAAACAACAGACTCGGGTACTTAAAACAACTAATAAAAGACCGAAAGTAACACATGGTGCAACTATTACATCGTCAAGACTATCTTTAACCATTAAATACAATATGTCCATCACAACTTGATAACCATAAACTCAATTTATCAATTTCTATCAATACAAGGATGAGAGGATCTATACCCAAATTGTAATATGGAAAGTAAATAACAATAGACGTCATCGGCATCATCTCCGGGTCACTCCTCAGAGGCCTCGAAAACGACCTACAAAAACACCACATTCTCAGGGTGGGTACAAGAGAGAATAGGGGGGGGGGGGGAGGGGTAAGTACTTACGTATTTAGTAAGGGGTAGAAGAAATGGTCACAATATATATATATAACATACATCAAGATGAAGTCTACAATCGCTACCACATATGTTGTAATTGATATCACACTCATCCTCTACTAGATCACATAGTACATTTGCACAAGTTTGTTATGTCAATATCAAAGGACACTACGCATGGAGAGAAATGCACCACAACATTGGCGGCACCACTCATGGGGGCATGGACTCATGATCCATCTGGGAGTTACACGTAGCCCCGTAGGAGCGGCAAGGGTCCAATGCTTCGATGTCAAAAATGTGTCTCACCAATGATGTTGATGTTTTAGCTTTTAGACAACCACATATGTATTTATGAGTATGTTCTAACCACCTGATTCATTCACATAAAAGGTTTCTAGGGACTTCTAGTCCTAGACATCTATTTATGCTACCAGCACATTGTAAAATAATCAATGACTACTAAGTCACTGTCCACAAGGCCTAAACAACGTCTTCCGGTGCTCCCACATTCTCCCTGCAGAGGGTCTCAATTGTGGTGCTGAGCCAAGGCTACCAGAAGTCGTAGTTAGACATTGTAAATTAACATATAATGTCTCACAAAGATATGCATACCAAACCATAATATATTGTACACGAGTAATAAATAAACAAGGTGAATATTACCACATCGTGTAATATTCAGGATCATAAATACCACCGTTGTATATTATTATTATTATTTTTATTATTTATTTCTGTCTTTTTTTTTCTGGCAAGACATGTATGATAGAAATAATGTAATAATTTAATAACATAAGCAAGTACACCTGCCGATTGCATACCTATGTATTTGAGGGGGTGGGGGCGACGGTATACTGGGAGTTGAATCAAACTCCAGTTTCAATTAAGTAATAATGATAATAATAAAATAATAAGGGTACTAATTACCATGTTTGATCAAAACAAAAGTGGAACAGAGAGTATTATGCTGGCCGAACACTCACGGAAAAAATAATAATATAATACGGCACAACACCATGTCACTTCTATCGACGCGTTAACAGTTTATTATATCAATTAACAATAATACAACAAAACACCGATTGAATAACATCCCCTTACCTTTGATAGTTCGAAAGCGTAATTGAAAGGAAAACTTGAAAACAACGCCTTGAATTCTCGAACAAACACCTCTACGAATATCCTACAATAATTAAACGACGAGCTATGATTAGACAACCTTCATATTCACCAAAACTCAAATTATCCTCAAGAATGTGCATTGTGGAGAAAAGTTCTAAAGAAAAAATGTTTATAAGTGATATGACGTGGAACATGAATAAAAATTTTAAAAGGTGTATTGCTTGAGATCATTCATATCCATTAGTGTCGGTGTGGACCTTACACTACTACTACTTGCCCCCATGGTACCACCCTTCTTGCATCTCTCCCATGGATGCTTACGAAAGGATTAATACTATGACAAATTAATTTTAGGGTAATTTTTTTCACGGTGACTCCATCTGAAGAGTGATCATACGTGGCATCAACATGTTCACAAATTGTAAATCATCTGCACACTATATATGTGGCAGGTGCGAATCCATGAATTTGTTTCGGTGGGGTTATCGGAGTTTAAAACGATACTTTTATACATAAATTTGTTTCAGTAGGGCCATCAGAGTCTAAAGCAACATTTTTATACATAAATTTGTTTTAGTGGAGTCACCAAATCCTAAAACTGCATTTTATTACTATAAAACGATATTTTTGAACAATAAAATTTTATCTTTAATGCTAAAAAAATTCCGACTCGCAGTGGAGTAACGTGACCCTATCTCAACACACTTAGATCCTCACCTTGTATGTGAAGTGACCATAGCAGGATTTCCCTAATTTTTTTTCCGGAAAAGAAGAGAAGTTGTAAAAATTCTCTTCTTTGTCACGAATTATTCAATGGACCTACTTTCTCTTTCATAATCATACATTAAACTGGAAATTTGAATTGAAATATTCTTATCAAACATTGTACTTGTACTTGATATGTGAACTTGTAATGTTGTTTGATCCAATTAGCTAAGGTGTTTTTTTTTTCTTCGCTTAAAGCCTCTGGATATCCGGAACCAACTGATCCGACTAATCCAGAGTTCGAACCGGGTCGTGTCTGCAAAGTTTGGCTCTTACACATGAGTAAGATCTGACCAAGAGCTCTTTCAACATGACGCCTCAGAAAGAATCGAACCCGTGACCTCCCTATGTATTCTCAAGTCACTTGCCACTTGAGCCAATCTATTTGGTTAGCTAAGGTGGCTTTGAAAGAACACAAAAGTTGTTGGTGATTTAAGTATAACCATGTCCATTTGTGTAATTAAGGGTCTGGTACAAAGATGGGTGAACTCGAAACACTCTATTGTGGGTTTGAAGGTGCGGAGTGCACGCTCATATAAGTGTTTACGAGTTTACAGATGTAAATGATCAAGTAGAGTTCGAAAAGCTACTTAAAAGACACGAAAATTCGTTCTTGGAAAAACTGTGTCACACGCCAGCCACAGGCGCCAACCTGTGAATTTTTTCAAGAGGAATTTTGGACAGGTTCTATTTCGGATTTCTGGTGTTCACAGGCCAGCCACAGGCGCCCGCCTGTGACTCGATTTTGTGAATTGGTGTGTCTTTTCAGTGTTTTTCGACAGTTTCTTCCATATAACACCTTTCCAAAAAGGTGTCTATATGTTAGAACGTTTTTTAACCAACTAACTTGATCATTTTGAGAGTATAAAATGAAATCATTCAAGTTCTTCTTCATCTTTGAGAGTCAAATAACTTCAACAAAACTCCTTAAGTATTCTTCTCGTTTGGTGCCAAAAAAGTGAAAGGAAATGTAGTCTTATCTCACAAAAGTATTTGTATAACCCGAGGCATCTTATAAGGGTCAAATAACTATTATAGGAAAGTGTTTATCACGATTCTACGTTATATCAAGCATACGTTTTCTGCGTTTTTCTGCGGTTTCTTGCGTTTTTGTTTTGACATTGTTGTTCCCTTGAAAGCCATATTTCTACAACAATCTACAAAATTTATTTCATAATTTCTGCAATGTCAAGTGTCAAGGAGATGACTGCAAACTTTGGAAAATTGGAAAAGTTTGAAGGTGTCAATTTTCGAAGATGGCAAAGGAAGATGCGCGCACTTTCTGCTAACAACATTGAAGGTGGTGTATATACTAAGTACACCGATGCCTGAAGTATTGGATGATGGACCATTGGAGGAACTGAGGAGGAAGAACAAATGGGAGAATGATGACTACATCTGTAGAGGTCACATTCTAAACGGTATGTCTGATTCATTATTTGACATTTACCAAAATGTTGAGTCTGCGAAAGAACTTTGGGATTCGCTAGAGTCTAAATACATGAATGAAGATGCCTCTAGTAAAAATTTCTTGGTTGGTAATTTCATGAAATATAACATGGTAGATTCAAGGTCGGTAATGGAACAATATAATGAATTACTGCGCATTTTGGGTCAATTTGCACAACATAAAATGGAAATGGATGAGTCTATTTCGGTGTCAAGCATTATAGATAAGTTACCACCATCATGGAAAGATTTTAAACACATGTTAAAGCACAAAAAGGAAGAATTATCTCTGGTAATGTTGTAAATATTGTTATCACAAATCCTGATGTTAATAGTTCTGTTTTGTGGCATGCTCGGTTGGGACATGTTAATTATAAACGTTTGTTGGTAATGTCTAAAAATGAGTTAATTCCATCTTTTGACATGAATATGAATAAGTGTAATACTTGTATGTTAAATAAAATTGTGAGACGACCTTTTCATAGTGTTGAAAGGTTATCTTCTGTATGAAACAACCGGAGGGATTTGTTATGCCTGGTAATGAGCATAAGGTGTGTAAGATTGTTAAATCATTGTATGGGCTTAAACAAGCTCCTAAACAATGGCATCATAAATTTGATGAAGTTGTCTTGTCTAATGGTTTTAAGCTTAACCAATCAGACAAGTGTATATATAGCAAATTTTACAATACCGGTAATGGTGTGATAATTTGCTTATATGTTGATGACATGTTAATCTTTGGAACTAACCAAGAACAAGTTGACCTTTGTAAGGCCTTTTTGTCATCAAGTTTCTCTATGAAAGAGATGGAGGAGGCGGATGTGATTCTTGGAATCAAGATCAAACGGAGTGACAAAGGGATCTCTTTGACACAATCTCATTATATTGAGAAAGTGTTGAAGAAATTCAATTGTGAAAATTCTACTCCAGCCAATACTCCCATGGATCCTAATGAGAAACTCATGCCTAATACGGGAAATCCGATATTACAACTTGAGTATTCTCGGGTGATAGGATGTTTGATGTATGCTATAACTAGCACACGTCCGGATATTGCTTATGCGGTTGGAAAGCTATGCAGGTTCACGAGTAATCCGAGTAGTCGTCATTGGCGTGTGGTAACTCGTGTACTAAGGTATCTTAAGTTAACCAAGGATTTTGGCTTGACTTATGTTGGTTATCCATCAGTAATAGAAGGATATTCAGATGCTAGTTGGATATCCAATGTAGAGGATCATTCTTCTACTAGTGGTTGGGTGTTTTTACTTGGAGGAGGTGCCATTTCTTGGGCTTCCAAAAAGAAAACTTGCATTACTAGCTCGACTATCGGAATTTGTTGCCTTAGCAGCAGCCGGAAAAGAGGTAGAATGACTTAGGAATTTGATCTATGAAATTCCATTATGGCCTAAACCAATATCACCCATTTCTATCCATTGTGATAGTGCATCTACCTTGTCTAAATCATATAGTCAAGTGTATAATGGTAAGTCACGACACCTGGGCATTAGACATAGTGCAGTACGTGAGTTGATTATTCATGGGGTGATTTCGGTTGTTTTGTGAGATCTCAACATAATTTAGCTGATCACTTAACCTAAGATTGGCTAGAGACTTGGTACAAAATTCGGTAATTAGGATGGGTTTACAACCCATATAAATCTTGGTGATAGGATTCCCAATTCCCCTCTAATACAATGTTAGAGGCAGAATTCAATGTGGAATGCCTATTGTCTTAGATTTGAGCACATGATATTGTCCCGAGGGTATGTGCTATGACCTGCAAGATTAGGTTGAAGATGTTCTTCTTAATGAGTCTTTTGACAAAGTGCTATTGCAGGTGCACGATCAATAAAAGGCTCACCTATATGAGTATGAAGTTTGGCCGCTTCAAGAAAGTTCTAGGGTTGGCTTTCTATATGCTCAAGAATAGATATGGACATAAGGCCTGTTTAATTAGTGTCAGGAATAAACTTTTGGAGTTATCTTAACTCATGTGTATATTATCTTCATGTATTCAAAACGTGTAATGGCGTTCAATGCTTAGACACACCCCGATACTCGAATATTTGAAAAGTGTAATATTACTAGGTGGTAATTCAATCTTCGTGACATTATCATTGATGCATGAGTTGTTATGTTTTGACTGATCTTCAGCTAAACCAAGGATTACACTTAAATGGGGGAGGATTGTTGGTGATTTAAGTATAACCACGTCCATTTGTGTAATTAAGGGTTTGGTACAAAGATGGGTGAACTCGAAACACTCTATTGTGGGTTTGGAGGTGCGGAGTGCACGCTCATATAAGTGTTTACGAGTTTACGGATGTAAATGATCAAGTAGAGTTCGAAAAGCTACTTAAAAGACACGAAAATTTGTTCTAGGAAAAACTGTGTCACAGGCCAGCCACAGGCGCCAGCCTGTGAAGTTTTTTCAAGAGGAATTTTGGACAGGTTCTATTTCGGATTTCTGGTGTTCACAGGCCAGCCACAGGCGCCCGCCTGTGACTCGATTTTGTGAATTGGTGTGTCTTTTCAGTGTTTTTCGACAGTTTCTTCCATATAACACCTTTCCAAAAAGGTGTCTATATGTTAGAACGTTTTTTAACCAACTAACTTGATCATTTTGAGAGTACATAATGAAATCATTCAAGTTCTTCTTCATCTTTGAGAGTCAAACAACTTCAACAAAACTCCTTAAGTATTCTACTCTTTTGGTGCCAAAAAGTGAAGGGAAGCGTAGTCTTATCTCACAAAAGTATTTGTGTAACCCGAGGCATCTTATAAGGGTCAAATAACTTTTGTAGGAAAGTGTTTATCACGATTCTACATTATATCAAGCATACGTGTTCTGCGTTTTTATGCGGTTTCCTAAGTTTTTGTTTTGACATTGTTGTTCCCTTGAAAGCCAAATTTCTACAACAAAAGTGAAAAATGTCAGAGAAGCAAGAAAAAATGAGATCCATTTTGCACAAACCACAACTGTCATGAAAGGAATTTTATTATTTTTACAATACGTATTTTTATCTACCGATTTTTATGAGTTTAATGGATATATCGTAGGGGATTTTATGCACGAAGGTAATGAAGATCATCTACACGAACTACAAGTTAAAATAACATAATGTTTCAAAATGGTCCTAGACAAAAGGCTCAAGAATGTCAAAAGCGCGCATTACCAAAACTTGGAGAAAAAGGACAGCCGAGACCTAAGAGCATTAAATTAAGGCGGGTTCTAAAGGCACCCCCCCCAAATTACTTTCGGCACCCCTTTTTTTATTATTTTTTTGGATGAAAAAAACGTCAGTCATAGTGGTGTTCGTTGTGGCACACCAACGTCAGTGTCACTGACGTTGGTGTGCCATTAGAACACCAGTGAAAAGTCGTTGACTGACGTTCTAAGATTTAACACTTTTTATATAGAACGTCAGTCACACTGGTGTTCCTTGTGAAACACCAACGTCACTGTGACTGACGTTGAGTTCCACAAGGAACACCAGTGTGACTGACGTTCCCATTATAAAAAATCATCGGGTGCCGAAGTAATTTTTTGTGGTGCCAGGAATAAGGGGGGTGCCAGTAGTAAATTGGGGGGTGCCTTTAGATCCCCCCTAAATTAATAGTATGCAAGCTATGTTGACTAGGCAAAATAAAACAACAATCGTAAAGAACTATCTACTCAAATCATATTTCGGTTAATGTAACGCCCCGCTCCCGGATACCGAGCCCTTATCCGGAAGAGAAACGTTCGGCGCGTATAGCATTAAATAAATCTAATATTATACGCAAGCCTCTACGTCGTCGTATCAATATAAAGCAAACGGAAGCTAAAAAGACTCGGGTAAAAACAAAATGCTACTATGAATAGAAAGTAAGCATACTAAAGAGGGATAGTTAAATTACAACGACGAAAAACCCAAAGACTTATACATTACGAGGTCTTAAAAGTATAGTACAACAAGTCTAAGGAAAGAAATCTAACTAGTCTAGTTCAACCTTTACAAAGAAATGAACTAAAAGTTTCGCCAAGACTTCAATGTCTTCAAAAGTCGTCATCTACACTTGGGCAACCTATTCGTCTTCTCACCCCACAATGCATACAAAAGAAAATGCAAAGGAGGTAAGTACAAAGTACTTAGTAAAGGTGAGAAGCTAATTAGTAACTAAGTTATACAACAAAAGGTTATTATTATGATTATTAAATTACCATTATGAGACCGACTCAATCTAGGGTTCACTTCATGTCCATCAACATGTCATGACTAAATATTTCTAACTTAACTTATCTTTGTTACAGCATGTTTGCGAGGGCACTACACTTAGTCAGATATGCACTAAGACAAAACACGCAACCCTATAGAGATAAATCTCTAGCGGTCCCGAGACAGTCATTCCACTTTGTCTGGCCAACCCTAGAGAGCTGACCGGTGAATGTCTATCTCGTTCGTGAGTTTGTCCGGCGGAATGATCACTACTTTATCTGGCGGGTCTAGAATCCGGCAGTGATCATCACCACTTTATCTGGCCAAACCTCACATTGCCGATATTGTACTGTGTCTATCCAAGCTCTCATGATGTTTAACCTTTAACTAAGCAAGTACGTATTTATTAAATAGTTAACTAGCCGCCTAAGTGTTTTCAAATAATCTCCCTCACACATACTACTCTCTTCCTAGACCACTAGACATAAACGAGGCCTAGCAATTACACAGACATTGATGAATACTAATTCATCAAAGCACAAGCCCTTTCATGCATTTCCGACGGTCCCGGACTTCAACTCCCTTTAAGAGTACGTCCGGTGCCGGAACCAAACGCATCAGAAACTCAATCGAGGCTTGTTCATTTTCATTTAATCTTATTTAAGATCATTAATAAACTACAATTCAAGCTAAGAGTCAAAATAACACTAGCCACTAAATCCATCGTCTACCAAATCGTATGTTTCTTATTTCCTGAAAAAGGAAAATAACATAATACAATAACACCAAACAACTATACATTATATATTTGTTAACTAATCTCCTTTTTTTTTTTACACTCGGACCCAGAACTAAATAAAAATAATAATATTTAAAAAAAAACTATACTTAGGGAGTAAACAAATAAACATCTCTAATATATTAAACCACACTATGTAAATAATTAGTTATGTAGTTTTAGGTATATAATTTATTGATTTTTTTTACTACTGGTGCGTATATATATTTTTGGTAACAGATAGTGCTCTTTCTTTTCCTTTTTACTAGACTTGCAGGTTTCTACATGAAAACTATTAATACAAAACAAAACAAACAAACAAAACCCACAGAATGTACTAATAAAGCACACCCAAAAGAAAAATTGAAAGAAAGAAATAGTAATATAAGAATACAGAACAGGTGGATTTATTATATATATCAATATTTCTGTTCGACCTGATGTGAAAGTTTGCTCTCAGTTTGACACATAGTTAAATATACCGATATATTATGTATAGTACACACAACAATTCAAACCCTTTAGAGTACTTCTATTCAAATCTATCACTCTTTTACTCAATCTAAACATCGCAAAACTATAATTATTCATTAGGAAGAACCTCTTACCTTAATTGCGAACAAAACCGAATCCCAAAACTGACAGCAAAGCTTGAATCCTTCGATTCACAACTCCTACAACCAAACTACGATATTTAAACGATACTCTATGATTGAAACAATCATTCACACAATCAAAGCTCGAATTTTATCAAAACGATCAAGATTACGATTTTAGGGCTTAAACGAAAACTTAATGTTTAGAAAACGAAGAGTATGGGAACGACCGTCTTCATCCAGTGATCGATTTCTTCTACTGCGGCATCTTGAAACGATGAACGGATTGGCCACACGGTTGAAAATTACGTTCTCCCTTTTTTTTTTTAAACTCTGCGTCGCTGGACTTCTTTGTCGTCGTTCTCTTTTTTTTCTTTCAGAAATCGGCGTGACTTGAAGTTATGAAGGAATTAAGGAAATTATTTCCTTAAATACTAATTATTAAAATCCTTTTAATAATTAATATATTTATTCCATAATAACTATCTTTTCCAAAATTCTTAATTAAATCCCTTTTTAATAGAATAAATAATAATTAGGTCGTACAAATACACCAAATGACTATTTTACCTTTTTACGAAAAGTCGAGATGTTACATTCCTTCCCCCTTAAGAAGAGTTTCGTCCTCGAAACTCGAATGTAACCGAGAGGTACTTGAACTCTGGACTTTGCGAAGCGTTTCGTCTTCTAACTCTTTCAGTCTTCGTCTTCTTCCATCATCCCAACTATCTGCTTGTCTTGATCCAACTTGAGGCTGCGACGATCCACTTCAATCTCCTCGTTGACTTGTTGTATCAAATCTGGTCTCGTATTCTGTTGTCGCTACACTTCATCCCAGAAAACTCACGTTCTTCTATCTCTATCTTCATGAAAGGTCGTCAACGGTGCTGTTCTGACTCTTGTACATCATAGTCACTCCGAGATGAACTGCAATTGCCATCTCATGGTTTTCATTCTTCATTGTCCTTCCCGATATTCCGCATTCGGAACCCAAAGCTGATTCTGATGCCAACTGTTGTCATCTTCATCTAACTCGTGACCAATGGCTGGTCGGTTCTGACCACTCACTTGTAAACAAAACCACAGGATCTTCATCTTTTTCCATCACAAACTCATCAACTACCTCAAATCTTGCAATCATCGGCTCAACACTCTTTGCTTGCTCCTGCTGACCTATGTCCTGAGTGCTTGAGTTTCCCAACTGACTCACAACTTCCTGGCATACTTGACTTCTTTCGATCTCAACTTCCATCAATGCACCACAAGCTTGCTGAAGAACTGCAATGATCCCAGCTGAAGGACCTCTGAGACTCCTTGGGGATGGAGAACATGATTTTCCATACTTTTTCGCTAGAGGTCATATCCAATCCTTGTGCCAATTAGGGTTAGCTTGGAAAATAAAAGAAGTTGAAAAGTTGAGTACTAGGGTGGTATGTCAACTAGGTAAGCCAATGAAGGGTACAACGCACTTGAAATAAGAAAGGTTGCTTGGGTTACAAGCAAAACAAGATGATTCCGTGTTGGGGAAAAGTTGAAGTTGGTTCCAACCTGAAGAATGAGACATTGTATCATAATACAAAAAATAGCCACCAGAAGGAAAACAAAAGAACACCTTGCAGATGCAATTCTTTTGAGAGCGTGGAATTCTGCAAGATACGGTGGTCTGCAAAGACTCCAGAGGTAACTGGAAAGGATGGTAATAAGCTTTCATATAAGCTTTGATAAAGTGGAGACGTTAAAGGAAACATCATCTGATGGACATGGAAACATTAAATGCGAAGGAAAGAGATTGCTAAACTTGAGGACATTGGGCAGGTGACCTTGATTGTTAAACACTTGGTTAACAAAAATGAATCTTGGCGAACTAGGAAAATCTTCAGTTCGCATGAGTGTCATAGAGGAAACACCACACAATAGAAAATCAAGGTAAAGGTGCAAGGTCGAGCACCAGAAGGACTAAAAAGATAGAAAACAAAAGAGGGCATGAATCTCAACATGAAGGAGCCATGAAGATAAGGCAGGTACACCAAAGGGTCTCAGAATAAAATAAACACTTGTCAAGAAGTGTCCAAGTTTGCAATAGTGAAGGAGATGTTATTTCGAGATTTAAAAGAAATATAAATTTCCCTCAAGGAATTGTAAGGGAATAATAAAAGATTGAATAAGTAAGCGGTAAACAAGCTTTTAAGTGAAGGGAAACGACACTTAAGAATTGGCGGATAAGGTTTGATTTCAAAGAATTAATTCAAACCTTCAAAGGAAGTTTAAACGATCATTGACGATTCAAATCAAAGGTTCAAGGTTGCACTGTTCGAGAGGAATAGTACTCTGCCAAGGAATAAATGCTCAAGGTTATTCCTCGTGTGGGAATACAAAGGTTAAAAATAAAATAGACTTCCAATCGGTGTAACAAAATTGGAATAGAAATGCCATGACAGGAGGTGGAAAGTCATAAAGGTATATATGGTGGTTCATGGCTCTAAATGACCTGAAATAGATTTAAGACTAAAGGGTACAAGGTACATTCATATATATTGAACTTCAATAGGAGTTTTAGAGTTCAAATGTTGGTTGCTTAGATAGGTTCAGAAAGCATCTTGAAAAAAATCTCCTTTCTGCTTGAAACTAGTTTAGCATAAATTGCTAGAAGGTTAAAGATAGGTAACTGAAAAAGAATGTCATGGTAGGCTTAATAATTTGACCAGCAAAAGAAGATATGCATACCTTAAAAGAACAGGCAGCATTAGGTGAAATAGTTACAACATCGACTCTACCCTTAGGAGGGGAGCTGAGAATGGACACAAATAAAAGAATGTTCTAACAACAGAAGGCTTAGCCAAACTTGAATTTGAAATGAATGATGGGAGTGCAAAAATGTAGAATTTTTTAAGAGAACTTGTTTCTTGATTGAAAAGTAAGAAGGCGTGAATTTGTTCAAAAGAAGGGCTTAAGGCGATATGTTAATGATAACAAGCAGAAAGGATTTTTTGAGTTTAATGATCTCAAGTGAGGGATTACATGAGAAATAAATTACCAAAAAAGGTATAATTACAAAAGGCACAAAAGGGTCTGAACATCAAACATGGCATGCTAGAGGATAGCATCTTGGTTCTTGTTTACAACTGCAAAAGAAACTATAATGTTAGCTTTACGAGCATCCTACTAAAAGATTTAACTCAGAAGGAGATCGAACTTCGGGGAACTCCTAAACGTAACAGTCGTAACTTACTACCCTCTTAGCCCAAACTCTAAGTCAAAGAGGTGAGAATTCCTTCTAGGTTGCTGTGTATGATATTTACTCCGGATCTGACATTATCAATTTGTACAGAACAAACGAATAAGAATTTGAGCACGATTCAAAGAGAAAAGATTTAGATATTGGAGTTTCCCAGGTGATATAAAAATATTGGAATTTTTGAATGAGATAAAGTCGGTCAAAAATAGTTATTTCTGACGATTACACAAGCTGTCAGAATTTCCAGATTAATACACACTGAGTTGAATTGCAAATCGAGATCAAACGAAAAAGAACCTGAACTTAATTCCAAAAGAAAAGTTGTAGATAAAATTGTTTCCTATAACATATAAAAAATTCAGGCAATTTGAGGGTGTTTAAGCTTTCAAAACAGAAGAGGAAGTGAAGGTGCTGTTGCAGATTTTTTGGACAGAGTGTCCGCATAAACATGAATTTTCTGAAAAATTCACAACGATTATCCAGTTGATGTAAAAAGATAAATTGTAGATAAGACATTAATCTACTTTGTTGAAAATTTGCAGAATTTTCGGAGTAGGGGAAAATAGTCTTATGGTAAAGGGAAAACACGAAAACAAAAATATTCACTCATGTTGGATAATGTCAAACACGAGGATGATGGAAACTGTGTGCCAAAGTAGGAGACCTTTAACACTATGAAATGAAACGAATGAGGGGTACTTGGAAAGAATAGAATTGCACATTGAGTTCGTGTAGAACCATCTCAAGCAAAGCAAAGGTCTAAGAATGTTGATAAACTCAGACCAAGCGACTGTGAAAAGGGAAAGTGGGGGATTTGTAGAGTTGAATCAAATATCATTCTCTACAAAATTAGGCCAAGATAAAAGTAAACTTAGACATTCGTGTAGAGAAGGTGAAGAGATTTCAATAGGGAAAGTAAGGAAAAAGGAATTCAACCAAGAGGGCCTAGAATTTAAGGTGTAGGCATAAGACTCCTATCCCAAAACTTTACCTAAAGGGGTTTCACTTAATCCCTATGTGACAAGGTACGGTTTGGAAACTTCAAAAGAAGAGAGATTTTCTACTAAGGATCCCAGAAGGAACAAAATTTGAGAACTCGACTTAACCTCCGTCTAAGACGACTCTTCACTTGGTCCTAATGCAACCTAACCACGGTTTAAGGATTCTTAGTCATACGAGGATTACCACCAAGCTCAAGTTCTAAAAGGTCTAAAGGAATCTTATTTTAGAGGAAAAGAAGCCTAGGATAGAGAGGACGCTTCGCTCTGATACCAACTGTAACGCCCCGCTCCCGGATACCGAGCCCTTATCCGGAAGAGAAACGTTCGGCGCGTATAGCTGTTCACGGATTTATCAGCAAAACAAACACGTAATAATATTTATAAATCTGGTTTCCCTCAAGTATAAGGATCGTAGTATAGAGGTTGATACCGGGTCGATCTTACGGGGAATCGGGGTTGTGAATTCTAGTTTTTATTCCTAACCTAACTATGTCACGATTACTACTACTAAACAGAAACGAAAATAAAACAGTGAATAACTAAAACGGAAGATAACAAACGTAAACTGGAAAGAAGATCGAGATCTAAAGCCAGGAAAATATAGTTGCGAACCAATTTAAACTAAACTAAACCTAATATGCAATAAACGACTAACTAAGCTAAACAATTCAAATTCCAGGGGTTTTAATCAATAATTTACGAACGAACAAGCAATTGATCCACCTATCCTACAACTATCAATTTCGATCTAGATTATCTCGTGATTTCTAACCAAGTTGTGATTCACCTAACCACGGTATGAACTCCTAATTTCTTAGACAAGTTCTCCTATCAATCTTCTATCTTTCGACCTAAAGATTAATGATTTCAAATCAAGGTGTGAAATCTCTCAATTTCCAACATAGAAATCTAACCTAATAACTCTCGTTAATTAGATTTAAGATCTATTCTTTATCATGGTGATCTACATTTTAACATGATTTTCATCAACATAAACAATCAACATGCAAAGATCTTTCGAGATAAATTGCATAACAACATGAAAAACATGATAAAGAAACAACTTGAATTAAAATACTCACAAGATAATCAAGAACAAAACTGAATTGTTGATTGGATGGCTTCACAACGCTTGTTCAATGGAGGTCTAGCCTCTTAACGTCCTCTTTGAAACTCGAATTGTTTAGAGTAAAAGTGCATAAAAGTATTTAAGTAAAAACTGGATGAAAACTAAGGAAAAACGCAGCTTAGCCGCCCCTAGGGTTTAGGGTTCGAATATATGGTGATATTGGGGAGAAAATACGCTGCCTTTATATAGAATTCGAAGTCGGTTCTACTAAGTCGGCTACTAGACGCCCGTCTGGAAAGGGTGAACGCCCGTCCAGCTTGTGTAAACTTCTTCGAGTCGGGCCGAGCTGGATCAGACGCCCGTCCTTCTTTATATTGGACGCTCGTCCACTGAAAAACTGAACATCCTGAACCAAATTTCTCCTCCTGGACGCTCGTCCAATTGACCAAACGCCCGTCCACTCTGGACGCTAGTTCAGGCTGCTGGACGCCAGTCCAGGGTCGACTTCATCTTGATTTCTTCATCTCTATCTCTTTTCATCAAATCAAATCATCATTATCTTTTTATCATCAATGAAATTCGACTCTTATCTCTTTTTGATCAACATTTGAGCATCAAACATGTACCTATAACACATTAAAACATCGCAAAATGTAATATCGTCCAAATAATCATAAAAATCACAATTAAAACACCAAAATTAACCTATTTTGTAATTAACTCATTTAAAACCTCATTTACTCAATAAATCCATTAAACACTCGTTTCTTATGCAAATTATACGAATATGAAGGGAAATATCATAAAATATAGCGTTATAAATCGTATAAATTCACCCTTAACAACTCCCCCACACTTAAGCTTTTCCTCGTCCCGAGCAAAACGAAAACCAAGGCTCGGAAAAAGATAGACATCTCAGGCGATATATCATAGATCCAATAAACAAGAGGTTCACCATTGTGTGTGTGCAAAGCCATAGAAAACTTCTAGTAAATCCAAACTTGAGAAACTCAAAGCAAAACTAGCTAATACCCCCTCGTAGACTAGCAATAAATGACACTCATAAGATGTACCCTACAAACGTGACATACCCCGAGAAGGATGATCGATTATATCTAGGGCCTTTCTGAGATACTTAGAGGATAATCCCTACAACATATCTATCAGTTTCTACTGGGGATAAGATAGACGATAACTTAGTCTTATATTCATTTCATACCACTTCTTTAGTTGATTTAATTATTTCTCACTTTAAACGCACATCAGAATGAGCTGTTGCCCTGTCATAGCAGAATAGGATATTCGAGATATACCCTACCTTACTCCAATCATAAGGCAGCTTTTCCTGACTGTCGTGAGCTTTTAGTCATCATAGTGGTATAGGACATACGTGGTATACCCCATCGCACTCAAATCATCGACTAGCTTTCGACATACCCAAATTACTTCATTCAAATTCAACCTTTTCATTTGACATTAAGCTACGTGTTACTTATCACATTCAAAGCTTAGATATTCACAGTATAACATACTTCGGATCTAAATACAAACTATCATAAATCTCAAGATACGTACGTAGCACTAAGCACATGACTTATAAGAAAATCAGAAATCACTCATCAAAAAGGGGTATAACTTTATAAATTAGCTTATCGTTCACTATGGCTCGTGAAAAATATATCTCAGGTGAAACAACTAACTTATCAAACATATGATATATAGCTTGGATGACTATAAAAATAACATTGAATTGAGTTGCCTACTCGGGACAAAACAAAAACAAAAATGTCGAAAATTTTTGAAAATTCTAGCTCATTTTGCATAGAAACATCACGAGTTAAGCAAATGTGTAGATACGTATCAAATCATTCCCCTCCCCCACACTTAAATATCAACATGTCCTCATGTTGTGCTGAATGAAAGAAGAGATAAAAGACTTAGCTGATTTCAATCGATACTCGAATCGTCGGTCAGGCCGGAGCCTACGTAGTGACACTTAGAACTCGTAACCGTACAATGTAGTTCGACAAAACCGCTTGAAATACACCTGCACGACTTGACAAACACGGAAACATCTCGGGGGAAAACGGGGGAAGTACACCAAAATGAAAAGAGATAGCAAAATCGAGTAATAGCAAAAGATAAAGCATTCAATACATCCAAAAGTTGAAACAGAGTAAAAATGAAGGTACGGATGCCTTATGGCTTACATGATCCAGTCGGAAAAATAAACAGTAGCAATATCAAAAATACAACGAATCACGTAATGAGATGTAGCAAAATATACAATCAACGTCAAGG
This sequence comes from Gentiana dahurica var. dahurica, assembly GCA_024500145.1. Classification (NCBI taxonomy): domain Eukaryota; kingdom Viridiplantae; phylum Streptophyta; class Magnoliopsida; order Gentianales; family Gentianaceae; genus Gentiana; species Gentiana dahurica. Next base: position 50,303,483 of record CM044905.1, read on the forward strand.
ACAAATCGTAATCAAAATAAAAACGGATAGATAACATCAGGTCTGCCCAGGTGCCGCAGAATCATCAGCCGGAGAAGGTCCACCCGCAGGGGGGTCAGGCTGCTCCTCATCAGTAGTCGACTCAGACTCGTGTAGAACATCCGCAATAGCCTCCTCGATCTCATCAGAATAAAGATAATCAATGGTGCGCGGATCGAAGACTCTGGCGTCCCTCGGCTTCCGGTCCTCACTGATGCACCGGAGTGTAGACAAGATATTGTTATGAGATGTCCTTATATCCTCCATCCAATTCCATACACTGTTGGCCATACTCAACCTCATCCGGACTGAGGGAGATAAAGTAGGAAGGGAGGATGGGCGAGGCGGTGCTGAAGATGACTGGGGCTCCGGTGGCACTGCAGCCTCAGTCTCAGCCTGATCGGTAGGCTTCACCTTCTCCTGTTGCAAGAACCTTGGATTCTTCGGTTTATGATCGGTCTTGTACTCGGGAACTTGAGCATCCTGACAGAGACTGTGGATCAAATGTGGACATATCAAGCATCTAGTATACACTTTCTGATTCATGGCTATCTCGTCGAAAATCGCTTGTCCTACATCAACATTGATCTTGAAGGTCAAGGCATATAGCATCCCAAGGTCACCAATGTGGAAGTGAGTCAGGTTATTCTTAGGTAACAACCTGTTCTGGATAAACCGACATTGGACCTTCCAATCTTCTGTCAAACTAGTAGTAACCAACTCCTTCCTATCTCCACCCGGCCTAAGTGTCCACGGCACCTCCGGGCATACCAACAACCGTAATTCCTCCAACGGATCCTCACCGGCATCCTGTTTAGCTTTAATCGCCTCCTTATAGTCCAAACCCTCAAAAGGTGACAAGGCATACTTCTCGTTAATAACCTTGGGCATAAATGGTACCTTTACTCCCCGAACCGTCACAACTCCGGCTGCCAAATCCGTCTCGGAGCAATTGGCATAAAATTCACGGACTAACGTAGCATTAACCGGGGCCCTCGGGGTTACCATCAAATCTCCCCACTTCCTATCCCTCAATAACTTCACAAATAAAGGATCAACTTGAGGCTCAAGGACAGCTCGCTCGATCAACATCGTCCTCGTTAGATAAAGCTTATTATAGACCTCCATCGCCTTAGGGTTGATGAATCTACGAGCAAAGGGAATAGGGATAGCGGGTCTCACAGACAGGCGTCCAAGAATGTTGGACTCTCGTTCAAAAATTATGCATGACGGACGGGCGTCCAGTTCACTGGACGGGCGTCCAAGGCAGAAAAAACAAAAATTATAAAATTTCATACAATTTAATTTCAAATTTGCATTGTCTCATTAAACTTAAATAAAACATAAAAAATTCAAAAGAAGAACGACGAAATACATAAAATCACTAGAAAATAGGTAAAAACAAATAGAAAACAGTGGGTTGCCTCCCACCAAGCGCTTTTGTTTTACGTCGTTTGCTCGACGAAACAACTTAACAGAGCTAGTCATCGTAAATTTCCGACCAACCTATCACCCGGATAAGACGGCGGAGCATGTCAATGGCCGGAGGGAAGTCATACTCATCCTGCAAACCCCAATCCTCACCAGCTACATCAACTCCTCGAAAATGTTCAGCTTGCAGCACTAGCACTAAATCTGTCAGCATCGGATCATTCAGGATTGTGTACGGACGTCCTAGAGCTGCCTGCAACTCCTCAGTAGTGAAGTCTCCACCTCCCGAACAGCGGGGAACAATAAAACATAGGTGACAGTCCTGACGCGGGTACTAATATCAAAGTCTACGTGTAACACTATAGTCCCTCCCGGTCCATCATCTACAGTGATAAGTGGGATCCTCCTAAGGAAAGGTAACTCCTCTGGTAGAACTCCGAAATCCATATCTAGAAAGCACAACTAACTGACAGATATAAACAAAAGCAAATCTCAGTAAACTAAACTTAAATACTAAAACTACAAAAACACAAAACAAAAACAACTAATATAACGATATCTAGGTTGCCCCCTAGTGGCGCTTTTGGTTAATGTCGTTAGCTCGACACCGTTTAAGCTCAGCCTGGATCAGGCCATTTGACTTTTCTGCCAGCCACTACCTCGTCTAGACTTTGATTAGCAGTTTGGCTGCAGAAACTGCACTTTACACATGGGGTAAAACCTTTAATAGCTTTCCAAACACGCTTAAACTTCCCCATGGTTGACTTCTTCATTCTCTGAGCCTTCTGATGACATTTCAGCTGACGCTCCCTCTCATACTCTTCCATATCCCAACTACCTATAAGAACTTCTTCAGATCGACCACGACCTTTATCCTCTGAAAACAGGTCGGGTGAAAACTCGTCAAATTCTTCGACTTTTGTAGCACCACACCCGAGGATATCGAGGAAACGGACAATCAAAGGTTTCTCTTTAGGTTCACCAATATAGTGCTTGCACCTTTGACCATTCACTCGAAACGGTTGGTCACCATAACCTCGTAGTTCTAAGACACCTCCAGGAATAATTTGGAGAATCTCAAAGGGACCGGACCATCGTGTCCTCAGCTTACCAGGGAACAAATGTAGTCTGCAATTATATAATAAAACTTGTTCCCCTACATGGAATTCTCTTTTCTTAATTTTGGCGTCGTGGAGGAGTTTCATCTTATACTAATCCTGGCGCTTTCGTAGGCCTGGAGTCTGAATTCGTCCAACTCATGCAACTGCTGCAGTCGGTGCTTACCACAAGATTGGGAATCAAAGTTCAGAAACTTTGTAGCCCAATAAGCTCTATGCTATAACTCGACTGGCAGATGACATGGCTTACCATAAACCATTTGATATGGAGATGTACCCATAGGAGTCTTATACGGTTCTGTATGCCCATAGAACATCATCCAACATCAAGCTCCAGTCTTTTCTATGACTGTTAACCGTTTTTTCCAGGATTTTCTTGATACTCTGGTTGCTCCTTTCAACCTGACCACTAGTCATCGGATGATATGGTGTGCCAGTTTTGTGACGAACACCATACTTCTCAAGAAATTTCTCTAGGGGTCGGTTGCAGAAGTGCGTCCCTTCATCACTGATCAAGGCACGTGGACATCCAAACCTCACGAAGATGTTTTTCTTAATAAATTTCATGACCGTCTTATGATCATTGTGAGGAGTGGCTTGAGCCTCCACCCATTTGGACACGTAATCTACGCAGACTAAGATGTATTTGTTACCACAATATGATGGGAATGGTCCCATAAAATCGATACCCATACATCAAAGACTTCGCATACTAGGATGGGTTTCAAAGGCATGTCAAAATGTCTTGTCAGAGTACCGGTTCTTTGGCACCTATCACAAGCTTTACAGAAAGCTTCTGTGTCTTTAAAGATCGTAGGCCAATAGAAGCCGGATTGAAAGATCTTACCAACGGTTTTCCACGGACCGAAGTGACCTCCAGTGGGTCCACTGTGGCACTGCTCAATAATATCACGCTGCTCAGATTCTAGAACATATCTTCTAAGCAAACCATCTTTACAGATCTTAAAAAGATAAGGTTCATCCCAAATGAAAGATTTTAAATCAGAGAAGAACTTTTTCTTCTCCTGATAAGACAATTCTGGATCGAGATATCGGGCATGAAGGTAATTTACAATGGAAGAATACCATGGAACATCAGGAGGACAACCGTCAATAAGCATAATGTTCTCTAGAGGAAAGTAAAGATCTATATCATCTGGATCATCCTTTTCCTCACTTAACATTCTCGAAACATGATCCGCCACTACGTTTTCACTACCCTTTTTGTCTTTAATTTGAACATCAAACTCTTGTAGGGTCAATATCCAATGCAGTAGGCGCGGTTTGGCCTCTTTCTGAGTCATCAGATACCGCAAAGCAGCGTGATCAGTCCACACAATCACTTGAGCTCCTAACAAGTAACTACGAAACTTGTCCATAGCAAAGACTACGGCCAATAATTCCTTTTCAGTAGTAGTATAGTTAACTTGAGAATGATTCAATGTGTGACTGGCGTAATAGATTGGCTGGAATTTACCTTTGATTTTTTGTCCTAAAACAGCACCAACTGCATAGTTTGATGCGTCACACATAAGCCCAAAAGGCTGGTTCCAGTCAGGCGATATAAGAATTGGAGCAGAGATTAAACGGTCCTTAAGCTCCTCAAACGCTTGCTTGCAGCTCTCATCAAAATTGAACTCAACGTCTTCCTTAAGTAAAGTAGACAGGGGCTTGGCAATCTTGGAGAAGTCTTGAATGAATCTTCTGTAGAAACCGACATGTCCAAGAAAGCCTCTCACTTCACGCACATTCTTGGGATAACTCATCTTCTCGATAGCTTCTACTTTTGCCCTGTCAACTTCTATACCTTTGGCGGAGATTTTGTGGCCAAGAACTATTCCTTCATCAACCATGCAATGGCATTTTTCCCAATTGAACACTAAGTTCTTTTCCACGCATCTGGATAGCACTTGGTCAAGGTTGTCAAGACAATCATCGAAGGACTGACCAAAGACCGAAAAATCGTCCATAAAGATTTCCATACACTTTTCAACTAGCCCGTCAAAGATAGCCAGCATACATCTTTGAAAAGTAGCTGGAGCATTGCAGAGACCAAATGGCATTCGCCTGTAAGCGAATGTACCATAAGGGCAGGTGAAAGTGGTCTTTTCCTGGTCAGCTGGATCAATGGGTATTTGGAAGTATCCTGAATATCCATCCAGGAAGCAGTAGAATGCGTGCCCCGCCAGACGCTCAAGCATCTGGTCAATGAATGGAAGGGGGAAATGATCTTTCATTGTGACCTCATTGAGCTTTCTATAGTCGATACAGACTCTATAACCAGTAACGAGCCTCAATGCTATTTCTTCTCCCTTCTCATTCTTCTCAATAGTAATTCCTCCTTTCTTGGGAACTACTTGAGTTGGGGAAACCCATTCACTATCAGCGATGGCATAAATGATTCCCATGTCCAGAAGTTTGATGATTTCTTTCTTAACTACCTCTTGCATATGAGGGTTGAGCCTTCTCTGGGGCTGTCTAACACATTTTGCACCCTCATTTGTCTTGATCTTCTGCATACAGATGTCCGGAGATATTCCTCTGATATCTCCTACTTGCCATCCAAAGGCTTTTTCATTTTTTTTCAAGACGTTGATTAATTTCATTTCCTCTAAACGAGACAACTTGGCAGATATGATCAAAGGAAGCTTGTCACCTTTTCTTAGAAACACATACTTAAGATGTTTAGGCAATGGCTTCAGCACCAAATCTGCAGGGGGGTCTTCTAAACTAGACTTAAGATCTCCACTTTTCAACTCAACATCGCTGAGTTTACTTAATGGTCCCACTGCCAAAGCTTCTCCCTCCAACAGCACATCCTTAAATTCAGCTTCCAACTGTTCTAGACTCACCACGCCATGATTATTCAAATTATCAACCAGTCGCTCATACACCGTTGCAACAGCCATGACTTGCTTTTCCATCAAATCATCGAAGTCATCAGACGTCTCCTCAATGGAAAAACCGGTTGGAGGACCAGAGGGTATTTGAATGGATTTGGAAACGTTATAGCTCACCTCTTGATCACCAATATGGATCGTCACTCGCCCGCCATCGCAGTCAATGAGGGCTCTAGCCGTAGACAGAAAAGGTCTTCCAAGAATCAGGGGAACATTATCATCCTTTTCAATGTCTAAGACGTACCAGTCGACGGGAAAGGTAAATCTATCAATTTGAACTAGCACGTCTTTTAGGATTCCCGCTGCTTTCTTAGAAGATCCATCAGCGAATTGCAGATTCATGGTAGTGGGTTCTAGAAGATCAATTAATCCCAGTTGTTTGCATACAGACATTGGCATGAGGCTTATAGATGCACCCAGGTCACACAAAGAGTTAGGGAAGACCAAGCCTCCCATTAACACTGTAAGCACGAACTTTCCAGGGTCACCTCTCTTGGTTGGTAAGTTTTCAGAGTTGATCATTGAACAATCCTCACCAATCAGCCTCTCCATGTCTGACAACTTCTTTCTTGAAGAAACAACATCCTTGATAAATTTTGTATACTTAGGCATCTCAACCAAGACCTCAGATAATGGAAGATTTACCTGAGTATTTTTCAAAAGATTCGGCACCTTTTCATACTTCTAATCCTCACTTAAGGGGATGTTGCTCTTTCGTGGTGGAAATGGAAGCTTTTTCAGATCACTCTCAGAAAAGATTTTCTTTGAAGATGCATTGACAGCTTTGTCTTCCAGATCCTTCCACCTAACGGCTTTTTCAATCTTTTTATTAGTCAGGGGATCAGCCTCCTGACTTCCACTTGAATCTTCACTCCTCAGGGGATCAGCCACCTGAGTACTTCCAGCTTTTTCACCTCTCGGGGATCAGCCACCTGAGTATTCTCTTTCGGCCAAGGGGAGTGTAGGTGCTCAGCTTCCCCTCCTGCATTATCAATGGCAGGAGGGGCTAGTGGTTTCCTTGGTGGGAAGGACCACTAACTTGAGTACCACTTCTGAGGTTCATTGCACTGGCCTCCTCTCTACCGTATGGAATTGAAGGCACGAGGTTAGTACATTGGACATTGTTCAAGTCGGTTTGAGCAACTTGACCACCCTTTGGATTTTTCTCAGTGAAACTGGGCAGCTGCCCTGGGGTCGAGAAGCTAACTGTTCAGCCAGTTGCCCGATTTGCCTCTCAAGGTTCTTATTTGTAGTCATCAGCAGTTGGATGCTTTTATTTTGCTCCTCCAATTTAGCTTCAAGATTGTTAGATTGGGAGGGGCCTTGAGAGTTTTGGAAATAGGGTTGGCTGGGCCGACTTTGAAATTGAGAATTTGAATTGGAAGGCCAATTCTGATTGAACCTTTGAGTAGGATTGGAAAATTTTGAGTTTTGGTTCTGATTAAAACCGGAGTTTCTACTGAAATTCTGATTCGAATTAAAATTCGAATTAGGATTGAAACTAGAAGATTGATTAAACCCGTGGTTTTGGAAATTATGCTGACCAGAAACTTGATTAGACCTTTGGTTGTTCTGGCCATAGAATGCATTCACTTCAACATTCTGTCCGTTCATAGGACATAATTTAGATGTGTGCCCCACCTCGTCACAATTTTGACATGTGACTTGATTATACAGTCCATAATCATGAACAACATTCACTTGATAAGGTGCAGGGGGATTAAATTGACACTGGTCATTCATATGGCCAGTCTGACATCAGTTTTCACAGTACAGAACCTGAGGGTTCTGCGGAAAAGAAGAAGTTTGATTTATCGGATTTGAAACTTGAGATGCTGCCATCTGCTTCTGCAGCATGGCGATCAAACTTTGCATGTTTACCTCCTCAACCTTAGGAGGAGGAGGTGCTTGAATAGCTTGATAAGATGGAGCATAGTTATATTTAGCAATGTCCTCGAACAATGCCCATCCCTCTTCAGGTGTTTTCTTCAAAAATGCCCCACCAGATGAACTATTGACCATGCCTTTTGTAAGCTCGGTCAATCCACTAAAGAATGTGTTGACTTGCCTTTGCAGTGGCAAGCCGTGGTGGGGACACTTTCTCAGCAGAGATTTGAATCTTTTCCAGCAATCGAAGAAAGATTCATTCTCTTTCTGGTAGAAAGTGAAAATCTCGTTCAAACACTGGGCTGTTGTCGAAGGTGGAAAGTATTGACTCAAGAACTCATTTTCGAGTTCAGCCCAAGTGGTAATTGATTCAGAGGGGAGAGAAGTATACCACTCCTTCGCTTCTCCCTTGGGAGAAAATGGATAAAGTTTCAGCTTGATGGCATCCTCACTTACTCCTTGGATGCGTGTGGTGCCGCATATCTCCAAGAATGTATGCAAGTGAGTGTGTGGATTCTCCGATTGAAACCCATGAAAGATTGATGCATGCTGCATCATCTGAATGAGGCCAGGCCTTAGCTCAAAGGTCTGTGCACTGATGGCTGGAATGACAATAGCCGGGTTGACTGTGACTGCGCCAGGCATGGCGTAGTCTGCCAACGTACGTCTATCATTAGCAGCCATTATTACAAAATCAGTGATTTCCTTGGCTAGCTGATCCTCAAGATCTTGCTCGGCTCTGCCTTCCAGAACCGCAGAACGGAAAATCCGCCTGTTTCGCCGGACTACGGTTCGCTCGGGGTCAGGGGTGTATAGTAACGGTCCCTTTTGACTCCGAGTTTGCATAAACAGTACCAAAAACAAGTGAAAGCAACCTAAAGACTAAGAAATTAAAAGCCTAACTAAAAATTAAAGCCTAAGAAGAGAAAAATAAATGAAAATGGTTAAGACAAGGGCACAGACGGACGTCCAGAAACCTGGACGGGCGTCTGGCTAGAATTTGAACAAGACGGGCGTCTGGAGATCCAAACGCTCGTCTGAAAGATTGAAGAAGTGGACGGACGTCCAAATTGGATGGACGCTCGTCCAACAGGTTAAAAACGGTTCAGAGTTGAAAAATTGAGAACAGACGGGCATCCACTGGTCTAGACGCCCGTTTGGAAGCAGAAAACGAAGCAGGTATGGAGAAGAACAGCAGGAAAAGGAAAACAGAAAAACAGAAAGACGGATCAAAAGAACGAACTAATCACAAGGGGCTATAGATAGAAGATCTTAAACCCTAACTAAAATCCTAATATCCTGATTATAACTAACTAAAAGGATAAAAAAAAACAGGAAATAAAATTAAAACAAGAAAATAAAAACTAGACAACCGTCCGGTTCCCCGGCAACGGCGCCAAAAACTTGTTCACGGATTTATCAGCAAAACAAACAAGTAATAATATTTATAAATCCGGTTTCCCTCAAGTATAAGGATCGTAGTATAGAGGTTGATACCGGGTCGATCTTACGGGGAATCGGGGTTGTGGATTCTAGTTTTTATTCCTAACCTAACTATGTCACGATTACTACTACTAAACAGAAACGAAAATAAAACAGTGAATAACTAAAACGGAAGATAACAAACGTAAACTGGACAGAAGATCGAGATCTAAAGCCATAAAAATATAGTTGCGAACCAATTTAAACTAAACTAAACCTAATATGCAATAAACGACTAACTAAGCTAAACAATTCAAATTCAAGGGGTTTTAATCAATAATTTACGAACGAACAAGCAATTGATCCACCTATCCTACAACTATCAATTTCGATCTAGATTATCTCGTGATTTCTAACCAAGTTGTGATTCACCTAACCACGGTATGAACTCCTAATTTCTTAGACAAGTTCTCCTATCAATCTTCTATCTTTCGATCTAAAGATTAATGCTTAATTTCAAATCAAGGTGTGAAATATCTCAATTTCTAACCTAGAAATCTAACCTAATAACTCTCGTTAATTAGATTTAAGATCTATTCTTTATCATGGTGATCTAAAGTTTAACATGATTTTCATCAACATAAACAATCAACATGCAAAGATCTTTCGATATAAATTGCATAACAACATGAAAAACATGATAAAGAAACAACTTGAATTAAAATACTCACAAGATAATCAAGAACAAAACTGAATTGTTGATTGGATGGCTTCACAACGCTTGTTCAATGGAGGTCTAGCCTCTTAACATCCTCTTTGAAACTCGAATTGTTTAGAGTAAAAGTGCATAAAAGTATTTAAGTAAAAACTGGATGAAAACTAAGGAAAAACGCAGCTTAGCCTCCCCTAGGGTTTAGGGTTCGAATATATGGTGATATTGGGGAGAAAATACGCTGCCTTTATATAGAATTCGAAGTCGGTTCTACTAAGTCGGCTACTGGACGCCCGTCTGGAAAGGGTGAACGCCCGTCCAACTTGTGTAAACTTCTTCGAGTCGGGCCGAGCTGGATCAGACGCCCGTCCTTCTTTATATTGGACGCTCGTCCACTGAAAAACTGAACATCCTGAACCAAATTTCTCCTCCTGGACGCTCGTCCAATTGACCAAACGCCTGTCCACTCTGGACGCTAGTTCAGGCTGCTGGACGCCAGTCCAGGGTCGACTTCATCTTGATTTCTTCATCTCTATCTCTTTTCATCAAATCAAATCATCATTATCTTTTTATCATCAATGAAATTCGACTCTTATCTCTTTTTGATCAACATTTGAGCATCAAACATGTACATATAACACATTAAAACATCGCAAAATGTAATATCGTCCAAATAATCATAAAAATCACAATTAAAACACCAAAATTAACCTATTTTGCAATTAACTCATTTAAAACCTCATTTACTCAATAAATCCATTAAACACTCGTTTCTTATGCAAATTATACGAATATGAAGGGAAATATCATAAAATATAGCGTTATAAATCGTATAAATTCACCCTTAACAATAGCATTAAATAAATCTAATATTATACGCAAGCCTCTACGTCGTCGTATCAAAATAAAGCAAACGGAAGCTAAAAAGACTCGGGTAAAAACAAAATGCTACTATGAATAGAAAGTAAGCATACTAAAGAAGGATAGTTAAATTACAACGACGAAAAACCCAAAGACTTATACATTACGAGGTCTTAAAAGTATAGTACAACAAGTCTAAGGAAAGAAATATAACTAGTCTAGTACAACCTTTACAAAGAAATGAACTAAAAGTTTCGCAAAGACTTCAATGTCTTCAAAAGTCGTCATCTACACTTGGGCAACCTGTTCGTCTTCTCACCCCACAATGCATACAAAAGAAATTGCAAAGGAGGTAAGTATAAAGTACTTAGTAAAGGTGAGAAGCTAATTAATAACTAAGTTATACAACAAAAGGTTATTATTATGATTATTAAATTACCATTATGAGACCGACTCAATCTAGGGTTCACTTCATGTCCATCAAGATGTCATGACTAAACGTTTCTAACTTAACTTATCTTTGTTACAGCATGTTTACGAGGGCACTACACTTAGTGAGATATGCACTAAGACAAAACACGCAACCCTATAGAGATAAATCTCTAGCGGTCCCGAGACAGTCATTCCACTTTGTCAGGCCAACCCTAGAGAGCTGACCGGTGAATGTCTATCTCGTTCGTGAGTTTGTCCGGCCGAATGATCACTACTTTATCTGGCGGGTCTAGAATCCGGCAGTGATCATCACCACTTTTTCTGGCCAAACCTCACATTGCCGATATTGTACTGTGCATTTCCAAGCTCTCATGATGTTTAACCTTTTACTAAGCAAGTACGTATTTATTAAATAGTTAACTAGCCGCCTAAGTGTTTTCAAATAATCTCCCTCACACATACTACTCTCTTCCTTGACCACTAGACATAAACGAGGCCTAGCAATTACACAGACATTGATGAATACTAATTCATCAAAGCACAAGCCCTTTCATGCATTTCCGACGGTCCCGGACTTCAACTCCCTTTAAGAGTACGTCCGGTGCCGGAACCAAACGCATCAGAAACTCAAACGAGGCTTGTTCATTTTCATTTAATCTTATTTAAGATCATTAATAAACTACAATTCAAGCTAAGAGTCAAAATAACACTAGCCACTAAATCCATCGTCTACCAAATCGTATGTTTCCTATTTCCTGAAAAAGGAAAATAACATAATACAATAACACCAAACAACTATACATTATATATTTGTTAACTAATCTCCTTTTTTTTAACACTCGGACCCAGAACTAAATACAAATAATAATATTTAAAAAAAAAACTATACTTAGGGAGTAAACAAATAAACATCTCTAATATATTAAACCACACTATGTAAATAATTAGTTATGTAGTTTTAGGTATATAATTTATTGATTTTTTTTTGCTACTGGTGCGTATATATATTTTGGAAACAGATAGTGCTCTTTCTTTTCCTTTTTACTAGACTTGCAGGTTTCTACATGAAAACTATTAATACTAAACAAAACAAACAAACAAAACCCACAGAATGTACTAATAAAGCACACCCAAAAAAAAAAAAAATTGAAAGAAAGAAAGAGTAATATAAGAATACATAACAGGTGGATTTATTATATATATCAATATTTCTGTTCGACCTGATGTGAAAGTTTGCTCTCAGTTTGACACATCGTTAAATATACCGATATATTATGTATAGTACACACAACAATTCAGACCCTTTAGAGTACTTCTATTCAAATCTATCACTCTTTTACTCAATCTAGACATCGCAAAACTATAATTATTCATTAGGAAGAACCTCTTACCTTAATTGCGAACAAAACCGAATCCCAAAACTGACAGCAAAGCTTGAATCCTTCGATTCACAACTCCTACAACCAAACTACGATATTTAAACGATACTCTACGATTGAAACAATCATTCACACAATCAAAGCTCGAATTTTATCAAAACGATCAAGATTACGATTTTAGGGCTAAAACGAAAACTTACTGTTTAGAAAACAAAGAGTATGGGAGCGACCGTCTTCATCCAGTGATCGATTTCTTCTACTGCGGCATCATGAAACGATGAACGGATTGGCCATACGGTTGAAAATTACGTTCTCCCCTTTTTTTTTGAAACTCTGCGTCGCTGGACTTCTTTGCCGTCATTCTCTTTTTTTTCTTTCAGAAATCAGCGTGACTTGAAGTTATGAAGGAATTAAGGAAATTATTTCCTTAAATACTAATTTTTAAAATCCTTTTAATAATTATTATATTTATTCCATAATAACTATCTTTTCCAAAATTCTTAATTAAATCCCTTTTTAATAGAATAAATAATAATTAGGTCGTACAAATACACCCAATGACTATTTTACCTTTTTCCGAAATGTCGAGATGTTACAGTTATCCTGCTCTTTTTGGTTTGAAGTAAACAAAAGGAAAAGATAAAAGAAGATTGTAACTAAAGAAAAATGAGGGGGAATGAGTGATTTTAATGACCGTTTGTAGTGTTTGAAGAGAACAAAGGAAGAGAAAGGAAATATCAAAGTCCATTTATTTTTTTTAATTAATTACATTTTATTATTTCCATTGGTTTTCATTTTTTTTCCTTTCTTTTCTTTTGCAACACAGAATACGAAACACTAGACATAAATCACTTCATCCCATTTCTTTTCTTTTCTTTTCTTTTCTTTTTTTTTTGGAAACGAGCTTTTTATTGATCAAGAGGGTGTATAAACACCAAAAAAAAAAGTACATATCAACTACTAGAAAATAATCAAAAATCCTGCCAAGCAAGGCGCAGGTTCTTCGCTCGTTCCACTGTTTGCGCTATGAAAGCATAGGCCGGGGGTCTTCTCAAGTCATCGCTATGGAGTTTTCTATTTCTCCATATCCAGATACCGTTGACAGCTTCACGCCAAATATATTTCCAATGGGATCCATGTTCGCCAAAACTCGTCTTTGCTTGGAGGTTATCCTGTATCCACTTATCCGTGTCATTGTACGCAAAGAATTCTCTCCACTGATGTTGAGGCAGTAAAAGGGTCCAAACTTGTTTCGCCCAAGGGCAGTCCTGAAGGGCATGAAGGAGATTTTCGTTTTCTATCCCACAAAGAGGGCATAGAGGTGATGGTATCACATGTCGTTTGGCTAAAAAACCATATGTAGGCACTGCTCCATGCTTGAGGCTCCAGAGGAAGAAGTTGGCTCGAGCTGGTCCTTTGAGTTTCCATATCTGCCTCCATTTCGTGGCCTCTTCTTCATTCTCCTGTCTATGAATAAAATCAGTCATTTGAGCATGGTATCCCGAGGAGACCGTGTACTTCCCATTTGGGTCATTCTTCCATATAAGATCGTCTCCTCGCCATTCTAGGCCTTGCCACAATTTGGGATAGGCCTTGCATATCCCTCTCCAAAGAGGTGAGCAGCCTGGTTTTGCTTTTGTACTCAGTTCAGAATATTTGTGCGACAACACTCGCACCCACAATTTTGCTTTCCGGTGTAAGAGTTGCCAAATCAACTTACCCAAGAAGGCCATATTCATCTCAAAGAGTTTGCGTATGCCTAGACCCCCTTCATCTTTCGGTTTACAAATTTTGTCCCATGCCACCGTATGCATTTTTCGTGCACCTGGTTCATCTCCCCAAAGAAAGTCCCGACAAATTTTTTCTAGCGACGCAGTACACGATATGGGCAGATTAAAGGTCTGCATCTGATAATAAGCTTGAGAGGCAATGGAGCTTTGTATCAAGATGTTTCTCCCTGCTTTCGAAAGTGCCTTTGAGGACCACGATGATAGTTTCTTTTTCATTTTATCAAGGAGAGGGGTGAAATGTGACACCTTTAATCTGCCTTGGATAAGGGGGACTCCAAGATAATTACCAATAGTAGGTGTGTATTGCATAGAAAGGGCATTGGCTATATTCTGTCTACACACAGCAGACACATTACCCGAAGTATAAAAAGTTGATTTAGCCAAACTCACCTTCTGTCCGGAGCAGTGGCAGAAGAGATTCAGAATTTCCTCCATTTTCTTTGCTTGTCTCACTGTAGCCTCTCCAAAAAGAAACAAATCATCTGCGAAGAAGGTGTGGGATATGAGAGGTCCACCCTTAGATAGATGTAGGGGTTTCCTGCTACCATCTGCTACTGCCTGATTAATGAACCCATTAACTACTTCCATACACATTACAAATAAATACGGTGCTAGAGGGTCTCCCTGTCGGATGCCACGACTAGGAGAGAAAGCGTCAAGTTTTTGTCCATTCCACAGCACTGCTAATTTTACTGATGTGATGGTGTGCATTATAAGATTCAGGATATTCGATTGGACACCGATAGTTTTCAGAATATTAGCTAGGAATTGCCAATCCACTCTGTCGTAAGCCTTCTCCAAGTCTATTTTTACAATCATAAAGCCCTTCTTCCCCTTCTTGTTGTGTAAAAAGTGTATAGCTTCCTGGGCCAGTATGATATTATCGGCACTACCTCTTCCCGGTATAAAAGCGCTTTGGCTACTGTGTACAATGTCACCAATGATCAGACGCACTCTGTTGGCCAGTACTTTAGTGATAATTTTCACGATCACGTTCGCCAGCGCAATCGGTCTAAACTGAGCTGCTGATTCAGGAGTGTCAACTTTTGGGATGAGGGTTATGAGGACCTCATTAATGCCTTCTGGAAGTCGTTGCTCTGCAAAAACATGTTTAACAAAATTTACTACAGAGTCGCCAATGGTTCCCCAACACCGTTTGAAAAATATAGGTGGGAGCCCATCCGGGCCAACCACTTTATAGGTTCCCATGTCCATGCAGGCTTCTTCAATTTCCAATTCTGTGACATCTCTATTTAACAAATGCAGGGCAGATTGTGAGAGAGGAGGAAATTGAAAGTCACAATTACATATGTGTGCATTATGGTCTGTTGAATAGAGGTCCACAAAAAAGTCTCTCATCATAGTACCAATCTTATTCTCATCAGTGGTCCAGGTTCCGTCGTGATGCTTCAACATTTTAATAGACCTACGTTGTTGGCGTTGGAGAGTTGTGATGTGATAATAATGTGTATTACGTTCACCTTCTACAAGCCATTATAATTTAGATTTCTGGTGCCACAACAACTCTTCCTGACTGAGAATATCAGAATATTCTCATTTTTACTCTCCCTCGATTTTAGCCAAATAATTAGAAGGATTGCTTGTCAAACGATTTTGGATCCCTGCCAATCTGTTCATACAATTTCTCTTGCGATAAAAGATGTTGCCAAAGACATCTCTATTCCAAGTTTGGGCCGCCTTCATAAAATTGCAGATAGTAACAGCCATATTGCCGTTAGGACTCCAGGCCTTTTCCACGAAGTCTAGGAAATTTTCATGTTCAAGCCATGCATTCAAAAATCTATTTCCATCTCTTTTCCCTGTTTAGGGTTTTCTTGCGGACATACAAAGCAACAAGGGACAATGATCTGAAACTACTCGTGGTAGATGGAGTAGATGTGACTCAGAGAATTTAGTTAGCCACGCACTATTAGTCCAGACTTGGTCTAGTCTTTCCTGAATGCGAACTCCTTGGTGTAGAGGTCCTATCCAAGTATATCTAGGCCCGTGGAAATCCATATTAAGTAGCTTACAATATTGTATCATCGACCGCATACTCTCCACATTAATACCTCTGACTGGCCTACCTCCATATTTATCATCTTGATCTATAACTTGATTGAAATCACCAGTTACGCACCAAGGATAGTTAATTCTCGAGGAGAGAATTTTTAAGTAATCCCAAAGTTCAGACCTCACATTTGGTGTAGGAGATGCATATATGAAGGATATGATACATTGGATTTCCTTGTTTTGACACACTGCAACGTTAAGGCACTGCGTAGTACAAGAAATATACTGTATATTTACATCAATGTCGTTCCAGAAACACCATATGCCTCCCGAGAAACCCCTTGCTTCCACACACAACACCTTAGTGTAATTTGAGGCCATGAGAATCCTCAGAGCAGTGTCACTAGAAACTCTAGTCTCCATTAAACACAAGACATCAGGTTTATGTGTAGCCAAAATGTCTTTAAGACTCAATAAAAAATCATGTGAACCTGCACCTCTACAATTCCAAGATAGAATATACATTGGGTAACCTGATTAATTTGGGTTGGAGGTTCGGCCTCCATCTAGCATTACTGTGTCATCCGGGGGTTGATCTTTTCGTATCCATTCTGATGCTCCAGAAGCATGTCCCGCCTGTCTATTTTGTTGATTACTTCTTTCCCTGTTGTCCATCGCACTACTACAAAAAAGCATAAAGATCACGGTTTTTAAGTGTGATATATTTACATTAGTCACGGCTTCCAAAGTGTGGCATATTGAGGTGTGACATAAAGTATATTAACTCAATCACAGTTACAAACTGTGATCTATTATAATAATTATCACACTTAAAACCCGTGATCTATTATAGTTGGTATCACACTTAAAAACCGTAATCTATTATAATTTCATCACATTTAAAAACTGTGATCTATTATAGTAGTTATCATAGCTAAAAACTGTGATCTATTATAGTTGTTATCATACTTAAAAACCGAGATCTATTACAATTAAAACACATTTAAAAACTGTGATCTATTTTAGTTGTTATCACACTTAAAAACCGTGATCTATTATAATTTAAATCACACCAATAAAAGTGTTTTTTTTTTCAAAAACAATATATAAGCACACATATTTTTTGTCTTTGTTGGGACTCGAACACGGATACTCCGGATTAACGAGCCACACTTATTACCACTAGACCGATGTTTTCTTTCTTCTAATTTTCGACCACACTAAACTAAAATCTCATTATAAAATACCATATTATTTTAATCACAGTCAAAAACTGTGATTGATTGATTTTTTGTCTCATTTTTCCTAAAAACCGTGATAATAAAAATCGTGATATATTTTAGTTGTTATCACACTTAAAAACCGAGATCTACTATAATTTCAACACATTTAAAAACTGTGATCTATTTTAGTTGTTATCACACTTAAAATCTGTGATCTATTATAGTTTTTATCACACTTAAAAACCGAGATCTATTATAATTTCAACACATTTAAAAACTGTGATCTATTTTAGTAGTTGTTATCACTCTTAAAAACCGAGATATATTATAATTTCAATCACACCTAAAAAAGTGTGATCATTCTTTTTTTTCGAAAACGAAATATACGCACACATATCTTTTGTTGCCACTGAGACTCGAACCCGGATACTCTGGATTAAGGAACCACACTAATTACCACTGGGCTGATGCCCACTATATTATCATTTTCAACCACACTAATCTAAGATATGATTATAAAATATCATAATTTTTAATCACAGTTAAAAACCGTGATTGATTGATGTTCTTGTCTCAGTTTTCTTAAAAACCGTGACAATAAAAACTATGATCTATTTTAGTTGTTATCACACATAAAAACCGAGATCTATTATAATTCAACACATTTAAAAACTGTGATTTATTTTAGTTGTTATCACACTTAAAAATCGTGATCTATTATAGTTGTTAGCACACTTAAAAACCGAGATCGAATATAATTTCAACACATTTAAAAACTGTGATATATTTTAGTAGTTGTTATCACACTTAAAAGCCGAGATCTATTATTATTTCAATCACACCTAAAAAGTGTGATCATTCTTTTTTTTCACACCTAATAACTGTGATAAAAAATTTAAGTGTGATGTATATACATTTTACTTGTCTCGGTTCTTTTAAAAGTGTGATCCTTATCTTTAGAAAAGTGTGATTTATATCTCTTTTCTTATTAGTGCAAATAATTTGTCTCACTTTTTCTATAATTGTGACAAAAATATCATGAATTCAGTCACAGTTTAAAAATGAGAGTAATTGATATAATTTATCTCGCTTTCTCAATAACCGTGACAAAAATATCATACCAATTTAGTCACAGATTAAAAGTGTGATAGTTTGGTATAATTTATCTCGTTTTTTCAATAACTGTGATAAAAATATCATATCAATTCTGTCACTATTTTAGATGTGAGATTGATATATATAATTTATCTCGCTTTTTTAGAAACCGTGACAGAAATATCTTATCAATTCAGTCACAGTTTAATAATGAGATTAATTGATATAATTTTTCTCGGTTTTTCAATAACCGTGACAGAAAAATCATATCAATTAAGTCACACTTTAAAAATGAGATTGATTAATATAACTTATCTCAGTTTTTCAATAAGCGTGATAGAAAGCTGTAAGTGTGATATATATTTTTTCGTTGTCTCAGTTTTATTGAAACTGTGATTGTTTTCATATCTTAAGTGTGACCTATGTCCAATTTTGTAGTAGTGTCGGGTGGCTTTGCTTTGGTGTTGCTAGTGATGGTCTCAGTTCTCCAGTGCCCATCTCCTTGTTGTGGGATAAAACCTGGTGGTATATTGTTGTGTGTCAGCGGGTTCTGGACATTGGAGATGTCATGAAGGGGACTGTTTTGTGCTCTTGATGTTTCCCTAGATGTGGGGGTTCTTTTAGAGGATTTCCCCACATCCACATCGCTCACATGTGGTTCTTTTCTTTTCATGTTGTCAAATTGGGCTGGTCCTTCCTTTACTGGATGTGTGTTCTTCTTGGTCCCTTTCGAAGCCTGTCCCTTTTTCTGTCCTGCAAGCTCACTTTTGCTTAAAAGAGAGATGTTGGGGGCCAAGAGTGCTGCGTGTGCGTGTGCTACCTTTCGCTTAAACTCCTCAATAGGGTCGGGAAGTGTGTCATCTTCCACCAAATCTATCTCTTCGGACTCATCAACTAAAACAGCATAACGAGAGCCATTGTTACCTCTCCCATCCTGAGTCTCACGCTCATTACCCCTGGTTTGAAAACCACGCTGCTCTTGTTGCTGGCCTCTCCTTTCGGTATAGTTATTCTGTCGTTGATCAGCTCTGTAGTTCTGTGTCGGTTTCCTTCTCCGGGTCTGAGCTAGCATCCAAGGCCCAAAGGGTTTCTCCGGGGTGGGTCCTTGAGGTATTTGTGGATCAAGGGCATCTTGTACAGGTTGGACCATTTCTACTACGTTTCCTCTCTGGATTATTGGACAGTCTTGTGTCTTATGTCCGTATCGACCACATTCAAAACATGATAGCTGGAGCCCTTCATACTCTACCTTGAATTGAAAACCTCGAAGAACTACCTTGGTACGCAGCACCTTTCTCAGATTCATCTCCACACAAACTCTGGCGAATCTTCCTCTTGTCGAATCTGAGGTTACTACATCCACTCTAATTGGTTTTCCAACTCTTTCAGCCAATTTCAAAATGAATGCGTGATTATCGAATAATTCTAATGGAACCTGCGGGAATCGTATCCAAACAAGGGTGGAGTCAATCTTTTCTTGTGAAGGTACAAAGAATGGCCTCCACCTCCTGACTGTTAAGTAGTGGCCCTGTATTAGCCATGGCCCCTTCTCCAAAGCTGTGGTGTAGTCCTCCTTGCAGCAGAATCGAACAACATAGAAGCCCAATTCCAGGTCTACAATATCGAGCCGCCCTTTTGTGCACCACATATTGTGCAGTCTTTCTTGTAGCACTTTGAATGATACATTTCTACCCAGAACTTTAATTATGATCGCCCTTCTCCATTGCCTCCATAAATCGATGCAATCAACGACTTCCAATTCTACTGGGTCTTCGTCTACCTCTGTACCACGCCAATTATTTGCTATGGTGATAAACTCTGAAATATCCTCTTCATCTTCCCCATCACCGTTGTACAGTTGAGTCCTGAAATTTTCTCCGCGAATAACATCTACTCCTGATCGGTTCCCCCATGCCGTGGGGCTCTTGGGTCTCTCTCTGCTTTTGCTCAACAGATCTTCCTCTTCAGTGGTCTGGTCGACCCTCATGTCCTCCATGATGGAGGGGCTTTGGATTGACGGGAGTAAGCAAATCGGAGATGACGAAGTAGTCGCCGCACCGCCGGGTCTAGGGTTAAGTTTAAACCCTTTGCTTATATTTCAAAAAAAAAAATATATATATATATCCCTTTGCTTAGTTGTCTTTTCTTTTCTTTTTATTTATACCTTTTCCTATAAATATTGTCGTAGATATATAGTTTTCAGTACTATCTACGAGACTTTCTTCATTAATTTTTCGAAACATTTATAACCGTTATCTATACAAGTACACACAATATTTTGTAATTAAGAATGCTTTGATCCTTAAAAACAATCATAAATATTACATGTAAATTATGATCTAATTCATATGAAAAGAGAAATAAAAGAATGTTTTTTTTTTAAAGAAGAGAAATAAAATAATGTTGTCAATTCTATAAGCAAATGAAAAACATGTGACTATTTTACAACAAATCTCATTATTTAATATGCCTTTATTTAACATGTGACTATTTTGCATGCACTAGTATTTTTTTTGTTGACCTGCTGTGCGCCGGCATAAAATTTTCTCTTCTTTAATGCATCGTAATCCATGGAATCTAGAGATGACGGTGATCATGACAGGATTGTTAAATGCAGCCAAGCCAATAATTGGTTATACCGTACATATGCTTTTCCTAGGTTCATACCAAGATGACGGTGTAACGTCCTGCTCCTGGATACCGAGCCCTTATCCGGAAGAGAAACGTTCGGCGCGTATAGCATTAAATAAATCTAATATTATACGCAAGCCTCTATGTCGTCGTATCAAATAAAAGCAAACGGAAGCTAAAAAGACTCGGGTAAAACATAAATGCTACTAAGAATAGAAATTAACCATACTAAAGATGGATAGTTAAATTACAACGACGAAAAACCCAAAGACTTATACCATACGAGGTCTTAAAAGTAGAAATACAATAAGTCTAAGAAAATAAATACAACTAGTCTAGTACAACCTTTACAAAGAAAAGGAACTAGAAACTTCGTCAAGACTTCAAAGCCTTCAAAAGTCATCATCTACCTGATCAACTGTTCGTCTTCTCACCCCACAATGCATACAAAAGAAAATGCAAAGGAGGTAAGTACAAAGTACTTAGTAAAAGTGAGAAACTAATGAATAACTAAGTTATACAACGAGGGTTATTATTATGATTATTAAATTATATTTATGAGACCGACTCAATCTAGGGTTCAATCCATGCCCATCGACATGTCATGACTAAACGTTTCTAGCTTAGCTTATCTTTGTTACATCATTACTCAAGGACACTGCGCATGGCGTTCATCAGCCTGAAGATATACTTGCTAACTAACGGTGATTAGCACCGATTAGCTCCGGGGTCTCCCCGGTATGCGTATCGTCCGATGAATTTCCTCCACTACCCTTCACCGTTTAAAGGCCAGCAGCGTTGTTCACCTTTTATGAACGTATCACATCGCCGATATGAAAGAGTGTCTAACCGAGAATAAGTGACGTTTTATCTTTTACTACACGTATGTAATTATTACTGTGAATTAACTAGCCACCTAAGTGTTTTCAGGTAAACTCCCTCACATACACTACTCTCTTTCCTAGACCACTAGACACGGACAAGTCCTAGCAAATACACATACATTGATGAACTCTAGTTCATCAAAGCACAAGCCCTTTCATGCCCTTCTGACGGATCCGAACTTCAACTCCCTTTAAGAGTACATTCGGTGTTTTAACTGAACGAATCGAAGTTCAATCAAAGCTTGTTCATATTTAATTAATGTTATTGAATCAAAAAAATAGAAATTTAAAACTCAACACAAATATACCAAAACATATCACATCTTATTAATTACAACTTAGCATGAATTCTATCACCAAACAACACCAAAACTCAACCTATCATTATAAAACTATAATTACTCATTAGGAAGAGCCTCTTACCTTAATTTCCAGAAAAACCGAAAGCAAAACGTCAAGCAACTGCAACAACTGTTGATCCTCAACCCCAAAACCTATTTGATCAACGAGAAACCCTAAAATCATATTTCTTTGCAGAAAACCGAAAACTGAAAAAGTCCATAAAACTGCAGATTACCTAGATTAACTGCTGCATAACTATTTTTAGAATGATCTACGCTTCAAGGCGATCGTTTCGACTACTCATGGCTGAAAAAGCGAGTTACGGATTGAAAGATACGAATTTTTCAAGAATCGAACTCTACGAATACCGAAAACTAGGACTAAACTGAAAACTTACGAAATTGAGAGATGTTATTTTCCAAAGTTCGTCTCCTCGCGCTGATCACTTTTCTCTCCTGCGGCATCTTGAGCAGATGAACGGATTGGCCACACGGTTGAAGTTTACGTTCTGTCTTTTTCTGGCATCTTCTGCGTCTTTTTCATATGTCCGCCGTTCCTCTTCTTTTTTTTTTGTCAGAATATGCGCATGGTGAAAATAAAAGATTTTGGGGATTATTTCCTTTTATAGTTATTAATTAAATTCCATTTTAAATAATACCTAATCCCTTAATTAAATCCCTTTTAATTAAATAAATAGGATAAATAATAATTAGGTCGTAGTAACTACACCCAATGACTATTTTACCCTTTTATGAAAAGTCGGGATGTTACATTCCTTCCCCCTTAAGAGGAGTTTCGTCCTCGAAACTCGAATGTAACTGGGGTGTACTTGAACTCTGGACTTTGCAAGGCGTTTCGTCTTCTAACTCTTACAATCCTCTTCTTCTTCTTCCATCTTCCCAACTCTTCCACCTGTCTTGAGCTATCTCGAGGTGGCGACGATCTACTTCAATCTCCTCGTTGACTTGTTGTATCAAATCTGGTCTCGTATTCTGTTGTCGCTCCACTTCATCCCAGAAACTCGTGTTCTTCTAACTCTATCTTCATGAAAGATCATCAGCAGTACTGTTCCAACTCTTGTACTTGTTGGTCGCTCCGAGAGGAACTGCAATTTCCATCCTGTGGTTTTCATTCTTCATTGTCCTTCCCAATCTTCCGCATTCGGAACCCAAAGCTGATTCCGATGCCGACGGTTGCTATCTTCATCTAACTCGTGACCAATGGCTGGTTGGGCTCCAGCCACTCACTTGTAACCGGAGACAACTGGGTCTTTGTCTTCCTTCTTTCACGAACTCATCAACTGCCTCGAATCTTGAAATCATCGGTTCAACACTCTTTGCTTGCTCCTGCTGCCCTATACCCGGAAAGCTGAATCTTCCCAGCCGAAACCACACTATTGGCACACTTGACATCTTTCGATCCCAACTTCTATCATGGCACCACAAGCTTGATGAAGAACTGCAAGGATCCCAGCTGAAGGACTTCTGAGACTCCCTGTGGGTGGAGAACATGCATTGCCATACTTTCTCTCTGACGGTCTGATCCAATCCTTATGCCAAAAAGAGGTAGCTTGGAGAATAAATAAAATTGAAAAGTGACAAGTTGGGTACCAGGGTGGCATGTCAACTAGGTAAGCCAAGGAACGATACAATGCACTTGAAATAAGAAAGGTTGCTTGGGTTACAAGCAAAACAAGATGATTTCGTGTTGGGGAAAAGTTGAAGGTGGTTCCAAACTGAAGAATGAGACATTGTATCATAATACAAGGGATAGCCACCGAAAGGAAAACAAAAGGACACCTTGCAGATGATTTTTTTTTGAGAGAGGAATTCTGTAAGATACGGTGGTCTGCAAAGACTTCAGAGGTAACTTGAAAGGATGGTAATAAGCTTTCATATAAGCCTTGAGAAAGTGGAGATGTTAAAGGTAACATTACACAATAGAAATCAAGGTAAAGGTGCAGGGTCGAGCACCAGAAGGACTAAAAAGATAGAAATCAAAAGAGAGCAAGAATCTCAACATGAAGGAGCCATGGAGACAAAATGAGTACACCACAAGGTCTCAGAATAAACTAAACACTTTGTCAAGAAGTGTCCAAGTTTGCAATAGTCAAAGAGAGGTTATTTTAGGATTTAATAGAAATAGAAATTTCTCTCAAGGAATTGTAAGGGAATATCAAAAGTTTGAATAATTAAGCAGCAAACAAGATCTTGAATGAAGAGGAAACGACACTTAAGAATTGTCGGATAAGGTTTGATTTCAAAGAATTTCAAACCTTCAAAGGAAGTTTAAACAATCATTGACGATTCAAATCAAAAGTTCAAGGTTGCACTACTCAAGAGGAATAGTACACTGCCAAGGAATAAATGCTCGAGGTCATTCCTCATGAGAGAATGGAAAAGTTAAAACAAAAGGCAGTCAACCGGTGTATCAAAATGGTAACAGAAACGCCAAACAGAGGATGGAAAATCAAAAGGCATATCTGGCGGTTCATGGCTCTAAATGGCCTGAAAGAGAGTTAAAACTGAATGGTACAAGGTACATTAATCTGGATTGAAATTCAATAGAAGTTTTGGAGTTCAAATGTTGGTTGGCTAGATAGGTTCGGAAGGCATCTTGAAAATATCTACCTTCTGCTTGAAACTAGTTTAGCATAAATTGCTAGAAGGTTAAAGATAAGTAACTGGAAAGGAATGTCATGGTAGGCTTAAATATTGGACCGGCAAAAGAAGATATGCATACCTTAAAAGAACAGGCAGCATTAGGTGAAATAGTTACAACATCGACACTACCCTTAGGAGGGGAGCTGAGAATGAACATAAATAAGAAAAAATGTTCTGACATCAGAAGGCTTAGTCAAATTTGTACTTGAAAAGAAGAATGGGGGTGCAACAATGCAGAGTTAGAGGGAGCTTGTTCCTTGGTTTGACAAGTAAGGAAGCATGGATTTGTTCAAAAGAAAGGCCTATGGAGTTATGTTTCTTAAGTAATTCATGACAACATGTGAAAAGGATTTTTTGAGCTTAAAGATCTCAAATGAGGGATTACATGAGAAATAAATCACCAGAAAAGGTATAATTACAAAAGGGTATGAAAATGGTCTGAACATCAAACATGGCATGCTTTGGAGGATGGTATCTTGGTTCTTGTCTATAACTGCAAAAGAAACAACAATGTTAACTTTACAAACATTCTACCATGAAACATATCCTAGGGAAAGATCGCTTCGGAAACCTTCTAAGACATAACACTCGTAACTTACTACCCTCTTAGCCCAAACCCCAAGTCAAAGAGGTGAAAATTCCTTTTAGGTTGCTGTGTATGAAATTTACTACGGATCTGATATTATCAATTTTTACAGAACAAATGAAGAGGAATTTGAGCACGATCCAAAGAGAAACTATTTAGATACTGGAGTTTTCCAGGTGATATAAAAATATTGGAATTTTTGAATGAGATAAGGTCGGTCAAAAACAGTTATTTCTGACGATTGCACAAGCTGTCAGAATTTCCAGATTCATAAACACTGAGTTGAATTGCAAATCGAGATCAAACTAAAAAGAATATGAACTTAATTCCAAAAGGAAAATTGTAGATAAAAGTTTTGTCTAAAACATATCAAAAATTCAGGTCATTTAAGGGTGTTTAACCTGTTCAAAACAGAAGAGGAAGTGAAGGTGCTGCTGCAGATTTTCTGGACAGAGTGTCCGGCATAAACATGAATTTTCTGAACAATCCATAAAGATTATCGAATCAATGTTAAAAGATAAATTGTAGATAAGACATAGGTCTATATTGTGGAAAATTTCCAGAATTTTTAGAGCACGGTAAGTTGTTTAACCTGAAGGGAAAACACGGAAACAAAAACATTCACTCATGTTGGGTAAAGCCAAACACGAGGATGATGAAAAGTATGTGCCAAAGTAAGAGACCTTTAACACTATTAGTTGAAACGACTGAGGAGTACTTTTAAAGGATAAAATTTACATATGGAGTTCGTGTGGAACCATCTCAAGCATAGCAAAGGTCAAAGAATTTTGGGAAACATAAACCAAGCGATTGCAAAAAGAGAAAACGGAGGATTTGTAGAGTCGAGTCTTTAAACAAAAGTTTGTATGTACTAAAACATCTTGTAGGGGATGCATTAAGGGTAATCACTAGGATGCAAAAGTGTGTTGCCCCAAAATAGCTAAACAAGATATAGTTGGAAGGATGCAATTGTCAGTTCAAATAGTTCGAAGGATGAGAAACTTATTTTTCTTAAATCAAGCATTTGACACGATGAAAACATCTTTAAAAAAATAAGGCACATCAAATGAATCTACACACTTGGAAAACAAAACTGCGTAATAAGAGACTTTTACCGAGTTTCAGAAGTTTCAAATGGAGGATTTAACCAGAGAATGAGTTACAATTAGTATGGATGGGGAAACATTGAAATCGGGATAACCAAGTAGGAAACTAGATGATTATAAAAGAGAATCTTATTAATGAAGACATAAGATTGGAAAATCACCATGCAATCGTTTCTTGCCATCGAGGAGCACTATAACGACAACACCTACTCTCTACCTACCAAACTTCTTATCCTGGGTAACAACTAACTTAAGAATCAGATAAATCAAAGTATTCTCATCTCCTATAACCTACTACACTATAACTTACAGGGTGAAAGAAAGACATCTATCATTTCTTGACCAGAGGACTTGAATATTTTGAGAAATTCGGGTGCATACATAAGCCATGAAATAATTGATTTGCACAAAACAAACTGAACTGATTTTGAACATGAGACAAAGAGAAAATTTGTGAGTATATAAGTTTTACATATGATGCTCAAAAATAAAAAAATTTGGGAAGCCATAGGTCGGTCAAAATAATTCTTTTCATCTACTGCTATAAGCTGTCAAAAATTTTCAGGACCTCATCAACTGTCGTGTGTTGCATATTGTGCTCAAACAAAAACGAATTTGCACTTGGTTCAAAAACAAAAATTATATTACAGGATGTTTTCTACAACATATCAAAAATCCAAGTCATTTGGAGGTGTTTAGCTTATTCAAAACAGAATGATAAGTAAGAGTACCGCTGCAGAATTTTCTGAACAGAGTACCCCTTCAAGTTAAACAATTTGTGAACAATCCATATTGAAAACTAAATTGATGTAAAGAGAGAAATTGTGGATAAGACAACTTTCTAAGTGGCTGAAAATTTACAGAATTCTTGGAACAAAAAAAATGATATAACATGACATGTAGAAACGTGAACAAAATCGTTTACTCGTTTTGCATAACACCAAGTTACAAGGAAGTGATTTGAACCAAATTTAGCATTACGAAAGCAATTAAAACCTCAAAAAGAAAGAAAGAAAACTTGAGAGGATCATTTAAGAGACGTGAGCTTAAAACTCAACCTACGCCTAACGAGACTTTTCACTTGGTCCTAGTGCAACTTAACCACGTTCAAAGGATTCCTAATCCTACGAGAATTTCCCACCAAGATCACAAGAGATCAGAAGGGTTCAAAAAGGTCTAAAGAAGTCTTATCATAGAGGGGAGAAGCCTAGGAAAGAAGGACGCTTCTCTCTGATACCAACTGTAACGCCCCGCTCCTGGATACCGAGCCCTTATCCGGAAGAGAAACGTTCGGCGCGTATAGCATTAAATAAATCTAATATTATACGCAAGCCTCTATGTCGTCGTATCAAATAAAAGCAAACGGAAGCTAAAAAGACTCGGGTAAAACATAAATGCTACTAAGAATAGAAATTAACCATACTAAAGATGGATAGTTAAATTACAACGACGAAAAACCCAAAGACTTATACCATACGAGGTCTTAAAAGTAGAAATACAATAAGTCTAAGAAAATAAATACAACTAGTCTAGTACAACCTTTACAAAGAAAAGGAACTAGAAACTTCGTCAAGACTTCAAAGCCTTCAAAAGTCATCATCTACCTGATCAACCTGTTCGTCTTCTCACCCCACAATGCATACAAAAGAAAATGCAAAGGAGGTAAGTACAAAGTACTTAGTAAAAGTGAGAAACTAATGAATAACTAAGTTATACAACGAGGGGTTATTATTATGATTATTAAATTATCTTTATGAGACCGACTCAATCTAGGGTTCAATCCATGCCCATCGACATGTCATGACTAAACGTTTCTAGCTTAGCTTATCTTTGTTACATCATTACTCAAGGACACTGCGCATGGCGTTCATCAGCCTGAAGATATACTTGCTAACTAACGGTGATTAGCACCGATTAGCTCCGGGGTCTCCCCGGTATGCGTATACGTCCGATGAATTTCCTCCACTACCCTTCAGCCGTTTAAAGCCAGTAGCGTTGTTCACCTTTTATGAATGTATCACATCGCCGATATGAAAGAGTGTCTAACCGAGAATAAGTGACGTTTTATCTTTTACTACACGTATGTAATTATTACTGTGAATTAACTAGCCACCTAAGTGTTTTCAGGTAAACTCCCTCACATACACTACTCTCTTTCCTAGACCACTAGACACGGACAAGTCCTAGCAAATACACAGACATTGATGAACTCTAGTTCATCAAAGCACAAGCCCTTTCATGCCCTTCTGACGGATCCGAACTTCAACTCCCTTTAAGAGTACATTCGGTGTTTTAACTGAACAAATCAGAAGTTCAATCGAAGCTTGTTCATATTTAATTAATGTTATTGAATCAAAAAAATAGAAATTTAAAACTCAACACAAATATACCAAAACATATCACATCTTATTAATTACAACTTAGCATGAATTCTATCACCAAACAACACCAAAACTCAACCTATCATTATAAAACTATAATTACTCATTAGGAAGAGCCTCTTACCTTAATTTCCAGAAAAACTGAAAGCAAAACGTCAAGCAACTGCAACAACTGTTGATCCTCAACCCCAAAACCTATTTGATCAACGAGAAACCCTAAAATCATATTTCTTTGCAGAAAACCGAAACTGAAAAAGTCCATAAAACTGCAGATTACCTGGATTAACTGCTGCATAACTATTTTTAGAATTATCTACGCTTCAAGACGATCGTTTCGACTACTCATGGCTGAAAAACAGAGTTACGGATTGAAAGATACGAATTTTTCAAGAATCGAACTCTACGAATACCGAAAACTAGGACTAAACTGAAAACTTACGAAATTGAGAGATGTTATTTTCCAAAGTTGCGTCTCCTCGCGCTGATCACTTTTCTCTCCTGCGGCATCTTGAACAGATGAACGGATTGGCCACACGGTTGAAGTTTACGTTCTGTCTTTTTCTGGCATCTTCTGCGTCTTTTTCATATGTGCGCCGTTCCTCTTCTTTTTTTTTTTTTGTCAGAATATGCGCATGGTGAAAATAAAAGATTTTGGGGATTATTTCCTTTTATAGTTATTAATTAAATTCCATTTTAAATAATAACTAATCCCTTAATTAAATCCCTTTTAATAAAATAAATAGGATAAATAATAATTAGGTCGTAGTAACTACACCCAATGACTATTTTACCCTTTTATGAAAAGTCGGGATGTTACAGACGGTCATACGAAATTCTTGTCTTTGTTTGTTACTCATGATTAGGGATTACAAACGATATCGATGTCAAACAATTCATGCTCTTTCAAGTGCCATTTGTTGAAGTAAAACTTAAAGATGCCCGGATTGCCGCGTTGCCTCTTTTCAATAAGCATTACATTTGGAAAATTGCTTCATTAATTTGAAGACCTCTTCAAATTGATGCAGCAACTTTAAATATACCACGGCTATCAGCAGTTTCGGTTCGTTTTTCTTTCTTTTTTTGAATGAGTTTGGGTTCTTGTAGAAGTAGATTTAAGTAAACCGAGATGCAAACAAATTTGGATTGGGGAAGTTAGTGTGCACGATAGAATTTGCAGATCACTAATGCGGAAATGTTGTAATATTCCGATTTTTCGGGAAAGGGCAGACGTGTCTTTTTGCGAAAACGAAATATTAGGTTCGTTTTCCTTTTATTCGGAGTTAAATAATTTGGCGTTTTATATATATGTATCTTCGAGTTATGTATATATATAAATAAAGGAAAGATTTTTTTTAAAAAAAAGGGGCATATAAGGAAAAGCCTAAGTTTTGGGAGTAGGTATTTAAACGGAAAGTAACAATGACCTAACCCCGTTGTTAATCACAAAATCAGGATTTGAAACACCCTAAACCCATCTCTGCGGCTGTGAGAGAGAAAAGAGGGAGAGACAAGAGTTTTCTCATTTTCGAGAGAAGGAGTTAACCGTTTTCGCATCGGAATCAAGTTTTGGAATCGTTGAGAAGAGGACTACGTTTGGATACCAGTTTGGTTGCCAAAGTTGCAGTCTTGTGCTGGTTTTGGTTCAGTTTTCTGGGCTGTTTTAAGGTAAGGAAAATAAATCCTATGATCTCCTTGCTTTTATAAGGTTAGATGCAATTGTAGGTTGTAGTCGATGCTGGAATGATGTGTTGATGGTTTGAGCTTTGTCTATAAGTGTCATGGCATGTTTAGATATAAGTTTGCTGTGTTTCTGTGCTGTTTTTGCTGGTTTTTGGTTGAAATACGATCTGGAAATCGCATGGTGATGAAGTTAGGGTTCCAGTCGAACCCAGGTGGACGGGCGTCCGGTATTCTGGACGGGCGTCCAGCCTTGGTCTTTCCTCAGACGGGCGTCTGGCTTATCCGGACGGGCGTCTGAGGGGTAATTTTACATTCAGGATTGAAATGGTCTTCAGTGGATGGGCGTCTGAGTTTAATGGACGGGCGTCCATCTTTGGACGGGCGTCCAGTAGGGTTCAGACGGGCGTCCAGGGTCTTAAACGGGCGTCTAGCTTGTTTTGCCCTTCTTTCTTTGTGGGTTGTTGTTCAGCCTTATATACATGATTTATCTTTATGAACCCTTATACATGATATGTTAAAACGGTATAAATATAGACAAGCCTGAATTGAGCTTCTGATTCGTTCAGTTAAAACACCGAATGTACTCTTAAAGGGAGTTGAAGTTCGGATCCGTCGGAAGAACATGATAGGCTTGTGCTTTGATGAATTAGCATTCATCAATGTCTGTGTATGTGCTAGGACTTGTCCGTGTCTAGTGGTCTAGGAAGAGAGTAGTATGTGTGAGGGAGATTATTTGAAAATACTTAGGCTGGCTAGTTAATAACTTAATAAACAACGTATGTGACTAGTAAAAGATTAAACAACATGTCTCTCTTGGCTAGGCACCAGGCTAAATCGCGATGCATGTGCTACCTCTGAAGGTAGAAGAACTTCGTAGGTCAAAAGACCCCAAGTACGGAGGGACTCTGCTGAGGTGTGCGTGCTATCGGAGTCTACCTTTTCTAGACTTCGTGGGTATTGGTGTGATCCACTGATATGTTGCAAAAGAGTGTTCCCAAGGTAGAAGAACTCTGTAGGTCAAAGACCCTAAGTACAGAGGGACTCTGATGAGGGGATGCGCGTAGTGCCCTTGAGTGCGGTTGTAACATAGATAGGTTAAGTTAGAAACAGTTAGTCACAACATGTTGATGAGCATGAAGTGAACCCTAGATTGAGTCGGTCTCTTATAACCAAATAAACGACTTAAATATCTTTCCTTATAATTTCTTTTGGTTTCATAGCTTCTCTTTCTTGCTGAGTACATTGTACTTACCTCGAATGCATTTTCTTTTATGTGTTTGGGGGTGAGAAGACGAACAGGTGTTCGAGGAGAGTTTTGACGACGACGTGTGAAGGCGTTCGTTGAAGTTTCAAGAATGTTTCTTTTCTGTTTTTCTTTGGTGGCCCTTGTTTTGATTCTGAGGTAGACTGTTGGTTTCTTTTGGATTCTTCGTACTGTCTTTTGGGATTTTCGTACGTTTCCAATGTAATAATTTACATTTCTATCCTTTAGATTTCTTTTCTACTCTTTAAATTTTTGGGAAAAATTTTATATACCCGAGTTTTGCTTCCGTTTTGCTTTCATTTGATACGACGTAGTAGAGGCTTACGTATAAAATGGATTTACTTTTATTTTATACGTGCCGAACGTTCTTTTTCCGGATAAGGACTCGGTGTCCGGGAACGGGGCGTTACAGTTGGTATCAGAGAAAAAGCGTTCTTTAGAATTCCTTTCTTTAAGATAAGTATCTTTAGATCTTTAGTAACGTCTGGTTTTCTTGATCTTTCAGCATGGTAACGACAAGAAGAGGCGTTCGTGGAGCTGGGAGCTCAGGGGTTAGACAAGGGGCAGAGAGCCCAGTGCCCGTAGTAGGGGGTGGATTTGTGAGGCAGAATCCTTCGCCTCGTTTGAGTCTTTCGCCACCACCCCATACAGCCACGCCTACACCACGGTCTCAACAGGATGTATCACCGAGGCCGCATCAGAATCTGCCACCCCGACCACCGCCAAGATATAACTACATTTATGGAGAGCCTGGACAAGCACCTATTCGTGTCACTGTAATAGGCGACATTCCACCGATTAGTGCGCCACCACCAGTGACCAATGTATATCCACCACCATCTAGTGCTTATCCTCTAGTGTATCCTCAGCAGCAGCAGGTCTTTTACCCTCCTCCTGTAGGTCATGTTCCTCAACCTACAGTACCACCTTCACCACGCTTTGACCACCAGCAAGGCGTCGGTCATCCACCCTTTGGTTTTCAGCAGCCTCAACAGCATCAGTTTTATCAGGGGTACTATCCGTATCAGAATGAGCCTCAAGTAATCCCACCTTATCCTCAACATCAGCAGTATCAGCCGCATGTATCTTTTGGTTACCCTCCAGTTCACCCACCAGTTAGACCGGCCTTTGAGCAAGCACCAGCGGTGGATTGGTATACGAGATTGAGGAGAAATCGAGTTGAGAACTTCTTTGGTAATGTGGAGCATTCTAAAGCAGAGGAATGGATAAGAGGATTCGAGAAAGCTTGTAGGAACATACATGTTCCTGAGACAGAAATGGCACAGCTAGCAGTCAGTTTTATGTTGGGAGCAGCAGAAGCATGGATTGATGCCGTTCAAAGCAGCAACGGTAAGGTAACGGATTGGGAAGGGTTCAAGACGATGTTTTATAATGAGTATTTCCCGGTTACAGTTCAAGCAGATAAAGCAAGTCAATTCCTGAAGCACAAGCAAGGTAATCATCTGACAGTGTCCCAGTATACTAATAAGTTCAATGAGTTAGGAAGGTTCTATCCGGAATTGATGAAGGTAGAAGAGAGAAAGATGGCCCTCTATAAGGATGGGTTGGCCTACGAGATTCAGTCGGGCATGCTAGGATTCACGGCAAGGAATATGGCAGAGTTGATGAATAAAGCCTTGGAAGTCGAAACTTTCAGGAAGAGAGCTACAGTGGTTGTCAATAATAAGAGAAATTTCGGGACGAGTCAAGGCAGTTATAGGGGAGCGCCACAGCAAGCAGCCAAGAAGACTACGGCTCCTACAGCAGCTAAAGCCCCGAACAGTGCACCACTTTGCCCCAAGTGCAACAGAAATCATACAGGAGAGTGCAGGCAGAGTAGTAA
Source organism: Gentiana dahurica var. dahurica (assembly GCA_024500145.1). Taxonomy (NCBI): domain Eukaryota; kingdom Viridiplantae; phylum Streptophyta; class Magnoliopsida; order Gentianales; family Gentianaceae; genus Gentiana; species Gentiana dahurica. Next base: position 50,337,144 of record CM044905.1, read on the forward strand.
CGGTTGTTACATTTGTGGTGAGCAAGGACACTTTTCTAGAGCGTGTCCAAACAGAGGAAACAAGAGTGGTTCGAGCCAAGGTAGCGGGAGAGGCGGCCCGAGCCGACCGGTTCGAGTTTTTGCAGCGGATGCTAATTTTGTGGAACCAGAGGATGACGTTATTTCAGGTACCATGTTTTGTTTCATTCTTTTGTTAAGATATTTTATAGCGTGATTATTCATGTTGTAACTATATTTAAATAAATGAATATGCATCCTAGGTACGATAATGTTAGAAAACTTAGTGGTCAAGGCTTTGTTTGACACGGGAGCGTCAAATACTTTTGTGTCAACCAAGGTAGCTAAGAAGTTGGATTTACCTTCAGAGCCTTTAAGAAACACTTTGGAGATAACTACGCCGTTAGGGAAGGTAACAAGGGTAACTAGAATGATACCACAAGTGGAAGTTCGAGTCGGACCTTATCGATGTAAGAGCAACTTTACAGTTTTGGACTTTTCGGATTTTGATGTAATCCTCGGAATAGATTGGCTATCCGAGAATTATGTACACTTGGACTGTAAAGAGAAGAAAGTGACTTTTAAAGTACCTGGGAAATCGGACAAGACGTACCAAGGTAACGTATACAAGCCGAGTAAGAAGAAACATCCGATCATATCAGCGGTTAAGGCAGTAAGGGCTTGTCAGAAGGGTTGTGAAGGCTACTTGTTGTATGCAGTGGACGTGGAACAAGTGAAGCCTAAGTTAGAGGAGACTCCCATAGTGAGGGAATATCCCGAGGTGTTTCCAGAAGAGCTACCGGGAAACATGCCGGACAGAGAGATAGAGTTTGAAATTCAGTTGATACCGGGAGCGGCACCAGTTGCTAAAGCACCTTACAGAATGGCACCGGCTGAATTAAAGGAGTTGAAAGCTCAACTTAAAGATATGCTTGAAAGGAACATAATTCAGCCCAGTACCTCGCCTTGGGGAGCCCCTGTTTTGTTTGTGAAGAAGAAAGATGGCAGCATGAGAATGTGTATCGACTACAGAGCACTGAACAACCTTACCATCAAGAATAAGTATCCTCTACCAAGAATAGATGACCTGTTTAATCAGTTGCAGGGTAAGAAAGTGTTCTCCAAGATTGACCTGAGGTCCGGATATCATCAATTGAAGGTTAAGATAGCAGATATACCGAAGACGGCTTTCAGTACGAGATATGGACATTATGAGTTCCTTGTTATGCCTTTTGGACTCACTAATGCTCCATCTGCATTTATGGATTTGATGCAGCGAGTTTTCATGCCGTACTTGGATAAGTTCGTGATAGTGTTCATAGACGATATCCTAGTTTACTCTAAGGATGAGAAAGAACACGAGGAACACTTAAGGATAGTGTTGGACACACTGAAGAAGAATCGGTTGTATGCAAAGTTTTCCAAGTGTGACTTTTGGTTGGATCGAGTGAGTTTCTTGGGTCATGTAATTTCTGGAGATGGTATTCAAGTTGATCCAGAAAGATCGAGGCGGTTGAGAATTGGCCTAAACCTACCACAGTTTCAGAAGTAAGAAGTTTTCTTGGGTTGGCTGGTTACTACCGGAAGTTCGTACAAGATTTTTCGAAGATAGCTACTCCACTCACCAGGCTGACACAGAAAAATGTGAAATTTGAATGGACTAATGAGTGTGATAAGGCCTTTCATACCTTGAAGAGTAAGTTGACTACGGCACCAGTGTTAGCAGTTCCGGAGATTTTTGATAACTATGATGTCTACACGGATGCTTCGGGACAGGGTTTGGGTTGTGTGTTGATGCAAGGAGGAAAAGTGATAGCTTATGCATCTAGGCAGTTGAAGGTACATGAGAAGAATTACCCGACACATGATCTAGAGTTGGCAGCGGTAGTATTTGCCTTAAAGACTTGGAGGCATTACTTATATGGGGTTAAAGCAAGGATCTTCACCGACCATAAGAGTTTAAAGTATTTCTTCACACAAGAGAACCTGAATATGAGACAGAGGAGATGGTTAGAGTTCGTTAAGGACTATGATTTGGACATTCAGTACCATCCGGGAAAAGCAAATGTAGTAGCAGATGCTTTGAGTAGGAAACCAGTGTTTGCGGCTTCCAGTGTTGAGGTAATGGCAGAAAGGTTAGATGGGTTGGAAATCAGAAGCTTTGATCAGATTGAAGACAGACAGTTTGTGGCACCGTTGTTAGCAAGGTCAGAGTTGATGGATGATATTCGGGGAAAGCAAGACGAAGACCCGGTTTTGTTGGATTTGAAGCGTGTTGCTAGGGAGAAGCCTACGGTTGGTTACGTGTTGGATAAAAGTGGAAATCTGTGGTATCGGGATCGTCTATGTGTACCTAACGTTGGCGACTTGAGACAAAGAATTATGGAAGAAGCACATAGGATAGCTTTTGCGGTTCATCCGGGTGCTACTAAAATGTACAGAGACTTAAAGGAAAGATTTTGGTGGCCCTCGATGAAAGTGGAAATAGCCAAGTTTGTGGCCGAGTGTGATGTATGTCAAAAGGTTAAGGCGGAGCATAGAAGACCCGGTGGAATGCTTAAGCCATTGGATATCCCGGAATGGAAATGGGATAAGATCACAATGGACTTCATCACCGGATTACCTAAGACAAGAGGCGGGCACGACGCAATTTGGGTAATCGTAGACAGATTGACCAAATCTGCCCATTTCTTACCGTACAAGGTCGACATGCCATTAAAGAAGATGACGACACTATATCTGGACAATATAGTGAAGTTACATGGAGTTCCAATCTCGATAGTTTCAGACCGTGATTCGAGGTTTGTAAGTCGGTTTTGGAAGAGCTTGCAAGAAGCCTTCGGGACCAAGTTGGATTTGAGCACGGCTTTTCATCCTCAGACAGATGGACAATCTGAGAGGACCATCCAGACACTCGAGGACATGTTGAGAGCTTGTGTTTTGGAGGTAGGCGGATCATGGGATGATTACCTATCGGTAGCGGAGTTTGCCTACAACAATAGTTTTCATGCAAGTATAGGCATGCCGCCGTTTGAAGCGTTGTATGGGAGAAGATGCCGCACGCCACTGTTTTGGGATGAAGTCGGGGAGAGACAGATTACAGGACCAGAGATGGTTGAACAAGCAAAGGAAAGGGTTCAGCTAGTCAAGAAGAATTTGAAGGCAGCTCAAGACAGGCAGAAAAGTTGGGCTGATGTTAGAAGAAGACCTCTTGAGTTTGAAGTCGGCGATAGAGTTTACCTACGGGCTTCACCGATGAAAGGAGTGAAACGCTTTGGACAAAAAGGAAAGCTAAGTCCAAGGTATGTTGGACCTTTTGAGATTTTGGAGAGAGTGGGGACGTTAGCTTATAAGCTTCAGTTGCCAGAATCAATGTCGAGAGTCCATAATGTGTTTCACGTTTCGATGTTGAAGAAATGTCTGACTAAGAAGGATGTGGAAACTACGGTTGACCCAGAAATCTTACAAGATAATCTTGCCTATGACGAGAGACCTATCAAGATTCTAGACCGGAAAGAAAAGATGATTAAAAGAAGGATGATTCCCTTGGTGTTAGTTCAGTGGAGCAATCATTCACCCGAGGAGGCAACTTGGGAAGTGGAAAGCGACATGCTTAGTGAGTTCCAAGAGTTTGGGGAATTACCAGGTATGTTCTAGTTTCGAGGACGAAACTCCTTTTAAGGGGGGAGGAATGTAATATTCCGATTTTTCGGGAAAGGGCAGACGTGTCTTTTTGCGAAAACGAAATATTAGGTTCGTTTTCCTTTTATTCGGAGTTAAATAATTTGGCGTTTTATATATATGTATCTTCGAGTTATGTATATATATAAATAAAGGAAAGATTTTTTTTAAAAAAAAGGGGCATATAAGGAAAAGCCTAAGTTTTGGGAGTAGGTATTTAAACGGAAAGTAACAATGACCTAACCCCGTTGTTAATCACAAAATCAGGATTTGAAACACCCTAAACCCATCTCTGCGGCTGTGAGAGAGAAAAGAGGAGAGACAAGAGTTTTCTCATTTTCGAGAGAAGGAGTTAACCGTTTTCGCATCGGAATCAAGTTTTGGAATCGTTGAGAAGAGGACTACGTTTGGATACCAGTTTGGTTGCCAAAGTTGCGGTCTTGTGCTGGTTTTGGTTCAGTTTTCTGGGCTGTTTTAAGGTAAGGAAAATAAATCCTATGATCTCCTTGCTTTTATAAGGTTAGATGCAATTGTAGGTTGTAGTCGATGCTGGAATGATGTGTTGATGGTTTGAGCTTTGTCTATAAGTGTCATGGCATGTTTAGATATAAGTTTGCTGTGTTTCTGTGCTGTTTTTGCTGGTTTTTGGTTGAAATACGATCTGGAAATCGCATGGTGATGAAGTTAGGGTTCCAGTCGAACCCAGGTGGACGGGCGTCCGGTATTCTGGACGGGCGTCCAGCCTTGGTCTTTCCTCAAACGGGCGTCTGGCTTATCCGGACGGGCGTCTGAGGGGTAATTTTACATTCAGGATTGAAATGGTCTTCAGTGGACGGGCGTCTGAGTTTAATGGACGGGCGTCCATCTTTGGACGGGCGTCCAGTAGGGTTCAGACGGGCGTCCAGGGTCTTAAACGGGCGTCTAGCTTGTTTTGCCCTTCTTTCTTTGTGGGTTGTTGTTCAGCCTTATATACATGATTTATCTTTATGAACCCTTATACATGATATGTTAAAACGGTATAAATATAGACAAGCCTGAATTGAGCTTCTGATTCGTTCAGTTAAAACACCGAATGTACTCTTAAAGGGAGTTGAAGTTCGGATCCGTCGGAAGAACATGATAGGTTTGTGCTTTGATGAATTAGCATTCATCAATGTCTGTGTATGTGCTAGGACTTGTCCGTGTCTAGTGGTCTAGGAAGAGAGTAGTATGTGTGAGGGAGATTATTTGAAAATACTTAGGCTGGCTAGTTAATAACTTAATAAACAACGTATGTGACTAGTAAAAGATTAAACAACATGTCTCTCTTGGCTGGGCACCAGGCTAAATCGCGATGCATGTGCTACCTCTGAAGGTAGAAGAACTTCAGAGGTCAAAAGACCCCAAGTACGGAGGGACTCTGCTGAGGTGTGCGTGCTATCGGAGTCTACCTTTTCTAGACTTCGTGGGTATTGGTGTGATCCACTGATATGTTGCAAAAGAGTGTTCCCAAGGTAGAAGAACTCAGAGGTCAAAGACCCTAAGTACAGAGGGACTCCGATGAGGGGATGCGCGTAGTGCCCTTGAGTGCGGTTGTAACATAGATAGGTTAAGTTAGAAACAGTTAGTCACAACATGTTGATGAGCATGAAGTGAACCCTAGATTGAGTCGGTCTCTTATAACCAAATAAACGACTTAAATATCTTTCCTTATAATTTCTTTTGGTTTCATAGCTTCTCTTTCTTTCTAAGTACATTGTACTTACCTCGAATGCATTTTCTTTTATGTGTTTGGGGTGAGAAGACGAACAGTGTTCGAGGAGAGTTTTGACGACGACGTGTGAAGGCGTTCGTTGAAGTTTCAAGAATGTTTCTTTTCTGTTTTTCTTTGGTGGCCCTTGTTTTGATTCTGAGGTAGACTGTTGGTTTCTTTTGGATTCTTCGTACTGTCTTTTGGGATTTTCGTACGTTTCCAATGTAATAATTTACATTTCTATCCTTTAGATTTCTTTTCTACTCTTTAAATTTTTGGGAAAAATTTTATATACCCGAGTTTTGCTTCCGTTTTGCTTTCATTTGATACGACGTAGTAGAGGCTTACGTATAAAATGGATTTACTTTTATTTTATACGTGCCGAACGTTCTTTTTCCGGATAAGGACTCGGTGTCCGGGAACGGGGCGTTACAAATGTGGCCCAGGGCCGGCACTGAAACTTCTGGGGCCTTCAGCGACTTCGCTGAATGGGCCTTTAGTTCGAAGGTTTTTTTTCCGAAAATATACTTACAAAATATTACTTCAACATCGCACTCGTAACATGTGTAGATACAAAATTCAAATTCATTGATAGCCAGAAAATAGTAATTCAACAAAGAACATTATAGGGCCCTCAATTTCATTTTTGTTGTCATTGAGCCTTTAACTAATACACATTACAGGGCCCTGGATTATATATTATTTTTTGGTCAATGTGCCTTTATCAATTTAGTAATTTCTTTTTGTAAACACATTATATTGGCTGGTTGGAATTAGATCTACATGAGTTTTTTTAAGCAAAACACGTAACTGGGCCCCGCCAGACGTGGTACTTCGGTGGTCGCAGGCACGCCTAATGGGTGGGCAGGCCCTTCTATGGCCTTTGTATTATTGCAAGAGAATTTGACATAATGATGCATGTTGTACTGAGAAACACCCACCAAAGCGTGAGGAAAATATTCCCCAAAGGACACAAAAAACTATAGGCCAAAAAGTAGGCTTCAGGAACCGAAGGAAGCCGACGATGGGCTTAAATGGATCAGCATACCGATGATGATGTGAGTAATATGAACGTAAATCAACAGACTGACCAAGTGGGCAAATCAACAGTGTTAGACATATTTTGGTTTTAATAATGAGTGCCAGACTAGCTGTTATAGAGCAAAGGCAAAAAGATGTCTAGATTAATTGTATAGGTTTACTAGAGTTTGATTTTTGTATAGGTTTGATCAAACAAGCACTATAAAGAGGTCAACTGACTTGTTCAGCAGACCTGTCCAGGTCAGTAAGGTATTTAAGTCAGTAGACTGTCTAGGAACCTACTGATGGTAGAAGGCTTAGGGTTCAAACTCAGTAATGAAGGCTGAGGGTTCAAACTCCGTATTGAATGCTAAGGGATCAAACTTAGTAATTAAAATCCAAGGATATGGGATAAGAATTTAGGGAAGTCTGTGATGACCTAAACTGATCACATATACCGTGTGAAGAAGGTCTAAGTTCTATTAAAGTTGAAAGGTGTTTGGAACTTGGTTATGTTCAAAATGGTGTACTTTAACTTCATAATAAAAAGTTAGATGAGAAGCAGTCAGCTGAAGTGTTCATCAAAACACAGCAGATTAAAAGTCAGCTGACATATGTGTACATCAGCAGACTTACATATCAAATATCTGCTGAATGTTTAATTCAAATTAATCCAAGTTTTTCTGGAAGATTAAATGGATAAGGATTAATTACAAGCCTTGGTGATGATGCTGTATAATACACCACCGATAAATTAGGGCCACGTGTAATCTAAGGATGAGCTGTAAAGGGATCGAACGGCTATAGCTGAATAAAAGATAGTGTTTTTGGTGTTTTGTGGCTGAGTCCAAGAATGTATCTTGGACTGCCTACGTATCCTGTGTGAATGTCCAGGAATCAAGCCTTACGTAGTTCCTGGAATGATGTATTTATAGGCACATGCCCTTTTTTGCCCTAAACTTGGGGCGGTTTAGTCTATTGACATAATTACCCTTAAATGGGCCTTGCCCTCCTGCCCAAGCAACATGTTGGATGGTGGGCCCGGGTGTCTGGACAGGAAGTCTTGGTCTCGACTCGGTGCACTTCGACGTGGGCAATCGAGGTAGGACACTTGCAGAATCTGTCGGTAGTTATAGTCTTCACTGGTGTGTTTCGAATTTGATCCGATGTGGATGATCCTAATAGACTTTTCCACATGTCCGCTGGACCAATCAGATTATTCCACGTGGAGGGGTGAAATCCCGTATCGTCATAAGCCCCTCAGATCGGAGGGAAGCTCATCTCGAATGCTGAGGTCGGATCTGAAAATTTGAATAATCTTTTCGACATGCGATCTTTTTTAGGCGGGAATACAGCTGTCCCTTCAAGCCGATGTAGGCTGTCGTAGGATGACGTCACACCGTACCAGCATTAATGGGTGCGAGAAACGAAGCGTTTTATCAGCCCATTATCCTTGATTCTCGCGTTACATACCTTATAACTGCCCCCGAAGTTGCCTTTAAAATCATTCACAAGATTTTACACGCATATAAGGAGTCCAAGCCACAGAAGCCTCTCATTTGCCATTCTTTCTCTACCTAATCAGAAAATCACAAGTAAGCCCTTAACCGCCCAAATTCTTTGTTTTGTTTTTTGCTTCTTTATTTCTTCCTCAGTTTCATGTCTAGTAGCGAGAACGATTCTCAAAATAGGGGGAAATTGTTGTGATAGAAGAGGAAGAATCAGCAGAAAAGACGGTTTCTGAGGTACCAACTGCTTCTGGTGAAAGGGTCGCCGGAGAAGGCGAAAAAGAGGGAGGAGAAGAAGAATCGTCTTCTCGACCCGTCGCCAAGCGTCAAACAAGGATGCAGGGCCAAGGGCCATATGGTTGCATATCCAGTCTCTCTCAAGAAAATGCTAAAGTCATTTGTCTTCGATACGGCATTCCCTATTCATCTGAAAACGTCAAAGTATCAAACGGCCAGTATCAATTCGCATGTGACCCTCCCCCTGGGTTCTGCGCCATTTACGAGGCGCAATTGAAGGAGGGACTTCGGTTTCCCTTCGATCCGTCCCTCATTGCAGTCCTTCAACACTATCAGATCTGCGTTACCCAGCTTGCTCCCAATGGGGTTAGGAGTGTAAAGGGCTTCGTGCTGGCGTGTTGAATCGCCAAAGTTGAGTTCTCGGTCCGGCTATTCCGGCAATACTACGCAATTCAAGGCCTACAAGACGCCGGATGGTATACTTTCCAGAGGCACCCTTTGGTGTCGGAGTTTGTGAGGAGGGCGACCTCGTCTCAGGGCGAGTGGAAACCACATTTCTTCTTTATCCGACACAGGTTGGAGGACATTGACATCCATACTTGGTACAAAAGGCTGCAGAAATGGCATGACCGACTCGACTCGGATGTCCCCAATGGGTGTGGGATTATCGAGACCGTTCACCCCGACGTCGCGACTCGAAACCTACATTCCCTGTATCATTTCGCTGACAACGAGACGGCAGGACCGGGCGCCTATCTAGAACTCGATGAGGATGTTCGAGTGTTGTGTAGGATACTTATTCGTTCTGTCGAGCTGTTATACTTGCACTTTCCTTTTTCAAGACCGATAAAGGTTTTTGATGTTGTATTAATGCCGATTTATCTCTGCTTTCAGTGGAACACTTTTCAAAGCTGGAGGTATTAGGTAAGATGCCCGATCCTAAGAAGACGGACCCCAAGAAAATCTAAGAACTGGCCGGTATCAGGTCGAAGAAGCTGGCGTCTGGTGCTACATCTGGGGGACAGAGGGGCCCGACCCGATCTTCTATCCCGGTATCGACATCTGACATTCTAAGAGGTCAACCCGACGAGGCTAGGGTGGTAGAGCAGACTGAAGAGGACCTCGTATCGAGGAAGCACCAGAAAATAACTGAGGTGCGGCATGGGGTCGGGAAGGAGACCCCTAATCTTGCCCCACCAAACTCCACCGATCCGATCCCCGGAATGAGCATGGCGGAGATGGAGGCCATGACTCCGGAGGAGTTGCATGACTTCATCATGAAGAGCCATCGAGCTGTAAGTCTTTCCTTTTATTTCCCTTGTAGCTTCGGGATTTCTTGTCTGTTTTCGACGTTAATGGTGTTCTTCTTTGCAGACTCGACTCGCTACTAAAGTGGCTCTGAATAGAATCGAGTCTCCCTCGGCAGCTTTGGAGGAACAAAAAGAAATCATTGACAAGCTGACCTCAGACATAGAAAAGCTGAAGGCCAGGGTGAACAAGCTGGATGATTGACGCATCGAGCTGGAAGCTGACCTGGCAGCTGCCCGAGACGATCTGTCCAAAACACAAAAAGACTTATCCGCCAGGGATGCTGAGCTAGCGATGGTGAGGTCAGAGTTGGACCAAACAAAATCTGAGCTGGCTGGATCTACTAAGGCTCGAGACGACCTTCAGCTTGAGGTCGATAGCTTCAAGACTTCTTCTCGAGGCGGCCAGAAAAGATTTCTTGGCATCTGAAGAGCTCGAAAATGACCTGGCACTGCTGATGACTCAGGCTATGAAGGGGGGTTCTCGAATGCGTTGGATCAGGTCAAGATGGTCGTCCCTAACTTCGAAGTTTCGAGTATCGAGAAGGCATACTTGTATGATCCCGAGGCCATCCCCCGATATGGACGATATTTTACAGACTTCAAAGCTGGCGTGTCACTTTACGACAAGTATGTGGTCCCTGCTCTGGAGGGAGATGGAGCGGAGAACGACGAGTTGGATGAACAGGTCGACCCCAACGCCTCTACCTTAAATCAGCCAGCTGCTTGATGATTCTCTCTTTGCTGCAGCAATTTTTATTGATCTTTTATTGAACTCTTCCATTCGATCTGGTTGTATAACTTTGATATTTTTATTTGTCTATATGTGTGTTTTACCGATTTGATCTTGTAGACTTGTGATTTTCTTTTCAATTTGCATTTTGCTTTTCAATTGAATGTCTTTGTCTTTTATTGATCGTTTGTCAGGGGTGTAGTCCTTTGAACTTAATTCCCCTGCAAACGTTGCCTTGTGGGGTATAGTCCTTTGGACTTAATTCCCCTGTGGCCCCTTGAAGTGTAGTATGAGTTCATGACTCATGGTACACTTGAATATGAGTCAATCTAGCACTATACTGCCTTATTGGCTTGACTTGGCTATTTGATCGGAGCTCGATAAGAAATCCTCACTCGACTGTCGCACATCGTGGTGCTTATGATCTGGTCGAGTTAGGTATCCATCGTGGGATCTTCCGACCGCCTCGCATCATGGCTTATGGGAAGGTCGGGAGTGATGTAAGCTCTGTCAGTGACTTGGCTTTTTTCACTGCTTTGTTTAATTCCATCTTGTCGGTGGACTCCAGAAGGGAAGTGATATAAGCATTGTCAGTGACTTGGCTTTATTCACCATATAACCCTAGCTCTATCATGTCGAGGTGTCTTGTTGAAGTCGATTTTTGGTCTTTTTTCCTCCACCCCCTTTCTTTTTTACATGAGCTTGTAAGTTAAGCATAACTAGAAAAGAAAATTACTTGAATAAAAGACATTGAAATCAATTGTCACATCGACCTATTACAAGTAACTAAAAAGTAAAGTTATAAGTGTCGTAAAATCGATAAACAGCTTAAACATAATATTTCCGGAGGTTGGTGGCGTGCCATGTTCGAGGCACTGTGCTACCGTCAGACCTGCCCAACTGATACGACCCTTTAAGATGCACCTTCAAGATTTTATATGGACCTTCCCAATTCGGCTCGAGATTGCCTATTGGGTCCTGCCTGCTGTCTTCATTCTTCCTCAACACGAGATCCCCTGCTTGGAAGTATTTGCATTTCACCCTCGAATTATAATACTGGGAGATCTTTCGTTTATAATTGGCCATTCGATATGCCGCAATCTCTCTCCTCTCTTCGACACTGTCTTTTCCTTGCCTCAGATCGGCAGCATTTGTTTCGACGTTGTAAGCCAAAACCCGAGGTGATGCTAGTCCGATCTCTGCAGGTATCACTGCTTCGCACCCATAGGCCATGGTGAAGGTGTTTCTTGTGTGGCCGCATTGGGTGCTGTTCTATATGACCATAGAATACTTGGTAACTGAGCTTCCCAATCCCGACCATCATCTTCTAGTCGCTTTTTCAAACCGCACTTGATCTGCCTGTTAGTCTGCTCGACCTGACCATTGGACTGAGGTTGGGCCACTGAGGTGGTTCGATGTTCGATCTTATACTCCTTCAGCCAATTCTACACTCTATCATCAAGAAATTGCGTCCCATTGTCCGAGATCATATATTTCAGAATTCCAAACCTGCACAGAATATTCTCCCATAGAAATTTTTTAACGGTCTGAGCCCTGATGTCGGTAAGAGCTTTGGCTTCGACCCACTTAGTGAAATAATCAACCGCGACCACAACATATTTGACATTCTCCGGAGCTCGAGGTAGAGGCCCGACTATGTCGATCCCCCACTCGTCGAACGGCCATACCGACTCGATGGCATTCATCTCTCGTGCTTGCTGGTGAGTCACCACGTCGTGCACTTGGCAAGCCCTGCAACTCATAACTAATCGATTGGCATTTTTTTGCATGGACGCCCAGAAATACCCTGCCAGTTTGCATTTCCTTGCCAACATTCGAGCCCCGCAATGATTACCACAAACTCCTCGGTGTATCTCTTCAAGCAGATAAGCCCCCTCGTCTTCCGATGCGCATCGCATCCACGGTGTTACAAACGATTTTCGATAAAGGACATAGTCAAATAGGGCATACCTGGAGGCTTGTAGTCGGATCTTTCTGGCCTGAGACTTGTCAGACGGGAGAATTCCATCTTTCAAGTACAGAGCTATCGGGTCCATCCACGTCGATCCCTGAACCACTGGTTGCACATCGACTTCATTGTAACTCCGTTCTGCCAACATTTCCACCAGAACCTTCTTTTTCGATTTGAAGTTCGACGTGAGTTTAGACAATGCGTCGGCTCTCTTGTTCTCACTTTGAGGTACATGCTCGACATGAACTGTCTTGAACATCGATATCAATCCTTGGACAACTCTCTGATATTTCTTCATTGATTCTTCTTTTGCTTCATACTCGCCACGTATGTGATTCACCACGAGCTGCGAGTTACTGTATACTATGAGATTCTCGACCCCCAACTTCGACGCCAGCTTCAAACCAGTGATCATGGCCTCATACTCTGCCTCGTTATTGGTGGCCTTAAACTCAAATCAAAGTGCGTAGGGGAACTCCTCTCCCTTAGGACTAACCAACAATAGCCCAGCTCCAGCTCCTTCTTTGCTCGAGGCACCATCGACATGGATGGTCCATTGTTCTTCTGACGAATGCATATCCTGTTCCAACTGAATCGATAACCCCTCTGCTATGAAGTCTGCCAGAGCCTGACCTTTAATCGCTGTACGAGGAAGAAATTCGATGTCATACTCGGCTAACTTGACAACCGATTTTGCTAATCGACCCGATGTTTCGGGCTTTGCCAAGATTTGCTTCAGGGGTTGGTCAGTGACCACCGCAATTGGGTGTGCTTGAAAATATGGCTTCAACTTTCTTGATGCATGAACCAAGCTCAATGCTAGCTTCTCTGCAGGTGTATACCTGATCTCAGCTCCATGCAACGCATTACTCACAAAGTATATCGGAACATGTCCTTGTTTTCCTTCACGGACCAACACCGCACTTACTGCCTCTTCACAGATTGCCAGATAGACTAGGAGTTTCTCTCCTTCTTGAGGTGAGGATAGCGTTGGTAAATCAGACAAATACTCCTTTAAATCATCGAACGCTTTCTGACACTTCTCATCCCACTGGAACGGACTCGCCTTCTTCAATATCTTAAAGAAAGGTAGGGCCCTCTGCGCTGATATCGACAAGAAACGATTGAGGGCCGCCATCCGACCCGTCAACCATTGTACTTCCTTTACGTTACGAGGCGTGGGCATATTTTTGAGAGCCTCGATCTTATCCGGGTTAGCTCGAATCCCTTCTCTTGATATCATATAACCTAGAAACTTCCCAGTTCGAACCCTAAAAGTGCACTTCTTTGGGTTGAGCTTCATGTTCGCAGCCCGCAGCACCTCGAAAACCTCTCTGACATCATCAAGAAACTGTTCTATGGACTTGCTCTTGATCAACAAATCGTCCACATAAGCCTCCATGTTTCGACCTATCAGCCCCTTGAAAATATTATTGACTGTCCGCTGATAGGTGGCCCCTGCGTTTTTCAAGCCAAACGGCATTGTCACAAAACAAAATGTACCAAACTCTGTTATGAAAGCAGTTTTCTCTGAGTCTCGGGGGTCCATGATGATCTGGTAATATCCCTTATACGCATCGAGAAAACCAAACACCTCGAATCCCAGTGTCGAGTCGACTAACTGATCAATCTTCGGGAGCGGATACGAATCCTTAGGGCATGCTTTGTTGAGATCTGTGAAATCTACGCACATTCGCCAGCTTCCATCTGGCTTTTTAACTAACACAGGATTGGCTAACCAATCCGGGTAGAACACTTCTTTGAAGATCCAACGATCAACAACTTGTCAACTTCTTTCCTTACCGCTTCCCTCCTCTCAGGAGCGAGGTTCCTCTTCTTTTGCCGTATCGGCTTCTTTTTGGGTCGACATTGAGCTGATGCATTGCAATATCTGCCGATAGGCCTGGCATGTCGTCTGCTTTCCACGCGAACACATCTCGATACTCGACCAGGAGGTCGACCAAGGCTTTCATGTCGGGGTGTGACAACCACTTCCCGATCTGGACCCCTTGGCCCTCATCTTCTTTCCAAACACAGATCTCTTCTGTCGGATCGACAGAGACCCAGCTTCGATCCTCCTCTTCTTCCGGTATTAATTCCTCAACCAGCACTTGTCCAACTCCGTTCCCTTTGATTGTGACCAAGCTACAATTCCTGGCCACCTCGATGTCTCCTTTTACCTCATGGGTTCCATACCAGGTGGGGAATTTCATGCTGTTGTGGAACGTCGAGATGATGCCTCTGAGATCGTATAAAGATGGTCGGCCTAATATCGCGTTATATCCCGATGGATCCTTAACTACGACATAGGTCATCTCCATTGTCCGGCCTTTTTCTCCGTCTCCAACTATTGTCAATAAATTGATCGACCCGACAGGGTGAATGGCTTGTCCTATAAATCCAAATAGAGGGGTAGATAATGGCACAATGTCTTCATCATTCAACCTCATGGCTTTGAAGGCTGAGTAATAAAGGATGTTGACGGCGCTTCCACTGTCGACGCAGACTCTCTTTACCCGACCTCGACTTATTACCACTTTCTATCACTAACCCTTCACTATGGCTGTGCGAACTCGGGATATCATCTTTGGGTCCATAACCCACTTCCGTTGTGAACCTCAATTTCTTCGACTCCCTCGATCTGTCCGAAAACTGTCGACTGGATCTAGGTCGATCAGACCCATGCTCTGCCATAATTGTGTTGACGTCGTATCCGACGCGGTTATCCCCGTGAGGGTCTCGATTCAAATCTTCCCGACGATCATCCCGTCGGTTATCCCTGTAGGTCGGCTCAGATGATCTATCCCGTCGCCTCTGATTGTCTCGACGCGGCGATCGGTCTTTCTTCCCGTTATAACTCTTTCTCTTATACTCTCGACGGCCCTTCGGCTCATCCTTCTCGGATCTGTCGATCACCTCATCCAACCAACCCTCTTGATTACAGGCATCGATATCTCTTTTCAAATCAAAACATTCCTCTGTGTCATGCCCCACGTCTCTGTGATAGTCGCAATACTTGTGGGTATTCTTTCTCTTCTCAGGGTCCTTGGACATTGGCTTAGGCGTTCGAGCGATATTCTTCTTAATCATAATAGCCAGCACCTCTCCACGTGATCGGTTGAGAGGGATAAAATCTCGCTCTTTCAGATTCCCTTTCTTTCCGAGTCGATCTGTGATTGGAGCTGTTAATCGATCAAACACATTAGATTTCCCTTAATCATTTCGACCCTTCGACTGTCCCTTGGACTGGCCTCGGGTGTCATTCCTCGAATTGAGACCAAGTGAAATGGTGTGCAGACGCACTGCCTCTTCACCTTGGAAAAACTTGTGAACTATGTTTACACATTCGTCCATATCATTTGGCAGCTTCTTAGAGAGCTTATCATACAGCTTCATATTGCGCAGACCTCCAACAAAGGCATTAACCTGCAGCGCATCGCTGGCGTTATGCACTTTCATAGCCTTGAGATTGAAGCGCCTCATGAAATCAATGGTCGATTCCCTTTTCTCTTGCTTGATATTCATGAGGTGGGTGGCACTGAGGTGGAACTTCTTGTTCCCAATGAAGGCATCCCGAAATTTCTGCCCTAACTGTAAAAAACATGAGATCGACCCGGGGCGTAGCTTAAAGAACCACTCTCGAGCTCGACCTGTGAGTAACGTGTCGAAAGCACGACACTTCATGGCATCGTTTGCGTTTCTCAATCTCATCAAAGATATATAGCGATACAAATGATCCTCCGGGTCTGTGGTACCGTCATAGGGTTCCATCTTCGGTGGTTTAAACGACTCTGGCATCGTATATATTTTGATCTCTGGGCTAAAAGGCGACTCGAGCCATTCTGTTATCTGCTCTTTCCCTACGATACGGTTGAACTCGTTTCGAATGCTCTCTTCGACCCGCTGTTGCTTTTCGTGGTCGGGACGCTTCTTGGTTATGCTGATTTCCACTTCATCCTCATGCTCTTCTTGAGGATTAACTGGCCTCTTTCCTCTAGCATTCTCATGCTCCTTTCGACCCGGTGCGTCCAACAGGTGTTCCTCAAGGGTATTACAAATTCCCTTACCTATGAATGCCGACGCCACCACTCTTTTCAGAGCATCTTCATCTAAAGATGCTAAGTGGTCTGCCATGTCCTGTAACTGCGGGGAAGCTGAGGCCTGGGTGGATCGGCCACGGCGGGTCTAGATCCAGTGGGAACTTCTTGAACTTGAGATGGAACCCCTGCTGGATCCATGTATGTCTGCTCTTCGACCTGCGGGTTCTTACTGTTCGTCGGTTTCTTTCTTGCTGGTGGAGCCATTGCGATATCTTTACCAACTCACCGATAGAAGGCCCTCCTTCTAGCGCCAAATGATGATGTTTTATAATACACCACCGATAAATTAGGGCCACGTGTAATCCAAGGATGAGCTGTAAAGGGATCGAACGGGTATAGCTGAATAAAAGATAGTGTTTTTGGTAATTTGTGGCTGAGTCCAAGAATGTATCTTGGATTGCCTACGTATCCTATGTGAATGTCCAGGAATCAAGCCTTACGTAGTTCCTGGAATGATGTATTTATAGAAACATGCCCTTTTCTGCCCTAAACTTGGGGCGGTTTAGTCTATTGACATAATTACCCTTAAATGGGCCTTGCCCTCCTGCCCAAGCAACATGTTGGATGGTGGGCCCGGGTGTCTGGACAGGAAGTCTTGGTCTCGACTCGGTGCACATCGACGTGGGCAATCGAGGTAGGACACTTGCAGAATCTATCGGTAGTTATAGTCTTCACTGGTGTGTCTCGAATTCAATCCGATGTGGATGATCCTCATAGACTTTTCCACATGTCCGCTGGACCAATCAGATTATTCCATGTGGAGGGGTGAAATCCCGTATCGTCACTTGGATTAAGTAGTCAATCAATGGACAAGATGAAAATGGACATTGTAAGGATTTCAGAGCCATATTAAATGGAATTATATCATTGGTTGACAGACTGGACTGTCAGAAAGACACTATCAGTATCAGTCAGGTACAACAGAGGATATTCAGGAAATTTCAGATTATCCTGTAACGGGTTATCATTCAAATTCAAATTCAAATCAGAGTATCTACACCTATAAATAGAGGACTCCTGATTCAGATTGCAACACCAAGAATTCACAAGAAGCAACTAAGTTTTTGAGCAAGAATTTGTGCAATCTGACCCGGCTGATACATAGAGCTTTAATCTACTGATCAAGTTTTTCTTCAAGTGTTTCCTGCAAATCAAGACTTATCCAGTTTACACACCTGAAGAACTTAGGCTACTGATTCGTTCATCCTGATCAGAAGTCTACTAAAAGCAGAATCACTTTCTTGATTCAGCCCTTCTTTTTCAAGAAGTGTACTGAAGGAAGAGAAGCACTTAGGTGTCAAGAACTATTGTTGTGTGGTGGAGCTGGTGAAAATGAAATCCTACCCTTCAAGGACCAGTGGAAGACTTAGGAGCAGCAATACCACCTGTTTCTAGTTTTCAGTTGCCATAGTCATTGGTCAAGGAAAAATAGTTTGGGGATTTTTGTAACTGCAAATCCAAAAGTCTCGAGTGAATTTCCTCCAACATCACAGGAGAAGAGTGGACTGACAGGATTACACCACCTGGAATCACTATAAATCTTGCCTGCTTTACTTAACTGCATTTACTTTCTATATTTACTTTATCTGCATGCTTATCACATCAAACCTACTGAACTAGCTACTGAATCACACCACCTGCAATACTGAGTATCTAATACTTAGTATCATATTTAAATCAACAAGTAACAAGGCTTAATTTATTATATTCCGCTGCAACAAACTCAAGAGATTTAATAGTCAACAGACTATTAACCTTACTGAGTTTGTAAAACTCCAAAAAGTTTTAAGTGTTAAGTTTATTCACCACCTCTAAACGTAACCAAAGCCTTTTCAAGGGACCAACAATTGGTATCGGAGCAGATCTTCTGTTCTGAAGTAATCCTACTTGTTGTGCTTGTGTAAAATCTTTGAAAACTTTTTAAGTTTCTGTTTTTCAAAGTTTTGCATCATGGATAACAATCAGTATTCTAGGACAATGTTGATATGTTCTGTTGATCATTTTTAATGAGTATAAGCGTCGTATGCAGGCTTATCTAGCTGCAACACATGATGAAATGATGGATGTGCTGACTGATGGACCATTTGAGATCACTAAAGTCATAACTGTTGATGGCCAAAATCGGACTATCCCAAAGCCAAAGAATGAATGGGGTGCTGAAGAAAGAAAAAGGGCAAAACTGAACAACATTGCTATTGACATTATCAATAGAAATTTAGATTGGAATATGTATATGAAGATGAAAGATTGCAAGACTTCCAACGAACTATGGGAGAAACTGCAGCTTATTTGTGAAGACACAGATGCAATCTAGAAGAACAAGATCAGTGTAGCTAAGCAGAAGTTTCAAGAGTTCAAAATTAAATCAAATGAGACAATTTAATAGATGGAATCAAGGTTCAATGCAATTCTGGATGAACTCACCCTGCTGACTGTTGTTTATACAAGAGAAGAGATCATCATTAGGATTCTCAAGGCACTACCTGCAAAAGAAGTCTGCGAGATGAAGGTTACCGCAATGTAGGAGTCTAGAAGTCTACATGAGGTAGACACCTTCAAATTGTTCTATGATCTTAAGGCTTACGAATTCTGTAAGGATCTAGTTCCAAGTGCTGAAAAAGAAGCAACAAAGACAACTTCACTGGCTGCTGCACAAGTTGAAGAATCATCAAATGTGCATTTTGGTCCCTTGAAAAGGCCTTGGTTAAGTTTAGAAGGGGGGTGAATAAACTTAACACTTAAAACTTTTGGAGTTAACAAACTCAGCAAGGTCAGTAGCCTGCTGACTGCTCAGTAGTCTGCTCATTGCTGATATTACTGAATTTGTTGCAGCGGAATATATTCAAATTAAGCCTTATTACTTGTTGATTAAAAGATGATACTAAGTATTGGATACTCAATAGTGTAAGTGTGTGTAGTTCAGTTGCTAGTTTCAGTAGGTTGATGTAATCAGTATACTAAATACATAAATTAAATGCAGAAAGTAAGTAGGCAAATTTTATAGTGGTTCCAGGTGGTGTAATCCTGTCAGTCCACTATTCTCCTGTGATGTTGGAGGTAATTCACTAGAGATCTTTGAGGTTGCAGTTACAAAAATCCCTAGGTTGTCTGTCCTTCACCAATAACTATGGCTTCACAAACTGATCACTTGAAACATGTGGGATTGTTGCTCCAAAGTATTCCACTAGTCCATGAAGGGTAGGATTGCCTCTTCACCAGCTCCACCACAAACAACAGTCCTTGACCCCCAAAAGATGCTTCACTGTCTTCAGCAGGTTTCTTGTAAAATAAGGTTTGAATCATGTAAATGATTCAGCTTTCAACAGCTTGATCAGGATGAAATGATCAGCAGCATGATGTCTTCAAGTGTGTAAAATTGATGTAACTTGATTACAAGTTACACTTGAAGAATATACTGGATCAGTAGCTTTAAGCTCAGTAATGACAGCAGGGTGAATTTCTTTAAAAAAAAACTTGATAGCTTAAGATTGATTGTTGTTTTTCATCAATTTTCATCACCTGTAACTGAATCAAGAGTCGTATATTTATAGTAGAGAATCCTATGACTTATGTTTGAAATTCGAACATAGCCGTTTCGGATTTGTCCCCATCTTGACTTGCTTTCTATCCCTGTACATAGTACTGACACGGTCAGTCTTCTTTTTGTCAGTTCTCAGACTGTCTCCCTATGACTTATATCCATTGGATAAAGCTCTGAATATTTCCAACGTCCCTTTAATCTTGACCATTGATTTGTCTACAAAATCAAGACTTGTGATCTGTCCTTATCCTTGTAATCTTCCAATGTAACCCATAATTAAATCGAAATATACATTCAGCAAATTCCTGTGTATGTAAGTCTGCTGAAATGCTTGTCAGTCAGCTGTCCGAAGTTTGCAGTGTCTATAAAATACTCCAGCTGACTGTCTTTTATCTAACTTTTAATTGTGAAGTTAGATTACACCAATTTGAACATAACTAAGTTCCTATCACCACTTAACTTATGGAACGTATACCTTGTACACACGGTATATGTAACCAGTTTAGGTCATCACAGACTTCCATAAATTATGATTCCATATCCTTGACTTTAAATACTAATTTTGATCCCTTAGCCTTCAATAACTGAGTTTGACCGCTCAGCCTTCAGTCTTCAGCATGTCCCTAACTAGTCTACTGACCTAGTTACCTTACTGACCTAGAAAAGTCTGCTGATGTAAGTCAGCTGACCTTTTACAATGCTTGTTTGATCAAACCTATACAAAGATCAAACTCTAATAAGCCTATACATTTAATCTAGACATCTTTGTGCATTTGCTCTATAACAGCTAATCTGGCACTCATCACTAAAACTTACAATATGTCCAATAATTTTCCCCTTTTTGTTGATGATGCCAATACCCTCCTTACAGCAAAGCAAAAAAGAGGAACAAATTCAGTCATTTCTCATTATATCATATTTGTTCAACAATATTACAAACTAGATTCAGCAAAAGATAAAGAAAGGTGTAAGTATGCTGATCTTGGTCCTCCTCTCTCTTTCTTGTCTCTCTTGTGATTCTCTTATCTACCTGGCCATGTCTCTCATCCATTGATTTTCAATAGAGGAAAATTCAACATAGGTATTTACTTCCATCCACCATTTACATGCCCCGGGTAGGGTCAGATTGATTGTGTGTAAAGAGAATCCTAGACGCGTGTACAAGAGTTTGAACTCTTCCAATGACTCCTTTGCTGAAGTAGTTGGTAGACTTCTTCCACCTCTTCCACCCATGCCACCTCTGTGTGCAGCTCTTAAAGCTTTAACTCTAATTTCCCAGAATTTAAGTCCCAAAAAGGAATTTATCCCTTCATGAAAACCCTTCTCATGGTAAGGTCTCATCTTACTATAGTATAGATTCTTATATTCTTTTAAGAGGTCATCAATCAACTGAATTCTGCCAGGTGCTGGTTCTCTGAATGCATTTGTATCAGCCTCCCATCTCTTTTGAGCAAATATTCTTGCAGCCTCTTTTGCTACTACTGTTTGGCTCTCTTCCCCCTTATTGACATCATAAACAAAACAGGACAGTAGACAATGAACACTCTCCTGTGTGATCACCAAGTTAGCAAGTTGACATTCCATAATTTCTGTTATAGTGTCAACTGCCGTGATCCTTCCTTCCATTGCTCCAGCAGATTGATCCTCTCAGTAACCTTGGGATCCAATGTAGCATGTTGAGGTGTTTCAGCAGGGTTAGCCACAGTAGGCATGGGTGCCTCAGCAAGCTTATCAAGCTTTTTGTGTAGTGAGGCAAATTGCTCATTCAAGAACTTATCTCTGTGTGTAATGCTTTGCTTTATACCTCTCACATCTTTGGTTATGTCAGCAATAGCATACTGAGTGGGAGTGATGTTGGAAGCAACTGTCTCAGTAGTCCTTCCCCTATTCTCCACAAGATTCATCAAATCTTCAAATATTTGCTCTTGCCTATTTAGTTGAGTTCTTAACTGTGTGATATCATCTCCGACTGCTCTCAACTCATTCAAAACATATGCTGGTACTGCACCAGCCATACCTCCAGCCATGTGTCCAGCAGCATCATCAGCAGGCTCTTTAACATTATAATGTGCCCTCTGTCTGTTGACCACCATAGCTCTTGTCCTGTCCCATCCAGCAGGTTCAGGACCCTCCTCAATCATATCGCCAAACATTTCCTCCACAATTGGATCTTGTGCAGGTTGAGGTTCCAAAACATCTTCTTCTTCAAATACTGATACATGTGCCTGTTGAGGTTCAGCAGCTACTAGTTCTTCCTCAGGCACTTGGAACTCCTCATCACTGAAATCATAGTCCTGCAGCTGTTCATCCTCATTAACAGCAGCCTGCTGAATATCCTTTCTTTTAGTAGTATTCACTTCCGTAGATTGTACTTCAGTAGCCTGCACTATATTCACAGGTGTTCCAACAACCTGTGCTATAACAATCTCTTCAACAAGTACAGGGGTTTCCTCCAAACCCATTGAAGGTTCCAACCTTTGTACAGGTGCTGTCTGATCCTCATCAACCTGTACCTCCAGTTCCAACCTGTATTCAGGTGCTGTTTGTGCCTCAGCAACCTGAACCACCTCTTCAATAGAATGTGTGGGTGATTCCTCAAAACACATCATCAAATCCAATCTTTTTCCTATCATAGTTTGTTCGTCATTGATCAGGACCCTCTCTTCAACATAAATAAAAGGAAAAAGAGCCAAATTTTCCTCTAGCACTCCTCTGTCATCAGCAATCTTCTGTAGAATATCTGCAGCTTGAGATAAAGTATTCTGAGTGTCAAACCACTCCTGATATTGAGCTGAATCTTCAGAGCTGATGTCAGGATCACTATATGGACTTACTATCTCCTCATCCAAGTTTTCAGTCTGCTTATCAGCAGAGTGTGCATCAGATTCCACAACTAGTAAAGTATCAGACATATTGACCAGCCTGTTATCTCCAAAATTTATTCCATCATTTATGAGAGCCTCCAAATCATCAATGGTTAGATCCTCCAGATCTTCATCCATCTCATAAGTTTGCTTGCCTACAGCAGACTTGCCAGCACCAGCAGATTGTTCAACTCTTGGTTCAGTTGACCCCTGTCTAGCTTTTTCATTAGATATTGGCCATGCAGTTCCACTGGCTTCTCCTTGATGTGTAGGATGGTCATCATCAGAGTCAGATGATGATGAATCATCACTATCTGGTGCATCCCTAGGTTCCTTAAACAAGATACTTCCTTGTTTCCTTTTTCCTTCAATGAGTTCCATCAACCTCATTTCCAGCAGAGAAGTAGCAACCAAGTCAAGTAGATTATCCACTTCTAAATTTTTGAAAGCCCATTCCTCAAAATCTGTCATTGGCTCAGCAGCTGGTTTTGTGTTTTGTAGTTGCCAAACTTCCATTGAAAGTAATCAGTAACCTGCTCGAGTTTAGGATCAACATACCCTTCCTTCTTTTTCTTCTCCTTCCTCTCAAAGGGCAATGATGGCTCTCTAGGAGCTGTTTGTTCAGCTTGTTGTCCTCCAAAGGTCTCAACAAGCAAATTTAGAGTTTCCTCAGCAGATGCCATCAGGTCAGTAGGCTCCTCAAATAGTAAATTTGTCCCTACTACCTCCATCTGCTGAACACTAGGTTCCCCCTGACTTACACGCCCATCTGCAGGGTTAGCAACAGATTGCTCTACCCCCTGAATTATTGCAAAAATGGTAGGGCATTTTACAGTTGTATCAATCTCCACATCAGGTGTAGATTTAGTAGTATGCTGTGGTTCATCAGTGTGTTGGTCAACAATGATCTCTCCAGCCTCAGTAGGCTCAATAGATTTTATAGGTTCAGATGCAATAACTTCCATAACAAGTTCTGGTTCAGCAGGGTTGTGTGGTGCTCCACTATGTTGTTTAGTTGCAACCTCAGTAGTTTCCACAGCAGGGTCTGGAACAGTTTCCACCGCAGGGTGCGGTGGTTCTTCAATGTGTTGCTCAACAACAACACCAACATCAGCAATAGGCTCAATAGCCTCTTCTTCTAATTCCCTTTGGTCCTTCAGGACCCTTAGTTCCTTACCATTTCCATGCTTCTTCTTTTTCATAACATCTTTCATTCTCTTTGCAGGTTGTTCACTTTCAAGATCCTTAGCAGCTTTCCTCTTTCTTTTATCCTCTTTCTGTTGCTTTTTTTTTTCAAAATCTCAGCAGCAGATTTCTTCCTTATAACTTTAGTAGGGTCAGTAACTTCAACTGGACCCTCAGTAAATTCAGCGGTCTCTATTGCTTCCTTGTTTTCTTAGGCTAAAGCAACTCAGTTATCTTTCTTGTATCAGCAGCCTTCTTAGGTGCAGCAGATTAGAAACTTGTTTAACATGCTTACCACCAGCATCATTGTCACTCTCTGTCTTTTCAGTATCCAACTCTTCATCATCATCCAAACCAGGGATCATATAACTGATCTCCTTTTTGTATCTGGACTTGTTGATCTTTTCAGGTGCAACATTTGCAACCCTCAAATGAGTCAGTAGGGCCTGCACCATCAAACCCAAGGTTCCTTGTCACATCTCTGTCCTCTGATATTACTTTCTTCATGTATTGGACAAAGAATCCAGCCCAGTCAAACTTCATACTCTTGAAGATGATGATTAGCAAATCAATCTTGGGTCCTGACAATGTGTCAAGACTTCCACTGAATCACAAAATGTTTTTGGCTATAATCTTACTCAGCAGATTATATTCCATCTTGATGTGCTTCACATTGATACTCATTGAGGACTTAATGGATTGGTTGGTCTTTATTTTATCAACAAAATCTATTCTTGACAGCCCCATTGATTCAGGATTTGTTGGAGCATTATTTCCAGGTCCAAACCCAAACACATCCCTCAACAGGTTTGAGGAAATTTCAATCTCCTGGCCATTAACTATGGTAGTAAATGCCTCTCTATCATCTCTTATCACAATATTCCTCCAGAATTTTACAACATTGGTGTAAGATATACTTTCCAATCTCAGATTAAGAACATCTTCCAGTCCTTCATATCTTCTGATTCTTCTGCCAATATTGATAGCCAACTCAGTTTTGTTAGCATCAACAACAAACCCTCTGACACTTTGGCTTGTTCCAATATGAACATCATCTTTATCTGCCATTTTCAAAATCTGCCATTAGAATTTTGAAAAAGATGAAGAATAAAGCTTTCAAATCTGTGTTCACACAGTGTGTTTTCAGAGAAAAAATGATATGAAGGTTGTATGCATCATCTATGTGTATATATCTTTATATATAGAGAAAATGGGTAATAACTGTCAGATAAAGTACTGTACATGTACTGTAGCATTTAACCACGATTAAAGTTGGAGTTAATGTGATATTGCCACGTGTCCCACTAATTGATTCCATAAAAGTTGTAAACATTGGATATTTGTAATTGTGGTTATAAAGGATAAGAATAATATTCAATTACTGTTTACTTTCATTTAAATTTGACAGTCTTGTAACGTATAAATCAGCAGCCTTGGTCTTCAGTAGACTTGTATCAGCAGCCAGCTGACAAGATTCCTTAGCAGTCTGCTGAGACTGTTACTCTACTGATCTTCAATTACTCTTGTTTTGTCCAATTGATAACAAAAAGTGAAGTTTAATACCAATGACTGATCTGTCATGTGAGGTCACCCAATAGGACAAAAACCAATCCCCTTGGCAACTACATTTGCTTAATTATCCAAACTTATTAGGTATATGGAATTGTTGATACCAATGACTAGTCTGCTAAGTGAGCTCACCCAACATAGAAAAGACTAATCCCCTTGGTGAATTCCAGTACACTACTGATTAATGTACATCAGTCAACTTTTATGATTACAAGTTCAGTCTTTAGCTTAGCAAATCTTTCACTATCCAATGGTTTAGTAAATATATCAGCAAGTTGATCTTCAGTGGGGATGTAGAGAACCACCACATCTTTCTTTTCAACATGATCTCTTATAAAATGATGTCTTACATCAATGTGCTTGGTTCTTGAGTGCAAAACAGGATTTTCTGTGATTGCAATTACACTTGTGTTGTCACACATTATAGGAATTTCTCCTTCTTCAATTCCATAATCCCATAAGTGTTGCCTTAACCAAAGTATTTGTGCACAGCAACTTCCAACTGCTATATATTCAGTCTTTGCAATGGAAGTTGTTATTGAATTATGTTTCTTACTGAACCAGGAAACCAGTCT
Organism: Gentiana dahurica var. dahurica; assembly: GCA_024500145.1. Lineage (NCBI taxonomy): Eukaryota > Viridiplantae > Streptophyta > Magnoliopsida > Gentianales > Gentianaceae > Gentiana > Gentiana dahurica. The sequence goes on from CM044905.1 coordinate 50,363,165, forward strand.
ATTTCCCATCAACTGACAGGTTCCTGTGGTACTTTTTCTGTCAATCTTGCATCTAGAATAATTAGAATCTGAGTAGGATATAACTTTGAAGCTTACATCTTTTGAATACCATATCCCTACTCCCAAAGTCTTTTTTAGATATTTGAGAATCCTTTTGACTGCAGCTAGGTGACTCTCCTTTGGTTTGGATTGAAATATTGCACAAACACCTACATCAAAGGATATATCAGGTCTGCTGGCAGTAAGGTACAGCAGACTGCCTATCATCCTTCTGTATAAAGTCTGATCAACATCTTTGCCTTCTTTATCTTCATCCAGTCTGATGTTTGTACTCATAGGAGTTGATACCTTGGTGCTATTTTCCATACCAAACTTCTGCAGTAACTCCTTGGTATATTTTGTTTGATGAATGAAGATTCCATCTTTCATTTGTTTGACTTGTAATCCCAAGAAATAGTTCATTTCTGCCATCATACTCATTTGAAACTTTATTTTCATGAGGTTAGCGAACTTTTCACATTGTAATTAATTTTCAGAACAAAAAATTATGGCATCAACATAAATCTGTACCAGCAGGGTGCTGTCTCCTTCATTGATTCTGAAAAGAGTCTTGTCAATGGTACATTTGGTAAAACCATTGTTCACCAAGAATTGAGATAGTGTTGCATACCATGCTCTTGGTGCTTGTTTCAAACCATAAAGTGTCTTGTTAAGTCTGTACACTTTATTTTCTTGATCTTTAACTTCAAAACCAGGAGGTTACTGAACATAAACCTCTTCTTCCAAAATTCCATTCAAAAATGCACTCTTGACATCCATCTGGTATACTTTGAAGTTTTTGTAAGCAGCATATGCCAAGAATAATCTTATAGCTTCCAATCTTGCAATTGGGGCATATGTCTCATCAAAATCTATTCCTTCAGCTTGAGAATAGCCTTTTGCTACTAGTCTTGCCTTATTCCTCACAATTGTACCAGATTCATCCAATTTTTATCTGTATACCCATTTAGTTCCAATTATATTTGCATGATTAGGCCTTTCCACTAGTGTCCAAACATGATATCTTTCAAATTCATTCAATTCCTCTTGCATAGCAATTATCCAATCTGGATCTGATATTGTTACTTCAACAATTTTAGGTTCCCTTTGAGATAGAAAGCAAGTAAACATTGCTTCCAATTGTCTTCTAGTCCTTACACCTTGCTGTATATTGCCAATAACTTGTTCAGCAGGGTGATCCCTTAACCATTGTGGATTTTGGTTAGATTGGTTCTCAGGAACATCATCTTCAGTAGGGTCTGTTGTTGCTTCAGCAGGGGGTTCAGCAGATCCTTGAAATGCTTCAGTTGTTGCATCAGTAGTGTTACCAGTAGGTTCTTCAGTAGGTGCAGAGTCAGAAAGCTTTAAGTCATTTATCCTTTTCAAAGCATCAACACATTCTGGATCAGTGACTTGTTGATTCTCAGCAGGTTCTGAAGCTTCATCTTCCATTCCAGTGAACTTAGGTTCATCAAATACAACATGTATTGAGTCTTCATGTTTCAGTGTTCTTTTTTCAGTACCCTGAATGCCTTGCTGACAGAAGAATATCCCAATAAGATAACTTCATCTGATTTTGGTTGGAATGTCTTCAATTGCTCCTTATGATTTAGTATAAAACATTTTCTTCCAAATGGATGGAAATAGGATATATTAGGTTTCCTTCCATTCCAAATCTCATAAGGTGTCTTCAGCAGTTTCTTGTTTACTGAGGTCCTATTTTGTGTATAGCATGATGTATTGACTGCTTTAGCCCAATATCTTTCAGGTAATAATGCTTCACAAATCATAGTCCTTCCTGCTTCTTTCAAATTCATGTTTCTTCTCTCAGCAACCCCATTTTGCTAAGGTGTACCAACAGCAGCTAATTGGTGTAGCACACTATTTTGCTCACAATATTCACTTATGACTTTATTGAGAAATTATGTACCCTTGTCTGATCTGATCTTCACTACTGTCAAACTTTTCTCATTTTGCAATCTCTTCAAAACTTCAGGCATCTTTTGAAGTGTTTCACTTTTCTTGTTCATGAATACTACCCAAGTGTATCTTGAATAATCATCCACAACTACCAAAGTGTACTTCTTCCCTGTCACACTTGTTGGTGTTACTGGTCCAAATAGATCCATGTGCATCAGCTCCAAAACTCTTTTTGTTGATTGCTTAGTCTTTGACTTAAAGCTTGACTTGGTTTGTTTACCTTGCTGACAAGCATCACATATAGCATCCTTTTTTAAGGTGATCTCAGGTAAACCAATCGCTAACTTCTTTTTCACCAATTGATTGATATCATCAAAATTAAGATGATTAAACTTCTTATGCCACAACCAATTCAGTTCTGACTTAGTATGCACAATCAGGCATGTCTCTGGAACAGCAGTAGACCAATCCACAACATACATGTTTTGTTGTCTTCTTCCCGCCAACACAACTTGGTCACCTCTTTCACTAATGACAACACAGTAGCCTTTGTCAAAAGTGACATTGTAACCCATGTCACAAAACTATCCAGTGCTTAGTAGGTTGTAGTCCAGACCTTCCACAAATGCAACATTTCTGATAGTTAATCCATTTCTCACAAGTGTTCCATATCCTCTTGTGTATCCTGGTGTGTTCTTGTTGCCAAAGTTGACACTTGGACCATCCATTGCCACATAATTTGTCAAACAGTGCTTATTCTTTGTCACATGTCTGGAACACCCACTGTCAAAGTACCAGACACCCTACAAAACAATGTTAATGTATTTTAGGTACCCAAAACTGTTAGGGTCCATAGTGGTCAGTGGTAAGCATGACCCTTGGCAAATTCCATAAGGTCTTCTCTGAAAAGTATTATACTTTCGTTCATACATGAATTCCACACATCCATTAGGATTGACAATTGGTTGTGTAGAATTCCCATATGCTTTCTGGCATTTTGGTATATAATGTTGTTTGAAGTGATTTTTATTGTTAGAAGCACCAGCATAGCCATAGGTTTGCTGTCTGTTAGGAACAACCCTGTAATATGGAGTCTGCTGAGGTCCCTGCTGAGGTCTTGTATAAGTCCTCTGCTAGTCCTCTGCTAATTCATTGCTGAGGTCTTAGCCTAGAATTATGGTTATGTCTATTGTTTCTAGCAGTAGGGGCAGAAATATTCCAATCATCATCAGTAGGAAACAGTGTACCTTTCCCCCTGAGATAAGTATCCCTAGAATGATTAACATTTTTAGGTTTAGGATTCTTATCCTTGGAATATTCCTGATTTTTGCCCTTTTATGGTCCAGCAGACTTGGTAGCAGGTCTGCTATCAATAGGTCTAGAAGGCACAGCAGTCCTACTCCTCACATTTTTCTCTCATCTCTCGCAAGCCCGTTTTACCATGTTTTACCATGGTGGTATCATGATTGCTACCATCATCCTACAACAATCGGTTAAAGTATATCAACCAACAAGTATCGATTCCCCGTCTAAGATAACTTTGCACTTATCCAAATACTTCTCACTCAGAATATGTGCACAAAAATTGAATGGAGTTAGCAACATAGCGATTAATAAGTCACTACTTCATGCAACTTAACACATGCTCCTTCTCCCATAATAAACTAAATATGCTATAATCAACTTCAAATCACTCTTGGGCTTCTTTTCCACTGATTCCTTACTCAAGACATGCAATAGAGCAGCTAAAAATAGGGTAGAATTTTCAAAATTATCCCATTTTTTTATTAACAAACTAAGACTACCCTTGCCCCCCACTTATTGTAGGCATTGTCCCCAATGACTAATAATAAAGAAAAAAAAGGTACTTAGCTCTTGAATTGGCTGTCCAAGTGTCTCAGTGAATTGTGGAACGTGACTGGTGTCAAGTAGTTCCTAGTTGCTCCATCATCTTGTATCGCTAAACACTCCAAAAACTTTGAGTAACATGCTAAGGGCAATAAGAAAATAAGGTGGTGGTAATTGAGCATATGTGAGGGTATGCAAAAATAGTTTCATCAACGCTATTCTGTATGGACCAAAGAAAGATGCGAAAACCTTTACGAGGGTATCACATGAGAATCGCGAAGGAAAAAATCACATATATCTATAGTCAAAAGACATAAGATCTATTTGATGAAAAAAAAAACCTTGTGATTGCCATGCTACTTTATTGACTCAACAACTTAAAATAAAAGGAAGAAATAAATAAGGGTTTAGAAATAGTTCTGAGTTTATAGTCGCCAGCTCGACTGTATTAATAGGGATCTTTTCACTGGTATATCGGGTCGTCCAACATAAAGACTTCAAACTCAACATCGTAACTGCACTCTAGGTAATGTTTAAGCCTATGGCCCTTTACTGTGTGAATTCTCCTAGAGTGTCCATTCTTAAATTCGCACGCACCCAAATTGAAGACTTTTGTGATGACATAAGGTCCAAACCATCTTGTTCAACTTCCCAAGAAAGAGATGAAGACGCGTATTGTACACGAACACCTTATCTCCATCATTGAAGGTGCGGTTCAGAATCTTCTTATCGTATTGGCGCTTCGTTCTTTCCTTATAAATCTCGGCGTTCTCTTACGCTTGTAATCTGAACTCCTCAAACTTATTCAACTCTAATAATCTCTTTTCTCCGGCTAAGCCTTCATCCATGTTTAAGAACTGAGTAGCCCAAAGGGCACGATGCTCTAGCTCAAATGGAAAATAACACGACTTTCCAAATACTATCATATATGGTGACATCCAAATGGTGGTCCTATAAGCGGTTACGTACGCCTATAGAGCGTCTTCTAATTTAAGGACCAATCCTTCCTAGTGGGATTCACAGTTTTCTAAAAAATCCACTTGATTTCTTTTCGTAACTTCCACCTATCCACTTGTCTGAGGGTGATATGATGCTGCAATCTTATGCCGCATCCCAAACTTCATCATCAGCTTTTTAAACAACCAATAACAGAAATGACTCCCTACATCACAAATTATTGCTCGTGGCACCTCAAACCTCATCAAAATGTTCTTATTAAGGAATCTCAAGACAACCCTGGCGTCATTTGTAGGTGAGGCCACTGCCTCCACCTATTTGGACATATAATCGATGGCTACCAGGATGTAGCAATTGTATTTTGACAAAGTGAATGGCCCAACAAAATCAATTCCCCACACATCAAATAGCTCGACCTGAAGGATACTGTGCAGTGGCATCTCATTCTGCTTTGAAATATTGCTGGTCTTTTGACATGAATGACAGGCTCTCGTAAACTCATAAGAGGATTTAAATATCATCGGCCAATAGAATCCACACATTAGTACCTTGGATGATATCTTATCTGGCCCATAATGGCCTCCAACTTCTCTTGAATGACATTGGCTCAGAATACTTGGAATTTCCTCATCATGGACGCATATCCTAAGAATGTTATCGGGGCACATCTTATACAGGTAGGGATCATCCCAATAGTAGTGCTTCAAGTCTGTAAAGAACTTGTTATTTTCCATGATTGTGAATTCTGCTGGTAGGTATCTCTCTGCTAGATAATTCACAATGTTTGCAAACCATGGGTACACCTTTCCCACTCTTGATGTACTTGGTATGGGCTGGGACTCACCTGGGGTGACAAATGAGATGGCAAAGAGTTGTTCATCAGGAAAGTATTCCTCTATCTCAGTGGTCTGCTCCTCTTCCAACAATGTTAATCTTGACATGTGATCAACTACCTGGTTCTTAGACACTTTCTTATCCTTGATTTCCATATCAAACTCTTGTAGAAGTAGAATCCATCTTAATAATCTTGGCTTGGAGTCTGAATTGGTCAGAAGATACTTTAAAGCTGCATGGTCAGTGAAAACTGTGACTTTAGATCCTACTAGGTAAGATCTGAACTTGTCAAATGTGAATATCACTGCTAAGAGTTGTTTCTCTGTGGTTTCATAATTCCTCTGGGCACTATTGAGGGTATGAATGGGAGAGTAGATTGGTTTAAAGATTTTGTCATCTCTTTCGCCCAAGGCTGCTCCAACTGCCGTATCGCTTGCATCGCACATTAGCTTGAAATGTTTATTCCAATCTGGCGCTACCAGAATTGGATCAGTTATCAACATTTGCTTCAATGTGTTGAATGCCTCTTCGAATTCTTCTCCAAATGCGAAAAGTACATCTTTCGCAAGTAATTCAGTCAATGGTCGAGAAATCTTCAAGAAGTCCTCGATAAACCTCCTATAGAATCCTGCATGGCCATGAAAGGTTTGCGGTGTCTTTAAGTTCGTTGGAGGTGGTGTCTTCTCTATCATTTCGATCTTAGACTTGTCCATTTCCATTCCTTTCTTTGAAATCTTCTGACCTAACACAATTCCTTCAGTGACAATAAAATGGAACATTTCACAACTAAACACGAGGTTGGTCTATTCACATCTCCTAAGCACTCTACTCAAGTTATCCAAGCATTCATCATAGGTATCTCCAAAAACAGAGAAATCACCCATAAATATTTCCAGAAAATCTTCTACCATGTCCGCAAATAAAGACATCATGCACCTCAAGAATGTGGTTGGCGCATTACATAATCCGAAGGGCATGCGATTATACGAAAATGTTCCATAGGGACACGTGAAAGGGGGTTTGTCGCGGTCCTCAGGGGCAATGTGCATTTAGTAATAACTAGAATATCCATCCAGAAAACAATAAAAATCATGACTGCATAGTCTTTCTAACATTTGATCAATGAAAGGTAGGGAAATGATTTTTTCATCGTTCAGCTTCCGAAAATCAATGCAGACTCGGTGTCCAGTAATTAGTCTCACAGAGATCAACTCCTCAAACTCATTAGGTTGGGCAATGAATCCACCTTTCTTGGGCACCACATGAATCGGGCTTACCCACTCACTGACAGCAATGGGGAATATGATTCCCATCTTCAGCATTTTGTTAATATATTCCTTAACAACGTCTTTTAACTGAAGAGCCAGCCTTCTCTAAGGCTGAACCACTGCTTTCTTCTTTGGATCTACAAAGATCTTATGCATGCATACCGAGGGGCTTATTCCTCAAATATCTGCAACTGTCCACCCAAACGCTCTTTTATGCTCCCTCGGTACTCTTAATAGGGGGAGAGTATCATCTTGTAAGTACACATACTTCAGATGAGAGGGCAAAGGTTTAAGTTTTAAGTTTTTCGGTGGCTCCTCCAACGACGATTTCAAGATCTTGCCAGTCAACTGCAATTCAAATAACTTGTGCCATGAAGGTCTATGAATAGGTCCTCTTATTTCCATAGAGGATATAGGTTCTATTTCTTGCCACGGCCTTCACTACGCCCAGTCCAAACTTTCTTCTCTCCTTCTTTGTTCATATTCAACAGCAAAGATTCCGCCACTTCAGGGTCAACAATCAATTGTTGTTGTAATTTCAAAACGAGCTCCTTAATGTCATCTAGCATATAACCTGTCTCTCCTTCATCTCTTGTATAACCCATCTTCTTCATCACATTAAAGACCACAATGTCATCATTCACTCTCAGGATCAACTCTCCTTTATGGACATCTATTATTGTTTTATTCGTTGCAAGGAAAGGTCTTCCTAGGATAAGTGGAATGTCACTATTCACTTCCATGTCCAGCACAACAAAGTCTACTTGGAACACAAATTTGTCCACCTTAACCAGTACATCCTCAAAAAAACCACTTGGTTGTTTCATAGACCTATCAGCCAATTGAAGTGTTATCGATGTCTCGTTCAACTCCTTCATGCCTAATTTATGAAATATAGAGAGTAGCATCAAATTGACACTTCCTCCTAGGTCACATAGGGCTTTGTTTAGGCACACTCCTCCAATGGTGCATGGTATGAGGAAACTCCCAAGATCTTAACGCTTAGGAGGCAGTTTGTGTTGCAAGACTGGTGAGCAATCCGTGTTCAGGCAAATAGTCTCAAGGTTTAACAACTTTCTCTTTGTAGAGACTGCTTCCTTCAAAAACTTAGCATACTCTGGCATCCCTACCAGAGCCTCTACCAAAGGCATGTTAACTTGCATCTTTTTAAACATTTCTATAAACTTTTTATAATGAGCATCATCCTGATTAGGCTTTGACTTCCTAGGAGGATAGGGTAAAGTACCAGGTTTAATAGTGATAGTATGTGAAGACTTACCTGCTGCCTGCTGCTGCGTTCCCTGCTCTTCTTTTGGATCTACAGATTGGCACGACTACGTGATACTGCTGAGTAGCCGCGGCCCTGTTGTAGTTGGTTATGCTGCATGCTGCTCATCTCTACATTCTGATTCCTCTATGATAACTGGTCCAGGCAATTCTTTTCCACTTCTTGTCATCATATCATTCATGTCCTTTGCGTTCTTCTCCATATTCCGTGGCAATCCTCTTAGAGGATGAGCTGACACTTGTTCGACAATATGCCCCACTTGGTGTGACAGAATCTGCACTAGGGCTTTCTGATTGGTCAGTCTTGTATCTTTTTTCTAGCAATATGTTGCAAAATTTGCACTAATCTCGCTCTTGGACTTTGTCAAGTGACTGACGCTCTCGGGCATAGTTGACCTCATCTTGTCCATTGCTGCTTCCCATCCACCTGACTTGTTTGATTGAGGCAAAAAAACCTCCATTTTGCTTCGCTATCTCGCCACCATCAAGATTGCAATATCTGAAACCAGGGTGATCATGCGAACCTGGGCGATGTCCGTCCCCATATGGATTTTCTTGCCTTCCTAGGTAATTGAAGTCTTTGGTGTTAGATGTCTCAATCCCCTGGACCTTCTCCATTTTGGCAATGCGATCTTGCAAGCCATCCATTTTCTCATTCATTATCATCAATTGGTATAGGATCTTTTGAGATGTGTCTTCCCCAAATACACCTTCAGCAACTTTTACACTCTCAGTCTTATGTGTTCCCCATTGACTAGTATGTGCAATCTGTTCAAGTTTTTCTTCAGATTCTTATGGTGATAACAACACAAAACACACGTTACTTGATGCATCAACTCTTAGTTGCTCACTCGGCCACAATCCATGATAGAAACTATGCATTCTCACTGGTAGATTGATATCATGGTGCGGACATATTCTTTGTGCTTCCTTGAATCGTTACGTAGAATCTACAAAAGTCTCGGCGGTTTTCTGCTTAAAATTCATGATATCTTGTCTAATCTGCAAAGACTTCCCAGGTGGGCAGTACTTATTCATAAACTTCTGTAGTAGATCAGTCCAAGATTGTATGGATCATGCTGCTAGAGACAACAACCATATCTTCGCCTTGTATTTCAGTGTGAACGGAAACAATTTAAGCTTTATGTTATCTTCAGGCACTCCTACTGGTTTAACAGTGCTGACTATCTCCAAGAAATTGGTGACATGTACACATGGGTTTTCGTTTGGTACTCCATGAAATATAGTGTAGTTTGTCACCATCTATATGACATTGGGCTTTGGATGGAAGATTTCAGCTGCATTCTCTGGATGGACAATTACAGGCACAAATTGCTCAATCGTTGGAATGGAATAGCTCTGTAGAGTTCTTCTATCTGCTGGTGCAATGACTCCTGCTTCATTCCTTCTTCCATTAACGCCGTTCTGTGCCATCGCATCTTCTATATCTTCGAGAGGCAGAATCTCCTCGTCTCTATCCTTCTCGCTTCCTTCATGTGAATTTGTTTCATCAGCCAACCTTCATTTCTGTCTCGAGCTTTCTTGCGTGATTGCATTGACAACTTTTCCATTTCAGGTATAAATCGCTCAATCTTGGTTGATGAACTTCTTGTTGCGTACTACAAGACACAAAAAAGGGTTAACTATTTGCCTCGGTTGCTGTTACACTCACCTGGCAGACTCAGACTTACACAGATACTGACTACTAACTCTGACCGAACAGAGACAACTCTGTTAATTTCTGAATCCCGCAGCAATAGGCGTACCTTGTGCGGCTCTGTGACCAAAAAATATTCATAACCGATCTGAACAGACACTATACACCTCAAATAATTACAGACTTAAAAACATACTTAGTTAACGAAATAATTTACAAAAATTTGAATACACAGAAGTTCTCAATCTAAATTAAAAATATTTTTGACATGAGTCCTCGGCAATGGCGCCAAAAAGCTTGATCACTCCTTGGTGTAAGGCACGGACTACTAGCAATAGGACTAAGTCTATCGTAGCAGTGTAGTGGCGAGTCAAAGTAGAATCCCACAGAGACTTGTAGAAACATGTTTAATCTAGATTCAGCTGTCATAAATTGGTCTACGACCAACTATAGAACAAGGAGGAATAATGGTGCCAATAAACATGCAAGAACAAACACGATTATATTCCAATGAGTTTATAAAGATTAGTTCTAACTATGAGTGATTAGTTATCCCCCCGTATTATGCATCAATCATCCCCGTTGGTAAAATTTAGATCATTAACAGCTACGGGTGCTAATCCCAAATATTACGCTACCTCCATTAGAAGGACAGTAGGTGCCTATATGCAATTAAACTCTTTCATTGGTTGTATTAATTCACATGCAATAAGAATTAGAACTAGTTGGCTTAAGACCGAAGACCTCCCTAAGCAGCTATCGTGGATTGACTAGCACGTTCCTAAGGATCTATCAAGACTATTTCCGAACTAACTCTTCACTTTATCGTCCTTCATGTTAATTTACGATGACATGCATATAGTTGATTAGGCTAACATGTAAATTAAACCTGTTGATCAGATGTAGCTGGCGCCGATTATCATGAATTAGGATTTGCTAAGTATTCAGATCTAACTATATAGACCGTCGCAGATCTGAAGAACACAACGTCTATTTCATGATTTCTTCACCAACGATTCAGATCTATACACATGTGGGGTAAAATAAACTAAATACTACATAGTAGAACTACTATAAGCAATCAAACCATACTAATCTCAACAAAAGAACGACAGATCTACATCTAGAAAGCCGGAAAATCATACCCTCAAAGACAAGTGCAAACCCTCCGTAAATCGCTCCCTTGTAGGCAAATCCATCGGATCTATGACTAGAACTGATAAGAATAATAAAAGAACGAAAGTACTTCTATCGCATATAATGTATTCGTCTTGTGGAAAATTCTACATTGAAATCTGAGGCTTGTGTCTCTTATTTACAGCTACACAAACCGACTTAGAGACACCTAAAACTACCCCTCGTCCAAGAAAATGCGGTTTCCGAAGTCTCTAAAACTCTCACGAATGTGGCATGACCTCACGCGGTTGTAGGGTTTTCTTGTCTTTTCCTCTTTGCCGATTAAACTGAAGGTTCTTGAACACCCTAGGCCCAATTCTTCATCCAGCCCAGTCTATAATCAGTCTTCAACGTTCGGCCCAAATCTTGTTCCCAGAAAAGATTCCAATAATACCGAAATAATATCAAATCGGGGAAAATAAACGTTAAATGCAAATTACTTGACTCAAGAACCCAACATATGACATTCACTTCAAATGGGTCATATAAATGGTCGAAAACAACCACTTTTAGCTTAGAATGGTTGAAATGTTGATGTCATAAGATGTATCATTTTGAGTGTCATCATGGGGTGAATGACTATATTGGGAGTTCAAAAACTTTTCTTGATGAAAAAATTTAGTGCAACTGAATTAAAACCCTTCTAAATGTATTTTCAAAACAATTAGGAAATCACAGACAGACATAATAAAGTACTGAATGTAAATGCAGACAGTAAAATGTTGTAAATAAATAACACAAGGTTTTTATAGTGGTTCAAGGTGGTATAATCCCTTAATCCACTCTTCTACTGTGATGACTGGAAGAATTCATTATTGTCTTTCACCAATACAATAGTTATGATTGTCCTTGGATACACAAGCTTCACAATATACATACTATCACTCCTTAGCTACAAAAGCTTCAGTGACTCAGTCTCCACACACTGCTTATTGGGAACAAATGCTTCAGCAGCTATCACGTAAGATTGCAATTTTTTCTAAGTCAGACTGATTCAATTTCCTGATCACAAAAGATCGTTAAGGTTGCTGTGAATTCAGGATTCACAAGTTTGATCAATCTCAGCCTTGATATTTCTTTTAAGCTCTGTTTTTTAGATTAACCTTTTCTGGATTTGACTTTTTAAGAACAAAGAGAGGGCTTGGGAATTCGACAAAGTTTTTGCACTTGTTAAGTTCGTCTCCCTTCTTTTTTTTGTCTGTCAACGCCTTCTATTTATAACTGTGAATTCCTTGATTTTGAATTTCCATCCGTTGGCTATTTAATACTCAGAATAATCCTTGATTCTGTCTTGATTTAATCCTTCTTGATTTTAATGATCCGGATTTTAATCAAATGTTCGTCATAAAATCCATCCTTGATTGATTCTGCATTAAATGCTTGATCTTCTATATTTTTAACATTTCTAAATAAGTGTAGACAGCTTACTTGACTCTGTTGCCTTTCCTTTACTAAATTGTTGCTCTACTTTACTGATTGAGTGACTGATTTACTTGACTGTTGATTTTCACTTGGCTGACAGTCACTCCATGGTTACTTAGATGCTACCAGTCTGCTGCTGTTTCTTGGCTGGTATTTGTCTGCTGGTACTAAATAGCTAAAAGAGCTTTTCTTCATTGATCCTTATTTTTGAATGAGATCAGTGTACACCATATTTAAGAAAATTAAGTTCCATCACTTGTAATATATATCGTAGGCTTACCCAAGGTCATCACATACTTTTTTGGTTGTAAGTCAGTCCATAAAGGTCTTCACTTCACTGTGGTGATGCATGTCTTCACTCTACTGGCATTCTGCCTTTACTGAGCTGGCCTACCAGTCTAGTACAGTGCTTGTCTGACTGAACATATACAACATGTCAGACTTCTAAGTAAACCTTATACAAACATTTCTACTTTATTTTAATCTTATTTCAGGATTGCTATTACAGCTAGTATGGCTATCATCAATGCAATAAAAATGTTCCTAACAATAACCTTCACGCAACCACATTAGACCCTCACCAGGAGGCAGAAAATGAGTTTGAGATCCAGCAGTGATTGTAGTGGGCCGAGAACTCGCAGCGCCTCGACCTGCCCTAGAAACAGGTTCCAGCACCAGTTGACTGGGACCTCTCTCTAGTGTCCCCATTACAGCCCCCTCAACAGGATCTTTGGGCTTCGAGGTCACTCCAGCAGGTCCTACAGACAGACCTTCACCGTCTCTTATTGCCCTCTTCAATGGGGCATGTTCACTTTCATCAGCAAACACTTCCAGATCTATGGCTGCAGCCGGGCTCCTCTCTTATACAAATCCCCACCTCATGCCTCCTTCTCTGGGCAGGATCTCGCACCACAACAGTAACGGGGCTCGAGGTGGCTTAGGAATGTTTAAGTCTTGAGAAACCGCCGGTGGCGGAACAGTAACATTTGGCCCGAAGGACATCATTTGAGGGGTATGCTGCCCCATTTGAGCAACCAGCTACTACTCCTTAGAGAGCCTTTGTTTGCGATTTTGCCTTTGCTTTGCATCCTAGAGAGCGGTTGGGTTTGCTGCATAAGATGATGAAAGTCAGTCCGCAATATTTGACCGAGCTAAACCAAATAAGCATAGCAAAGTGAATCTAGTTAAAGAAAATCATCGAAAAAAGATAACAAGCAAAGAAACACAAGTGAAACAAAATAGGTACCAGGTTTGGGCTCACGATGTCGATGATACCCATCGCAAATGGGACAATCAACGGGAAATCCCCCCTCATGGTAGGATGCGAACCAATAAAGGTCAGGCAAACACGGGACGACCTCGACTAAAGGCTTAATATGGAGCAGCCAAGGACCAGCTATAGCAGCAAGTGTATTGTATCGGGGACTCGAACTCAATATTCTCTGGTTAAAGGTCTAGGCTTGGGTCTGACTCATGGGATCCCACCCCAACAACGTTTCTACCTTGAAAATAAAAGGAAGATCCCCCTCGGGCAACTCAGAAACTTTTTTTCCATACAACAACTCAGATAGCTTGGCCGATCTCGACACATGGCTCGTGAAAGGCCAACCAACTCGAGATTCGACCAACAAACACCGGTGACTCCACTGATTCACTTTTGATGACGATTTATAAAACAACTTCAACTTATTTTTGGACGAAAAACCTCTCACTGGACGGACACCGTGAAATAGTGACCGAAGGCAGTCAAGCACTGCGCAAATCGTAAAACACAGTTTACAGTGATAAAAGCATATATCATCCTGACATCCCCCAGAGTAAGATCGGCGAGCATACACTCTACAGCATCCATAAACTCAATCAAAAACATGTCAAAGGGCGGTCGGAATCCACTTATCATAGAGTCGAAGTGGATCAGAATCAGATCTCCGTAATCCTGGTAACCGACGTGGCTAAGGTTAACTCCCAGATAGTGGAACCGATAGTCCTCTCTCAAACTAAACGGCTCTAGGAAAACCTCAACAGCGGGAAAGGGCTCATCGTTGGTCATAGCCCACCAAGTCACAAAACTTATGTCAAATTCCCTTTGTTGGGCATATCCAAATCGCAAAACGAACCGCCGGCCCCTCGGCCCGCTAAACCATAAGACCTTGTTCTACTTGTTCCATCTGTTCAACCTCGACATCGGGCTCAACTTGCTCAGGGTGAGCCACAAAACCACTAGAGCTCACCTCACTTCCCCTATTATCAGACATCACCTGCAAAAGAGAGCGAGGTGGATGATAAGTCACTTATACTCAAAGGGTCAATCCGAGAAGGACGATATCCCGTCATCCCGACACCTCGCTCCACTTCTACCGGCGGGACAAGAACGTTTACCCTAATTCTACTTAGAAGGGCAAACAAACCATCAGAAGAAAAGTCATCATCCCCACCAGAACTCATGCTCCTTTGACGTAAAAATGACAAGATTAACTACGGACATAGTGTGATAGAGTTAAACCAAAAGACTTATCGAATAAAGGCAAGGAAATACGCACATAACAGAAATCAAAGAAGAAACCCAAACTAGCCTATGCGCATTCAAGGTCAAGGTACCAAAGATGACGGCGTAAATAATACAAATAAACTCCCCAAAGGGATCTGACTCCTTCAACCAACGCATGAAATCATGAAAAAAGAGAAAATAATATTAAAACATGCAAAGTAAGGACACAACAATTCGAACAGCCAGTGATTCAGACGATGAAAAATTTGAACGACAATCAAAGAATCAAACAGAAAAAGGTTTTTAAGATAAAAAGAGCATGATATGAAAGCAAAACAAAGGTTTTAATGAAGAGCTTACCTTAGAAATCATGAGTAGAAAAGGTGATAGCCTGAAGACTGAATGGAAGATCTACCCGGAACCTTGAATTACGCACTGGAAACTACAAATAGAGCCACCATAAGTCTTTTGTTGTAGAGGTACCATAGAGTAAAATGTGTTGGCATGAGGGAGTTTCCCTCTTTTTATAGAAGCCTGGTGACGCTTCGGCTGACGCATGGGGGACAACTGAAGGGGACAGTTGAGTGTTTTGAAATTCAAAATTTGAATTTTAAAAGCTGTAAAATGATGACGCCGTTACAAATAATGGCGGCAATTCAAGAAACCCTATGTTACATGGGCAACGTGGATCAATAATTGCAGTTACTCCGAACGTGTGTAGTTGTTGCAACTCCCTACGCCGAGATCAGAATCATCTCCCATTTCAAGAGCTCGGCCTATTTCTCAAATGATCGGCCAGCAAACTCGCTTTACCATAGATCGACAAGAAAGTCATCCCGCCTCAACAACAAAGCCAAGATTATTTTCGTGTTTTAGCATGGCAACATAAACTTGGATGCTTCAGCGTTATCTCGCACAGTTCTTCATGTTTAAGCATGACTGACCGAGACCACCAGCTTCAGCCCAGCAACCCAGTATCCAATCGCATTCGCGCCATCAAAAGCTGCAAAAATCGATCACTCATAAGCGCGACATTAAACTCAGTTCGCGAGCCCCAACGCCAAATAGACAGGCCGTGGTACAACAGTTCAAGAGGCATTTGGTATGTCAACGAGCCACCATGACTTCCCTCCTCACAGCAGAAAACTCATGGAGTAAGGGGGCCATTGATGCGCCAAATCCGTAAAAAAAAAAGCCCGCAAGATTCATATTGGGCCTCCAAGTAGGCCCAACATCGAATAAGGGTACTCGGCCCAATTGGTTTGCAACAAAGTAAGCCGAGCCAGCCAGATACCATTGCAATAGACTTTGGTCCTGCAGCAGGAATCGGGATCATAATCATTCATACGTCTTCCATCAGGCGAGACAAAGCACTAGGGGCCACTCCGCTTGCCCCTCATCTCGAAGCCCTCTAACTCAGGCAGCAAGGTCAAGCATTCAAATGTGGATTCCATCACAGTCAAGATGATTGTTGATGGCCAAAAGAGTGACGGTACAACTTTAACCGGTAGAGTACCGAGTCGGATGCACTATAATAGCGAGCAAGGTCGTATCCCACGAGGAATTTATCGAATACCAAAGTCGTCTTCAGATTTAGTTAGGTTAACCAAGATGTTTCAAGTTCTATTATACTAAAACGATAAGAATATCAAAGATAACGAGAGATATAAAGAGAGACATAGCCAAACCACGATCCAACTAAATACTTTCTCCCCTCTAATCGATTATCTTGGGAATAGGCTCAACCAGTCTACCAACCTAATGATCGTATCGACTCATTCATGGGTGAGAACTCCTAAGCTAGTGTAAGATGTCATGCAACAATCAAACACCTTTTGCCCGGTTGAACAGTCCGCCTTTAAGGATTTAACTGACCGAAACAAGATTAACGCACTAGAGTCGCTCGATTTCACAACCGAAAGAACCTCACTCCCTAATCAATCTAAACAACTCAGTTGATTATAAGCAATGATCTTAAAACCTTTTTTTTCCACACCCCTTCGCAACATACATTTATAAAAGTGGTGTGTGTTCATGAACTAGGTGTACAGTCTAATTCGAGCATTAAGAACAAGTTTTAAGACATGAATTCATCGATACAACATCAATTAAGCACTACCCATTCCTAATTTCATCAATTAGAGGGTAATTTCTTCAATCTTCACATGATTTGACTATGATATGTTTAACTTCACATAATAAAACTAACAACAACAATCAAAGATAGAAGTAAAGCCATAACTAAAATGAAAACTAATATTTATTACCAAAATCATAGCAAAATCTGGATTACATCAAGCTCCAACACCATCCAATGTCAATTGATGATGATGAAGACCCAAAATGACAAAATCCAAGAGTTGAGAAGGAACTTGATCTAGATTAAGCTAATTCTATGTAATAACTAGTGTAGAAATAAATCTAAGAGTGAAAAGAGAGAATTTCGACCTAAGGGAAGTAAAAAGGGTATGAGGAAGAAGCTCTAGGTAAAGTGTAGTGAGAGAAGTCTCTCCAAAATCTGTGCAAAACTTCTATTTATATGTGCCCAAAATTGTACTTGAAAACTGTCCAATGCGTACACATCAATTTCTAATGCGCACGCATTGCCCTGTAGCTCCTGGGAAAGACTTGATTCTGCTATGATGAATGCGTACGCATTGAACGTACTCCCTCAATCCTGAATGTTGCTGCTGCTGTGATGCGTGCGCATTGTTCATGATGCGCACGCATTGTTTCTGACCCTTCAAAGCTGAACATCCTGAATCACTGATGCGTATGCATTACACATAATGCACACGCATAGTCTGCACCTCTCCAAATTTACACATCATGTATCATGGATGCGTATGCATTGTCTCGAATGCGTACACATTGCATGTTGCTTCTCCCAATCTTCACTTTTTCTTCACCTTTTCCGTCCCCAACCCTCAATTTTGCCTTTATAAGCTAAATACCTTACCTTCCGGGCTCACAGACACTTATATCATGCGTCATAACATCTAAACACATACCGAGCATAACTACGCAAGATAAATAGGACTCGAAAGGATGAAAAACACCGTAAAATGACAAGGTTTACCTCAAAGTGAACGTGCTATGTGTTTTCTCCCTTAAAAGGGTCTAAACTTACCCGGAATGTAGCCAAAAGTGCCGTAAACGAGGGTTAAAACACGTACCGGAGCATAGTAAGGTTGACTCTCATCAATTGTCAGCCCATATCGCATGGTCTCAGTCCGCATTACTCTATTATTTATGTATTTATTTTTACTCTGAATATTCCTTGTAAATTCCACGTTAGCACCGACTATGTAAACCCTATAAATAGCAGAATCTTATACACTAAAAGGGGAGACATAATATAAAATACAGGCCTAGCCCTGTCATTTTTTCCTCAACTATTATGTTCTTGAGTTTCTTCATATCTTCATATATTTGTTGAGCTAAATCACAACTAAAGCACCCCACTTGATCCATATATCCACTCGAAATACCCGTTAATCTTGTTAGTGACATTTTCGACAATATCAACTACATCTCCATCGACACTTTATCAATATAAAATCATTTGTTACTGCATCTACGGTGTCACTACATATGTAGTTTCACTGCACCTCCATTTCTCTTCTTCCTCAATTTCGTTTTTTTGGAGATTCTTGCAGATTCACCATTAATTTTGTCCAGCATTAATTTATATTAAATATTGGATGAAAGAAACAAGCAGACTCAAAAAAAATGGAAAAAATGCTTTAAATAAGGGTATTATTGGATATTCACTTGTATATTGTTCTTTTAAACCACTATCTTATTTCATTGTCATTTTAACCCAAATAAGATTGAGAAGAGTGTTATGAGCCTTTTCCCAATATTAGGGAGATATGAATATGTACATTTTCACAAACAGAGGTCAATCATATTATCTTACATTATAGTGATCATCGAGTATGATGTAATATTCCGATTCTCGGGAAAGGGCAGACGTGTCATTTTGCGAGAACGAAATATTATGTTTATCTTTTTATGGAATTAAAGTTTATAATTTAATATAAGTTTATTTATATATATATATTTTCGAATATGTACATATATTCTTCCTTGGGACTGAATTGTAATAAGTGGAATTTAAGGGTAGTTAATTCTTTTTTTAATTAGTGGGAGGTTATAATTGGGGAAATAACCTCCCCACTAATCAAAAGGGGTTAACAAGGAGTTCAGAAAGCTTTTACGTTAAATCCTGTGTTTTGAGAGCAAGGAAGAAGGAGAAGAGGCTTCTTCAAATTCACGATTCGTTTCTACTCCGTTTTCAGTTTCGTCTGCGGCAGGAGCATAGTGAGATTTCAAGGATCGTTTTGATACCAAGATATCCAAGTTTTGTCAAGGTAAGAATTTAACCCTAATCTTGGTTTCATCACATTTGATCACGTCTGGTTGTAGAGAGTTGTTAAATTCGTAGCTTTGAGTGTTAGAAACCTTAATCCTAATCGGTTCTTGGATTGGTTATGGATTGGATAGGGTTTTGTTGGAGTCCTTGGGGAGTGCCTGCAATTTTCTGCAGTGTTTCTTGGAGTTGTGCTTTGAAAGGTAAGAAAATCTTCTCCATTGTGTTAATTATGGTTCGAAGAAGTTAGGACCTTGTTTTGGGAGTGATTTGATGTTGAAATCATGTCTAAATGTGGTTATGCAAGTGCTTGGTGATATGTGATGTTAAAGTAGAGATTTTCTGTTGTTATGATGGTGAGATTGATGTTAAACATGTTTGGTTTGGGTTAGAAATCGAAAAGGGTGAAGAAAAACGTGTTTAGAGAGTTTTGTGCCTTTTGTGTGCGCACATTGACTAGCTGTGTGCGCACATTTTTAAGGCTGAATGTACAGCTTCTGGAGTGTGCGCACATTCCAGGAATGTGCACACACTGGCAGGGCTGAATGTAAATTTTTGCCCAATGTGCACACATTCCCCTAGAATGTGCGCACATTGCCCCTGTTTTTGATATATAGGTTGTTTAAGCTATGGTATGAGTCTTTGATGTTGTTGCATGATTTAATAACATTAATTAAACATGAACAAGCCTCGATTAAGCTTCTGATGCGTTTAGTTCCGGCACCGAATGTACTCTTCCATAGAGTTGAAGTTCGGGACCGTCGGAAGGATATGAATGGCTTGTGCTTTGATGAATTAGTATTCATCAATGTTTGTGTACGTGTTTAAGGTGTTGTGTCTAGAGTCTAAGTGATGGAGTAGAATTCCTAAGTGAGCTTTTACCTTGAAAACACTAAAGATGACAAGTTAATGATTAATAAATTACATAAGTGTATAGTAAAAGACTAAACATCGTAACACTCTTGGTAAGGCACTTGTCTATATCGCGATGTGTGGGCGGTCAGATAAAGTGAATAACTCTACTGGCCTATAAACGGCTAAATGGTAGGGGGACTTCGCCGAACGTGCACACTATCGGGCTTTCCCCCGTGGATATTGGTGTGATCCACCAATATGTTGCAAATGATACCTCGTGGTGGGTAGCACCATGCGTAGTGCCCTTGAGTGCCGGTGTAACAAACCTGAGTTAAGCTAGAAACGTTTAGTCACAACATGTTGATGAGCATGAAGTGAACCCAAGAATTGAGTCGGTCAAATAAAGATAACTTAATAACAATGTAAACCTTTCTTTGTGAAATCTAGTTAATGCAATAGCTTCTGTTTCTTGCTAAGTACGTTTGTACTTACCTCAAATGCATGTTTGTTGTGTTTGGGGATTGAGAAGATGAACAGGTTGAACTGGAGTTCGACGAGGATTTTGAAGACGACCTTTGATGCTTTTATCTTGTTCTTTTGATATTTCTAGACTATGTTATTTCCTTCAAAAATTATGTTGCAATTCCATTTCAAGACTTGTTGTATTTCTTTGAATTATTGCAAGATACTAGTTGTTTATCTTTTAAGACACCGTACTGTTGTAAAGTTTATATATCGTGGTTGTAAGATATCTTTTCTATATTTAGTATGATTGTGTTTTCATTCTTATCATGTACAAAAAAAAACTATACCCGAGTCTTTTAGCTTCCGTAAATGCGAAACTCGATACGACGTAGTAGAGGCTTACGTATAATATAGAATTTATTTTATATTATACGTGCCGAACGTTCTATTTCCGGGTAAGGACTCGGTATCCGCAAACGGGGCGTTACAGTTGGTATCAGAGACAAGCGTCCTTTAGAATTCCTCTCTTGAGATAAGTTTCTTTAGATCACTTAGTAGCATTCTGATCTTCTTGATCTTTCAGAATGGTGACAACGAGGAGAGGGGTTCATGGGGCTGGAAGTTCAGGAACTAGACCAGAGGCAGGCAATACTACACCGGTTGTAGGAAGAGGCTTTGTGAGGCAGAATCCTTCGCCTCACCCGAGCTACTCACCACCCTCTCATACTGCGACCCCCACACCGCGATCTCACCAGGAGCAACCTTCACAATGGAATGTGGGAAGTTCGGTTCAGTTTACGATGGTAAATGACATTCCAGCGGGTTTTGTACCACCACCAGTGATAGAAGTTTATCCACCACAACCACCAGTAAGCTATCCTCCAACCACAACTTACCCTCCTTACCAACAAACCTTCTACCCTCCACCTGCAAGTTCCCAACCTCAACCTGCTATTCCTCCATCACCACGATTTGATCACCACCACGGATTTGGATACCCACCTTATGGACTACATCAGCCATACCAAGCTCCACCACACCAACCAAGGTATCACCCCTATCAACAAGCACCGCCTGTGATTCAGCCACAACAACCTCAACAGCCATATCCACCACCTTATCCACCTCAAGCACCACATGTACCCTATGGTTACCCACCCGTTTACCCTCCGGCTTATCCACCGGTTTACCCACCTGTTTACCGTCCGGTTAGACCACAAGCGTTTGAGCAGGCACCACCCGTGGATTGGCACACTAGGCTGAAAAGAAACCGTATGCAAGACTTTCATGGAAATGTAGAACCACTCAAGGCTGAGATGTGGTTGAGGAGCTTTGAAAAGGCATGTCGAAATGTGAAGGTGCCTGAAACAGAGATGGCTCAGTTAGCTGCGGGTTTTTTGTTGAGTACGGTGGAGAGTTGGTTTGATGCAATAGAGAGCAGCCGAGGTAAGATTACGGATTGGAAAGAATTCAAGGAACTTTTCTACAATGAGTACTATCCACCCGCGGTTCAGGCAAATCAAGCAAGTTTGTTTCTAAAACATAGTCAAGGTCAATACACGACCGTGTCTCAATACACCAATCGTTTCAACGAGTTGGGAAGGTTCTATCCTGAAATCATGAGAGTTGAAGAAAAGAAAATGGCCCTCTATAAGAATGGATTATCTCGTGAGATACAAGCCGGTATGATGGGAGCTACACCAAGGAATATGGCAGAATTATTGAACAAGGCCATCGAAGTTGAAACTTTTAAGAACATGCCTTCGGTGATAGTTGGTGCTAAGAGAACATTTGGGACGAGTCAAGGAACTAGTCGGGCAGCACCCCAGCAGAATGTGAAGAAGACGTCAGCATCTTTCTCAGCAGCACCGTCAGCAAGTGCACCCCCTTGTCAGAAATGCAAGAGACATCATTCGGGTGAATGTAAGACTAACACAGGCAGTTGTTACAGCTGTGGAGATCCTGGACATTTTGCAAGGAATTGTCCAACCAAGGGAGGTAAAGAAAGTCAGGGTCAAGCAAGCGGAAGAGGAAATTCAAGCCGACCGGTTTGAGTTTTTGCTATGGAGTCAGAGATTGTGGAGCCAGATGACAATGTTATCTCAGGTACTTTTAATTTGTTCATTCTATGTTATTCAAGTACTATTATGACACGTTAAATCATGTTATAGTTGTATTAAAATAAACGAATTTACAATTTTAGGTACGATAATATTAGACAATTTAGCAGTTAAGGCCTTGTTTGATACCGGAGCGTCTAGCACTTTTGTGTCTTCTAAGGTTGCTAAGAAACTAAACATACCCATGGAAGCTTTAAGGAACACTTTGGAAATAACTACACCGTTAGGAAGAGTTACTAAAGTGACAAAGTTGATACCTCAAGTAGACATTCGTGTAGGATCGTACCGTTGCAAGAGTGATCTTACAGTGTTGGACTTTACGGACTTTGATGTTATCTTGGGAATAGATTGGCTGTCCAAGAACTTTGTTCACTTGGACTGTAGAGAAAAGAGAGTAACCTTTAAGGTTCCGGGAAAATCTTCTAAGACCTTTCAAGGTAACATGTACAAGCCAAGTAAGAAGCGTCATCCGATAATCTCAGCGGTTAAGGCTATAAGAGCATGTCAGAAAGGTTGTGAAAGCTACTTGTTGTATGCAATGGATGTAGAGCAAGTTAAGCCTAAGTTGGATGAAACCCCTATAGCAAGAGAATACCCCGAGGTATTTCCGGATGAGTTACCAGGCAATATGCCGGATAGGGAAATTGAGTTTGAAATCAAGTTAGTACCGGGGGCAGCACCAGTAGCAAAAGCACCATATAGGATGGCACCGGCTGAATTAAAGGAATTGAAAGCTCAGCTAAAAGATATGTTAGAAAGGAATATAATTCAGCCAAGTACTTCACCGTGGGGAGCCCCTGTGTTGTTTGTTAAGAAGAAAGATGGTAGCATGAGAATGTGTATAGATTCTAGAGCCTTGAACAACCTCACCATCAAGAACAAGTATCCACTACCAAGGATAGATGACTTGTTTAATCAGTTACAGGGAAAGAGAGTGTTTTCTAAGATTGATCTTAGGTCCGGTTACCATCAGTTGAAGATTAAAGTGGCAGACATACCTAAGACGGCTTTTAGTACAAGGTATGGACATTATGAGTTCTTGGTTATGCCTTTTGGACTCACTAATGCTCCTTCAGCATTCATGGATTTGATGCAACGTGTTTTCATGCAACATTTGGATAAGTTTGTGATAGTATTCATAGATGATATCCTTATCTACTCCAAGGATGAGAAAGAACATGAAGAACACTTAAGAATAGTGTTGAAGACCTTGAAAGAGAAACAGTTGTTTGCTAACTTTTCGAAATGTGAGTTTTGGTTGAAGCAAGTCAGTTTTCTGGGACATGTGATATCTGGAGATGATATACAAGTAGACCCTGCAAAGATAGAAGCGGTTGAGAAGTGGCCAAGACCTGCTACAGTTTCAGAAGTAAGAAGTTTTCTGGGGTTAGCCGGATACTACAGGAAGTTCGTGCAAAAATTTTCCAAAATAGCCACACCACTCACCAAACTTACACAAAAGAATGTGAAGTTTGAACGGACTAGTGAGTGTGAGACAGCTTTTCAGACTCTGAAGGATAGATTGACTACAGCACCAGTCTTGACAGTTCCGGAGATCTTTGATAATTATGATGTGTACACCGATGCTTCGGGACAAGGCTTAGGTTGTGTGTTGATGCAAGGGGGCAAAGTAATAGCCTATGCATCTAGACAACTAAAGATACACGAGAAGAACTACCCAACACATGACTTAAAGTTGGCAGCGGTAGTGTTTGCCTTAAAGACTTGGAGGCACTACTTGTACGGAGTCAAGGCAAGAATCTTCACGGACCACAAGAGTTTAAAATATTTCTTCACTCAAGAGAATTTGAATATGAGGCAGTGAAGATGGTTAGAGTTCGTGAAGGATTATGACTTGGATATTCAGTACCATCCGGGTAAAGCAAATGTGGTCGCAGATGCGTTGAGTAGGAAGCCAGTGTTTGCAGTTTCAGGGGTTGAAGATGTGGTAGAGCAGTTAGATGGGCTGAAAATCCGGAGTTTTGCTCAGTTTGGGAATCAACAGTTTGTGGCACCGTTTTTGGCTAGGTCGAGTTGATGGATGATATTCGGGGTAAACAAGATGCAGACCCAGCCTTGGTAGATTTGAAGCGAGTTGCTAAAGAAAAGCCTACAGTTGGCTATGTCCTAGATAAGAATGGGAACCTTTGGTACCAAGATCGATTATGTGTGCCTAATGTTGGAGACTTAAGACAGAGAGTCATGGATGAAACACATAGGATAGCTTTTGCAGTCCACCCAGGAGCTACAAAGATGTATAGGGATTTGAAGGAACGTTTTTGGTGGCCTTCAATGAAATTGGAAATTGCTAAGTTTGTGGCTGAATGTGATACGTGTCAAAAAGTCAAAGCTGAGCATATGAAACCAGGAGGTATGCTTAAACCTTTGGACATCCCCGAGTGGAAATGGGATAAGATTACAATGGATTTTATCACTGGTTTGCCAAGGACTAAGAGTGGGCATGATATGATATGGGTCATTGTGGATAGACTAACAAAGTCGGCTCATTTCTTACCAACCAAAGTGGATATGTCATTGAAGAAGATGACCACACTTTATTTGGACAATATTGAAACTACATGGAGTCCCTGTCTCAATTGTATCAGATCGTGACAGCCGGTTTATTAGTCGGTTTTGGAAGAGTTTGCAGAAAGCTTTGGGCACAACGTTGGATTTGAGTACAGCGTTCCATCCTCAAACAGATGGACAATCGGAAAGAACAATCCAAACACTAGAAGATATGTTAAGAGCATGTGTTTTGGAAGTAGGTGGATCATGGGATGATTACCTACCTGTGGCTGAGTTCGCTTACAATAACAGTTATCATGCAAGTTTGGGAATGCCGCCGTTTGAAGCTCTTTATGGTAGAAGATGTCGAACGCCGTTGTTTTGGGATGAAGTTGGATGTTGAAGCCACAGTTGATCCGGAGATCCTTCAAGATAACCTCGCATATGATGAAAAACCGGTTAAGATTTTGGATAGGAAGGAAAAGATTATCAAGAGGCGGATGATTCCTTTGCTATTAGTACAGTGGAGCAACCACACAGTAAACGAAGCAACTTGGGAAGTGGAAGATGATATGATCACAGAGTTTCCAGACTTTTTGAACTTACCAGGTATGTTCAAGTTTCGAGGACGAAACTCCTCTTAAGGGGGGAGGAATGTAATATTCCAATTCTCGGGAAAGGGCAGACGTGTCATTTTGCGAGAACAAAATATTATGTTTATCTTTTTATGGAATTAAAGTTTATAATTTAATATAAGTTTATTTATATATATATATATATATTTTCGAATATGTACATATATTCTTCCTTGGGACTGAATTGTAATAAGTGGAATTTAAGGGTAGTTAATTCTTTTTTTAATTAGTGGGAGGTTATAATTGGGGAAATAACCTCCCCACTAATCAAAAGGGGTTAACAAGGAGTTCAGAAAGCTTTTACGTTAAATCCTGTGTTTTGAGAGCAAGGAAGAAGGAGAAGAGGCTTCTTCAAATTCACGATTCGTTTCTACTCTGTTTTCAGTTTCGTCTGCGGCAGGAGCATAGTGAGATTTCAAGGATCGTTTTGATACCAAAATATCCAAGTTTTGTCAAGGTAAGAATTTAACCCTAATCTTGGTTTCATCACGTCTGGTTGTAGAGAGTTGTTAAATTCGTAGCTTTGAGTGTTAGAAACCTTAATCCTAATCGGTTCTTGGATTGGTTATGGATTGGATAGGGTTTTGTTGGAGTCCTTGGGGAGTGCCTGCAATTTTCTGCAGTGTTTCTTGGAGTTGAGCTTTGAAAGGTAAGAAAAACTTCTCCATTGTGTTAATTATGGTTCGAAGAAGTTAGGACCTTGTTTTGGGAGTGATTTGATGTTGAAATCATGTCTAAATGTGGTTATGCAAGTGCTTGGTGCTATGTGATGTTAAAGTAGAGATTTTCTGTTGTTATGATGTTGAGATTGATGTTAAACATGTTTGGTTTGGGTTAGAAATCGAAAAGGGTGAAGAAAAACGTGTTTAGAGAGTTTTGTGCCTTTTGTGTGCGCACATTGACTAGCTGTGTGCGCACATTTTTAAGATTGAATGTACGACTTCTGGAGTGTCGCACATTCCAGGAATGTGCACACACTGGCAGTCTGAATGTAAAATTTTGCCCAATGTGCACACATTCCCCTAGAATGTGCGCATATTGCCCCTGTTTTTGATATATAGGTTGTTTAAGCTATGGTATGAGTCTTTGATGTTGTTGCATGATTTAATAACATTAATTAAACATGAACAAGCCTCGATTAAGCTTCTGATGCGTTTAGTTCCGGCACCGAATGTACTCTTCCATAGAGTTGAAGTTCGGGACCGTCGGAAGGATATGAATGGCTTGTGCTTTGATGAATTAGTATTCATCAATGTTTGTGTACGTGTTTAAGGTGTTGTGTCTAGAGTCTAAGTGAGGGAGTAGAATTGCTAAGTGAGCTTTTACCTTGAAAACACTAAAGATGACTAGTTAATGATTAATAAATTACATAAGTGTATAGTAAAAGACTAAACATCGTAACACTCTTGGTAAGGCACTTGTCTATATCGCGAGGTGTGGGCGGTCAGATAAAGTGAATAACTCTACTGGCCTATAAACGGCTAAATGGTAGGGGGACTTCGCCGAACGTGCACACTATCGGGCTTTCACCCGTGGATATTGGTGTGATCCACCAATATGTTGCAAATGATACCTCGTGGTGGGTAGCACCATGCGTAGTGCCCTTGAGTGCCGGTGTAACAAACCTGAGTTAAGCTAGAAACGTTTAGTCACAACATGTTGATGAGCATGAAGTGAACCCAAGAATTGAGTCGGTCAAATAAAGATAACTTAATAACAATGTAAACCTTTCTTTGTGAAATCTAGTTAATGCAATAGCTTCTGTTTCTTGCTAAGTACGTTTGTACTTACCTCAAATGCATGTTTGTTGTGTTTGGGGATTGAGAAGATGAACAGGTTGAACTGGAGTTCGACGAGGATTTTGAAGACGACCTTTGATGCTTTTATCTTGTTCTTTTGATATTTCTAGACTATGTTATTTCCTTCAAAAATTATGTTGCAATTCCATTTCAAGACTTGTTGTATTTCTTTTAATTATTGCAAGATACTAGTTGTTTATCTTTTAAGACACCGTACTGTTGTAAAGTTTATATATCGTGGTTGTAAGATATCTTTTCTATCTTTAGTATGATTGTGTTTTCATTCTTATCATGTACAAAAAAAACTATACCCGAGTCTTTTAGCTTCCGTAAATGCGAAACTCGATACGACGTAGTAGAGGCTTACGTATAATATAGAATTTATTTTATATTATACGTGCCGAACGTTCTATTTCCGGGTAAAGACTCGGTATCCGCGAACGGGACGTTACATATGAAGTCATTCTTTCTACATATTCACAGGAGCGGACCTACCATTACCAAGAGGTCACATGATACCTCACTGAGATCCGTGATTTTTGTTAGTATTAAAATGATATACTTTTTGGTTAAAACAATTTTGTTCTGTTGTTTGAAAACGTAGTTTTAAGTTACGATGAGAACAAATTTCTGATTCCGCCACCATTCATTCTAGAAATTGTTTTAGTGAATATCGAAACATGTAATTTTTTTGTTTGTTATGATTATTTAGTCAAAAGATTATTTTGCACTTAAGACCCCAATTCAAAATGTTCTTGTCCAGGAAAAAACTATCTATCTATATATATATATATATATATATATATATATATATATATATATATATATAAAATTTGTCTCATAACATTGGGGTGATATTAATTTTGGTCCCATTCGTTTGCAATTTTCGATTTTGGTCCCGTAACTTAAAAAACCCATAATTTTTTGTTTGTTTGCAATTATCGAGTTTGGTCCCGTACCTAAAAAACCACATCAAAAAAACTCAAAAAACACATCAATTTTAGGATACATATATTTTTTAGCGAGATCTCTTTGATTTTTTTAAATATTCCGTCTCAAATTACCAGATTGGCTTGTCTATCTTCTGAGAAACACCGCCTTTTCGATTACAGGCAACCCTGTTCATAATTTCTTTATAAATGTACACCGCTAATATCTGCAGAGAAATGAATTTTCATATATTTTACCCTTCAAATCGTTTTTTAGAAATATATAAGTACATTTCCGTCATGTGCAAGAGCAAGAGCGGTGACAAGGAGGGAGTAGCCGGTGTGAACGCCGATCTCCATGGTGTTTTTGGTGTTGCTTAACATAAAAAGCATATTTAAGAACCGTCTTTCAGTGGTTGAGAACCGTCTTTCAGTGGTTGACGTAGTCATTAGATTCTTGTTTAAACAACATCTAGTAACCAAAATCATGTTGACAAATTTTTAATTCATTTCTATAATAAATGAAAAGAAATTTGCCATGGATATTTTGTAGTCAATTCCCTGAGCTCTTTCATGGACTCCGGTTCTCATCGAAACTTACTCATTTCAAATAGAGCATTGATTTGTAGAAGACTCTTATTACCAATTAATTGATGCTTGGGATTTTGGACACATTTGATTCTCCGTTTGAGTATTCTAGACAAGCCAATCAGGTAATTTTAGGTCGGAATATTTCAAAAATCGAAGAGATCTCGTAGGATTTGTTTTTTAATGTTATGGGACAAAAATTGATAATTTAAAACGTTTGGACCAAAAGTGATGCGTTTTTTTATTTACAGGACCAAACTCAAAGATTGCAAACGTATGAGACCAAAATTGATATCACCTCAAATTTATGAGTTTTATTTTGCAATTTAAAAAAACTAAAATAATATAAATAATTAAGAAAAAAAAAGTATAACTTCTCCAAATCCATATGTATTTCACAAAACGACACGACATATCCGAAAATAAAAATAAAAAAAAAAACAAAAAAAGCGGCATATAAGTCCCAGTGAAGGGATTTCGTAAACC
The DNA here is from genome assembly GCA_024500145.1 of Gentiana dahurica var. dahurica. NCBI lineage: Eukaryota > Viridiplantae > Streptophyta > Magnoliopsida > Gentianales > Gentianaceae > Gentiana > Gentiana dahurica. Next base: position 50,392,821 of record CM044905.1, read on the forward strand.
CTACCGAAAGCAGTCAAAGCACATCACCACAAATGCCTCCGGCCGTTTTATTCTTTAAAAAAAATTGACAAAAGTGCAACATAAAAGGCATTATACCTGATGGTTGCACATACAGACGCAGACACGTACATGAAAGCCAGACACAAAGACAAAGTTTGTTAATCGATCGAGTATATATATATATATATATATATATATATATATATATATATATTATGCATCCACATCTGCCGTTGCATCTTCAGCATCATCACTTTCTGTTGCTCCATGTTTTTGTTTATCACCACCTGCTGCTTCTGCTGAACTTTCCCCGGGATCGTATTCATTGGCTAACCCAGAAGGAACAAGCGACCATGATGGTATACAAAAGTGTTCTGCCAGACCCGCAAGCCTAGGGAATTGGTTGGTACATTCACAGCCCTCCTCTTGGCAACGGACTCCGTTGTCGCACCCTTGAAACCCCCCGCAAACAACAGGTAATTCGTTGTCATCATCTGGAGTCTGTGTTGCAGTGGGAATTAATGGTCCTACTTTAGTACCACCAGCTCCTACAAAAAGAATGGTCTCTTGTTATATATATATATATATATATATATATATATATATATATATATATATATATCAATAACATGACAGGCTATGTTGCACGGACACGGACACGGACACGGCGCACGACACGACACGGACACGGCGACACGGCAACTTTCAAAAATATAGGACACGACACGCCGGGGACACGTAGTATATATATATATATATATATATATATATAAAAAATATATATAAATAAAAAAATACAAAAAATATTTAAAAAATATAAATAGCCGTGTCGGGAACGTGTCCCCCCGTGTCGGGCCCGTGTCCCTCCGTGTCCTTGTCGCTACGTGTCCTGGCGTGTCGGAGACGTGTCCCTGGCGTGTCGGTTTTAAAATTTAATTTAACATTATTTTAAATCAACCGACACGTGTCCGACACGTGTCGACGCGTGTCGGACGCGTGTCGTGTCGGGCGCGTGTCGGATACGGCGCACGTCACGCATATTGGAGTGTCGGTGCAACATAGATGACAGGTAATTCTGCTATAGGGACTATCATTAAATGACTGGTATATATAAACACATAAAACAGTTTTTTTTTCTATACGTGGCAGTCGACCAACGGTACGTTATAATAGGAGTCCCTACGACATAATTTTCTCAAGTAAGAAATGAATGAAAAGAAAATCTTCTCAGCTACTCTTATTTAATTACCTGTCAAGTGAAACTTACGGTGTGGTCCAACTAGATTAATTGCAGCAACACTGCAGCTCGCATGGACGACTATGAGCACAAAAGCCCATATCACAAGGATACTATACTTAGCCATCTCTCTCACTCTCTCTCTCTATATATGTGATTAGATTTTGTGTACATATAATGTACCTGCTATACGTCTATTTATATGCAAGAACTTGCTTGCACTATTTGTTGTTTTTTTTTTTAATTGTTTTTTAATGTTTTTATATCGAACTGCCTGGCGCCGGCATTAATTTTTCTCTTCTTTAATGCACCAGTATCCACGGAATCCAGAGACGACGGTGGGACGCGAATCCCCTACGGTACACATGGTGAGGTACAAGGTGTTGTGCACCATTTTCGTCCAAATTATCGATGGATCCGTCTAAATTGAGACGGAGTGAAGCAAATTAAAAATATATATATTTCGACGGAACCGTCCAAAATTTGGACTGAAATGGTGCACAGCATCTTATACCTCACCATCTGTACCGTAGGGATCCGTGGTGGTCATGCTAGTTGTTAAATCTAAAGACATATGCGCCAAATGCTGGCCAATGATATTTTTCAACATAGAAATATATAGACGGATAGCCCTCCATTTTAAAAAAAAATTTAAAAAAAAAACAAAATACATGTCCTCGTGAAGTTATTTGGGACATTAGAAATATGATCACGTGTCCAACTATAATTAAATGTGACCCGTGTCAATCTATAATAAAGTGATATCATAAAACAGATGTGTGAATTTTGCTATCCTTGAGCTTAAGCTCATTCTAGTGGTAAGCCACTAGGGTTTACCCTGGCTTCCAGTGGGAGGTCCAGGGTTCGATCCCCCTCCCTTCCTTTCGGTTTAGGGAAAAAAAAAAATTTGCTATCCTAGAAAGAACAAACAAAAGCAATTCAAACGTAAAATATCAATGACAACTGATAAAACACAGAAATAAGAAGAACACGGTGATTTTAACGTGGTTTCGGGGTTGTGCCGATTATACCACGGACAGAAAAAAAAAATTTATTATGCATCGAAGTCTAGAAAGATTTACACACACTTGCATTGATTATAGGGGTGTAATCGAGCCGAGTCGAGCCGATACTTCCTAGGACTCGAGCTCGACTCGACTAAAAAGTTCGGGCTCGAAACTAGGCTCGAACTCGATCGAGTCATAAAAAGACAAGATCGAACTCGATTCGATTAAGTACTCGATATAGCTTGACTCGGCTCGTAAGCTCGATTATTATCTTAGAATTCATTTAATTTTTAATAAAATATGGCAAGATCGAGCTTGACTCGTCTAATACTCGACTCGAATAATATATTTTGAAATATAAAAAATAATATATTATAATAAATTTATTTAATTAAATAATTATTTAGTCAAGCTCGATAAGCTCACGGGCTACTCGATTACCATATATTAAAACTCGAGATCGGCTCGTTAATTATTCGAGTAGCTCGACTCGATCTCGAACTCGAAAAAACCAAATCGAGTCGAACTCGTTTGCGAGTCGAGTACGAGTACCTCACGAGTAGCCCAGCTCATTTAACACTCTAACTGATTACAACATTTGGTATTTATAGCCTTGGAATCCTAAACCTTAATCGCCAAAGTTACACTGTTGAAATTCCCATAAATGCCCCAGATGTGGGCCATCCTGCTGACTCTACTCAGCTCAGTAATCAACACTCAGATGCTCAGCCCAACAGTATTCACATACTCGTCCGACTTGCTCGATTTTCTGTGTAATATTCCGATTCTCGGGAAAGGGCAGACGTTTCATTTTGCGAGAACGAAATATTATGTTTATCTTTTTATGGAATTAAAGTTTATAATTTAATATAAGTTTATTTATATATATATATTTTCGAATATGTACATATATTCTTCCTTGGGACTGAATTGTAATAAGTGGAACTTAAGGGTAGTTAATTCTTTTTTTTTTAATTAGTGGGAGGTTATAATTGGGGAAATAACCTCCCCACTAATCAAAAGGGGTTAACAAGGAGTTCAGAAAGCTTTTACGTTAAATCCTGTGTTTTGAGAGCAAGGAAGAAGGAGAAGAGGCTTCTTCAAATTCATGATTCGTTTCTACTCCGTTTTCAGTTTCGTCTGCGGCAGGAGCATCGTGAGATTTCAAGGATCGTTTTGATACCAAGATATCCAAGTTTTGTCAAGGTAAGAATTTAACCCTAATCTTGGTTTGATCACGTCAGGTTGTAGAGAGTTGTTAAATTCGTAGCTTTGAGTGTTAGAAACCTTAATCCTAATCGGTTCTTGGATTGGTTATGGATTGGATAGGGTTTTGTTGGAGTCCTTGGGGAGTGCCTGCAATTTTCTGCAGTGTTTCTTGGAGTTGTGCTTTGAAAGGTAAGAAAATCTTCTCCATTGTGTTAATTATGGTTTGAAGAAGTTAGGACCTTGTTTTGGGAGTGATTTGATGTTGAAATCATGTCTAAATGTGGTTATGCAAGTGCTTGGTGCTATGTGATGTTAAAGTAGAGATTTTCTGTTGTTATGATGTTGAGATTGATGTTAAACATGTTTGGTTTGGGTTAGAAATCGAAAAGGGTGAAGAAAAACGTGTTTAGAGAGTTTTGTGCCTTTTGTGTGCGCACATTGACTAGCTGTGTGCGCACATTTTTAAGGCTAAATGTACAGCTTCTGGAGTGTGCGCACATTCCAGGAATGTGCACACACTGGTAGGGCTGAATGTAAATTTTTGCCCAATGTGCACACATTCCCCTAGAATGTGCGTACATTGCCCCTGTTTTTGATAAATAGGTTGTTTAAGCTATGGTATGAGCCTTTGATGTTGTTGCATGATTTAATAACATTAATTAAACATGAACAAGCCTCGATTAAGCTTCTGATGCGTTTAGTTCAGGCACCGAATGTACTCTTCCATAGAGTTGAAGTTCGGGACCGTCGGAAGGGTATAAACTACTAGAATTTTCGGCATTTCCTACGCGAAATTTCGTCGGTATTTCGTCGGAAACACATGTTTCCGACCAATTTCCGACGAAATATGGGGTGTTGGAAAAAAGCCCGTTGGAAACGCGTTGCGACGAAATTTCCGACGACTATAGCGACGAAATTTCCGACGAATCTTTCCGACGCAATTTCCGACGAAATTTCCGACGATTGTTTCCGACGAAATTTCCGACGACCTCAGCGACAAAATTTGCTACGAATGGTTCCGACAAAATTAGCGACGAAGTTCTTACGAAATGATTCCAACGAACTTCTGACCATTTATTCCGACGAATTTCCGACGAAAATTTGCTTAATTATTCCGACTAAATTCCGACGACTTTTGTCGGTAATTTTCATAACATGTCCGACGAATTTCGTCACTACTCCGTCGGAAAAATTATATTTTTTTTATTTTGATTTATTCGTAAATTCTCATTCCACCTGTCCAAATAAATCACAATTTATGAAAAACTAACACAATATTTAACTAATGCATCAACCAAACCAAGTCAATAAAGGCTCCATATAGCTAATTATTAAGTTACAAAAGCGTATATTGTTCCACTTAGGATTCCCAAAACAAAATAAAGAGACAACACAATACATAGCAAAATATGAACAATCCATAATCCTCACTATCAAGCACTACCTGGAGTATGGAGGAATCCTTGGACTAGCTGCGCAATCCTTGCTATCTCCGCCTGCATTGCAGATTGTGCAGCCGTTGCTCTCTCTCTCCTCGGCCAAACTTTCACGTACAGCAGAAAGGTCTTCACGCAACCTAGAATTTTCTTCTGAAAGCTGTGATACATGCTGCGTCAAAACCTCATTTGGCATCGTATGAGAAACTGATCCACTCGTGTATTCTGAAGATAAATTACCCAAGCCTTTAATACGTCCATTCTTTACACCGCCGGCACATTCCAGAAACACCTCATCGGCTTCACGTAACAACTCATCTGGAATTGGATCTTTCTTGCAAAATATTCAAATACGTTCGGCATTCTCTCTCTGAAAAGCTCCTGTGAGGATTTAGAAAAGGTGTTTCACAATATACTATACCATAAAAGACATGCAAAGTAGTGAGAATGACATAACATAAACAAATGACATCTTACAATACATTGTCTCGTCAATAAGTTCCAATTCACTCATTAAAGTTTAGACAACTATTGAGAAAGAATGATAGTCTAAGAAAAGTCAAAATGTCAATTGCGTGGGTATAAGACAACGGAATATACTAAAAGATTGTCCTCACATCGGTATGATTTACAAAATCATTATATGACAACGAAACACACTAAAATATACGTTTACCAAACGATTGTCCTCACATCGGTATGATTTACAAAATCATGCAAAATCATTTTACAAGAATGATGACTAAAAGAAACCCAACTAAATTGAAGAAAAAAGTGGCATACTATGGCAACCAAACTCCATTATTATTTAAAACCTTAGACAAATGTGTCAAAAAAAATGAAGGGAAGCAAATCATTGAAGACATTAAAGCAACCTGAAAAAAGTAAAACAATTTTGTTACCTCAATAACTGCAGCACTATCATCAATAGGCACCTTATCTTTCTTGTTTGTGTGTGTGAACATAAACACCTCCGCAATAGCAACAGGACGTCCTAGCACCTTCTCCTGAAAAACAATTAACTCATCATTAGTACGAAGTTCTTTCTAATTTATTGATCGATTTTTTCGTTTCTGTTCTATTAGTAAAAAGTAGTAATCATAAATGACAAGTTTGTAACCCACTGTAATACCATGCACGCTTTTACATCATGGCTTGATCTTGATCCGCCGGCGTACTTGCCCACTGGAAGACCCTCTTCTGAAATGCGACTCCTGTTTGATTTATTTGCAGTGGAAACTTTCATAAAATCTTGATTCCCAATACTCAAGCAACTTTTCAAACACTATTACGGTATCCACGCAGAATCTTTTCCATTGTAGCATAGCATGTACGAACCGTGAACAGCATATCTTTTAACCTCTCACCACACCGTTTTTCAAATAATGATCTGACAAGGCCCTCGTCGTCCTTAGAAATGGACCAATGTGACTGCACGGACAAAAATGCAGCATCAATTAAGTATTGATAAGCATTTCTAAATACAATTCAAAAATTACAAAAACTTATTCTCACATATGTACCTTGAAGTCATCCCACCATATCTGGCGTACATTAGATGGAACATGAGAGAATTTTGGCCACGCTCCATCAAACTTTTTCTTAATCACTTGGCCGATGATATTGGTAGGCCTTTTATCTCGAGGTATGAAGCTATTTTTTGAAACGAAAAAATGTCAACATAAGCCTTGAAACACTATCATATATTTTGGTCTATGAATAATGTATATATTAGTCATTTATGAGTACACGCAATAAATATATTTAGTCATTTATGAGTACACGCAATAAATATATGTCAAAATAATGTACTTGTACTTACTGGCCATTCTTGACAGACAATGAAGGTTTGGTAAATGAAGAAGTTGGTAAAGTAGAAGCAGATTGAGGTAGTGATGTAGATCGAGGTTGTGATTGGATGTCCACATTATCTCCACTATCAGTACCCGGTGAATCACCATGACCCAGTGTTGTTAGTCCAATAGTAGGAGGTGGCGTATGTAGAAATGCAGAGTCATGCTGATGGGAATGTGTTTGGGCTCCTTGTGGGGAGGATGAAGACAACGGTTGAGTGGCAGGTGATGTAGTATGAGATGGATGTCCCTGAGATGACAGTGAAGTAGTAGGACCTACATTACGTTGACGCTTTCCTTGCAAAAGTGCTAAAATATCTTGAGAAGTGTTTTCATGGCCTTTGCGCTTATTCTCCTTCCCAACCATGATTTCACCTGCATAAACTACTTAAAGCATATAGCCACGTAGAAGTTACATAATAAAGAACAAAATCAACAACTAATTAAGTTCGTTAAAAATCTCTAATAGACTTAGTTACGATTCATTGAATAAGCCGACTACGGAAAATGCATTAGTTAGATACAGCAACAACCCAAAAATCAACTTGAAAAAAAAGCATACAACAAAAAAAAAACATCATGGCAAATTCATATTCTACAAAATCAAATGAAATCCAGTTGGTTCCTTAATACAGTAGTTTATCATACAAATAAGCCCATAAAGTGAAACATATTCATCACAATCAAATATCATCATCGTCCGATGGTTCTTCATCGGTGCTTCCTTCATCAATTTCATCCTCATTTTCTGAATCTTGCCACAAATTGTTCACTTCATCCTCCATATGTTGTCTCACTGAGTCTTCCTTCCAGAACAACATGCAACCATTTGCACAAACATCAATTTTCTCATGAGGAAGAGCTAATGCTTTAACAAGCTTCTTCGCCTCGTAGAAGTTTTTAGGCATATCATGACTCTCAGGCAAGTTAGGCAGAATAATGTCCAAATGATCATTGAACAAACTTTGTGAAGCATTGTGTTTTGACTTCAAATTAAGTAGCTTGGCTGTTAAGGACAATACTGAATCATTGCTTCCTTGACAAAGTTGCTTTTTAGCCGATTCCAATAATTTGAAGAACTCTTTAGCTTTTGGGTTTGGTTCCTCATCCACCGTTTCCATTTCTGGTACATTGAAAGATGGACCGGCTGCAGCATGTACCATTTCTATGAAAGAGTTAACATTCATGTCTAGTTGGTTATGAGTTGAAGTGTCCTCCATAACGTTTTGAGGCTCAACTACTTCTTCTTCGCCATGGGAAGTCCATACATAATATCTCGGCATGAATCCCCATTTTAATAAATGAAGTTTTACATCTTCTACATGTATGATACGCATGATATTGCACTTCTTACATGGACATCGAATCATATCCGGCGTCTCCGTATTTTCACAAGCAAAAGTCAAGAAAGCATCTAGACCGTTAATGTACTCGATCTTCAACCCACTCCTAGGTGGTCGATGCCATTGATCATACATCCATGATCGCATCTCACTCATCTGTTAGAGCATTTTACGACGTTGGCCAGATTATTATACACAAATATTATTAACTGAAGCACTCATATTTTCACCAAGAAGCTAAATTAAAGATGGGGTTATAGTGAAGTGTTAGGCTTTAGTATAAAAAACAGGCAAGATGGGACTTTCTATACTACTCCTTCCGTCCCATTTTATTTGTCCCGTTTGACTTTTCAAGGGCATTTTGACTAGCATATTTAATGTAAAAATTTTGGATCATTTAATGAGATTCAAAGTTTTAAATATGCTAGTCAAAATCTCTTTGAAAAGTCAAACAGGACAAATAAAATGGGACGGAGGGAGTAACTATTACCATAAACAAGTAAAATGGGATTTTCTGTAGATCCCGTAACTACGGGGATTTGTAATAGATCCCCTAACTATGGGGTTTGCAGTAGTACCCCTAACTACGGGGATTTGTAATAGATCCCCTAACTACGGGGTTTGCAGTAGTACCCCTAAATACACTCACCTTAAGCGGTGATAAGCTTGTTCGTAAAGTTCAGAACTTAGTAAGCACAATGACCTTCAACAGTACAAACTGCACAAAGCATTAGCATGATTAGTCACGGAACAGCCTAACTATTATGTGTAGCCAAAATAAAAGGAATAATCATGGTAGGCTAACAAAAAATAACATGGACACTAACTATTAGTGTCCATGTTACAAGTGGCTAACCGAGGAACCAAATGACTCAAGGACAGAAAGTGGGTGACTAATCACGTCCATTTTATTAGAAGTGAAAATCTCCTTACAAACCAAACAACATTTCAATGTTCAATCATACTATATTTGAATCAAGTCGAAATAGTAAATCAACTTAGTGAAAATGCTGTAAATAAAATCAACTTAGTGAAAATAAAATCAACTTAGTGAAAATGCTGTAAATATTAATAATGTTTGGAGTCCCTTTCTACACAACAATAATGAAATGGAAAATCATAGAATTACTGCACAAACAAAATCAACAAACCTCGGAAATCTTCTTCTCTTCAACAAAGGCAATGGTAACTTCTGCATGACAAATAATAAACTCCACAGCACCAGCACCTAACACATATAAAAGAAGCTCTCATGCACCAAAAAAAAAATAGTAGCACAGAGAAAAATTATTAGACACCACCTGATAACATTCCCATTGACTACAGGCACCACCTGATAGATCATTGGCAATTGAAAATGAACAGACATAAACAGTAAACAAAAACAACAAGAAGAATCAAAGCTGAGCTTGCAGGATACAAGATGCACCATTTACCTCTCATTTTTATATGCTGCATCACCATGAAAAATCGAGCCAAAGATTGGGGAAAATTCTAAATGCTGTCAAAACTGTGTTTTAAACTTAAACTGTGTCAGACTTGCACTGAATGTTTAAGTACCCTACACTACTTAGAATGAGCTGAAAATTTAAGGGTTTCTAGTTCACATCATAAGGTACAAATTTAGTTTTGACATCATCTTAATTTGAGCTAGTTATCATGGCAAGAAGTTGAGCTCAATAGGCTGCTGTTATATGTGTACACAGAAGTGTCTGATGTCTGTTCTTAAGCGTTTTGAGCATCGAGATGAGCTCCAAATGAGCTGATTTTTGGACACACTCTAGTTTACATCATGATGAACAAATGTTGTTAAGGAGTCATCTCAATTTGATGAGGTTATCATAGGTAAAAACGAGCTACAAAACTGGATGATCAATTCTGTCCGGCTGGGAGTTAATTGGGCTTCATGGGCCTTTTGAATGTCGGGTTGAAGTCCAAACGGAGCTGAAAATTTGAGGGTTTATAAGTCATAATATTATAAGCATATTCCATTCTTTGATCATCTTAATTTGACCACGTTTAGATAACTGAAATTCGAAATTAAAACAGGCTATCAGTTTGTATAAGGAAACTAAAAGATAGGATTTTTAAATTGATTTGGATGAGATAAATTCGTTGTGATTGATTCAAATTGCTCTGAGATATTGTGTATTCCATATATCATGAGGCTGGATGTAGTTTTCAATCTATATGCATTACTTCGTCAGAATAATGAAATGTAGAGCATGAAAGGCTTAAGCACAACCAATGTCATTAAAAGACAAACAAAATACAAAAAATGCAACCATTTCATCCTAATATGTACGCAACCACACAGGTGTAGATGAGGTATAGCAACAACCAGAATTGCCCAAAAAAAACAGACAACAGATAAAGCACAAGATTGAAAAATACGACTAGTAACAAGAAAAACAGTATAGACGATTGTATAACAAGATTGAAAAATACGATTCATCCTAAAAGAAAAACAGTATAGACGATTCAACTTTAATCCAAATAACAAGATAAATCACGACTGCAATGGATTCTCTGAAAGGGAATACTTCAATTTAGCTTCATTGAAAATATTCATAGCATCCAAGTATAAACTACAACCTAACATTTTGACAAAAATTACCACTAAAAGCAACTAATTTGATAAAAATTAAACTAAAAGCAACTAATTACCGGAGATGTGGCGGAGGAAGGAGGAAGCTAGCGGCGGCCCTGTGTGTTCTTGTTGTGTTTGCTGCTTGCCGGAGGAAGGAGTAGGCGGGTGGTTGAAGAAGTGGTGACCGGAGGGAGAGTGGTAGTAGTGGTGGTGACGGGAGGAGGAGAGGGGTGGGTAGTTGACGGGAGGAGGAGAGGAGGCGGAGAGAAGAGAGGAGGAGGGGGTCTGTTATGCGCGCAAAATGAAGAAGAAGATGGTCCCTGTTTAATCTAGGTCATTTATTAAACATTATTACTTTTAAAATTTTTATGAATTGAACATTATAACGAGACTCGGGTTTAAAGACTAATTAACGAGCCTCGGGTTATAAAAATTTTTATTTTTCGTTCATAATATATTTATAACAATAGTATTTTATTTTTCGTTCATAATAGTATATAGTACTATCACAATGATAGTATATAGTACTATCCCTAATAATCTTTATTTTGGGACGACAAATGTCGTCCCTAAAGGTACGGTCTCTAAAAACCTAATTTGTTGTAGTGCTAACTCATTCGCTCGATAATGAACCCCGAGATTCAAATCGATCTCTTAATAACGATCCCCGACTCTTAACTCCTTCGCTCTATAACGATCCATCGAACATAGTTGATAGTACTTTCACAACGATCGATAATGACTCAATCGCCGATAATGAATCCGGAGATTCAAATCGATCGCTCGATAACGAACCACGATTGTTAACTCATTCGCTCGATAACGATCGATCGAGCAATAGTAGATAGTACTATCACAATGATCGATAACGATTTAACTCATTCGCCGATAACGAACCCCGAGATTCAAATCGATCTCTTAATAACGATCCCCGACTCTTAACTCCTTCGCTCGATAACGATCGATCGAGACAATGATCGATAATGATCTAACTCATTCGCTCGATAATGAACCCCGAGATTCAAATCGATCTCTTAATAACGATCCCCGACTCTTAACTCCTTCGCTCTATAACGATCCATCGAACATAGTTGATAGTACTTTCACAACGATCGATAACGACTCAATCGCCGATAACGAATCCGGAGATTCAAATCGATCGCTCGATAACGAACCACAACTGTTAACTCATTCGCTCATTAACGATCGATCGAGCAATAGTAGATAGTACTATCACAATGATCGATAACGATTTAACTCATTCGCCGATAACGAACCCCGAGATTCAAATCGATCTCTTAATAACGATCCCCGACTCTTAACTCCTTCGCTCGATAACGATCGATCGAGACAATGATCGATAATGATCTAACTCATTCGCTCGATAATGAACCCCGAGATTCAAATCGATCTCTTAATAACGATCCCCGACTCTTAACTCCTTCGCTCTATAATGATCCATCGAGACATAGTTGATAGTACTTTCACAACGATCGATAACGACTCAATCGCTCGATAACGAATCCGGAGATTCAAATCGATCGCTCGATAACGAACCACGACTGTTAACTCATTCGCTCGATAACGATCGATCGAGCAATAGTAGATAGTACTATCACAATGATCGATAACGATTTAACTCATTCGCTCGATAACGAACCCCGAGATTCAAATCGATCTCTTAATAACGATCCCCGACTCTTAACTCCTTCGCTCGATAACGATCGATCGAGACAATGATCGATAATGATCTAACTCATTCGCCGATAATGAACCCCGAGATTCAAATCGATCTCTTAATAACGATCCCCGACTCTTAACTCCTTCGCTCTATAACGATCCATCGAGACATAGTTGATAGTACTTTCACAACGATCGATAACGATGTAACTCAATCGCTCGATAACGAATCCGGAGATTCAAATCGATCGCTCGATAACGAACCACGACTGTTAACTCATTCGCTCGATAATGATCGATCGAGCCATAGTAGATAGTAATATCACAATTATCGATAACGATTTAACTCATTCATTCGATAACGAACCCCGAGATTCAAATCGATCTCTTAATAATGATCCCCGACGCTTAACTCCTTCGCTCGATAACGATCCATCGAGACAATGATCGATAACGATGTAACTCATTCGCTCGATAACGAACCCCGAGATTCAAATCGATCTCTTACTAACGATCCCCAACTCTTAACTCCTTCGCTCGATAACGATCAATCGAGACATAGTTGATAGTACTATCACAATGATCGATAACGATGTAACTCATTCGCTCGATAACGAATCCTTAGATTCAAATCGATCGCTCGATAACGAACCACGACTGTTAACTCATTCGCTGATAACGATCGATCGAGCCATAGTAGATAGTACTATCTCAATGATCGATAACGATGTCGGATCTCACTCGATAACGATGTCGGATCTCACTCGACAATCTATAGTAAAGAGTATTATCAAAATCACATGTATTATCGTTCGATAAAGGAATTTTTATAAAAAATAATGAATTTTATATTTTAACGCAATGTTTATTAGAATATGTATATTAGAATTTTATAATAAACTGAATATTATATATTAACTCAAAGTTTTATATTAAAAAAAATTAAATTCCTTTAAAGGAACAAAATTTTATAAAAATTTATGTACATAACATGTTATTTTCTGAAAAGACTTATGTTCGTCGGAAATTGGTAGGAAAGACTTATGTTCGTCGGAAATTGGTAGGAAAATCTTAGTTTTAGTCGGAAATTGGTAGGAAAGACTTATTTTCGTCGGAAATTGGTAGGAAACACATGTTCGTCGGAAATTCGTAGGAAACGCCCTTAAACAGCAGGCGGGAGACTTTCGCGCGCTAGGTTTCCGACCAAATACCGACGGAGACTTTGTGACAATTGAAATCCGTCGGAAATTGGTCGGAAAATCTTATTTTTAGTCGGAAATTGGTAGGAAAGACTAATTTTCGTCGGAAATTGGTAGGAAAACCTTATGTTCGTCGGAAATTGGTAGGAAACACATGTTCGTCGGAAATTCGTAGGAAACACCTAGCGGGAGAATTTCGCGCCCTTAAACAGTAGGCGGGAGACTTTCGCGCGCTAGGTTTCCGACCAAATACCGACGGAGACTTTGTGACAATTGAAATCCGTCGGAAATTGGTCGGAACTATTTTTTCCCTTTCTTAATTATTTTAGTCGTCGCAAAACTGTCGGAAATTGGTCGGAATTTTCCTACGACCATATTTCGTCGGAAATTCCCGTCGGAAAAACAGAAAATTCTAGTAGTGGTATGAATGGCTTGTGCTTTGATGAATTAGTATTCATCAATGTCTGTGTACGTGTTTAAGGTGTTGTGTATAGAGTCTAAGTGAGGGAGTAGAATTGCTAAGTGAGCTTTTACCTTGAAAACACTAAAGATGACTAGTTAATGATTAATAAATTACATAAGTGTATAGTAAAAGACTAAACATCGTAACACTCTTGGTAAGGCACTTGTCTATATCGCGATATGTGGGCGGTCAGATAAAGTGAATAACTCTACTGGCCTATAAACGGCTAAATGGGAGGGGGACTTCGCCGAACGTTCTATTTCCGGGTAAGGACTCGGTATCCGGGAACGGGGCGTTACAGTTGGTATCAGAGAAAAACGTCCTTTAGAATTCCTCTCTTGAGATAAGTTTCTTTAGATCACTTAGTAGCATTCTGATCTTCTTGATCTTTCAGAATGGTGACAACGAGGAGAGGTGTTCATGGGGCTGGAAGTTCAGGAACTAGACTAGAGGCAGGCAATACTACACCGGTTGTAGGAAGAGGCTTTGTGAGGCAGAATCCTTCGCCTCACCCAAGCTACTCACCACCCCCTCATACTGCGACCCCCACACCGCGATCTCCCCAGGAGCAACCTTCACAATGGAATGTGGGAAGTTCGGTTCAGTTTACGTTGGTAAGTGATATTCCAGCGGGTTTTGTAACACCACCAGTGACAGAAGTTTATCCACCACAACCACCAGTAAGCTATCCTCCAACCACAGCTTACCCCCCTTACCAAAAAACCTTCTACCCTCCACCTGCAAGTTCCCAACCTCAACTTGCTATCCCTCCATCACCACGATTTGATCACCACCATGGCTTTGGATACCCACCTTATGGACTACATCAGCCATACCAAGCTCCACCACACCAACCAAGGTATCACCCCTATCAACAAGCACCGCCTGTGATTCAGGCACAACAACCTCAACAGCCATATCCACCACCTTATCCACCTCAAGCACCACATGTACCCTATGGTTACCCACCCGTTTACCCTCCGGCTTATCCCCCGGTTTACCCACCTGTTTACCCTCCGGTTAGACCACAAGTGTTTGAGCAGGCACCACCCGTGGACTGGCACACTAGGCTGAAAAGAAACCGTATGCAAGACTTTCATGGAAATGTAGTGATGACGTGGTCAATCAGGTTATAAAATACTTGACCACCATCAACCAATACTAGCAAGAGGACTAGGCCCATTGTAGTGTAGCTATAGTGAATCAAGGTCGATCCCACAGGGAACCAATTGTGGGTCATCTTATATACAAACAATTAATTAAACATGTCAAGGACATAGAGGCGGTCTACGACCAACATAAAACAAGAAAGGTAAAGACACGACTCGACACAACGTAATTAACCTCCCCAATTATAGTCTTTATCGTTTGGACCTAGATAATTTATATAATAAACTGAACTTATTAACTGTCAATCCGTTTGTATCTATCTTAGATTGGCTACGGGAGTCATCCTCTTTAACTTGACTTAGCACCGGTAGGTCACTAGATCACTGTGGTATTGTTACGTGACTTCGCCTTTTGGTGCCTCCATCTCATATAACTCACACGCTTACGACTCTAAGGATGCCGATATTAACCGTACACCTCGTCCAGGCAACATTCCTGTGGTTAGGCGTACTTCCTAAACGATCGCTCAAGCCCTCGTCCAACTAACAATTACCTTTTAGGTCTCATGCTAGTTTACGAACTACGTATAACTAGGTGACGTCAATTCCCTAATACAAAACCTACCTAGATCTCGCTGAAAGCCCCGGAAGATCATTCATGAGCCGACCTAGGAGCCCTATATTGGTATTTCCTAATCGTACGCTAATTAAAACTGACGAGCAACGTAGCCGTGGCCATACCTACTGAGATAATAAATCCTACTAAGCTAAACCTACCATAAAGACGTGGCGGACTAACTAACAGACAAATAGGGGCTCGGTCGACCGAGCATAGACACTCGGTCGACCGAATGATTCCACTCGGTCACCCAAACAATTTCATCCCCAGATTACATCCTAGAATATATCTCTCAGCGTTTCATCATACAGAACAGATTAAACAGTAATTCGTAAAGCAATCATATAAATTAACATAGATACACATTAATTAAACTAAGCAGATTCATGAATAAATACTAAGTATATGACGTAGGTTATGGGATCCTCATGGACAAGGCGTCGCCACATCCCTAACGTCATAGCCTAGATCTACATCATCTAGCTACGATTAACTAATTCAAATGATAAAGCATAATTGGGAGGGATTAATTACTTAAAATAAAAGAAACAGAAAATAAAGGCTTACATAATGCAGCCCTTAAACTCTGGAAACACCATCAATAAACTACATTGAATCAAGATATGAATAGAGTGATTTTATTGAATGATATTCTAAGGTACTCAAGGTGTGTTTTACAATTGCTCATAACTGTTGCTTATATAGGAGTTTCAGCCGACTTAGGAAGGATCTAGAGGATAAACACGATTAAAGTCGAAACCGCCCCTGACCAGAGGCTCGGTCAACCGAAGGGAAGCACTCGGTCGACCGAAGCATGAGGCTCGGTCGACCGAACCTGGATTTTCCAAGTTCTCCACGTTTTCCTCGTCTGCCTTGCTCCCCACTCCACGCTTCGTGCTGATCTGATTTCTTCTAATTTATCTCTTGATTAATGCTCCGATTTTCTTCCTTATTATCTTGAGATCCATTGATTGAATGACATTTATCCTCTCGATTTGTCGTGATCTACAAAATCGATATTTATCGCACAATAAATCGGCTTTTAATAATGAAAACGGCTAAATACCAAATATCATATTAATAATCACTTAACATTAAATAATAAATATAAACGTGTGATTTAATATGAAATATACATTATTAATCTCGATTTAAGGTCAACGTTGATGACTTTTAAGGGTATAATTTGACCGTCATCAACTACCCCCTACTTAGACTTTGATCGTCCCGAACAAAGCATCAATAAGTCATTCCCCAAGACAACATTTTCTATGGTCAAATCATACTTACACAAGAAACTCGAGTCAACTCATACTAGTCATGCTCATAAGATATCCATTATTCACTACTGACTATGAATCGAAGTGATGTGTGCATGTGCATTTAGTTTTATATATTCGTAGCAAGATTAGAGTTTATGCCAATTTCGTAATCTCAACCTACCAACCTCAGCATTCATACTTCTCAAGCCTTTAAATTTTTGAAGCACTAGAGCAATAAGCAAGAGCGTATCTATAGGGTTTTTGGACTTGGAGACCGAGTACTACTCAAAGCCTCTTAAAGAGTTGAATCTTTTTTTCATATCTTCATATTTTTCAAATACTATTAATCTCAAGGAAGAAAACTTTTTAAAGTATCCCCCTATCTTAGATCAAATATAGCATCGAATATTACCACAAGCGCGGGGCTACTTTGGTAATGTTACTACAAGCCCAGTGTCTAACATTTTGCTAAAACACAGGTACGTCTCAAGCTTATTACTCCGCTTTTGTTGGCAAGAATATAAGAATACATCAGCCAATAAGTATCGACACTAAGTCTACATAACCAATCATCTATGCAATGTACACATTATTTCTTCAGTTATTATGATTTGCGCGGTATACTCGATTCATTTATTGAGTAATTGAATAATAAATAACTACTCGCAAAAACGGGCATGAATATCCTTAAATTTACTTAACATAAGTATAAAATGATCACGTACTCATGAAACTTGGTTCCTTTCCTATCAATTCTTAGCTAGGAACTCACAATTCTAAGGGTACGAGATACATAATATGGTATTTATTCAAATTTTCAATTTTTCAATTTTTCTACCGTTTCATTCAAATTTCAATCATAACATAACATAGCTAAGTCTCCTACCCCCCACTTAAACATGGCATTGTCCTCAATGACAAAAATAAATGAGAATTTAAGAAAAATACTTAGCTCTGCAAACGGCTCTCAAGTAAAGGAACAATATCGGAGTAAATGTCAGCACGTTGTGGAGAAGCAAGTGAAAACCTGTATAAGCAGACAAACTCCACGAAACCGTTAATAACACCATGTCTATGGAGGTTATAAAATAATGTGGCAGTAATGAGGTATAAATACCTAAAAACAGTTTAAGCCACTTTATTTTATACAACCAAAGACAAGAAAAATACTAAATAGAAAGAAAAATAAACAAGCAACGAAAGATGGTGGTCTTCATCTACAACCTCCACCGCTTAAATATTCTTAAAACTGGGTGGAGAAGACAAAGATCAAAAAGCATAACCCCATGTGGGAAAACACGAGGTGGACTAGATCGAAAAGGTATTCAATCCAGGAAAAGAGAAACTTGGTAAGGTATAACAGATGCAATGCGACCTATTGACTAAAGATAGAATAAAAAACTTAACGCATAAACTTCTCGCTTGCATTGGATATCAACAACTTAGGGAGATGTAGCTACTCCTCGAAATTACTAATAACCCAATGTATCACGTAAAAGTCATAACCGTCATCAACAAGGTCGGATCGGTGTGATAGTTCAGAACAAAACTTATCATCTAGAAATGCCGGAATAGACGGAAAAAATATGAAATTTAAAACTTCCGGTAGAAAGATAAGTTGTACTTTGATCGAACCAAAAACCTTTAAAATCTAGCTAGGGTCAGAGCTACACTTCCCCCAACTAGGATCATGAAAATCAAAATGATAAAAAATTATCAATAAAGCTTAGCAATATTTCAAATTCCGCAACACAAAGTTATTTTGTAAACAAAATGGAGGTTGAGAGTATGATGGGTTTAGAAAAAGATACACATAAGGACGGGAAGAAAAGATAAAGGGTGGGTAAGAAATTGTGTTTATGGGTGGGTTGAAAATGGTTAAGACATCGAGATTGGGTGGGAGAGTGAAACGGATGGAAAGAAAGAGAGGCGATGAAAGAATGGTTAGAAATGTGAACTGTTGGGGCATATTGGCGAGAGGATCGAAAAGGTTGAAGGGTGAATGAATTGCGCACCACTTTGAATTTTCACTTGGATCACCATTCTAAAAGATTTTGGAAGTTGACCAAGATTGTTCTTGTTCGCACCAATCATTCTCTGTTACATTTTCAATAATTCTCAAGCTCTCTTAATGCTTCCATCTTAAGGTTGATTGCTAAATTTCCTTTTCTTTAGCAATTTTTCGACTCTCCTAAGAAACTCTAATTCACGTCGCCTATATTGAGTAAAAAAGTTTTGCACATCCTTAGCCCAATGGCCATCGGAACACGGCAAAATAAAAAACCTCAACATATGTCACGTTACTTTTATTTGACTCAAGGAAAACAAAACCTAAAATCCTAAAAAGAAATCCTAAGGGTTTTAAAGAAGTAGTTCTGAGTTTTAAGCCCTCAGCTCGACTTTCCAAAAGTATCCTTGTCAGTTATCATTCTTGGATCGCCAGACTTTGACCCTTCGAGCATTATATGAGGTGGGCTTGTTGCTTTTGCGGATTAATACTTTTCCTTTGCTTGTGAGACCTAGGAAACGACATTTATCCATACCATTTATCCAAAGCTCTTACCTCGGCTCTCGTTTTAGGAATTAGTGAATTCTAAGAAATTCGGCTAAATTACGGTTTTGGCCTTGACAATAAGAAACAATGAATCAAAGTACTCCGAATAAGGTCGGTTATGTAGGCAAGCCTATGCCGTCTTATTCGTTGGAACATATGTGACAGTTCAGGCCAATCCGTCAAGATAAGCCCCGTTTAGCCCGAAGGCTTATCGGCTATGCTAAGTCTTGTCGAACTGCTGTAACGTACATCGCACGTGGAGGGGAGTTGATTGAGCCGAAGCTCGGTTGAACTCGCCCAGCCATGGTTAAACCATTTCCGAACCTATGTACAAAGATTCGGCGATTTCTAAATTGTCACCCAAAGCGTAATTTCGTTTCTGTTTAAGGTGGGTTCACCGAGAAGCCATCACCATAAAACTCAACGAAAGCAGAAGATTGTGTTCTCTCAAAACCCAACGTCTTCTTTAGATTTTGAATGCTTAAACTACACAATTTGTTGCTCCCCTGGCCAGTAGAAGCAATCTCATGCATAGGACCATGAGATTTTAACAGAACTACGAGGAACTCTTTATTCACTGCTTCCTTCAACTACTACATGTTTCCCTACACCCTCTAGATGAGAAAGATATGGGGCAAAACCTTCCGCACTAATAAAATTAATCTTACAAACCAACTCCGGGCTAAGATTCATACTAAGGTTCATGTATAGGCTAACTTATGCTCAAAAAACCAAAAGGTAGTAAAACATAAGCAAAAAAAAGGGTAGTACCTTGCCTTCAACATTGTACCACGAAGAATTTAAGCCTTAAAATATATATTTTCCGGAGCCATCTTGGTGCTTTAATGGTATTGCTTCCGTCGCTTTTTCCATCGTAGAGTAGTAATTCCACATGTTGCTGGGTTGTTTTCTCAGCGCCCTTGAAAAGTTACTGACTCAGATTATTGCTTCCCTGGTTTCTGCAAACAAAAGAAAAACAAAACAGACCGCAGACTGATTTTAACATGGTCTCCCATGCTGCTATCAGACTTACGGATTAAACATACGGGGATAAACAGACACGCGAAATCACAGACTCGAAAAACACAAATCAGAAACCGTATAAACAGAACAGAACAAGAACAAAACAAAACAAAAAAATAATTCTAAATTCTCGGTCGACCGAATGAGGTCTCTCGGTCGACCGAATAAATAAATTTTTTTTTTATATTTTTTTTAATTTTATTTTAAGAATCTGGAATTTTCAGACAGAGCAGACAACCAGAGGGACTCAAAAACGTAAAAACAGACTCTAAAACAGAAAACTTGACATGAATAAGAAAATTATTTATATATAAAATTGACCGTTGGTTCCCCGGCAACGGCGCCAAAAACTTGATG
Source organism: Gentiana dahurica var. dahurica (assembly GCA_024500145.1). Classification (NCBI taxonomy): domain Eukaryota; kingdom Viridiplantae; phylum Streptophyta; class Magnoliopsida; order Gentianales; family Gentianaceae; genus Gentiana; species Gentiana dahurica. Next base: position 50,413,762 of record CM044905.1, read on the forward strand.
ACGTGGTCAATCAGGTTATAAAATACTTGACCACCATAAACCAATACTAGCAAGAGGACTAGGCCCATTGTAGTGTAGCTATAGTGAATCAAGGTCGATCCCACAGGGAACCAATTGTGGGTCATCTTATATACAAACAATTAATTAAACATGTCAAGGACATAGAGGCGGTCTACGACCAACATAAAACAAGAAAGGTAAAGACACGACTCGACACAACGTAATTAACCTCCCCAATTATAGTCTTTATCGTTTGGACCTAGATAATTTATATAATAAACTGAACTTATTAACTGTCAATCCGTTTGTATCTATCTTAGATTGGCTACGGGAGTCATCCTCTTTAACTTGACTTAGCACCGGTAGGTCACTAGATCACTGTGGTATTGTTACGTGACTTCGCCTTTTGGTGCCTCCATCTCATATAACTCACACGCTTACGACTCTAAGGATGCCGATATTAACCGTACACCTCGTCCAGGCAACATTCCTATGGTTAGGCGTACTTCCTAAACGATCGCTCAAGCCCTCGTCCAACTAACAATTACCTTTTAGGTCTCATGCTAGTTTACGAACTACGTATAACTAGGTGACGTCAATTCCCTAATACAAAACCTACCTAGATCTCGCTGAAAGCCCCGGAAGATCATTCATGAGCCGACCTAGGAGCCCTATATTGGTATTTCCTAATCGTACGCTAATTAAAACTGACGAGCAACGTAGCCGTGGCCATACCTACTGAGATAATAAATCCTACTAAGCTAAACCTACCATAAAGACGTGGCGGACTAACTAACAGACAAATAGGGGCTCGGTCGACCGAGCATAGACACTCGGTCGACCGAATGATTCCACTCGGTCACCCAAACGATTTCATCCCCAGATTACATCCTAGAATATATCTCTCAGCGTTTCATCATACAGAACAGATTAAACAGTAATTCGTAAAGCAATCATATAAATTAACATAGATACACATTAATTAAACTAAGCAGATTCATGAATAAATACTAAGTATATGACGTAGGTTATGGGATCCTCATGGACAAGGCGTCGCCACATCCCTAACGTCATAGCCTAGATCTACATCATCTAGCTACGATTAACTAATTCAAATGATAAAGCATAATTGGGAGGGATTAATTACTTAAAATAAAAGAAACAGAAAATAAAGGCTTACATAATGCAGCCCTTAAACTCTGGAAACACCATCAATAAACTACATTGAATCAAGATATGAATAGAGTGATTTTATTGAATGATATTCTAAGGTACTCAAGGTGTGTTTTACAATTGCTCATAGCTGTTGCTTATATAGGAGTTTCAGCCGACTTAGGAAGGATCTAGAGGATAAACACGATTAAAGTCAGAAACCGCCCCTGACCAGAGGCTCGGTCAACCGAAGGGAAGCACTCGGTCGACCGAAGCATGAGGCTCGGTCGACCGAACCTGGATTTTCCAAGTTCTCCACGTTTTCCTCGTCTGCCTTGCTCCCCACTCCACGCTTCGTGCTGATCTGATTTCTTCTAATTTATCTCTTGATTAATGCTCCGATTTTCTTCCTTATTATCTTGAGATCCATTGATTGAATGACATTTATCCTCTCGATTTGTCGTGATCTACAAAATCAGCATTTATCGCACAATAAATCGGCTTTTACTAATGAAAACGGCTAAATACCAAATATCATATTAATAATCACTTAACATTAAATAATAAATATAAACGTGTGATTTAATATGAAATATACATTATTAATCTCGATTTAAGGTCAACGTTGATGACTTTTAAGGGTATAATTTGACCGTCATCATGTAGAACCACTCAAGGCTGAGATGTGGTTGAGGAGCTTTGAAAAGGCATGTCGAAATGTGAAGGTGCCTAAAACAGAGATGGCTCAGTTAGCTGCGGGTTTTTTGTTGAGTACGGCGGAGAGTTGGTTTGATTCAATAGAGAGCAGCCGAGGTAAGATTACGGGTTGGAAAGAATTCAAGGAACTTTTCTACAATGAGTACTATCCACCCGCGGTTCAGTCAAATCAAGCAAGTTTGTTTCTAAAACATAGTCAAGGTCAATACACGACCGTGTCTCAATACACCAATCGTTTCAACGAGTTGGGAAGGTTCTATCCTGAAATCATGAGAGTTGATGAAAAGAAAATGGCCCTCTATAAGAATGGATTATCCCGTGAGATACAAGCCGGTATGATGGGAGCTACACCAAGGAATATGGCAGAATTATTGAACAAGGCCATCGAAGTTGAAACTTTTAAGAACAGGCCTTCGGTGATAGTTGGTGCTAAGAGAACATTTGGGACGAGTCAAGGAACTAGTCGGGCAGCACCCCAGCAAAATGTGAAGAAGACGTCAGCATCTTTCTCAGTAGCACCGTCAGCAAGTGCACCCCCTTGTCAGAAATGCAAGAGACATCATTCGGGTGAATGTAAGGCTAACACAGGCAGTTGTTACTACTGTGGAGATCCTGGACATTTTGCAAGGAATTGTCCAACCAAGGGAGGTAAAGAAAGTCAGGGTCAAGCAAGCGGAAGAGGAAATTCAAGCCGACTGGTTCGAGTTTTTGCTATGGAGTCAGAGATTGTGGAGCCAGATGACAATGTTATCTCAGGTACTTTTAATTTGTTCATTCTATGTTATTCAAGTACTATTATGACACGTTAAATCATGTTATAGTTGTATTAAAATAAACAAATTTACATTTTTAGGTACGATAATATTAGACAATTTAGCAATTAAGGCTTTGTTTGATACCGGAGCGTCTAGCACTTTTGTGTCTTCTAAGGTTGCTAAGAAACTAAACATACCCATGGAAGCTTTAAGGAACACTTTGGAAATAACTACACCGTTAGGAAGAGTTACTAAAGTGACAAAGTTGATACCTCAAGTAGACATTCGTGTAGGATCTTACCGTTGCAAGAGTGACCTTACAGTGTTGGACTTTACGGACTTTGATGTTATCTTGGGAATAGATTGGCTGTCCAAGAACTTTGTTCACTTGGACTGTAGAGAAAAGAGAGTAACCTTTAAGGTGCCGGGAAAATCTTCTAAGACCTTTCAAGGTAACATGTACAAGCCAAGTAAGAAGCGTCATCCGATAATCTCAGCGGTTAAGGCTATAAGAGCATGTCAGAAAGGTTGTGAAGGCTACTTGTTGTATGCAATGGATGTAGAGCAAGTTAAGCCTAAGTTGGATGAAACCCATATAGGAAGAAAATACCCCGAGGTATTTCCGGATGAGTTACCAGGCAATATGCCGGATAGGGAAATTGAGTTTGAAATCAAGTTAGTACCGGGGGCAGCACCAGTAGCAAAAGCACCATATAGGATGGCACCGGCTGAATTAAAAGAATTGAAAGCTCAGCTAAAAGATATGTTAGAAAGGAATACAATTCAGCCAAGTACTTCACCATGGGGAGCCCCTGTGTTGTTTGTTAAGAAGAAAGATGGTAGCATGAGAATGTGTATAGATTATAGAGCCTTGAACAACCTCACCATCAAGAACAAGTATCCACTACCAAGGATAGATGACTTGTTTAATCAGTTACAGGGAAAGAGAGTGTTTTCTAAGATTGATCTTAGGTCCGGTTACCATCAGTTGAAGATTAAAGTGGCAGAAATACCTAAGATGGCTTTTAGTACAAGGTATGGACATTATGAGTTCTTGGTTATGCCTTTTGGACTCACTAATGCTCCTTCAGCATTCATGGATTTGATGCAACGTGTTTTCATGCCATATTTGGATAAGTTTGTGATAGTATTCATAGATGATATCCTTATCTACTCAAAGGATGAGAAAGAACATGAAGAACACTTAAGAATAGTGTTGAAGACCTTGAAAGAGAAACAGTTGTTTGGTAAGTTTTCGAAATGTGAGTTTTGGTTGAAGTAAGTCAATTTTCTGGGACATGTGATATCTGGAGATGGTATACAAGTAGACCCTGCAAAGATAGAAGCGGTTGAGAAGTGGCCAAGACCTGCTACAGTTTCAGAAGTAAGAAGTTTTATGGGGTTAGCCGGATACTACAGGAAGTTCGTGCAAGACTTTTCCAAAATAGCCACACCACTCACCAAACTTACACAAAAGAATGTGAAGTTTGAATGGACTAGTGAGTGTGAGACAACTTTTTAGACTCTGAAGGATAGATTGACTACAGCACCAGTCTTGACAGTTCCGGAGATCTTTGATAATTATGATGTGTACACCGATGCTTCGGGACAAGGTTTAGGTTGTGTGTTGATGCAAGGGGGCAAAGTAATAGCCTATGCATCTAGACAGCTAAAGATACACGAGAAGAACTACCCAACACATGACTTAGAGTTGCCAGCGGTAGTGTTTGCCTTAAAGACTTGGAGGCACTACTTGTACGGAGTCAAGGCAAGAATCTTCACGGACCACAAGAGTTTAAAATATTTCTTCACTCAAGAGAATTTGAATATGAGGCAGCAAAGATGGTTAGAGTTCGTGAAGGATTATGACTTGGATATTCAATACCATCCGGGTAAAGCAAATGTGGTCGCAGATGCGTTGAGTAGGAAGCTAGTGTTTGCAGTTTCAGGGGTTGAAGATGTGGCAGAGCAGTTAGATGGGTTGAAAATCTAGAGTTTTGCTCAGTTTGGGAATCAACAGTTTGTGGCACCGTTGTTGGCTAGGTCAGAGTTGATGGATGATATTCGGGGTAAACAAGATGAAGACCCAGCCTTGGTAGATTTGAAGCGAGTTGCTAAAGAAAAGCCTACAGTTGGCTATGTCCTAGATAAGAATGGGAACCTTTGGTAGCAAGATCGATTATGTGTGCCTAATGTTGGAGACTTAAGACAGAGGGTCATGGATGAAGCACATAGGATAGCTTTTGCAGTCCACCCAGGAGCTACAAAGATGTATAGGGATTTGAAGGAACATTTTTGGTGGCCTTCAATGAAATTGGAAATAGCTAAGTTTGTGGCTGAATGTGATACGTGTCAAAAAGTCAAAGCTGAGCATAGGAAACCAGGAGGTATGCTTAAACCTTTGGACATTCCCGAGTGGAAATGGGATAAGATTACAATGGATTTTATCACCGGTTTGCCAAGGACTAAGAGTGGGCATGATATGATATGGGTCATTGTGGATAGACTAACAAAGTCGGCTCATTTCTTACCAACCAAAGTGGATATGTCATTGAAGAAGATGACCACACTTTATTTGGACAATATTGTGAAACTACATGGAGTCCCTGTCTCAATTGTATCAGATCGTGACAGCCGGTTTATTAGTCGGTTTTGGAAGAGTTTGCAGAAGGCTTTAGGCACAACGTTGGATTTGAGTACAGCGTTCCATCCTCAAACAGATGGACAATCGGAAAGAACAATCCAAACACTAGAAGATATGTTAAGAGCATGTGTTTTGGATGTAGGTGGATCATGGGATGATTACCTACCTGTGGCTGAGTTCGCTTACAATAACAGTTATCATGCAAGTTTGGGAATGCCGCCGTTTGAAGCTCTTTATGGTAGAAGATGTCGAACGCCGTTGTTTTGGGATGAAGTTGGAGAGAAGCGACTTACCGGGCCAGAATTGGTTGAACAAGCTAAGGAAAGAGTTTTGTTGGTTAAGAAGAACTTGAAGGCAGCACAAGACCATCAGAAAAGTTGGCACGATGTCCGTAGAAGACCTTTAGAGTTCGATGTTGGTGATAGAGTTTACTTGAGAGCTTCACCAATGAAGGGAGTTAAGCGATTTGGACAAAAAGGAAAGCTAAGTCCAAGGTATGTCGGACCTTTTGAGATCCTCGAGAGAGTTGGACCGTTAGCTTATAAGCTTAAGCTACCGGAATCTATGTCAAGAGTTCACAATGTGTTCCATGTCTCGATGTTGAAGAAATGTTTAACGAAGTTGGATGTTGAAGCCACAGTTGATCCGGAGATCCTTCAAGATAACCTCGCATATGATGAAAAACCGGTTAAGATTTTGGATAGGAAGGAAAAGATGATCAAGAGGCGGATGATTCCTTTGGTATTAGTACATTGGAGCAACCACACAGTAAACGAAGCAACTTAGGAAGTGGAAGATGATATGATCACAGAGTTTCCAGACTTTTTGAACTTACCAGGTATGTTCAAGTTTCGAGGACGAAACTCCTCTTAAGGGGGGAGGAATGTAATATTCCGATTCTCGAGAAAGGGCGACGTGTCATTTTGCGAGAACGAAATATTATGTTTATCTTTTTATGGAATTAAAGTTTATAATTTAATAGTAGTTTATTTATATATATATATATATTTTCGAATATGTACATATATTCTTCCTTGGGACTGAATTGTAATAAGTGGAATTTAAGGGTAGTTAATTCTTTTTTTTTATTAGTGGGAGGTTATAATTGGGGAAATAACCTCCCCACTAATCAAAAGGGGTTAACAAGGAGTTCAGAAAGCTTTTACGTTAAATCCTGTGTTTTGAGAGCAAGGAAGAAGGAGAAGAGGCTTCTTCAAATTCATGATTCGTTTCTACTCCATTTTCAGTTTCGTCTGCGGCAGGAGCATCGTGAGATTTCAAGGATCGTTTTGATACCAAGATATCCAAGTTTTGTCAAGGTAAGAATTTAACCCTAATCTTGGTTTCATCACGTTTGATCACGTCTGGTTGTAGAGAGTTGTTAAATTCATAGCTTTGAGTGTTAGAAACCTTAATCCTAATCGGTTCTTGGATTGGTTATGGATTGGATAGGGTTTTGTTGGAGTCCTTGGGGAGTGCCTGTAATTTTCTGCAGTGTTTCTTGGAGTTGTGCTTTGAAAGGTAAGAAAATCTTCTCCATTGTGTCAATTATGGTTTGAAGAAGTTAGGACCTTGTTTTGGGAGTGATTTGATGTTGAAATCATGTCTAAATGTGGTTATGCAAGTGCTTGGTGCTATGTGATGTTAAAGTAGAGATTTTCTGTTGTTATGATGTTGAGATTGATGTTAAACATGTTTGGTTTGGGTTAGAAATCGAAAAGGGTGAAGAAAAACGTGTTTAGAGAGTTTTGTGCCTTTTGTGTGCAAACATTGACTAGCTGTGTGCGCACATTTTTAAGGCTGAATGTACAGCTTCTGGAGTGTGCGCACATTCCAGGAATGTGCACACACTGGCAGGGCTGAATATAAATTTTGCCCAATGTGCACACATTCCCCTAAAATGTGCGCACATTGCCCATGTTTTTGATAAATAGGTTGTTTAAGCTATGGTATGAGTCTTTGATGTTGTTGCATGATTTAATAACATTAATTAAACATGAACAAGCCTCGATTAAGCTTCTGATGCGTTTAGTTCCGGCACCGAATGTACTCTTCCATAGAGTTGAAGTTCGGGACCGTCGGAAGTGTATGAATGGCTTGTGCTTTGATGAATTAGTATTCATCAATGTCTGTGTACGTGTTTAAGGTGTTGTGTCTAGAGTCTAAGTGAGGGAGTAGAATTGCTAAGTGAGATTTTACCTTGAAAACACTAAAGGATGACTAGTTAATGATTAATAAATTACATAAGTGTATAGTAAAAGACTAAACATCGTAACACTCTTGGTAAGGCACTTGTCTATATCGCGATGTGTGGGTGGTCAGATAAAGTGAATAACTCTACTAGCCTATAAACGGCTAAATGGTAGGGGGACTTCACCGAACGTTCTATTTCCGGGTAAGGACTCGGTATCCGGGAACGGGGCGTTACATTCTGACAGACGGGTCTGATCTGCACTTCAAAACTTCAGCTGACTTCCACATATCTGAATACTCTAATCAGTAGCCCATCATTCAGCTGACTACCATATAGCTTTACCAGATTCTAGACGTAGAGATCAAGACAAACTTGACAACAAATCTGCACCTTGACTTGAACTCTCGTTCAACCAGATTGCATGACCAGATGTATTGTACCAGATGCATTCGTCAATGTCAGGATGTACTGTTCCAGATTTCCCTGTTGAAGAACTCAGCTTACGAGCCCTCGGCTCGGAGTGTTCACGGATACGGTTTATCCCAAAACCGAACCGTAATTCGGTTTGTTTTGGTTCGGTTAATAATATAGAGAAACCGAAAAGGGCATTTATGAATTTAGGCCGCGTATATATGCAAGTCCCGAGAAGGGCTTGGATATTTATATTTTAGGTCTATGAATGATACGTAGTAGTAGTAGTATTGCTTCATAAATGCTGCATATGCTCTTCAAGATGCATCACCTTTGGTTGTCTGACCACCGGTGAAATCAACTTCCATACTGCATATATATCCAAAAAATTAATCATTCAGCCAATATATTACAGTACAAAATAAACCCTTCTTCAATTAGTAGTATCTTAATCATACATTAATAAAGTTGATCGAAAAATGAGTATTTATACAAGAAAACTCACAGTATATAGTGGCAGCAACCATACATTAACAATCTTGACCCATTCACTATGATTGAGTTATTTGGATACCTGAAATGCTTGAGACGATACCGGTTGAAAAGGTTGCCATTACAATTGCACCATTAGCTATAAGAAAGCCTTTAAAGGAAGTCAAAAAGCAGAACATTATGTGTTCAAAAAAAAGGTATTAAACATATCAATAATTTTTAGATCTTTGTTCAAGAATCTTATGTAGAACATTAAACGGTAACCGACAACGACGCTTACGATCACGGTAGGCCAACCACCATGTACAATGGCTTGATTCTGAGGGCTAACATTTGGCTGTGGCTGGCTCACTAAATTGAACACAGACATGACAAAAAAAACTCTGATATTTGCTTAGAATATGAGATTTTAAGAAGATAAACTAAAGTAGATGTCAATGTGAAAAAGAATGGATTACCATCCTTCATGGCTTTTGTAATATTCCGATTTTTCTAAAATGGCATCCTTGTTTTTTCACGAAAAATCTGAATATTTAGTTTTGTTTTAAAGGGTTCAAAGAAAAAGGGAAAAGAAAAGGAAAATGATTAATTGGATTTAATTAATAAGGAATAATTAGATTTAATTGGGATTATAAAAGGAAAACTAATCCTAAATTAACCTAGTTGTTGTTTTACGTAAAAATCATCAAGAGAGGCGCAAGTTTTGAGAAAAAAGAAGAGAAGAGGATTTTGAATTTCGAAGCTAAACCGTTGCTCTTTTCAACAGACATCTCAAGCGAGAAAGGATCACCGCGAGACGAGGATCGTTTCGTTATCAACAATCCCTAAATCCGTTAACGTACGTAAGTTTTCCCTCATCGTTCTTGATATTAGGGTTTGTTCATCATCGTTGTTTAGATGCGTTTTTCTGAGTTTAAACATCGTAGTGATCGTCTTGGGATTGATCGTTTATAGGTTTGGAGTTAAAGGTTTAACCTTTTCAAGGTGTTGGTAGCGTGGATTGTAGTAGCTCGCAAATTAAGGTAACGTGGTGTTCTTATCGTATAATTAAGGTGTCATAAAGTTGTAGAGCAATTTGTATGTTTATTTTCATGGTTTTGAATCTGTTTTGGTTGGAGTTTGGGTTGGATTTGGGTTGGAAATCGCGTTTACGCAGTTGCAGATTTTCTGGGTAAATCCCAGGCGGACGGGCGTCTGCAGAAGGGCAGACGGGCGTCCGCGGTAGCGGAAGCTCAAACGGGTGTTTGGGGTACTTCGGACGGGTGTTTGAGGGGTCAGTTTAGATACAGGATGTGGCTGAATTTCACGGACGTGCATCTGGGGGTTGGTGGACGCACGTCAAAGTCAGACGGGCGTTCACATGGGGTCAGACGGGCGTTTGACCTGTTTATCTCGTTTTTCACTATTTTTCGTGTCAGCTTGGTTTCAGGCTTTATAATCATGTTTTACTACTTAACCTTATGTGACAAAGCCCTGAATTAGCTTTTGATGCGTTTAGTTCCGACAGAATTCCCTAAAAAGATGAAGTGTGGGACCGTCGAAAGCTTTGTATTTGCCTTGTGCTTCGATAAGCTAGGGTTTATCGATGTCTGTGTATGTGCTAGTTTTGGTTAGAGTCTAGTGGTCTTAGGAAGAGGGAGTAGACTGTTAGGTGAGCCTTTTGTGTGAATCAACTTAGGTGGCTAGTTAAACATCTAATCAAACATATGTGCTAGACTAACAATCTTAAACATCATGCAATGCTTGGTAAGGCATAGTACAATATCGCGATGTGTTCTCTGAGCAGACAAAGTAGACTGTACCCACGCCGGTCAATCGATTGGCTAGATAAAGCGTCTGGTACATTCTGCCGGTTATCACACTATCGGGACTCAGATATTCCCGGGGCTACTAGAGCGTGTCTCGAAGTAGGTTGCACCCAGTTGTCCTGGTACATCCTATTACTAGGCGTAGTGCCCTTGTTATTCATGATGTAACAAACTTGAGCTAAGCTAGATACCATTGGAACCTCATGTTATGGTGTGAACATAATATGATAGTTAGTTAGGGTTAATAACGGAAAGAATTAGTAAAAGACGGCGTTGCTTTTATTTCTTTATGAGACTGACGTTGTACGATCTTCTACGCGTTACTAAGTACTTATGTACTTACCCCGTTACTTTGTGTTTGTCTTTCTCTTTCCCCAAAGAAGATGAACAAGTTGCTAATGCTGATGAGTTCTTTGACGAGGATGTGTGAGATGGAGCTCTTGAAGACTTAGTTATTTTTGTTTGATTTTTCTTTCCATAATGTTGTTGATTTAGTTTCAAACAATGTTGTCTTTCTTTTGGATAGTTCCGTTTGAATTCTTTTGGATTTAACGTTGGATGTTTAGTATTCTTTATTGGATTTAGTTTTACAGCATTGAAAACCGTGTGTCCGATCTTTTGCTTTTCCCAAGTCGTTTTATCTTCCGCGTTGTTTTAGTTCCGATGTATGACGTAAGGCTTACATATATTATTGAATTTATTTGATAATATTTGTGCCGAGCGCTCTTTCTGAATAAGGACTCGGTGTCCGCGAAATGGGCCTTACAGTTGGTATCAGAGAGAAAGGTTTTCCTTGCTGTGTAGGACTTGATTTCTTCTTTAAGATAAGTGTTAGAGCTTTAGTAACCCCTCTCTTTTCTTGGTTACATAATGGTCCTTACTAGAGGAGGAGCTAATACGAATAACACCAAGGCAGCTAACACCCAGACGGGTAACACTGAGGTAGGATTTACCGGGGTTGTGATTCCGAGAAGGAGAAGAAGTGGACTAACTACCCAGGGCCCTACAGTTTCCCAAGTTAACACCCCGTCTGTGAGCAACATCATGCGTGGGGTGAACCAAGGACCAGACATCATCGTCGGGGAAGAGTGGAACAAGGGGGTCTTTCATAGTTTAACCCTAGCATACCGGTTATCACCACTTCAGCAGGAGTAACATCGAGTGTCTGTGCCTCCAATGACCACAAGTTGGACAGATTAAGACTTTCTCACCCACCGGTGAGTACTTTCCCAACCGTTTCTGTGCAACTTCAGCAAGCATATGTGCCACCGGCTAGTCAGTTTTTCAATCGACCACAGACATCAGTGTTTTCCTCCACACCATTAAGTTTTACACCTCAGCCAACGGTTCTACCTCCACCACCGCCTAGATCTGATACTTTTGTAGCACCTGGCTACACCTATCCGCAGCAGACTCACCCTCAACAGCAGGTTCAGCAACCTCAACCACAGTATCAGAATGCTCCACCGGTTCAGCAGCCGATACAACATCATCGGTTTGGGGGCTACGACAGACAAGTGGATTGGTACGATAAAATGAAGAAGCACAGGCTGCCAGAATTCTTTGGAAATGTTGAGCCAGCAGCAGCAGATTTATGGATTCGTGGGTTTGAGAGGACGTGCAAGAATGTGAAGGCTCCAGAATCCGAGTGGGCTCATTTAGCCATATCCTTGTTGGCAGGGAATGCATAAAGTTGGATGGAAGCTTATGAGCAAGTTAATCCGAGGATCACGGATTGGGCAGTGTTTAAGGACCTATTCTACAAGGAATACTTTCCTAGAACAGCACAGAATGCTAAGGCTAATGAATTTCTGAGTTTGAAACAAGGAAGATACACTACGGTGACTCAGTATTCCCAAAAATTCCATGAATTAGGCAGATTCTACCCCGAAATCATGAGGAGCGAAGAGAAGAAGATTGACAAGTTCATGGAAGGATTGTCACATGAAGTGGCAAAGGGCATGCTAGGAGATAGACCCACTAGCATGGCGAGCGTCATGGATAGAGCTTTGATTGCGGAAAGATTTGCCAGTAGACAGACGGTTGTAGTTGGAGATAAGAGGTCTTTTTCGAATTATCAAGGAAGTAACATAGGAGCACCACAGCAAAATGTTAAGAGGACAGGAAATCCGGCTATGAAGAGTTCAGCAAGTGGGACGCCATCAGTTTGTGCTAAGTGTAACAAGACACATACAGGAGAGTGCATGGCAGGTAGCTTGAGTTGTTTCCACTTCGGGGAAGTGGGACATTACTCGAGGGCGTGTCTTAAGAAGCTCTCTCAAGGAAATCAGGCAGGGGGACGAGGTAACCAGCAGGGTAATCATGCTATGGGCAGCAGACCAGTTCGTGTCTTTGCAGCGGATGCAGAACCGGAAGAGTTAGATGACCTTGTGGTGACAGGTACTTTTCAGTGTTTGTGTTTATTATAAATATTTAATATGATATAGCGCGCATATGATATTACATATTTGTACTTAAATTGATTCACTTGTTAGGTACCATAATCATAGACAATCTAGCAGTTTCAGCTCTGTTTGATACTGGAACTTCAGGGACTTTTGTTTCCTCTAAGATAGCTAAGAAGTTGAACCTACCTCTTAAGGAATTGGAGAGACCTTTGAGTATAACCACACCTTTGGGCAGAGTTACTAGATGTGCTCAAGTCACACCCCAAGTTGATATCAGAGTTGGGACTTACAAGTGCCATCATGCCTTGACCATGTTGGATTTCTCAGACTTTGATGTTATCCTGGGTATGGACTGGTTGTCCAAGAATTACGTCTACTTGGATTGTAGAGGTAAGAGGGTGATATTTAAGGCCCCAGGGAAATCGGCTAAGACGTTTCTGGGTAACGTATACAAGCCTAGCAAGGGTCGTTATCCGATTATCTCAGCAGTTAAAGCCCTAAAAGCTTTGAAGAGGAGTTGCCAGGGTTTCGTTGTTTATGCATTAGATAAGGAAAAGCATAGGCCCGAGTTAGGAGAGACTCGTGTAGTTAAGGACTTTCCTGAAGTTTTCCCGGAAGAATTGCCAGGACATATGCCTGATAGGGCCAGAGAGTTCGAGATTGAATTGATTGCCGGAGCATTATCAGTGGCTAAAGCACCTTATAGGATGGCACCAGAAGAGTTGAAAGAGTTGAAAACTCAGCTGAAGGAGATGCTAGAGAAAAACATCATCCAGCCAAGTACATCACCATGGGGAGCACCGGTCTTGTTTGTGAAGAAGAAATATGGGAGTATGCGTTTGTGCATCGACTATAGGGAGTTGAATAAACTGAAAATCAAGAATAAGTATCCCTTACCAAGGATTGATGATCTGTTCATTCAGTTGCAAGGTAAGAAGGTGTTCTCTAAGATTGATCTTAGGTCCGGTTATCATCAGTTAAAGATCAATGTGTCAGATATACCTAAGACAGCCTTCAGTACGAGATATGGACATTATGAGTTTTTGGTTATGCCATTTGGACTCACTAATGCTCCATCGAAGTTCATGGACTTGATGCAAAGAGTTTTCATGCCTTATCTCGATAAGTTTGTGATAGTTTTCATAGACAATATCTTGGTATACTCTAAGGATGAGAAAGAGCATGAAGAACACCTAAGGATAGTTCTACAGACCTTAAAGGAGAACAAATTGTATGCCAAGTTTTCTAAGTGTGAGTTTTGGTTGGACCAATTTAGTTTTCTTGGGCATATAATTTCTAGAGAAGGCATTAAGGTGGATCCAGCAAAGATAGAAGCCGTTTCTAAGTGGCCTAGACCGACATCAGTAACGGAGATAAGAAGTTTGTAAAGGATTTCTCTAAGATAGCTACACCTCTCATGAGGCTTACTCAAAAGAATGTTAAGTATGAGTGGACCAATGAATGTGAGGAAGCATTTCAGACTTTGAAAGAAAAGTTGACCACAGCACCCGTGTTAGCATTACCAGAAGTTTTTGATAATTATGATGTATATACGGATGCATCGGGTCAAGGTTTGGGTTGTGTTTTGATGCAATCAGGGAAGGTAATTGGTTATGCATCTAGGCAGTTAAATGCGCATGAGAAGAATTACCCTACACACGACTTGGAGTTGGCAGCAGTGGTGTTTGCTCTGAAGCTTTGGAGACACTATTTGTATGGTGTCAAGGTGAGGATCTTCACGGATCATAAGAGTCTTAAGTTCTTCTTTACTCAGGAAAATCTGAACATGAGACAAAGAAGATGGTTGGAGTTCGTGAAAGATTACGACTTGGACATTCAATACCACCCGGGTAAAGCTAATGTTGTAGTTGATGCGCTTAGCCGGAGAGCGGTTAATGCTATCACTACCTTGCAAGAAGTCGTAGATCAGTTGGATAGGATGCAGATTCAAGTGATTGAAAGGAAGGGTGAAGCTCAGAATTTGGCGCCATTGATGGCAAGGTCAGATTTGCTAGATGAGATTTGGGCTAAGCAAGATAAAGACCCGGTGTTGATTAATTTGAAGTGAGTGGCTCGAGAGAAGCCTACAGTGGGTTATCAGTTGGACAAGAGTGGTCATCTTTGGTACGGAGACCGTTTGTGTGTGCCCGATGTAGATGGCCTAAGGGAGAAGGTTATGGATGAAGCTCATAAGATTGCTTTTGCGGTACATCCAGGAGCCACTAAGATGTATAGAGATCTCAAGGAGAGATATTGGTGGCCTGGTATGAAGTTAGGGATCGCAGAGTTTGTGGAAAGATGTGATACATGCCAGAGAGTGAAAGCAGAACACAGAAGACCAGGAGGTTTGTTGAAACCCTTAGAGGTACCGGAATGGAAATGGGAGAATATCACGATGGATTTCATCACCGGTTTACCTAAGACTAAGGGCGGTCATGACATGATTTGGGTGATTGTGGATAGACTTACAAAATCAGCCCATTTCTTGCCATGTAAAGTGGACATGCCTATAAAGAAGTTCGCTACTATGTATATCGACAATATATTGAAGCTTCATGGTGTGCCTCTATCTATTGTATCCGACAGGGACAGTAGATTTATCAGTCGCTTCTGGAAGGGTTTGCAGAAAGCTTTTGGAACGAAGACTGATCTATGTACAGCGTTTCATCCGCATACGGATGGGCAGTCAGAGAGAACAATTCAGACTCTTGAGGATATGCTTAGAGCTTGTGTTTTGGATGCCGGAGGATCATGGATAGATTACCTCAATTTGGCCGAGTTTTCTTACAACAATAGTTACCATGCTAGTTTGGGAATGCCACCTTTTGAGGCCTTGTACGGTAGGAAGTGTAGGACTCCACTCTATTGGGATGAAGTCGGAGAGAAACATATCACAGGGCCGGAGATGGTTCAACAAGCCAAGGAGAAGATCGAGGTGATAAGGAAGAATTTGAAAGCCGTGCAAGATCGTCAAAAGAGTTGGGCCGATGTTAGAAGAAGACCGCTAGAGTTTGAGGTCGGGGATAGAGTTTACCTCTGAGCGTCTCCAATGAAGGGTGTCAAGAGGTTCGGACAGAAAGGAAAGCTAAGTCCAAGGTACGTAGGACCTTTTGATGTCATCGAAAGAGTTGGGAAGTTGGCTTATAGGCTACGGTTACCCGAATCGATGTCTAGAGTCCACAATGGCTTCCATGTATCGATGCTTAGGAAGTGTCTATCTAAAGTGGACGTGGAATCTGAGATTGATCCAGAAGTTTTGCAAGATAATCTTTCATACGTGGAGAAGCCGATAAAGATTCTGGATAGGAAGGAAAAGATGATAAAGAGGCGAGTGATCCCGTTAGTGTTAGTGCAAAAGAGCAATCATGCACCGACAGAAGCCACTTGGGAAATGGAAGCGGACATGTTCAACGAGTTCCTAGAGTTCCCTCATCTACCAGGTACGATCTAGTTTCGAGGATGAAACTCCTCTTAAGGGGGGAGGAATGTAATATCCCGATTTTTCTAAAAGGGCATCCTTGTCTTTTCACGAAAAATCTGAATATTTAGTTTTGTTTTAAAGGATTAAAAGAAAAAAAGAAAACAAAAGGAAAATGATTGATTGGATTTAATTAATAAGGAATAATTAGATTTAATTGGGATTATAAAAGGAAAACTAATCCTAAATTAACCTAGTTGTTTTACGTAAAAATCATCAAGAGAGGCGCAAGTTTTAAGAAAAAGAAGAGAAGAGGATTTCGAATTGCGAAGCTAAACCGTTGCTCTTTTCAACAGACATCTCAAGAGAGAAAGGATCACCGCGAGACGAGGATCGTTTCGTTATCAACAATCCCTAAATACGTTAACGTAAGTTTTCCCTCATCGTTCTTGATATTAGGGTTTGTTCATCATCGTTGTTTAGCTGCATTTTTCTGAGTTTAAACATCGTAGTGATCGTCTTTGGAATGATAGTTTATAGGTTTGGAGTTAAAGGTTTAACCTTTTCAGGGCGTTGGTAGCGTGGATTGTAGTAGCTCGCAAATTAAGGTAACATGATGTTCTTATCGTATAATTAAGGTGTCATAAAGTTGTAGAGCAATTTGTATGTTTATTTTCATGGTTTTGAATCTGTTTTGGTTGGAGTTTGGGTTGGAAATCGCGTTTACGCAGTTGCAGATTTTCTGGGTATATCCCAGGCAGACGGGCGTCTACAGAAGGGCAGACGGGCGTCCGCGGTAGCGGAAGCTCAAACGGGCGTTTGGGGTACTTCGGACGGGCGTTTGAGGGGTCAGTTTAGATACAGGATGTGGCTGAATTTCACGGACGGGCGTCTGGGGGTTGGTGGACGCACGTCCAAGTCAGACGGGCGTTCACATGGGGTCAGACGGGCGTTTGACCTGTTTATCTCGCTTTTCACTGTTTTTCGTGTCACCATATGAATTCCCTAAAAATATGAAGTGTGGGACCGTCGAAAGCTTTGGATTTGCCTTATGCTTCGATAAGCTAGGGTTTATCGATGTCTGTGTATGTGCTAGGTTTGGTTTGAGTCTAGTGGTCTTAGGTAGAGGGAGTAGACTGTTAGGTGAGCCTTTTGTGTGAATTAACTTAGGTGGCTAGTTAAACATCTAATCAAACATATGTTCTAGATTAACAATCTTAAACATCATGCAATGCTTGGTAAGGCATAGTACAATATCGCGATGTGTTCTCTGACCAGACAAAGTAGACTGTACCCACGCCGGTCAATCGATTGGCTAGATAAAGTGTCTGGTACATTCTGCCGGTTATCACACTATCGGGACCCAGATATTTCCGGGGCTACTAGAGCGTGTCTCTAAGTATGTTGCACCCAGTTGTCCTGGTACATCCTATTACTTGGCGTAGTGCCATTGTTATTCATGATGTAACAAACTTGAGCTAAGCTAGATACCTTTGGAACCTCATGTTATGGTGTGAACATAATATGATAGTTAGTTAGGATTAATAACGGAAAGTATTAATAAAAGACGGCGTTGCTTTTATTTCTTTATGAGACTGACGTTGTACGATCTTCTACGCGTTACTAAGTACTTATGTACTTACCCCGTTACTTTGTGTTTGTCTTTCTCTTTCCCCAAAGAAGATGAACAGGTTGCTAATGCTGATGAGTTCTTTGATGAGGATGTGTGAGATGGAGCCCTTGAAGACTTAGTTCTTTTAGTTTGATTTTTCTTTCAATAATGTTGTTGATTTAGTTTCAAACAATGTTGTCTTTCTTTTGGATAGTTCCGTTTGAATTCTTTTGGATTTAACGTTGGATGTTTAGTATTCTTTATTGGATTTAGTTTTACAGCATTGAAAACCGTGTGTCCGATCTTTTGCTTTTCCCGAGTCGTTTTATCTTCCGCGTCGTTTAGTTCCGATGTATGAGGTAAGGTTTACATATATTATTGAATTTATTTGATAATATTTGTGCCGAGCGCTCTTTCCGGATAAGGACTCGATGTCCGGGAAAGAGGCGTTACAGCTTTCTTCATCTCCCACATGCGTGAACTTCATTGCACATGATGATTTTTCAGTTGCTTTAAAGTAATTTGAAGAAGGATCAAAATTTGGGGATACTCAACATGAAAGAGATGACCACAGACTAAAACCACCACAAAGATTCATAAAAAGATAAAGAACTCGTATCCAATAGGAAATAAATAATAAGTTACAAAATAATATTAAATGAGTGTATGAGAGTGAAAAGTTAAGCTCTTATAAGCAGACTATATCAAAAGAATGAAAAGAGGGAGGGGGTATCACCTGCTTCCATGGTGGCATCATTTGAAAGTGCCACCATGATCCAAATCATCAACATGATCATCATGATAAGCTACAAAGTATATCCCTTTAGCATCATACAGGACAAACTAAGTACCTTGTAAGGATAGGAAACCAGAGCCTGTATATATCACAAGCTATGGTTGCACATGCATGCCTGTATCCTTTAGATCATGATCCAAATCATCAACATGATCATCAGGCGATTACCACGAAATAATCAACTTTCAAATATCTGTGCAATTCTTGGACTTTTTATAGTGAAACCTCAAAGAATCATTCACTCACCAATATCAATCTTTCTAAATTTGTTTTTGTAATCACAAATCATATTAGATTGTTTTCACATAAATCTTCAATACATCAAATTCTATATATACAACATTTTAAACTAATTAAGAATATAGTCTTAATAAAAAGTTCTGCAAAAGTTCAAGGATATAATAAGCTCAAACTACCAAAGACTTAGGAAATTACATTCAGCATAGATGGATTTCAATCACCTTAATTGTACCCTTCTGATGAACATAATATACTTCTTCACAAGTATTGCAGTAAAGCCGTGATGGCTGTGCTGATATATATTTCATGTAGCGTCCGGATTATGAATGTGGAGAAAATTGTGCTTCAAATAAATCATCCCAGGTAATCAATCTGCTAAGTAACCCATGATATTTTGTGAGGAATTACGCCAAAAGACTATCAAAAGTAAGAATTATATGCATATTGACATATATGAAGTAAACTCTTTATCCCTTTTCCTAGTTTTAATTAATAAACATAAAAAGATCCATTTAAAAAAAAAAAAATTTGTGAACTGAATAGCTCCATCTTACCAACTTCGTCAATGATAAACATATCGGTATCTTCCTTAACCTATTAAGAACAAGTATTAAACATGACCCTTTTAGTCAAAAAAAATATGATCCTCATGAAAGTCAGCATAGTGAAACACTCAACTTACCTCATATTCAAGCAAAACTAGCGATTCAAATTATGCTACATCCACTATATGCCTTTCGACTGTTTGCCAACAATGAGTCGAGATTCTCGACTGCCAATAAAAAAAATAGTGAATGACAGCAACCTAAACTCACCCAACACGTCTAAATGATCAAGCACATGCACCTCATGCAAAACAAAAAGGAACGTTGTGATCAGAAAAGCAGCACTTGGAACAAAGTATAGATGCACTAATCCTAGGTTCCATTTATTTCCTTCTCAACTACAATGTTATCAAGAACTGACGCGTTCTAAGGGTTGAGGATAGCCTGCAGGGAATGTCCTACTCTCTGTTCATTGTTGAGTGAATTGAACAAAACATCTTACAATGTTAATCACAGCAATAAATTCCACTTTAGAAGCTGAATATGATGAGATATGAAACTTAGACAACCATGATACACTAAATTAGAAAACCTAAAGTTTAAGCTGGAAAAAGGCAAAACTTAAGCATGCTGTACAACTTCAAGCAAGATCCAGGAACAGAGTACTTGGAAGTTAACTGACGATGCTGGATCTCATCTATTAATTAATCCGGACCGTATTCCTTTGTGACAATCGAATCAAGGCTAAAAACCTAGAATAAGATGTGAAACAGGGGGTTGTTTTGTGTATTTTTAGACTGAGCTCTCGAGTTATTTCTATTGAGTTGCCTACGTATCCAATGACTGTATTGGAATCAAGTCTTCGTAGTTCCTTAGGGTTGTTTATATAGGGGATGATTTATCCCATTCATTGTCCTGCAAGGAATTATATTAGTATTATTATTTCCCCTAAGGATTAATACACGTAAATCCCTACAATTTAGGGATAATTATGGACGGATTTGACCGTCAGGATCAGAGTCTTTATGATTCTTTGAAATTACTAGCCGAACTTATCCGACCTTGCATTTTGAAATTACTAGCCGCCAGGTGGCAGCCTATTAGTTCTGATATCATTACTTTTCCAGGTATCGAGGCGTTTTTCCCTCTTTCCCATAACAGACGTCGTTCCATGTCTAGGAGGGATTATAACCCCTGTCTCATCAAAGCCTCTCCCACTTCTTCTTCTTTTACTATTAAAATGAATATTTGAGGCATTTCTTCAAGACTCTTCTGCATTTTACAAGTAAGCTTCCTTTTTTCTTTCAGAGTTTGTCTTATTCTCTTCTTATCTTTCCTCTCCAGTTGATGAGGGTTGATTTGCAACTAGTAGTTCAATTGAACGGGAATTTGAATCCCAATCCGAGTCTGAAGGGGAATTCTGTCAATCTAGGGTTCAATTAGAAACCCCTGCTTCTAATCCTATCTCTGATCGCAGTGAAATTGAGTAGTTAGATGTATATTCCCCGCCTATTAACTCATCTAGGCCTCACTCCCATTTCAGGTTTACCTCTTAAACCAAAGTCTTAGAGAGCACATGACTGCGAACAGCCGTAGGTTGTTTTAGGGTCAATTCCAAGCTTCAATAGGATGATCACATACAGATCTGCAACTAATATGGAATCGACATGGACCAATATTCTCCTCGTCTTCCTGGTCCTCCAAACCGGTATGCTCATTAGCCCTCAGAGGGGTATTGTACTGTGTATAAGGAGCAGTTCGCCTGTGGCCTTAGGGTCCCTTTCTGTCTGGCCTTTTTGGCCGTTCTCCAACATTACCATCTAGGATCTACCCAAATCGCCCCTAACGGAGTTAAGACGATCATCGGCTTTGCGATCTGGTGTAGATGTATAGACACCGAATTCTCCGTAGAGTTGTTTAGGACCTTCTACCAACACATGAAGGTTAGAAACCATAGCGGGTGGTGTTGGTCCCAGAGAAGGGTAAAACTATAGTCAGGGGGGTGAATGACTATAGTGGAGTTTCAAAAAATTTTCTTGTATTTAAAAGCTTTTGGGTAGCGGATAAGTCCCTTCTTACTAACTTATTTCAAAGTAATTTCAGCAATCAATAGATATATGATATAGTATAAGCAATTAAATGAATGCAGTAAGGTAATTTGCAGAAAGTAAATTGACACAAGGCTTATAGTGGTTCAGGGTGGTGTAATCCCTTAATTCACTCTTCTCATGTGATGATTGGAGGAATTCACTATTGGTTTCACAGTTACAATAGTACGATTGACCTTAACTTCCCAAGCTTCACAATCTACAAGACTATCACTCTTTGACTGCAACAGCTTCAGTGACTCAGTCTCTTCCACTCCTCCTTGGGATCAAATCCTTCAGCAGCTATCACAAACACAACTCCTTCTCAGATGCCTCTGATTCAGTTGCTTGATTGATGTGAATTGGATTCACAAACTTGTTGATCAATCTCAATGCTTGATGTTTGATTTGTGGCTCTTAGATATGAGTTGATCACTGGATATTTCCTTTTTTCACAAATAGAAGATTTCACTTTGACAGAGTTTCTGCTCAGATTTTTGATCGTTCACTTTTTTTCTCTTTCTGTCAATGTCTTCTATTTATAGCCTTGATTATTCTTGATTTGCATTTCCGTCCGTTGGCTATATTAATGATGGGAATAATACTTGATTTTATTCTTGATTCCCCCTTAATTGCATTCTCCTTGATTTTAGTGATCGGATTTTTCTTCAAACGTTTACCATAAGATCTGTCCTTGATTGATCCTTTATTGATTGTGCATTTAATGCTTGATCTTCTGTATCTTCCTCTTATTTCAATAATCTGATCGAGTAAGGTTTACTCAGCCGTTCTCTGAACGGTCAAGTGACCCACCTGACTTTGCCGCTTAGATCTTCTTTAACTGCTTTGTCTTCACTCAGCCGAAATTCAGTTCACTTTTCCGATTCATTGTTTCCTTCATTCTTTAAGTTCAGAGGAGAATCCTTGTACTTCACTGATCCTTGTTTTGAGTGAGATCAGTGTGCACCATATTTAAACATTGAGCTTCATTACTTGAAACATGACTTAGACTTATCCAAGGTCATCACAGACTTTCTTGGTTATAAGTTAGACCATAATGTCTTCATTGCTTATCTACTGGTGCTTGGCTAGCTTCACTCTGCCGAATTTCTGTTTCACTTTTCCGTCCTACCAACTAGTACAATACTTGTCTGTCTCAACTTATACAACATGTCAGACTCTAAGTAAGACTTATACAAAGAATTCTAACTTATTTCAGGCTTGCTATAACAGCTAGTATGGCCATCATCAAAACATAATAAAATGTTCCTAACAATTTCCCCCTTTTTGATGATGCCAAAACCCTCATAAGCCTGAACATAAGTGTAACAAATTTTTCAATGATAATTATTTACAGAATAGAACTCAAAAATTTTATTCATCCATTTAAGGGCAATAAGATATGCATCCTTTTTATTCAAAAACAAAGGCCAATAGAAATAATTCAATTCAATTTGCATAATTTGCATAAGGTCTACTTCTTTATTTCTTCAAACCTGATGCCTTTGCCTTTGATGCCTTTGCCCTTATCTATTGGGATTTCCTTCTTTCCACTGGAGCTTTCAGTTTCAGGCTTTGACCTTCCTCCCCCTTTTTGGTATCACCAAACCGTTCTTCAAGAGTCCTGATTGCATCTTCAGATTCAGGGAGAGGACCATATCTTTTCTCCAGTATTTTGTTGGTTGCCTCACTAACTTTGAGTAGAGGTTGAGTTGCTTGCCAGAGTGCTCCATGACCGCATCCAGATGCTGAATTTGATGAGTGTGAGCATTTAGAGTGTCCACCAAGGGTTTGAGATTGTTGTCAATCTTTTCAGCAAGAAATTCAAGATTGGTTTGGACATGGTAGGGAATATGATGATGTAAATTGCAGAGCAAGTTTCCCTATTTTTCCATGACCTTATCTTGTACCTTGATATGACTGATGAAGGCTTCAATCTTGTGGTTGAGGGAGGTTGGTTCACTCCTTAACGCAGCTTTCAGGTTTTGTCTGCTCTGATATTGCTTTTCCATGTCTACAATCAGTGGTTGAATATCCAGATTGAAGGTCCTCCCTGGATCAATTTCTTCTGGTGCCACTTCAACATGCTCATCATCTTCGTCTACCTCCTCTTCTTCAACTTTATCGTCTTCCTCCTTCTCCTCTTTCTTTTCACTTTCTGCCTTTTCATCTCTTTCTTCCTCATTTGACTCATGGTCATTTAGAGGTTGCTCTGAAATGTTGGCTTTTTCATCAGCTGGAGATGCAGTTGTTCCCCCTTGGTCGATGATGAGGGAGTTGACAGGTTCAGCGGAGTGAGTTTGATCAGCTGGCTCACTCGGTTGTTTATCAACTTTGCTGATGCTCTTGAAGAGTACCTCTTGAAGTGTCAACTTATCATCAGAAATCTCCATGTTTTCTGGATTGGCTTCAAGGTGGTCACCCGCTGACTGCTCGTCTTCTGTCTCAGCTTCTTCCTCATCCATCTCTTCTTCTTCAGATGAAGTGAGAGCATATCCTTCCTCACCTTCTTCTAGATAGGTGATGTCCTCTTGTTGTTTTTCTTCCTCTGTTGCTGTATCATCACTGATTGTCACAGGTTCGTTCAAGTTGCTGGTACTAGTCACGGAGGTGTTTTCTTGTGCCTTCTGGGATCTGGTTCTTCGTCCTACTCCTGATCTGATACTTTCAGGTTGTTTCCTTTTTCTCCTGTCAGTTGATTTGGGTTTCATAGATGCCTTGATATAGATAAACATTACCTTAAACCTGTGTGGAGCCTACAGATTTGTGGGTTTCACTTTCAATGCGTCAAACAGGTGTTGAAGAGGGAACCCATATGATTTCCTCTCCCAGAAATAACCTTTCTTCTGCAACCCCTTGCTTGGTGCCGTAATGGACAAATCAATCTCCTTTTGAATCTGGTCTTTCATCCTATTGAATACAAATGTTGCCCAGTCAAATTTAGTACCTTCGTAGATGATCGCCATTAGTTTGACCCATAACTCAGTTAAGTTTTCCATCGACCCTTTTCTTCCTTCGATGTTTTTGGTGATAACCGGTGCAAATTCAGCAAACGGAAGTTTTAGTGATGATCTAGGGAGATTGTATGTTTTGCTGTTTTTCTTGGGGTTTTTGGCTATCTCAGCCCAGAATTTCTTGATGTCAACCGTCACAAACTTTACATTAGCCGGACCTATCATGGGTAGGTGAGGAATCTATTGAGAAGACCAAGCGTAACGACTACCTCTTTCCCAAAGATTGAACTTTTTATTCAGTCAACATCAGTTTTCTTTGTGCTGGGCACAAACTTGGCATTTTTCCAGAATGCAATCAGATTTTCATAGCAAATTCCTTTTATTGGGGGGTTTAGGAAGGTCATTAACCCCAGATTTGAACAGCAGTCAACCAAGCGTTGAGCTTGTGCATCATTGTCACAGAGAGAGAGGTAGTGTTCGGGTTTGAAAAACGATCTGGTGATGATTGATTTTTCATAGAATTTTTCAGTACGAGAGATTGTAGATGATGAAGCCATTTCTTTGATATTTGAGAAAAAGTTTTGATTTTGCAGTAAGAAATAGGGTTTTTAACTTGCAATAGAGTGTAAAGATTTCTGAAGAATCTCTAAGTATGGTTTATATAGGATAATTTTGGTAGTGTGAATGTGGTTTGAATGTGGAAGGATTTTACGACATAATGATGTGATTTTGTGTATATAAATCCCGATATTCGAGTGAAGTGGGGGGAGTCTATTGAGGTAAGTAATGATAGATCCCAGGAATCGAGGCGTTTGTAATTCGAAAAATAATATGGTTACCTCCATGATTGTTAATTGATCTCCACGTGTGAAATCTTTTATAGCATAATCCTTCATAACTTTTTTATTCTCCACGTGTATAAAAGTTGATTTTGTTCACACTATAATTTACCCATGACTCCAATCTTTATTTCGGTGGAGTGCCTTTGCTGGTCACTTAGCCGGTGAAGTGAATCTTTTTTTGAGCTGCTGTATTATACCGTTCCTAACAATCAGTGAAGTTAACTTCGCCGAGTACCAGTGCCTTACTTGCTACATCTCCTGTAATGGCAATGGTTTAAACAGCTGATGAAGTCACTTGGCTGATTACTCCAGTTAGCTGCTCTTTGGTACTTAGTCAATTTCAATCATTCCCAACTCAGTTCTTAACATGCTAAATCTTTCATGACTGAGTGGTTTAGTGAAAATGTTAGCCAATTGATCTTCAGTGGGAATTTATTTTAGGATGACATCTCCTTTTTCAACATGATCACTGATAAAATGATGTCTCACATCAATGTGCTTTGTTCTTGAATGCAACACTGGATTTTCAGTCATAGATATGGCACTTGTGTTGGCACACATGATTGGGATAGTCTTTTCTTCCACTCCATAATCCCTTAGATGTTGTCTGATCCAAAGTACTTGTGCACAACAACTGCCTGCTGCTATATATTCTGCTTCAACTGTTGATGTAGATATGGAGTTTTGCTTTTTACTGAACCAAGAGACTAGTCTGGTGCCTAGCATCTGGCATGTTCAGAAGTGCTTTTTCTATCAATCTTACATCCAGCATAATCAGAGTCTGAATATGATATCAACTTGAGTCCTCCATCTTTTGGATACCAAATTCCAACATTGATGGTGTTCTTCAGGTATTTGATTATTCTTTTGGCTGCTAGAAGATGTGATTCTTTTGATTGAGCTTGAAATCTTGCACATACTCCTACTGCGAATGCTATATCAGGTCTGCTTGCAGTTAGATAGAGTAGGGATCCAATGATTCCTCTATACATTTTCTGATCAACATCTTTTCCAGTTTCATCTTTTCTAAGAGTGACTCTTGCACACATTGGTATATCTATTGTGCCACTTGTATCCATACCGTACTTGTGTATTAAGTATTTTGTATACTTGGCTTGACTAATGAAGATACCATCCTTCATTTGCTTTACTTGAAGACCAAGAAAGTAATTTAATTCTCCCATCATGCTCATCTGAAATTTGCTCTTCATCAGGTTTGCAAATTTCTCACACAGCCTTTCATCCTCTGATCCAAAGATGATGTCATCAACATAGATTTGTACTAGCAATGTGCTTGTTCCTTCTTCTAATTTGAATAGGGTTTTATCTATAGTTCCCTTGTTGAATCCATTCTTGATCAGAAATTGTGATAGTGTTTCATACCAAGCTCTAGATGCCTGTTTGAGTCCATAAAGAGCTTTCTTGAGCTTGAATACTTTGTCTTCTTTTCCTTTGTGTTGAAAACCAGGAGGTTGTTCCACTTATACTTATTCTTCCAAAAGTGCATTCAGAAATGCACTCTTGACATCCATTTGATAGACTTTGAAGTCTTTGTATGCAGCAAAAGCTAGAAAGAGTCTGATTGCCTCCAGTCTTGCTACTGGTGCAAATGTTTCATCATAATCTATTCCTTCTGCTTGAAAGTAGCCTTTTCCAACTAGCCTTGCTTTGTTTCTGACAACTGTTCCTTGCTCATCCATCTTGTTTCTGAATACCCACTTTGTTCTAATGATGTTGGCTATGTCTGGTCTGTCAACAAGTTCCCAGACTTCATTTTTTTCAAATTCATTTAGTTCTTCTTGCATGGCTGTAATCCAATCTGCATCTTGGATTGCATCATCTATTGTCTTGGGTTCCACTTGTGATAGAAAACATGTTAGTATATGCTCTAGTTGTCTTCTGGTTCTAACTCCTGTGTGAATATTTCCAATGACTTGATCTTCAGGATGATCTCTTAGCCAAATTAGGTCAGGTTGAAGTTGTTCTTCATTTGGTGCTTCTGCAACTTCAGGTTCTGCATGAGCTTCAAGTTCCGGTGCTTCTTCTATTGTGTTGACATGTTGCTCATTTTGATTTTCAAAGTGATGATTCAGAATGGTATCTGGTATGGTTGTATTTGTATATACTTCCTTTTGTGCTTTTTCTTCTTTATCTTGTAGACTTTCACCATTTGTGTTTGGTTCATCAAATACTACATGTATTGATTCTTTAATCACTAACGTTCTTTTGTTGAGAACTCTGAATGCCTTGCTGGTGTCTGAGTATCCCATAAAGATTGCTTCAACAGCTTTTTCATCAAAGGTGTGTAACTGATTCCTGTTCAAAACAAAACATTTAGATCCAAGCATGTGTAAATGTGAAATGTTAGGTTTTCTTCCATTCCATATCTCATATGGAGTCATTCCATGATGTTTGTTGATGATTGATCTGTTTTGAGTATAGCATGCTGCGTTTGCTGCTATAGCCCAAAATCTCTTTGGTAAGCATGCTTCTGCAATCATTGTTCTGACTGCTTCTTTGAGAATTCTGTTTCTTCTTTCTACTACACCATTTTGTTGTAGAGTTCCTGCTGCAGATAATTGGTGTAATACTCCATTTTCTTCACAATAAGTTCTGATCACTTCATTTAGAAACTATGTGCCTCTATCTGATCTGATCTTGATAATCTTTAGTTCTTTCTCATTTTGAATTCTTCTTAGTAAATATGGCATCTTCTTGAGTGTCTCTTTCTTCTTGTTCATGAATATGGTCCAGGTGAATTTGGAGAAATCATCAACCACTACTAGAGTGTATTTCTTTCCACTTACATTTACTGGTGTGACTGGTCCAAACAGGTCCATATGTAATAGATGCAGAATTCTTGTTGTAGATTGACAGGGCTTTGACTTAAAGGAAATTTTGATTTGTTTCCGTTTCTGACATGCATCACAGAGACTTTCTTTCTTGAATGTAATCTCAGGCAATCCTTCAACTAACTTGTTCTTTGATAATGTGTTGATGATCTTGAAATTCAGATGGTTTAATCTTCTATGCCAAATCCAGCTGGTTGATTGTTTATTTTTGACAAACAAACATGTTTCTTCTTTAGCTGTTTTCCAATCCACCACATACATGTTGTCTTCCCTTTTTCCTGTAAGAACTACTGTGTTGGTTTGGCTGTGAATCACTTTCCATCCTTCCTTGTTGAAGTGCACATTGTAGCCTTTGTCACAGAATTGGATGATGCCCTTCAGATTGCCACATTTTGAATTCTCAAATTGTTCTTGAGCATTATGCCTTCCCCCTTAATATTTCCAGGTTTTTCTTTGCCTCCAAATGTGACTTTGGGTCCATCAAAAGCTTGGAAACCAATGAGCCATCCTTTGTTCCCTGTCATGTGTCTGGAACATCCACTGTCTATGTACCAGACATCCTACAAAACAAATTAATTAAGTTTAGGTACCCAACACCGTTTGGGTGCATACCTGTTAGCAGTCATGCCTCCTACTCCAAGTGTATATCCAAATGATCTTCTTTTTGGATAGTTGTTGGTCCCTTGGAAAGGCTAACACAAGTTTAGAGGGGGGCGGGTGAATAAACTTGTCACCAAAAACTTTCCTAAAACTGAAAAAGCCCCAGGAACTAAGTTATTGCCAAACTCAAACTGATACTCAGCTCAGTTTTGTTCCTGTCCTTTAACTTGTGCGGAGTTCAGCTAACTCAACTGAGTATAAGTCAATACTGACTTATATTTAGTCTTGTTAACTGGCAGCGGACATAACTAGCCTTTGTGCAATAGATGTGTCAATAAAAATCTAGACCTTCTATGTATCAGTTCTGTGCTGACTCAGTGTTTGCTGAGTGATAATGCAACAAATAAAACAAACACAAGTGCATAAAGTAAATCAACACAAGATTTGTTTATGGAAGTTCCGGGTGGTGTAATCCCGTACGTCTCCCCTTCTCCAGTGGTGTAGGAGGTATCACTAGAATCTTGAGATAACCGTTACAAAATCCTAGCACAATGACAGTCCTTCACGACACCTTAGTTTCACTGTCTACACAAAATGAAGAAAGGTGAGATTGCTCCCTTCACTCTGCACACTGATCTTTCAGAGGTGGAATTGCTCATTCATCAGCTCACCACTAACACAAACACAGTCCGCAGACTGCACCAACAGTTGTGGCAACCAAGTTGCAACCATATGAAGAAATGTGGAATTGCTCTCTTCAAACTATGCACAGCCAACCCTTTTTCACAAGGGTTAGGTTTAGAATTAATCAAGAGATTAATTCAGTGAGCTGTCTGATTCTTCTGAATCTGACTTTGTATCTCCAAGATGCCTTCTTTCCCTTTTAATGGGTTACTGGATCTTTCATTGAAATCTTCAAGGCAATTCCGTTGGCTTCCCCTTTTCTAGATATATATAATCTGATTTTCTGGATCTGGATATTTGGATATGTGCTTGTAAAGCTCTTTTTATGATCCTTCTCTGTCTCTTCCTTCAAGTGATTCTCTTATGTATTTATAGGGGTGATGTAACGGTCACTAGCTCTTGTAGCCGTTACACTTGTCATTTAGCCAACGTTCATATGTACGACCTTTGTCATATTGTTAATTCAAATTCAACAAGGCCTTAAGACAGTTTTCTACTCTACTTCAAAACCGAGTACCTTGTATACTTAACATCTTACTTTAATTGACTAAGTCGAGTACACCATTCAGTTTCTTCTTTTCCTGGTAACTGATAATCTTTGTCCTTAAGATTATTCAGTTTTACATGATCTATAGTTCAGATTTAGGTCACCACAGACTTGCCTGAATCCTGACTTATAGTCACGACTTAATCAGCTTCTAACTGAGTTTGCCACCTCAGATTTTCAGTCTTCTGTAACTGAGTCTGTGTCCCTCAGTTCCTCAGTCTTCTAGATAAGCCAACTGATTATGTGACCCTCAGCGAACTTATCTTCTTCAGTTCTTGCATAAGCGAGTTTGAACCCTCGATTCTTCATGTGCATACTCAGTATTCTTGTTGTGACTCGGTCTTCTTGTTGTGACTCAGTTTTCTTGTTGTGACTCAGTTGTTCGCGTAGTTCCTATTCTATTACAATGCTTATCTGAAACAACCTATACAAGGTTCAGATTCTAGATAGAACTTATACATTTTCTCTAGACCATTTCTTGCTTCTTTTTCCATTATGCACTATAACAGTTAGTTATGACTTCATCATCATGGGTTGTAAGTGATTTGTCTAATTACGTGACGAATCATCTTCAAAACATAAATAATATTTCCAACAATAGTTAAAATCATCAACTTCATATGTATAAGGCATGGCAGAATAGCTTCTAATATTTCCACTGAAGGTATTCTAATACTTTTCTCTACTTTTTGGTGCATTTGCATCCTTCTTTACCTTCCAATATGCAGTGGGAAACCTTTGCTGCTTCATGTGTCTATGAACATACCTTGATTGACCTTTCTTAAACACATGATGCACATCATGGTATGGTTTCTTCTTTTATTTTGGAGGTGCAACATTCCAATCATCCTCTGAAGGATAAAGTCTTCCTTTACCTTTCGGTAGGTCTTTGTTTTTGGTTGACTTGAATGATGGTTTAGTCTGCTGTTTTACTGCACTAGGTTTTGACTTCACCGGTGCAGGATGAGTGGTTGAAACTATGGTCTTTTCTTTTCCGAATTTTGGTCCAATGTTGGTCCTGGATTCAGAATTGTGTTGCCCATTGTTTCTTATCTCATCCTGATTGTTGTAGCCAAGACCAGATCTGGATCCAAACCTTCTTGGAGGTTTTTAAGATGGTGCATTTAGTGGTCGTTGTGGTGTTTTTAGCTGCTGAATGGATTTTCTCGGTGATCTATTAGCGGTGGATGAGTTATCATCTGCTGCTCTTTGATTAGGTGAGTCCATCTCCTTCGTAGCTTGTTCAGCCTTCAATTTGTCTAGTTGTTCCTTCAACTTTTATTTTCTTTTCTTATATCCTTACATTCCTTTTCCAGAATTTCATGATTCATCTCAATTTCATCAAATTTAGTCATGAGATTTTGGACTAGGGCTGCTGGATCTAATGGGAGAATAGAAGATTGTGTAGTGTTAGATGTGGATGCATTTGATGAAGAGTAAGAGCTAGATGTTACCTCGGTTTCATCAGATTCTTTGGCCATTAGACACAGACTTGTTTTCTCAATTCTGAGCTATCACCTTCATCTTCATCTAACTCTTTGGTCATGAGACATAGACATGCTTTTTCATTTTCTGAGCTATCTTCTTCATCACTATTATCTGAGTCATGTCAGCCCAAGCGTCAGATGGTAGCTGGAATGTTTTCTGCTTATGACCAATATGCCCTTCATCAGCTTTTGTTTAGAGGACAGTTTTCTCAGGATTCAGCATTGAGAACTGACTCGGCCTGCAAAATTTTAAATTTTCTTCGGTACCCATATCTTTTTGGATCCGGCTGGATTAGTTATTGAAGTATTATTTCCAATTTCTTCGATGAGAGAATTAAGCTTTCTCATTTCTTTTCTAGATAAACCATTACGCTCAATCTTAGTTGATTTCACAACGATTCTTTTAGATTTATCGATCTTAATTTCCTTGTGTAATCCACTAGATCTTCCAGTAGCTTGATGTCTGGAGTTTGTACTCTTTGAAATCTCAAGACTGGGTAGGGATGAGGAATTATCATTGCTTTTGTCAAATTCTCTAGACATTAATCTTTCAGCAAGATTTGACATCTCAGTTTCAAGAAATTCATTCCAATCTTTTGCTTTGTCAAGTTCTCTGTCTTTTAATTTCAGTTCCAACTTAAGTTTTTCAGTTAACTTGAAAAGATCAGTGTTTCTCTTACTGAGTTCAGCAAATGATAACGGAGTTGAATAATGTACCTTTTCTGGATGGTTTGATACAGTTTTAAGATTTGACTGTACATTCTCTTGTTGCTCTAATGAATCTTCTATGTCAATAGTAACATGCAACAACTTCTTTTCTTCTTCTTCTTCTGAGATATCTCTTAGTGATGGAAATCTTCTGGATTCCTTTATTGAAGTTTGTATCCACATCATCACTGAGTTGAGGTTCTGGATTTGTATGAGAGTTTGTAGCACTGAACCTTTCAAATATTTGATCGTGAAAATCAGATACATTTTCCAAACAGTTAGTCATGGGGTGAGTAAGCCAACTTTTAATTCTAGATGTAGTCATTGAAATCAAATTAAGTGCTTTTACAACTGATACAGTGAGGGGTCTTCAACAACTGGTTTATAAGATATCTTTGGATCTCTTCGAACTAGAAGAACCGCTCTGATACCAATTGTTGGTCCCTTGGAAGGGCTAACACAAGTTTAGAGGGGGGGTGAATAAACTTGTAACCAAAAACTTTCCCAAAACTGAAAAAGCCCCAGGAACTGAGTTTTTGCCAAACTCAAACTGATACCCAGCTCAGTTTTGTTCCTGTCCTTTAACTTGTGCGGAGTTCAGCTAACTCAACTGAGTATAAGTCAATACTGACTTATATTTAGTCTTGTTAACTGGCAGCGGATATAACTAGCCTTTGTGCAATAGATGTGTCAATAAAAATCTAGTCCTTCTATGTATCAGTTCTGTGTTGACTCAGTGTCTGGTGTTTGCTGAGTGATAATGCAACAAATAAAACAAACACAAGTGCATAAAGTAAATCAACACAAGATTTGTTTATGGAAGTTCCGGGTGGTGTAATCCCGTACGTCTCCCCTTCTCCAGTGGTGTAAGAGGTATCACTAGAATCTTGAGATAACCGTTACAAAATCCTAGCACAATGACAGTCCTTCACGACACCTTAGTTTCACTGTCTACACAAAATGAAGAAAGGTGAGATTGCTCCCTTCACTCTGCACACCGATCTTTCGGAGGAGGAATTGCTCATTCATCAGCTCACCACTAACACAAACACAGTCCGCAGACTGCACCAACAGTTGTGGCAACCAAGTTGCAACCATATGAAGAAATGTGGAATTGCTCTCTTAAAACTATGCACAGCCAACCCTTTTTCACAAGGGTTAGGTTTAGAATTAATCAAGAGATTAATTCAGTGAGCTGTCTGATTCTTCTGAATCTGACTTTGTATCTCCAAGATGCCTTCTTTCCCTATTAATTGGTTACTGGATCTTTAATTGAAATCTTCAAGGCAATTCCGTTGGCTTCCCCTTTTCTAGATATATATAATCTGATTTTCTGGATCTGGATATTTGGATATGTGCTTGTAAAGTTCTTTTTCTGATCCTTCTCTGTCTCTTCCTTCAAGTGAATCTCTTGTGTATTTATAGGGGTGATGTAACGGTCACTAGCTCTTGTAGCCGTTACACTTGTCATTTAGCCAACGTTCATATGTACGACCTTTGTCGTATTGTTAATTCAAATTCAACAAGGCCTTAAGACAGTTTTCTACTCTACTTCAAAACCGAGTACCTTGTATACTTAACATCTTACTTTAATTGACTAAGTCAGAGTACACCATTCAGTTTCTTCTTTTCCTGGTAACTGATAATCTTTGTCCTTAGGATTATTCAGTTTTACATGATCTATAGTTCAGATTTAGGTCACCACAGACTTGCCTGAATCTTGACTTATAGTCACGACTTAATCAGCTTCTAACTGAGTTTGCCACCTCAGTTCTTCAGTCTTCTATAACTGGGTCTGTGTCCCTCAGTTCCTCAGTCTTCTAGATAAGCCAACTGAGTCTATGACCCTCAGCGAACTTACCTTCTTCAGTTCTTGCATAACTGAGTTTGAACCCTCAGTTCTTCATGTGCATACTCAGTATTCTTGTTGTGACTCAGTCTTCTTGTTGTGACTCAGTTTTCTTGTTGTGACTCAGTTGTTCGCGTAGTTCCTATTCTATTACAATGCTTATCTGAAACAACCTATACAAGGTTCAGACTCTAGATAGAACTTATACATTTTCTCTAGACCATTTCTTGCTTCTTCTTCCATTATGCACTATAACAGTTAGTTATGACTTCATCATCATGGGTAGTAAGTGATTTGTCTAATTACGTGACGAATCATCTTCAAAACATAAATAATATTTCCAACAATAGTTAAAATCATCAACTTCATATGTATAAGGTATGGCAGAATAGCTTCTAATATTTCTACTGAAGGTATTCTAATACTTTTCTCTACTTTTTGGTGCATTTGCATCCTTCTTTACCTTCCAATATGCAGTGGGAAACCTTTGCTGCTTCATGTGTCTAGGAACATACCTTGATTGACCTTTCTTAAACACATGATGCACATCATGGTATGGTTTCTTCTTTTATTTTGGAGGTGCAACATTCCAATCATCCTCTGAAGGATAAAGTCTTCCTTTACCTTTCAGTAGGTCTTTGTTTTTGGTTGACTGGAATGATGGTTTAGTCTGCTGTTTTACTGCACTAGGTTTTGACTTCACCGGTGCAGGATGAGTGGTTGAAACTATGGTCTTTTCTTTTCTGAATTTTGGTCCAATGTTGGTCCTGGATTCAGAATTGTGTTGCCCATTGTTTCTTATCTCATCCTGACTGTTGTAGCCAAGACCAGATCTGGATCCAAACCTTCTTGGAGGTTTTTAAGCTGGTGCATTTAGTGGTGTTGTGGTGTTTTTCGCTGCTGAATGGATTTTCTCAACTGATCTGTTAGCAGTGTATGAGTTATCATCTGCTGCTCTTTGATTAGGTGAGTCCATCTCCTTCGTAGCTTGTTCAGCCTTCAATTTGTCCAGTTGTTCCTTCAATCTTTTATTTTCTTTTCTTATATCCTTACATTCCTTTTCCAGAGTTTCATGATTCATCTCAATTTCATCAAATTTAGTCATGAGATTTTGGACTAGGGCTGCTGGATCTAATGGGAGAATAGAAGATTGTGTAGTGTTAGATGTGGATGCATTTGATGAAGAGTAAGAGCTAGATGTTACCTCAGTTTCATCAGATTCTTTGGCCATTAGACACAGACTTGTTTTCTCAATGTCTGAGCTATCACTTTCATCTTCATCTAACTCTTTGGTCATGAGACATAGACATGCTTTTTCATTTTCTGAGCTATCTTCTTCATCACTATTATCTGAGTCATGTCAGCCCAAGCGTCAGATGGTAGCTGGAATGTTTTCTGCTTATGACCAATATGCCCTTCATCATCTTTTGTTTAGAGGTCAGTTTTCTCAGGATTCAGCATTAAGAACTGACTCGGCCTGCAAAACAGTTTTAAATTTTCTTCGGTACCCATATCTTTTTGGATCCGGCTGGATTAGTTATTGAAGTATTATTTCCAATTTCTTCGATGAGAGAATTAAGCTTTCTCATTTCTTTTCTAGATAAACCATTACGCTCAATCTTAGTTGATTTCACAACGATTCTTTTAGATTTATCTATCTTAATTTCCTTGTGTAATCCACTAGATCTTCCAGTAGCTTGATGTCTGGAGTTTGTACTCTTTGAAATCTTAAGACTGGGTAGGGATGAGGAATTATCATTGCTTTTGTCAAATTCTCTAGACATTAATCTTTCAGCAAGATTTGACATCTCAGTTTCAAGAAATTCATTCCAATCTTTTGCTTTGTCAAGTTCTCAGTCTTTTAAATTCAGTTCCAACTTAAGTATTTCAGTTAACTTGAAAAGATCAGTGTTTCTCTTACTGAGTTCAGCAAATGATAACTGAGTTGAAGAATGTACCTTTTCTGG
Organism: Gentiana dahurica var. dahurica; assembly: GCA_024500145.1. Taxonomy (NCBI): domain Eukaryota; kingdom Viridiplantae; phylum Streptophyta; class Magnoliopsida; order Gentianales; family Gentianaceae; genus Gentiana; species Gentiana dahurica. The sequence goes on from CM044905.1 coordinate 50,449,531, forward strand.
ATGGTTTGATACAGTTTTAAGATTTGACTGTACATTCTCTTGTTGCTCTAATGAATCTTCTATGTCAATAGTAACATGCAACAACTTCTTTTCTTCTTCTTCTTCTTCTGAGATATCTCTTAGTGATGGAAATCTTCTGGATTCCTTTATTGAAGTTTGTATCCACATCATCACTGAGTTGAGGTTCTGGATTTGTATGAGAGTTTGTAGCACTGAACCTTTCAAATATTTGATCGTGAAAATCAGATACATTTTGCAAACAGTTAGTCAGGGGGTGAGTAAGCCAACTTTTAATTCTAGATGTAGTCATTGAAATAAAATTAAGTGCTTTTACAACTGATACAGTGAGGGGTCTTCAACAACTGGTTTATAAGATATCTTTGGATCTCTTCGAACTAGAAGAACCGCTCTGATACCAATTGTTGGTCCCTTGGAAAGGCTAACACAAGTTTAGAGGGGGGGGTGGTGAATAAACTTGTCACCAAAAACTTTCCCAAAACTGAAAAAGCCCCAGGAACTGAGTTTTTTCAAAACTCAAACTGATACTCAGCTCAATTTTGTTCCTGTCCTTTAACTTGTGCGGAGTTCAGCTCACTCAACTGAGTATAAGTCAATACTAACTTATATTTAGTCTTGTTAACTGGCCGCGGATATAACTAGCCTTTGTGCAATAGATGTGTCAATAAAAATCAAGACCTTCTATGTATCAGTTCTGTGTTGACTCAGTGTCTGGTGTTTGCTGAGTGATAATGCAACAAATAAAACAAACACAAGTGCATAAAGTAAATCAACACAAGATTTGTTTATGGAAGTTCCGGGTGGTGTAATCCCGTACGTCTCCCCTTCTCCAGTGGTGTAGGAGGTATCACTAGAATCTTAAGATAACCGTTACAAAATCCTAGCACAATGACAGTCCTTCACGACACCTTAGTTTCACTGTCTACACAAAATGAAGAAAGGTGAGATTGCTCCCTTCACTCTGCACACTGATCTTTCGGAGGTGGAATTGCTCATTCATCAGCTCACCACTAACACAAACACAGTCCGTAGACTGCACCAACAGTTGTGGCAACCAAGTTGCAACCATATGAAGAAATGTGGAATTGCTCTCTTCAAACTATGCACAGCCAACCCTTTTTCACAAGGGTTAGGTTTAGAATTAATCAAGAGATTAATTCAGTGAGCTGTCTGATTCTTCTGAATCTGACTTTGTATCTCCAAGATGCCTTCTTTCCCTTTTAATGGGTTACTGGATCTTTCATTGAAATCTTCAAGGCAGTTCCGTTGGCTTCCCCTTTTCTAGATATATATAATCTGATTTTCTGGATCTGGATATTTGGATATGTGCTTGTAAAGCTCTTTTTCTGATCCTTCTCTGTCTCTTCCTTCAAGTGATTCTCTTGTGTGTTTATAGGGGTGATGTAACGGTCACTAGCTCTTGTAGCCGTTACATTTGTCATTTAGCCAAAGTTTATATGTACGACCTTTGTCGTATTGTTAATTCAAATTCAACAAGGCCTTAAGACAGTTTTCTACTCTACTTCAAAACCGAGTACCTTGTATACTTAACATCTTACTTTAATTGACTAAGTCAGAGTGCACCATTCAGTTTCTTCTTTTCCTGGTAACTGATAATCTTTGTCCTTAATATTATTCAGTTTTACATGATCTATAGTTCAGATTTAGGTCACCACAGACTTGCCTGAATCCTGACTTATATTCACGACTTAATCAGCTTCTAACTGAGTTTGCCACCTCAGATCTTCAGTCTTCTGTAACTGAGTCTGTGTCCCTCAGTTCCTCAGTCTTCTAGATAAGCCAACTGAGTCTGTGACCCTCAGCGAACTTATCTTCTTCAGTTCTTGCATTACTGAGTTTGAACCATCAGTTCTTCATGTGCATACTCAATATTCTTGTTGTGACTCAGTCTTCTTTTTGTGACTCAGTTTTCTTGTTGTGACTCGGTTGTTCGCGTAGTTCCTATTCTATTACAATGCTTATCTGAAACAACCTATACAAGGTTCAGACTCTAGATAGAACTTATACATTTTCTCTAGACCATTTCTTGCTTCTTCTTCTATTATGCACTATAACAGTTAGTTATGACTTCATCATCATGGGTTGTAAGTGATTTGTGTAATTACGTGACGAATCATCTTCAATACATAAATAATATTTCCAACAATAGTTAAAATAATCAACTTCATATGTATAAGGCATGGCAGAATAGCTTCTAATATTTCTACTGAAGGTATTCCGATACTTTTCTCAACTTTTTGGTGCATTTGCATCCTTCTTTACCTTCCAATATGCAGTGGGAAACCTTTGCTGCTTCATGTGTCTAGGAACATACCTTGATTGACCTTTCTTAAACACATGATGCACATCATGGTATGGTTTCTTCTTTTATTTTGGAGGTGCAACATTCCAATCATCCTCTGAAGGATAAAGTCTTCCTTTACCTTTCAGTAGGTCTTTGTTTTTGGTTGACTTGAATGATGGTTTAGTCTGCTGTTTTACTGCACTAGGTTTTGACTTCACCGGTGCAGGATGAGTGGTTGAAACTATGGTCTTTTCTTTTCTGAATTTTGGTCCAATGTTGGTCCTGGATTCAGAATTGTGTTGCCCATTGATTCTTATCTCATCCTGACTGTTGTAGCCAAGACCAGATCTGGATCCAAACCTTCTTGGAGGTTTTTAAGCAAGTGCATTTAGTGGTGATGTGGTGTTTTTAGCTGCTGAATGGATTTTCTCGGTGATCTATTAGCGGTGGATGAGTTATCATCTGCTGCTCTTTGATTAGGTGAGTCCATCTCCTTAGTAGCTTGTTCAGCCTTCAATTTGTCTAGTTGTTCCGTCAATATTTTATTTTCTTTTCTTATATCCTTACATTCCTTTTCCGAGTTTCATGATTCATCTCAATTTCATCAAATTTATTCATGAGATTTTGGACTAGGGCTGCTGGATCTAATGGGAGAATAGAAGATTGTGTAGTGTTAGATGTGGATGCATTTGATGAAGAGTAAGAGCTAGATGTTACCTCGGTTTCATCATATTCTTTAGCCATTAGACACACACTTGTTTTCTCAATTCTGAGCTATCACCTTCATCTTCATCTAACTCTTTGGTCATGAGACATAGACATGCTTTTTCATTTTCTGAGCTATCTTCTTCATCACTATTATCTGAGTCATGTCAGCCCAAGCGTCAGATGGTAGCTGGAATGTTTTCTGCTTATGACCAATATGCCCTTCATCAGCTTTTGTTTAGAGGTCAGTTTTCTCAGGATTCAGCATTGAGAACTGACTCGGCCTGCAAAACAGTTTTAAATTTTCTTCGGTACCCATATCTTTTTGGATCCGGCTGGATTAGTTATTGAAGTATTATTTCCAATTTCTTCGATGAGAGAATTAAGCTTTCTCATTTCTTTTCTAGATAAAACATTACGCTCAATCTTAGTTGATTTCACAACGATTCTTTTAGATTTATCGATCTTAATTTCCTTGTGTAATCCACTAGATCTTCCAGTAGCTTGATGTCTGGAGTTTGTACTCTTTGAAATCTCAAGACTGGGTAGGGATGAGGAATTATCATTGCTTTTGTCAAATTCTCTAGACATTAATCTTTCAGCAAGATTTGACATCTCAGTTTCAAGAAATTCATTCCAATCTTTTGCTTTGACAAGTTCTTTGTCTTTTAATTTCAGTTCCAACTTAAGTTTTTCAGTTAATTTGAAAAGATCAGTGTTTCTCTTACTGAGTTCAGCAAATGATAACTGAGTTGAAGAATGAACCTTTTCTGGATGGTTTGATACAGTTTTAAGATTTGACTGTACATTCTCTTGTTGCTCTAATGAATCTTCTATGTCTATAGTAACATGCAACAACTTCTTTTCTTCTTCTTCTTCTGAGATATCTCTTAGTGATGGAACACTTCTGGATTCCTTTATTGAAGTTTGTATACACATCATCACTGACTTGAGGTTCTGGATTTGTATGAGAGTTTGTAGCACTGAACCTTTCAAATATTTGATCGTGAAAACCAGATACATTTAGCAAACAGTTAGTCAGGGGGTGAGTAAGCCAACTTTTAATTCTAGATGTAGTCATTGAAATCAAATTAAGTGCTTTTACAACTGATACAGTGAGGGGTCTTCAACACTGGTTTATAAGATATCTTTGGATCTCTTCGAACTCGAAGAACCGCTCTGATACCAATTGTTGGTCCCTTGGAAAGGCTAACACAAGTTTAGAGGGGGGGGGGTGAATAAACTTGTCACCAAAAACTTTCCCAAAACTGAAAAAGCCCCAGGAACTGAGTTTTTGCCAAACTCAAACTGATACTCAGCTCAGTTTTGTTCCTGTCCTTTAACTTGTGCGGAGTTCAGCTAACTCAACTGAGTATAAGTAAATACTGACTTATATTTAGTCTTGTTAACTGGCAGTGGATATAACTAGCCTTTGTGCAATAGATGTGTCAATAAAAATCTAGACCTTCTATGTATCAGTTCTGTGTTGACTCAGTGTCTAGTGTTTGCTGAGTGATAATGCAACAAATAAAACAAACACAAGTGCATAAAGTAAATCAACACAAGATTTTTTTATGGAAGTTCCGGGTGGTGTAATCCCGTACGTCTCCCCTTCTCCTGTGGTGTAGGAGGTATCACTAGAATCTTGAGATAACCGTTACAAAATCCTAGCACAATGACAGTCCTTCACGATACCCTAGTTTCACTGTTTACAAAAAATGAAGAAAGGTGAGATTGCTCCCTTCACTCTGCACACTGATCTTTCGGAGGCGGAATTGCTCCTTCACCAGCTCACCACTAACAAAAACACAGTCCGCAGACTGCCCCAACAGCTGTGGCAACCAAGTTGCAAGCATATGAAGAAAGGTGGAATTGCTCTCTTCAAACTATGCACAGCCAACCCTTTTTCACAAGGGTTAGGTTTAGAATTAATCAAGAGATTAATTCAGTGAGCTGTCTGATTCTTCTGGATCTGTCTTTGTAGCTCCAAGATGCATTCTTTCCCTTTTAATGGGTTACTGGATCTTTCTTTGAAATCTTCAAGGCAATTCCGCTGGCTTCCTCTTTTCTAGATATATATAATCTGATTTTCTGGATCTGGATCCTTGGATATGTTCTTGTAAAGATCTTTTTCTGATCCTTCTCTGTCTCTTCCTTCAAGTGATTCTCTTGTGTATTTATAGGGGTGATGTAACGGTCACTAGCTCTTGTAGCCGTTACACTTGTCGTTTAGCCAACATTCATATGTACGACATTTGTCGTATTGTTAATTCAAATTCAACAAAGCCTTAACTCAGTCTTCTACTCTACTTCAAAACTGAGTACCTTGTAAACTTAACATCTGACTTTAATTGAATAAGTCAGAGTACACCATTCAGTTTCATCTTTTCCTGGTAACTGATAATCTTTATCCTTAAGATTATTCAGTTTTACATGATCTATAGTTCAGTTTCAGGTCACCACAGACTTGCCTGAATCCTGACTTATAGTCACGACTTAATCAGCTTCTAGCTGAGTTTGCCACCTCAGTTCTTTAGTCTTCTGTAACTGAGTCTGTGTCCCTCAGTTCTTCAGTCTTCTAGATAAGCCAACTGAGTCTGTGACCCTCAGCGAACTTATCTTCTTCAGTTCTTGCATAACTGAGTTTGAACCCTCAGTTCTTCATGTGCATACTCAGTTTTCTTGTTGTGACTCAGTCTTCTTGTTGTGACTCAGTTTTCTTGTTGTGACTCAGCTGTTCGCCTAGTTCCTATTCTATTACAATTCTTGTCTGAAACAACCTATACAAGGTTCAGACTCTAGATAGAACTTATACATTTTCTCTAGACCATTTCTTGCTTCTTCTTCCATTGTGCACTATAACAGTTAGTTATGACTTCATCATCATGGGTTGTAAGTGATTTGTCTAATTACATGACGAATCATCATCAAAACATAAATAATATTTCCAACAATAGTTAAAATCGTCAACTTCATATGTATAAGGCATGGCAGAATAGCTTCTAATATTTCTACTGAAGGTATTCTGATACTTTTCTCTACTTTTTGGTGCATTTGCATCCTTCTTTACCTTCCAATAAGTAGTGGGAAACCTTTGCTGCTTCATGTGTCTAGGAACATACCTTGATTGACCTTTCTTAAACACATGATGCACATCATGGTATGGTTTCTTCTTTTATTTTGGAGGTGCAACATTCCAATCATCCTCTGAAGGATAAAGTCTTCCTTTACCTTTCAGTAGGTCTTTGTTTTTGGTTGACTGGAATGATGGTTTAGTCTGCTGTTTTACTGCACTAGGTTTTGACTTCACCGGTGCAGGATGAGTGGTTGAAACTATGGTATTTTCTTTGCTGAATTTTGGTCCAATGTTGGTACTGGATTCAGAATTGTGTTGCCCATTGTTTCTTATCTCATCCTGACTGTTGTAGCCAAGACCAGATCTGGATCCAAACCTTCTTAGAGGTTTGTAAGCTTGTGCATTTAGTGGTGTTGTGGTGTTTTTAGCTGCTGAATGGATTTTCTCAGCTGATCTGTTAGCAGTGGATGAGTTATCATCTGCTGCTCTTTGATTAGGTGAGTCCATCTCCTTGGTAGCTTGTTCAGCCTTCAATTTGTCCAGTTGTTCCTTCAATCTTTTATTTTCTTTTCTTATATCCTTACATTCCTTTTCCAGAGTTCCATGATTCATCTCAATTTCATCAAATTTAGTCATGAGATTTTGGACTAGCGCTGCTGGATCTAATGGGAGAATAGAAGATTGTGTAGTGTTAGATGTGGATGCATTTGATGAAGAGTAAGAGCTAGATGTTACCTCAGTTTCATCAGATTCTTACACAGACTTGTTTTCTCAATGTCTGAGCTATCACCTTCATCTTCATCTAACTCTTTGGTCATGAGACATAGACATGCTTTTTCATTTTCTGAGCTATCTTCTTCATCACTATTATCTGATTCATGTTAGCCCAAGCGTCAGATGGTAGCTGGAATGTTTTCTGCTTATGACCAATATGCCCTTCATCAGCTTTTGTTTAGAGGTCAGTTTTCTCAGGATTCAGCATTGAGAACTGACTCGGCCTTCAAAATAGTTTTAAATTTTCTTCGGTACTCATATCTTTTTGGATCCGGCTGGATTAGTTATTGAAGTATTATTTCCAATTTCTTCGATGAGAGAATTAAGCTTTCTCATTTCTTTTCTAGATAAACCATTACGCTCAATCTTAGTTGATTTCACAACGATTCTTTTAGATTTATCGATCTTAATTTCCTTGTGTAATCCACTAGATCTTCCAGTAGCTTGATGTCTGGAGTTTGTACTCTTTGAAATCTCAAGACTGGGTAGGGATGAGGAATTATCATTGCTTTTGTCAAATTCTCTAGACATTAATCTTTCAGCAAGATTTGACATCTCAGTTTCAAGAAATTCATTCCAATCTTTTGCTTTGTCAAGTTCTCTGTCTTTTAATTTCAGTTCCAACTTAAGTTTTTCAGTTAACTTGAAAAGATCAGTGTTTCTCTTACTGAGTTCAGCAAATGATAACTGAGATGAAGAATGTACATTTTCTGGATGGTTTGATACAGTATTAAGATTTGACTGTACATTCTCTTGTTGCTCTAATGAATCTTCTATGTCAATAGTAACATGCAACAACTTCTTTTCTTCTTCTTCTTCTTCTGAGATATCTCTTAGTGATGGAACTCTTCTGGATTCCTTTATTGAAGTTTGTATCCACATCATCACTGAGTTGAGGTTCTGGATTTGTATGAGAGTTTGTAGCACTGAACCTTTCAAATATTTGATCGTGAAAATCAGATACATTTTGCAAATAGTTAGTCAGGGGGTGAGTAAGCCAACTTTTAATTCTAGATGTAGTCATTGAAATCAAATTATGTGCTTTTACAACTGATACAGTGAGGGGTCTTCAACAACTGGTTTATAAGATATCTTTGGATCTCTTGAACTAGAAGAACCGCTCTGATACCAATTGTTGGTCCTTTGGAAAGGCTAACACATGTTTAGAGGGGGGGGGGGGGAATAAACTTGTCACCAAAAACTTTCCCAAAACTGAAAAAGCCCCAGGAACTGAGTTTTTGCCAAACTCAAACTGATTCTCAGCTCATTTTTGTTCCTGTCCTTTAACTTGTGCGGAGTTCAGCTAACTCAACTGAGTATAAGTCAATACTGACTTATATTTAGTCTTGTTAACTGGCAGCGGATATAACTAGCTTTTGTGCAATAGATGTGTCAATAAAAATCTAGACCTTCTATGCTTCAGTTCTGTGTTGACTCAGTGTCTGGTGTTTGCTGAGTGATAATGCAACAAATAAAACAAACACAAGTGCATAAAGTAAATCAACACAAGATTTGTTTATGGAAGTTCCGGGTGGTGTAATCCTGTACGTCTCCCCTTCTCCTGCGGTGTAGGAGGTATCACTAGAATCTTGAGATAACCGTTACAAAATCCTAGCACATTGACAGTCCTTCACGACACCCTAGTTTCACTGTTTACGAAAAATGAAGAAAGGTGAGATTGCTCCCTTCACTCTGCACACTGATCTTTCGGAGGTGGAATTGCTCCTTCACCAGCTCACCACTAACACAAGCACAGTCCGCAGACTGCACCAACAGCTGTGGCAACCAAGTTGCAACCGTATGAAGAAAGGTGGAATTGCTCTCTTCAAACTATGCACAGCCAACCCTTTTTCACAAGGGTTAGGTTTAAATTTAATCAAGAGATTAATTCAGTGAGCTGTCTGATTCTTCTGGATCTGTCTTTGTAGCTCCAAGATGCATTCTTTCCCTTTTAATGGGTTACTGGATCTTTCTTTGAAATCTTCAAGACAATTCCGCTGGCTTCCTCTTTTCTAGATATATATAATCTGATTTTCTGGATCTGGATCTTTGGATATGTTCTTGTAAAGATCTTTTTCTGATCCTTCTCTGTCTCTTCCTTCAACTGATTCTCTTGTGTATTTATAGGGGTGATGTAATGGTCACTAGCTCTTGTAGCCATTACACTTGTCGTTTAGCCAACATTCATATGTACGACATTTGTTGTATTGTTAATTCAAATTCAACAAGGCCTTAACTCAGTCTTCTACTCTACTTCAAAACTGAGTACCTTGTATACTTAACATCTAACTTTAATTGACTAAGTCAGAGTACACCATTCAGTTTCATCTTTTCCTGGTAACTGATAATCTTTATCCTTAAGATTATTCAGTGTTACATGATCTATAGTTCAGTTTCAGGTCACCACAGACTTGCCTGAATCCTGACTTATAGTCACCACTTAATCAGCTTCTAACTGAGTTTGCCACCACAGTTCTTTAGTCTTCTGTAACTGAGTCTGTGTCCCTCAGTTCTTCAGACTTCTAGATAAGCCAACTGAGTCTGTGACCCTCAGCGAACTTATTTTCTTCAGTTCTTGCATAACTGAGTTTGGACCCTTAGTTCTTCATGTGCATACTCAGTTTTCTTGTTGTGACTCAGTCTTCTTGTTGTGACTCAGTTTTCTTGTTGTGACTCAGCTGTTCGCCTAGTTCCTATTCTATTACTACAATGCTTGTCTGAAACAACCTATACAAGGTTCAGACTCTAGATAGAACTTATACATTTTCTGTAGACCATTTCTTGCTTCTTCTTCCATTATGCACTATAACAGTTATTTATGACTTCATCATCATGGGTTGTAAGTGATTTGTCTAATTACGTGACGAATCATCATCAAAACATAAATAATATTTCCAACAATAGTTAAAATCATAAACTTCATATGTATAAGGCATGGTAGAATAGCTTCTAATATTTCTACTGAAGGTATTCTAATACTTTTCTCTAATTTTTGGTGCATTTGCATCCATCTTTACCTTCCAATATGCAGTAGGAAACCTTTGCTGCTTCATGTGTCTAGGAACATACCTTGATTGACCTTTCTTAAACACATGATGCACATCATGGTATGGTTTCTTCTTTTATTTTGGAGGTGCAACATTCCAATCATCCTCTGAAGGATAAAGTCTTCCTTTACCTTTCAGTAGGTCTTTGTTTTTGGTTGACTGGAATGATGGTTTAGTCTGCTGTTTTGCTGCACTAGGTTTTGACTTCACCGGTGCAGGATGAGTGGTGGTTGAAACTATGGTCTTTTCTTTTCTGAATTTTGGTCCAATGTTGGTCCTGGAGATATCTCTTAGTGATGGAACTCTTCTGGATTCCTTTATTGAAGTTTGTATCCACATCGTCACTGAGTTGAGGTTCTGGATTTGTATGAGAGTTTGTAGCACTGAACCTTTCAAATATTTGATCGTGAAAATCAGATACATTTTGCAAACAGTTAGTCAGAGGGTGAGTAAGCCAACTTTTAATTATAGATGTAGTCATAGAAATCAAATTAAGTGCTTTTACAACTGATACAGTGAGGGGTCTTCAACAACTGGTTTATAAGATATCTTTGGATCTCTTCGAACTAGAAGAACCGCTCTGATACCAATTGTTGGTCCCTTGGAAAGGCTAACACAAGTTTAGAGGGGGGGGGGTGAATAAACTTGTCACCAAAAACTTTCCCAAAACTGAAAAAGCCCCAAGAACTGAGTTTTTGCCAAACTCAAACTGATACTCAGCTCAGTTTTGTTCATGTCCTTTAACTTGTGCGGAGTTCAGCTAACTCAACTGAGTATAAGTCAATACTGACTTATATTTAGTCTTGTTAACTTTCAGCGGATATAACTAGCCTTTGTGCAATAGATGTGTCAATAAAAATCTAGACCTTCTATGTATCAGTTCTGTGTTGACTCAGTGTCTGGTGTTTGCTGAGTGATAATGCAACAAATAAAACAAACACAAGTGCATAAAGAAAATCAACACAAGATTTGTTTATGGAAGTTCCGGGTGGTGTAATCCCGTACGTCTCCCCTTCTCCTATGGTGTAGGAGGTATCACTAGAATCTTGAGATAACCGTTACAAAATCCTAGCACAATGACAGTCCTTCACGACACCCTAGTTTCACTGTTTACAAAAAATGAAGAAAGGTGAGATTGCTCCCTTCACTCTGCACGCTGATCTTTCGGAGGTGGAATTGCTCCTTCACCAGCTCACCACTAACACCAACACAGTCCGTAGACTGCACCAACAGCTGTGGCAACCAAGTTGCAACCGTATGAAGAAAGGTGGAATTGCTCTCTTCAAACTATGCACAGCCAACCCTTTTTCACAAGGGTTAGGTTTAGAATTAATCAAGAGATTAATTCAGTGAGCTGTCTGATTCTTCTGGATCTGTCTTTGTAGCTCCAAGATGCCTTCTTTCCCTTTTAATGGGTTACTAGATCTTTCTTTTAAATCTTCAAGGCAATTCCGCTGGCTTCCTCTTTTCTAGATATATATAATCTGATTTTCTGGATCTGGATCTTTGGATATGTTCTTGTAAAGCTCTTTTTCTGATCCTTCTCTGTCTCTTCCTTCAAGTGATTCTCTTGTGTATTTATAGGGGTGATGTAACGGTCACTAGCTCTTGTAGCCGTTACACTTGTCGTTTAGCCAACATTCATATGTACGACCTTTCTCGTATTGTTAATTCAAATTCAACAAGGCCTTAACTCAGTTTTCTACTCTACTTCAAAACTGAGTACCTTGTATACTTAACATCTGACTTTAATTGACTAAGTCAGAGTACACCATTCAGTTTCTTCTTTTCCTGGTAACTGATAATCTTTATCCTTAAGATTATTCAGTTTTACATGATCTATAGTTCAGTATCAGGTCACCACAGACTTGCCTGAATCCTGACTTATAGTCACGACTTAATCAGCTTCTAACTGAGTTTGCCACCTCAGTTCTTTAGTCTTCTGTAACTGAGTCTGTGTCCCTCAGTTCTTCAGTCTTCTAGATAAGCCAACTGGGTCTGTGACCCTCAGCGAACTTATCTTCTTCAGTTCTTGCATAACTGAGTTTGAACCCTCAGTTCTTCATGTGCATACTCAGTTTTCTTGTTGTGACTCTGTCTTCTTGTTGTGACTCAGTTTTCTTGTTGTGACTCAGCTGTTCGCCTAGTTCCTATTCTATTACAATGCTTGTCTGAAACAACCTATATAAGGTTCAGACTCTAGATAGAACTTATACATTTTCTGTAGACCATTTCTTGCTTCTTCTTCCATTATGCACTATAACAGTTAGTTATGACTTCATCATCATGGGTTGTAAGTGATTTGTCTAATTACGTGACGAATCATCATCAAAACATAAATAATATTTCCAACAATAGTTAAAATCATCAACTTCATATGTATAAGGCATGGCAGAATAGCTTCTAATATTTCTACTGAAGGTATTCTGATACTTTTCTCCACTTTTTGGTGCATTTGCATCCTTCTTTACCTTCCAATATGCAGTGGGAAACCTTTGCTGCTTCATGTGTCTAGGAACTTACCTTGATTGACCTTTCTTAAACACATGATGCACATCATTGTATGGTTTCTTCTTTTATTTTGGAGGTGCAACATTCCAATCATCCTCTGAAGGATAAAGTCTTCCTTTACCTTTCAGTAGGTCTTTGTTTTTGGTTGACAGGAATGATGGTTTAGTCTGCTGTTTTACTGCACTAGGTTTTGACTTCACCGGTGCAGGATGAGTGGTGGTTGAAACTATGGTCTTTTCTTTTCTGAATTTTGGTCCAATGTTGGTCCTGGATTCAGAATTGTGTTGCCCATTGTTTCTTATCTCATCCTGACTGTTGTAGCCAAGACCAGATCTGGATCCAAACCTTCTTGGAGGTTTGTAAGCTGGTGCATTTAGTGGTGCTGTGGTGTTTTTAGCTGCTGAACGGATTTTCTCAGCTGATCTGTTAGCAGTGGATGAGTTATCAGCTGCTGCTCTTTGATTAGGTGAGTCCATCTCCTTAGTAGCTTGTTCAGCCTTCAATTTGTCCAGTTGTTCCTTCAATCTTTATTTTCTTTTCTTAGATCCTTACATTCCTTTTCCAGAGTTTCATGATTCATCTCAATTTCATCAAATTTAGTCATGAGATTTTGGACTAGGGCTGCTGGATCTAATGGGAGAATAGAAGATTGTGTAGTGTTAGATGTGGATGCATTTGATGAAGAGTAAGAGCTAGATGTTACCTCAGTTTCATCAGATTCTTTGGCCATTAGACACAGACTTGTTTTCTCAATGTCTGAGCTATCACCTTCATCTTCATCTAACTCTTTGGTGATGAGACATAGACATGCTTTTTCATTTTCTGAGCTATATTCTTCATCACTATTATCTGAGTCATTATCAGACGATTCTTCATTCTTTTCACTGCTTGATTCAGCCTTGAGTGCTTTCTTACTTTTCCTCTTCTCAGATGCTTTGTACTTCTTTTCCTCATCTTTATTGTTTTCTTTGGGGCAATCAGCCTTGAAGTGGCCTTTCTTGTTGCAATTGAAGCATCTGTATTCATCACCTCTTTTCATCATATCTTTGTTTGAGCTTGACCTCTTGTTTGATGATGAGTTTCCTTTGAATGGCTTCTTTTTGCTAAACCTGTCAAAAGGTTTAACTAATAAAGCTACATGTTCTTTGAGTTCTAGTGTCTCTTTGCTGATGCAATCAGCAAAGTTACTTTACTGTGGTGCTATCAGTGCACTGGTTCTTTGTGTCTCAGCTGGTGCACCATCTTCACCGTTCAATTCGAATTCATGAGCTTTTAGTTGGGACATCAGAGTCAAGGAGTCAGTGTTTGCAAGATTTGTTGTCCCCCTGATTACTGATGTTATGATCTTCCATCTTTCAGGCAAGCCTCTCAAGATCTTTAAACACACTTCTTTCTGGGGGTATGTGTGTCCAAGCTGTTGATGTTCACTGATGATGCTTGAGAATCTGTTGTCCATTTGATCAATGGATTCACCAGCCTTCATCTTGAAGTTCTCAAATTTCTGTTTTGCAACAGATAATTTGTTTTCTTTAACTGCCTCAGATCCTTTATTTATCAGTGCCAGCTTGTCCCACATCTCCTTTGCTGTTTTGCAATCTTTGATTATCATGAACATGTTGCTATCTAGGGTCTTCAAGATCATATCTTTTGCAACAAAGTCTAGATTTGCTCCTGTGGTTATCTTTTGCAACAAAGTCTAGATTTGCTATCTAGGGTCCAATCTTTCTTGGGTTTATCCACTTCTTTTCCTTGATATGCTCCTGTGGTTATCACAGTCATGATCATGATTGGGCCATCATTAATTACATCCAGCATTTCCTCATAAGTTGCTGCAAGATGGGACAACATTCTTATTTTATATTCATCAAAATTGTTAACATTAAAATTAGGTACTTTTGACATAAAGTTTGGGGAATCCATAAGTACAAATAAGAGATATATATGTGTATATCTAGAAAGCACAGATTTGAAAACTACTTTGAAAATATGTGATCTCCTTGTTACCAGAAATTAGATCTGAAGATGTTTTGATACTAGAAACACTGCCCTGATACCAATTGTTGGTCTCAGAGAATGGTAAAACTATAGTTAGAGGGGGGGTGAATGACTATAGTGGAGTTTCAAAAACTTTTCTTGTATTTAAAAGCTTTTAGGCAGCGGATAAGTCCCTTCTTAGTAACTTATTTCAAAGTAGTTCCATCAATCAATAGATATATGATATAGTATAACCAATTAAATGAATGCAGTAAGGTAATTTGCAGAAAATAAATTGACACAAGACTTATAGTGGTTCAGCGTGGTGTAATCCCTTAATCCACTCTTCTCCTGTGATGATTGGAGGAATTCACTATTGTTTTCACAGTTACAGTAGTACGATTGTCCTTGACTTTCCAAGCTTCACAATCTACAAGACTATCACTCCTTGACTGCAACAGCTTCAGTGACTCAGTCTCTTCCACTGCTCATTGGGATCAAATCCTTCAGCAGCTATCACAAACACAACTCCTTCTCAGATGCCTCTGATTCAGTTGCTTGTTTGATGTGAATTGGATTCACAAACTTGTTGATCAATCTCAATGCTTGATGTTTGATTTGTTGCTCTTAGATATGAGTTGATCACTGGATATTTCCTTTTTGCACAGATAGAATATTTCACTTTGACAGAGTTTCTGCTCAGATTTTTGATCGTTCACTTTTTTTTTCTCTTTCTGTCAATGTCTTCTATTTATAGCCTTGATTATTCTTGATTTGAATTTCCGTCTGTTGGCTATATTAATGAGGGGAATAATCCTTGATTTTATTCTTGATTCCCCCTTAATTGCATTCACTTTGATTTTAGTGATCGGATTTTTCTTCAAACGTTTACCATAAGATCTGTCCTTCATTGATCCTATATTGATTGTGCATTTAATGCTTGATCTTCTGTATCTTTTTCATATTTCAATAATCTAATCGAGTAAGGTTTACTTAGCCGTTATCTGAACGGTCAAGTGACCCACCTGACTTTGCCGCTTAGATCTTCTTTTACAGCTTTGTCTTCACTCAACCGAAAGTCAGTTCACTTTGCCGATTCATTGTTTCCTTCATTCATTAAGTTCAGAGGAGAATCCTTGTACTTCACTGATCATTGTTTTGAGTGATATCAGTGTACACCATATTTAATCATTGAGCTTCATTACTTGAAACATGACTTAGACTTATCCAAGGTCATCACAGACTTCCTTGGTTATAAGTCAGACCATAATGTCTTCATTGCTTATCTGCTGGTGCTTGGCTAGCTTCACTCTGTCGAATGTCTGTTTTACTTTGCCGTCCTACCAACTAGTACAATACTTGTCTAACTCAACTTATACAACATGTCAGACTCTAAGTAATGACTTATACACAGAATTCTAACTTATTTCAGGCTTGCTATAATACCTAGTATGGCCATCATCAAAACATAATAAAATGTTCCTAACAGGTGGTACTACTTCTCCCGCCGAACAAACCACCGAAAGGATATCCCCATTCTCTCCATGCAGAAATCCTCTATCCACGAGTGGAAGTCCGTACTTCTTCATCCATCATGGAGGTCACCAGAACTGGGTGTGTGGAACTACAATCCTCTCCCCTCTGATGTATGCCCTACTGGGGTTGGAGAACGGTTGTTAACGGATATTTCCGGTTGTGGCGTCTTTTTGGACCATAAGGAGTGGTCCTCCGAACTGATCGAGGCAGCTCATCTGGATGACTCCGGACCTGAGCCATATCTGAGGCTTACTCATGTGAAGTATGATAACCGTAGGACCTTTTCCCTTTGTACCTTTTACTTACTTTCTCTTTTTTTCTTTTATGAATAACTTATATATTTCTGTCTGTTCGTACTAAGCTTATTTCTTCTTACTCTATCAGTGGCTGATCTCACTGAATTTTGAGGAGGCATTAGAGGAGGAGGAGGTTGCAACTGAAAAAATGAGCAAATCATAAACGAGACACAACTGGGGCTGCCAGCACTTCTGACGCTCCACCTGTAAACCCTGATGCAGCCACTGGAGATCTTCACCACCCTGACGAGGGTCTTCATCGAGACGAACAGGCTACTCTTTAGCCCCGTATAGAACAGAGGGGCAAGGAGAGCCTGGTGATCCTGGATGTCCCTGATCCTGATGGGCAGCTCCAGCTGTGTTCCCGATCTGGGAAGAAGAGGAGCAGGTCTGAACGAAGGGGTCAAGATGCTTCGGACGTGGAGGGGGTTCTTTTCCCCGTACTTCCAATATGTCTAGTCTGCCAGACAAGGACCTAGTTGCTGCGGTAAGTTTCTTCTTACCTTTGTTTTTCTTTTCTTATATTTATCTTGTCACCGTACTGACCCCTGTTATGTTTTCTTAGGTCGTCCAGATTGGCCAAGAAATCTTTACGAGGTTCAACAACCTTTCTTCTCATAAGGGTTCTTTGGAAAAGTGTATTGATGATCTCTCCGCAAGCCGTCAGAAACACAAGGACGAATCGACGTCCAAGGATCAGTAGATCTCTGCTTTGAACAAACAGCTTTATGCACAAGAGGTCGAGTTGCAACAGCTACGGACGGCCAGTGCTGATCACGCCAGGCAGATCTTGGAGCTGGAGGGGGCCATGGCACAACTCCGAACTAAAAATAAAGAGCTTAAGGCTGCAGTACCTGTGTAGATCGCCCAAGCTGTTCACGGTTATAAGAGCTCTGCTCATTTTACCAGGGCCTTAAAAGATTTAATTGCCCCAATCTTAAGCCATGGGTATGCTCTGGGAGTAGATGAAGCCACGGCACAGTGTCCCGAGTTAGTAATTGAGGATCTTCCTCACGGGGGACTTCGTAAACCTGGTAGCAATAAGGTCAATGAGGCTAGACTTAAAGAGTTTCAGGCCGGTGAAGACTTGGCTGTAAAATATGCTCGCCGACCTGCGACAGATCGTCAAGCTAGTGCTTCTTCTACTCAGCCTTCTCAACAAACTCCTCCTGCTGATTCATAAGCTTTTTAATTGTAACTTTTTCTTTGGAAATTTGTAATAATTTTAGAAACTTTTATGTTGCCTTTTTGACAAAATATGCCTTTTAGGCACCTATTATGCAATCACTTCTTCTGGCTTTAAGCCTTTAGTTTTTCATTTGCAATATAACTTACGGCCCTTTGCCCCTGAAGCATATCATTTACAAGCCTTGCTCTTGAATGATGTGCTTTATGGTCAGCATTTTTAGCTCTGTTCGCCTGTCCTGCAGACTTAGGAAGTTTACTTTCTGCATCTTTCTATGTTTATGAAATACTTCCAGTTATTACTGTAAATCGGTTCTGATCGTCTGCGCTGTAGACTTGTTGAGTTTGTTTTTTTATAAACATCTAAATCTGCTCTACAAATCGGTTTGTGTCGTTTGTCCTGCAGACTTGTTAACTTTGTCCTTTGCAAGCATTTCCGAGTCTGACATACAGCTCAGTTCTGATCGTCTGTCCTGCAGACTTATTAAGTTTGTCCTTGGCAACTTTTCCGAGTCTGACATGCAGCACAGTTATGATCGTCTGTCCTTTGGAAACTTTTTCGAGTCTGATTTACAGCTCAGTTATGATCGTCTGTCCTACAGACTTATTAAGTTTGTCCTTGGCAAACGTTTTCGAGTCTGTCTTGCAGCTCAGTTATGATCGTCTGCCGTACAGACTTATTAAGTTTGTCCTTGGCAAACTTTTCCAAGCCTAACTTGCAGCTCAGTTCTGATTGCGTGCAAAACACTTACTAGCAATAGGACTAGGTCTATCATAGCAGAGTACTGGTGAGTCAAGGTCGATCCCACAGAGACTCGTAAGAATGTCTAATTATCAAGATTGAGCTTGTCACGATAACGGTCTACGACCAACTATAATATAGACAGTAGTAAATCTGGTAAAAATCAACTAGCAAGATTATGCAAGTTCACACAAAGCAAACTAGAGTTTCTAATGTATTAGTTCAATTATGAGTAATTAGTTATTCCCCCCACACATTCAACAGTTCTCCCCATTGGTGAATTTATTCATTGTTTAGCTACGGGTACAACTCCTGACCCTATCTACTCAGACAATAGTAGTAGACAATCTATACGCAAGCTACCCTCATTAATTGGTCCGTAATAGCTCATACGCATAAAGAACTAGAGCTTTCGATATTGAGCGCTAACTCATACCGCAAACCCGTTAGACAGCTGTCGACATTGATCAGCACGTTCATAAAGAACTAGATTATTATGAGTATTTAGTTATTCCCCCCCACACATGCAACAGTCCTCCCCATTGGTGAATTTATTCATTATTCAGCTACGGGTACAACTCCTAACCCTATCTACTCCGACCATGGTAGTAGACAATATATACGCAAGCTACCCTCCTTAATTGGTCCGTAATAGCCCATACGCATAAAGAACTAGAGCTGTCGATATTGAGCGCTAACTCATACCGCAAACCCGCCCAGACAGCTGTCGACATTGATCAGCACGTTCCTAGTGTCCATTCAAGATAATGTCCAAACATAGCACTTCACTATTCGTATTTCTTGCTAGTTTACGATGACATGCAAATAGTTGATCAGGCTAAAAACATGTAAATTAAATCTATCGATCAACGTAGCGGGCACCGATTATCATGAATTAGTAATTTAATAGGTATTCAAATCTAGCGTTATAGACTGTCGCAGATCTGAAGAATGCAACTAGTATTTCATGATTTCTTCACCAACGAATCAGATCTATAACACATGGGGTAAAATAAACTAACTACTACATAATTAAACTAAATAAGCTATTAAAAGATACTGGTCGAATAGAACAACGGTAGATCTACATTTTGGAAAAAACTGAAAATCATACCCTCGAAGACGAGCGTAGATCTCCTTCGGATCTCTCCCTAGACGGCGACTCCGTCGTCTCTCCGGCCAGAACTCATAAAATAAATAAAATAAAGAACAAGGAACTTTTATTGCATAATACTTTTAAATTGTATGGTACATTGTGTTCTGAGGCGAAGCCTCTTATTTATAGCTATCTAAACCGACTTAGGAACACCTAGTTCGACTCCTCGTCCCAGAAAACGCGTTTCGGAAGGATCTGGATCCTCGGTAAGTCTGCACCGCCTCCCAGGTTACCGGGGGTACTTTCATGTTTTTTCATCAACCGACTTAACTTGGATGCTTCTGGAAACCCTAGGCCCATTCTTTTCGTTCAGTCCACTCCAGATTCGTCCATCATGCTTAAACCAATATTCCGTATCCTGAAAATTATCAAATAACACACAAAATATTATCGAAACAGGGAAAATAAACGCTAAGTGCAGATTTCTCGACTCACGAACCCGACATATGCTATTCAACACAAATGGTTCATATTTGTAGGTCGAAACAACTATTTTTAGCTCATAATGGATAGAATATTGATGTCGTAGGATAGACTATTTTAACCGTCATCAACTACCCTCAACTAGCCTTCTGCTCGTCTGCGAGCAGAGTATCAAGGCGGAATATACCTCCAAGAACAATCTCCATCAACTACCACACATTCAATAAAGATTTCCGGCAGAAACATACATCAAGCCACACTCCATAAGCTCCCCATTAATCACTACTTACCACGCATCCATGTGTCGTGTGATGAATCAGTTGTGATAGTGCGTTTGTGAGAAGAATCAAGTTGTATTAACCACACAATCTTAACTTACCTGCGCATACACTCACTCGTCTTGCTTTTAGACTTGGTTACACAACATGGTACCGTAATTAGGTTGGGAGTAATTGGGTCGGGAGGACTCGGGGACTGAGCATTGCTCTTAAGTCCTCGTTTGTTTCTTTTTATGCGAGGGTCGTGCCCTTTTTACATGAGTTCGCTTCCCTCACTGTCTTTATTGTATATATTTTTCTTTTTCTCTTTTTTTTTTCTTTTTTTTCATTTTCATTTTCTGGCAGATTTCCTCACTTTTTCTCTTTCTCTCACAAGTCCGTGTGTCCCGGTTACCTTTCGTCATCCAAGTTGCTTCCCTTGTCTTACAACAATTTGTTGAGGTATATAGACAAACAAATAATGATTCCCGGTTAAAACAACTCATCATCTAATCTTAACCACTTTTCACTCAGATTATGTGCTCAAGTATTGACTACCATGTTAGAATAACATTAATAAGTTACTACTTCATGCAACATAACATATGCTCATTCTTCCATACTAAATTGAATATGCTATAGCTCACTTCAAATTGAACTTGGGCTACTTTTTCTACCGATTCCTTACTCGAAAACGTGCAATAAGCAAGCTAAAAACAGTGTTTAAAATTTCAAAAATATTCCCTTTTTCGATTAACCAGCTAAGACGCCTACCCCTACTTATTATAGACATTGTCCCCAATGACTAATAATAAAGAAAAGGAAAAGTACTTAGCTCTGGAAATGTTGGCTGAGTCGAAACGAATCCCGGAGCAGAATAATTAGCTCCAAGGTCATTCATCTTCCAAGTTGTTACCTGCTTTCCAAAATTCTTCCAAAAACTGTGAGTAACATGCGAAGGGCAATAATAAAATAAGGTGGCGGTAATTGTGCATACCGGAGGAATGCGCAAAAACAGTTTAAGCCACTTTATTCATTTATCGGCCTAAGCAAGACGCGAAAACTTTTGCGAGGGTATCATATGAGAATCGTGAAGGAAAAACCACATATATCTCTAGCCAGGTGACTGAAGATATATGTGATGAAAAAAAAACTTGCGATTGTCATGCTACTTTATTGACTCAAAATAAAATAAACAAAAGCAATATATAAGGGTTTGAGAGCTCGACTGTACTAATAGGGCTCCTTTATTCATATTCTGCCTCTGTCAATGTAAAGACTTCCAACTCAGGGTTATACTTGTGCTCTAGGTAATGCTTCAGCCTGTGGCCGTTAACTGTGAAGGTCTTCCCAGAGTATTCTTGTCTAACTTCACATGCACCTGAATTGTAGACTTTCGTGAATATATGTGGTCCATACCATCTAGACTTCAACTTCCTAGGAAAAAGACAAAGACGCGAGTTGTACACCAGCACTTTATCTCCCACTTGAAATGTGCGGTTCAGAATCTTCTTATCATGCGCTTCGTTCTTTCCTTGTAAATCTTGGCATTCTCATATGCTTGAAGTCTAAACTCTTCCAATCTATTCAACTCTAGCATTCTCTTTTCACCGGCTAAATCCTCATCCATGTTTAGAAATCTCGTAGCCCACAGCGCTCGGTGCTCGAGGTCTACCGGTAAATGACACGCTTTTCTAAATACTATCATATATTGTGACATCCCAATCGTGGTCCTATAAGCTGTTCTATACGCCCAAAGAGCGTCATCTAATTTCAAAGACCAATCTTTCCTTGTGGGATTCATAGTCTTCTCTAAGATCCTCTTAATCTCTCTGTTCGTGACTTCTACTTGTCCACTCGTCTGGGGGTGATATGCTGTTGTAATCTTATGTCTAACCCCATATCTCATCATCAACTTCTCAAACAACCTATTACATAAATGACTCCCTCCGTCACTAATTATGGCTCTAGGCTCACCAAACCTCGTCAAAATGTTTTTCTTAAGAAATCTCAGGACAACCCTGGCATCATTAGTAGGTGAAGCTACTGCTTCCACCATTTTGGAAACATAATCGACTGCTACCAGGATGTAACGATTTGATTCTGACGATGTGAAAGGACCAACAAAATCAAATCCCCAAACATCGAATAATTCCACTTCTAAGATACTCTGTAGTGGCATGTCGTTCCGCTTAGAAATATTACCAGTAATTTGACAGGAATGACAGGATCTTGTAAACTCATAAGTAGATTTATGAACTGTTGGCCAGTAAAATCCACACTACAGTATCTTTGCTGTTATCTTGTGTGGCCCATAATGACCTCCAGCTTCTCTAGTATGACACATGTGCAAAATACTTGGAATCTCATCATCGTGGACGCATCTTCTAAGAATGGCATCAGGGCATAATTTGTATAGATAGGGATCGTCACAATGATAATGCTTCAGATACGTGAAAAACTTCTTCTTATTTGCATTATTGAATTCTGGTGGTAGGTATCTTCCTACTAGATAATTCACAATATTAGCAAACCAAGGGTATATCTTGCCCACTCTTGATGTATGATGTCGGATCTGAGATTCAACTCGAGCAACCACTAAGACGGAAAAAAGTTGTTCATCAGGAAAGCTTTCCCTAATCTCAGTCAGTTGCTCTTCTTCCATCAAAGTTAACCTCGACAGGTGGTCAGCCACTTGGTTCTCAGATCGCTTTTTATCTTTAATCTCAACATCAAACTCAGGTAAGAGTAGAATCCATCTTAACAGTCTCGGCTGGGAGTCTTGCTTGGTTAGAAGGTATTCCAAAGCTGCATGGTCAGTGAATAGAGTGACTTTCGATCCTATCAGGTAAGGTCGAAACTTGTCAAATGCAAATATGACAGCAAAGAGTTCTTTCTCCGTAGTCGCGTAATTCCACTGGGCCCTGTTAAGGGTACGACTGGCGTAATAGATAGGGTTAAAGATTTTATCCTCCATTTGTCCCAGGGCTGCTCCGACTGCCGTGTCTCTTGCATCACACATAAGCTCAAAAGGTTTGTTCCAATGTGGGGCTACCAGAATTGGGGCGGTTATAAGCATTCGCTTCAATGTGTTGAATGCTTTCTTGCACTCTTCTCCAAATAAGGTACATCTGTTGGTCCCTTGGAAAGGCTAACACAAGTTTAGAGGGGGGTGAATAAAATTGTCACCAAAAACTTTCCTGAAACTGAAAGTACCCCAGGAACTGAGTTTTTATCAAACTCAAAGCTGAACTGAAAAAATGATGCTCAGTTCAGTTTTGTTCCTTTCCTTTAACCTTGTGAGGAGTTAGCTAATTCAGTTTTGCTAATGCTAGAACTGAATTAACTTGCAGCGGATAAGATCAAGCCTTTCGTGCAATAGATGTGTAATTAAAGATCTAAACCTCCTATGTATCAGTTCTGTGCTGACTCAGTGTCTAATGTTTGCTGAGTGTAGCGATAAAGAGATAAAGCAATAAAAATAATCACAGCGCAAACGTAAATGCGTAAAGTAAATTAACACATGGTTTGTTTACGGAAGTTCCGGGTGGTGTAATCCCGTACATCTCCCCTTCTCCTGTGGTGTAGGAGGTATCACTAGAATCTTGAGATAACTGTTACAAAATCCTAGCCCAATGACAGTCCTTCACGATACTCTAGTTTCACTGTCTACACATAATGAAGAAAGGTAAGATTGCTCCCTTCATTCTGCACACTGATCTTTCGGAGATGGAATGACTCCTTCACCAGCTCACCACTAACACGAACACAGTCCGCAGACTGCACCAATAGCTGTGGCAACCAAGTTGCAACCGTATAAGGAAAGGTGGAGTTGCTCTCCTCAAACTATGCACAGCCAACCCATTTTCACAAAGGTTAGGTTTAGAATTAATCAAGTGATTAATTCAGTGAGCTGTTTGCTTCTTCTGAATATGGCGTTGCAGCTCCAAGATGCCTTCTTCCCCCTTAATGGGTTACTGGATCTTTCTTTGTAATCTTCAAGGCAATTCCGTTGGCTTCCCTGTTTCTAGATATGAGATCTGATTTCCTGGATCTGGATATTTAGATATATGCTTTGTAAATATTTTTCAGATCCACCCTTCTTCTCAAGTGCTTGTCTCTGTGTATTTATAGGGATGATGTAACGGTCAGATAATTTTATAGCCGTTACATTTGTTGTTTAGCCAACGTTCATATGTACGACCTTTTGTCGTTTTATTTCAAATTCAACAAGGCCTTAACTCAGTTTTCTACTCTTCATCAAAACTGAGTACCTCGTATACTTGTCATCTGACTTTAATTGACTAAGTCAGAGTACACCATTCAGTTTCTTCTTTTCCATGTAACTGATAATCTTTGTCCTTAAGATTATTCAGCTTTACATGATCTATAGTTCAGTTTCAGGTCACGACAGACTTGCCTGAATCCTGACTTATAGTCACGACTTAATCAACTTCTAACTGAGTTTGCCACCTCAGTTCTTCAGTCTTCAATAACTGAGTCTGTGTCCTTCAGTTCTTCAGTCTTCTAGATAAGCCAACTGAGTCTGTGTCCCTCAGCGAACTTATCTTCTTCAGTTTTCTCATGACTGAGTTTGATCCCTCAGTTTTCCATGTGTATACTCAGTTTGCTTGCTGTGACTCAGCTGTCCTCCTAGCTTCTATCTATTACAATGCTTGTCTGAAACAACCGATACAAAGTTCAAACTTTAGATAGAACTTATACATTTTCTCTGGACCATTTTTGGCTTCTTCTTTCATTACGCACTATAACAGTTAGTTATGACTTCATCATCATGGGTTGTAAACGATCTTATTAGATGTGTGACAAATCATCATCAAAACACAGATATTATTTCCAACAACATCCTTTGCAGGTAATCCGTCAAAGGTTTAGAAACTTTAAAGAAGTCCTTAATAAACCTCCTATAAAATCCTGCGTGGCCAAGAAAGGCTCGCAACGTCTTTAAGTTCGTTGGAGGGGGTAACTTCTCTATTACCTCTATATTTGCTCTATCAACTTCCATTCCTTTCTTTGAAATCCTATGACCCAATACTATTCCTTCTGTAACCATGAAATGGCATTTTTCCCAGTTAAGTACAAGGTTGGTCTCTTCACATCTTTACAACACTTTACTCAAATTGTCCAAGCATTTATCAAAGCTATCTCCAAATACAGAGAAATCATCCATGAAAATCTCTAGAAAATCCTCCACCATGTCCGCAAATAATGACATCATGCACCTTTGGAATGTTGCTGGTGTTAGGAAATCATTAGTTTAACGTATGGGAATTTAAAATTTGATTTCCTTTTACTAGATCGTTCTTCGTTTAATGCAATAAACACGTTAAGAAGTTTGACGTTTATACCTCAATGATCTATAAGATCATTTCTTTGACCGTCAACGGAGAGTAGTACAGTGTGCAAGCCGTCCACGTGTCCGGCCTCTATCGCTTATCCACACGAACTCCTCACCGGAATCCTCCTTGGATTGCTATTGGAAAACTCCGGTTGCTATACCGGCATTTTTCCCCTCTCTCTAACTCACTATAGGATGCTCTCTATTTTACACAAGAACTACGAGCTCTTGCAATTGTGATGTACAAAAGAGCTTGACACCCACCTCTTATTTATAGCTAAAGGTGACGCCCCATATGTGTGTATGAGAAGAAAAAAACATTTTCCCAATAAAATAAGGAAAATCTCTTAGATTGATTTATCTCTTTTATTATAATTAATTTTGCCAATATCTTATATTGAATATAATTATCTTATTACCATAAATCTATTTTTCCAAAATCAATTAATATCTTATATTAATATTATGGTAATCTTATTAATTAAAGTGCACAATCCAAGTGTATCTTATACACATCAATGTGGCTCCCCTATAGTCAATAAATTGACTTCCGGAATATTCTTTAATTAATATAATTTGTATATAATTAATATCTTGTATTTTATTTATTCATAATAAATAAAACCACCATATTAATTTACCACTATAACCTTTATAGTCTAGAGATAAACTTTCCTTATTTGGTTATCAACTATAACCGCATTTTAATCCGACTCGAAGTTCATATGTGTGTGACCCGATAGGCTTTCGAATATGTTGGCCGTAGACACAAAGTGCAATTTACTAAAATGCCCTTCATGCCTAACGATCACAGGATAGCGTCTAGCAACACACCGTAACCCCAAATCATCGGAAGAGTAAAAAACAATGACTACTACCTTTCATGTGAAGCAGTTACCGTGTAACTTACAATCCTATCGCTGTAATAATATCCATCCGATCGTATCTCGAGTGTCAATACATTAACGATCGTATCTTATAATCTAGATATCATGCTCTCTCAGGATAACACATTTACTCTCACTTTACAAAGATTCTCGAGAGCTAGACATTCCATATAAGATGGCCATTTCGGATATTTGATCCCAATCATAGGATACGCGATTCTTCGACGACCAATCATGTATACTCCTCATGCTTCAATATCACACCCAATCACTACTACATGATCGCCCCATGGCTAGAGGAAATCTCAATAGTGTAAAAGCATGACAATCCACACCGTGATGCCATGAAGACTCCGGTCAAAAGGATAATTACACAACCGCCACATAGTGTGACACTTAATGTAAGTGGGTTAGTCTAACGTACGCATTCTCTAATACACGTCCATGTACAGTCCATGTGTCTCTACACTTTGATATACGAGATCTATCCCTACCTTCTGTAAGATAAAAGACATCCAATACGTGTTGGTCTGATTATACTATCAATGTCCCATTTGACAGTACATAGGACTAGAGACATTTCAGTACCAAAATTGTTATAGTGATTATAGATCTCATCAACCATAATCACTATCATGGTTTCTCTATCACAGTTTGATACTAGGGACGTTACTAAATATGTACAACAAACAATATAATGACATAAGTGCTTTTATTAATCATAATAAAGTTATTACATGAACTAAATAGACTGTAAATGACCTGACCCGGTCAGATCCGGTCCAACCCGATTGAGTTTAGGACACCTTTCCAACAGCTGGTGCATTAAATAACCCAAAGGGCATGAGATTGTACGCCAGAGTTCCATAAGGACATGTGAAAGTTGTTTTCTCGCGATCCTCGGGGGCAATATGGATCTGATAATAACCAGAATATCTATCTAAGAAACAATAAAACGCATGACTGCTTAATCTTTCCAACATTTGATCAATGAATGGTAGGGGAAAATGATCTTTACGAGTTGCATCATTCAGTTTCCTGAAGTCAATGCAAACTCGTGTCCAGTAATTAGTCTCACAGTGATTAACTCATCAAACTCATTAGCTTGGACAGTGAATCCTCCTTTCTTGGGTACCACATGAATCGGGCTTACCCACTCACTGTCTACAATTGGGAAAATGATTCCATCTCCAACATTATTATGAACTCTTCCTTTACAACATCCTTTAGTTATGGTGTCAACCTCCTTTGAGGTTGTGCCACCACTTTCTTCTCAGGGTCCACAGAGATCTTATGCATGCACCCTGATGGGCTTATTACTCTAATATCTGCAATCGTCCACTCAAACGCTCCTTTATGCTCTCTGAGTACTCTTAAAAGTTTCTCCTCTTCTAAAGGTGATAATGATGCTGAAATTATAAGGGGGAGAGTATCATCTTGTAAGTACACGTACTTCAGGTGAGATGGCAAAGGTTTCAACGTTAAGTTCCTTGGTGGCTCTTCTAACGATGATCTTAACAGCTTACCGGTCAACTGTAAGTCAAAGAACTTGTGCCAGGAAGGTCTATGAATGGTTCCTCCTAAATCCACAGAGAATATAGGCTATATTTTCACTTGACCTTCACTACACCCAGGCCAGGTTTCCTCATAACTCTCCTCATCCTTCAGGAGCAAAGTCTCTGCTACTTCAAGGTCTAGTGCCACTTGCTGATATAATTCCAATACAAGTTCATCTATGGTATCCAGCATGTAGTATACTTCTCCTTCATCTTGAGCATATCTAATTGAATTCATCACATTGAATACTACTTTGTCCTCATTCACTCTCAAAATCAGCTCACCCTTATTAACATCTTTCATGGTTTTACTCCTAGCTAGGAAAGGTCTTCCTAAGATCAATGGAACATCATGGTTAGCTTCCATTTCTAGCACCACAAAGTCTACATGGAATACAAAATTATCAACTTTCACCAAAACATCCTCCACCACTCCACACGGTTGCTTCATTGGCCTATCAGCTAATTGAAGGGTTATAGATGTCTCATTTAACTCTTTCATGCCTAATTTATGAAAGATGGAGAGTGGCATTAGATTGACACTGGATCCAAGATCACACAATGCTTTTTTCAGGCATACTTCCACAATTATGCATGGTATGAGGAAGCTCCCATGATCTTTATACTTGGGAGGCAGTTTGCGTTGCAAAACTGCCGAGCATTCCTCCTTAAGGTAAATAGTTTCAAGGTCTAATAAATTTCTTTTGGTAGAAATTGCTTCTTTCAAGAACTTTGCATACTCTGGCATTCCAACCAGAGCTTCTACCAAAGGTATATTCATTTGCAACTTTTTAAACATCTCTATGAACTTCTTATAACGCGCATCATCATTATTCGGCTTATATTTCCTAAGGGGATAGGGTAAAGTAGCAGGATTAATAGTTACAAGTTCATGAAGACTTACCTACTGACTGTTGCTGTTCTGCCTGTTTGTCTGCTGAATTTTCAGACTCCCGGTTTACCGGAGAAGTCTGCTGCGGACTGCTTTCTGATTCCACCTGGACAATTGGTATAACAGGTCCAGGCAGTTCCTTTCCGCTTCTAGTCATGATTGCATTCACGTCCTTCGAATTCTTCTCAGTATTACTTGGCAATCCTCCCGGATGACAGCTGACACTTGTTCTGCAATCTGTCCCACTTGGTGTGATAGATTCTGCACTAAGTCTTCTTGATTGGTCAGTCTTGTATCATTCTTCTGACAATAAATGGTGAAGTTTGTATTCAGCTCAGTCATGGATATCGTATGTTGATTGACCGTATCGGTCACAGTTGAGCTCATTTTATCCATGGCTGCTTCCCAACTACCGGACTTATTGAATTGAGGCATGAATCCACCAGTTTGTCTCGGTCTCTCTCCACTAGTTGAATCACTTTGTCGAAAACCCCCAGTAGGGTAACTCAGTCTAAAACCAGGGTGGTCATGTGAGCCTGGGCGATATCCGCCCCCATAAGGATTTTTTTGCCTCCTATATAATTCACGTCTTCGGTGTTGGTTGCTTATATATCTTGAACTTTCTCAACCTTGGCTATGCGATCTTGCATGCCATCCATCTTTTCATTCATTTCCATTAGCTGGTATAAGATCTTTTGAGAAGTATCTTCTCCAAATACGCCTTCAGCTACTTTGGCGGTTTCAACTTGATGTGTTCCCCATTGACTTGTCAGTGCGATTTGATCCAATTTATCTTCGGCTTCTTCAGGTGATAGAAACGCAAAACATCCGTTGCTTGATGCATCAACTCTCATTTGTTCACTTGGCCGCAATCCGTGATAAAAACTATGCATTCGTACGGGCAAAGTGATATCATGGTGAGGGCATCTCCCCTGTGCTTCCTTAAAACTTTCCCATGCTTCTTCAAATGTTTCAGTGGGTCTCTGCTTGAAGTTCATGATTTATTGTCTCATCTATAATGACTTCCCAGGCGGGCAGTACTTATTCATTAATTTCTGCAGCAGATCGGTCCAAATTTGGATCGATCCTGGTGCTAGAGACAATAACCATATATTCGCTTTGTCTTTGAAAATGAATGGAAACAACTTCAACTTGATATTATCTTCAGGCACTCCTACAGGCTTGACCGTGCTGACAATCTCTAGAAAGTTGGTGATGTGTACACTAGGATCTTCGTTCATTACTCCATGAAAAGTAGTGTAGTTAGTCACCATTTGTATCACATTTGGTTTCGGGTGAAATACCTCCGCTGCATCTTCAGGCTGAACAATTCCTCATGCGAATTGCACAATCTTAGGCATTGCATAACTCTGTAGAGTTCTCCTATCTACTTGTACCACGACTCTTGCTCCATTCTGTCCGTTCTGTGCCATGTTGGTTTCTATATCTTCTTCTTCCCTCTCGCTATGATCTCTTTCGTGCATAATCACGTCGTCCACCAGCCTAACAGATCTCTCTCGAGTTTCTTTTCTCTTTTTTCTAGCAAACTTTTCAATCTCAGGTATGAATCTCTCGAGTTTGGCTGTTGAACTTCGTGTAGCGTACTATAAGACACAAAAAGAAAAAAAAAGTTAGTGACTTGCCCCGGCGGCTATTACACACGCATGACAGCCTAAAAAATACAGACTCTAACTATTGACTCGACTCTGAACTAACAGAAATGATTCTATTGAAACTTGGACACTCGGTTTATCGGGGTGGACCCTCGGTAAATCAGAAGCAATTTTTCAAGATTTTTAACAGAATCGATACTGTATGACTTTAGTATAAACAGACACAATTAAACAGACTCAAATGTATACATAAAACTCAATCTTAAATAAAAAGTATTATTGACACTAGTCCCCGGCAACGGCACCAAAAATCTTGATCGTGTGCAAAACACTTACTTGCAATAGGACTAGGTCTATCGTAGTAGAGTACTGGCGAGTCAAGGTCGATCCCACAGAGACTCATAAGAATGTCTAATTATCAAAATTGAGCTTGTCATGATAACGCTCTACGACCAACTATAACATAGACAGTAGTAAATCTGGTAACAATCAACTATCAAGATTATGCAAGTTCACACGAAGCAAACTAGAGTTTCTAATGTGGGAAAATAAATGCTAAGTGCAGATTTCTCGACTCACGAACCCGACATATGCTATTCAACACAAATGGTTCATATTTGTAGGTCGAAACAACTATTTTTAGGCTTTTAGCTCATAATGGATAGAATATTGATGCCGTAGGATAGACTATTTTAACCGTCATCAAGTTATGATCGTCTGTACTGCAAACTTATTAATTTTGTCCTTTGCAAACTTTTCCGAGTCTGATTTATAGCTCAGTTATGATCGTCTGTCCTGCAGACTTATTAAGTTTCTCCTTGGCAAACTTTTCCGCGCCGGACTTGCAGTTCAATTATGATCGTCTGTCCTGCTGACTTATTAAGTTTGTCCTTTGCAAACTTTTATCAATCTCATGGATTCATATATAATTAAGCAAGCATGCAAAAATTAAATTTTATTGCAATAAGTTATGTTCAAGTAACCTTATTGAGAAACATAATTGAACATAAAAAATAAACATAAAAAGATAAAACCTGGAACCTTTCCTAGACATAGAATTTTCACAATTGGGTGGCATTCCAACTGCGTGGTATGATTTTGCCATTTGCATCAGCTAGCTGATAGGCTCCTTTCCCATGCACTTTGACCACTTTGTAAGGGTCTTCCAGTTCGGGTCCAGTTTACCCTGTGGACCTTGTCTGCTGACCTTATTCTTTCTGAGCACCAGATCTCCCTCTTTGAAGTAGGATTGCTTAACTCGGGAGTTATAAGATTGTTAAATCCGTTGTTTGTACTTGGCCATTCTGATGAAGGCCACATTCCGAGCTTCCTTCAGATCGTCTTTGGAGTGCCTCAGCTCAGTTAACTGTTGTTCTTCAGAATAAGGTGATGGCAGGCCGATCTCAGCAGGGATTACTGCCTCACACCCATATGCCAAACTGAATGGAGTTTCACCTGTGGCCGAGTTCGACGTGGTTCTGTATGCCCATAGAAGGTTGGGCAAGTGCTCGACCCAGTTTTCCCCTTCTTCTTCATGGCATTTCTTTAATCTTGTCTTGATGTGCTGGTTGGTCTGTTCGACCTGCCTATTATCTTGCGGATGACCAACTGAAGTAAAGTGCTGAGTTATGTGCAGTTCGGTTAAGATCAGCTATTTTGGAATTCCAAACTTGCACACTATGTTTTTTCATAAAAATTTTTGTATCTGTTTTCGAGTAATGGTGGTTAGTGGTTCGGCTTCAACCCACTTGGTGAAGTAGTCCACTGCTAGTATTAAAAATCTAACATTTCCGGGAGCTCGTGGGAGTAGCCCCACTAAATCTACTCCCCATTGATCAAAAGGCCAAGGGGAGACAAGAGGAATCATGTCCTGAGATGGCTGATGCAAAAGAATATCATGCACCTGGCACAACTTGCATTTTTCGACTAACCCTTTTGCGTCTTGTGTCATTCTGGGCCAATAGTAGCCGAGCAGGCTGCACTTTCTTGCTAAAGTTTGAGCTCCAGGGTTATTTCCATAAATCCCCAAGTGTATCTCTCTCAGAAGGTAGTTCCCTTCTTCAATTGTTGTACATCTGAGCCATGGTGCGATGTATGATCTGTGATAGATTATGTTATCGAACAGGGAATATCTAGCTGCCAAGAGCTTCATCTTTCTGTCTTGAACCCTGTCATTAGGTAAGATTTCATTCCTAAGATATGAGACAATATGATCCATTCAAGTGTTGGCTTGTCTGATCGGCTGAATTATTTGTTGTTCACAGCTTCTTTCTTTGAGGAGTTCCACCAACACTTTTCTTTCTGATATGAAATACCAGGCCAACTTTGACAGTGCATCTGCCTTCTTGTTCTCAGTTCGAGGTATTCGGCCGACCTAGACCTGTTGGAACTTCCTCAATAATAATTGAGCAACAGTTAAATACTTCTTCATGGGTTCTTCATTTGCTTCATACTCGCCATTTA
The DNA here is from genome assembly GCA_024500145.1 of Gentiana dahurica var. dahurica. NCBI lineage: Eukaryota > Viridiplantae > Streptophyta > Magnoliopsida > Gentianales > Gentianaceae > Gentiana > Gentiana dahurica. The sequence continues at coordinate 50,482,306 of CM044905.1, forward strand.
TATGATTCATGACGAGCTGAGAATTGATATGGACCTGCAAATTGTTTGCTCTATCTTTAATGCCAGTTTGAGCCCTGTAATTAAGGCTTCATATTCTGCTTTATTATTCATGGCTTGAAACCCAAACCGTAAAGCATAGAGTAATTCTTCCCCTTTTGGACTCACGAGCAGAAGACCTGCCATCGCTCCTTCTTTGCTTCCTGCACCATCCACATACAATGTCCACATGTTCTCATCCTGTTTTAGTTGATTGTCTTCTAGGAAAATAGCAATTCCTTCGGCAAGGAAGTCTGCTAAGGCTTGCACTTTGATGGCAGTTCGGAGATGAAAATCAATATCGTATTCCGCCAGTTCTACGACCCACTTTGCCAACCTATATGAGGTTTCAGGTCGTCCCAAGATTTGCCGTAAAGGCTGATCAATGATTACCGTGATTGGGTGTTCCTGGAAGTATGGCCTTAACTTTCTAGAGGCATGCACCAATGCCAATGCCAACTTTTCTGCATTTGAATATCTAACCTCTGGTCCATTGAGTGCTACTGACAAAGAAAACCGGTATCTGCTGTCCGTCTTGTTCTTTGGTCAGCACAACGCTTAACGCTTCATCACATACTACCAAGCAGACATATAATATTCTCCTTCCTGATGAGCTATTAGCGTAGACAGTTCGGCCAAGTACAACTTCAGTTCTTCAAAGGCTTTTGGGCTTTCCTCGTCTCACTGAAAAGGACTTGCTTTTCTCAAAATCTTGAAAAAAATGTAAGGCACGATGTGCTGATCTGGAGAGAAACCTGTTCAATGCTGCTATTCTTCCTGTCAGCCGCTGTACATCTTTAATGTTCCTTCGTGGCTGCATCACCTTCAGAGCATCTACCTTGTCCGGGTTGGCTTTAATCCCATCTTTGGATATCATATATCCTAGGAATTTTCCCGATCTGACCCCAAATGTATATTTTTGGGGGTTAAGTTTCATTTGAGTTCGCATTAATACCTCAAATACCTCTCTGACATCGCTTAAGTATTGATCAAGAGACCTGCTCTTGATTAGAAGGTCGTCCACATTCACCTCCATGCATCGTCCAATTTGTTGGGCAAAAATCTCGTTCACATCCCTTTGATATGTCGCTCCAGCGTTTTTTAAACCGAAGGGCATTGTCAGGTAGCAGTACGTCCCAAATTCTGTGATAAAGGAATTATTCTCTACATCTTTAGGGTCCATTATGATCTGATTGTAACCCTTGTATGCAACTAAGAACGCAAACACTTCAAACCCCACAATTGAATCAACTAGACGATCAATCTTAGGTAAAGTGTAACAATCTTTTGGGCATGCCTTGTTGAGATCAGTGAAATCAACGCACATTCTCCAACTCTCAGCTGGCTTTTTGGCTAGTACTTGATTCGCTAACCATTCTGGGTATACGACTTCTTTAATAATGTTGGCCTGCAACAACTTGGTTACTTCCTTCTCAATTGCCGATATGCGTTCAGAGGTGAAGTGCCTTTTCTTTTGCCGAACAGGTTTCCTGTTCAGGTCTATGTTCAGTTTGTGTACAACTAGCTCTGGAGATAGTCCTGGCATATCTTCTGTTTTCCATGAGAACACATCCCTGAATTCTTTCAGAATATTTACCAAATGTCCCTTGTATGGGCAGGGAATCCATGAACCTACGTTCACTGTAGATTCTGTCTGTTCATCCTATAGATGAACAACCTCTGTCTGATCTTCAGATGACCTAGCTCTCTTCATCTTCTGGAAGTAACTCTTCGATGCTCACTTGCTAAACCATTATTTTTCCATTTACCGTCGCTGTGTAACAGCTCATGGCTGTTTCCACATCGCCTTTGATTTCTATAGAGCCATCTTTTGTAAGGAACTTCATACAAACATGAGCCGGTGATATTACAGCTTGTAGATCGATAAGTATTGGTCTTCCCATGATCACATTTTATGCTGAGGGTGCTTTTACCACTACATAATTTACCATTAGGGTCCTGCCCTTGGCTCCTTCTCCAGTAGTAGTTGGGAGCTTGATCATGCCTAGTGGGTGTACTGGGGGTCCGGCGAAGATGAACAAAGGAGCTGAAACAGGGGTGAGTTTGGCATCTTTCAATCCCATGGCTCTGAAAACATTGTAATAAAGAACATTCACAGCACTGCATGTGTCTACACATATTCGTTTTGTCGATTCCTGTTGATCACCGCTTCTATCACTAACCCTTCATTGTTGATTACTAAAGAGAGGGAGTCTTTAGGACCATAAGTCACTTCTCCCAACAGCCTTTGTCTTTTTTTCGATTGAGTAAGAGCAGCAGATCTGCCACTGTTCTCACTCTCAGCTCTGCTTGGGTTGTTCGCCCCCCTGAGATCATATTGATCGTATTCACAGGGCGATTGTCCAATTGACCATTAGGGTTTGATGAGTGGTCCCTTCTTCTTCGATACTCATCTCTATTACCTCTATCATTGTAGTTATTTCTGCACTTGAACTCACGTCGGCCACGCGGTTCGGCCTGGTGAGACGAATCTACGACCTTATCCAGCTTTCCTTCCATTACTGTCGTGTCAATATCTCTTATTAAATCTCGGCACTACTCTGAGTCATGACAAATGTCTTTGTGGTACTTGCAAAACTTCTTGGGATCTCTCTTTTCTCTGGATCCCCTCAAGGGTGGTGGAACCTTTGCTATTCCTTTCCTCTCCATAATTGCAAGGACCTGCTCATGAGATCTGTTTAACATGATGAAGTCTCTCTCCGGTAGATCTCCTTTCTTACCCAACCGATCTGAGATGGGCACCGTTACGTGATCCCAAACCGACTTTCACTTTATGTCTGACTTTTCATCAGACATGTTCCTCTTTCCATCACCTATCTCCATCTCTCTTTTTAATCTATTTGCTTCTTCCCCTGATAGTGTTTATAAGCCACATCAAGGCATTCTTCCATGGACTGAGGAAGTTTGCTGTTCAGGTTGGCGTGCAGTCGCCCCTCTCGCAGACCTTCCACGAAGGAGAAGACCAGCAACCAATCATCTGTGTCCTGCACCTATGCAGATTCCTCATTAAAATGTTCGATGTAGTGAATGACGGTTTTATCTTGTTTTTGCTTCTACGTGAGAAGATGAGTCTGATTTCTCCGAAATGGACGAGCTGCGATGAATGCAAATACGAACTTCCGAGTTAGTGCTCCAAAGTCAGAGATTGACCTTGGAGGGATCTTGTTGAACCATTCCCGAGCTCTTCCCTTGAGCAGCGCAGGGAAGGCATTACACTTCATCTCATATGAGGCGTTGTACAGATTCATCTGAGATATGTACTGGTGCATATGGTCATAAAGATCCTTAGATCCGTCATAAGACTCAATCTTGGGAATCATAAATGATAAGCGGATTTTCTAGGTCCGGTCGATCAAATAAAAACTCGAAACCTTAGCAAAATCTACTTTCTAACCGGCAGTGGACCGGGTCGATTGTAGGATAGTGCTTGAGGAGTCCGAGGTCGAACCCACAGAGATTGGTTTTTGAGTACCACAGTTGACTTAGCACTCAGTTCAGGTCAAACAGATAGATATGAAGTTATACTATTGCATAAAAGAAAGATTACACTACTCGAAATTTTAAACAATTAAAAGAAGTATGGCCGAACTACGATCCAACGGATTACTTTACCCTTAAACAGATTACCCCGGGAGTGTGCCTTACCTTACTTCACCGTCTAACGATAACTCATAGGTGTCGAGTCCTAATTCTAGTGTTATTCACACCTTACGCGAAGCTCGTCAATCCTCTCTTTAGAAGACCGACTCACCTAACGTGATTAAGCTCTAGACTCGCCCGAACAACTGATACAAACCCCGTATTAGAACTGGAATTCATGACTAGGGCGTCAATCTAGTACACGGGTAGGTGTCAAACTACATTTCAAGTCCAAAATCTCTACGGTCCCGAAACCCCGTTCCCACACGTCGCCCCAACATACATTTATAAGCTAAGTGTGTGCAATGGTGAACTAGGTGATCAATCTAGCTCAAAAACGATTCAAACAAGTTTCGAGATACGGATTATCAATTAGAACGTTTATTTACGCACTACACTACCTCCCGGTTCATCAATCTAACGGCGTTTCACCCGCCTTCACATAGTTCAACCATACGAAGAATCTAGCTACTCATAATCGAATCTAAGCAATAAAAACGGAAGAAAAACATCACAACAACAACAAAATAACAAAAGAACATACTTACTTTACTCAACTTGAAGGAGGTGCCAAATGTGCTTATAAAAGATCAAATTTTTGTCAAGTGAAAAGTTACGGATCGAAGCTAAAAGTTAGTAGATCAAAGAGAGGATTGAATGAGGATTCTAATGATATAAAATACTTAGTCTAACTCTAAAAGACGAAGAAAATCGCCCAAAATCTCCAAAAAGCTAAAAAGGGAAACTTGCTATCTACTTCTTCAACTCTGTCTGCGTCTGTGTGTGAAATGAGCAGCTTTATATAGAAAGTCTTCTGTCCGTACGGATATCCGCCATGTCCGGCCGGACTGTTCTTGATTTTCCAGGTGTCCGGACGGATGCATATATGTCCGTCCGGATGAAATGCTCTTGTCCGTCCGGATGCTGGCTCTGTCCGTCCGGACGAATTCTTCATCAAAGTTTTCCCAATTTCCAGAGAGTTAGCCGTCCGGATGAGAGGTTTTTGTCCGTCCGGACAGCCACTGAACGCACGTCCAATGTGTCCAGACGGGCGTCCGGACCCATGTGACCCAAAATCTTCACTTTTTTCATCTTCAACCTCCGTGTTTCGCCTCAGGCACTTCTAAACTCCATAATTCTCGCCTTTCGGGCCCTCGAGACACTCTAGTCCTGCATCCATATGAAAACAACAAGCAAACGCATAACCCCGCAAACTACGGGTGCTCGGGAAAAACGAGTATAAAATGCTAAAATAAGGTCGAGTTTACGGAAAACCGACAGTCACTCGCCGTGCAATAAAACCTCATTTAATACTCAAAATAGGGTCTAAACTCACCCGAAACATGCTAGAAATGTGATAATCGTGGGCTGAACTGTATAGAAATGTACTGTAAAGTTGGTTCCAATCACCACCCCACACTTAGCCTTTACTCGTCCTCGAGTAAATTAGGCGTTCAAACAATACCAAGGAATCAACTTTACGGTACATGCATGCATTTCAAAATATCGAGGTGAAAAAGAACTTAGTTAAGTGAATGCATTACTTTGACTCTACTGGATCATGACACGGAGTGAGTGTGTGTTGAATGACGACGACTTATGCTTAATACGATTTCGGGCTTGGAATACCGGACAAATGACTTTACACAATCCTGCCCTTCCTAGAATCTCCACTAATCGGGACTAACCAAGGTTAAACACGGTCCAGCAGGACTTGAATGGTTATAACGTTAGGCTAGGGTAAATTCGGTTAATCGAAAAGGGTAATTTGGGAAACTGGAGAAAAGAAGTACGAGTGAACATAATCCAAACACGTACCACATCTTCTTTACCAAACAAACCCACCAAACTCCTTTTTGATCATTTTCAACACTTTGTGAACTATAGGACACTAAAATACCCGAACTAATTGCCAAACTCGACTATGTTTCAAGTGTCGTGAGGTGCGCTCGAATACTTAGTACCTATCTGACTATCCCAACCCTAACATCATCATTGCTTTAAGCTCATTGCCTTTTTCAACCCTTTATTTCTATATACAACACAATTATTTGATTTGATTTTTTTTTTTTTTGAAATGAAACCCGAGCATCCAGCCCCACAGAGCTCCTCCTCTCCTTATAGCTCTAAAACTGAGGAAACAACAACCCGACTCAAAAACAACATCGCCCCCCACCCCATACTTGCCTTGGCAAGTGTGGTTTAACAAGAGACTAAGTCCACTCGTAGGGTCAAATGAAGGGAATGTGACCAAAATAAGGCTCAAGGGTAGGTTTCTGACTATGTAACGAAACGGCTATAATGCGAATGGTGGTCGGACCATTCTATCAAGGCTGAGAGGGGCTATGAAGGTCAAACATTCGGCTCAGGCTTATTTGGCTAAAGTAGGGTCAAAAAGAACGCCAAAACTGTCATCCCGTGTTCCTACCAAGGCCAATCCTTCTATTTCGCCTCGAAACTAGGGGTACAGGTGTGTAAAGTAATCGTGATAAGCATAACCGTCGTCAAACGTGTACTAAAAAGTGTTCCGTATCATGACAATATAGACTCACTGTGAGACATTCACAAAACTAAAGACCTTTCACCACTCAATTGTGAACAACATGCATATAACGTGGTGTTAAAATCTTGGAAAATTTTGAAAAACGGCCTAAAAATCGACTCGGAAACGAGTAAAAACCAAGTTTATCACATCACGGCATAATACTTTTAAGAACAAGCGAATAAGCTAAGTCGTCCCCCCCCCCCACTTAAGTGAAGCTATACCGTCCTCGGTGTGTGAACGAGAAGGAAAAAAGAAAGACTTAGCTTATGAGCCCGGCAAAATGGCGCGATCAAGTCCCGTAACGGTCGTGAAAGTAGTCCATCCCGAATCCCTAGTCATTGAAAAACATCCAAGAAATACATGCACGGGACATGGTCCGCGTGCCAAAGCATATAATATGGGGAGAATCCGGGGGTGATAAAAATAAACGACCTCGTCACGTCAGAAGACTTGAACATATGGCATAGAGATAGTCAAAATACGAATCAACCATACAATAAACAACCAACACGTTTAAACGTGCTCAAAATAAAATCTTAACCCAAGTCAAATCCAAGGCATAGTCACAGAAAGCATGAAAAGGTGAAAAACCAGTGATATATCCGGACGGATGGGTATGTTTGTCCGTCCGGACAAGTGAATGCCAAGATCATTGTAAAAACCAGAGATCCATCCGGACGGATGGGTGTGTGTGTCCATCCGGACAAGGATAAAAACAGAGGAAAAGTGAATTTTAAGCATGAAGGCCCCTCGGGATCATGCGGATTCAATCATCAACACCAAAACACAGCAAAACGAATTCAAAACCAGCAAAAACACAGGAAATGATGGGTTGCCTCCCACCGAGCGCCTTTGTTTTATGTCGTTGGCTCGACATAGTGACTTATACTATATCGGTTTTTTCAAGATTATACTACCGATACGAGTGAGGAGGACGAGGTGTAGAAAGAAAACGAACGGTGAGTTATAAGGTTAAGATGTCATGCATTGGAGTCCATGACGGGACTAAACAATTGGCTTCCTCTATCTTAGGATCCTCCAAAATCACCACTTCGAGAGCTTCATCAAATGGCAACTTTTCATATTTCTTCAAACGAAGGCCATTTGTGATTGAAGTCCCATGCTTGGGGTGCTTTATCTCTACAGCCCCCGAGTCAAAAATCCTCTCAACTGTGTAAGGTCCCGACCATCGAGACTTCAACTTTCCCGGAAAAAGATGCAAACGAGTTTCATACAACAGAACCTCATCTCCTACCTCAAACATCTTTGGCTTTATCAATTGATCGTGGAGGAGCTTGGTTTTCTCTTTGTATCTTGCCGAACAATCATAGGCTCGTAGTCGAAACTCCTCCAATTCAACTAATTGAGCCATCCTTCTCTCTCCACTAAGAGTCTCGTCCATATTTAACTCTTTAATAGCCCAATGTGCTCTATGCTCAACCTCCACTGGTAAGTGACACGTTTTTCCAAAGACAATCATGTACGGCGACATACCAATTGGAGTCTTAAATGCGGTTCTGTGAGCCCAAAGAGCGTCATCCAACTTTTTGGACCAACTCTTAGAATTTTTATCAACAGTTCATTCAAGAATCCTTTTAATACCTCGGTTTGAAACCTCCACTTGGCCACTCGTTTGAGGGTGATAAGCCGTTCCCAACTTATGAGTCACCCCATACTTAAGGAGTAGCTTATCTAAATCTCTATTCGCAAAATGAGTGCCATTGTCAGAAATGATAGTTCTAGGTACTCCAAACCGTGTGAAAATGAACTTTTTTAGAAACTTAATGACCACGTGTCTGTCATTAGTGGGGGATGCAATCGCTTCCACCCACTTCGAGACGTAATCACAAGCTACCAAAATGAACTTGTTGCCAAAAGAAGAAGGGTAGGGTCCCATAAAGTCAATTCCACAAACGTCGAAGACCTCACAAACAATGATAGGTCGTTGAGGCATCTCATTTTTCCTAGAAATTCTCCCTGAACGTTGACACGCGTCACAGGTTTTTACATAAGCGTAGGCATCCTTAAAAATTGTCGGCCAATATAGCCCGCTTTGCAAAACCTTCAATGCGGTCCTTTATACATTCCTATTCAGAATATTTAACTGAGGCTGTAAAACAATAGCATGTTTCAATTGTTTTAAGCCTTCAGTTTTCTTCTAGGATTGACCACAAATTTGATGTGATGTATGCTAAGGGCTTTTTTTTTTCCCTCATCGGTACATTGGTGAGTATGCAAATGTGCACTTTAGCATACCTAGGAGAGTCTTAAAAGTTGTATTTTGAACTTCAGCAGGAATGGAAATCGATTTGCTTGCTCAGAGGTAACAAATTAGTTATTTAAAGCAGTTAAGCCAATTCGATGTCGCGTATCATTCATGTGCTAATTGCTTTTGCATTTATTTTTCTTCCTTGCACTGATGTCGAACATTTCTTCAGTTTTTTTAATTGTTTATATGCATGTCATTCTTTGTGAAAGTAGTTGTAATACTTTGTCAGCTTCTGTTTCCTTCCATAAGTTATTGTCTTTATGATTTTAAATCACTCACTTAGGTGGGTGACTATTCTCTAATACAAATTGACCTTCCCTTTCATTCCTTTTATTGTCTAGATGATTTTAAAGCATTTACTTAGATGTGTATTAGCATATGATACACATCCCAAAGTGTTAAAACAGTCTAGCATGTCATTCTTTGTGATATATGAATGCTTTCCTTTTTTTGATTCAAAAGTTTACGGTTAAAATTCATTCAGTTGTGTCTCCATATTGTTTTTTTTTTATGTTATTATTATTTGAATTGTTGCTAACTAATTCGAAAGTGAAGAATTTCAAATAAATATAGCATCAAAGAGATTGACAAGAGTAAAGTTCAATCTAATGATCATGAAGCTTTCTCAAAACCTCATTTCACAAGATCGTGGAGCACATGCAAGAGAAAAACGACATGAGACATGTGAAAGGAATATATAAAGCTAAAGAAAGGCCAAGTAATGCTATGACCTAGGAGCACCAATTTAGTAAGTGGCTCGAGCACGGGCAAATAGTCCTCAGAAGTTTACTATGAAGGTGTGCTCATAGATCACATGGTTGATATGTATAGCTAGGTGTAATGAAATATCTTTGTGGGTAGATGGAAAAAGCCAAATAAATGGCTGTTAAAATGACGAATAAATGGAACCTAACAAGGGAATATATGAAGTTTCAGATTCTAAATAGAGTAAACTATTCAGCGTCATCACAAAGACATTTGGCTTCCGCCAATGATGTGAAGTTCGAAAGAGCATCAAGGTCTTCGTTTCTACATCAATGTACAACGTCGGATTTGTTTGTTTGTTTGTTGTTTTTTTCACCAACCGTTGTTGAACTCTTAAAGTTTTAGATATGAATGTGTCCAACGACTTGCATAATGTGGAATCATCATCACAATATACTTTTTGTAAAATTTAAACTATATACATGTAAAACCGAAAAATAATTATTATAAATGTATCATTACATGTACATTCATAGTGAGAGCTTCTTAGCTTTCACTAGAGTAAGCTTAATTAAAATAATTACGTATTAGTTAATATACAAAAATGATGAGACTAATAGTAATGACTTATGAGCTTCAAATCTCCAAGCCAAGGAAATGAATATAAAAAAATAACCAGATTAGTAATTGTGGGCTTCACATCACCCTAATTATTTTTAGGTTTTACTTTCTTCCGTGCATCGCACGGGTTTCTCACTAATAATATAATATAAAAGATGTCGGAAGATTTTTGGTGGTGCCGATTGTATGTGCCTAAATTTTTTGGATGAGGTTTGACACGTTTTTGATTTGCGATTGAAGCGATTCCACCGTAAAATCTCAGCTACTTCAAATCAAACATTTCGTAACTCCGTGCAATAAACACACCCACATGATCTCCTCCCAAAATTCATGAAGATTGAGCAATGCTCTTGTATGAGAGGCCGAGTGATTGAGTTCCTCATCAAATGTACTAAGGTAATCAGTTCCAAGCCCTAGCTTCGATGTATTTTCCCAAATGTTTTTGTATGAAACATGCTTTATTTCAATTTTACATGTTGGTCATGGAAAATCCATTCCAATGATTATGATATATCCTGTTCGAATTCCTTGGTTTTCACGTTATACTGTTTGTCTTTAAGAAACTGGATGTTTCTCCGATGGTGAAGTACTCGGCCTTGGCTATATTCGTGGAGCGATTTTACCCATCACTTTCCAGGTACCACGAGTCTTATATATTTCTGTTTATGTTTTTTGTTTTTTTGTTTTGTTTACGCACTTGAAAGATAAATTTACGCAAACCTTTTGATCTTTCATGTAGGTTGTATTGTGATCCTTCTGGCCATCCCAAACCTTGTGCATTTTCTGTGAATTTTGTAATCAGCTTGTTTTGTGTTCATGGATCTTGAATGTGATAAATTCCTTGGGTTAAAGAAGGAATAATTTCATAATCATGGAAATCTCAAGTTTGGACTATATGAGTTCTGATGATTTCGATTATCATGTCTCATGAGTTTCTCAAACCCTTCTAGCTAGTTTTTCATATACGTATATATCCTGCAGATGATTTACCTAAAATAGACAATTTTCTAATTCTCTGTGTTCAGAAGTGGTAGATCTAGAAAAAAATGTCACAGAGGCGGATCCATATATTTTTCGTACACCCAAACTTATTACCAGACGTGCTTAGTAAAAAAAAAAGTTCACTAGGGGCAGATCCTTTTATTTTTCATTCACCCAATTTTATTACCAGTTATATGTAGTTCAGAAAAAAATTCATTGGAGCAGACGCCCCCGGTCTGGTAAGGGTGGATCCGCCCGTGGTGTTCAGTGATCATTTTTTGGCATAGAAAAAGACACGTTACATGATTTTGCAACTGCAAATAGCCAGAAACGATCCATGTAGGTGATGCCACCATGTGCTATTGAGGCGTATATTTTTTTGGCTTGCTGCTATGTGTTACCTAATCATATCTTTAAAACTGTGCATACTTTGATTGCCTCATGAATTTTGTAATGCTTTTATTTCTGATGGATTATGTTGTGATGATTGTTCCCATCTGCTGTGAAGATTACAAGTAGAAGACAAGGCTGCAGGAAATTGGCTTTTGCATCCTGTGACCGAGAGCAACATGCAGCTGATGTCCCTCGTTTCCATATGGATATCAAGCAAAGTAATCTGGGTTGTGTGATTTATTAACAAGTTGTTGACTTCATCATTCGCCTAATTCTAGACCACATGATATTCAGATACATGATTCTCCTCCTCTGTCTGTCAAAGTTTTGAAGTCTTTTGGAGATACGTACATTAAAGACCAGCATTTTACTTCAAGGGATATCCTGGAAGCCGTAAGCTAGCTGTTCTGGATTAATGATTTTGGGAATGCTTACATTTTACTATTTCCAGAGTTATTATTCTTGACGATGAACTATTGTGCAGGAGATAGTCTTCATGGAGGTAAACATTACAATGTCGGTAACTTTTGCATGTGTTTTCGTATTCTGCAGCAACTTTCAACAAGAAAAGTAGACTATAATATTGATGGAATGCAAGTGTTGTAAGTTTATCCATCAGATTTTACTTCTTTTTTGAAGCAGGTCTTGGATTTCCAGATTGGCACGTTGAGTATTGCTTTTAATTTTCTGGAAAGACTTCTCGTTCAACTGAGGTGATTATTTTCTGGAACACCTAGCTTGATATCTGTCCGACTAGAATCATACTTCCATTTCATTTTTCTCTTCTTCCTGACTTATGTAGGGGAGTTGCCCAATCAGGACAGTTTGTGAAGCTTGAAGCTTGCCTTGACATTCTCGATCTACTTTATGAAAAGGAGGAGACATCAGCTCTTTTTAGCTCTCCCCATTCTCTAGCTGCATCTGTGTTGGCATGTTCTTTCTGTAGTTTTGCGTCATTTCTGCGTACTATAGCATCCGTGAAATTTGACTATTGGTTATAGAGTCTCTCATGAAAGCTTTAGTCGTTGACAGGTTGTTGCATATATTGTTACTGTGCCCGTGCAAAGATGGGAGTTCCCTGTTCTTCCTTGGGGTAAGAGTCGTAAGACCAATTAATGCTGCTCAAAGATAACCCTTTCATATTTTCTCTCGTCCCGTCTTCGAGTAAATTATTGCCCATTTTGTTCTTACATTCTTACTTATCGTTTTTAGATAGGCATCCATGATCTTATCATGTTCTAGATATTATGAGATAAGATAAATTTATGACTTACCATTATTGATATCCTACATGGACATGATAATTTATATCCAGATATTTCTCCTATACTGAATCTAATTGGAAACATTCTTAGAACAGGGAACTCCCACCTTATCATTTTTTTTAGTGTAGTTTTGCGAATACTAAGGCCACTTGGACCTCAGATCCTGCAGTCACTTATAGAGTTTGTCAGTTTATTTCATAAAGTATAAACTGCTTAAGTTTTATTTTCCTCAATAACCTCATCTTTCTGAATTCAAACGTGCAATTATCTTTTCTCACTTCAGTATCCACCCTATGGAGCCCTATTTTTCTGTTTTGCTAGCAGTAGAGGTTGGTATCCTGTTTGCCTCTGGGTGCTCCAAAGGGCTAGAGGCCTTGCTACTCCATCACTACCAGAGTCTGAGCTCTTGGGGTAGTGAGTGGGATCAGTCCTTGGTCTTGAGGGGACATCTCTTGCGGGCTCTCTCTATAGAGCTCAGGCCTTCACCTGCTGGCTTGCGGTCTCCTAGAAACCTTTTTCCTTCGGAAGTTGTCTCCTTGGTGTGGCATGCCTCTTCTCTAAGGGAAAAGAAATGGGCTCGCTGGAAGCATTCCATGGGGTTCTGTGGGAACGAGCTTGGAATAGGGGACATGAGGGTGGAGTCCTTTGATGAAGGCTGCCATGATGACCTTATAGTTGTTCTCCCTGACCTGCATGCTCTCCTCATTGAACCTGGTCATGGAGTCGTAGAAGGTCTTCTCTAGCTTTTGCCTGATATTCAGGTTATGGGCTACTATTTTGACGAGGGGCCTTGCATAGTTGTTAAGGCGGCGCCTAGGTGAGAGGCGAGACTGTGACGCCTTAACGTTGTGTAAGGCGCTGAAAATGCCGGGAGAACCTAAGGTGAGAGGCGTGAAAAAGGCGAGCGCCCGGTACTTTTTTAAGAAAAAAGCGAATTTCAGGGGTAAAAAGGTCAAACCCATGTTTAATATCATTAAACCTACGCTTTTTACCCCAGCCCGCCCCTTTATTGCTCGCCTAGCATGTCGGGCTTTCGCCTAGGCGCCCGGGCGACCCTGCCTCGTTTTGGCTTCGCCTTACGCCTTAATGACTATGGGGCCTTGAAGGGACAAAACTGGCCCGAAACTGTTCTGGTTTTTGGCCGAAGGAGGAGATCAAAATTGGGGCAAGTTCTTGAATACACAATCATGCTCTCTTTTAGGTAGACTGGGAACTGTGGGAATATTAATGAGAATTTTAGGAGTAGAGTTAAAAGTAAGTATCCATTTATTTTATTTTTATTTTAAGCTACACCTGTAATTAGTGTTGTCCAATTATTAAGTGTGACTTTTGTGAGTTGATGGTTTACTATTTTGAAACTATCTCTTCTCTTTTTTCGGATAATAGAAGAGTTATTCTCTCTCTCTTGTCTTCTTTAAACTCTTCTTCATGGTATCGGAGTTGCATCTCTCTTGAATCCTTTCAAATTCTTTTTCTGTTTTCCGGTGGCAATTATGCCCTTTGTCTCCCAGAAAGTGTGTCATTTCTGTGCTGGCAATATTGAATACAACTCTACAACCATCTCAGTTCTTCGGTTGAATGGTATGTAGTATCAGCTATATATTGTCCCGATCTGTTAATATGCTTGTAGCAGGTCAGGATAAATGGAATATCTTTTGGAGAATTTCACTCCACCGGAGCCTATTGACACAAAACACAAGCCTTAGGGTACTGGAAATAATCTGGTAATGTCATTGCTCATTCGATCCATAACCCTCATTGCACCTTTGACCGAATTTGAAGGCCATTCCGGTTGGGAAGAATAAGCCACTTCCCAGCCAACATAAACCTCCATTGCGGTTTTTTTTATTATTACTGAACTAATTCCATTTCTTTCGGCTGATGAGATTTTAGTTGCTAGGGTTGTTACGTCGGATTTGGGTGGTGGGGGTCGATGTGTAGAAGTAACTAGAATTGTGGGACCTTGTTGTAATTATTTATGTTGGAGTGAATATCATTATACAAATGTGGTGCCAAAGTATCTAGTATGTTTGCTTTTCTTAATGTGACGAAATTTTCGGTTAACTTAATTATAAAAGGATCTTTCATTTATCCTTTTCTTTTGTATGTCTTTTGTTTTAACGCAGTTACCGTATTGGAGCAAATGTAATGAACCATTTATATATTGTACTATTGCAATTTAATGCAGTGCAATTTGTGAGCTCCTGCCAAGAAGAGGAAATATTGAGCTTTGTGCGAAACATTCTGAGCCATGTGTTTCAGCCTGACGGTGTTTGAGGAGAAATTCGACGATATTTGTCATACTAGTTTCATACATCAAGCGAAAGGTGCCGTGTCTCGCAATGAATATGTACGCTTCAATTCTGAGATTTACATTTGATGCTGAACATATGGTTTTATTATTGCTGCCCTGTCTGTTAAAGTATTATTTGGATATTATGGCCTGCTAGGACCATCGTTGTATTGACACCCACACATTCACTTATTTTAACTTTTGTGTATGTATTTGTTTTGAGGTGTTTGGGAGCAGGTGACAAAAGGAAATTTAGCTGTGTATCAAGACCTGTACTCGTTGCTTTACACACATGTCCTAAGACTATAGACCATGAATTTCTTGTATGTTGGAAAAAAAAAAAGGGTTTATTATTTGCACCACCGATGTTCTATCTGCTGCCCCTCCCCCCACCGACCGGTGCACTAAATTTTCACAGAATCGATTCTGTGAAAGTTGATTTTGTGAGCCAAGAATCGACTTCGCATAGAGTCTATACAGGATCTCGACCAAAACTCATTTTTTTTCTCAAGAACGAAAGCGAAGATTTTAGGGCTAGAACTAAAGTTTACCGTATTGAAAACGAAAACCATGGGAACGATCGTCTTTTTCCGGTGATCGATTTCTTCTACTATCGTCTGCACAAACGGTAATTCGATTATCCGCACGATTGAAGATTCTGTTCTTCCTCTTCCTTGCTCTTCCTGCGTTGCCCATCTTTGCGTACCTCTTCAGAAATTTTCGTGTGATGCTTTATTTTTTGGGACTATCTTTTCACACAAATGTTATTTTACACTTACCAAGAGCCGAGAGTGGGCTTCGTTTGGATATTCCACACGCTTGCCATTCTGACCGTAAATGAGTCCAGAAAATATATACTATTCTGGCCAATTTATGGTCAATTCACACAGCAGCCATTCTGACCCAATTTGAGTCAGAATACGATCATTATACTGATTTTTTTCTAGTCAGAATTTTGAATGTTTTTCATACTCAATACCGGTCAGAAAGACATTCTGACTAAAATTGAGTACAAAAAACTTTTAATATTCTGTCTGAAATTCAGTCAGAATCAATAGTGGTGCTCTTATATTGTTGTTGTTATCCTGACCCAATTCTAGTCTGAATGTGTAGAGTATTCCGGACTCAATATTGGTCAGAATGATGCTCTGACTATGTATGAGTTTGGAAAACTTCAAACATTCTACCTAAAATATGGTCAGAATCAACCAGTGTGGACTCTCAACACGTATATTCTGACCATATTTCAGTATGGATAATGTGTCATATTCTGACCAAACTTTGGTCAGAATGAACGCGCGTAAAATAAAAAAAATAAGGGCGAAATTGGAAAAAAAAAATCTGTGTGGTAAGATAAAAATTTGTGTGAAAAGATATTCCCTATTTTTTTTATTTTTAATTAGGGTGGATTTATTTATTGAGAAAAGGGATAATTATTTCCTTAAAATAATTTTCCATGAGTTTTTTTTTTAAAAATATTTAATTTAGGTAAATAGAAATTAGGTTAAATAAATAATTAAACCCAATTTACTATCTTACCCTTACTAAAAATCCTGGGTGTTGCAATTGCTTTAAGAAATAAAAAGAAAAATATTTAGAAGTAATATAAAGATATTAGTATAAAATTTTGATTGAAAATTCACCTGATAATGCTTGGTCCACTCAATGATTGGTATAGAAGGCGCGACACAAAGATTACCTTCCGTAGATTGCTGCAAAAAAGCAGCACAAATAAACTAGTATACAATATAAAGTATAAGATATACGTTAAAAGATAATATATATATATATATATATTTATATAGACCTCAACACATGGTGATACGGGTAATTTTGAAGATGTGGAATTTGCTAGACTTTTATCAGTTGACCTCTTCTTCACGGGGGAAATTATTGCATGGTACATACCTACGTGCGGATAGCTCATGTGGCTCAATCTCTACCATCAGTTTTACAACTGGATAGATACTGTGTGGTTCTGATCGTTTCATCGGTAAATTCATCCATATTATTCTCTCCATGCAATAATTTCCCCTTCACGGGGCTCTTCTAGACCACTTTTTAACCTTTTCCCTGAAGTAGACTTGAACTTTTGCTTTAATGCCTTTGAACAGCTTCATCAATCAACATCTCATTTTCATTCAATTCAATAATCTTTTCTTGTGAGATCTGATCAACCGAATCTTTGCTTGTAATATTATTGTATGATCCACCGCTTCAAGCATTTTCAACATGCCATCTTTTGCAATATTGTCATAGGCCTCATCTGTCTCAACAGCTTTTGTAACTAACTGTGTAAAGATAATCTACACAATTCTTTATACCCCATACTAAACAACACTTTATAGGATCCAAATTGCGTTTACTTCTAAAAGAGTCTTCAATCACTTTGTATCCCGTCTTTGCTCTACGTGTCCATCTCTTTATTATGTATTCACTAGGAATCCTCAAAACATTTCCCAGGCTAAACAATTTCAAAATACAAGAACATAAAATACCACCAAATTCAAACTTTCTACAAGTGCAATCAAACTTGTTGTTAGAAGAATCAAAAATGACAGTGTGATGGTAATGTTTTCCTGGAGGGGTAATCTCAAACTTTCTAATTGATCCAACCTCACCACAATCACGACAACTACTATCAAGGGACGACTTGCACCATTCCTTTTCAAAGCATTCAAATACTTCAGGTGTATAAACACTAGCTGATGTTTTTAATTAGGAGCTCACAAGGATATTTCAATGCTGGAAAACTTATATTAGCTTTGAAATCAACTTTTAACTCATTATATCATATATAGATCTTCAATCAACCTCTCAAAGTGAGTGAAAAATTCTAAAAACTTGTACTTACCTCTCACTTCTTTGGGTTGTTGTCATGTTTGCACAAAATACTTTCCTGCCATACACTAATGCCCATTTATCTTTTATGCAAAACTTTCTCTTCAACCACTCATTATTGATGAGACCATATTTTTCTAGCATCTTATCCCATTGTTTGAAAAACTCATCCTCCTCCTCAAAGTCATAAATGCATCGACTTAAATCACGAGAAAAACTTTTGTGTCCACGAAAAACTCTACTTAAATGATTAGCAGCGTTTTGATAGATGTTGTGTTTCAGGCCATCTCGAAACAAATGCTAGCTTTAGTGATATGAAAACGAACGATCTAGATTGAGATAAACCAAAAGACTTACACGAAATTTGGAAGAAGAAGGATAAAACGAGCACAAACTTAGATCAACCCTCGGAATCAGCACTTGGGGTTTCACCAAGTCGAGAACGCCGCGCAAAAGTTGCTCAGACTTTTGATAAGTTCTCAAGTTAAAACATTCACCCAACCAGCAAGGTAAAATATTTAACTCACAAGTTCCAATTACTGAAACTCAAATTATGTATATAAAGTTTTTCACTCAAATATTGTCCAAGTATTACAAGTAATAAGCATGGCTTATATAGACTTCAAGGAAAGTAAACTAAAGCAAAACTTCCAATGTGGTACAAGTGTTTCACCTCAATTTCGATGTGGGATAAAAAGATAGACTCCAAATCGATTTGGGATACATAAGGCACGAAAATTGAGGCAAGTTTTGGACATAGGAAAGCTTACTCCAAAAGTGGAAAGTTGAGTTTCCCAAAATTAAGGTGAAAATGGTATCGGTTTTTCGGAGGGGTAAAAAGGTAGGACATCGAAGTTTAAGGTTTGGGATACCCTTCAAAGGCAGGGAATGTAAGGATGGAAGTTTCAGAAAACCAAAATAGTTAGTGAAAGTCGGGTTGGCTTCTCGTAGGCTATTTTAGGAAAGGTTACCAGAAATAGAATAAAACTTCCCCAAACCCCTTTATCCCCAATTACAAGTTATCATTGAAAAAATAGACAAGTCTTTATTCTTAAACTCCCCAACGAGTTCCTTAAAAGTTGCCAAAACGAGGTTCTTCGCAGCTTCCTCGAATCTTCTCTTTCGAGCTCTCGTAACTGGGCCTTCTTGCATGTGAAGTGGATCCGCACTTACACCATCCTCAAGACCGACATTTGAGCTTTCTTGATATGTATCACTCCCTTCCGGTTGGAAAGGATCTGTCCTCGGATCTGAAGTTGCTGTATAAGGTGATAAGTCGGCAACATTGAAGGTAGGAGATATATTCCATTCCGGAGGAATGTCGAGCTTGTAAGCGTTGTTGTTGATACGTTCCAATATCTGAAATGGACCATCCCCACGTGCATTGAGCTTTGACTTACGAAGCTGTGGAAATCTATCTTTGCGGAGGTGTAGCCACACCAAATCTCCCGGTTCAAAAATCAACTCTTTGCACCCTTTGTTTGCATGCTTTGCATAGCTCTCCGTGGCTTTTTCCACATTCAGCCTTGCTTTCTCATGAAGTGTCTTCACCAACTCAACTTTAGCTTCACCATCCAAGCTAACCTGTTCACCTGGAGGAAGAGGAACAAAATCAAAAGGAGTAGATGGTAAAAACCCATAAACAAGTTCGAACGGTGCAAATTGAGTAGCTGAATGCTTAGCGCGATTATACGCAAACTCCACATAAGGCAAACATGATTCCCGGTTTCTTACATTGCTTTTCACAACAATACGAAGTAATTGACCCAAGACACGATTGACAACTTCGGTTTGACCATCTGTTTGTGGGTGAAAAGAAGTCGAAAATAGCAAATATGTACCCAAGCGCATCCATAACACACGCCAAAAATGACTCACAAACTTCGTATCACGGTCACTCACTATTGTACGAGGAATCCCATGTAAACGAACTATCTCCTTAAAGAACAAATCAGCCACATAAGACGCGTCATTTGTCTTAGAACATGGAATAAAATGAGCCATCTTAGAAAACGATCGACTACCACAAACACAGAGTCTTTCCCAGTCCTAGACCTAGGTAATCCTAACACGAAATCCATTGAAATATCAGTCCAAGGAGTCATAGGAATAGGTAAAGGAGTATACAATCCATGTGGTTTCAGTTTCGACTTTGCATGCTTACACACTAGGCACGATTCACAAAACTTAGTCACATCGGAACGCATTCTAGGCCAGTAAAAATGTGTACGCAACATTTCCAATGTTTTATCAATCCCAACTTATCTCCTTTGTACAAAAACCCATCATGTATAGAATACTCGGGAAAAATGGAAGATGGACACTTAGCATACACATCGCTAAAATCAATATCTTTAGGATATAATTCTTTAATACTCTCAAACCCAAACAATTTCGATTGAAAAGACGTGATTAATGAATGACGCCTAGACAACGCATCCATAGCGACATTGTCTTGTCCTTTTTTAAACTTTATGACATACGGAAAGGATTCGATAAACTCAATGTACCGAATATGTCTTTTACTGAATTTACCTTGACCTTTAAGATATTTTAATGACTCGTGGTCCGTGTGAATAATAAACTCTCGAGGTCGAAGGTAATGCTGCCATGTTTGCAAACAACGAATTAACGCGTACAATTCATTATCATACGTCGAATAATTCAAGTGAGCACCTTTCAACTTTTCAGAAAAATATGCAATGGTGCGTTTCTCTTGCAATAAAATGCCACCCACATCCACACCCGAAGCATCACATTCTAACTCAAACACTTTATCGAAATCGGGTAATGCAAGTATAGGTGCAGAAATAAGTTTAAGTTTCAAGAGTTCGAAAGACTCCCTTTGGCGATCTCCCTAAGTAAAAAGAGCGTTTTTGTGGATGAGTTCCGTTAATGGAGCAGCAATGGTGCTGAAATCCTTCACGAAACATCGGTAGAAGCCCGCTAAGCCTAGAAAACTTGAACATCAGCCACGGTTTTGAGTGTAGGGCACTCCTTGATAGCTCGGATCTTTTCTTGGTCGACCTCCACTCCATCTGCACTCACTACAAAACCAAGAAATACAACTCGATCCAAACAAAAATCACACTTCTTGAAGTTCGCATATAACTTAGCACGCCTTAATGTGTCTAGGACGGCTTGTAAGTGTGCAACATGAGTATCGAGTGTGGTGCTATAGACCAATATATCATCAAAATATACGACCACAAAATGACCAATAAACTCTCGTAGGACCTCATTCATTAAGCGCATAAATGTGGACGGTGCATTCGTAAGTCCAAACGGCATAACTAACCACTCGTAAAGTCCAAATTTAGTTTTAAAAGCGGTTTTCCACTCATCACCCTCATGGATACGAACTTGATGATATCCACTTCGCAAATCAATTTTGAAAAATACTTACTACCGTGCAACTCGTCGAGCAT
This sequence comes from Gentiana dahurica var. dahurica, assembly GCA_024500145.1. Classification (NCBI taxonomy): domain Eukaryota; kingdom Viridiplantae; phylum Streptophyta; class Magnoliopsida; order Gentianales; family Gentianaceae; genus Gentiana; species Gentiana dahurica. The sequence goes on from CM044905.1 coordinate 50,503,343, forward strand.
ATCATCTAAACGCGGAATCGCATAACGATATTTAACCGTAATATTGTTGATGGCACGGCAATCCATACACATGCGCCACTCCCCACTTTTTTTTGGCAACAACTATCACCGGCACGGCGCAAGGACTTATAGATTCTCGGATCTTTCCTTTCTCCAACAGCCCCGCAACTTGCCTTTGTATTTCCTTCGTTTCTTGGGATTTGCTCGATAAGCTGGTCGGTTTGGAAGTGTAGCTCCCGGAATTAAGTCAATCGATGTTCCACACCACGCAAAGGTGGTAATCCACTCGGTTCCTCGTCCGGAAACACATCAGCGTATTCCTGCAAAAGTGAACAAACAGCACTCGGAAGAGGAGAGGTTAAGTCGTCAAAAGAAACCAAGCATTTAAAACTTGGGACGACTTCCTTAAAATAAATAAAAAAAACAAAGTTACCACTATTCAACGTGGTAGTGATCAAGTTAGGTTTCGCAAGGAAACCGTGCTTCACACCCGTACTATCTTTCTTTTCAACTTTTATTTTTCCTCGTGATTTGAGGATCTCGCTCCTTACCAAGTTGCACCATCCTTGTATCGGCCTCGTTGGGAAGAATCACACCCTCTCTTACTTTAAATTTTTCGATTGCTCGTCCCTCAATTAGTGAAAATCGCCCTCCGTTCTTTTTCTCTCCAAATTGACGCCATGATTTTCAACTTTAACGCCTCAATATCATTTTTTTTTCTCACGTAAAATCGCAGCTTGCCTAGAACTAGCCATACGCAATTGTTCAGAATGAACTTGCATAGGTGTCATCGGATGCAAAGTAATCGTGCGACCATCCAAAGTAAACGACCAAGTGTTAAGACGACCATTATACATCTTTGTTCTATCAAATTGCCGTGGTCTACCTAACAACAAATGAGTGACACAAAGTGGCGACATCACATAAGACTTCATCAACAAGTTACCGACACGAAACTTAATAACCTCTTGATGTGACACACGAATATCAGCCACATTGTTCATCCATTTCAAGTTATATGGTTGTGCATGCGGTACTAATGGAATCTGAAAATCCTAAACCAAAGTGTTACTTACCAAATTTGCGCAACTCCCGGAATCAATAATGTAGTTGCACGTGCGTCCCGCGATGCCACAAGTTGATTGAAAGATGTTTTCCCATTAGATAGAATCAACCAACTTAGCATGAACAGCCAAGGTCTTTCGAATAACATAACACGCCCCATATGTGTCAAGCATGCGCATTCAATTCCTCATCGTGATCATCATCATCGTCCACGTTATCATCTTGAATGAGATTCATATGTTGCACCCGGCACCGCTTGTCCCACAACAGTCATGGTGCGTTTGTTAGGACAATTAACCGCATAATGTCCCTTTCCCTTGCACTTAAAGCATTCGATATCCCGAGAACGCCCAACTGCAGCCTTGCCTTTATCCGGTGTTAAAATTTGAAATCCTTGCTTTATGATTAGAAGAATGTGTTGATCCTTCGACTTGCCTCGAAGGAGCTGTAGTAGAAGAAGTATAAGATACCCCGGGCTGAAATGAAGGCGTGAAAGTACTCCGAAAACCATAAGGACGATTGGTTTTTGCTCTTTCTTCACGTCTACTCTTTAACCGTCTTTCTACCATCATGGCGCCATTAACCATGTCATTCAACGACTGATAATTACGTAGTTCAACTTGACTGCGATACCATCTCGTAAACCACATAAAAACCGCTGCATGGTCACGTCTTGAGTTCAATTATATTAGCCCGAAGCAATGTAACTTGCATTTCCTCGTGAAATTCCTCAACCGATTTTCCCGACTATGATAACTGTTGCAATTTATAGCCTTGGTCCAGAAAATAATGATTAGGGACCCATTTGATGCTCGTATGTTCGGTCAAAAGTGTCCACGAAGTAATTGGTTGTTCACCCCGTCGTCGGCTATTTTCTTGAAAGCTATGCCACCAACTCATCGCATATCCCGTAAACTCCAAGGTAGCAATCCGAACTTTCTTCGCTTCACTATAATCATGAACCGCAAAGATTTGATTCATCTTCATTTCCCACTCGAGATATTTACCCGGATCCGATTTACCGTCAAAGGAAGGTATTTTATACTTAAGTCCACGCATACTGTCATCGGGTACACTCTCATAATCCTCGTACTCGTAGTGCTCAGCTATGTCACTGTGTTCCTCATCATCAACCTCACCTCGTCCCCCCATATTACCTCGTCCATCAACTCCCCCACGTCCTCCAACACCACGGCCCCTAACACCCCTACCACGACCACGACCTCTACCAATACCAAACCCATGTTGTTGAAATAATTCTGCAAGATGATCTGCTATGCCTTGCTGCATTTCCACAAGTTTTCGATTCATATCAGCATTAACTTCTTCTTGATGAAGGCGAAATCTACCCTCCCAATTAGTCTCACCGTGATCATCATCAGCCATTTTGAAGTGTTTACCTCACCAATCTCTCGTGTTTACACTCATGCTCAAAGCTTGCGAAGGTGAGTGATAACCGTCAAACAAATCAAAAACACAAGCAAGTATGGCAAACAATTCACAACTCGAATGAGCACCAAAATGACTAACTCCCAAAGCAAACTAAGAATTGAGAATGATTGGAAGAAAGGCTAAGGTGTATGAATGGATGATAAGATAAAATGTGTGTTCCAAAAGAGTTATTCAAAAGTAGTAACCAAATAGCATGCACCCAAAAATCAATTCAAACAAGTATGCTATCTTTTGTTTTTTTTTTAATTTTAAACTTAGGCTCGTTTTTTTTTTGAAATACGGCCTAATTTCGTTTTTTTTAAGAACTAGAGAATACTAAACAACTTTTAACTTACAAAATAATAAAGGTGCACTTAATTATCAAATAATGGATACTAAAGGCAACTCTTATGACAATGGATGTCTAAGGAAACGAAAAGGCAAAAGTTACAAACAATAGTTTGCAGCCGTGGGGTAGGGCTGGGTTTAGGGCAAAAGTTGAAGATGGTATGATGATGATAAGGACGAAGATTTGAAGATGGTATGATGATGATATAAACAAATTGAGATATATTTTGAAAATCTAACAAGAACACATGCATATAACCAAGATACAGCACATAATCATGCAAGAGCATACACAATTCGAAGGGAAAAAAAATTTTGGCTGCGTTTTTATGCTATATAAAGGCTAGGTTTTTCGTGTTTTTTATTAGATACGAGTAGAGAACAAGAAGAACAACAAGAAAACAAGTAAATGAATATCTCAATCTCCTATTCTCTGATACCAAATGATATGAAAACGAACGATCTAGATTGAGATAAACCAAAAGACTTACACAAAATTTGGAAGAAGAAGGATAAAACGAGCACAAACTTAGATCAACACTCGGAATCAGCACTTCGGGTTTCACCAAGTCGAGAACGCCGCACAAAAGTTGCTCAGACTTTTGATAAGTTCTCAAGTTAAAACATTCACCCAATCAGCAAGGTAAAATATTTGACTCACAAGTTCCAATCACTGAAACTCAAATTATCTATATAAAGTTTTTCACTAAAATATTGTCTAAGTATTACAAGTAATAAGCATGGCTATATAGACTTCAAGGAAAGTAAACTAAAGCAAAACTTCCAATGTGGTACATGTGTTTCACCTCAATTTCGATGTGGGATAAAAAGATAGACTCCAAATCGATTTGGGATACATAAGGCACGAAAATTGAGGCAAGTTTTGGACATAGGAAAGCTTACTCCAAAAGTGGAAAGTTGAGTTTCCTAAAATTAAGGTGAAAATGGTATCGGTTTTTCGGAGGGGTAAAAAGGTAGGACATCGAAGTTTATGGTTTGGGATACCCTTCAAAGGTAGGGAATGTAAGGATGGAAGTTTCAGAAAACCAAAATAGTAAGTGAAAGTCGGGTTGGCTTCTCGTAGACTATTTTAGGAAAGGTTACCAGAAATAGAATAAAACTTCCCCAAACCCCTTTATCCCTAATTACAAGTTAGCATTGAAAAAATAGACAAGTCTTTATTCTTAAACTCCCCAACGAGTTCCTTAGAAGTTTCCAAAACGAGGTTCTTCACAGCTTCCTCGAATCTTCTCTTTCGAGCTCTCGTAACTGGGCCTTCTTGCATGTGAAGTGGATCCGCACTTACACCATCCTCAAGACTGCCATTTGAGCTTTCTTGATATGTATCATTTAGCCATTGCTGCATCCTGATAAGTGAGAATGGTTTTAGGCTTTGCTCCGGACATTAGCTCTAGTGAATGTGTCCAACAACCATTCAAAAGTTAAGGCAGTTTCATTATAAAGTAATGCAACACCAAAGATCACGGTTTGCTTATGATGATTCACACCAACAAATTGTGCGATAGGCCGGCCTTCATTATTCTTACGATGACTGGTATCAAAACAAACAACATCACCGAAATTTGCAAAATCTGCCCTAATCTTTCCGTCAGATCAAGCAATGTTTGTTTCATATCATCTTCATCAACTTGCATAGCATAAAAAAAATTCTGGTACTCATATTGCATCTTGCATTTGAGGTAAGTACAATGTACTCAATAAGAGGTAGAAGCTACAGACTAATTAAGGTTTATGAACCAAGTTTTATAGCTAATAAATTATCTTTTTGAGACTGACTCAATCTAAGGTTCATTTCATGTCCATCAACATGTCATGACTATATATTTCTAGCTTAACTTATCTTGGTTACGTCAACACTCAAGGGCAGTACGCGAGGTGTATCCACCACGAGAGCGTGCCAACCAACAGTGGCTTGCATTGTTAGTCCCGGGTTTCCTCGGTATGCATACACGTCCGGTGAAGTTCCCCTGTCATTTGGCCGCTAGTAGGTCACAGAGTTACCCACCTATCCGGATGAGTCATGTAACCGATGTTCACATGTGCCTAACCAAAAGTGACATGACGTTTAATCTTATTACTATGCAAGTATGTACTTATTAATTGTTATTAGCTAGCCACCGAAGTGTTTTCAAGGATAAAACTCACCTTAACGACTCTACTCCCTCACTTAAACAGCTAGGCACCACATCCTATCAAGTACACAGACATTGATGAACTCTAGTTCATCAAAGCATATGGCCCTTCATGCCCTTCCGACGGTCCTAAACTTCAACTCCCTTGAAGAGTACATTCGGTGCCGGAACTAAATGCATCAGAAGCTCAATCAAGGCTTGTTAATGTTTAATTAATGTTATTAGATCAAGAAACAACATTTAAAATGAGACTCGGGGCTTAAAACACAACTTTCCTCAAAATAGGGTCAATGCATGTGCATTCACTGGAATGCGTGCACATTGAGCATCCAGAAACATTCATGATGGTTCTGTCTATCTAATGCGTACGCATTACCCCTGGGTGCATGCACATTACCCCTGGGTGCATGCGCACACCCAACGCTATATCACTTTTCTTAATTTCTAACCCTCAATGCACGCATATTCTAGCCTGTGCGTGCGCATTGAGTATCCTGTAACAAAAACTGACTCTCTGCCTTATCAGTGTGTGCGCATTGCACGCTGAAAACCCTAAACATGATTTTTATACACTTTACGATCTCTACTTGATTCCAAACATGTTCTACATGATTTTTATCAGAAAAACATCAGAAATATGTAATTTTTATGATCCAAGACAAACCTTAATCCTTAAACAACATATAGGCGTAATCTTTGACATAAAAACGCATCAAAATACAATCCAACCTTCATAAACCGTACCTAATTCATAGGAAGAGCCTCTTACCTTTTAGCAAGCTAATCCACCCCAAACTCCCAGAAAAACTGCGGTAAAACTTGATCTTTTCTGTAGGAACCTATCTGTCAATCCAATATCAGATTAGATTCGATCACACGCTCTAAGCATATAAAACTATGATTTCATGAGTATGAATCCATCAAACTTAGTCAAGAACATAACTAGGTTTTGAAACATACCTTAAAAAACACCAACTTTCTGGTGTTGAATCTACGTTCACGATGATTTCGCTGCTCTACTCTGACTTGAAAACCGTTAAGATTTGACTTAGAAACTGGAAGAAATCTTTCAGCCCTAATTTTGTGCTCTCAACGCTGTTCTCAGAGCGTAGGAAGAAATTTCTGATTTCTTTTTGGTTATGGAAACTAATGGGATATATTTTCCTTAAATAGAGAATCCCAAAAATAATAATTTCTTATTATTTTCCTTATTATTAGAAATCAGATTTTTCCCCAAAATATGTACATATTTCGACTTATATATCTGTATATTCAAAAAAAATACTTAACTCCCTAAAAGAAGTAAAGAATAATAATATTTCGTTTTCGCAAAATGACATGTCTGCCCTTTCCCGAAAATCGGAATATTACATTCCTCTCCCCTTTAGAGGAGTTTCGTCCTCGAAACTAGAACATACTTGGCAAATCCACAAACTCTAGAAATTCACTGATCATGTCGTCTTTAACTTCCCAAGTTTCTTCATTCAGTGAATGATTGATCCATTGCACCAAAACCAAAGGGATATCCGTCTCTTGATCATCTTTTCCTTCCGGTCTAGAATCTTGATCGGTTTCTCCTCATATGCAAGATTATCTTGAAGAACTTTCACGTCAACTGTAGCTTCAACATCATTCTTTTTCAAACACTTCTTCAACATTGATACGTGGAAACCATTATGGACTCTCGACATTGATTCCGGTAACTTAAGTTTATAAGCAAAGGGTCCAACTCTCTCTAAAATCTCAAACGGTCCAACATACCTTGGGCTTAGCTTTCCCTACTGTCCAAAACATTTCACTCCTTTCATCGGTGAAGCTCGTAGATAAACTCTCTCACCAACTTCAAAGTCAAGAGGTCTCCTTCTAACATCTGCCCAACTTTTATGTCTATCTTGTGCTGCCTTTAGATTCTTCTTAACCAACTGAACCTTTTCTTTAGCTTCTTCAACCAATTCCGGCCCGGTGACTTGTCTTTCCCCGACTTCATCCCAAAACAGCGGCGTTCGACATCTTCTCCCATACAAGGCTTCAAACGGTGGCATGTGTATGCTTGCATGATAACTATTGTTGTAGGCAAACTCGGCTACACATAGGTAATCATTCTATGATCCGCCTACTTCCAAAACACAAGCTCTTAGCATATCTTCAAGTGTTTGGATTTTCCTCTCCGATTGTCCGTTTGTTTGAGGATGGAAGGCTGTACTCAAATCTAACTTTGTACCAAAAGCCCTTTGCAAACTTCTCCAAAATCGACTGACAAACCGACTGTCACGATCCAAAACTATCGATATAGGTACTCCATGCAACTTCACTATATTATCCAAGTATAGTATCATCATCTTCTTCAAGGACATATCGACCTTGGTTGGTAGGAATGAGCTGATTTGGTCAATCTATCCACAATCACCCAAATCGCATCATGTCCACTCCTTGTCATCGGTAAACCTGTGATGAAATCCATCGTGATCTTATCCCATTTCCATTCAGGGACATCCAATGGCTTAAGCATTCCTGGTCTTCTATGCTCCGCTTTAACTTTTTCGAAAGTATCACATTCTGCTACAAACTTATATATTTCCACTTTCATGGAAGGCCACCAAAACTTTTCCTTCAAAATCCCTGTACATCTTTCTAGCTCCTGGATGAACTGCAAATGCAATCCTATGTGCCTCTTCCATAACCCTTTGTCTTAAATCACCAACATTAGGCACACACAAACGATTCTGGTACCAATGATTCCCATTTTTATCTAACACATAACACACTGTAGGCTTTTCCCTTGCAACTCGCTTCAAATCAACCAACATTGGATCTTCATCTTGCTTTTCCCGAATATCATCCATCATCTTGGATCTTGCTAACAACGGTGACGCAAACTGTTGATCTTCGATCTGATCATAACCTTTCTGCCACACCCTCAACGCTCGAAACTTCAAACACTGGTTTTCTACTTAGGGCATCTGCAACCACATTGGCTTTACCCGGATGGTATTGAATATCCAAATTGCAATCCTTTACGAACTCTAACCATATCCTCTGTCTTATGTTCAGATTCTCCTGAGTCAAGAAGTACTTTAAGCTCTTGTGGTCTGTAAAGATCCTAGCCTTAACTCCATACAAGTATTGCCTCCAAATCTTTAAGGCAAAAACTACTGCTACCAATTCTAGCTCATGTGTTGGATAGTTCTTTTCATGCACCTTTAGCTGTTTAGATGAATATGCAATCACCTTTCCTCCTTGCATCAATACACAACCTAAACCTTGTCCAGAAGCATCGGTATAGACGTCATAGTTATCAAAGATCTCCGGAACTGCTAACACTGGGGCTGTAGTCAACTTCTTCTTCAGCATCTGGAAAGCCTCTTCACACTCTCTAGTCTACTCAAACTTTACATTCTAATGAGTGATCCAGGTAAGTGGTGTAGCTATCTTTGAGAAGTCCTGTACAAACTTCCTATAATAGCCAGCCAAACCGATAAAACTTCTCACTTCTGAAACTGTGGTCGGTCTAGACAATTCCTCAACTGCTTCAATCTTTGCCGGATCAACTTGGATGCCATCTCCAGAAATGACATGACCCAAGAAACTGACTTGCTTCAGCCAAAAGTCACACTTTGATAAATTAGCATACAACTGGTTCTTCTTCAAAGTATTCAACACTATCCTTAGGTGTTCTTCTTGTTCTTTCTCATCCATTGAGTAAACTAGGATATCATCTATGAACACTATCACAAACTTTTCCAGGTATGGCATGAAAACCCGCTGCATTAAATCCATGACTGCAGATGGAGCATTAGTGAGTCCAAAGAGCATAACCAAGAACTCATAATGTCCATACCTCATACTAAAAGCCATCTTAGGTATATCCGCTACCTTGATCTTCAACTGGTGATACCCTGACCTAAGATCAATCTTAGAAAACACTCTCTTGCCTTGCAACTGATAGCAGATTGTCAATCCTTGGTAAAGCATACTTATTCTTGATGGTAAGATTATTCAACGCTCTGTAGTCTACACACATCCTCATGCTACCATATTTCTTCTTAACGAACAAAATAGGGCTCCTTAAGGTGAGGTACTAGGCTGAATTATGTTCCTCTCGAGCATATCCTTAAGTTGAGCTTTCAACTCTTTCAATTCAGCCGGTGCCTGATGACGGTCAAATTATACCCGTAAAAGTCATCAACGTTGACCTTAAATCGAGATTAATAATATATATTTCATATTAAATCACATGTTTATATTTATTATTTAATGTTAAGTGATTATTAATATGATATTTGGTATTTAGCCGTTTTCATTATTAAAAGCCGATTTATTGTGCGATAAATGCTGATTTTGTAGATCACGACAAATCGAGAGGATTAATGTCATTCAATCAATGGTCTCAAGATAATAGAGGAAGAAAATCGGAGCATTAAATGAAAGATTAATCAGATCAACACGCAAGCGTGCAGTGGGGAACAAGTCAGACAAAGAGACGCGTTTAACACGTGTAAAAAGGGCTCGGTCGACCGAGCCTATCCATTCGGTCGACCGAGTATGTCGGCTCGGTCACTTTTCGGATTTTTTCGTATTTACCTTCTAGATCCTTCATAAGTCGGCAGAAACCCCTATATAAGCAGCAGCTACGAGAAATTGTAAAACACACCAACATATCCCTTAATCCCTTCATTCTTTCTTTAATCTTACAATTCATAATACAACTTTGATACAATGTAGAATAATTTGAGGGTTTCCAGCAATTTAAGGGCTGCAATATGTAAGCCTTTATTTTCTGTTTCTTTCTTTTAAGTAATTAATCCCTCCCAATTATGCTTTATTGTTTGAATTAGTTAATCATAGCTAGATGATGTAGATCTAGGCTATGACGTTAGGGATGTGGCGACTCCTTGTCTATGGGGATCCCATAACCTACGTCATACACTTAGTATTTATTCATGAATCTACTTGATTTAATTAATGCGTATTTATGTTAGTTTATATGAATACTGTGCGAATTACTGTTTAATCTGTTCTGTATGATGAAACGCTGAGAGATATGTTCAGGGATGTAATCTGGGGACGAAATTGATTCGGGTGACCGAATGAGTTCACTCGGTCGACCGAGCCCAGCTATTCGGTCGACCGAGCCCTGTTTTCATCCGTTAAAGAGCCACGTCTTTATGGTTAGGTTAACTTAATAGAATTTATTATCTCAGTAGGTATGGCTATGGCTACGTTACTCGCTTAGTTGAATTAAAACATGTAAAAAGGAAATACCGATATAAAACTCTTAGGTAGGCTCATGAATTGATCTTCGGACGTTCAACGTTATCTAGGTAGGTTTATATTAGGGAATTGCGCGCACCTTGTTATACGTAGATCGTAAACTAGCATGAGACTGTAACTTGGTAATTGTTAGTTGGACGAGAGTTTGAGTGATCGTTTAGGAAGTACGCCTAACCATAGGAATGTTGCCTAGACGAGGTGTACGGTCAATATCGGCATCCTTAGAGTCGTAAGCGTGTGAGTTATATGAGATGGAGGCACAAAAAGGCGAAGTCACGTAACAATATCACAGTGATTTGTGACTTACCGGTGCTAAGTCAAGTTAAAGAGGATGACTCCGTAGCCAATCTAAGATAGATACAAACGGATTGACAGTTGATAAGTTCAGTTTATTATATAAATTATCTAGGTCCAAACGATAAAGACTATAATTGGGGAGGTTAATTACGTTGTGTCGAGTCGTGTCTTTACCTTTCTTGTCTTATGTTGGTCGTAGACCGCCTCTATGTCCTTGACATGTTTAATTAATTGTTTGTATATAGGATGATCCACAATTGGTTCCCTGTGGGATCGACCTTGATTCACTATAGCTATACTACGATGGGCCTAGTCCTCTTGCTAGTATTGGTTTATGGTGGTCAAGTATATTATAACCTGATTGACCCCTATCAAGTTTTTGGCGCCGTTGCCGGGGAACCAACGGTCAATTTTATATATAAATAATTGTCTTATTCATGTCAAGTTTTCTGTTTTAGAGTCTGTTTTAGAGTCCCTCTGGTTGTCTGCCATGTGTAAAAATTCCAGAATCTGGAACAGCTGGTTTCGCTCCCTGCGAGACTGCCTCTCGTTGCCAGCGAGCCTGGTTCTATTTTCTGGGACTTCGCGTGCCTGTTTATCCCCGTTATGTTTAATCCGTAGGTCTGATAGCAGCATGGGAAACCATGTTAAAATCAGTCTACGGTCTGTTTTGTTTTTCTTTTGTTTGCAGAAACCAGGGAAGCAATAATCTGAGTCAGTAACTTTTCAAGGGCGCTGAGAAAACAACCCAGCAACATGTGGAATTACTACTCTACGATGGGAAAAGCGATGGAAGCAATACCATTAAAGCACCAAGATGGCTCCGGAAAAAAAAAATATTTTAAGGCTTAAATTCTTCGTGGTACAATGTTGAAGGCAAGGTACTACCCTTTTTTTTGATTATGTTTTACTACTGTTAAGGGTGATTTTATACGTTTTATAAGGATATATTTTATATCAATTTCCCCCATATTCGTATGTTTCCCATAGAAATCGAGCTTTATAATTGAAATATTGAGCAAGTGGTGTTTTCGATAGTTAAATTGCAAAACGTAACGAATTATGTGCTTAAATTGTGATTTTATATTATTTTGGAGTTATGTTACGCTTTGGTATGTTTTACTATCTTTTAGATACATGTTTTCGAGCTAAAAGAGGATTAGAAGAGGTTGCATTCGGATTTTCTGATGAAGAGAAGAGATAGGGATGAGAAGAAAAGGATAAAGATGAAGAAATCAGCTTCCAGGCATTCTGGACGTTCGTTCATATCCCGTCCACTATGGACGGGCGTCCATTTAATCAGACTGGTGTCCAGGAGAAGAATTTTGAACAGAGAGTTTGGACAGAGGCTGGACGAGCGTCTGCCTGGCGTCCAAAGAAGTTGGACGAGCGTCCAAGTGTTCCAGACGGGCGTCCGCGGCCGACTTAAGCACAACCGACCTAGTTTTTGACCTAGCCGACTTATTTTCCTATTTATAGCAGCAGCGCCCCAAACCCAAAAACATATATTTTACAATCAGATTTTCATACGAAAATACACAAAAAGCAGCCACCCCTCTGAGGTTTCAAGGCCGGTCACCCGAGCCTTGTGCTCGGGTGACCCGGGTTAGATTAAGGTGCCTTTTTCTTTTCGTTTGTGATTCATGGAGATCATCCATTGTACCAAACTACGTGAGTTTATCTTTTTAATTTATTCAATCCTTTGTTTATCTTTATGATCTTTGATTCGTTTTGTATCTTCCTATGCTTATTTGTTTATGCAATCAGTATCGGAAGATGAATTGCTATTTGATGTTTACCGTATGATGAAAATCGGTGTAAACCTTAGATCACCATAGGAAAGATTAGACTTTTAACCTTGACATAACGAAAGTTGGTAGGTTAGATTTGTAGGTTGTTAGATCTAATAAATCTTGCACCTTGTTTTGAGAGCGTTAATCTCTATAGATCGGAAGATGATGAGATTGATAGACGGATTATTTACGGAAGTAGGAATTCATACCTCTGATAGGTGAAACCACAATATTGAATTAAAATCATGAGATGAACTAGGATTGAGATCACTTGGTTTGTATATATTGTTTGATCCCATGTGTCTTTGTTTTATGTTCTTTTCGTTTATAGTTTTATTTATTTATTATCGCTTTTATCCTTCCTGGCTTTGGATTGAAAATCCTCTGTCCAGTTTATTTTCCGTTTTCGTTTAGGTTTAGTAATAAATAGTAGTAACAATTTAAGGAATTAATGAGATTATATTCAACATCCCAATTCCCTGTGGATCGATACCCGTACTTACCCTACTATGCTAGCAATTACCCGATATTCGGTCGGTTAGGAGTTAGTTTGCATGTTAGGTATAGGTTTATAAATTATTTTTTGTTTAGTGATGCAAAATCCTTCGGACAAAAGTGGCGCCGTTGCCGGGGAATCGGTGTTTTGGAATCTAATTGAGTTAATTTCTCTATTTTGTTACGAATTTTTCGTAGATAGGTTTTTGTTTCTATCCTTTCTAGTTTCTAGTTTGATTCGGGGACATCTGAGGTTGAATTATCTGACCCCACGTTTTGTACGATCGAACTTTTGGATAAAAGGGATCGTTTTAGCACTCGTTAGTATTTTGGCCGTAACTTTTGGCTTGAGTGTCCGTTTGGAGCGCGGGACCCCAATTCGGAAAGCTCGTTCCGACGCCGACGACGTGTTGAATGGGGTTTTCGAGGTCAAAATCCACTGTTTTCCCTTCCATTTTGGGCTCAGAAGTTTTCAACACGTTTTTCTCCCTTTTATCGCTTTCTTGTTTTCTATTTTGTACGATTTATTTTCTTTCAATAAAAGTAGCGTCACACAAATTGAGAGTTTTTATTTTTGCCGTGTTTCGATGACCGTTGGGTTAAGAATGTGCAAAAAGTTTTTTACTCGATTTGTGAAACGTGAAGTGTAACCTAATCTGTAACCTAGTGCCCTCTGTGCTTAAATTTATCCGTGGCTGCTGTATGCGTTCTGGTTTGTTGTGAATTGATGATCTATTTAGGGTTTGCTGTGTTTTTCCTGCTTTTCTGTGCAAGTTCGATGTTTGGACTAGCGTTCACGGTAAGCGAACGCCCGTCCAGTCCATAACATGCAGGTGAACGGGCGTCCTGACTAGTAGACGCCCGTCCGTCCAGTTTTGCTCAACTCTGTTCCAGTTTTTCTGAGTCAGACGAGCGTTCGGCTCATTGAACGCCCGTCCAGTGCAAAATTACAGGCGAACGCCCGTTTGGCATGTTGAACGCACGTTTAGGTTCCAAATTTTTCTGTACTTGATTTTTAATGCTTTATTTGACGTGGATACTTTCATATGAGCTTCTGTGGCTAGTTATTTTTACGTAGATGTTCTGAACTTGCATGTTTACATCTTTCCATCTACGAATCCATGTTAAATAATTGATTAATTGACATGGATGTTTTATTGTGAGCCTCTGTGGCCGTTGTGTATATGCGTAGATGTCCTGTTCTTTCACCGTTATGGTTTTCTTTCCATCTATTGCAATCCATGTTGAGTAATTCACCTAGCTAGACGTGACTCTAATATGACTTATGCTGTTCCTGTTGTCGTCTATCTAGGGTGTTAGGATTCATCCAAGCATGTTATAGTTAATGTCGGTTCTCGTATGCTATAACTGTTCTTATTGTTATTTAGTAGCTAATGTCGGTTTCCGTATGCTACATATCGTTGTGATGAATCCTGTGAGCTTTGAGACCTATGTGCTTTCTTGTTATTCTTGTAACTCATATGGGTAGCTACTGTCGGTTTTCGTAATGCTACCATGTCTTCTTATGAGTTATATCTGTTTAGTATAGCTAACTGTTGGTTTTCCATAATGCTATCACCTTTGATGAGTCTTAAGGCGCGTCTACAATGCATATAATGAATAGTACTGTCGTTTATCGTAAACTATCATTATTTGGTAGACGTTTATGATATACATGTCGTGTTGCAAATGAGTGGGCTAGTTTTCTTTCTTTTATGTTCTTTTATTTTTGCATATCATTTAGTTGCATGTCATCTAGTTTTTCTATTTTTCTACTTTTCTTTTATTTTTCTTGAGGGTAGTTACTGTCGGCTTGCCGTACGCTACCACTTTTATTTTATTTTTCTTCATTTTTTATATCATGTAGATTGCATTGTAATATATTTTCGTATAGTGCACCTAGCCCTACTGTTTTGTAATGTTCCATGTATAATTTCCATCTTTATATGGGCTTAATTTGAAAAATCTCTATGACTTCTTTTCCATGTATAATCCTCTATCATTATTAGTTGGAGTTTGATGTTTCTGTATGCACATGTTGGGCTTATTTCTATTATAAGCCTATGTGGCTTTATATTTGACGCTTAGGTGTCCTGTACTTTCCCTGTGTGGTGATTTTTCCATCTGAGCAATTCTACCATGTGCTTATATCATTATAGTTGCTTGTTATATTCCCCCCGTGTCCCCGAGATACTGCCATGTTTTTCAAGTGGTGCAGGCACATTTTTAGTTGTTTTTGTCGAAGCTACCTTTGGGAATTGAAGCTGGGAAGGACTCCATATGACATCACCATTGTTGTCTTCTTCAGCCAACCTTCGGATCGTTACGAAATCAGCTAAGTTCTTTTGTCTTTTCTTTAATTCTGCACAAGATGAGGACATGTTGTAATTTAAGTGTGGGGGAGGGAAATGGTTTTATGTATCTACATTCATTTGCCATCTATTATATTTCTATGGAAAAGTGCTAAATTTTAAAAATTTTGCTTCGTCCCAAGTGAGCAAAGGCATATCTTTATTTGAGTTTTTATATCATTGGTGCATTATTTTGCATATTTAGTAAATTTAGATGTCTCACCCGACACTATTTTTCACGTGCCATAGTAAATGATGAGCTATATTTTAAAGCTATGCCCATTTGATTAGAGATTTTTGATGATTATCGCATGATTCTTTGCTTACATACGAATTTTGAAAATTTTGATAGTTTGTGTTTAATATTAAAGTATGACATACTGTGAATATCTGAAGGTTTGAATGTGATAGGAGGGATATAATCTAAGGTTTTTATATCACTCTAAGATGAATAATATATGTGTATGTCGGAAGTAGCTGCCAATGATTTGAGTGCGGTAGGGCATTATCACGAAATGTCCTATACCACTATGAGGTTAATAGCTCCCGACTGCCTGATGATAGTAGTCCAGCTAGGGTGTTATCACGAAACATCCTATTGCTGGGAATGAGGGCATATGCTATATATGTGGAATTAAGTTAATCTTAAAGGAAAATTTAGTGAATGGCAATGTGAAAAGATGGTTGAAAACCGTAGTTATCTTCTGACTATCCCCAGTATAAACTGAAAGATATGTTGTAGGGACTATCCTCTGAGTATGTCGGAAAGGTCTTAAATACCCTCTATCATTCTTTTCGGAATATGTATGTTTTGTGAGGTGCATGTTATAATCGTTTTTATATTTCTGATCTAAATGGGATGTTGGCTAGTTTTGCTTGAATCAATTTCAAGTGTGGATTTAGTGGAAATTTATTATGGCTATGCACACACACTTGGGTGAACCTCTAAACTATTGAATATGCTTTATGGTTGCATAAATGTTTATATGTCTCGAGTCTTGATTATGTTTTGTCTTGCTCGGGACGAGCAAGGTTTAAGTGTGAGGGAGTTGTTAAGGGTGATTTTATACGTTTTATAAGGATATATTTTATATCAATTTCGCCCATATTCGTATGTTTCCCATAGAAATCGAGCTTTATAATTGAAATATTGAGCAAGTGGTGTTTTCGATAGTTAAATTGCAAAACGTAACGAATTATGTGCTTAAATTGTGATTTTATATTATTTTGGAGTTATGTTACGCTTTGGTATGTTTTACTATCTTTTAGATACATGTTTTCGAGCTAAAAGAGGATTAGAAGAGGTTGCATTCGGATTTTCTGATGAAGAGAAGAGATAGGGATGAGAAGAAAAGGATAAAGATGAAGAAATCAGCTTCCAGGCATTCTGGACGTTCGTTCATATCCCGTCTAGACCAGACGGGCGTCCATTTAATCAGACTGGCGTCCAGGAGAAGAATTTTGAACAGAGAGTTTGGACAGAGGCTGGACGAGCGTCTGCCTGGCTTCCAAGTGTTCCAGACGGGCGTCCGCGGCCGACTTAAGCACAACCGACCTAGTTTTTGACCTAGCCGACTTATTTTCCTATTTATAGCAGCAGCGCCCCAAACCCAAAAACATATATTTTACAATCAGATTTTCATACGAAAATACACAAAAAGCATCCACCCCTCTGAGGTTTCAAGGCCGGTCACCCGAGCCTTGTGCTCGGGTGACCCGGGTTAGATTAAGATGCCTTTTTCTTTTCGTTTGTGATTCATGGAGATCATCCATTGTACCAAACTACGTGAGTTTATCTTTTTAATTTATTCAATCCTTTGTTTTTCTTTATGATCTTTGATTCGTTTTGTATCTTCCTATGCTTATTTGTTTATGCAATCAATATCGGAAGATGAATTGCTATTTGATGTTTACCGTATGATGAAAATCGGTATAAACCTTAGATCACCATAGGAAAGATTAGACTTTTAACCTTGACATAACGAAAGTTGATAGGTTAGATTTCTAGGTTTTTAGATCTAATAAATCTTGCACCTTGTTTTGAGAGCGTTAATCTCTATAGATCGGAAGATGATGAGATTGATAGACGGATTACTTACGGAAGTAGGAATTCATACCTCTGATAGGTGAAACCACAATATTGAATTAAAATCATGAGATGAACTAGGATTGAGATCACTTGGTTTGTATATTGTTTGATCCCATGTGTCTTTGTTTTATGTTCTTTTCGTTTATAGTTTTATTTATTTATTATCGCTTTTATCCTTCCTGGCTTTGGATTGACAATCCTCTGTCCAGTTTATTTTCCGTTTTCGTTTAGGTTTAGTAATAAATAGTAGTAACAATTTAAGGAATTAATGAGATTATATTCAACATCCCAATTCCCTGTGGATCGTACCCGTACTTACCCTACTATGCTAGCAATTACCCGATATTCGGTCGGTTAGGAGTTAGTTTGCATGTTAGGTATAGGTTTATAAATTATTTTTTGTTTAGTGATGCAAAATCCTCCGGACAACTACCTTTTGGTTTTTTGAGCATAAGTTAGCCTATACATGAACCTTAGTATGAATCTTAGCCCGGAGTTGGTTTGTAAGAATAATTATATTAGTGCGGAAGGTTTTGTCCCATATCTTTCTCATCTAGAGGGTGTAAGGAAACATGTAGTCGTTGAAAGGAAGCAGTGAATAAAGAGTTCCTCGTAGTTCTGTTAAAATCTCTTTGTCCTATGCATGAGATTGCTTCTACTGGCCAGGGGAGCAACAAATTGTGTAGTTTAAGTATTCACAATCTAAAGAAGACGTTGAGTTTTGAGAGAACACCATCTTCTGCTTTCGTTGAGTTTTATGGTGATGGCTTCTCGGTGAACCCACCTTAAACAGAAACGAGATTACGCTTTGGGTGACAATTTAGAAATCGGAGACTCTTAGTAAATGGGTTCGGAAATGGTCTAACCATGGCTGGGCAAGTTCAACCGAGCTTCGGCTCAATCGACTCCCCTCCACGTGTGATGTACGTTACAGCAGTTCAACAAGACTTAGCATAGCCGATAAGCCTTTGGGCTAAACGGGGCTTAATCTTGACGGATTGGCCTGAACTGTCACATATGTTCCAACGAATAAGACGGCGTAGGCTTGCCTACATAACCGACCTTATTCGGAGTACTTTGATTCATTGTTTCTTATAGTCAAGGCCAAAACCGTAATTAGTAACCGTAATTTAACCGAGTTTCTTAGAATTCACTAATTCCTAAAACGAGAGCCAAGGTAAGAGCTTTGGATAAATGGTATGGATAAATGTCGTTTCCTAGGTCTCACAACCAAGGAAAGGGTATTAATCCGCAAAAGCAACATGCCCACCTCTTATAGTGCGCAAAGGGTCAAAATCTTGTGATCCAAGGATGATGACTGACAAGGATAATTTTTTTATTGAACGTCGAGCTGAGGACTTTAAACTCAGAACTACTTCTTTAAAAGCCTTAGGATTTCTTTTTAGGATTTTAGGTTTTTCTTTCTTTGAGTCCAATAAGAGTAACGTGACATATGTTGAGGTTTTTTTTATTTTGCCGTGTTCCGATGGCCATTGGGCTAAGGATGTGCAAAACTTTTTTACTCAATATAGGCCACGTGAAATAAAGTTCCTAGGAGAGTCAAGAAATTGCTAAAGAAAAGGAAATTTAGCAATCCACCTTAAGATGGAAGCATTAAGAGAGCTTGAGAATTATTGAAAATGTAACAGAGAATGATTGGTGCGAACAAGAACAATTTTGGTCAACTTCCAAAATCTTTTAGAATGGTGATCCAAGTGAAAATTCAAAGTGGTGCGCAATTCATTCTGCAACTATCCTTATCTTTCCCTTTACACATTTTCACCATCAAACTTTTCGATCCTCTCACCAATCTGCCCCAACAGTTCACATTTCTATCCATTCTTTCATCGCCTCTCTTTCTTTCCATCCGTTTCACCCTCCCACCCAATCTCAATGCCTTAACCATTTTCAACCCACCCATAAACACAATTTCTTACCCACCCTTTATCTTTTCTTCCCAACCTTATATGTATCTTTTTCTAAACCCATCATACTCTCAACCTCCATTTTGTTTACAAAATACCTTTGTGTTGTGGAATTTGAAATATTGCTAAGTTTTATTGATTATTTTTTATCATTTTGATTTTCATGATCCTAGTTGGGGTAAGTGTAGCTCTGACCCTAGCTAGATTTTAAAGGTTTTTGGTTCGATCAAAGTACAACTTATCTTTCTACCGGAAGTTTTAAATTTCACATTTTTTCCGTTTATTCCGGCATTTATAGATGATCAGTTTTGTTCTACATTATCCCACCGATCAGACCTTGTTGATGACGGTTATGACTTTTACGTGATACATTGGGTTATTAGTAACTTCGAGGAGTAGCTACATCTTCCTAAGTTGTTGATATCCAATGCAAGCGGGAAGTTTCTACGTTAAGTATTTGATTTTATCTTTAGCCAATAGGTCGCATTCAATCTGTTATACCTTACCAAGTTTCTCTTCTCCTGGATTGAATACCTTTTCGATCGAGTAACCCTCGTGTTTTCCCACGTCGGGTAATGCTTTTTGATCTTTGTCTTCTCCACCCAGTTTTAAGAATATTTCGGCGGTGGAGGTTGTAGATGAAGACCACCATCTTTAGTTGCTTGTTTATTTTTCTTTCTATTTAGTATTTTTCTTTTTGGTTTCCCTTGTCATTGGTTGTATAAAATAAAGTGGCTTAAACTGTTTTTAGGTATTTATACCTCATTACTGCCACATTATTTTATAACTTCCATAGACATGGTGTTATTAACGGTTTCGTGGAGTTTGTCTGCTTATACAGGTTTTCACTTGCTTCTCCATAACGTGCTGAACTTTACTCCGATCTTTTTCCTTTACTTGAGAGCCATTTCCAGAGCTAAGTCTTTTTCTTAACTTCTCATTTATTTTTGTCACTGAGGACAATGCCATGTTTAAGTGGGGGGTAGGAGACTTAGCTATGTTATGTTATGATTGAAATTTGAATGAAACGGTAGAAAAATTGAAAATTTGAATACATACCATATTATTTATCTCGTACCCTTAGAATTGTGAGTACCTAGCTAAGAATTGATAGGAAATAAACCAAGTTTCATGAGTACGTGATCATTTTATACTTATGTTAGGTAAATTTAAGGATATTCATGCTCGTTTTTGCAAGTAGTTATTTATTATTCAATTACTCAATCTGTGAATCGAGTATACCATGCAAATCATAATAACTGAAGAAATTATGTGTACATTGCATAGATGATTGGTTATGTAAACTTAGTGTCAATATCTATCTGCTGATGCATTCTTATATTTTAGCCATTAAAGCGGAGTACTAAACTTGAGACGTACCTGTGTTTGACAATGCGTTAAAACACTGGGCTTGTAGTAACTTACCAAAGTAGGCCCGCGCTTGTGGTAATATTCGATGCTATACATGATCTAAGATAGGGGGATACTCTAAAAAGTTTTCTTCCTTGAGATTAATAGTATTTGAAAAATATGAAGATATGAAAAAATATTCAACTCTTTAAGAGGCTTTGAGTAGTACTCGGTCTCCAAGTCCAAAATCCCTATAGATACGCTCTTGCTTATTACTCTAGTGCTCTAACCATTGCGAGGCATAAGAAGTATGAATGCTGAGGTTGGTAGGTTGAGATTGCGAAGTTAGCATAAACTCTGATCTTGCCACGAATATATAAAACTAAATGCACATGCACACATCACTTCGATTCATAGTCAGTAGTGAATAATGGATATCTTATGAGCATGACTAGTATGAGTTGACTTGAGTTTCTTGTGTAAGTATGATTTGACCATAGAAAATGTTGTCTTGGGGAATGACTTATTGATGCTTTGTTCGGGACGATCAAAGTCTAAGTGGGGGTAGTTGATGACGGTCAAATTATACCCGTAAAAGTCATCAACGTTGACCTTAAATCGAGATTAATAATATATATTTCATATTAAATCACATGTTTATATTTATTATTTAATGTTAAGTGATTATTAATATGATATTTGGTATTTAGCCGTTTTCATTATTAAAAGCCGATTTATTGTGCGATAAATGCTGATTTTGTAGATCACGACAAATCGAGAGGATTATTGTCATTCAATCAATGGTCTCAAGATAATAGAGGAAGAAAATCGGAGCATTAAATGAAAGATTAATCAGATCAACACGCAAGCGTGCAGTGGGGAACAAGTCAGACAAAGAGACGCGTTTAACACGTGTAAAAAGGGCTCGGTCGACCGAGCCTATCCATTCGGTCGACCGAGTATGTCGGCTCGGTCACTTTTTGGATTTTTTCGTATTTACCTTCTAGATCCTTCATAAGTCGGCAGAAACCCCTATATAAGCAGCAGCTACGAGAAATTGTAAAACACACCACATATCCCTTAATCCCTTCATTCTTTCTTTAATCTTACAATTCATAATACAACTTTGATACAATGTAGAATAATTTGAGGGTTTCCAGCAATTTAAGGGCTGCAATATGTAAGCCTTTATTTTCTGTTTCTTTCTTTTAAGTAATTAATCCCTCCCAATTATGCTTTATTGTTTGAATTAGTTAATCATAGCTAGATGATGTAGATCTAGGCTATGACGTTAGGGATGTGGCGACTCCTTGTCTATGGGGATCCCATAACCTACGTCATACACTTAGTATTTATTCATGAATCTACTTGATTTAATTAATGCGTATCTATGTTAGTTTATATGAATACTGTGCGAATTACTGTTTAATCTGTTCTGTATGATGAAACGCTGAGAGATATGTTCAGGGATGTAATCTGGGGACGAAATTGATTCGGGTGACCGAATGAGTTCACTCGGTCGACCGAGCCCAGCTATTCGGTCGACCGAGCCCTGTTTTCATCCGTTAAATAGCCACGTCTTTATGGTTAGGTTAACTTAATAGAATTTATTATCTCAGTAGGTATGGCTATGGCTACGTTACTCGCTTAGTTGAATTAAAATGTGTAAAAAGGAAATACCGATATAAAACTCTTAGGTAGGCTCATGAATTGATCTTCGGACGTTCAGCATTATCTAGGTAGGTTTATATTAGGTAATTGCGCACACCTTGTTATACGTAGATCGTAAACTAGCATGAGACTGTAACTTGGTAATTGTTAGTTGGACGAGAGTTTGAGTGATCGTTTAGGAAGTACGCCTAACCATAGGAATGTTGCCTAGACGAGGTGTACGGTCAATATCGGCATCCTTAGAGTCGTAAGCGTGTGAGTTATATGAGATGGAGGCACTAAAAGGTGAAGTCACGTAACAATATCACAGTGATTTAATGACTTACCGGTGCTAAGTCAAGTTAAAGAGGATGACTCCCGTAGCCAATCTAAGATAGATACAAACGGATTGACAGTTGATAAGTTCAGTTTATTATATAAATTATCTAGGTCCAAACGATAAAGACTATAATTGGGGAGGTTAATTACGTTGTGTCGAGTCGTGTCTTTACCTTTCTTGTCTTATGTTGGTCGTAGACCGCCTCTATGTCCTTGACATGTTTAATTAATTGTTTGTATATAGGATGATCCACAATTGGTTCCCTGTGGGATCGACCTTGATTCACTATAGCTATACTACGATGGGCCTAGTCCTCTTGCTAGTATTGGTTTATGGTGGTCAAGTATATTATAACCTGATTGACCCCGATCAGTGCCATTCTATAAGGTGCCTTAGCAACTGGTGCCGCTCCTTGTACCAACTTGATCTCAAACTCTATCTCTCTATCCGGCATGTTTCTCGGTAACTCTTCTGGAAACACTTCAGGGTATTCCTTTACTACAGGGGTTTTCTCTAACTTAAGCTTCACTTGTTCCACATCCACTGCATATAACAAGTAGCCTTCACAACCTTTCTGACAAGCTCCTATTGCCTTAACCGCTGAAATTATCGGATGACATTTCTTACTAGGCTTGTACATTACCTGATAAGTCTTAGATGATTTCCTGGTTATCTTAAAGGTCACTCTCTTTTCTCTACAATCCAAGTGAACATAATTCTCAAATAGCCAATCTATTCCCAGAATTACATCGTAGTCCAAAAAGTCCAGAACTGTGAAGTCACTTTTGCATCGATATGGTCCTACTCGAACATCCACTTGAGGTATTGTCCTAGTCACCTTAGCTACCTTTCCTAGGGGTGTAGTTATTTCCAAGGTGTTTCGTAAGGTCTCTGAAGGCAGATTCAACTTCTTAGCTATCTTAGACGACACAAACATATTAGTCGCTCACGTATTGAACAAGGCCGTAACCGCTAAGTTGTCTAATGTTGTCATACTTAAGATGTGAATTCATTTATTTAAATACAAATAAAATATGAGTTAACGTGAAATAAAAGTACTCAAAATTATTAGAATAAACAAATAAAGGTACCTGAAATAACCTTATCATCCGGTTCTGCATACCCAACATCCACTGCAAACACTCGAACTGGGTGAATTGGGCCGCCTTTTCCGCTTCCCTGCTTCTGATTACTTAAAGACCCCTTTGATGGACAATTTTTTGCTATGTGACCATGTTCTTCACAGATAAAGCAACCACTTGTGCCCACATGGCATTCTCTGATGTGGTTCCTTCTACATTTATGGCACAGTGGTGCGCTTGACGACGGTGGTGCAGATGTCTTCTTCTCCCATTGCTGAGGTACTACCCGACTATTACCCTGGCTTTTTCCAAAGTTCCTATTTACACCGATGATGATGGTAGGATTCTTCTTGAAGGTCTCAACCTCCAAATCCTTATTCAAAAGTTCAGCCATGTTTTTTGCTGTGAAACCCTACATGCCAGATTGTATTACGTGGGATAACCCATCCTTGTATAGTGCCATCTTCCTCTCTTAGATCTTCATACGCTCAGGGTAAAACCTTCCCAACTCATTGAACTTGTTTGTATACTATGATACTGTCATATGAATGCCCTGCTTAAGACTTAGGAACTGGCTTGCCTTGTCTGCTTGCACGGTTGCTGGGAAGCACTCATTGTAAAACATAGCCTTGAAGCCTTCCCAAACTGTAACTTTTCCATTACTACTTTGTATGGAATCAATCAACGCTTCAGCTGCACCCAAAAGAAAACCAACTGCCAACTGGGCCATCTCAGATTCAGGGACATTTACATTTATGCATGCTTTCTCAAAACCTCTTATCCAAGCTTTGGCATTGGACAGTTCCATATTCCCATGAAAGTCCTGAACCCGATTCCTCTTCAACTTTGAGTACCAATCAACCGGCTGTGCTTGCTCATAAGCTGGTGGAGGTCTAACTGGTGGGGTTGGTTGGTAAACTGGAGGGTATCCAAAAGGTGCTTGTGGTTGGTAAGGCTGTTGCTGAGGGTATTGTGGTGTTTGGTAGAAACTGTAAGGTGGGTAACCAATGCCTTGCTGATGATCAAAACGTCGTGAAGGTGGTATAGTAGGTCAAGGGGTGTGACCTATTGGTGGAGGTAAAAAGGTCTGTTGTTGCTGATGATGGAAAACTGGTGGAGAAGGCTGACTCACTGGTGGCGGGTAGACACTGATCGGTGGAGGGTAGATGTTGGTTGTTGGAGGTACATATACTGGTGGAATTTCACCTATCACTGTGACACGTATGAGTGCTTCCATGGGTTCACCATAGATGTAAGTATACCTTGGTTGAGGTCGTGGTGTTGGGCTCCGCTGAGGTCGTGGGGTAGGATTCTGATGAGGCCATGGTGACTGGATTGCATGAGGCCGTGGTGTGTGGGTAGGGTGGGGGGATGGCTGCCGCACAAAGCCACCTCCTACAACAGGCGTCAAACTATTTTTTCTTGCTCCTGAGGCTTCCTCGCCGTGAACTCCGGTTCTTGTGTTCACCATCCTAATGATAAAAGAAAAACCAGAATGTTACTAAGAGTTCTAAAGAAGTCTTATCTTAAAATAAGGAAAGCCTAAAAGACGCTTCGCTCTGATACCAACTGTAATGCCCCATTCCTAGACAGTGAGTCCTTATCCGGAAAAGGAACGTTCGGCATGTATAATATAAATTAAATCTCATATTATACGTCAGCCTCTACTACGTCGTATCGAGTTAAGAAAAACGGAAGAAAAAGACCCGGGTGTAAATTTTCCAAACAACCAACAAGAATAGAAACTCACACTAAAGATAGAAATGTAACATTGCTACATTGGAAAAAACAAACGAAACTTAAATCGTACAAAAACCTCCAAAAGAAACTAAAAATAAAATACATAGTTCCCAAGAAACAACAAGTCTGGTATATAAATAATGAATAAAAATAAATAAATACTTCAATGATGGCGTCCTCAAACGTCGTCATCAAAGTCCTCCTCGAACTCCGGATCTACCTGTTCATCTTCTCTCCCCCAAACACATGCATTTGAGGTAAGTACAATGTACTCAATAAGAGGTAGAAGCTACAAACTAATTAAGGTTTATGAACCAAGTTTTATAGCAAATAAATTATCTTAATGAGACAGACTCAATCTTAGGTTCATTTCATGACCATCAACATGTCATGACTATACGTTTCTAGCTTAATTTATCTTGGTTACTTCAGCACTCGAGGGCACTATGCGAGGTGTATCAACCACGAGAGGGTGCCAACCAACAGTGGCTTGCACTGTTAGTCCCGGGTTTCCCCGGAATGCATACACGTCCGGTGAAGTTCCCCTGTCATTTGTCCGTTAGTATGTCACAAAGTTATCCACCTATCCGGACGAGTCATATAGGTGATGTTCACATGTGCCTAACCAAAATTGATGATCGCGTGTAAGTCGCTTAATACTAGCAAGAGGACTAGGTCAATCGTAGTATAGCAAGGGCGAGTCAAGGTCGATCCAACATAGACTATTATTTAATTATGTTAAACACAACCATAATTCATAGGCCAACCGGATAGGGGTGGACATTGACCAACATAAATAAACAGTAAATAAAAGAGATGCAAATAACCCATGGTCAATCATATATTGAAAAGGCATTAATTAAACTATTCACAACTAATCTCCCCTTAACCTACTTCCACTGTAAGGAGAGCAGATAATCTATGTGCAGTTAACCTCCTTCGTTGATTGTATTAACCCACACGCAATAAGTTTTAGAGATGCCAGCTCGAGACCAAAAACCTCCCTAAGCAGCTATCGACAATGAATAGCACGTTCCTAGGGATCCATCAAGACTATGTTCTAATTAACACTTCACTAACAATCCTTCATGTTAATTTACGACAACATGCAATTAGGTGATAAGGCTAAAAACATGTAAATTAAATCTGTTGATAACTCTCCAAATGGAACCAATAATTATACCTATATTCACCCCGAATTCTGCTCAAGAGAGGATAAATAGGCTCGTTATTATGTGGAATATATGTTAAATACTATGTGAGTGTTTCTAGGATTGTAATTCTGCGCCTATGTTATTTTCCTGAAGATTTGGTACTGTTTTGTCTCGTTTTGCGTGATTTTAGGATGTATCTAATCTGGAGCATTGGAAAGTGGATCTGGATCGAAAGAAGTTTATTGGGCCAAGTGATTAAAGTCCACGAAGAAGCCTGCTGAAGAAAAAGGAGAAAAGTTGACCCGGTTTACCGAAGGTTAGGTCCGGTAAACCGAGGACTTGTCTGACACGAAACGGAATCTGCCACATTATCTAGGTCGGCTAGGGTTTTAGAAAGTCAGAAGTCGGTCATTGTATCTATATAAGGCCATAATTACATATAATTGTAAAAGTTTTGCATACTATATTATATAAATTATACAATTTTGATGAAATAAGGTTATTCAAGCTTTTGGAGAGTTGTTTCTGGTTTCTTCCCTTCTTCTATCATCTTTAGCTTGAGTAGATCGAGCTAGATCTCCATTGTTGAAGGTATGAAGTTTTGAACGTTCCTTTTTTGTCTTCAATATGGTAGATCTGTTCATATTTATGTGTTTTAGTTAATCTGCATGTTTAAAGACCCCATAATTTACTTAGAATAATCGTAATGAGCAATGTAGATCCAGGGATAGGAAAAGCTGACCCCGGTAAACCGGTGGTCTATACCGGTTTACCGAGGCATTATATTGAAAACCTAAAACTGGGATTCACTACAACCACATTGATCGACAGGTTTAATTAACTGTAGGTTAGATATGGCCAATCTGCTTATTGTAACCGAAAACTAGCATGAAATACGAATAGTGAAATGCTATGTTTGGACATAGTCTAGAATGGACCCTAGGAACATGTTGATCAATGTCGACAGCTGTCTAGGCGGGTTAGCGGTATGAGTTAGCGCTCGATATCGGCAATTCTAGTTCTTTATGCGTATGTGCTATTACGGACCAATTAAGTAGGGTTGCTTGCGTATAGATTGTCTACTACCATTGTCAGAGTAGATAGGAGTAGGAGTTGCACCCGTAGCTGATAATGATAATTAAAACGAAAGCTCATGATTAATTTAAGGAAATTATGTGGGGAATTAAACGTAACGATTAACTAATCCAAGTTAGTAGATCGGTGAGAAGAGGGAGAGGAATACCAATTTTGTTTTATGTTATTGTTGGTCAATGACCGCCTCTATGTTACTTCTTAATTAGGTTAGAATCGTTTGTAATTAAAGTTGAATGTCTCTGTGGGATCGACCTTGACTCGCATTTACTATACTACGTTGTACTTAGTATTATTGCTAGTAATATTGACGTTAGTGACTTACACGCGATCAAGATTTTTGGCGCCGTTGCGGGGGACAATGGCAAATTTTAAATATAACGGTTTAATTCTAATTAAGAAGTCATTTTTATTTTATTTTATTTTATTTTGAGTCTTGAGTCATTCTGGATCAAACTTGCACTTGTTAAACTTCCAGAATGAGAAATTTCAGGGCTGGTTTACCGTGGCTTACCCCCGGGTTACCGAGGCCTGGAAATTCAAATTCTGAATAGCTTTAGTTATTCTGCATTATTCCCTGTTGGTTTTAGTTAGTAGGCCCAAAACAGTTGGGATCATACCCAACCGAAGCAGAAGTCGCTAACATTTTCTTACTTTCTTTTTTTCTTTTTGCAGGAAGACCAGAACACTCCAGAGATTCGATCAAACTGTAGTTGAAAAAGATCAAACAAGTCAAGCAATATGCCTAGAACGATATTGAACATCACACCGATATCAATGTATCCTGGATCTGCCGTCAGGGAGCAATACGAAGCGGATAAGAAGCGGTTGGAAAAAGAGAAAGAAGCAATCAAGCAAGAGCCTGAAGAGAACTTAAAGGAGTACGGTACGTATCGTCCAGGTGAGTTCCCTTGCGAGGTAATTGAAATATCATCTTAGGATTATGATTATGATGATCCTGAAGAGGATCCCGACACGATGTTTTCTGAGCCTAAGGATTCTTTAGGATCCCGACACGATGTTTTCTGAGCCTGAGGATTCCACAGACTCAAACACCGTGGTAAAG
This sequence comes from Gentiana dahurica var. dahurica, assembly GCA_024500145.1. NCBI lineage: Eukaryota > Viridiplantae > Streptophyta > Magnoliopsida > Gentianales > Gentianaceae > Gentiana > Gentiana dahurica. Next base: position 50,532,035 of record CM044905.1, read on the forward strand.
TTAGGAGACTCTGGCATGTTCCGACTCCCGATGTCTGTTAGTGGTATATCATTTGGATTAGGTCTCTGTGACTCTGGCTCGAGTTGCAACATTCTACCCTTTTCTCTCTATCAAAGATTAAGCTTCCGGCCGTTATGAATCAAACCAGGACCATGACCTTCGTCGATAAAACTAGAGATATGCTTGCCGGTCTGCTTAGAAAGTGCACGATTAAGGCAGGAGGGTTCAGTTATCCAAATGATTTCACGGTCATAGACGTACCAGAGGACTCAAGTGCCTCAGTTTTGTTAGGAAGACCTTTCTTAGTGACAAGCAGGGCAGTCATGGATTTTGATAAGGGGGAGATTACTTTGAGGATGAATAATGACGTTGTATCTTTTAAGATCTTAGAACCCCTAGAAAATAGGCCGGAAATTTGCAAGATGACGTATGTTTCAGGAAAGGTGGAAATTATGGAGATAGAAGGGCATAAGCATAGAGAGGTTGTAGTAGAAACCATTGAGCAGGAATTCATGAGACTAATGCGGAGAGAGATAGAAGAGAAGGACCACGACAAGATGCTCACGGAGGATAGTCCTTCCGTGTTGCGTAGTGAACGAGTTGAGCCTAAAATGGAAAATGTGGAGTCCTTGGGTCTTAAGTCTAAATCTCGACGCAGAGGCAAACCTAGTACGAAATCTAAGAGAGAAAGGCGTGCTAGGAAGAGAGCTCAAAAAGGTTCTACGAAGGCACAAACCTATGGAGTGAAAGTTTGGCGAGTTAAAGCTCCCATCCCTGAATGATCGGAAATCTGAAGAAAGTCGAGCTGGCGACTCTAAACTCAAAACTATTTCTTTAAACCCTTAGGTAGATTAGGAATGAATAAAAGTAGCCAGATGAAGGTAGGAGCTTTTTTCATCCTACTGCACCCTTAGGATTGAAACCGATGGTTGTGGAAAGGATTTTTTTTACTCGTTGTGGATTCAAGTGAAGTAGTTTAGGATTCAGTCGGAAATAGCAATGGAAAGAGTAAAAGGCTAATCAATTTGAGGTTAGAATTGAGCAGAGAGGTTGAGTAAAGAGTGCAGAAAAGGTAGACAGAGAAATCTGGGGAAAAAGAACCCCCGGTAAACTGAGGGTTACCTCCGGTTTACCGAGCATGGATTTCGGGATTTCTGAACGTCAATTTGAAAAGTTGAATTTATAGAGACACGTGGAGGTCACACGTTGCATTAGATACCACCAGTCAGTAGAAACCGCCACCTTTTTCCCTCTTTTCAAAAATTTCATCCTTTCCCACACTCCACCATAACTCCACGTCAATCCCATCAATCACCCCCTCAAATCCCTCACCCTAAATACTCCTCTACCCACTATCCCACTAAATCCTTCCACCTTCACTAATTTCATCTATTTAAACCATCCATTCACCACCATTATCATCATCCCATCATTCATCAAACTTCTTCCATTTCTTCTTCTTCATATAATTCGCCACCATCACCATCACTATCACCACTAAACCTTCACCAAAATCAAACCTTTCTTCCATTTTCACCAACCAAAACACCTATTTTCTTAGCCCCTGTTGCTGTCTAGTGCTGCTGTGCAAGTGAGGTGCTGCAGTTCTTCATCTTTTATCATCAGAGGCACAGTCTAGAAAGAAAACAAGAAAAATTCAGGCCGGTAAACCGAGCACTACCTCCAGTTTACCGAGGGAACTTTTCCAGAAAAAGCTTCACTATCAGGTTCTATTATCATCCAGTATGGGTCCAAAGTGTAGCCGTTCAGCTGTTCGTCCCAGTGGTTATCAGAGTTTCTATGGAGTTCCTAACCCTTTGATAGACGGGGTTGAGCAATTACATTCTTTGGAAATCTACGAGTCGTTCCGAGGGCATTGGAACACAAGACCAGTGGCTCGAGAACGAGGGGTAGATTTAGCCGATTGTGGGTCGATCTTGCCCGACGCCTTACAAGCATAAGAGATTTTGGACATGGCGGACTCACCGACTCGGTTCAACGCCATGGTGGTAAGGGAATTTTATGCTTATGTTTCGCATAACCCCGGAGCCACATATGCTATGGTCTGCGGTATTAAGGTTGACTTTTCTATTGAGCGGATCAATGCTCATTTTGGGGTTAGACATCCACCGGTGGGCCCGGATGAGTACACATCCTCGAGCAACATTGAAGATTTGGAGTGGAGGGATATGATAGCTGAATTTTTCGGGGTACAATGGAAGCGTAACCCTATGGGACTCCCACCATCTTTCTAGAGAGCGAGTTATCCTAGGATCGGAAGATGGTTAACAGATTTGTTTGTGCCCGCCTTCTACAGACCAAGCACACGGTTTCTGTCACCACCAAGAGGGAAGAATTGATGTTCTATCTGGAGAAGGGATCTCCGGTAAACATCGGTCTTTTGATGCATAGCCGTATTCACGAGCTTGCCGCCACCTCTGACTGTGAGCTGTTACCATACTGGCCGATGATTGATATTTTTGCTTTGGAGGATGAGGTAAAAACTCTCGTCGGTGATGATTGGGAAGACCCTAAGCCAAAGATTAGTTCACAGTTGGTTCAAAAAGCACCAAGACGGGTCGGTCGGAGAGCTGAGAGAGAGTGTACTCCGGTCCTTGGAGCACCCCAGACTCAGAGAGCTATGCTAGAGGAGCACTCGCGAGAGATTGCGAGTTTGCATCGCAAAATGGATAGGATCAATGTTTTCCTTGGCATTCCTCCTTCGACCCCACCACCTAGGACTGCCCCACATCACCGAGCCTCTTCTTCGGCCGCTGCTGCCTCAAGTTCTGCACCTCCTCCCGGCTATGAGCCTAGAGATGACTGGGAGGGTTATTCTGATGAGGATTAGTTTTTATCCCTTTTTATTGTTTTTTTTTTCCATTTTTATTTTTCTTTTTCTTTTTCTTTCTTATCTAGTTGTTGTAGCGGAATAATATTAATATAATGATTTTGTCGGCTTAATTTGTTTTGGAGTTAATTATTTTCTCTTTTACGGCCGCACTGTTATTATATAGTTTCTTGTCACCACTATTCTTCTTGGTTTGTTTGAGTTAATTAGCGCAAATTCTTCAAGGATTACTTATATGAGCCCTATGATTTTCTGACGATCCACTTCTTTTTTGTTTCCACCCTTCGAAGCTAAGTTCCTTTTCATTTTTTATTTTTCATCTTACACATTGGGGACAATGTTTCGATTAAGTGGGGGGTAAGGAACATCACTTAGCTTTTTAGCACTATATTCCGTAAATTGCGTGATTATCTTGATTCTCTTTTATGCACGATTCACAACATAGAATTTGATTCATTTCGACCGAATTTCGAAAAAATTATGATATCTTTGATTTTTTCGAGTTAATTGATTTCATCTTTGTTTTACTTTGTACGAGTGAAAGGAGTGTCCACTTCTGAGGTAGTGGCGTATTAAGCGCATATTCTGTTATGAGCCACCATTTTAAGCACATATCACTCACTTCCCTTGGTTGTAGTCGATAGCATATTGCTTTGACTAGAGTTGACCCCGGCTTCATCCCGAATTATGTTCCACCAACGCTTATAAAGGCAAAGGAATTTCGGATACGATAGTTTATCAAGAGTGAGACCGTGAGGATAGGTAAATCAATGAGAGTTCACCCACCAAGAAAGAGAAGTGCATTGAAATATATACATCTATATTCTCTTTCGCCAATATTTTAGTCGATAGAGCGTAAGACGCACGACTTTTGCATAGACCGATAAACGCAAGCCTAAGAGTAATCTATACTCGGTTCTCAATCCACCTTGCCAGCTTAATTAATTAATAAATAACATGTTTGAGATTGGTTAGTTCGACTACGGGTTGATGTCATGTGAGATTGTCTACATTACTAAACGGTTGTGAAATTTATTGCACACACACATTGGCTCATGGCGTGAATAGTGTTTAATGCGTTACTGATGGATATGAGTGGCACGATCTTGATCTTTGACTTAGTGAGGCATAGTTGTTTTTATTTAACTTATATACTGATCATAGTGTTGTTTTCTTTTCGCCTTTTTGCTCGAGACGATCAAAAGCTAAGAGGGGGGTAGTTGATAACGCTCTAAATGGTATAAATAATTATACCTATATTCACCCCGAATTCTACTCAAAAGAGGATAAATAGGCTCGTTATTATGTGGAATATATGTTAAATGCTATGTGAGTGTTTCCCGGATCGTAATTCTTCATCTATGTTATTTTCCCCTAAGATTTGGTACTGTTTTGTCTTATTTTGCATGTTTTATAGGATGTATCGAATCTGGAGCATTGGAAAGTGGATCTGGATCGAAATAAGTATATTGGGCCAAGTGATTAAAGTCCAAGAAGAAGCCTGCTGAAGAAAAAGGAGAAAAGTTGGCCCGGTTTACCGAAGGTTAGGTCCGGTAAACCGAGGACTTATTTGACACGAAACTGATTCTGCCGCATTATCTAGGTCGGTTAGGGTTTTAAAGAGTCATAAGTTGGTCATTGTATCTATATAAGGCCGCAATTACAGATTATTGTATAAGTTTTGCATACTACATTATACAATTTTGATGAAATAAGGTTATTCAAGCTTTTGGAGAGTTGTTTCTGATTTCGTCCCTTCTTCCATCATCTCTAGCTTGAGTAGATCGAGCTAGACCACCATTGTTGAAGGTATGAAGCTTTGAACGTTCCTTTTTGTCTTCAATATGGTAGATCTTTTTCGTATTTATGTGTTTTAGTTAATCTGCATGTTTAAAGACCCCGTAATTTACTTAGAATAATCGTAATTGAGCAATGTAGATCCAGGGATAGGAAAAGTAGACCCCGGTAAACCGGCGGTCTATACCGGTTTACTGAGGCATTATTTTGAAAACCTAAATCTGGGATTCATTACAGCTACGTTGATCGACAGGTTTAATTAACAGTAGGTTAGATCTAGACAATCTACTTATTATAATCGTAAACTGGCATGAATACTAATAGGGAAGTGCTAAGTTTGGACATAGTCTAAATGGACCTTAGGAACGTGCTAATCAATGTCGACAGCTGTCTAGGCGGGTTAGCGGTACGAGTTAGCGCTCGATATCGGCAATTCTAGTTCTTTATGCGTATGTGCTATTACGGACCAATTAAGGAGGGTAGCTTGCGTATAGATTGTCTACTACCATTTTCGGAGTAGATAGGAGTAGGAGTTGCACCCGTAGCTGATAATGATAATTAAAACGAAAGCTCGCGATTAATTTAAGGAAATTATGCGGGGAAGAAAACGTAACGATTAACTAATCCAGGTTAGTAGATCGGTGAGAAGAGAGAGAGGAATACCAAGTTTGTTTTATGTTATTGTTGGTCAATGACCGCCTCTATGTTGCTTCTTAATTAGGTTAGAATCATTTTAAATTAAAGTTGCATTGTCTCTGTGGGATCGACCTTGACTCGCATTTACTATACTACGATGTACCTAGTATTCTTGCTTGTAATATCGACGTTAGTGACTTAAACATGATCATCCGTCGATCAATTTAGCTAAGGCCGAACCATAGAATTAGGATTTACTAGGTGTTCAGATCTAGCGATAAAGATCATCGTGGATCTGAAGAGCGCAACCCATAATTCTGCGTTTAAAATCAACGAATCGAATAATAATGACTAAGGTTCATTTAATTAATTCATAGTTGATTAGATGCAACAATAATATAGATCTATCACAAGAACAATCATGAATCTGAGATACGAAATAAAATATTGGAATAGATCTTACACATAACGAAGAATAGATCTATCCTCGATCTTATCTCTCCCTGGCGATTCGAATCGATCCATGATGATCGTAAACCAACCACAATTCAATAATGAAAGACTCATGATTTATTTGTAAGAAGAAAAGAAGAAAATAAAAGATGACTTTATTCACCAAAAGACTACATTGTATCTAGTTGATGAAAGAACTAGAAAAAAGATGAGGAATACAAAATTCGTAGCACTCTATGGCCTTATAGGTGTATAAACCGACCTAAGGTAAACCCTAATCCTTGAAGGACAAGAAAACGTGTTTATGGAAGATTCTGGGGCTCGATTAATCGGCGGTAACTCCCATTTAATCGAGGGTATTTTTGTACTTTTTCCTCTGCCGACTTAACCTGGAAGGTTTTGGAATACCCTAGGCCCAATCCTTTCATCAGCTTCAACATTTGGACCCTAACTTGGCCTACGTAACTCTGATTTGGGTGATTCAAAGTGAATTAGAATCCTTGTTTCAAGCCCCACAACTTGCATGTGGAAGTAAAAGCTCAATTGGTCATTTAAGTCTTCGTAAACAGTGTTGCAAGATCACCAACTAGATTCTCGAGTGCAATATCCGCTCGAAACACTTCAACCTTCAGCTCTGTTCAGTCCTTTATCAATTGAATATCACTTTCAGACCAAATGATGCTCCATAAACTTGTTCATCTTTCAATAAAACCATAACACATATAGTTGCTTCCATTTATGGTAAATAACACATAAAATGCACGGTTAATACGCATAATACCAATTTAGTCACCCCGGACGTGGCTTAATCATATTTAGCTAATTAACACATGATTTCATACATATTATCCCCATTGAGAACACAAATCCGGGGTAAAATGATAGTAAAATATGATACCAAGTTGACCGTCATCAACTACCCCCCCACTTAGCTTTGATCGTCCCGAGCTAAAACCAAATCAAACAAACCCCATAAACAATTATAAACTAATTAAGAATAGACTAATTCATGAATTCTAAATAAGATTAGGGTTAGCACATATCCATCAGTAATCCATTAAGCACTATCTTGTAGTAGAACTGACGTGTGTGTGAATAACTCTCAAACAACAGTGACGCAGACATAATCACATTATATCAATAAGGATTTTAGGAAAAACATGAATTATGCACAAATCCATAAGTTCCCCATTAATCATCACCTACCAATACATCAATGTGTCGTGTGATAAATCTTTTGTGATAATGAATTCAAGAAAAGAATGAATTTGTAGCGACCACACAATCATTACTGTTGGTCCCTTGGAAAGGCTGACACAAGTTTAGAGGGAGGGGGGTGAATAAACTTGTCCTCAAAAACTGAATCTTGAACCAGATTGAGTTCAGCTTTAAACTTGTACAGAGATAAGTTAACTTAGTTGAGTATAAGTGAAGACTGACTTATGTTGAATTGAGTTAACCGGCAGCGGATTATATTAAGATTTTATATAAAACTTGAGTTGTCAGTTTGTTTTTATAAAATGCAATGATGTGCTCACTTAGTTTCCTATGTTTGCTGAGTGTGATCAGGTGCAATATAAACTTAGATGTAGTAAATAAATGCGTAAAGTAAATAAGTAAATGAGACAGAAATTATAGAGGTCCCAAGTGGTGTAATCCTGTCAGTCCTCTCTTCCCCTGTGGCACAGGAGGCCAAATTCACTATGTTCTTGAGGTTTACAGTTACAAGACACAAAGCAAATTAAAACATTGATTGTCCTTCATTAATCCCTAGCTTCACAATCTTCCAGCTTCAGTCTTCAACAGGTGAGATTGCTGTTTAAACTAAGCTTGCTCCACTGGTCCTTGAAGGGTTGGATTGCCTCTTCACCAACTCATCACAAACACAGTCTTCCTGACTGCACTCAACTGTCCTTCACACCTTCTTGGTGTTTCACAGTCTATACCTTTGATAAAATCAAAGTTGAGACTTGAATCAATAACTATGATTCAACTTTGTGATTTGAGCTTCTTCTTCTAGATGTATATAGTAAGCTCAGGCTCTGTTTTTCTTCAAATGATTGATCTTGATCTTTCTTTGAATGCCTATAAACACTTAAAGATTACTTGGTCTTGCAATAAAGTATTTAACATGAATTCTTTTGATTTGCTTTCCCCTTTAGTAGAATCTTTCTTGACTAAATGAATTCTTAGAACCGCCCTTCTTTTTGTAATAGAAGTAGTCTATTTATAGGGGTTTCTCCAACGGATAGATGAATTTGAACGTTTGAATTTGAGCCCTTGTATCCGTTGGTGGTCCTGCTCATTCTGATGAATTGTCAGTGTCCTTTCTGACATATCTGTGCAACCAATAAAATTGCCTTCTTTATAACGGTCAGATCTTCTTCAGTTTTTCTTCACCTTTGCATGAAAACTCTTCTTATTGAACTAGTCAATCTTCAGCTTAAGAGCATTGACTGAGTTTTTTTACTCTTCTTCAAAAAGCTCTGTACTCTATCTTTCATCTGATCTTTGTTTGCTTGATTAGAGTACACCATTCCAAAAATCAACTAAGATATCATTGTCCTTATGTATCTTAGATCTTCTTTCAAGATCCATATAGTCAGTTCAGGCCATCACAGACTTACCTGAATTCTAACTTTACAGTCTCGCCTTTTAACCTTCATAACTGAGTTTGAACCCTCAGTTCTTCAATCTTCAATAACTGAGTCTGGGTCCCTCAGTTCTTCATCCACTGAGTTTGTTCCCTGAGTCTTCTGCTTCTAGATAAGTCAACCGAGTTTGTGTCCCTCAGCGAACTTACCTTCTTCGGTTGGTGTGCTCTAAGTCAGTTTTCCAAACTGATTTATCTTCAGTTGTAAATTCAGTTCTTTTTGAAGTCATCAAGTCAGTTTCTCATTTTCTCATTTCTGATCCTAGAACTATTACAGTGCTTGTCTGATTTACTTATACAATTACCAGACTCTAATAAATCTTATACATTGATTTCTAGACATCTTTTTGCTTTGGACTATAACAGCTAGTTATGACACTTCATCAATGGGGTTAAAAAATATATAAATAACTGATGAATCATCATCAAAACATAAATTTTATTTTCAGCAATTACTTATCAATATGCACACTCACTCCTCTTGCTTTCAGACTCAGGCAAACAACATGAAACCTTACTTGGGTCGGGCGGACTTGGGGACAGAGTATTACTCTTAGGTCCTCGTTTGTTTCTTTTTTTATGCGCGGGTCGTGCCCATTTTGCTACGAGTTCGCTTCCCTCACTGCCTTTATTATATACTTTTTTTCTTTCTTTTTTTTTTCTTTTAGGCAGATTTCTCACAATTTTTTTCTGCTCTCATTCGCAAGTCCATTTTGTCCTGGTTTACCTTGTGTGGCATTCATGTTACTTCCATCATCCAACAACAATTGGTTAAAGTATATCCACCGACCAATATCGATTCTCGGTCTAAGATAACTATTCATCTTGCGTGCTCAATAATTGAATGCAACGGTAAAATAATAATTAATAAGTCACTACTTTAAGCAACATAACAAATGCTCATTCTTCCATAATAAATTGAATAATGCATCATCTAAAATACATACTGAAGAAGTGAGCTATACGTGCTTAAAAAGGTCGATTCCAAAACAAGATAGATGATTAATAAACCACTACTTCAAATAGTTGACAAACCCCTTATTCATCATTAATGAATTAAGTATGTAATTAAGCAATTTCAATGGTTTAAGGTTTTTATTTCATTCAATTCAAAAAATTGAAATTCACAAAAGTTAGCAGAAATGTGTCCCAATTTTTTCAAACTAAGTGTTATTCCTACCCCCACTTTAAAACTCAACATTGTCCCTAATGTGGAAAGTAAAGCAAAAAAAGAAGGAAGAAGATGAAGAACACTTTGCTTTGGAAAATATAAGAACTAGGTGGTTGTCTGAAGCGAATTATATCAATGAACAGGAGCAAAAGTTGTCTTCTCTCAAGGACTGATCTGCACTTGGTCAGCTAATACAAACAATTCTTGCACAAAAGGCCATTAGTACCACGAGATGCGAATAAGCAATAAAATAATTATGTAATGTGGTAGTGACAACTAAAGGGAAGAAGTGCAATAAATAATTTAAGCCAATACATGACAACTCTATTACTTAAACACAACAAAACTATTACAAGACTCAAAATAAAAATAAAAAGACTCAAGACTCAAAATAATAATCAAATAATCATGCGAAGTAAAAAAACTCCCGTACATCCTTTGCTCAACATACTTAGAAACATGGCGATGAAAAAAACCTTCACACTTTTAGTCAATTATCGAAATAAATTGATAAAAATAAAGGTTAACTATAAATTAATGGCTATACCTAACAATTAAATAAATTTTCCCCGGCAACTGCGCCAAAATTAAACTTGATTGCGTGTAAGTCACTTAATACTAGCGAGAGGACTAGTTCAATCGTAGTATAGCAAGGGCGAGTCAAGGTCGATCCCATAGAGACTATTATTTAATTATGTTAAACACAACCATAATTCATAGGCCAACCCGATAGGGGTGGTCATTGACCAACAATAAATAGTAAATAAAAGAGATGCAAAATAACTCATGGTCAATCATATATTGAAAAGGCATTAATCAAACTATTCACAACTAATCTTCCCTTAACCATTATCTGATCCATATTTGTAATTAAGCTATGGGTGCAATTTCCTAACCCTATCTACTTCCACTGTAAGGATACCAGACAATCTACGTGCAGTTAACCTCCTTCGTTGGTTGTATTTACCCACACAAAATAAGTTTTAGAGATGCCGGCTCGAGACCGAAAACCTCCCTAAGCAGCTATCGACTATGACTAGCATGTTCCTAGGGATCCATCTAGACTATGTCCTAATTAAAACTTCACTAACTGTCCTTTATGTTAATTTGCGATGCAATTAGGTGATTTGGGTGATTCAAAGTGCATTGGGTGATTTGGGTGATCAAAGTGCATTGGGTGATTCAAAGTGCATTTGGGTGATTCAAAGTGATTGGAATCCTTGTTTCAAGCCCCACAACTGTCATGTAGAAGTCCAAGCCCAATTTGTCAATTTAAGTTTTCGTAAACAGCGTTGCAAGATCACCAATCAGATTCTCGGGACCAATATCCGCTCGAAACACTTCAACATTCAGCTCCGTTCGGTCCTTTATCAATTGAATCTCACTTTCGGCCCAAATGATGCTCCATAAACACATTCATCTGTCAATAAAACCATAAAACACATAGTAGCTTACATTTATGGTAAATAACACATAAAATACACGGTTAATACGCATAATATCAATTTAGTCACCCCGGACATGGCTTAATCACATTTAGCTAATTAACACATGATTTGATATATATTATCCCCATTGATAACAAAAATCCGGCATAAGTTGATAGTAAAATATGAAACCAAGTTGACCGTCATCAATTGACATGACGTTTAATCTTATTACTATGCAAGTATGTACTTATTAATTGTTATTAGCTAACCACCTAAGTATTTTCAAGGATAAAGCTAACCTTAACGACTCTACTCCCTCACTTAGACAGCTAGACACCACATCCTGTCAAGTACACAGACATTGATGAACTCTAGTTCATCAAAGCACAAGCCCCTTCACGCCCTTCCGACGGTCCCGAACTTCAACTCCCTTGAAGAGTACATTCGGTGACCGGACTAAATGCATCAGAAGCTCAATCAAGGCTTGTTCATGTTTAATTAATGTTATTAGATCAATAAACAACATTTAAAATGAGACTCAGGGCTTAAAACCCAACTCTTCCCCGAAACAGGGTCAACGTGCGCATTAACTGGAATGCGTGAGCATTGAGCATCCAGAAACATTCAGGATGCTTCTATCTGTCCAATGCGTGCGCATTACCCTTTGGTACACGCGCACAACCAATGTTGTATCACTTTTCTTAATTTCTGAACCTCAATGCATGCACATTCTAGCATGTGCATGCGCATTGAGCATCCTGTAACAAGTACCGACTCTCTACCTAATCAATGTGTGCGCATTGATGCCCTTTGCGTGTGCATTGCACGCTGAAAACCCTAAACATGAATTTTTTTTTCTACACTTTATGATCTATACTTGATTCCAAACATGTTGTACACGATTTTTATCAGAAAAACATCAGAACAACATAACTTTTATGATCCAAGACAAACCTTAATACTTAAACAACATATAGGCATATCTTTGACACAAAAACACATCAAAACACAATCTTAACCTTCATAAACCATAACTAATTCATAGGAAGAGCCTCTTAACTTTTAGAAAGCTAATCCAAACCAAACTTTCAGAAAAACACCGGCAAAACTTGATCTTTTCTGCAGGAACCTATCTGATCAATCCAAAATCAGATTAGATTCGATCACATGCTCTAAGCATATAGAACTAAGAATTCATGAGTTTGAATCCATCAAATTCTGTCAAGAACATAACTAGGGCTCGAAATATACCTTAAGAAAACTCCAACTTTCTGTTGTTGAATCGACGCTCTCTTCACGACGATTCCGCTGCTCTACTCCGATCTGAAAACTGTTAAGATTTGACTTGTAAACTGGAAGAAATCTTTCAGCCCTCATTTTGTGCCCTCAACCGGCTCTCAGAGCGTAGGAAGAAATTTCTGATTTTTTTGGTTATGGGAACTAATGGGATTTATTTTCCTTCAATAGAGAATCCCATAAATAATATTTTCTTACACATTCAAATCATGAAAAAATTATCACTAAAATATAGTAAGTTTATCAACTGGTTTTTTTTTCTAGGGAAATGAGGATCTATTATTAAAAGATGTTGGAGAAATTTGAATTAAAATTAATTCTAAAATTACGGAGGGTCGCATCGCTTTGGTGAAAGGTTACAACTACATAAGAGGTCGTATCTTTTCGGTTAAGGTTGCACCTGTTCGGTTGAATCATTATTGAAAGGATGCAACCGGTAGTGAATGGCTTCATTGCTCCTACAAATTCCTTCATTTGTCAATGAAAACAACAAGGATTTTCTGTACTTTTTCATACCAAAATTCTTCCAAAATAAAAAGCATATTTCTGCATAAACATTGGCACTAGTCAGAGATATCAAGGCTGGATCAGTTCGACGCTTGTTCGCATTGAAGTGCCGCAACCAGAAGAATGAAAAGACTGTTGTATCTTGGGAGACTTCTTGCCATAACCGTGGGCATTTAGTCGGGGCAATAAAGTCTTAAGGACAGCGTTCTACGCCCCTCAGTCTAACGAATAAGTTTTCGTTTTTACTATTGCTTTCTGCATTTTTATTTCGAATGTGTTGCAGTAATTTTATATGAATGAAATGTTTGTTCTTCTTATGTGTTCATCATGCCTGCAATATGTTTCTACAGGTTTATGTTATTCGATTTTCAGAAAAATTAGTAAATTGTTATTACACTACTACGTTTTCCAACAATCTTAAGACTTTGTTTTTTTGCTTGATGTTCATTTCACATGTTGTTTTTAGTATAATGTGTACAAATAATACTTTTATCCTTGACGAATCAGATAAATAAATTGGGTGAATACTAATTGGTTGCATTAGTATAATTGTAGTTGCAATTCCTTAGTTTGACTGCTGAAAAAAAAAAAAACTTTTGGTTTCTTATTCTAATATGCCTTAGAATTAAATGACTTTCTGGTTGCTTATTTGACATGCTCTGTTTGTTTGTGTAGAGTTACACATTCTGTTGAAGTATTCTGAAATTTTAAATATGTGAAACAGTTGCAAATCTTCCCAATCAATGAGTACCTGATTACGAATCAATAATCTGTTTATTGGTCAAAACAATTTTTCCATGTGATTTTTCCTATATCCACATTGTAGTGTTTGAACCATGAATGACAATGCTCCAGTGCAACAATGTCATTGTGATAATCTGTAACTACATGGATTTAAATCTACTTGTTAGAATGGTTGTAATTTTAGTAAATGTATGTGTTATATGATAAATTAAATGTCATATTCGTGTCTTATTAAATTGAAAGGTTGTGTCCAGAAGCAATTAACTTCTAGTGTTCATACACCTTTTTCTTTTAAGAAAAATGTGTATAGACATAACGGTTAATTGAAATGATGTTATATGAATGAGCACTATTACAATACCGTTTCTTTGAATGTTAACAAATTGTTTATGCATTGTTCTGCAAAATTTGTTCTTGGTCCTTGGCCTTTATTTTGATGATTTCTGTCATCACTATTATTCATATCATGTATGAGTTATGTTCTGTAAAAATGCAACTTGTTGTGTATGCGGTTTTGAAAAAAATTATGTTAACAACATGATTTAATTTGTGTTAATATGATTCTACAACTATGTGAGTATAGTTATTTGTATAAAAAATCTGAATTTTGGTTGGAAAAATTGTCGTGCAGAAAAAAAAAAAAAAAGTCACGACTTTTTGAAAAATTGAGAAAGAAAAAGGATTGCCTACATTGTTGTAGTAAAAATTACTTTGTAATTGCCTACACCATATGTAGTTTGTTTGTGTGCATATACTTGTGTAAAGTTTGAACGTATAATTGCATCTGCAATTCTGAAAAGTTACCATAAAAAGGTTGTAGTAACAAAAACAATTTTTTACACATTTTTAAGAAAATTGGCACGACTAACTACGTTGTTTTCAAGGCCAAATACTTTGTAATTACTACGTTTTTTCTGAAAACTCGAAGAGTAAAAGTTGTTTCTGAGTTGTTATAGGTTACAAATCCGTTTGTATTATTTGTTAAAAGTGTTCGTGAATTTTTCAAATTGTGTTCAAAGACACCATTGTTAATATATATATATATATTAGTCAATAACCTGTGCATTAAACGGGGATGCATTAAACGTCAATTAATATGCATAATATATACTACAAAACAAAGCCCCTTCAAACTTATTGTAATGCTACCTATTAAAATTCTTTTATCTACGATTAGTATTCATTTACGGCGTTAGATAGAGTTAAAAACAAACAACATAAAATATCCAAAAGTTGTACTGGTGCCAATAATTATTGTTAATTTCTGCTTTAGCATTGCACGGGAAAACATACATTTTAAAAGAAGATTTTTTTTGAAGATGAAAAGAAGATTTTATTGGCATTAATGAAATTGAATGGAATAAAATAATTGGAATGTAATGGAATAAGTTAATTCTATTACCGCGTTTGGAATATGCAAGATTGGAATGACATAAATTATATAAAAGATGACACATTAGTGATGGGTAGAGCATGATAGTGAATTAAGGTTGGCTGGAGTAGGGTATGGTATGGTTTATAAGGTAGGATATAGTCGACGAAGGGGTGGGGTAGCCCTACGACATACCCTATTGAACCCCACCTCTCTTCTCACCCAGCCCAACCCACCGCTACCATACCCTATCCACCACTCCATCCTACCTACCCAATATCACCATATCTTACCCTCGACATCATACATACATTACCAATTACCTACTCTACACCACTATCACCCACCACCCTTACCTTACCCATCATACCACCCTACCTTACCCAACACCCCACCCTTCTTTACCCTACCGTACCCACCACCCCAACCTTACCGTATCCACAATTCCACTCTACCCTATCTTACACACCACACCACCCAATCTTACCTTACCTACTACCCCAACATATCCTACCGTACTCTACCCTACCCTACCCTACCCTACCAACCTTACCTTACCCACCACTTCACCTTACCCTACCCTACCCTACCCACCCTATCCTACTCTACCCACCATTCCACTTAACCGTATATTACCCACCACACCACACCTACCTTACCTTACCCACTACCCCAACCTGCCCTACTCTACCCTACCCTAGCAACACTACCTTTCCCACCACTTCACCTTACCTACCCTACTATACCTTACCCACCACCACCCCTTACCTTACTCCCACCCTCCACCACCCCTACCCTACCCACCACCGCATCCTACCCTACCCTACCTTACTACCACTTTACCATACCCTTCCCATCACCTCATCATACCCTAACTTACCCACCACCCCATCTTATTCAAATACGCTTCCTACCTACCATACCCAACACAGCATTAAATGAGGTGGTTAATGCATAGCGAATGACCTAATTTTTGAGGATTGTAATATTTTGACAAAAGTCCAAGAGTCAAATTGACCATGCTCCTAAAAGCAGTACATAACAATATTTCACTTAGAGGATTATTATCTTTTGACATTTTTATTTTTGGAACATTAAATATGTGATTTTTATTTTTTATTTTTGGAGTATTAAACATGTGATTTTGCGGCACTGGGATGCGTCTAAAGTAGGAGATGGTGGGAAAAGAAAGAGACTGGCGGATGGATCTAATCCAGTACCCAAACCCTGTGCCAACTCCATGTTCTTTTTTTTTTTACTTTCTAATAATAACTATAGGTTTTTGTCTAAAAGGACAAATTACTTTGTTTATTAGGCGCAAGGAAATAGAATATTAATAAGGACAAAACCTAATTATACTTACCAAAATACCCTTTTCCTAAAAAAAAAAACTATTTTACAGGCTGCATTTTTGAACGATTTGGGGAGGAGAAGCGCTCAACCATGGCCGCCGCCCCTCTGCAGCCTGCTCTTACCTCTTCATTGAACTCCCTCCCAACGTCGGGTAAATGGCATTAACCCTAAATCGCAATCAGTTTAGCGTTCATAAGCATCAGCCCTGAACATGGGTTTGTCCGCCTTGGAAGGTATCGTTCAAAACCGCTGCCGCCGTTTCTCTTCAAACGCCACCAGCGCTGCTGATGCACCGCGCCGCTGATGAATCATTCAAAAACGGGAGAGAGGACGAGGAAAGAGAGGGTACTTTGTAGGGGGCTTGCCGGAGATTACGAGAAACGGGAGTAGACCGGAGAGAGTCCAATTTCCATCCAAGTCCAAGAATCAGGCTGTTTATTTGAGCCATGGAATATTGGCCACGAAAATGAAATCAATAATCAGGCTGTTTTTTTCCGGCCAATTCCATTTTCCGGCCAAGTCCAATTTCCAAACAGGCTGTATTTTTTCCGGCAAGCAGGCTGCTCTTTTTCCGCCCAAGTCCAATTTAATGAAGCACGTCATTTTTTTAATTTTTTAATTTTTTATTTTTTATTTTTTAGAAAGTTTAGGGTCGTTACTACATTTTACGGGGCTGTTACTATTTGTTTTTAGTCTGTTACTACTTGTTTTTAGGATGTTACGACATTTTTATGAGATTGTTACGACTTGTTTATTGGCCGCTACTATATTTTACGGGCTGTTATTACTTGTTTTAAGACTATTACAACTTGTTTTTAGGCTGTTACTTCTTTTTCATTGGGTGTTACGATTTTTTCCGAGGCTGTTACTACTTGTTTTTAGGCTGTTACTATTTTTCATTGGATGTTACGACATTTTATGGGTTGTTACTACTTCTTCCTTGGCTGTTACTATTAAAAATATAAAGGGGCATTTTTGTCACTGTATTAGCAATTTGTCCTTACTAATCTCTGATTTTGAAATTTGTCATTCTGGACCCAATTATCATTTTTTGTCCTTCTAGCCCCTTCCCCCTAATAACTACTCATTTATGGGTGATGACGGTCAAATTAATAATATCTATTTTATGATAAATCACATGTTTATATTTATTATTTAATGTTATGTGACTTATATTATATAATTTGGTATTTATCCATTTATAAGATATAATTTGGTATTTATCCATTTTTATTATTTAAATTGGTATTTATCCATTTTTTTTTTATCTAAATATGATTTATTTTGGGATAAATATTTATTTTGTAGATTGAGATAATTTTTGGAGGATAAATACAAATGGAAGAATTAAATCTCAAGATAAATCCAAGATGCATTGAAGATAAAAATCGGATAAGTATGACAAAAGCCGGCGAACCAATCCAAGATGGCGCCAACTTTGTGGGGGACGCATAAAGGAGGGGCGAACCTTATTATTTTGAGATAGGCCAGGAGTTATCTCTATTTGTTTGACATTTTGAAGTATATCCCTTAATTAGCTTGAACCCCTATAAATAGAGGCATACATTACACGCCATACACACCTTAGAAATACAATATTCCAATATGTTTTTCAATATATGTTTTCTTTATTTTATGTTCTTTCATTACCGAGTCGTTAGAATCTCCGGTTAGAGATCGTATCGAGGAGTGGGAGCCACGCTCGTCTTCGAGGGTAATGTCTACTCAATTATGCAATCTTTATTCGTAGATCTAATTTATTTCGTTATGGAGTAGTCTTTTTGTGTATTGATTTCGTGATGTAGTTAATTAACGAACCCATGTTTATGTAGATGTGAGACGTAAAAGACGTTTCACGAGCAAATTTGGTTCAGATCTGAGTTTGTTGGCAGTGAGCTTATGTCTCGTTGGTAGCAAGATCTGTGATGTTCTTGATTTGTCTGTGAACGGCTTTGACTACGTCAGGTTCTCTGCTTTGTAATTTAAACGAGTAATTAAACTTGATCAACTTAATTATTTGTCATCGTAATTTAACAGGAGACCTAAAAAGTGATTGTTATTTAGGACAAAGACTGAATCGGTGTCTAAGAAGTACGCCTAACCATATGAATGTGGCTTAGATGAGGTTACGGTTTATACCGGCATCCCTAGTTTCGTAATTGTGTCAGAAGTTATATGAGATGGAGACTAAAAATGTGAAGTCACGTAATGGAGACACGATGATTTAGATTGCCTACCCGGAGCTAGATGTATTTTAGGAGATGACTCCCGTAGTCAGAATAGTTAATCTTAATTGTCTTGTTTTGTCTCGTCGTCAATCTACATAGCATGAGGGAGTAATAACTACTAGTGTTATCAATACCGTTTGTCAATTATTTATAAAACCTATAAAAACAAGTGTCTTAGTGTCATTGTGTCTTGTTTTGGTTTTGTGTTTCTATTGTGTCAATTTTATTTCTACGTTATTTGTTGGTCGTAGACCGCCTTTAATTTGCTTTTTAGTTTAATAAGTCGTATTTCATTTAAGCCGAGTCTCTGTGGGATCGACCTGGACTTTATCTAACTATACTACGATTGAACCTAGTTCTCTTGCTAGTGTGTTATTTAGGTATCGAGTATTTTTATTACTTGGACCGTGCATCAAGTTTTTGGCGCCGTTGCCGGGGACTCGTGTCATTAAATTAAGTATAGCTTATTTTATTAAAAGTAAATTCGTAAATATTGTGAATAGAGTCTGTTTTAGTTTCATTTTTATTATTTAGTCTAGTTAAAGGCCTAGCCTTTTAAGCTTTTAATTATTTTATTGTTTTTTGTTATTTTATAGTACGCAACTCGGAAATCGAAGGAACCGCTTGAGCCATATAATCCTGAAATAGAGAAATTTGCAAGTCGAAATAGAAAGTTAGCTAGAGAACTGGCTAAACAAAGAGAAGAGGATCCAAATCTTGAGGAAAGCGAGCACGAATTGGAAGAAGGACATACAACCGATCATTCTAAGCATTCTGAATCTGAAATAGAAACGGAAGGCATTCCGATCAATCCAAACCAGGTACTTAATCCTGAAGTTATTAATAATGCCAATAATGTTAATAATGCGAGCCGCGAGGCTCACTTTACAAAGTTATGCAACACCTACTATTGAGCAATTCATTCCCGCTATCGTAGCACCGCAAAATGCTGCGGAAGTTTATCACCCTAGGCCTAATGTAATTCAAATGGTGACCAACTATTCCACTTTTCATGGAGTCCAAAACGAGGATCCTGGTGTTCACGTGACAAATTTCTTGGAAATCGTTAGCACTATGTAGCCAGAATTAATCCCGGAGGGTAACATTCGTCTTAAGCTTTTCCCTTTCACTTTGAAAGATAAAGCTAAGCAATGGCTTCTCTCTCTAGAGGCTGGATCTATCACTACTTGGGAACAATTGTTGCAAAAATTCATGAATAAGTATTTTCCGTTAGGAAAAACCTTTAAGTTACGACAAGACATCTTATGATTTAAGCAACAACCTGGGGAGAATTTTGATCAAGCTTGGGAGCGTTTTAAGGAAGCTATGAGAAAGTGTCCTCATCATAATATCTCTCTTTGGCTTTTAATGCAAAATTTTTACCATGGATTGAGAGAGACTGAGAAAATTAGAGTAGACGCCTCTAGCAATTGAGCGTTTGTTCTTTTATCTCCTGAGGAGACATAAGGAAAGATGGAGCAAATAGCGACGAATAGTCAATAGGGAGGCAATGACATAGCTACTGTGAAGATAGATGTTGACATAATTGAGGATAGTGCATCTACCAAAATCTTAGAACAACTTTCTGTTATCAATAATAAGGTAGATGGAATGCAAGAGATGATGGCAAGAGTAGAGAAAGGGACTGGAATCGAAGTGATACCTCAAAATGAGAATGCTGGTACTGAAGAAGTCAATTATATTGGGGGGTCAGGAAATCAATGGGGAGGATATAAGCCTGATCATAACCATCCTGGATTCCGATATAGTGACCCTAGTGGAGGAAATGGGCCTAAACCGCCTACTACTTTTGTGCCACAACAAACTAAAACTTTTGGTTGGGAAGCTGCGATAGAAAAATTGAGTAATGTCGTTACTGACAATATGGGACAACTTTCAAAATCGATGGCTAATTTAGCCACTAACTTTAGACAATATTGTCAGAAGACCGATGCTAAGGTGACCAATCAAGAAGCCATAGTCCAGAATCTCACTCACTAAATAGGACAATTAGTTGAGCAAGTCTCAACTAGACCTCCTGGAGGATTGCCGAGAAACACTGATAAAAACCCTAAGGATTTGAATGCGATCATGAATAGAAGTGGGAAAGAGGTGACTCCACCATCTTTAAAAGAGAAAAAGAAAACCGTAGAAAGTAAAGATGGTGAGCCAAGCAAGGAAGGAAATGCCTCGGGAACTTTGCCGGAGCAAGAAGCCTATAAGGAACCTGCTGGCCCTAGAGTTGAGCTTTACAATAACAAGTATCCTATTTTCACTGATGTCGATCCTTCAACCTTACCTTATCCTCCACGCAAATCTAAGCCTAAGGTTGATGACAAAAGGTATAAGAAGTTCATTGATATCTTTAGAAAGCTACACATCAATATACCCTTAGTTGAAGCACTTGCTGAGATGCCTGAGTACACCAAGTTCTTAAAAGAAGCTGTCTCTACTAAGAGGAAACTCCTAGATTTAGAGACCATCTGTCTAAATGAGGAGTGCTCAGCCATTCTTCAACATAAGTTACCCGCTAAATGCAAGGATCCGGGAAGTTTTCTCACTCCTTGCACCATAGGTAACGTATGTTTGAACAAAGCTTTGTGTGATCTAGGAGCGAGCGTAAATCTGATGCCTCTATCCATCTTTCAAAATCTAGGTATGAAAGACCTTAAGAAGACTTCAATTACTTTGCAATTAGCTGATCGTTCGGTTAAGGAACCTTGTGGAGTGGTTGAGGATGTGCTAGTAAGAGTTGAGAAGTTTGTGTTTTCTGTCGACTTTGTTGTGCTGGATATGGAAGCTAACTATGAAGTGCCCCTAATCTTTGGAAGACCTTTTATGGCCACTAGTCGGACGCTTATCGATGTTTACAAAGGAGAGTTAGTGTTAAGAGTTAATGGAGATGAAATAGCATTCAACGTGCTTGACACTATGAAGACACCTGATGATGAAGAGGATGCATGTTTCATGTTGGATTCTGTTGACAAGCTTGTCGGTGATTTCCAACAATATGAGGATATTAAGGATTTCCTCGAGGCTACCCTAGAATTAGAGGATGAAGTGCCATATGATAAGAGCGAAGAAGAGAAAGTGATATGGCCTGGATGTAGTAGAGGAACACCTGGACATGTTGAGGAGATGAAATCTACCGAGGTTGAGAAATTCTACCATAGACCGACATGGCATAAGTTATTTGAACTTAAGCTAACTGGACAAAAGTTAAAGACCTCGCTAGAAGAACCTCCTACCAATCTGACATTGAAGCCTCTGCCTGCACATTTGAAGTATGTATTTCTTCAAGATGAGACCTTGCCGCTTATTATTTCTTCTGCCTCGAGTGAAATACAAGAAGAAAAGCTGATGAGAGTGTTGAGAGAGTATCGCGGAGCTTTTGGATGGACAATAGCCGACATTAAAGGCATTAGCCCTAGTGTTTGCATGCATAAAATCTCCGTCGATCCTGCGAAGAAAGCGGTTGCACAACCCCAAAGAAGGTTAACTCCACAATTGAAGGACGTGGTTAGGGATGAAGTTATTAAGATGTTAGAGATGGGAATCATCTTCCCTATTTCTGATAGTGAATGGGTTAGCCCGATCCACGTAGTTCCGAAGAAGGGGGGTTTTACGGTGCAAGCTAATGAGTTAAATGAGTTGATTCCTGTTAGACTCATTACTGGTCATAGAGTGTGCATTGACTTTAGGAAGCTAAATGATGCTACTCGTAAAGATCATTTCCCTCTTCCCTTCATTGATCAAATGCTCGAGAGACTAAGCGGACATGCATTTTATTGCTTTCTTGACGGTTACTCGGGATATTATCAAATTCATATCTCACCCGAGGATCGTGAGAAGACCACTTTTACATGTCCATATGGAGCCTTTGCTTATAATAGAATGCCCTTTGGTTTGTGCAACGCACCAGCAACATTTCAAAGATGCATGATTTCTCTGTTTGCTGATATGGTTGAAGATTTCCTAGATATCTTTATGGATGATTTCTCCGTATTGGGAGATGATTTCGATTAATGTCTCACGCATCTAGCAAGAGTGTTGAAAAGATGCGAGGAGATGAATCTGGTGCTTAACTGAGAGAAATGTCATCTTATGGTTACTAAAGGTATTGTACTTGGCCACCGAATTTCAAAGAATGGTATAGAGGTGGATAGAGCAAAAGTAGAGGTGATTGAAAAACTGCCTCCACCAATCAATCTTAAGACATTGTGAGGTTTTCTTGGCCACGTAGGATTCTATCGTCGGTTTGTGAAGGACTTTTCCTTAATCTATTGACCTCTTAATGAATTATTGGCCAAGGATGTGCCATTTGTGTTTACTAATGAGTGCATGAAAGCTTTCAATAAATTAAAGAACATCCTTATTACTGCACCCGTTCTGATTGCGCCTGATTGGAATCTACCTTTTGAGTTGATGTGCGATGCAAGCGATACTGCTGTAGGTGCTGCCTTAGGACAAAGAAAAGACAAGATCTTTAGGCCCATCTACTATTCTAGTCGAACTTTAAATTCTGCTCAAAGGAACTATGCAACTACTGAGAAAGAACTTCTAGATGTCATCTTTGCGTTTAACAAGTTTAGATCTTATCTAATAGGATCTAAAGTCACTGTTTGGACTGACCATGCAGCTTTGAAGTATCTTTTAGCCAAACAAGATTCCAAACCAAGGTTGTTGAGATGGATTCTACTATTGCAAGAGTTTGATGTAGAAATCCGTGATAAGAAAGGATCTGAGAATTTGGTTGCGGATCATCTTTCCTACCTACAAATAGAGGATAATGAGCCAATGACCGAGATTGGAGAAACATTTCTTGATGAACAATTATTCTCCATCACGGCCATACATGGAAACGATGATTGCGCTGCAGTATCTTCGCGTATTGAGGTTGTTAAGGAAATGAGACAACCATGGTTTAAAGACTTTGTGAATTATTTATCCGTGAAATACTTGCCCCCAAATCTCAACCCCCAAGAAAGAAAGAAATTCTTTAAGGATCTTAGGCTCTATTATTGGGAAGACCCCTATCTTTTTAAGCTAGGATCCGACAATGTCTTTAGGAGATGTGTGCCGGAAGAGGAGATGTATGATATCCTTAGACATTGCCATGCTTATGAGGTCGGAGGACATTATGGAGGAGACAAGACTGCTGCGAAAGTTCTCCAAAGTGGTTTTTACTGGCCGACCTTGTTCAAAGATGCGCATCAATATGCTAGATCTTGTCATTCTTGCCAGATGACGGGAAATATCTCGAAAAGGAATGAAATGCCACTGAAGAATATCCTAGAGGTGGAACTCTTTGATGTTTGGGGTATTGATTTTGTGGGACCCTTTACTTCGTCTTTGTCCAACCGCTATATCTTAGTTGCAGTTGACTACGTGTCCAAATGGGTTGAGGCCATAGCTTCACCTACTAACGATGCGAAGGTTGTACTGATGTTCTTAAAGAAAAATATTTTTACGCGGTTTGGAACCCCTCGTGCCATTATTAGTGATAATGGAAGCCATTTTTGCAATAGGCCGTTTGAAAAGTTGATGATTAAGTATGGGGTTAGACACAAGTTAGCTACTGCTTATCACCCTCAAACAAGTGGACAAGTTGAGGTTACAAATCGAGAAATAAAGCGCATTTTGGAGAAAACTGTTAATACGACTAGAAAAGATTGGTCGTTGCGATTAGACGATGCTTTATGGGCTTATAGAACTGCTTATAAGACGACTATTGGCATGTCGCCCTATAATATTGTGTTTGGAAAAGCATGTCATCTACCAGTTGAACTTGAACACCGTGCCATGTGGGCTACGCGTATGCTGAATTTAATGAGAGTTTAGCTGGAGAAAGAAGGTTGTTAGAGTTGACTTGCCTAGAGGAGTTTCGTCTGGAAGCTTATGAGAATGCAAAAATATTTAAGGAACGCACAAGAAATTTCATGATAAGAAGATATTGGACCGCACCTTTAAGGAAGGCGATCTGGTTCTTCTTTATAATTTACGTTTGAGACTCTTCCCTGGCAAGTTAAAATCACGATGGTATGGCCCTTATAGAGTGAGTAAGGTTTTCCCTTCTGGAGCTGTTGAATTATTGAACCTGAAAGATCAATCCACTTTTGTGGTTAATGGACACCGTGTGAAACATTATGTTGATCTTGGTCAAGGTAAGAAGGAGGAAGTTTTCACTCTTGAAGATCCCACCTATACTTAAACCATCGTTGAGCTGAGTCGAGCTGACGACTATAAACACAGAACTATTTCTTAAAAACTATCTTTTGTTTTTGTTTTGTTTGAATATAGTAGCATGATACTGTTAAGGTTTTTTTCATCTCGCCATGTTCCGATTCTAAGTTCGGAATAAACGAGGTTTTTTCCTTGATAGCGACATGTGACTTTTGTAGTTTTAACTCTTTGGTTTTTCATGTCATTGGTTGTACGAAATAAAGTGGCTTAAATTGTTTTTGGATATTCTATATCTAATTACTGCCACATTATTTTATAACTTCCATTGACATGTTATTAACGGTTTTGTGGAGTTTCTGTTTGGTTTGCTTAAACAGGTTTTCGATTGCTTCTCCACGACGTGCTTGGTCTACAACTACATTCTGCATCTACTTGAGAGCCGTTTCCAGAGCTAAGTCTTTTTCTTAAATTCTCCTTTTTCTTTGTCATTGGGGACAATGTCAATATTAAGTGGGGGGTAGGAGACTTAGCCATGATGTGTTATAATTGAAAAATTGAATGAAACGGTGAAAAATGAAAAATTTTGAACAAATGCCAAATTAATTATCTCGTACCCTTAGAATTGTGAGTTCTTATACATAGAATTGATAGGGAAGGAACCAAGTTGCATGATTACGTGATCATTTTATACTTATGTGAATATAAATTTAAGGATATTCATGCCAACTAGTGCAAGTAGTTATTTATTATTTGCTTACTCAATTTGAATCGACGAATTCCGCACAAATCATAATAACTGAGAAGAATTATGTGTACATTGCGTAGATGATTGGTTGTGCAGACCTAGAGTCGATATTTATCTGCTGATGTATTCTTATCTTCTAGCCATCAAAGCGGAGTAATAAGCTTGAGATTTATCTGTGTTTTAACGAAATGTTAGACACTGGGCTTGTAGTAACATTACCAAAGTAGCTTCGCGCTTGTGGTAATATTTAATTCTTCCACTAATCTGTGAGAGGGGGATTTTTGCAATGCATACCTTACTTTTAAAGCAAGTTTCTTTCTTGAGAGGTGTTAGAGCTTGAAACTACGGAAATGCTAAAAAATTCAAATTTTTAAGAGGCTTGAGTATTTTTCTCGGTCTCCAAGTCCAAAAACCTTATGGATAACGCTCTTGTTTATTGCACCATGTCTTTACCCATTACGAGGCTTAAGGAGTGGGAATGATGATGTTGGTAGGTTGAGACTGCGAAGTTAGCATAAACTTTAATCTTGCCACGAATTTATAAAACCAAATGCACATGCACACGCACACGTCACTTCGATTCATGACGAGTAGTGAATAATGGATACCTTATGAGCATAAGTGGTATGAGTTGACTCGAGTTTCTTGTATAAGTATGATTTGACCATGGAATATGTTGTCTTGGGGAATGACTTATTGATGCTTTGTTCGGGACGATGAAAGTCTAAATGGGGGGTAGTTGATGAAGGTCAAATTATACCCGTAAAAGTCATCAACTTTACCCTTAAATTGGGATTAATAATATATATTTTATGATAAATCACATGTTTATATTTATTATTTAATGTTATGTGATTTATATTATATAAATTGGTATTTATCCATTTATAAGATATAATTTGGTATTTATCCATTTTTATTATATAAATTGGTATTTATCCATTTTTTATTTAAATATGATTTATTTTGGGATAAATATTTATTTTGTAGATTGAGATAATTTTTGGAGGATAAATACAAATGGAAGAATTAAATCTCAAGATAAATCCAAGATGCATTGAAGATAAAGATCGGATAAGCATGACAAAAGCCGGCGAACCAATCCAAGATGGCGCCAACTTTGTGGGGGACGCATAAAGGGGGGGCGCACCTTATTATTTTGAGATCGGCCGGGAGTTATCTCTATTTTTTTGACATTTTGAAGTATATCCCTTAATTAGCTTGAACCCCTATAAATAGAGGCATACATTACACGCCATACACACCTTAGAAATACAATATTCCAATACGTTTTTCAATATATGTTTTCTTTATTTTATGTTCTTTCATTACCGAGTCGTTAGAATCTCCAGTTAGAGATCGTATCGAGGAGTGGGAGCCACGCTCGTCTTCGAGGGTAATGTCTACTCAATTATGCAATCTTTATTCATAGATCTAATTTATTTCGTTACAGAGTAGTCTTTTTGTGTATTGATTTCGTGATGTAGTTAATTAACGAACCCATGTTTATGTAGATCTGAGACGTAAAAGACGTTTCACGAGCAAATCTGGTTCAGATCTGAGTTTGTTGGTAGTGAGCTTATGTGTCGTTGGTAGCAAGATCTGTGATGTTCTTGATTTGTCTGTGAACGGCTTTGACTACGTCAGGTTCTCTGCTTTGTAATTTAAACGAGTAATTAAACTTGATCAACTTAATTATTTGTCATCGTAATTTAACATGAGACCTAAAAAGTGATTGTTATTTAGGACAAAGATTGAATCGGTGTCTAAGAAGTACGCCTAACCATAGGAATGTTGCTTAGATGAGGTTACGGTTTATACCGGCATCCCTAGTTTCGTAATTGTGTCAGAAGTTATATGATATGGAGACTAAAAATGTGAAGTCACGTAATGGAGACACGATGATTTAGATGGCCTACCCGGAGCTATATCTATTTTAGGGGATGACTCCCGTAGTCAGAATAATTAATCTTAAATGTCTTGTTTTGTCTCATCGTCAATCTACATAGCATGGGGGAGTAATAACTACTAGCGTTATCAATACCGTTTGTCAATTATTTATAAAACCTATAAAAACAAGTGTCTTAGTGTCGTTGTGTCTTGTTTTGATTTTGTGTTTCTATTGTGTCAATTTTATTTTTGCGTTATTTGTTGGTCGTAGACCGCCTTTAATTTGCTTTTTAGTTTAATAAGTCGTATTTCGTTTAAGCCGAGTCTCTGTGGGATCGACCTCGACTCTATCTAACTATACTACGATTGAACCTAGTTCTCTTGCTAGTGTGTTATTTAGGTATCGAGTATTTTTATTACTTGGACCGTGCATCAATGGGTCTGTTAAAAAATAAATAAATAAACCTCACGTAACCTTCCTCTCTACCAATTTCACTTTAATTAAGACCCCTAAACTTTAATTGAAGAACCTTAACCCTAAATTAAGAACCCTAGCCCCTAATTTGAGAACCTTAAGCCCTTAAATTAAGAACCATAATCCTTAAATTAAATTAAGAACCCTAACCCCTAATTAAAAATGAACCCTAAATTAAGAGCCGTAACCTTTAATTGAAGAAGCCGAACCCTAAATTAAGAACCCTAGCCCCTAATTGAGAGCCCTAACCCTTAAATTAAGAACCCTAACCATTAAATTAAATTAAGAACCCTAACCCCTAAGTGAAGAACCCCACACTCTTAATTAAACCCCACCTAAAACCGCAGTTGGACCCTCTTAAAACCGCTCTCAAACTCCCTATGTGAAGGCCATTGAAACCTTTTCATGATTTGATGGTAAAAAGAGTTTAAAAGGAAACAAAAAAGACGTAAAAGAGAGAAAAAAACGACAGAAGAAGGAAAAAAAGCCGACGACAATTTTTGGGATTATTTTAATTATGGAATATGTTATTTTTTTAATGGAGACGTGGTTTTTTTTTTTTTTTTTAAAATCAATAAATGAGTTGCTATTATTGGAAAGTGTAATATAAATAAAAAACAATAGAATAATACGGAGTTGGCACATGCTTTGGGTACAACATCCCATCAGCGATTTTATGAACATTCGCGATCCTTGGCATTAAGCGTGTGATTTTTTATGAACGAATTAAATGCATGATTTTGAACAGTCAATTTTATGAAGATTTTTGAGATTCCTGAAGAAAAAAAAAACACGTGTTTTTATTTTGAAAATCAGAATGTCGTATTGTAGCTGGAAACATTATCCGCAAAATATGTGATGCAATCAGTTAGCTTTCGTCCAAATTTGAATGGATTTCCATTAAATGTGTATTTTTTTTGATTTTTTGTTTTGTATTTTTTTTGGAACATTAGATAGTGTGAATTTTTGTTTTTTTTTTTTTGGAAAGAATTAAACGTCGACTTTGGCAATCAAGTTTATGAAGATTCGCGAGATTCCTTTGCATTAAACGTGTGTTTTTTTTTTGGAAGGAATTCAACGCGTGATTATAGAGTGGAGCATTAAACATGTGATTTTATTTTTTTTTTTAAATTTTTGAAAAGAATTAAACATGTGATTTTGGGGAGTCAATTTTATAAAGATTCGCGAGATTCCTTTGCATTAAACGTGTGATTTTATTTTCAAAAAGGAATTAAAAGCGTGATTATAAATTGGAGCATTAAATATGTGATTTTTTTTGGGAATGTATTAAATGCATGATTTCGGACGGTAAAATTTATGAAGATTCGTGAGATTCCTTTGCATTAAATATGTGATTTTCTTGGAAGGAATTAAACGTGTGATTATGAATATTCGCGAGATATATTTACATTAAATGTGATTTTTTAAGGAATTAAACGCGTGATTTTGGGCAGTCGGTTATATAAAGATTCGCGAGATTCCCTAAAAAATGTGTGTTTTTATGTCTGGTATAAGCCGGGTCTTTTCCGGAGTTTGCGTGTAAGTTATGGGTAATCGGGTCAAATTGTGCTTTCAAATATCTATATATAATATATAGATAGATCATTTGCATTTTATCCTAGTATATACATGTATGATCTCCCTATATTATTGGTAATGTAAAGATAATAATACATGTAAAAATATTGCCATCAACATATACCATAACAATATAATTTTAACGTATCATATCTCCATGTTGATTGACATGGAGATATTAACTTATTAATAAACCCAAAATTTTATTTTGGTAGAGAATATTATTTTACACACGATTTTATGATTTTTTTTTTTGTACAAATAAAAATATAAAATTGATGAAACAAAAACAATGTATATCAAGCTCATCGTAAGTTCGTAACTAATAGAGAGGGAGAAAATGAAATAAAGGTTGATTGATTTTTGTAATTGAGATGTTACAAAGGAGATTGATGCTATTTAAGGTGATTACTTGGCAACTGATAAGTTAATGGAATATCTCATAATAAATACAATTCACCAAAGAATAGAAGATTGATTCTCTCTAACGCAAATTCCTAGAACATCTAAAACAATGTTATAAAATAATAGAAAACAAACCAAAGATACAACAACAAAGATGTAGAGGAAAAAGGAAGAATGAACTTTCTTATTACTTCATCTCAACTTCTCTACACCCCATTCCAAAGATATGGATGAGGTATTTATACAACACCAAAGGTAGATGAACCAACTACAAATGATACAATGAATGATAATAATTGACAAGAAAACTCTTGGAATTTGTAACTTAGGTTTACATGATGAATGGTAGTGAATTCTAGAATTGAATAAAACCTCTTGGTATTTATGGTGTAAGTTAATGGACATTCACATCAATTATTTCATAACACTCCCCCTTGAATGTCCATTAAACAAAGAATATGCCTCGTTAAAACCTTACAAGGAAAAACCCTATGTAAAAAATCCAAGTGAAGGAAAATAGTACATATTCATTCGTGCTTGTATTACTCCCCATGATGAAAACGATATTTGAGAGCTTCGAAACGGCAAATGGAAATCTTATCTTCGAATGTAGTAGAAAACTATGCTTCCGTGAATAAATCGACTGATTTGATCACTTAATTTAAACAACTGTGCATCGCCTTTTCATTTGTAGATCGTCTTCAAAAGTATGATGTATAATTCCTCTTGTGTCCTTTGAAATATCAGTCGAACACCATGTACTGCTACAATTCTTCATCATTTAAGTGTAATTGAATCTATCGGGTCAACACTTTGGCTTGATTCATCGCATATCGATTTCACTTCTCTTTGAAGATCATGTGCTCTCCCACTTATGTAAATATTATTGAATTTGAGATGAACAATCTTCTTTGCGGTTGTAATAGTAGATAAAGATCATTGAATATAGAGCTGATTTGAATGCTCTATCTAAGTTGCATAACGTATATGTCATGTACTATTAACTTTGCTAGAAAAACCCGGTGGGACAAAAACTAGACAAGGAAAGTAGTTCATGACATATGCGTTTTTATGTGTTGCACTGACTGCCTCGTTAAAAACCTTTAACTAAGAAAACCCTGTGGGAAAAAAAAAACTTAGTTAAAGGGAAAAAGAGTACAGTCATTGTTCATACAGGACCAAAGCATCAAGATTGTTTTGAAGTTGTCGCTCCCCCCGACAACAATAGTCATTCAAATGTACGCATTCCAATACTATAAACATAATTCTCCAAAATAGATGTTGGAATGAACTTAGTGAACAAACATGTCGGATTGTCACTTATAGCGTACTTTTTATAAGTCATATCTCTTTTAGAGTCCAATTTAAATGTAAGGGCTAAAAATTATCATACCCACTACTCATTTGTGCAACACTTGCAACACAATCAACATTATCTTCTAAATAAAAATAGGGGATGTAATATCACACAACTCATGTCATTATGCATGAGCTATTTATATATATACCTTATTCATAGGGAATTTACTGATTGATTTTTTTACCTTTAACCATATTTTAAGCAATATAATGACATTTGCAACTCAGCAATATATACAGGTTGCGATTTTCATGTCTAAAATCAATCATACATTTTCATATAAATATGTCTAGTGACCTATAAATATACGGTCACAACGTCATATAAAAATCCTTAGTTGCTGCCAGATTTATTAAGTAGCGGAACATGATGTTATCCATAGTGGGAGAATGTAATTGATCAAAATCAATAATTGGTTATTACAGAACCAAATTCTAATCAAGATCAGCCTCTATTGTTTATTTAATTTTTACCCAGTCTATATGCTTCCAGCACTCTATTATTGACATGGGTTCTGGATCCAGATTATACTAGCAAATTATGAGGCAAATATGTCGTCGACGACTGTGATAATATATTGCCAATTTCTCCCGTGAAATACATTGCTAATTCGATATTAGCATAAACCGAATCCTTATCAATGCATGGATCCGGTTGTTCCGCAACCCCAATATTTTATCATTGGATGCACGTGCGAATTTATTTGGGGTTTCGTTTTCGAGACAAATCTCTTCGAGATATTTCATGAGTGACTTAATATCAATAGTGAATTCACTTTCCGTGGATTTTATCTTTTACACCGATCGGTCTTATACACTTTCTCGTGTAGATAATATTATCAATCATATTTGATTGGGTGCATTTATAAATAGTCACTCTTTATACCCAGTAAAAGCATCTGGCAGTTCCTTGCTAAATATTGCATGTTAAACTATTTACACAATATAGTTAGAATGATGCGTAGAAGATCTTTATAAAATTTCTCGGCATTCTTATATATTAAAATGGGGTTCTCTTATCTCCCCCTAATGCCGGGAAATGATCTTCGTTAAAAATGTAGTAATTGCACCGAGCTGTAACTTGATGCTCTGTCATTCGCTTCAAACGATTTACATATTTTCTAACACAATGATTTTTGCTAAATCAATCTCATGATCAAGTGCTATTTGACTTTTGTTTCTAATGATTATAAAAGTTATTTAATCATCTCATATCTATGAGATTAATATCTTTTGGAAACAAAACAACTTATACGTTTCATGGGTTTAATATAAATATCAACATCGGTAGCACTATGTCATTTCAGATTCTTCAAGAATCATTCACATTATTTTTGACATTCTTCCGGGGTTTCGATAAAATAATATAATAAAACTTCATGTTCTTTTTCTCCCCACATGAGATTGACAATGCTTATTGTGTCTTATATTGATATGCTATATAGCTATTTTATGACATGTCTTTCGTGATTTTTATATTACCGGAACACTCATAATTGATGACTCTTTTAGAGTTCTTAATTCATCTCATAAATTTTGTCCACATTGTGTGTATTACGTGACTCAATCACGACTATTCAGAAATGAACTTCAAGTTCATTTATATTATAATGTTTGTCACGAGAATTGATTTAATTGTATTTATTTTTCCACCCGCTAATCTCGGACAATATATACAATCGATATCCAGAATATTTGCAATAACCCGTGACGGATTCTACATTTTAATGTGATATCCTCTTATGCGGGTATCAACAAACTTCATGAATATATATCAAGCGGGGGAATAATCTCTTCGAGTTTGACATTTCAATATCGTTTCATCCGTTGTCTCATTTTGGTATGACAACGGTAATTGATATCTCCAAAAGAATAATATATTTCCACGTTCACTTCATTGAATGGAATGATACTGCTTAAAATTTTTAATTTGGTGGCATGATGCATCTTACATAATTTAATTCCAAAAATGATGCATATAGTGTTTGTCACTTTATCTTTTAGGATTTGACATGTCTCATCATTTTCAAACATATTGTTTATACTCATTTCACCGACAAATGATATTCATAACGAGTAAATACTCTTTATTTCTCATAGTCTCGATATGATACCATAATTTTTTTTATAGATATCTCTAAACTAATATATTCGAGACTCGGGAGAGCATAGTGCTTTATTTCAAGCGATTAAATATCAATGGCTTTTTCGACGCCTTATATCAATATAGCACTTGCAACAATTATTATTTGCTTCTCCCATTTTTATTTTTTTATTTTGAGACATTCTCTGTATGTGCATTGTCGCACTATCGATGAGACATATTTTGTCATTGCCAACAATCAATCTCAAGTTTGGCTTTAATCTTTAGGGCCAAATTCAAATTCACTGCTTCGGCCACGATCGTTCCCAAATTTTGAAAATGGAGTCACATTCACTACATGGAATGGATGTTTACCAATTGATTGGGACATTTTACTCACTTGAGCTCTCATTGTGTTGATGTTACAAAGTCCACTAACATCAATATTACGTGCATATCATATAGGAAAAACAATTGTATAATCATCATAAAGAATAAAATTTTACCTCAAATTCTTACATTATTTGTTGTGTCCAAGTGCCGTAGATGATTTATCAATATAATATACAAACATGTAGAATGTGATTCTTAAATGACTGATCACCGTGTAAGAGGCTATTACCATATGATGACCAACTATTACTAACCGATGTAAAAGACAAGTATAAGCACTAAGCGAAATGGCCAACAATACATCCCGTAATGAGAATCTCAATACCTGCATCTTAAACTCATATCTCGATGTATAAATATGTTAGCAGTATAAATAATCAAAATAGCATATAAACACATGTTATTACACATGGAAATAATTTCAATATGAAATACAAAATCATGCCAGCAAATCAAAGGTATCCATTCATTCTTGTCCTTTTGAAACTCGACTGAGCGAACTAAACGGATTTCATTTCCTAATTATTTTGCTGCAATGTGAGTACCATATACTACACCGAGAGTCCATGCACAAAGGTGTGCATTCTCTTCCTTTTTTCTACCAATACTCGGGCATAATAAATAAATAAAAGGAATTCTCTTCCAAAGTTTTCTTCTCAAATAGTAGTGTTCAGTCAAGTAAATGCATATAACTCAACAGAATAATATTGTAAGAAGAACACCTTTAGATATCCTAGGAGTGATGAAACCAATTAACACATATATGCAACAATTCATATAGCCAATGCATTGGGCAAAATCTATGCACTGCACATTTCGAAAGAAACAATAGTAATAATATTCTACATAGGGTCATATAACAAGGTTTCATTCATTGGAAATTAGCAATAGTACTAATATAAAACCACAATGACAATTCCAATAATCTTAAAGGTATCTAATGTCCTTATAATTCAAATAATGCACAACAACAGGTAATTCCATGGAATATGCTAACATTTAGTTTGTGTCCAAGAGAAACGTTTTATGTCTAAATGCAATAATCATTCTCATCACTTCTTTTCAAAGCGACCATCTATAACTAATTGTATTAATTAAACCAAAAACAAAAAAAATGAAAGCCACATTTGCTGAATTGGAGTTAACCAATAGCACAAGAACATTTAGAAGCAAGAGTTTATTAGCATATATCAACAACCAATCACGATATTAATGGGAAGCATATTGTTGCAACATAATCACATGAAATTATTGAATTCAAGAAGGCTTATTAGATCAAATGGTTGAGCAATTTTAAATATATACATTCGTTTATTCTCAACAAGCATAGTAACAGTGGTAAACAAATAGTTGGCATCAAGCCATAATTCTAAATATGATAATATGACTTGCAGTGGGAAAAAAAAAAACTTACAACAAATTTTGCTATGTAGTTGTATAGTCTCCCCGGTCATCCAAAATTGTCAAAAATGAATGCCTTCACCTAATCAAGAAGAATTGCTACGTTGATGTTGTCACAATTTGGGAGGTAATGCTTCATATCAATTACGGGAGAACCATGAGCTCAAAAAATGGTAGAGTCTCGTGCTGATAACGTGTTATAAAATAATAGAAAACAAACCAAAGATACAACAACAAAGATGTAGAGGAAAAAGGAAGAATGAACTTTCTTATTACTTCATCTCAACTTCTCTACACCCCATTCCAAAGATATGGATGAGGTATTTATACAACACCAAAGGTAGATGAACCAACTACAAATGATACAATGAATGATAATAATTGACAAGAAAACTCTTGGAATTTGTAACTTAGGTTTACATGATGAATGGTAGTGAATTCTAGAATTGAATAAAACCTCTTGGTATTTATGGTGTAAGTTAATGGACATTCACATCAATTATTTCATAACAAACAATTTATTGTACCGGTATGGAATAAGAAAATCATTCTTGAAAGATACATATACTTCGCTATAAAAATTAAAAATGAAGAACGTACATATATTTCTTGATTCTTCGTGTACGTAGCAAACCTGAAAGAATAGAGAACACATAAAATCAAGGGGGAAGGGGCTACAAGGACAAAAAAACACATAAATGGGTCTGCAAGTACATTTTTATTTTTCAGCTGTTATAAAGGACAAAAACAAAATATTTGGACAAAAATACCCCTTGTTACTTTTTACCCTTCTACAAATAGTAACAGTCAAGAAACAAGTAGTAACAGCCCATAAAATGTCGTAACATCCAATGAAAAGTAGTAACGGTCTAAAAACAAGTAGTAACAGCCCTTATTTGTTAAAAAATAAGTAGTAACAGCCCGTAAAATATCGTAACAGCCCATAAAATGTCGTAACATCCAATGAAAAGTAGTAACGGTCTAAAAATAAGTAGTAACAGCCCTTATTTGTTAAAAAATAAGTAGTAACAGCCCGTAAAATGTCGTAACGGAATAACAGCCCGTAACATTAAAATATCGTAACATCCATAAACAAGTGGTAACAGCCTAAAAAGAAGTAGTAACAACCCGTAAAATGTCGTAAAATCCAATAAACGAGTAGTAACAGCCCATAAAATAGATAAAGTACATCAAAAAATGTAGTAACGTTACAAAATTAATAATAACAACCCTAAACCCTAAACTTTTTTATAAAAAAAAAAACACTAGAGTCTGCTTCTCCGGCGTTCAGCTCCGGCGACCATGACCACCGTTAACTCCTCCGTCAAACAGCAAACCTCCTTCTCCAAATCCTCTTCTTAACAGCAGGAAAAAAAATCGAAAGAAAAAAATCCAATCAACAGCAGGATTATCGCCGGCGATCAAAAAATCCAATCCTCTCCGGCGATCAAATGACTCCCTCTCCAGCGATCAAATCAACAGCAGGATTATTGCCGGCGGTCAGAAAATTGATACAAAAAAAACCGATCGTTCAGCTGATCGTTCTGCAAAAAAAATGATAAAGATGGATCAAAAAATCCGATCGTTCAGCTCTTTATTGATTAACTCCTCCGTCAAACAACAGCAGAAAAGATCAACAGCAGAAAAAATCAACAGCAGGATCGTTTTGAGAAATTCATTGGCCAACCTGTTTCAACCTTTTGCTGCAATTAAATTGATGAATTGCTTCAGGATGCAAAAGGATGCCCGGTGAATTGCTGCCTCCTGTTCCGCCGCAAATCTGCAACTTCCGGCGGCACAATCGTCACTCCTCCTCCTCTGCCCCAAATCATCCCCAAATCCTAATGCCCATCATAAACAGAACCGAATGCAGCTTTCACTCAATCTAATTGTAAGGTCCACTCCTCGTTGATGATGTAATGGGGGTGGCGGCTATGGTGTTTTTTTCTCAACGCCGGTGGGCAATGGAGGTGGCGGCTGTGGTGTTTTTTTTTGTGGTTTGAGATTTGAGTGAGTTTGGATGAGGGAGATATAAGAATTGGAAAAGGGGTATATCAGTAAGTTTGCACATGTTTTGTCCTAATTAATGTCTAGTGTACTTGGAGCCAGATAAATGAATTAATATGTCCTTCTCGGCAAAAAACTATAAAATCAAAATGAGCACAGATATTGAAAAAGATTGCGGACACACACCGATATTGTAAATCATTGCATTAAGTGCATGAGGACAAAAACATGCGGACAAAAACATTATGTTAAAGAATATAAGTTTGACATAATTCAAAAAGCAGGCAATATCAAAAGATTTGAAACAAAAAGTTGTCTATAAAGTCTCGTTTTTTATAACATAGAAAATGATTGGAACATAACTATTGAACCAAATGATGCGTTTACTGTCTTATATCAAAAGGACAAAATATAGAGTGAAAGCGAGAACAACATTTTATTAATATTTATTTTTTGATCAAAATATATTTATTTAAAATAAATAGAAGGAAAAATATAAGCTTTCTCCATATTTTAATTTCCCAGAGAGCAAAAGATAGTGGTGCTTCATACATCAAATCCCCCATGCAATTTAAACAACAATCGCTTTCACTTCTTCTCCGGTTACGACCCGATCGGTCGATTTGATTCAATTCAAAATTTTTTTTGCAGAAATAATCCTATCAAATTGAGGAAAATGATGGAGCTGAGCTTACCGGTCACGGCGACCACCAAATCCGAGCGCTGATCCAAAGTCTATACAGAGTTCAAAATAATATCTTCAATGTCCTTTTTCTCACAAAGCTTAGCAAATAGACTTGGTCTATACGGTTCCACGCCTGTGGAGATCTTCTCAGCTTGAAAAACACGAAATAACTCATAAATTCTAATTTATAGAAAACTGCAACCGGATTATTCGCAATTAGAATCTCAAATCGAGCGAAATTCAAAAGTCGAAACGAAAAAGGAGAGGTTACAGTCATCTTGAAGGATCAAAGATGCATAAGTGCAGACAAGCTCTCCGACGGACATTTTCGTTACACGATCTGCAACAAAAGATTAACGAAAAGCAAAAAATAAACAAAGATTGAGACTAAAAAATGAACGAAATCAAATGACTTTTGCTATAAAAAAATTGAGAATATGCAACAAAAGATCAACAAAAAGCAAAAAATAAACAAAGATTGAGAATGAAAATGAACGAAATCAAATGACTTTTGCTATTAAAAAATAGAAAAAATTGAGAATATGAAAAAAAAACCTACTAAAGGGAGAAAATGTATGTTGTAATTGCTCTGCTTTCTTCTTGTCAATGCATCCAAAACGTTTATGGTTTCAGCAAGAGACGAATGGTTGGCTTATATATCCATAGGGACAAAAGCATGTGTATTCCGGGTTTTTGGTTGTATGATGGGGCAAATTCTGGGTAATTAATGTGGTGATGATTGTGAATCAATTTTGGTGTGGTGTAATTATGGAATTTCAGTGGTGTAATTTATTTTTTAAACGGGTGCAACTGGATTTGGAGTGGGTAATTAATTGAGGTTAAACGGGTTAAAATCATTCCTCTGTATATATATATATATATATATATATATATATATATATATATATATATATATATCTTCAATTAGCTGTGCACCCTATTATTTGCTGAAAATGTGGTTGAAAAATTTTGTCCTTTTGTGTGCTTTTCCATTTTTGCCCCTTTTTTTTTTCCCCTAAAGAGTACCCGAAAACAACGTCGTTTTGTTTGATCTTCATCTTCAATTTTCTTCCAGACGTCATTCTGCACTAAGCCCACTTCTTATTCGATGCTTCCTTTCGCCATGATTGATTTCCTCCACCACCGCCTTTTCAAACACCGCTTAATGTTGGAATTTCCCAGTATAAAAGGACTTCAAAAGAGAACCATGGCCTTTTCCTGCTTTCTTTTCCAGTCTGAAAGTTTACTCCTTTTCTTCTTGAAATTCATATCGTCGTTCATTGTTTCCATTGTCTGCTTCGATTGTTGTAGCTGTCTGCTTCACAAGGTAAAGAGCTTCTTCTTCGTTGTTGTTTTATTTGTGGGTTGTTCTTTTTTTAGCTTCTGCTTCATCATTTTGGTCTGAATATGTTCATCTGTTGGAGTTTGATTTACTGTTATTACTGTTGTTCGCCTGGTGAAGGCAACTAAATTGAAGGAATTTTGCTAATTTTTGTCCTTCTCTTCTTCTCTGTGTTTTTTTTTTGAATGTGATTTTTGCTGGTAGTTACTACATTACTTGATATGCTTTTGCATGTGTGTTTTATAATTTGTATTACATTGTGTATGTCATTATTTACAAATGCATGTGCTTCTTACTTGGATGATTGCATTGTTGCAGAATAAAAATGTTATCTTTGATTTTTGATAGGCTAATTGTTTTGTCTGCTTATGTTGCCATGTGAAATTGAATTTGTTGTTGTGGTGTTTCGTTCTTGGCTTTTGTTGCTAGGTTTGCTGTTATTGCCTTATTTCTTGTGGCTTGTTATACGTGCATGTGGCTTTTTCTTCAATAATTGTTTTGTTTCATATATTCTTTTGTTTCTGGACCTGCTAGTTTTGTGATGACAGTATTTTGTTCATTGTTTCAGCTGTTTCTTTGTTTTTAAGTTTGCTCTTACTATGTTGGAACTGAAAGCCTTGATCTTAGTAATTCTTTGATTATTTTCTTTATTCCCAGCTTTCTTATAAATGTTTTTTTGTTGTGCATGATCAAGCACTTTTCATTTGCAGGTTAGTGTCTCATTTAAATTTATTGCATTTGCAGGTATCTTAATATTTACTGCCTGTTTTACCTTATGTTCTAACTTTGTTAAATGATATATGAGTAGCTTGCTGTGTACCTGTTTTTCTTTCACCTTTCATTGATGCTTATGGTTGAATTCCAGCTAGCCATTGTGCCTGAGATTGCAATAGGTCTTTGTCTACTTCTGTTTAGTTCAGCTCAGGTCCTATTGTGATGTCAGACATGCAATATGTGTTTCAGTTGTGGTCATTTGCTAGGTTTGTACTGTGACCTGAAAATATACAAGCTGTCATACATTTTTTTTCCTTCTGGTGTTGGCTTTTTGTTATGCAGGTCTATTGCCTTTTCCAATTTCTTTGTTTAGTATTTTTTTTCCTTCACCTCCTTTCTATGCATGTCTAGGATGCATGTATAGAAATGGTATAATGTTCTTTGTTATATATTTATTCCTGCTTGTGCATCTTGTTTGTTGTGTATACTACTTTGATTTTTGTGTGCTCGGAATGAGTTGCGTTCATTGTCTCGTTATGTTTGTTTGCAATGTTCATCCGTTATTGTTCGTCTGCTCTTTGTTTCGTTTGCTTTGGTTTGTCTTCTATTAAGATTAGTTTGAGCTTTGTTTCTTATTTTTCAATTCCTTTGATGGAAAGGTCTCTGAAATGTTGTATTCTATGCTTTAGAATAAAGTTACATTTGTTGTTTCATATTTTCCGTTCTCTTTTTTGCAGTGTTCGGGTATTATTGCTTGTC
The DNA here is from genome assembly GCA_024500145.1 of Gentiana dahurica var. dahurica. NCBI lineage: Eukaryota > Viridiplantae > Streptophyta > Magnoliopsida > Gentianales > Gentianaceae > Gentiana > Gentiana dahurica. Next base: position 50,572,545 of record CM044905.1, read on the forward strand.
TACGTTTCGATCTCTTGGCTTTGCTTCAACTTCTGCTAAGGTTAGCTTTGATTTTGTTTATTTAGCTCATTGCTTTTGATGGTCGTTTATCTCAATGCTCTGTTCTATATTTTAAAACGGTTGCCTGTGTCTCATGTAATATTATGGTGTTTTCATGTGTTAAGAAATATGTGCTCTGTTGTATTAGGTACTCTATTGTATGCCTTTCTATGGTTTTGTGTTCCTTACACATTGTTAGGAATTTGGCTATGAATTCTTGTTTCGCATTTGTTGTGTTGGTTTTCAAATGCTGTTTAATGTTTGCTTTATATGATAAATCTATTATTAGGCGTATGTTCTCTATTATTGCATTTTATTGCTACCTGCTGTTGTTACATTATGTTCTTTCTATGTGTGCACTTAAAATAAATATACCCCTCTCCTCCCAGCAAAGCAAAACAGGTTAACTAGATTTTTTATTTAGCTAAAAATAGCCTGTGTTAGGCCCTACATTTTATGTTGGCTTCAAATTATTCTAGCATAGACATTTTAGTCGATTGCTTCTGCCTTATCGTTGGCTGTAACTTTAGTCAGTAGGCTTTCACTTATCTTTGTTCTGTTTAGTCCATCGCTCCGTTTCTGAGGTTATCTGCTGAATCCATGGTCTCTGTCTCTGTGTTGGTCTGTTTTTCTTTCACCTTTCTTTGATGTTTATGGTTTAATTCCACCTAGCCATTGTGCTTGAGATTGCAATAGGTCTTTGTTCACCTCTATTTAGTTGAGATTAGGTGCTATTGTGACGTCAGACATGCAATATGTGTTTCAGTTGTGATCATTTTCTAGGTCTGTTTGCTTACCTATATTTTGTGTGGTTATCCATTGTTTTAGTAATACAAACATGAATTTAAATGCAACATGTTTTATTAGCTTTTGTGTTATCTATGTATGTATGCCATGATTAGTTGAATGTTCAATGTTTGATGAAATGCGAACATACATGTAGTACATGTCTAATTAAATTAAGATACAAGATTTCTGAGAAAATTGGGGACAGATTTTAAGTGTCTGTCATTTTTATGCTACAATCATCCAACTTCAATCTTGCTGTTATTCCTTGGAATATGTGATCCGGTTTTCTGAATGTGATACTTACTTTCTCTGATAATGTAAAATATGCTGCATGAAAGGTTTTATGAGTGTCTCAGCTTATTCAATAAATTGTGTTGGTCCATGAAGCATACTTGGGAAGACTTCATTGGGAGTGAATCGACTTTTCTGGCACCAAGCTAATATGGTTGCATCTGTACTGTGACTTGAAAATATACAAGTTGTCATACCTTTTTTGTTCCTTCTGGTGTTGCATGTATAGAAATCGTATAATGTTCTTTGTTATATATTTATTCCTACTTGTGCATCTTGGTTGTTGTGTATACTACTTTGATTTTTGTGTGCTCGGAATGAGTTGCGTTCATTGTCTTATTATGTTTGTTTCCGATGTTTATCCATTGTTGTTCGTCTGCTTTTTGTTTCGTTTGCTTTACTTTGTCTTCTATTAAGATTAGTTTGAGCTCTGTTTCTTATTTTTCGATGCCTTTGATGGCAAGGTCTCTGAAATGTTGTGTTCTATGCTTTAGAATGGAGTTACATTCGTTGTTTAATATTTTTCTTTCTCCTTTTTGCAGTGTTCGGGTATTATTGCCTGTCTACGTTCAATCTCTTGGCTTTGCTTTGGCTTTTACTAAGGTTAGATTCGATTTTGTTTATTTAGCTCGTTGCTTTTGATGCTCGCTTATCTCAATGCTCTGTTCTATATTTCAAAACGGTTGCCTGTGTCTTATGTAATATTATGGTGTTTCCATGTGTTAAGAAATATGTGCTCTGTTGTATTAGGTACTCTATTGTATGCCTTTCTGTGGTTTTGTGTTTCTTACACGTTGTTAAGAATTTGGCTATGAACTCATGTTTCGCATTTGTTGCGTTGATCTTTAAATGCTGTTTAATGTTTGCTTTATATGATAAATCTATTATTAGGCGTATGTTCTCTATTATGGCGTTTTATTGCTACCTGCTGTTGTTACATTATGTTCTTTCTCTGTTTGCACTTAAAACTAAATATACCCCTCTGCCCTCAGCAAAGCAAAACAGGTTAGCTAAATTTTTTATTTAGATAAAAAGAGGATGTGTTAGGCCTTAGACTTGATGTTGGCCTGAAATTATTCTAGCATAGCCTATTATTACATTAGATTCTTGATACATTTGAGTCGATTGCTTCTACCTTATCGTTGGCTGTAGCTTTAGTCGGTAGGCCTTCACTTGTCTTTGTTCTGTTTAGTCCATTGATCCATTTCTGAGGTTATCTGCTGAATCCATGCTCATTGTCTCTGTATTGCTTTTATTTGCCGGAGTTGCTTCCGGTATTGCTTGTGCTGCATCTGCAAGGATGTACTTTTCCTTCCACATGTTTGCAAGCCTCTCCTGCTCTTTGGCATGGATTTTCTGCTGTTTAAGCTCTTCTTTTGAGTTTTGCAGCTTCTTCTCAATTCGGTCCCTTTGTCTTGCAATGCTTTTCACTGCATAGTCTGGATACGACCCTATCTTTGGAACCTCTTCTGGTCTTATAGAAGAATCGTCGTCCTTAGCCGGTATGGGGGGTGCATATGCTTCAAACTGGTCTTCTGCAACTTCGTATAGCAATGTAGGATAGGCATTCTGGAATTCCATGCTTGCTTTGTAAATTAGTTGCTTGTGTACTTAGAATTTTGGTGTTTGTTATTTTTTGTGTGCTTTTTACATTTTAGTCTGAAATTATGTCCTTTTATAGCCCTGTATTTACTATGGTGTGTAGTTAGACAATGTTTTACCTTACTATAAATCATTCATTGTACATTTAATGCTTTTACAATCAATTTTTCCTTCCTCCCAATGTTAGTTAGGTATGTTCATTAAATTTTGCTGTCGTCATTTGGAATTGTGCATTTGACCTTGGTAAATCCAAATATGTTCAAACCAACTGTACTCAATAAATTGATATCTACAGATTTTGTCCTATAGAACACTTGCAAATTTGTGCCTGTTTTGCTTAGAATTTTGCTGTTTTTATTTTTCTGTGTGTTGTATAGATTGCAGCCTCAGGTTGTGTCCTTTAATAACCCTGTATCTGCAATTATATGGGGCCAAACACTGTTTAACCTTACCCTAAATCATTTATTGTGCATTTAATGCTCTTGCTATCAGTTTTTACCTCCTCCCAATATTAGTTGGCTCTGTTCATTAAATGTTACTGACTTTATTTGGTCTTGTGCCTTTAACATTGGTAAGTCCAAAGCCTTTCAATTACTTGTCTTCAATAAATTCATATCTAGGAATTTTTGTCCTGTAGCACAAACTATTTAATTGACTGTGTTACCTTCAATTACTAGATTAAATTCCATTTCTTTCTGTAGTGCACTATAGATATATCCCCTCCCAACTTTGCATCTGTGCCTTTGTGATTTAATTAATTTAAATCAATGTGTGGTGCGATACATTATGAAATCATTATGTGAATTTGTTAGGGCAACATTTCATATGCCTCGAGTTATCCACACATATTGCGCGTTACGTTGCATTTTTTTTAAGGAGAATGCCATCAGATTTAAGAGATAATTTAGTTATCAATTAATGACAAATGCTTTTAAGCTAGGTACAACGATTCTAACTACATTTAGTATTGTTGCAGCATTACCTACTAATAAATTCATACTTTTAGGGCTTTCTAAATAAATAAAAAAAATAGAAAACTTAAAAAATTCGTGTATGTATTGAACACTTGCCTCGAATCAAATTAATGTTGATGGAACATACTCCTAGATTTGGGTAAAGTGTAAGGTGGAGAAAAACCTGCAATTGTTTCCTATGTGACTTTTTTGCTGCAAGGATGCGCTATATTCGACAAATGTTGAATACTTCTGCCTCGTTGCAACCTCTTGTGTTTGTTAAACGCAGGCTACTTTTGCACTTCCACTTCATGTTAGTCTGTGTGCAATACAGGAAACATGGAAGGTCGGGAAAAAGTAGAGCAGAGTGAGAGGCGACGAAGATCGTACGCTATTATGGACTCAGCAAAGAAAGCTGAGCTTTTGAAATGGCGGCGCATGCAATATGCGCTGGCATGATCTTCAGGACGAATACCATCCTCTCTTTCTACAGCAGTGCATCAATCCAACTTTGAGATTGGTGAGTCTTCAAGTTCTGCTTTCTCTGAAACTGTGCATTCCTCTACGCGTCGCTTGCATACTACTCCTGCAACGCTTGCTTCCTCATCCCAACGAGCCGTAAATGCGTCGGCTCATATTGACCATTCAGTCTACCCAAGGAGGAGAATCACCAGGCATTCGCTTTTAAATGCGCATGAGGCTACAGATGGATCTGATCCGCCACCGTACATTGGCCCTTCGGTTCTACCTCAAGCCTCGGACTGCGAACATTGCCTAGCCAAACGCTTTTACCGTGAACCTCCATCCTTTTGCTATTCCGAGGGTGACGTAAGACTTGCACCAACGACAATGCCCGATGACTTGCTACGTCTGTTAACATCTACTGAAGCAGATGCAGTGCAATTCAGGCGCTATGTACGAACGTACATTAATCACTTAGCATTCACTACATTCAGGGCAAAGACAGATCCAGAGCTAATGAAAAACTATAAGGGTGTATATACATTTAGCGTCCAAGGTAAAGTTTAACACCGACTTCCTTCTCTGCAGCCAGCATCGGGCTCTCCTAGAAACCTACAACTGTATCTCTATGATGGTGAAGCTGAGATAGATCAACGCATGACTCTGTCTTCACGTTTGGATCGTGATATGCTAAGAAAATTGCTGGACATTCTTCGTGGTAACCCTTATGCTGTTTTTCTTCGGCAACTAAAGGATCTCGATAACATAGCTAACCACAAAATATGCCTGATTAACAACCCAAAGATTGACCAAAGAGTTTTCAACGAACAAACGAGTCAGGACATAGCTGCTATCTTGACCTTAGAAGACGAGTCAGATATTCAGCCTGAATGCCACATCCAAATCTACGCAAAAGATTCCATGCCTTATAAAATTTCACACAATTTTGCCTCCTACGATGCGTTGCAGTACCCTTTGTTTTTTGCGAAAGGGGAAGGTGGCTGGCACTTTGGTGTCGAAAAAATGCCACCTAATTTCAGAAAAAAAACATATACAAATACAACTTGACTTCTGTCATTGCACCTCAACTTTTGATTAATGAACAACAATTAGTAGAAAACGAGGAGTCAGGTATTCTTTATCACCTGCTCTTCGTTTGTTTGTTCTGTTTCACCCATTTTATTCAGCCTCATTGCCTAACTTTCTAACATAATGAACAGCCTTTTCTCTAGATTTGGTCCACAGATCACGAAAAAGAAATATTGTGTCGTGCAGACAGTATTACTGCTATAAATTGCAAATGAGGGAGACAGACAAATCAGGTCTGTTGCATGGGGGTCGTCTACTACAACAATATATCGTTGATATGTTCGTGAAGGTTGAGTCTTGTAGGCTCGATTACATGAGAAAGCAACAGAAAGAAATCAGAACAGAATTCTTGCAAGGCCTACTAGACAGTATCAGTAATGGAAATGCCTCCGCAGCATCGGTTGGTCGCAAAAATATTCTACCACCATCATTTATGGGCGGTCCTAGAGATATGAGGAAGAAATATTTAGATGCAATGGCCTTGGTACAACAGTTCGGTAGGCCTGATTTTTTTCTAACTATGACATGTAATCCGGCATGGAAAGAAATTTCTCAACATCTACTTCCTGGGCAGCTTCCTCAAAATAGACCTGATTTGCTATCTCGAGTGTTCAAGGCAAAGCTAGAAATGCTAAAGAAAGATCTTCTGAAAGATAACGTTTTAGGATCTTCAAATGCTTCGGTCTACTCTATTGAATTTCAAAAGCGCGGACTACCGCATGTGCACTTACTAATTATCCGAAATCGAGATTCTAAACCAGTAAATCCAGAGGCGTACGACCACTTCAACAGTGCCGAACTCCCTGATCCAAATAATGATCCTGAACTTTTTTCTTTGGTGACTAAGCACATGATTCACGGACCATGCGGTCCATTGAATGTACGTTGCCCCTGCATGCACAAAATCTGTGCAAAAATAGGTACCCTAGAAGCTTCTTGGACCACACTACTCACGGAGATGATAGCTACCCTCTGTATAGGAGGCGTGATACAGGAATTTCAGCCATGGTCAGGGGGCATCGTATAAACAACAAATGGGTTGTACCGTACAATCCCTACCTCTTAAAAAAATATGATTGCCATATAAATGTTTGAGGTATGTTCTACTATAAAGCTCGTAAAGTACCTGTACAAGTACATATACAAAGGACCAGATAAGATAGCATTCCAAGTATCGGCAAGTCATTCTTATGATGAAATTCACGATTACAAAAAAGGAAGATGGGTTTCACCACCGGAGGCTGCATGGCGATTATACTCCTTCCCACTCTTCGAAATACACCCTGCAGTGGTCACCTTGCAGATTCATTTGCCAAATAACTACTTATTGTCTTTTTGTGCTGATGCGGATCTTCCTACTGTTGCAACAAACAGCTTCCTTGCAAAGACAATGCTTACCCAATTCTTCTACATGAACAAATTTAATGAGCGTGCTATATTGCTTAAATGTCTTTACAAGGATTTCCCTAGGCATTTCGTATGGGATGGTGGAAAGCGTGTCTGGACTGAGCGTAAGAAAGGGAAGGTAGTAGGACGTGTCGTCTCAGTTCCTCCAACAGAAGGAGAAAGATACTATCTACGATTGCTTCTAAACCACGTTGCCGGACCAACATCCTTCGACGATCTACTTACTTTTCAAGAATGTTTGTATTCAACCTTCCGAGACTCCGCCCTCCACCGAGGATTACTGACCACAGACTTGGATCTATATCATTGTTCGGATGAGGCTGTCAGTTATCAAATGCCAAGCAGCTGCGAAATTTATTCGCGTCAATCTTGGTTTACTGCTCACCGTCAAACCCTAGGCAACTGTGGGAGAAGTATGCAGATGTTATTTGCGAAGATTATATGAGGGTAATAACGACAGAGGTACAAACCTCAGTAAATGCACGTAAGAGAGCTCTATCTGACATAGCAAGTTTGCTGGATAATATGGGAAAAAGCTTAGCTCACTATGCACTAGGCCCCGAAGCAGACTACGTTGGCAGATATCTTGATGTGTCAAAAGAGATGGAGCACGAGAGAAACATACCTGTGCCTGAACATGATTTGACTGCTCTATTGCAATTGAATACTCAACAACGCCATGCATATGACATGATTATGGATAAGGTCACAAGAAATGAACCCTCAGTGTTCTTTGTGGACGGCCCCGGCGGTATAGGAAAGACATTCCTATACAGAACCATCCTCGCCATAATACGTGACAAAACCACATAGCCATCGCTACTGCCACATCCGGAATAGCCGCTTCAGTTCTTCCAGGGGGTCGAACAGCACATTCACGTTTTAAATTACCATTGCATACTGACGAATGTCAAATAGAAAATGTTAGCAAACAATCCAACCTAGCAAAATTGTTGAGGGAATCCAAAGTCATCATTTGGGATGAGGCACCAATGGCACATAGAAAGTCGATGGAAGCATTTTCAGAAATGCTTCGGGATATAACAGATGTCAATAAGCCATTCGGCAACAAAGTAGTTGTGTTCGGCGGTGATTTTCGCCAAATTTTGCCTGTCATTACAAACTCAACCAGGCTGCAACAGATCGATGCATGCCTGATCAGCTCGCCATTATGGCAATCATTCCAAAGAATACATCTCACAGAAAATATGCGAGCACTACACGACCCAGATTTCAGTGATTATCTGCTTCGAATTGGAAATGGAACTGAACAGGAAGACTTAGATGTCTATATAACCTTTCCATCAACAATTGTCATACCCATCACAGACCAACAAATATCTCTACAGAAACTGATAGATTTTGTCTATCCAAACATAAACATTTTCAGAGACAATCCAACAGAAGTCATAAACCGAGCAATCTTGGCTCCAACGAATGCATGTGTAGATGATATTAATGCCGCAATGCTCTCCAACATGCCTGGAGAGCTCTCAACGTACTACAGCACCGACATTGCTATAGATTTGCAACAACAAGGCGATTATGAAGATTTCCTAAACACTCTAAATCCAAGCAGCATTCTTCCACATAAATTGGAACTGAAACTAAACAGCCCTGTGATGATGCTGTGAAATATGAACCCTACGGAAGGGCTATGCAATGGAACACGCCTCCTGTGCAAAGAACTTCGGTCACACACTATAGTTGCAGAAATAGCAAGTGGCCCAAATATCGGGGACATAACCCTACTTCAAAAAATACCGTTGGAAGCATCAAATGAGGACAGGAGATCTGGCATACCATTTAAGCGGCATCAGTTCCCCATTCGTTTGTGCTTTGCAATGACAATAAACAAGGCACAAGGACAAACGCTGCATCGAGTTGGCGTTTACCTAAGAGAAGCAGTCTTTTCACATGGCCAGCTGTACGTTGCCTTTTCTAGGGCTACAAAATCAAACTCCATCAAAGTGCTCATTGTACCACCAGACTTGCTAGATTACTCGACACACGCAAAACTCAAAACATTGTCTACCGGGAGATAGTAGCCGGTCACTAGAGTAACAATACAGTTACGCAACAGACCATATGTATTAAAAAAAAGGGTTACATAGGCACCAACACAGACACAACCTCTACGGTACATTGCTAACATACTCACATTTCATGAAGGAAATTTTATAACTGTTAAGAAGTCTAGATTTACTCTCTAACACACCATCAGGATGCTACATACTAATGAAATGACTAATGCAATAGTTTATTCCTACAGACCTTGGCTCCTCAATTGCTTATCCCAGCAATTCACCCTCGCGACTCAAACTGGCGCGCAATCGTTTTGGTCCTTGAGAAGGGAAATATTACAGCTACAAAGAACACAAAGCGCCTTCAAAAGATGGTACTAATGGCCAACGAGGTATGTTTATTTATATTCATACAAATCATATATTAAATATGTTAATTTATATGCACCCTTCTTTTTAGACTGTTTTCCCATAACATTCTATTAATGTGGTTCATGAATTCTATGTCTCAAACATCACATTATATGTCAATTTGTAGCTTTAAACATATCCTCTCAACATTAACATCTTATCATCATCTTAATACACTAAACATATGCTTTTGTACAACGAAATATTAAAGTAAGTAAGATGGTAGATCAGGTTACTCGTTAACTTTAACCTCTGTTTGGGATTTTTCCTAATAGTAGTAAACCGCAGTACTTTCTTGTACTAACTGTACTTTAAGCATTACTAACTCAAAGCAAAGAAAATCCCTTAAGGCATTAGCACGAACCTGATAACTTAGGCTTGATGGTGTAGTTAAGGGTACTGCTGGAAACCCTGATAGTTAAGGATCTATGGCAAACCCCTTAGTTGCGGAATCTACATAAATTCCTGCTATTTTTTTTCCCATAGTTGTCCAGCTATTTTTTTTTTAATCTTAGCTATTGTGTATGTATTGATGGACATAAGAAATTGAAGAAAGATGTTCTGTTGCCGTAGCTACTATTATTCATCTTCTTATCTGAAATCATGGTTTCGTTGTAACACTTTACTGATTATCTGTTGTGTGTTATTGGATAAAACCAAATTCTTAACATTTGTTATTCAACACACAGCAAACCCCAAAAAATACAGGAAAATCTTATAATTTCACCTCTGTTTATTTTTGTAAGCATAAACATCTTCCTTTCATTTTAACAAATCAGTTTTTAGATATCCTCTGGAAAACTCCACTTCTTTTCGTAGAAAGCATGTTAAGTCCAGGTTAGGTGCTGTTGCGTGTATGGTAGTAATACCCAATCCATTAATGAATAATTGTAGTCACCTACAATCCATACACCCTTTAAAAGACATTGATTAGCCATTTGAAAAACGGATTATTTTTCCAGGCCTTAATCATCAGGCATCGAATGAGGCCAACCTATGCGTATAATAGTAAGCACACCATTTGAATACCCAACACTTTCAACTATGATTGAATACGAAGTTCTTTGTTTTGCTGTTTTCAATCTAATATGTTTTCGATAAATTTTGGTGATTATAGTTTAATAATTGCAAATAGCACAGTTTGATTAATGTAATTGATCAAATATTTTTTGGCCAGCTGAGGTAATTACTTTAATTTAAATCTAAGTTTACTGACTTCATTTTTCTAACCTTACTTCTTATAGTAAATTAACTCTTGCTAATCTAGGTATGTTTGATTTCTGCTCTTCTTCTCCCCTTATCTATGTTTGCTTTTAGCATAATTTTTGCATTGTTGTTTTTTTTACTAATTTATATATTCAAAAACCTCCTTCACCAATTTTTAACCAGTTCTGTTAGATACAAATCGCATTTAATTTGTATAGTTCTATCAACTTGTACTAAATACTCTTTTGGATATATCTAACATATCAATTGTGCATTAACATACAATTTCTGGACACAGGGAAACAAAGTACTTGGACTGCTGTGGGATGGATGCGTAGATTTGTTCCATAAAATACTTTCGCCTTTCAAAACATACTGCATAGGAGGTGCATCAGTAAGCTCAATCAAAGATGATTATCTGAAGAACAGCCCAGGCATAAAGCTTCAATGGACAATATCAAAATCCACCTACATCAACCCCGTCAAATCTGCAGAAGAGCGCATAGGCTACCCAAGACTTCCATATGTCAGTTGTACCGACATGATAGCTTCAGTTGGAACAGACACACGAATCGGTAATAACAAACAAACTGAATTTATATTTCAACAATACCTACAGCAAACAAAAATACTAACTCACCTCAACATCAATGTATCATAGATTTCTTTGCCGTAGTACTAGATGTAAAAAAACCAAAACAAAAGATAGTTCGTGGAAAGCCAACACAGCTACATGAATGCACTATTATGCAACAAGAGTAAGCATTCTTCTAAGACTAAAATAGCTCCAGCCCTCTTCCTCCAAACACACTCAGCTGTTTACTAATCATATGAACGCATTCTTGCAGGCTACGTCCAATGATATTAACAATGTGGGGAAACTTTTTCGATGTACAAGGAATTGAATTGTTCGACAAAAAGGATAAATATCCGATCCTACTCGCCAAGAATATCATTGCATCGGACTACACAGGTATTATACTCAACCCTACTATCCGAACAATACTACGCTTATATCACACACAAGAACACATGTATGAAAAGTCTTTGAAAATACAGGTCTTGCACTAGCGACAACTCCAGCAATTTTCATTGCAATTGATCCCGATCTACCACAAGCAACTGAATTCCGTAACAGGTACATCACATTCTACAATCACTGTTTTCAGCCAATAGAGATATATGCACATACTAACACATGCTTCATTTCAGGGTCTCAGAACACACAATAATCATAAAGAACATGGAGCGTACTTCCACTCGTGAGACATTCCAAAGGGTGTATGCCTTTTCATCGAACGAACCCATTGTGCTCATTTCAGAAATCATTCCAGACACAAAGGTATGTGCAGTAAAACGACCCAATTCACCGACGAACATTCACCTTCAATCAGTTACTTCATTTACTAAATGTTATGAATAAACAATGCAGAACGTATGGGTGAAGATACAAATGACCATAGAAAAGACAAAGCAACAGCTCACATATACCTCCTGTCCAAGATGTATGTCTACAATCACAGCCACGCCAGATGAAAGCTACTTTTGCTTCGTTTGTCAATGCCAGCAGACAGCAAAACTCAGGTAAAACCAATCACACAGGCAACTTAAACATAAACAACACTGAAAATGTACAAATTACACTGACAACGAACTTACGCAGGTGCAAGCTAACTGCCTCCATGACAGACACATCGGATACAATCATAGTTACTATGTTCGATAGCATCGCAGAGGACATACTGAAAAAAAGCTCTGCAGAAATACACAAGATGACTGAGCAGGTACATTTCAAATTAACATAATTAATGAAAAATCAGTCCTCAAACAACATATGAAATAATGCCTAACCACTTCCCTAGGAAACACATGAACTACTATGTGGCACAAACACACACCTGGCTGACATAACAATTACCACTCAAGTGCGTACGCAAAGGAAGAGATTCGAAGACAACAAAACACGATACTCAATCCAACAACTGCACTTCGAGAGCCCAAACGAACAACAACAACAGCCGCCTGAAACCATCAGAGCAAAAACAGTGCAAGAGAAGACAACAGGTAATTCTATACACTAAATACTTGTCTGCTTGTAACATATATATGCAAAATAAGTTCTTATGAAGAATGTAAGTCACTACGTACTGAAAACAAATATTCTGATGATACATAGAAATGTTATTTTGTTTCAGCCCCGTGTATCGATTTATATCATCTTATGGTTATGGCATAATACCATATAATGACAACCTTTCATCTATGGACAAAGGATATTTTTATTTGATAAAGCCTGGAACATTTGTTTATAGCAAGTATTAGTATTTGAGTACATATTTAATTGTATCACTTCGTTAAAAACTTTCTGTTTTTTAATTATTTTTGCAGTGACAAAGTATGTTTATAACACGATTTTTTCATTTCCTTAACTTGCAGGCAAAGCAGAAAAAGGGCCACAGAATAACAAAGGAACCAAGGATAGCCACAATGCAGAAAGGACTGATGCGCAAGAAAAATTGCAGAATCATTGGCACAGTAACACCCATAAAAAAAAACAAAGCTCAACGATATGTAAGGAATGTACTCCAACAATGAATTTTGAGAACAATTTTTTTTGGGAAACACGTCGGTACATGTAAATCGTGTTTCCAACTACAACTACTTTCAGCCAAAAAAAAAACCCCAATATTGTAAAAAAAAAACAAGCCCTATTCCCCTAGGTACATAATTACTCTCTATTTTGCTAACTAGAAACACGACGTATTTTGATAACCATGTATTTTGAGAAACACATCGACAAATATACACTGTGTTTCCAGTGACAACTGCTTTCATCCAAAAAATCCTAATGGATGTATTTTTACATATTACAATCACATCTTCCTGTACCACCAACAACACAAAGTGTTAAGAAAACAACTTAACCATTCGAACACACAAAGGAAAAAACTCCGAGGGCCTCATCGTGCAAAGCACGATAACACCACTAGTATATATATATATATATATATATATATATATATATATATATATATATATATATATACTTTGTGTTGCAAACTTTGATTGTTGGTATTTTGCTTATGAATAAAAATGGAAGGAATATTTGAAACAACTCCTTTGTCATTTGTGCAACCTGTTGTTGTGCAAGGAAAAAGATCGTCGCACCAGGAAAAACTAGAGAAGTTCAATAGATAGAACTTCAAGAAATGGCATTAGAAAATGCTATTCTATCTGACAACTTTGAGTTTGGGAAAATGGCTAACTGAGGATCCTCCTGCGGTGTAAGATGGTGAAAACAATAAAGCCTCCGTGACAGCATTGGATGCATGAAAACACTCAGATTTCCTATACAAAAATTGCATACTTAATGGTCTTGACAATACATTATATACAATTTATTGTATGTGTAAAATTGCTAAAGAATTATGGCAGACACTTGAAATAAGGTATAAGATTGAAGATGCTAGCAAGAGAAAATATATTGTTGACCTGTTTATGGAATACAAGATGGTGGAATCCAAAACCATTGTTATCCAAATGGAAGAGTTGAAGATAAATATCTCCGAGTGTCTCGAGGAAGGTTTGGTTATTAATGAACCATTCCAAGTTGTGGAAATAATTGGGAAACATCCACATTCATGGAGAGATTACAAAAATTATTTGAAGCATAAAAAAAAGGAGATAACCATGAATAAGTTGGTGGTGAAACTAAAGGTTGAAGAGAACAACCGGCAACTTGACAGAGGAGGGAACTTTTGACAATCCAAGGCAAATTTGGTGGAATCCAGTTCCGGTGAAAATAATGGCAAAGGCCAGAAAAGAAAGTTCAAGGGTGAAAGTTCAATATGCAATCAAGAGGCTAAGAAATTCAATGGTAAATGCTATAATTGCAGGAAACAAGCACACCGCAGGAATGAATGCCGAAAGCCTCGGAAAGTGGAACAAGCGAACGTTGCAGAAATAGTCACATATACTATTGATGAATTAAATCGTCCGTGTAATGATTGCATGAATTTGGTGAATGTACTTCTTTGTTGAATTTAAAGTTCAAGTTATGGTTTGTACTAAACAATTTAATTTATACATTATTATAGATGTGTAATATTTGTGAGGGTGATTGGTATATGAAATTTACCTAAATAAAATGATGTAACGAAAGCAAGAAATGGAAAGGAAGTTGAATTAATTCAAAGTTCATTCGAAAGATATTGCGTGTGGCTCAGAATTTATCACTGTTATTAGCATGCAATAGTTGGTAAGTTATAGAACAATCACACAATAATATGGAAAACGGTACGTCATGATTAATACATCGTAGGCACAATACCATTTATTAATTGATCTCTAATGATTTGATTTCCTCGATTGTATAAAGTCGAAGGAGAATCTTGCGGATCCGTATATAAAAAGGTTTAGCTAGAGATCGGGTGTCAAATTTTGACAAGCAGATTAGGACTGAAGCCTATTACACATGTTCCCTTATAATGGTAACCCAACCATTGTGACTGGAGATCCCAAGATCATGGTTCAAAATGGACAACTAAGTTATGAGGGACAGTTAGCACTTACCCATTTTGTTAAAACAAAAGTGATGTCTGCTGAAGGGTTCAGGTTAAACATAAAGCTTTTAATGATTCATATATCTTGGTAAAGCCAAGTGGGGTATTATAGAGTACTCTTTATAGGATGCCGCTTCTGTGAGAGTTTTTGGGCTGAATTCTCTAACACACTTTCTGAAACCAAGGTGTTACAGGGCCAAAATGGACATAACCATGAGAACTTCGAGAAGACCAGGGGGTTTATTGTGTGGGTATCGTTGTCTAGGCATGCACCAAAGCCTGGGCAGTTCAAGACCTAGTTCACTTCTTAGCCAAGAATGTCCGATGTATTCTACTAAGGAAGGTTGAAGGCAGCAAACCACCTCGCCCGATGCAATAGAGCTCCGTTTGTTATCTCTTCAGAGTCTGTACTGTATTTGCATTAATTTTCATTCACGTGGGGGATTTTTGGAGAAATTTAAATTAAAATTAATAAAATTACGGAGGGTCACATCGATTCGGCGGAAGGTTAGAACTATATAAGAGGTTGTGTATCCTTTCGGTTAAAGGTTGCACCTGTTCGGTTGAATCATTTTTGAAAGGATGAAACCGGTAGTGAATGGCTTCCTTACTCCTATAAATTCCTTCATTTTTTAATGAAAACAAAACATATTTTCTGCATTTTTGCATACCAAAATTCTGCCAAAATAAAAAGCATTTTTCTGCATAAACATGGGCAATAGTCAGAGATACCAAGGCTGGATCAATTCGCCGCTTGTTCGCCTTGTAGTGCCGCAACCAGAACAAGCAAAAGACTGTTGTATCTTGGGAGACTTCTTGCCATAACCGTGGGCATTTAATCGGGGCAATAACGTCTTAAGGACAGCGTTCTACGTACCTCAGTCTAACGAATAAGTTTTCGTTTTTTACTCTTGCTTTATGCATTTTTATTTCGAATGTGTTGCAGTAATTTTATATGAATGAAATGTTTGTTATTCTTACGTGTTCATCATATCTGCAATATGTTTCTACATGTTTCTGTTATTCGATTTGCAGAAAAATTAGTAAATCGGTACTACACTACTAATTTTCCCAACAAAAGAAAATGTACGAAATAAAATAAAATATGCAACAACAGAAGAGTAAAACAAGACACAATCCCTCCTACAGCAACCATAAGCAACTAACAACCACCTGACCTTTTACAATATAAAAGCATGACTGTACAACTCAGAAAACCAACTTAACCAACATGGACGCCTGCATCTTTGAACTATCAAAGCTGAACCCATTGAAATGTCAACGATACTAAGCTCTCATTGCAATTTAAGAAAACAATTAAAAAGATAATAAAAAAAGGTAAACCCTTTTACCGGGAAGATGAGAAGAAAACAAAATCCTTTTACTTTATTAGGGTTTTTAAAATGGATGTAGCAATTTCATATGCTCGACCGAAACCAACGAAATTGAAGATGAGAAAACAATCTTCTGCCCCAGCAAAGAAGATTGCGCCGGAAATATGGTTGATTATCGCAAGGAAGAAGAGGATAACGCGAAAGACGACTATGAAGCAGGCGGGTAATTGTCGAGCAATAGAAAAAGGACCGAAAAAATAATAAAATAATAATAAAATAAGTAAAACGACGTCGTTCCATTTTGGATAGACAAATTGGATAGAGTTAGTAGACAAGTGATCTGAACCCTGATAGAAAACATTCCGAATGTTATATTTATTGTTGGAAGATAATTCTTTTACACCGTTACAACACTCATAATTGAAGTACTTTTAAAATATAGGGATTTTGATACATTTAGTCCCTTATATTTTAGTTTTGTTTAAAAATAATTCTTATCTTTCTAAATGGCATTTTGGGTCCCCTAACTTTGTATTTTCTTTCTATTTTTTTAGGACAATTATCCGATTAACCATCTAAGTTAACGTCGACTAAATGTTTGATCCAACCTGGTAGCCACATAAGCTGCTATATCTTGTCTAAACGATTAAAAATCGACATTCCCCTCATTTCTCTTCGAGGGAAAGAAATTAGGGATTCAATAGAGGAATGGGAGAATGTCGAATTTTAATCATTTAGATGGGATATGAAAGCATACGTGGTTGGCAGGTTGGATCAAATGTTTAGTCGACATTAACTTCGACGGCCAATTGGGTAATTGTCTTTTAGAAATTGGAACAAAATACAAAGTTAGGGGACAAAAAGTGCCATTCAGAAAGAAAAAAGTTATTTTTTAAACAAAGCTAAAACATGAAGGAATAAAACTGTCAAAATCTCAAAAATATATATACTTGTCGTTACAATGATGCACACGCAATATCATAAGAAGAGAGTAAATTATAGACTACTTCAAATCTTTGTTTTAAATACAAAATTCAATTCCGTAAGACACATAAAATTGTTGGCAGAAAACACATTCCCATCTCCATCTTTATATGAGCCCGATCCTGTAAAAAATAAAAATAATTAAAAAAAAAGATAGAAAGAAAGAAATAAGAAAAATACCGCCAATATATAATAACAAAAAAAGGCTATTGGTATTGCCGAGGCTAAATATGGTAATGCCGAGGCTAAATATGGTAATGCCGAGGCTAAATATGGTAATGCCAAGGCAAAAATTTTAAATTTTCGCTTACATTGCTTTGGTAGTTCCAGTTATTACTCTAGCGTTACTAAATTTTGCCCTTGCAATCAGAGACGGCTGCAGGATTTTCGACATGGGGGTCGGAAATTTGTCAATTTGTTTCCGTATCACAAATATATTTAGATATTCACTTCTATACACATAATTATGGAGAAATAGACAAAAATAGGGGGTCAATACATAAAAATAAGTAGGTCAATTTCACATATACATGTGCTTATAAAAAATAATTCACTACTATTCGTACATAATATTTTTATTATAAGGGTTCGGCCGCACCCGTATCTCCCCACTTAAAGCCGCCCCTTCTTGCAATATCACAAGACAAAAAAAAACAAAAAGTATGATGTATATATAGGTGAATTGTACGACATCGGAAGAAAATGTTAGAAACCAAAATCAACACATATACTTAAAACATAATAACGAACCTTGAACAATCCATATTACGAGTACTGGTCATAGGAAAATGTACGTTACATAGTCTCCCAAGTGCAATGACTCTTCTAACCTCAACCTCATCATACAATTCATTAAATTGATGAAAGAAACCACAAGCAGTTTGATGTTCCTCTTTTGTGTTCAAGGCCTGAGCCACTAATCCAACATGAAAATAACAACAATCCTCACATGTTACGCGATTAATGAAATGTATACACTTTTTCTGGCATTTTCTTGAAAAATCAAAACTTTGACCATATGTTAGATTTGTGGAATGTTCACACTCGATTATATCCCGATACGATGCATGGTACAGTATATGTTGTAATGCCACCGCTGATGCCCAACATATTTTTATTTATAACATCACAATAAATATCATTGATTCAACTTATATATGGTTGGGTGTCAAAAACAATTATACACCATCCGTTCCTATTTAACTGTCGGAATTGAAAATAACACACATATTAAGGAGAGTGGTTAATGCTTTGACTTAACAATAAAATGACAACAACGCCCCTTCAATATAATTAATGCAATGGTATTTGCATTCTCTCACCCCTTAATAAATAAGGGTAGATATAGAAAAATATAATAAATGATGCTTTGGAAATGTAACTACTACAGATAAAAAGGAATTTCTGATTTTGGCAACTGCGACAGTTAAATAGGAACGGAGGGAGTATATGGTTGAAAGTTTCAAAGATGAATTAAGAAAATAATATATTAAATCATGCGACCTTTGTTGTCCATGTGACTTGATCTCTCTGTCTAAATTTTATGGAAGTAAGTCTGGGACCAGCTGAGTGATGGTCAGTTGATTAGGGTGTTCAAGTCTGGGAGGTTAGCTGAGTGAAGTGCCAGCTGAGATCCATCTGTCATCTGAGTGAAGCCTAATGAAGTCTGTTTAAAACAGCTGAGTTCAGCATCAGAGCTGGCTACATAGCTAGTGACTTCATCTTAGCCGAGTCACGTCCGGGGCATTTTTGGGAATTCCGACAAAGGTCGTTATGCCGACTAGGGTTAGGTTTCCAAAGGTCATAAATACAAAAAATCATTGTAATCAGTGGGCGTCTGTGTGAATTTTTATATGATTCTATGCATAAAAAAATATTTTTTTTGGTCCGTAGAGTAGTCGACAGAACGCCGGAAACCACGTTAAATCGATGTATTCTCTCTATCTCTGTAATTGTGTGATTGTTTACGTTATTTGTGTTGGTCCCTTGAAAAGACTTTGGTTAAGTTTAGAGGGGGGGGGGGGTGAATAAACTTAACACTTAACACTTTTGGAGTTAACAAACTCAGCAACTTCAGCAGCCTGTTGATACTTCAGTAGTCTGCTGACTGTTCAGTTTACTGAATTTGTGCAGCGGAAATATATAAAAAAAAATAGCCTTATTACTTGTTGTTAAATATGATACCAAGTATTAGATACTCAGTAGTGTATGTGTGTGATTCAATTGCTAGATTCAGTAGATTGATGTGTTAGATAAACTAAGTGCAGAATATAAGTGCAGAAAGTAAGTAGGCAGATTTTATAGTGGTTCCAGGTGGTGTAATCCTGTTAGTCCACTCTCCTCCTGTGATGTTGGAGGTAATTCACTAGAGATCTTTGATGTAGCTGTTACAAAAATCCCTAAGTTGCTTGTCCTTCACCAATAACTATGGCTTCACAAACTGAACACTTGGAACATGTAGGATTACTGTTCCAAAGTCTTCCACTGGTCCTTGAAGGGTAGGATTGCCTCTTCACCAGCTCCACCACAAACAAAAGTCTTTCACACCCAAGGATGCTTCACTGTCTTCAGTAGATTTCTTGTAAAAGAAAGACTGAATCAAGTAAGTGATTAAGCTTTCAGCAGCTTGATCAAGATGATATGATCAGGAGCTTGATGTCTTCAAGTGTGTAAACTTGATGCAGCTTGAATGCAGATTACACTTGAAGTATTTTTCTGGATCAGTAGATTAAAGCTCAGTAGGGTCAGCAGGGTGTTTTTCTTGATTTAATTCTGATTGCTCAAAGTAGATTCTTAATTTTCATCACTTGTATCTGAATTAGGAGTCCTCTATTTATAGTTAGGAATCCTTGTGACTTATGTTTGAAATTCAAACATAGCCGTTTCAGATTTGTCTCCATCTTGACTTGCTTTCTGTCACTGTTCTTAGTACTGACACAGTCAGAATGCTTTTTGGCAGTCTACAGTCTGTCCACCCTTTGACTTGTATCCATTGGATAAAGGTCTGAATCATCCCAACGTCCATTTGATCTTAACCATTGATTTGTTTGATAAAATCAGAGGTTGTTAGTTGTCCCTTTCTTTGTAATCTTCCAATGTAGCCTTTGAATAATCGAAATATGTGTCCAGCAGGTTCCTGAGAACATAACCCTGCTGATATACACATCAGTAAGCTTATCCTTATTGTGCTCTATTTAAAAACACTTCAGCTTACTGTCTTTTATCTAACTTTTATTTATGAAGTTAGATTACACCTTTTTGCATATAACTAAGTTCCATTCACCACTTAACTTGTGGAACTTAGACCTTGAACACAAGGTATATGTAATCAGTTTAGGTCATCACAGACTTCCCTAAATTATGATTCCATATCCTTGAATTTAATTACTAAGTTTGACCCCTTAGCCTTCAATAACTGAGTTTGAGCCCTCAGCCTTCAGTCTTCAGCAGGTTCCTGATCAGTCTACTGACACAGCTACCTTACTGATATAGACTAGTCTGCTGATGCAAGTCACCTGACCTTTTACAGTGCTTGTTTGATCAAACCTATACAAGATCAAACTCAAATAAACCTATACGTTTAATCTAGACATTTTTTTGCCTTTGCTCTATAACAGCTAGTCTGGTGCTCATCACTAAAACTTAAAAGTAAGTCCAGCAATCCCCCCCTTTTTGGTGATGATGCCAATACCCTTCTTACGGCAAAGCAAAAAGATTTAAAAACAAAAACAGAACAAAGTGTAGTCATATCTCATTATAATCAGTTGTTCAAGAGTATTACAGTCTAGATACAACAAAAGATAAAACAGATAAAGTGTGCTGATCTACTGTCTTCTTTCTCTTTCTTCTCTTGCTTTCTCCACTTGTTCTTGGTAGGCTCTTATCTCTCTGATCATATCTCTCATCCAATCATTTTCAATTAGAGAGAAATCAATATAAGGATTCACTTCTTTCCATCAATGCCATGCTTCAGGTAGAGTAAGGTTGATCTGATGTACTCTAAAGCCTAAACGCATGTATACTTCCTTGAATTCATTAAGTGGCTCCTTTGTATTAGTAGTAGGTAAACTTCTTCCACCTCTACCACCTCTTCCACCTTTTCCACCTCTGTGAGCAGCCCTCAAGGCTTTAACCCTTGCTTCCCAAAACTTGAGTCCAAGAAAAGAATTGAGTCCCTCATGAAAACCTTTATCATGATAAGGTCTTCTTTTGCTGTTGTAGACCTTCTTGTACTCTCTAAGAAGATCATCAGTAAGTGGAAGTCTGCCAGGTGCAGGCTCCCTAAAAACATTAGTGTCATCTTCCCATCTTTTCTTAGCAAAGATTCTGGCAGCCTCTTTTGCTACTGCTGTTTGGCTCTCTTCCCCCTTATTGACATCATCAACAAAACGGGACAGCAGGCCATGTACACTCTCTTGTGTGAGCACTAGGTTGTTTAGTTGACCCTCCATAATTTCAGTCCTAGTGTCAACAGCTGTGATCCTTTCTTACATTGTTTGCTCCAGTAGAGTTATTCTCCCAGTAACCTTAGGATCCAGTACAACATGTTGCAGTGTTCCAGCAGATTCAGCCACAGCAGGCTTAGGTGTCTCAGCAAGCTTGTCAAGTTTCTGATGAATGGATGCAAATTGTTCTTTCAGAAACTTGTCCTTCATTGTATTTCCTTGCTTGATCCCTTTTACATCCAAAGCAAGGTCATCAAGAGCATATTGAGTGAAGGTTATATTAGAAGCAACAGTTTCAGTGGTTCTTCCTCTATTCTCCACTAAGTTCATTAAATCTTCAAATCTCTGCTCTTGCCTATCAATTTGAGTTCTTAAATTTGCAATGTCATTTCTAACAGTTCTCAACTCATCCAAAACATGTGCTCGTACCCCACCAGCCATTCCTCCATCAGCTCCATCAGCAGGCTCTTTGACATTGCATTGTTGCCTCTGTCTGCTGATAACCATGGCAAAGCTCATATCCCTTCCAGCAGGGTTAGGTCCTTGGAATTCCTCTAGAATGAGATCAAGAGCAGGTTTTTCAAAAACAGGTACAAATGCCTGTTGTGGTTCATCAGCAACATTAAGTTCTTCTTCATGCATTTGAAATTCCTCATCACTGTAGTCATAGTCCACCAGCTGCTCATCCTCATCAGTAACAACAGTCTGCTAACCATCTTTCCCTATAGTGGTCTTTCCTCCAGCAGGCTCCACTACAGCAGCCTGTGCTTCAACAATAGCAGGGGTTTCCTCCAAACCCAAAGATAGTTCCAACCTTTGTCCAGGTGCTGTTTGTACCTAAGCAACCTGTACCTCATGTTCCAACCTTTGTTCAGGTGTTGTTTGAACCTCAGCAGCCTGAACCTCAAGTTTCAACCTTTGTCCAGGTGCTGTTTGTACCTCAGCAACCTGTACCACCTGTGCCACAACAACCTGATCAGGGAATACATCCATATTTTCTTTTTGAAATTCCCTAATATCAGGAATCCTTCTCAGAAAATTTGCAGTCTTGGTTAGAGTGTCCTCAGTGTCAATCCAGTCTTGATATTGAATGGAATCCTCAGAACTGACATCAGGCTCACTATGATCAGTAATCCTCTCATCATCCAAATCTACAGTCTGTCGATCATCAGTATGCTCAGCAAGTTCAACAACAAACAAGGTGTCTATCTCACCAACCATCCTGTTTGCACCAATGTCTATTCCCTCATTGATTTGTGCCTCTAGATCATCCATGGTGATATTTTCCACATCCTCATCCATTTGTTCAGTTTGTTGTCTCTCAGTAGACTGTCCAGCATCAGTAGACTGCTCCACTCTTGGTTCAATTAACATAGCAGTTCCACTGGTTCCTCCTGGACCAGAGGGATAGTTACCACCAGAATCAGATGATGAATCATCACTGTCTGATTCATCTCTGGGGTCTCTGAACTTGATACCCTCTTCCTTCTGTTGTTCAACAAACAGATCCATCAGTCTTGATTGCAATAAGGAGGTATCAACCAGATCTAGCAAATTTTCCACTCCCAACTTCTCAAAAGCCCATTCTTCAAAATCAGTCATTGGCTCTGAAGCTGGTTTTTGTCTCTTATAGAATCCAAACTTTCATTGGAAATAGTTTGCAACCAGTAGGAGTTTAGGATCAACAAACTCCTATTTCTTCTTCTTCTCATGTCTCTCAAATGGCATGGTTGGTTTCCTGGGAGCTGTTTCAGTGCTTGCCGACCTCCAAAGGTCTCAACAAGTAGACTTAGAGTTGCTCTCAGTCTCAGTGTGTGGATTTCTAGAGAGATGTTTTCTCTCAACCGGCTTCATCTTCTCCATGGATGAGCTTGTCAAATCCCTTCTTTTGCTGTGTTCTAGCTCTTGTTACTTACTCAATTTTCTTTCTTGTTGCCTTTCCTTCTCTTCTCTGATTTTACTGCATCTATTTTGAACTATGGCTCGCAAAAATAAGAAAACTATTGCTGATGACACTGTTCATGAATCGGATCTTGATGAAGCTGAGTCTTCAGGTGATCTACAGGTTGCAGCAGCCCCTAAAACCATTGTTGATCTTCCTGCAGCTCCTACTAATGATCAGAATGCTGTGGAAAAGCTTCCATCGAAGGTCCCCTTGTTCCTGTGCAAATTGCAGATGGTGTTACTACTCTTGGAGCAGCTGCAACAGACATTTATGTGATGGTGGATAAGAAGGAACTTGCTTCTAAATGTTGCAATCCTAGAGTTTATGAAGCAATGAAATTGAAATCTGGAAGGTTGGTCACCCCTGCTGCTTCCTCCTTTAAGAAGAGGATTGTCCCTGCTGATGTTGATTCAACAGGTATTTCAACTCTTTCTGAGTTGTTAGAAGTTGAAAAACAAACTGATAATGTTTCCATTGATAGTGTAAAGATTGGTGGTATGTCTGAAAGGACTATTGAGGGTGTTAGTGCACCTGTTGGGCAGGTCCCTGCACCTGTAGAGCCTGTTTCTGATGATGGTGTGATAGAGCATGGCTCCTCAGTTGTAGAGTCTGTTACTAAAGGTGTTACTGGCACTTTAGGACCTGGTGGTGTGATAGAACAGGGGACTCAAGTAGAGGTGGATCCTGGTTCTATCGAAAGTAAGGATAAACCAACTAGTGTTAACCCTGCTAAGGCTTCTGGTAACCCTACTGATACCCCTACTGATACCCCTGCTGAGGCTGCTGGTAACCCTGGTGATACCCCTGCTGGAGTTTTTTGGGGAAGAATGCTGAAAAGGCTGTTGAGGATGTTGCTTCTTGGGAACAAATGGTAAAAAAGAATAGGGAACCTACTGATGAAGTTGTTATCTTGACAGATCAAGTGCAATGTGTTTCACAGGATACTGTCTTCTTGGAAGAAGAAGACTTAAATGATGATTCTCTGGAAAAGTTGAGTTTGATTGGCATCATTCCATCTAAATTCCCAGGGAGAGATGCTGTTCAGAAGATTGTTAATGCTTGGCCAAGGAGGTGCATATACCATTATCACAATTCTGGTTGGATTGTGTTCATTTTTTATCATGAAATTGATCTTAATGAGGTTTTGCAAGCTGGTCCTTACTATACCTTTGGAAAGCCTTTGTTGTTGAAAAAGATGCATGTCATGTTTAATTTTAGTAAAGATGCTTGTACTGTAGTTCCAGTTTGGATTCAGTTGCCTAATCTACCTTTAAGACTTTAGAAGGACGGGGCTTTGAGTAAGATTTGTTCCTTTTTGGGGAGTCCTCAGTATACTGATAAGGTCACTGCTTCCAGGAAATTTTTGAGTTTTGCAAGATGTCATGTGGAGATTGATTTAAAGATGGAACTGCCTTCTATCATTCCTATTACTATGCATGATGGGAAGGTTTTAATGCAGCCTGTATTATATGAGGAAAGGCCCAAGTTCTGCTCCAAATGCAATAAACTAGGGCATAATGAAGAAGGTCATGATGATTCCAAGAATGAAGCTCCTGCTTTGTATGTGGCAAGGTCAAAAAACCTGGTGTTTCTAAGCCTAATTCACAAAAGAAGAAGAAAGTGATTGTTCTTGATGCTGATGGTAAAAATGATAATGTTCCAGTTGTGAATAAGGCTGCTGGTGTTGTGGGTGCTTCTGGTGTTGCTGCTACTTCAAATATAACAGTGGACTCTAGTAACAAAGGGAAAGATGTTGACAAACTTGTTACTCCTGTTACTAATACTTTTGATGTCTTGTCTATTGACAAGAATAAAACTTGGGCAGATGAGGTAGAGGATGATGCACTGGTACATAAAGGTGGAACTGCTGCTTCTGGCTCAAAAAAAATCTAAGAAGAAAAAGAAGAACAACAGGCATAACACCTCTGGTGTTTCTGGAAATGATAAAAACAGAAATGATAGTGTCTCTAAAGGTAGATCACCTCTAGGTAGGCAAAAATGATAGGGTTCTGGAATGTTAGAGGATTCAATAAGGCACTTAAACAATCTGTTGTTGTCAATTTCCTTAGGCAACATCAGATTTCCTTATTTGGAATCCTTGAGACAAAGCTGTCCCAAAATAGTTTTGATCATTTTATTTCTAGGAAGGTGCCTTCTTGGAAGTTAGTGATAATTTTGATGTTCGTGTTAGAAAGAGGATGTTAGTGATTTGGGATCCTACTTTTCTTGAGGTTGAGGTCTTGGATGTGGATGCTCAATGGATTCATTGTAAAGTGAGGATTCTGGTCTCTGGTGATTGCTTTCTGGTCACCTTTGTCTATGGCTTGCATACTACTGGTGACAGAAGGTCCATGTGGGACAAAATCAGGGAGCTCAGTGTCTGTTCCAATTTGCCTTGGATGGTGCTGGGGGATTTCAATGTTGTTCTTTCTGTTGATGATAGGATGAATGGGATTGTTCCTTCTGAGTATGATCACCAAGATGGTGTTGATTGTTGTCTGGATGCAAATCTCTATGATCTGTATTCCTCAGGGGAGTTTTTCACTTGGAATTCTATTGGGGTTTTTTCCAGGATTGATAGGGTCTTGGTTAATGCTTCTTGGTATGATTGGAATCTGGATGCTTTGGCTTTCTTTGATCCCCCTGGTCTTCATTCTGACCATTCTCTCTGTAGAATTGCTTTGTCTACTGAGTCTTTAGCCAGAAAGAAGCCCTTTAAGTTTTTCAATATGTGGTTACAACATGAGAGCTATAATGAGATATTGACACAGAGTTGGGGGCCAGACATTGCTGGAACTGCTATGTATCAATTGTGTAAAAGGCTAAAAAGACTAAAACAGCCCTTGAAGGTCTTGAACAAGAAACACTTAGCTCACATTTCTGTTAGGTCAGAGACTGCTCAGATTTTGCTTGGAAACCTACAGTCTCAGTATAATTTGGGACCCACAGTTTTGTTGGCTTCTCGGATTGTGGATAAGAAGAGAATTTGTAGTGAGTTGGAGGATGCTGAGGCTTTTTTTCTTTCTCAAAAAGCTAAAGGTCTTTATTTGAACAATAGTGACAGGGGGTCTAAAATTTTCCACTCTTTGGTGAATAGGAATAATGCCATGAGGCATATTTCCTCTCTCAAGCTTGTTGATGGATCTTTTACTACTTCTTATGATCAGGTGGGAGAGGTTTTTGTGGATTTCTATACTGATCATTTAGGGACACATTCCCCTGCTGCCCCTGCTGTTCCTGTTAATGAAGATGTTGTTAATGCTGGTCCTAAGGTTCCTGTTGCTGCGTTTGATATTCTTCTTAGAGATGTTACTGCAGTTGATATCAAGGATGCCTTGTTTTCTTTCTCAGATGATAAGTCCCCTGGTCCAGATGGATTTTCTACTGGTTTTTTTAAAAAAATCATGGGATGTTGTTGGTGTTGGCTTCACTAATGCAGTGCTGGACTTTTTCAGAATGATGCATTGTTAAAACAGATCAATCATGCAGTCATTGCCTTGATTCCTAAATCTACTCATGCTTCTTCTGTAGGTGACTACAGGCCTATCTCTTGTTGTAATATTACTTACAAGGTGATCTCCAAGATCTTGGCTAACAGACTGTCTTCCTGAACTTATAGATGTTGGTCAAACTGGTTTTGTTGATGGGAGGTCTATGTCTGATAACATATTGTTGTGTCAAGAGTTGATCAGACATTATGGAGTTAAAATGGGCCCCCCTAGGTGCTTGATTAAGGTGGACATCAAGAAGGCATTTGATTATGTTCACTGGTCTTTTTTAGAAGCCGTTTTAAGGGGTTTTTGTTTTCCTGACAGGTTTGTTAAGTGGATTATGCTTTGTGTTACCACTGCTTCTTATTCCCTGTCTGTTAATGGTGAAATGAAGGGATTCTTTCCTGGAAAAAGAGGTTTGAGGCAAGGTGATCCACTATCTCCCTTTCTGTTTGTTATTGGTATGGAGTACTTCTCTAGAATGCTTAGGATTCTGGGAGAAGATTCTAAGTTTAACTTTCATGCAGGTTGCCATAATCTGAAGATAAATCATCTAGATTTTGCTGATGATTTGATGCTGTTTGCTAGAGGGGATCCTATCTCAGTAACCTTACTGATGAGCTGCTTATTTTCTTTTGGAGAATGCTCTGGTTTGGCTGTTAATCTATCTAAGTCTGAGATGTTCTGTGCTGGTCTAAGTGAAGATAATAAGGCTGATCTGTTTGATATTACTGGTTGAAGGAAGGTTCTTTTCCTATCAGATATCTAGGGATTCCTTTATGTGCTGTTAGATTGAATGTTGGTCACTATGATCCTTTGTTCACTTCTTTGAGGAATTACTTCTGTAGCTGGAAAGGTGCAACTGTATCTTATGCTGGAAGGTTGCAGCTTATTCTTTCAGTCATTCAAGGTGTTCACTGTTTCTGGTTAGGCATTTATCCCATTATTGGCAGTGTCAAGTTAAAATTGGACCAGCTTTGTAGGAGGTTCTTGTGGGGGGCTTCCTGTGATTCTCTGAGGAAATCCCTTGTTGGATGGGAGGAGGTCTATGTTCCCAAATCTGAAGGTGGCCAGGGGATTTTTTCATTGGAGGCTTGGAATTTGGAACTTCTATGCAAGATCTTATGGAACTTTCAGTGCAAGAAGGACTGTCTCTGGGTGAAATGGATCAGTGAAGAGTACTTGAAGACCAATGATATTTGGGATTACCAGTACAAGCTTGTTGATTCTGCTCTGGTTAAATCTCTTTTCAGAATTAGGGATAGGATTTTGGATGCCACTGGATCTGCTAATGCTGCTGTGAATCTTTTACAGTCTTGGTCTGATGGATCCTCTTTGAATTCTAGACTTGCCTATGACTCTTTTAGAAGAAAGGGTAGCAGAGTTTGGTGGTGCAGGACTGTCTGGAATTCTAGGGCAACTCCTAAGAAATGCTTCATGTTGTGGATGGCCTTGAAGAACTCCTTGCTTACTTCTGACATGCTGGTGCTTGTTGACAAGACTTGCTGTCTCTGTGGTCTGGCCAATGAGTCTGTTTCTCATTTGTTCTTCCAGTGTCCTATTTCTTGTATGGTTTGGGGTAAGATCAGGCTGTGGCTGGGAATCAGCAGGAGGCTGGAAACTGTGACTAGTTCTGTTAGATGGTTAGGCAGGATGTGCAGGGGTACCTCAATGGTGAATGTGGCCAGGACAGCTTCTATCTCTATGGTGGTGTACTGGTTATGGAATATGAGGAATAAGAAGAGATTTGAGGGCATTTTGATGAAGATTCCTGATGTTTTGCATTGCATTAAGATCAATATCTACGACATAATGCAAGCTGTTTTTCCTTTGTATACCTTCACCCCATGATTTTAGGGTTTTGTACATAATTTTTTTTTGTACTTTTGGTAGTTGTTGGTGGCTGTTTGAGATAATTTTCTTTCTCTACACACCTAGGGACATGCTCTGTGAGTTATGCTCTCATATGACCCCTTTTTGCAGTTTTTGAGTGTTGATAGGGTTTTAGCGGCTGTTGTTTCTTGTAGCATATAACCTCAGGGGTTTTATGCTCCTTAAAATCAACAAATCTAACCTCTTCTCAACATTTTATAGATACTAGACTAGATCTTTGTTTAGGATGTAGCTCTTGAAGTTTGCATACCTTGGTTTAATATATTTACATTTAACCAAAAAAAAGTAGACTTAGAGTTTCTTCCACAGATGTTTCTAGGTCAATAGGTTGCTCAAGTTGTGTGTTAGTCCCTACTACCTCCATCTGTACTATGCTTGGTTCCCCCTGACTTATATGCTCATGAGCAGGGTTAGCAGCAGATTGCTTTCCCCCTAAACTATTGCAGGACTTGCAGGGTCTTGTACCAACTTTTCAACTTCCACAGCAGGTGTAGACTCAGTAGTCTGCTGTGGTTCTTCTACAAGTTGCTCAACAACAACTTGTGCAATTTCAGTAGGCTCAACAGCCTTTACTGGGGAGGATTCAACAACTTCAACAGCATGCTCTGTTTCAGCAGTCTGCTGTGATTTTTCAGTAGGTTGCTCATCAACAACCTCTACTATCTCAGTAGGCTTGATGATTGTTATGGGCTCAGCCTCAATAGCCTCTCCTTCCTCCTCCTCTTCTTCTTCTTCTTGTTTCCTTTGAGCCTCCAAAGTTATCAATTGTTTTCCTTTGCCATATTTCCTTTTCTTGGCAATCTCTTTCATTCTTTTGGAAAGATCTTCTATTTCAATTTCTGCAGATTTTCTCTTTTTACTTGCTTCCTTCTGTTGCTCCTTTACAATTTCAGCAACAGTCTTCTTCTTTGCAACAGCAGGGTCAGTAACCTCAATCTCTACTGGACCCTCAGTAGACTCAGCAGTATCTGCTGTTTGCTTCCTTGTCTTTCTTGGCTTTAACAATTCAGTGATTTTTCTTGTGTCAGCAGCCTTCCTCTTTTCAGTAACCTTCTTGGGTGCAGCAGGCTTAACAACTTTCTTAACCTGCTCACCACCAGCATTATCATCTCCATCAATGTCAGTAGCCTCATCATCTACATCTTTATCTCATCCTGACCAGGGATAGGAGTAGCAACTTCTGGCTTAAATCTAGACTTTTTAATCTTTTCAGATAAAACATCAGGTATCTGAAAATGAATTCAGCAGGGTTTGAATCATTAGACCTAAATGCTTCACCTTGGACTTCCTTGTCCCATCTCTATCTTCAATACACACTTTCTTCATGCAGTGTATGAAGAATCTAGCCCAATCAAACATCATACTTCTGCAGATGATGATCAGCATGTCTATTTTTGGTCCAGACAGTGTATCTAGACTTCCAACAAATCCCAAAATGGTTTTGGCAATCAATTTGCTTAGCAGGTTGTACTCATAACCAATATATCTTACATTATTTGAAGCAATTGAGTCATCTGTCTTTATTGAATCCAAAAACTTCATTCTTGGTAGATTCATTGCTTCTGGATTGGTGAGTGCATTGTTTCTAGGTGCAAATCTAAATACCTCTCTCAGTAGGTCTGAAGATATTTCGATTTCTCTCCCATTAACAGTTGTAGTGAAGGCCTCTCTACCTTCATGTATGAAAATGTTCTTCCAAAATTCCAACACATTGACATAGGAAATTCTTTCCAATCTTCTGTTTATAACACCTTCTAGTCCAGAAAACCGTCGATTCTTCGTCCAATATTAATGGCTAACTCAGTGGAGTTACAGTCAGTAACATATCCTCTTACACTCTAACTGGTTCCAATATGAACTTCATCCTTCTTTGCCATTGTTGTAAGAAAAAGGTGAAGAATATAGCTTTTAAATCTGTGTTCACACAGTGTATATGCAGAGAAAGTTGATCTGAGTTTTCGTAAGTAGCCTCTGTGTATAGGTCTGTATATATATATATATACATATATATATATATATATATATATATATATATATATATATATATATATAGAATATGGTTGTAACTGTCAGAGCATGTACAGTGCATTAACTCACGATTAAATTTGAGTGAATCTTTGTCTTGACACGTGGCCCATTACTTTTCCATAAATGTTTGTAACCGTTCGATCGTCTAACTACGGTTATAAAGATAGAATAAATATCCCGCCATTTGCTTTTTGACTTTTGTAAGTTTGACAGTGTAACGTTTCATTCAGCAGCCTTGTCATTAGTAGCCTTGGCTCAGCAGCCTGCTGATAGAGAAGTCTCAGCAGCCTGCTGATAGAATCACTCTGCTGATGTTTAATTCCTTTTGTATTGTCCAATTGATAATACAAGATGAAGTATAATACCAATGACTGATCTGTCAAGTGAGCTCACCCAACAGGACAAAGACCAATCCCCTTGGCAACTTCATTTGCTCAATTGTCCAAACATAAGTACATGGAATTGTTGATACCAATGACTAATTTGCTAAGTGAGCTCACCCAACATAGCAAAGACTAATCCCCTTGGTGAATTCCAGTACATTGCTGATTAAGATTTTATAAGTCAACTTTTATGATTCCAAGTTCAGTCCTTAGTTTAGCAAATATTTCACTATCCAATGGTTTAGTGAAGATATCAGCAAGTTGATCTTCAGTAGGGATATAAAGAACCACCACATCTTTCTTTTCAACATGATCTCTTATAAAGTGATGTCTTACATCAATATGCTTGGTTCTTGAGTGCAAAACAGGGTTTTCTGTGATTGCAATTGCACTTGTGTTGTCACACATAATTGGAATTTCTCTTTATTCAATTCCATAATCCCTTAATTGTTGTCTTAACTATAGTATTTGTGCATAGCAACTTCCAGCAGCAATGTATTCAGCTTCAGCAGTGGAAGTTGATATAGAATTCTGTTTCTTATTAAACCAGGAAACCAGTCTATTTCCCATTAACTGACAGATTCCTGTGGTGCTTTTTCTATCAATCTTGCATCCAGCATAATCAAATCTGAGTAGGATATAACTTTGAATCTTCCATCTTTTGAATACCATATCCCTACACTCAAAGTCTCTTTTAGGTACTTGAGAACTCTTTTGACTGCACCTAAATGACTTTCTTTGATTGAAATCATGCACAAACACCTATATAAAAGGATATATCAGGTTTGCTGACTGTAAGGTACATCGACTGCCTATGATGCTTCTGTATAAAGTCTGATCAACATCTTTTCCTTCTTTTTCTTCATCAAATCTGATATTTGTACTCATAGGAGTTGATACCTTGGTGCTGTTTTCCATACCAAACTTCTTCAGTAATTCCTTGGTATACTTGGTTTGATGAATGAAGATTCCATCTTTCATTTGTTTTACTTGTAAGCCCAAAAAGTAGTTCATTTCTCCCATCATACTCATTTGGAATTTACTTTTCATTAGATTTGCAAACTTTTCACATAGTAATTCATTTTCAGAACCAAAGATTATGTCATCAACATAAATTTGTACCAGCAGGGTGATGTTTCCTTCATTGATTCTGAAAAGAGTCTTATCAATGGTGCCTTTTGTAAAACCATTGTCCACCAAGAATTGAGATAGAGTCTCATACCATGCTCTTGGTGCTTGTTTCAAACCATAAAGTGCTTTGTTGAGTCTGTACACTTTATCTTCTTGGTCTTTAACTTCAAATCCAGGAGGTTGCTAAACATACATCTCCTCTTCCAAAATGCCATTCAAGAATGCACTTTTGACATCCATCTGATATACCTTGAAGTTTTTATAAGCTGCATATGCCAAAAATAATCTAATAGCTTCCAATCTTGCAACAGGGGCATATGTCTCATCAAAATCTATTCCTTCTGCTTGAGAATAGCCTTTTGCAACTAGTCTGGCCTTATTCCTAACAATGGTACCAGATTCATCCAATTTGTTTCTGTATACCCATTTTGTACCAATGATGTTTGCATGATTAGGCCTTTCCACTAGTGTCCAAACTTGATTTCTTTCAAATTCATTCAACTCTTCTTGCATAGCAATTATCCAATCTGGATCTGATATTGCTTCTTCAACAACTTTAGGTTCCATTTGAGATAGAAATCAAGTAAACATTGCTTCTAATTGTCTTCTGGTCCTCACACCTTGTTGTATGCTGCCAATAACTTGCTCAGCAGGGTGATCCATTAACCATTGTGGATTTTGGTTAGATAGATTTTCTGGAACATCATCATCAGTAGGGTCTGCTGTTTCTTCAACATGGGGTTCAGCAGATCCTTG
Source organism: Gentiana dahurica var. dahurica (assembly GCA_024500145.1). Classification (NCBI taxonomy): domain Eukaryota; kingdom Viridiplantae; phylum Streptophyta; class Magnoliopsida; order Gentianales; family Gentianaceae; genus Gentiana; species Gentiana dahurica. The sequence goes on from CM044905.1 coordinate 50,605,770, forward strand.
AACTGCCTCAGTTGTTGCATCAGTAGTATTACCAGCAGGGTGTTCAGCAGGGGCAGAATCAGAAACCTTTAAGTCATTGAATCTTTCCAAAACTTCAACATATTCTGGATCAGTGACTTGTTGATTCTCAGCAGGTTCTGAGGCTTCATCTTCCATTCCAGTGAACATAGGTTCATCAAATACAACATGTATTGTTTCTTCATGTTTCAGTGACCTTTTGTTCAGTACCCTGAATGCCTTGCTGACTGAAGAATATCCCAAGAAAATTCCTTCATCTGATTTTGGTTGGAATGTCTTCAATTGCTCCTTATGATTCAAGATGAAGCACTTGCTTCCAAATGAATGAAAATAGGATATATTAGGTTTTCTTCCTTTCCAAATCTCATAAGGTGTCTTCAGCAGCTTCTTGTTCACTGAAGTTCTATTTTGTGTATAGCATGCTGTATTAACTGCTTCAGCCCAATATCTTTCAGGTAGCAATGCTTCACAAATCATAGTTCTTCCTGCTTCTTTTAGAGTTCTATTTCTTCTTTCAGCAACCCCATTTTGCTGAGGTGTACCAGCAGCTGCAAGTTGATGTAGTACACCATTCTGTTCACGATACTCTCTTATAACTTTATTGAGAAATTCAGTACCCTTGTCTGATCTTATTTTTACTACCGTCAAACTTTTCTCATTCTGTAATCTCTTTAAAAGTTCAGGCATCGTTTGAAGTGTTTCACTTTTCTTGTTCATGAATATCACCCAAGTGTATCTTGAATAATCATCCATAACCACTAAGGTATACTTCTTTCCTATTACACTTGTTGGTGTTACTGGTCCAAAAAGATCCATGTGCATCAGCTCCATGTTGATTGTTTAGTCTTTGACTTGAAGCTTGACTTTGTTTGTTTACCTTGCTGACATGCATCACATGTAGCATCCTTTTTAAATGTGATCTCAGGTAAACCAATCACTAGTTTCTTCTTCACCAACTGATTGATATCATCAAAATTTAGATGATTCAACTTCTTATGCTATAACCAATTAAGTTCTGACTTGGTATGCACAATCAGGCATGTTTTTGGAACAGCAGTAGACCAATCCACAACATACATATTTTGTTGTCTTCTTACAACCAACACAACTTGATCACGTCTCTCACTAATGACAGTACAAGTGTTTTTGTCAAAAGTGATCTTGTATCCCATGTCACAGAATTGTCCAGTGCTCAGTAGGTTGTAGTCCAGTCCTTCCACATATGCAACATTCCTGATTGTTAATCCATTTCTCACAAGTGTGCCATATCCTCTTGTGTATCCAGGTGTGTTCTTGTTGCCAAAATTCACTCTTAGACCATCCTTTGCCACATAGTTTGACAAACAGTGCTTATTCTTTGTCATATGTCTGGAGCATCCACTGTCAAAGTACCAGACACCCTACAAAACAAAGTTAATGCATTTTAGGTACCCAAACCTGTTTGGGTCCATAATGGTCAGTGGTAAGCATGACCCTTGGTAAGTTTCCATAAGGTCTTCTTTGAAAGGTATCATACTTTGGTTCATACATGTATTCTACACATCCATAAGGTCTAACAATTGGTTGCGTAGGATTCAAATATGCTTTCTGGCCTTTTGGAATATAATGCTGTTTAAAGTGATTTCTTTTGTTAGAAGCACTAGGATAACCATAGGTTTGCTGTCTGTTAGGAACATCCATGTAATATGGAGTCTGCTGAGGTCCTTGTTGAGGCCTTGTATAAGTCCTCTGCTGAGCCCTCTGCTGATTCCATTTCTTAGGTTTTACCCTAGCAGCATGGTTATAACTGTTGTTTCTAGCAGTAGGTGCAGGAATATTCCAATCATCATCAGTAGGGAACAGTCTACATTTCCCCCTGAGATAAGTATCCCTTGAATGATTAGCATTTTTGGATTTAGGATTCTTATCCTTGGAATATTTCTGGTTTATCCCTTTTTGTGGTCCAGCAGACTTGGTAGTAGGTCTGCTATCAGCAGGTCTAGAAGGCACATCAGTCCTATTTTTAGATTTATTCTTTTTATTAGAAGCTGTTGACTTCCTTGACTTCTGATTTTGCTTCCTTGAAGCTTTCTCAGTAGGCTTTACTTCCTCGGCAGCCCTTTTGGGAGTTGGATCTTGTGCAGGCACAAACTTAGGACCAATTCTGGTACTAGGTTCAGTGGCCTTACTGGATCCACTCTTATTGGATTGTTGAGTTCCAAATCCAAGCCCTGTTCTATCACCATAAGGCTTTCTAGATTTGAATGCAGTTGAAGAACAAGATGATTCAACAGACTCAGTAGCTACTGAATGTTCAGCAGGCTTATGCTGATTCTGTCCAACTTCTTTTTCCTTTCCTTTGAGAACTCTTAATTCAGCATTCAATCTTTCAACTTCTGATTGAAGAGCTTCTTTTTCTACCTTCACAGTCTCATAACCAGATTGTATTATCCTCAATTGATTAAGGATGGCATCCAACGTTTCTTCATTGTCAGAATTTTTTGGATTTGAACCACAAGTTGATTCACAATCACTTCCAGCAGGAGTGTTTATAGATACAGAATTGTATACCTCCTCTGTTTCATCCATATTTGCCATTAAAGCATAATCTTCCATATCAGCAACAAATCATCAGATTCATTTCCCTTTTCTGATTCTACTTCATATCATGATTCATCTTCAGCAACCATAGCCTTCTTGCCATGTCTTCTTTGTTGACTTTTGGTCTTCAATAGGTCTGGACAGTCAGGTCTGAAATGTCCAGGTTTCTTGCAATTAAAGCAAAGATAATCAGGTTCCTTTTCTGTTTTAATTCAGGACAATCAAGTTTGAAGTGTCCTGGTTTCTTGCAATGATAGCACAAGTAATCATTATCTTTCTTTCATTCATCCTTCTTCTTTTCACTGAATTTCTTTGTGAAATTCCTAGGAGAACCCTTTCCAGTTTTCATCATTCTGATTTTCTTGCTCAGTAGGGCAATCTGCTCTTGCATCTCATCCAGTAGATCATCTTGAGCTCCTGATGTCTCTTCTTGATGTGAAGCAACCAATGCAGTGGTCTTTGGATCTTCCTTTTCAGTCTCAGGCACAAGCTTTTTGCTAAATTCAAAGGCCTTAAGATCTGAAAACAGTTTGAAGGTGTCTTCTTCGTGCAAACTCCTCATTTCTTCTATGGCAGTCACCTTCATCTCCCAAACTTATTTTGCAGGTAATGCTTCCAAGATTTTTGAGCTGATTTCTTCTTGTGAGTACTTCACACTCAGTAGGGTGAGTTCATCCAAGATTGCATTGAATCTTGATTGCATTTTTTCTTAATTGTTTCATTTGGTTTCATTTTGAACTCTTGGAACTTCTTCTTGGCCACACTGATTTTGTTTTTCTTGATAGCATCAGTGCCTTCACAGATTAACTGTAACTTGTCCCAAAGTACCTTTGCAATCTTGCAATCCTTCACCTTCATATACATATTACTATCCAAAGTTCTGTATATAATATCAATAGCAATATTGTTGAGATTTGCCATTTTTCTATCTTCAGCAGTTCATTCCCTTTTTGGTTTTGGAATGTACTGTGTCTCATCTCCCACTGTTTCTGACTTGGTAATCTCCAGTGGTCCATCTGTCAGCACATCCATCATTTCATCATGTGTTGCAGCTAGATTAGCTTGCATACGACGTTTATACTCCTCAAAACGATCTAAAGAACACATCAACATTGTTCTAGCATACTGGTTGTTATCCATGATGCAAAGCTTTGAAAATCAGTAACTTGAAAAAGTTTTCAAAGTATTTTCACAAGCACAAACTTCAGAAATAAGCATTGCTCCGATACCAATTGTTGGTCCCTTGAAAAGGCTTCTGTTAAGTTTAGAGGGGGGGTGAATAAACTTAACACTTAAAACATTTGGAGTTAACAAACTCAGCAACTTCAGCAGCCTGCTGATACTTCAGTAGTCTGCTGACACTCAGTAGTCTGCTGACTGTTGAGTTTACTGAATTTGTGCAGCGGAAATATATCAAAAATTAAGCCTTATTACTTGTTGTTAATTATGATACCAAGTATTAGATACTCAGTAGTGTATGTGTGTGATTCAGTTGCTAGATTCATTAGATTGATGTGTTAGATAAACTAAGTGCAGAATATAAGTGCAGAAAGTAAGTAGGCAGATTTTATAGTGGTTCCAGGTGGTGTAATCCTGTCAGTCCACTCTTCTCCTGTGATGTTGGAGGTAATTCACTAGAGATCTTTGATGTAGCTGTTACAAAAATCCCTAAGTTGCTTGTCCTTCACCAATAACTATGGCCTCACAAACTGAACACTTGGAACAGGTAGGATTGCTGCTCCAAAGTCTTCCGCTGGTCCTTGAAGGGTAGGATTGCCTCTTCACCAGCTCCACCACAAACAACAATCTTTCACACCCAAGGATGCTTCACTGTCTTCAGTAGATTTCTTGTAAAAGAAAGATTGAATCAAGTAAGTGATTCAGCTTTCAGCAGCTTGATCAGGATGATATGATCAGCAGCTTGATGTCTTCAAGTGTGTAAACTTGATGGAGCTTGAATGCAGATTACACTTGAAGTATTTTTCTGGATCGGTAGATTAAAGCTCAGTAGGGTCAGCAGGGTGTTTTTCTTGATTTAATTCTGATTGCTCAAAGTAGATTCTTAATTTTCATCACTTGTATCTGAATTAGGAGTCCTCTATTTATAGTTAGGAATCCTTGTGACTTATGTTTGAAATTCAAACATAGCCGTTTCAGATTTGTCTCCATCTTGACTTGCTTTCTGTCACTCTTCATAGTACTGACACAGTCAGAATGCTTTTTGGCAGTCTACAGCCTGTCCACCCTTTGACTTGTATCCATTGGATAAAGGTCTGAATCATCCTTACGTCCATTTGATCTTAACCATTGATTTGTTTGATAAAATCAGAGGTTGTTAGCTGTCCCTTTCTTTGTAATCTTCCAATGTAGCCTTTGAATAATCGAAATATTTGTCCAGCAGGTTCCTGAGAACATAACCCTGCTAATATACACATCAGTAAGCTTATCCTTATTGTGCTATGTTTAAAAACACTTCAGCTTATTGTCCTTTATCTAACTTTTATTTATGAAGTTAGATTACACCTTTTTGCATATAACTAAGTTCCAATCACCACTTAACTTGTGGAACTTAGACCTTGAACACAAGGTATATGTAATCAGTTTAGGTCATCACAGACTTCCCTAAATTCTGATTCCATATCCTTGACTTTAATTACTAAGTTTGATCCCTTAGCCTTCAATAACTGAGTTTGAGCCCTCAGCCTTCAGTCTTCAGCAGGTTCCTTATCAGTCTACTGACACAGCTACCTTACTGATCGAGACTAGTCTGCTGATGCAAGTCAGCTGACCTTTTACAGTGCTTGTTTGATCAAACCTGTACAAGATCAAACTCTAATAAACCTATACATTTAATCTAGACATCTTTTTGCCTTTGCTCTATAACAGCTAGTCTGGCACTCATCACTAAAACTTAAAAGTAAGTCCAACAATTTGAATTTGTTAATCTGTTAACTTCGGTTGCAATCCGTTACAACAACCTTATTACATTTGAAACAAAAGGTTCTGTGATTTAATTATTACACTTTAACATAAACTTTATTGCGTTTTTGCTTCAAAAGAGTAAAGTGTGAAAATCTATATATAGTATATAGACGAAGGTAAAGAAAATTGATTGACCCAATTAGTCCAATTGACCAACTCTATGACTTGCTTTATTTGTCAACAAAAAAAAAAAAATTGTTATTCAAATCTACCATTAAATACTGGATTAAGGTCAAAATTATTATTCAAATTCAAAATTCAATACTGGATTCCAAAATACTGTATTAAAACATTCAAAGTCAAAATTCATTTTTATCTTTCAAAATTCCTAACTACTATTTAAATTCAAAATATATAATTATTATTCAAATTCAAATTTCATAATCCGAAATTCAAAATTCAAATTCTTCTTTCTTAGTAATCTCATGTGATATATTTTTAGTTCAATTTGGTAAAATAAGCATTTCCGACTCAATCTTCTTTCATAAATCCCGGCTAATTTGTTGTTTTTAAAGCTTTGCTATTTTTAATTGAATTTATATTAATTTATGATGTGCTTGATTTTCACGCTCAAATGAAATTTTCAGCTCAAGTAATTGGAATATTGATCGGGTTTTCTCGATATGAATATTTTGGTAATTATTTTGCAAATGAAGTGCTTCATTTGCAGGCTCAAATGAATTTTTTGTTGGATCATTAATCCAACGTTGGGCTTATATGTGAAATAATAATTTATTATGGACTGTCAATAAAGATTAGCCCGATGTAAAAGTGATCTAATTCGGTTCACGGTTATTGGGCTGTGATGTATCATTAGGGTGTGGGCCTTTTATGTGTAGAAACTAAGTGGTAATTCTATTTCGTTGATGGGTAGAAATGGAAATACATAAAATATAATAAACTATATAAATGGGTCATGGTCCCTAGGTCACACACTATTCTCAACTCTTATGTCTCCCATCACCAGAGAGATTACAGAGGACATCAAAGAGGTTCCCTGAACAGCTTCAGAAAGTGTGTAGATCTAGAAGACCGGATCTTACGGCAGATCGGCAGCACTACGGATTCAGGTACGCTTGCGCTTTATCTTTCTATAGATTCTTGATAGTTTAGCATAAACGTTCCTGGATCAAAGTGATTCATCACATACGGTTAGATCCAACAAGTGGTAGTAGAGCAAATTATGTTGAATTATCGAGAATCGTTGTCGTTTGATTTATGTTATGATTGTTGCTGCCTTTTGGATTCAATTATGGTGTCGCCGTGATGTTAAATTGAATGTTCATATGTATATAAATCTGTTTTGAGCGATTCTGTTTGATTGGTAAGAAGCCATGGCTTCACGTGATTCCTTTCTAGCGGCGACTTCAGGTTATTAAATAATAAAGAGGCATTCTATGTAATATTTTTGGTTTGCATCTTTCTGGTAAATCATTCTTCTGGTTTTGCTAAGTATCTTTTTGGCCGAATAAGAAGTAGATGATGTATTGGCTGCTCCCTTTAGGTTTTTAGGTAATAGGACAATATCGGCGACAGATGATGTAATATCCCGATTTTCGATAAAAGGGCATTTCGGTCTTTTGATAAATCGGAATATTATGTTCTTTTATTTTTTTAAAGGTTTTATAAAAGAAAAGGGATAATTAAGGAATTATATGGTATTTAGGAAAAATTGGGATTTATTAAAAGGAAATAAATCCTAAATTAACCTAATCACTTTTTGAGAAAAAAAAAGAGAGAGGAGGCCGCATCTTTTGAAGAAGGGCGCAAGTTTAGAAAAAAAAAAGAGGAAGAACTTTCAATCCCCAGGCTTAATCCGTTGATCTTTTGGACAGACATCTCAAGGGAAAAAGAATCACCGCGACAAGAGGATCGTTTGGATATCAACCATCCTTAGAACCGTTAACGTAAGTTCTCATCACCGTTCTTGTTAGGGTTCGTTTTCCTGTTTAGCATCGTTAAGCCTGCGTTTCTGCGTTATCTGCATCGTAGTGATCAATTTGGTGTTGATCGTTTTAGGTTCGAGGTTAAAGGTTTATCTTTTTCAAAGTTGTGGTTGCTTGGATCGTAGTAGCTCGCAAGAATCGAGGTAACGTGGTCTTCTATCGTATGATTTAGTTCTCATAATGTTGTAGGGCAATGTGTATGTTTTTCTGCTATTTTTAAGTTGTTTTGGTCGAACTTTGGGATGCATATGGTTGGAAAACGCAGCAAACAGGTTGCAGAAATTCTGGGAAATTCCCAGGTGGACGGGCGTCCAGGGATTCGGACGGGCGTCCGGTTCCTCTGCAAAGTGGACGAGCGTCCAGTTCCCTTGGACGAGCGTTCAGGGTGAAATTTTGATACAGGATGTGATGGTTTGAAGGTGGACGGGCGTTTGGTTTTTGGACGGACGTTCAGCCTCTATGGACGAGCGTCCATGTTCAGACGGGCGTCTGCATAGGAGTGGACGAGCGTTTGGGCCTGGTGGTTCTAGTTTTTCATTGTTTTTTTGTCATGTCAGCTTGAGTTCAGGCTTTATTGTACTGTTCTAATGCATAACCTTACGTGACAAAGATCTGAACTAGCTTCTGGTGCGTTTAGTTCCGGCACCACATGGATTCCCTAAAAGATGAAGTGTGGGACCACTGGAAGCTTCGGATTTGCCTTGTGCTTCGATAAGCTAGGGTTTATCGATGTCTATGTAATTGCTAGGGCTTGTCCGTGTCTAGAGGTCTAAGTACGAGGGTAGGAAGTGTGAGGGAGCTTACCTGAAAACACTTAGGTGGCTAGTTAAACATCTAATCAAACGTATGTGCTAGATTAAAATCTTAAACATCATGCAATGCTTGGTAAGGCATAGTACAATATCGCGATGTGAGGGAGCTTACCTGAAAACACTTAGGTGGCTAGTTAAGCATCTAATCAAACGTATGTGCTAGATTAAAATCTTAAACATCATGCAATGCTTGGTAAGGCATAGTACAATATCGCGATGTGTCCTCTGACCAGACAAAGTAGACTGTACCCACGCCGGTCAATCGATTGGCCAGATAAAGCGTTTGGTGCACTCTGCCGGTCATCACACTATCGGGACTCAGATATTCCCGGGGCTACTAGAGCGAGTCTCTAAGTAGGTTGCACCCAGTTGTCCTAGTACATCCTATTACTAGGCGTAGTGCCCTTGTTATTCATGATGTAACAAACTTGAGCTAAGATAGATACCCTTGGAACCTCATGTTATGCAATGAACATAATGTGATAGATAGTTAGGGCTAATAACGGAAAATGAATTAATAAAAGACGGTATTGCTTTTATTTCTTTATGAGGGCATAGTTATACGATCTTCTACACGTTACTGAGTACTTTTGTACTTACCCCGTTACGTTATCTTTGTCTTTCCCTTTCCCCAAAGAAGATGAACAGGTGGTTACCGCTGATGAGTTCTTTGATGACGAGGACATTTGAGTTGGAGTTTGAAGGCTTAGATCGTTTAGATGTTTTCTTTTCACAAACAGTTGTTTCCAGCTTTGAACAATGTTGTTCTTTCTTTTGGTTTAGTTACCTTTGAGATCTTTTGGATTGAATCCTGGATGTTTAGATCTTTTATTGGATTTAGTTTTTCTTCAAAGCATTGATTACCGTATGTTTCGATCGTTTGGTTTCCCGAGTTGTTGAGTTGTTTTATCTTCCGCGTCGTTTGATTTTTGATGGATGACGTAAGGCTTGCATGTATTATTGAGTTTTTATTTGATAATATATGTGCCGAGCGCTCTTTCCGGATAAGGACTCGGTGTCCAGAAACGGGGCGTTACAGTTGGTATCAGAGAGAAAGGTTTTCCTTGCTGTGTAGGACTTGATTTTTCTTTAAGATAAGGTTAGAGCTTTAGTAACCCCTCTCTTTCTTGGCTACAGGATGGTGCTTACTAGAGGAGGAGCTAGTTCGTATAACGCCGAGGCAGATAATATCCAGCCAAGTACATCACCGTGGGGAGCACCGGTTTTGTTTGTAAAGAAGAAAGATGGGAGTATGCGCTTGTGCATCGATTACAGAGAGTTGAATAAACTGACAATTAAGAATAAGTATCCTTTACCAAGGATTGACGATCTGTTCAGCCAGTTGCAAGGTAAGAAGGTGTTCTCTAAGATTGATCTTAGGTCCGGTTACCATCAGTTGAAAATCAAGGTGTCAGATATACCTAAGACAGCCTTCAGTACGAGGTATGGACATTATGAGTTTTTGGTCATGCCGTTTGGACTCACTAATGCTCCATCAAAGTTCATGGACCTAATGCAAAGAGTTTTCATGCCTTATCTCGACAAGTTTGTGATAGTCTTCATAGACGATATTTTGGTATACTCTAAAGACGAGAAAGAGCATGAAGAACATCTAAGGGTAGTACTACAAACCTTAAAAGAGAACAAGCTGTATGCCAAGTTTTCCAAGTGCGAGTTTTGGTTGGATCAAGTCAGTTTTCTTGGACATATAGTTTCTGGAGAAGGTATTAAAGTGGATCCAGCAAAGATAGAAGCTGTCTCTAAGTGGCCTAGACCGACATCAGTAACAGAGATAAGAAGTTTCTTGGGTCTGGCAGGGTATTACCGGAAGTTTGTAAAGGATTTCTCGAAGATAGCTACACATCTTACGAGACTTACTCAGAAGAACGTCAAGTATGAGTGGACTGATGAATGTGAGGAAGCCTTTCAGACTTTGAAAGAAAAGTTGACCACAGCTCCTGTGTTGGCGTTACCGGAGGTTTTTGATAATTATGATGTTTATACAGATGCATCGGGTCAAGGTTTGGGTTGTGTTTTGATGCAGTCAGGAAAGGTGATTGCTTATGCATCTAGGCAGCTAAAGGTGCATGAGAAGAATTACCCTACACACGACTTGGAGTTGGCAGCAGTGGTGTTTGCTGAAGCTTTGGAGACACTATTTGTATGGTGTCAAGACAAGGATCTTCACGGATCATAAGAGCCTTAAGTTCTTCTTTACTCAGGAGAATCTGAACATGAGACAAAGAAGATGGTTAGAGTTTGTGAAAGACTACGACTTGGACATTCAATACCACCCCGGTAAGGCGAATGTCGTAGCTGATGCACTTAGCCGGAGAGCGGTTAATGCTATCACCACCTTACAAGAAGTTGTGGATCAGTTGGATAGAATGCAGATTGAAGTGGTTGAGCAGAAGGATGAAGACCAGTTTATGGCGCCATTGATGGCGAGGTCAGATCTGCTAGATGAGATACGGTTTAAACAAGATAAGGACCCAGTGATGGTTAATTTGAAGCGTGTGGCCCGAGAAAAACCTACAGTGGGTTATCAGTTGGACAAGAGTGGTTATCTTTGGTATGGAGACCGTTTGTGTGTACCAGATGTGGATGGTCTAAGAGAGAAGGTTATGGATGAGGCTCACAAGATTGCTTTTGCGGTTCACCCCGGAGCCACTAAGATATATAGAGATCTCAAGGAAAGATACTGGTGGCCTGGTATGAAGTTAGGGATCGCAGAGTTCGTGGCGAGATGCGATACATGTCAGAGGGTGAAAGCAGAACATAAAAGGCCAGGAGGTTTGCTGAAAACTTTGGAGTTACCGGAATGGAAATGGGAGAATATCACGATGGATTTCATCAACGGTTTGCCTAAGACGAAGGGCGGTCATGACATGATTTGGGTGATTGTGGATAGACTTACCAAATCAGCCCATTTCTTGCCGTGTAAGGTAGACATGCCTATAAAGAAGTTCGCTACTATGTACATCGACAATATAGTGAAGCTTCATGGTGTGCCTTTATCTATTGTATCCGACAGGGATAGTAGATTCATCAGTCGCTTTTGGAAAGGTCTGCAGAAAGCTTTTGGAACGAAGACTGATTTGAGTACAGCGTTTCATCCTCAGACGGATGGGCAGTCCGAGAGAACGATTCAGACTCTTGAGGATATGCTTAGAGCTTGTGTTTTGGATGCCGGAGGTTCATGGATAGATTACCTCAACTTGGCGGAGTTTGCTTACAATAATAGTTACCACGCAAGTTTGGGAATGCCACCTTTTGAGGCCTTGTATGGTAGGAAGTGTAGGACTCCACTTTATTGGGATGAAGTGGGAGAGAAACACATCACCGGGCCGGAGATGGTTCAGCAAGCCAAGGAGAAGATCGAGTTGATACGGAAGAATCTGAAAGCTGCACAAGATCTCCAAAAGAGTTGGGCCGATGTTAGAAGGAGACCGCTAGAGTTCGAAGTTGGGGACAGAGTTTACCTTCGAGCGTCTCCAATGAAGGGTGTCAAGAGGTTTGGTCAGAAAGGAAAGCTAAGTCCAAGATACGTAGGACCTTTTGATATCATCGAAAGAGTTGGGAAGTTGGCTTATAGACTACGGTTGCCAGAATCGACGTCTAGAGTCCACAATGTCTTCCACGTATCAATGCTTAAAAAGTGTTTATCAAAAGTGGATGTGGAATCTGAGATTGATCCGGAAGTGTTACAAGACAACCTATCATACGTGGAAAAGCCGATCAAGATTCTGGATAGAAAGGAAAGGATGATCAAGAGGCGAATGATTCCGTTAGTGTTAGTGCAATGGAGCAACCATGCACCGACGGAAGCCACTTGGGAAGTGGAAGCGGACATGATAGACGAGTTCCCAGAGTTTTCTCATCTGCCAGGTACGTTCTAGTTTCGAGGGCGAAACTCCTCTTAAGGGGGGAGGAATGTAATATCCCGATTTTCGATAAAAGGGCATTTCGGTCTTTTGATAAATCGGAATATTGTGTTCTTTTATTTTTTTTAAGGTTTTATAAAAGAAAAGGGATAATTAAGGAATTATATGGTATTTAGGAAAAATTGGGATTTATTAAAAGGAAATAAATCCTAAATTAACCTAATCACTTTTTGAGAAAAAAAAAGAGAGAGGAGGCCGCATCTTTTGAAGAAGGGCTCAAGTTTAGAAAAAAAAAGAGAGGAAGAACTTTCAATCCCCAGGCTTAATCCGTTGATCTTTTGGACAGACATCTCAAGGGAAAAAGAATCACCGCGACAAGAGGATCGTTTGGATATCAACCATCCTTAGAACCGTTAACGTAAGTTCTCATCACCGTTCTTGTTAGGGTTCGTTTTCCTGTTTAGCATCGTTAAGCCTGCGTTTCTACGTTATCTGCATCGTAGTGATCAATTTGGTGTTGATCGTTTTAGGTTCGAGGTTAAAGGTTTATCTTTTTCAAAGTTGTGGTTGCTTGGATCGTAGTAGCTCGCAAGAATCGAGGTAACGTGGTCTTCTATCGTATGATTTAGTTCTCATAACGTTGTAGGGCAATGTATATGTTTTTCTGCTGTTTTTAAGTTGTTTTGGTCGAACTTTGGGATGCATATGGTTGGAAAACGCAGCAAACAGGTTGCAGAAATTCTGGGAAATTCCCAGGTGGACGGGCGTCCAGGTATTCGGACGGGCGTCCGGTTCCTCTGCAAAGTGGACGAGCGTCCAGTTCCCTTGGACGTGCGTTCAGGGTGAAATTTTGATACAGGATGTGATGGTTTGAAGGTGGACGGGCGTTTGGTTTTTGGACGGGCGTTCAGCCTCTATGGACGAGCGTCCATGTTCAGACGGGCGTCTGCATAGGAGTGGACGAGCGTTTGGGCCTGGTGGTTCTAGTTTTTCATTGTTTTTTTGTCATGTCAGCTTGAGTTCAGGCTTTATTGTACTGTTCTAATGCATAACCTTACGTGACAAAGCTCTGAACTAGCTTCTGGTGCGTTTAGTTCCGGCACCACATGGATTCCCTAAAAGATGAAGTGTGGGACCACTGGAAGCTTCGGATTTGCCTTGTGCTTCGATAAGCTAGGGTTTATCGATGTCTGTGTAATTGCTAGGGCTTGTCCGTGTCTAGAGGTCTAAGTACGAGGGTAGGAAGTGTGAGGGAGCTTACCTGAAAACACTTAGGTGGCTAGTTAAACATCTAATCAAACGTATGTGCTAGATTAAAATCTTAAACATCATGCAATGCTTGGTAAGGCATAGTACAATATCGCGATTTGTCCTCTGACCAGACAAAGTAGACTGTACCCACGCCGGTCAATCGATTGGCCAGACAAAGCGTTTGGTGCACTCTGCCGGTCATCACACCATCGGGACTCAGATATTCCCGGGGCTACTAGAGCAAGTCTCTAAGTAGGTTGCACCCAGTTGTCCTAGTACATCCTATTACTAGGCGTAGTGCCCTTGTTATTCATGATGTAACAAACTTGAGCTAAGATAGATACCCTTGGAACCTCATGTTATGCAATGAACATAATGTGATAGATAGTTAGGGCTAATAACGGAAAATGAATTAATAAAATACGGTATTGCTTTTATTTCTTTATGAGGGCATAGTTATACGATCTTCTACACGTTACTGAGTACTTTTGTACTTACCCCGTTACGTTATCTTTGTCTTTCCCTTTCCCCAAAGAAGATGAACAGGTGGTTACCGCTGATGAGTTCTCTGATGACGAGGACGTTTGAGTTGGAGTTTGAAGGTTTAGATCATTTAGATGTTTTCTTTTCATAAACAGTTGTTTCCAGCTTTGAACAATGTTGTTCTTTCTTTTGGTTTAGTTACCTTTGAGATCTTTTGGATTGAATTCTGGATGTTTAGATCTTTTATTGGATTTAGTTTTTCTTCACAGCATTGATTACCGTATGTTTCGATCGTTTGGTTTCCCGAGTTGTTGAGTTGTTTTATCTTCCGCGTCGTTTGATTTTTTGATGTATGACGTAAGGCTTGCATGTATTATTGAGTTTTTATTTGATAATATATGTGCTGAGCGCTCTTTCCGGATAAGGACTCGGTGTCCGGAAACGGGGCATTACAGATGATTGGCTAATATCATGGAGTATATTGTATTAGGGCTCTTATGTTTGGTTTTCAATTCCTTTTTAAGGCTTGCTAAGTTAATTATTAAAAAAAATAAAAAAAAAAGGAAGAAGTTAGCTGGGTCGTGATAGCGATGGTTCAGGTAATACATAATTTTGTTATGGAATATTGTTCAGTTGGATCTTTTATTTAATAATTGATCATATGAGGCAATACGGTAAAATCTGAAGAAATAAGCAAACCAATTTGGATAGACCTTTTTTTTGTAAGGGTCATTACGGTAAAATCAAACACTGATACATTGCGGTATTTGTATTTTTTACGTCTCTAGTGGATTTGTTGAAGCGATATGTCGCCAAAGTGACCTCTACGTGGAAACTGATTTACGGTGGGATGTAAAAAGGTTGTGTGTTTATAATTCATGCGGATAGTATTCGGCCCAAAGGAAGGATATTATTTCACAGAATTGTAAATACACCTGTGGTGATAAATATGTGATAATTATTTGGTTTCTATGTGGGTAATAGATACGGTCCAAAGATTGGTCTATTATTGACAGGATTTATTGTCAGTGTTTGATCACAACGCCAAGATGTCAATTACGAGTTAGTATTATCATCCAAAGATGAGATATTAATGTCGTGCCGGCATTTTGTGATGGGAAAATATATCATTAATTTGTTTGATTTTGGATATTCTTCGGATCTTATATATGTGAGCCTAAGGTCATTAAATTGTTTTCTGTATACAATTATAATTTCTGCTTTAAAATATATCTGCCCATTTCAGTATTATATTCCGCCACTAATGGTCATCATTTCAAGAGTTAGAAAGAACAAGTTTGTTCTTGTCCTTAACATTATGGATCTGGACTAGAAATTTAAACGTCCCAGTCAGGAAAGTCTAGACAAACATATTTGTACCTTGAGAAATGTGAGTGATCAAACAGGTTGAGTCTTTGATCGTTAGGAAAGCCAATCCAAATACTCTTAGAAGTGACATAAATGCTATGATGACCAATAAGGAAAATTTTTGTGTGTTTAATAGAGTTGCACAATACCATGAAGAGAAAGGCGAGGCAACTTGTCATGTCTTAGCCAATCTCTATAAGGTACAAGGACTAATGCAACATAAGGGCACAATCTAAAATTAGCTCATTTGATTTCCAAACATCGGATATTTGATTTGGATATCTGTGATGGACTACTGGTGCAATTTTACATTCTTTATCTTTAAGCACAATATGGTAAATTAAATGTCTGATATAACTGACATACGGAATGGTGGGAGTTGAAGAAATCGATTTCCCATTGAGTGGAAGAAGTCGAATGATTTAAATTTGGGCAACCAGAAAATGCTAAATATGTTCACCATTAAATGTAAGGGCACAATAAAATTTAAGGAAGCTGCTGGTATTCAACAATAGGGGCAAAAGTGACAACATAAGGATATTGGTTGTTTCTTATGCCAATAGGTAGGAACACAATGAAAGATTGCTTGATGTGTCATGCTTCCTAAGCAAATAGAGTTAGGTTTTTCCTTTATTGGTTTGTTTAGGAGTTCATTTGACTTTTATGCTTCAACACACTTGGTGGATAGATTACGGTGTTTCTATTTACTTAAGTGTGTTTATGCGGATGTTGTTAGCATTACAGATCACTAATTGAAGTTGAAAGATATATCTTTGTGGGTGATGGTGATGCAGTAAAGTTTAAGGCTATTCAGAAACAAGATTGTTACCGAAGATTGAACATTTTCTAGACTTGGAAAACAATTATCAGGCCGTCTTTATGGCGGAATTCGGCTTTTCATTTCTTGATTGGACAAATTGGGACATTCTTGTTCAATTAAGGATGATACCTTTACTCTTTCTAGGATTCAGACCAAATATGTTCTAATCATTTGGCTTTCAGTGATAATCTTGAATTGGTAGATACCATTGTATCTTTAATAACACGCTGCATTTAGTTTTCATGGCACAAATCAAAGTTAACTAATGATGGTTCCTATATGGTTTAGCATTAGTTTTTTTGGAAAATTTCTCGAAGGAGAATGTAAAGGCTTGTGTCAAATGGAACATTTGGTCCCCTTGATATGTCAGATGATCTTGTCTGAGTAGGTTGTATTAAGAGGTAACAAACCAACATTAAG
Organism: Gentiana dahurica var. dahurica; assembly: GCA_024500145.1. Lineage (NCBI taxonomy): Eukaryota > Viridiplantae > Streptophyta > Magnoliopsida > Gentianales > Gentianaceae > Gentiana > Gentiana dahurica. The sequence continues at coordinate 50,622,334 of CM044905.1, forward strand.
GAGATTAGGTATGTGATTGCTCTAAGTACGTCTTAGAATTGATGCGTATGGTACTTGTTGTTTATTCCCTACGGAATTTTGCAGTGGCAGCAATAAAGCATCCCCTTCACAGACGATTATTTGCTTTAATTACCTATATGGCAGTCACTATGGAAATTAAAATTAGCAGCTTCATACTAAATAAATTCCACCACAACAGTAACCAAAACCCAATATGAAATATGGACTAGGAAAACCTAGTATTCGGTGTAATCATATTGGAGGTTGTCCAACTAAGGTTAGGCCTTATAAACCAAATGAATGAAAATTGGACTTAAGAATGGTCAAATGTTATGTGTGGTTTTTTTAAGAGATCCATGGGTTTTAAGTTCTATGGTCCTACTTCCAGTGTTTTGTTTTTATTAGTCGACAAGATCTGCATGGTTCCTTGTGGATATTGAGTTTGAGGGGAAGATAAGGTGTGAAATACTGTCTTTAAAGAAGAGCCTACCATGACTCTTCATACAGTGGCAATTGGTAACAATTTGTTTTTCCCAAATCGGATGTATACTATTGCTAGATATGGGTTATGACAATATTCTTGAACTTCCAATTAGGCAACCTCAACATCCTCAAGGACCTATATAGGAGCAACATGAGCATATGGGGTACCGCATGAGAAATCAGTGGCACCTTAACTTAGAAACTCCACTAGAGAGATGTGGTCAACAATTCAGTATGATTATATTTTTTACCTATGTAAGCATAAGGATCCTGGCATTATGGAGGACGATCCGGTTACCGCCCCTAAGCCATGGAAAGCTCCAACTCTCATAAGTGGATTGAGGTTATGTAATATGAGATGAAGTCCATTAAGGTCAATGGCATTTAGGATCTTCTACCAATACCAGAAGGATCGAAGCCCATTGGTTGTAAATGGACATTTTAGACCAAGAGGGATTCAGATGGTAATGTGGAAAGATATAAGGTTTGTCTTGCCATCAAGGACTTCACTCAAAATGAGCATATATTATAAAAGGATTTCTCAATGGTTTATTTGAAAGGCTCTTTCAGGATAATTATGGCTCTACTTGCTCATATGGATTATGAGTTACATTAGATGGATGTAAAGACAATGGTTATCAGTGGTGACATTGATGAAACATTAATTTGGTGCTGCAGAAGGCTTTGCATTTGGTGACACAAAGAATATGGTTTGCAAATTAAAGAAATCCATCTTTGGACTCAAACGGTTTTCCTGTCGATAGTATGTTAGATTCATCAAATCATTGTCTCGTTTAGTTCAGAGTCAAATTCGGTTGATGAATGTATGTACCCTAAGTTTAGTGGAAGTAGGTTCATACTCTTGGTTTGACATGTCGATGATAACTAGTTTCGATATAGATTTTGGGCGTGAAACTAAATCATTTATCTCGTTAGGTTTTGAGTTGAAAGATTTAGGAGACGCTATTTTTAGTTTTTCAGGATCCATGTATATCAGGGTTATTCCAGAGGTATTATTGGACCATTACAAATAGACTATATCGATAAAGTATTCTTAAGAGATTCGACATGCTGGATTGTAAACCATATGGTACCCCTGTGTCTAAGTGAGACAAGTTTAGTCTCAAACTGTGCCTTTTCAAATGCTATAAAGTATGAGGAAATGCAGAAGATTCCCTCTGATTCATTTATTGGGAGTCTAATGTGTTCTCAGGTTTGTACGTGTCTGGTCATTGCATGCATTTCAGTCAGGTTGAGCAGATTCTTAAAAGATCCTGGAAAGGGTCATTTGGTTGCAACCTATAAGGTTATAAACTACTTATAGAAAACAAAATATAGGATGCTCACATATCTGGAGTAAAATAAAAAAACTAGAGATCGTTCGGTATACTGACTCAGATTTTGCTGGATGTAAAGATACATTTAAATCCACATAAGGTTGTGTCTTCATTTTGTCAAAAGAAGTTGTTTTTCTGAAAAGTGCTAAGCAGACACTTATGACTTATTTGACTTTGGAGACAAAATTCGGGGCTTTTAAAGCCACTAGTGATGGTATATGGATGCGGAAAATTTATTTCGGCCACTAGTGATGGGGCTTTTTTGTCATATAAGGACCATTAAGGATTCTTGTCATAATAGTTCCGCGGTGTTTTATCCCAAAAACGATTAGAATTCATCAATGTCTGAGAACATTGATATACGATTCCTAGTTGTTAAGCACAGAGTTCAAAGTGGACGGGTGTCTATTGAACATGTCATGACAAACTCCATTATTATGGATCCACTCACTATGGGACAGCCACCCAAGATGTTCTTGAGCATTTTGCTCATATGGGTGTCATGTCAGTTAAGGATGCTTAGGTTTAGTGGGACTTTATAATTGAAAATTTTTGTTTCTATATAGACACATTTTTCAGTTGTTTCGGTTTAAGGTTAAAGTTACAGTTACGGTTATTTCTGCAGAAATTAAAGTTTTTGGTTATTTAACACTTTGATCTCGATATATGGTTCGATCTCGCTAAAATTTAAGGTGGACCGGTTGGAAATGTACATGTTAAGACATGTTATTTTCCATGCTACGCATCCACATCATGATCCATGTCATTCAATTTTATTAGCATATGTGATCATTGATGGGTCCCGTTACGATAGATGTGACGAAGGCCGCTTTGGTCCAATGTTGATGGGATTGATGGACGGGATTGTTCTTGATACAATTTATGACGACAGCAAAGTTGAGCGCTCATTCGGTTATCTTGTGATAAATAATTATAAGGTTACACATATAGCCCAAGTGGGAGATTGTTGGATCATTAATCCAACGTTGGGCTTATATGTGAAATAATTATTTATTATGGACTGTCAGTAAAGATTAGCCCGATGTAAAAGTGATCTAATTCGGTTCACGGTTATTGGGCCCGATGCAAGTAATTAACTGGAATAATGATCATTTTTTCTCGACTTGGATTAAAATCATCAATGTGTGCCAAATTTTTATTTGTTGAGATTTGTTTGTGATCAATTTTTGTTTTACCTTTCCTTTCTGTTTTATGTTGCAGATAGTATACAGATACATCTGTGTACGTTGATACAACTTCTTATTTTGGTTTTTAGGTAGTCGTGCTTCATAGTGATTAAAATAAACGATAAATGGACAAGCTTCCTTGGTATGGAGCCTGTATTAAAGCAACACTTGATTCGGGTCATCACAATTAAGACTCCATAAAACAAAATTTTCCCTTTTAATAGATTTTTCTTGGTTTTTTGTTTCAATAAACAATGATGGCAATCTTGGTGACAAAACATGAAAGCTTTTTTGGGAATATCGAAGGGGGGAGGGGGGATTCGGAGGGCGAGCATTACATAGTTTTATTGTGCCAAATTTGTAAGGTCATATTTTCATCTATCTTCATTTGTTGTCTTTTGTAAGATCCCACATCGGTAAAGTAGAGTCCTGCTCACACCTATATAAGTGTGAGATATAAAGGTCATGTCAACTCGTGTTAGTCCTTTTAGACCAAACGAGGACGTCGGTCTAAGAAGTTGGCCGGACCATTTATGACTCAATTAGTGCTACCAGGCCGGGGTCTGAGGGCATTACTGAATGGTATCAGAGCCGACTATCATACAGAACTAAGTGCCACATCGTGAGAGGCGGTGGGGGCCACCTTTAGAATCCTATGGTAGGGACGAACTGGGACATGTCCACTGGGACAAGTCTTGGCCGTCCTGGCAAGGACACCAGTCCCTTATAAGGGGGGAGACTGTAAAATCACACATCGGTAAAGTAGAGTCCTGCTCAATCCCATATAAGTGTGAGACATAAATGTCTTGTCAACTCGGGTTAGCCCATTTAGACCATGCGAGGACGACGGTCTAAGCAGTTGATCGGACCATTTATGACTCAATTTGTGCTACCAGGCCCGGGGTCTAGGGGCGTTACATCTTTTGGATTATTTTATAAGTGAAATAATTTCACATTTCTTCCCATCATGCTTCCAATATTTCCTGTCAATGAGGATACATGATTTGTTGACGATTTTGTCGATCTCATGGTAGGTATAACAAATTTAAGGACTTTTCTCTTAATTCTTCCCCATCCTCTGCAGTAATTCAAGGGACAATGTTTAGCGGGGATGGAGAGTGGAATGATAAGGTGTTGCGATCTTCGCCAGTTTCTTAATTTTGCTGCTCCGAATTTCCATACTCATTTTAGGCTCCACCGGTACTACTAAATTCGATACATTTAATGTGTTAGGAAGGAGATTCTTTATTGATGAAGATAATCTTGAAAACGTCATGGTTACTACAACAAAGGTATTTATTATTATTATTATTATTATTATTATTATTATTATTATTATTATTATTATTATTTGGTTATAATTTTGTCTGATGATTCTCTAAAAAGGTGAATTATATTTGTAATTTTTCTTATAAAAGGGAAAAAATGAATATGCAATATGTGCCTCATCCAATTTTGTCTAATGATGCTTAAAAAGTAAATTAAATTACTTTTAATTTTTTTTAAAAATCGACAAAATTTTAAATTTTTAATATATCCATTGACCATTGCAGTCATTTGATGGGGGTGAATATAACAATGTAAACATTAACAAGCAGCCATCTCTTAATCACTCTGATTCTGGGAAGAAACCGTATTTTTTGCCCTCTCTTAAGCACTCTGATTCTAGGAAGAAAAGGAATTTTTTTTCATTCTAATTTTTAATGCGATTTGGCTATTTATTCCTGTGATTTATTGTGGAGACATTTTAGGAAAGTAGTTACTATACTCATTTTTTCAACGTGTTTTTTTTCTTCTATTCTTTTTTTATGAGATTTGACTATTTATTTCTGGGATTTATTGTGTAGATATTTTAGGGAATGAGTTATTACAATTTCTTTTATCAACATGCTTTTTCCTATTCTTTTTTTATGAGATTCGACTATATATTTCTGGGTTTGGAGCGGGTCCAATGGGCAATTTCAATTTAAGTCAAAATTGATTTTATTTTCCTTCCTTAATATGTGTATTATTATTATTATTATTATTATTATTATTATTATTATTATTATTATTATTATTATTATTATTATTATCATTTTTATTATTTTAAATGAGCTGCAAGGAAAAGTAAAACCAATTTACATACCAAAGAAATACTTGATGACCATAAATATATTTTTGTTTTAACTCTTGACAGAATAGAATGCTATACAAATATGCACTTATTTTTGTATAGTAATTTCACTAAGTTTTTTAGTTTATATATTTTATGAACATGAAAGAGTACACAGGTATTTGGCAAATATGGTGGCTAAGATGCACTTGAAAATTGATCATCAAGGTCTAGGATTATTGGCAAATATTTTTTGCCCAGACGAAGGTTGTCCGATTGAGACAGTCTATTGAGGAATAATTATAAAGATTTTATTTTCTGCATATTTTTCGGGAAAAATATTGTTTTAGGGAATCATACGTGTCATAATATTCTTGCAAGTAATCAACCATGGCGAAACAAGTGTTGTAATTATTGGAGATTGTAGAGTGTTGCAAATGTCATTTGCAGATCTGTGCAGAGGATTTATGCTTTTGGATTTTGCAAGTGTAGTATACTAACTAGAAAATATGGCTGATTCTTAAAATTTGTTATTATTAATTTTATTTTTCCTGTAGCAATTCTGTTAATTTTGGTAGAATTCAATGTTTGACACCATTTAAAGGTTACATTTTTAACACTATATATAGTTTCCTTAGCTTCATTTGCAAGGACATTTTTCATGGGTATTTACTTTTTATTTATTGCCTACACATACAATTTCGGTAAGAATTTTGAGGGGATTGTAATAGGCAAGTTGAATTAGTTAAGTTAATGAAGATATTATTTTCGTTTCATTCTTAAGATAAATTGGTTATATTGTTGCTAGATAGTTATAATACAGATAAAATTTGAAATAAATTAAATGATGCATTACTTTTATTACCAATCTTATAATAAATAAAGTTCATACAACAAAGAATGCAAAAAGATATTATTTAATATATATTATTATCTGCTATTTATAGTCATTTAGTATATCTATTTTTATTTTTTTATGTTAGATAAAAAATTTAAATTTACGTGCAATGGTTCAAAATGTCATATAATTGCTGCAAAAAATAAAAGACTTATAATTAGGGTTACCATTAAGTTTTTTTCTTTTTATTTTAATTTTTGTCAATGGATCAAATAGACCCATCAATCGAAACAAATGAAGCAATAATTGTTTACCATTTTTGATAAATTGTTTCATTGCTACATCATTTTTCATTAGCATACATCCCCGTGCATTGCACGGGGTCCAAGCCCGTGAATAAATAATAACGTCTTGTTGATGAGAGTAAAATACCCTCAAAGAAAATGTGCAAAAAGAAAGTAACTAAATAACGTCTTGATGATGAATAGTTAACACAGTTAATAACAACAACAGCAACAACACCAGCAACAACAACAATAATAATAATAACCTTCAAAATAGAAACGTCAGAAATTCAGAAATTAAAAATGTATGTAGTCTTGCCGGTTAAGAAATTAAATTGTTCCTTTTCAAAAAAAGAAAAGGAAAAAAAAGGAAATTAAATTGTTATACCCCTTAGAAAAAGGGATTATAAAACACGGACAAAATTTGGGGAATAGTGTTGTGGTGTTATGAAATAATATCATTGATGGATTATCTATTATTCTGATTGGTTTAAGTAGATTTATGATTAATTCAGATTATTGTGTTCACTTTGTAATATCTACTATAAATACCCCTTTATTTCATTGGAATAATACACAAGCAATTTTCCCTTCTTCTATACTTGCATTTCCTCTTGTTCTTCCTTCATTATCTTCTTAGTTTTATAACACGTTATCAGCACGAGTCTCCAACCACGAGTCTCATTCAGCGTAAATTGACAAACACAATTTCACCGATTCACAAACTTCTTGTTCATCTTGTCATCACCAACCTCACTAATTCGCCGGCGATCAATGGTGCATCATCACGGAGGTGGATCTGTCCCACAATATGATATTCAGTACAGGATCTGAGGGTGAACCACAAAAGATAATCAATCATCAATATATGTGGCAGGCATATATAATAATCGAAGGGGAAGTATTCTTTTTGAATCTTTAAGATCTATATATTACTTAGAATATGAAACGTCATAAAGGATCCCCTTGTGCACACCGAGCCTCTGCTCAATTCATAGTTTCATTAGATCTCTATTCTATTTTTATGCAATATAATTTCTACACTTTTGTTCAACCTTTATTTGATCTTTTTGGAACAACAGGATGTATGCATATAAATCAAAATTTTTCGGGAAGCGATTTAACTAATTAATTTTGATGAGGAGCTGGTGCAGTTTAATACATGATTCTGATTGAAAAACAGAACTATGGAAATCGTGTAATTCTTTTGCTGACGAAGGTGAAAATAGACCTGGCCACGTGTCACTCTTATAACATCCCAAGATTGAGAGAGAAAGATAAGAGGGAATCTTTTAGGGCCAGGAGCCCCATACCAGTAAGACCCTACCCCAGGAGGGAGGTCTGTCCATCTCCTTCCTGACTACCGCACTGCAGGGCAGTTCGGCCTAGTCTGGAAGTAGGACGCGCAGCTCAGGTCGAGACGACCTGAGGAGCCCATCGAAGGCCGACTGGCTCTTTCCTTATATAATAATCCACGTATGTGCCTATATTATAGGAGAATCCCTGGATTACCGGAAGGAAATCCCATGATTCGAATATAATCATAATTATCTTTTGCCAGAGGTAAACACGTGATGATCCTTAGGGTTTAAGGATTCTACGACTTGTTTGACAAGAAAGGGGTGAGACGCCTCCCTATATAAACAACCCTAAGGAACTACGAATGACTTGATTCCAATCTAACCATTGGATACGTAGGCAACTTGGGAGAAACTAACTCTCAGGCTCAGTCTTAATCACACCAAATCACGGTCCCCATTGTTTCTGTTCTTGTTTGAATCGTCCTAGAGGTTATTTGGATCCGTAGGTGATATTCGACATCATCAATTGGCGCTAGAAGGAGGGCCTCTTTTGTTACGATTTGATCAAGAAACAGCGATGGCACCACCAAAAAATACTGGAAAAATGACCCAAACGGCGGCAGCTAGAGACGCCGGAGAAGTAGACCCAACTGCTACTACTACTAGCCAACCCCAAACCAACCCGGAGGAAACGCTGGAAGATCCAGCACAGCAGGCCTTGCTGGATGCATTACGTAATTTGGATGTTCCAGCTTTCAAAAGTGTGCTAGGTTTGGCCCTAAAAGGACGAGAAGAGGAAGCTCCACAACACGTGGACCCATAGGGTAACCTGGCAAATAAGAAGGATAGAGGAGAAACTCTCTCCTCCACCTCCCATACGCAGCATAGACAGGTTAAGGCTCAGGCCCAGGAGGCTGCCAGGGCGGAATTAGACGGGATCCTGGGAAAGAAAACGGACGATCTCTCTATCGAATCACCGTTCTCAGAGCAGATTTTGAACTACCCACGCCGAGAGAGATTTAAGATCCCAAAACTAGAAGCATATGACGGAACGAAATATCCACAGGACCACCTCTTTTAGTATCTAACACACATGAATTTAGACTGTGCACCCGAGGAGATGAAGTGGAAAGCCTTCCCGGCACTACTCACGGGCAGGGCTCGTGAGTGGTTCCGGAAATTACCACCTCGATCTATTGAGAATTTTGAAACCCTGGCAAGAAAATTTCTGCAAGCCTTTGTCACAGCTAAACCCTTCCAGAGGAATGTCACGTACCTCCTCACAATTCGTCAGAAAAAAGAAGAAACAGTGCTGCAGTACCTGAAAAGATTCAATGAGGAATCTAGGCAGTTCGGAAATGCCGATGAACACCTCCTGATAACCTCTTTCGTAGCAGGCCTACGAGAAGGTAGATTGTATGCAAAGCTCAATGGACAACTTCCTAAATCAATGGATGAGTGTATGGATCTGGCATATAACACTGTCAGGGTGAGGAGGCCAACCGTTTAAAGAGGGAGTCGGAAGCTCCTAAGAAATAGATGTCAGACGACAGATCTGATAGAAAGCGTAAACCGGTATGGGACCGAGTAGCTGCGCCCATAACTGACCGACTCGGGAAGAAAGGGGCCCTTCAAGAGAGGGACTTTATCCTTTTAAACCGATCACACGAGCAGGTCCTCGCCATAATGCAGAGAAAAGGCATTGCCCGTACTCCACCTCCTATGAAAGGTCCCCGGGAAAAAAGGGATCAGACCAAGTACTGTAAGTTTCATGAAGACATTGGTCACGACTCAAAGCAGTGCAGGGATTTACAGAGAGAGATCGACGCTGCTATTATGGAAGGGAAACTCGATGAGGTCCTAGATAGGTCCCGTCACCCAGAACCCCGGGGAAGACGAGAATACAAGAGAAGAGATTTCGGTCATGACCGAAAGGATGATTACAGACGAAGGAGGGATCCGTCCCCAGGACCGGAGGGGCATCCAGATAATCGCCCCATTAATACCATTAATACCATCTCAGGCGGTCCGAATACATCGTCCCGACCTGGGGAGCAGAGTGGTAATCGGGCACCGACCAGCACTGACTCAGGAAAGAGACAAAGGTTATCTGGGGAGGTCGTTTATGGTCCTCGTGATCCTCTTCCCCTCGTCAGCAATAATGAAGGCTTGGTCATCGAGGCGGTAATCAATAAACATACGGTGAAGTGTATTTGTGTAGACACCGGAAGTGCAGTCAATGTGTTGTACTACAATGTGTTTCAGTCCATGAAATTAAAGGATGTAGAGCTAGTACCCGTGTCATCCCCGCTATTCGGATTTGCAGGGCCACCAGTCCACCCCATGGGTATGATCAGCTTACCAACCACCTTTGGGAAAGCACCTCGGGACAGGATCCTTATGGTGAGTTATGTGGTGGACAGGGCCCCATCAGCCTACAATGTTATCATGGGGCATCCTGCCCTAATAGATCTGCGAGCGGTGATCTCTCCGGCACACGTCAGTTTGAAGTTCCCAACCTGGGAGGGGACAGCAGAAGTCAAAGGTGACGTCGAAACAGGCAGGAGCTGCTGCACGGCCACTGTAAATGGAAGAATGATGGTACAACAGGTATCTGTGGAAGAATTGCTCCCAGAGGACGAAGAAATTTGGTCATCAGATGATAAAATTGAGGTAGTAAATTTGGGAAAGGAACAAGAAAGTTTGTCAGTCAACATAGGATCATGGATCCCAGATCGGTTTAAAACAGAGCTCGTTGAGATCTTAAAGGATTTTAGAGACGTATTTGCATGGAAGACAGATCACATGCTAGGCTTGTCCCCCGAGCTAGCCCTGCACAGGTTGCACGTGGACCCAGCCCGGAAGCCGATTAGGGAAAAGAAAAGACAGTTTGCAAAAGAATGAATGGAGGCCATTCAAAGTGAAGTAGAGAAGTTACTATAGGCCGGGATCGTACGTGAAGTGTTTTACCCGACTTGGCTCGCCAACCCAGTCCTGGTAAAAAAGCCAGATGGTAGCTGGCGAATGTGTGTAGATTTTACCGACCTGAACAGGGCTTGCCCCAAGGATTGTTACCAGCTACCTAAGATTGACAGGTTAGTTGACTCAACGGTCGGATTTGAAATTTTTGCATTTCTTGATGCATACAAAGGATACCACCAAAATGCCATGGACCCGGACGATGCGGAAAAAACGGCATTCATTACAGAAGAAGGAACTTTCTGCTATGTTACTATGCCGTTTGGATTGAAGAACGCTGGCGGCACTTATCAAAGAGCGGTGAATAAAATATTCGAGAAGCAGATTGGGAAATGCATGGAAGTCTATGTAGATGATCTCGTGATCAAGAGCAGGTCTCTAGATCAGTATATGACCGACGTCCGGGAAGTATTTGGGGTACTCAGGCAGACCCAAATGAAACTTAACCCTAAAAAGTGTACATTTGGGGTCAGGTCAGGTAAATTCCTGGGTTACATGATTTCAAAAGAAGGAATTAAGGCTAACCCAGATAAAGTTGAAGCCTTAAGAATAATGCCACCACCCAGAAGCATCAAGGAGGTACAAAGGTTAACCGGCCGCATGGCCGCCCTGAGTAGGTTCCCCTCCAAGTCGGCACAGCGTGCTTTACCATTCTTTAAAATCCAGAGGAAAGCAAGTCCCTTCCAGTGGAATGAGGACAGTCAGAAGGCATTTGACGATTTGAAGGAGTACTTGGCCGAGCTGCCAACCCTGACGGCTCCTCAGGATGGAGAAACTCTGTTTCTATACTTGGCAGTAGTTGATGAGGCAATCAGTGCGGTCCTAGTCAGAGAAGAAGGACACATACAAACACCCGTGTTTTATGTAAGCCGGGCTTTACATGGACCAGAGCACAGGTACACGAACGCGGAAAAACTAGCTTTGGCTCTGGTACACGCCTCAAGAAAATTACGACCATACTTCCAAGCACATTCCATCACTGTGATCACAGACCAACCCTTGCGTCAGATCTTGGCACGACCTGACACCTCGGGCAGACTAGCCAGATGGGTGATCGAGCTGGCAGAATATGATCCGGACTACCAACCCCGAACTTCCGTCAAAGCCCAGGCTTTGGCCGACTTCTTGGCTGAAGGAATTCAGGTCGAGACCGATAAAGAACAGCTGACAGAGCCGGTCGATACCTAGACCCTTTTCGTGGATGGAGCATCGGGAAAAGAAGGAGCAGGAGCAGGCCTTTTGCTCCTCAGTCCGAAGGGGGAAGAATTCCCGTATGCACTGCGTTTCAACTTTGCGGCTACAAACAACGAGGCAGAATATGAGGCTTTAATTACTGGACTCCGATTAGCCAACAAGCTCGGGGCAGATAACCTGCTCGTGTTCAGTGACTCCCAGTTGGTGGTTAATCACATCAAGGGTGAATATGAGGCAAATGAGGAATCAATGAAGAAATAATTGGCAGCAGCACATGCTTTACTAAAAAACTTCAAGTCAGTCCATATAGAGCAGGTCTCTCGATCCAGCAACAAAAAAGCTGATGCCCTCTCCAAGTTGGCATCTAATTTCTTTTCACATAAAAAAGTTCTAGTGGAACAGCTGACCGAACGAAGTTATGTCCTGAGCGAAGTACAACCGATTAGCCAACAGGCCACCTGGATGGACCCCATAACCTCTTAATTAAAACACGGTATTCTACCAACTGACAAGGTTCAGTCCTGGAAAATCAAGCTACAAGCAAGCAGGTATGCTCTTTTTGATGACATCCTATACAGACGATCGTTTATATCACCATGGCTTAGGTGTGCTACCCGGGAAGAAGGAAATTATCTACTCAGGGAAATCCACCTCGGCAATTGCGGAAACCACGCAGGAGCCCGGACACTAGCTCGTAAATGCCGCTTGTTCGGGTATTATTGGCCAACCATACAAAACGACGCAAATGACTTGGTACTGAGGTGCAAGTCATGCCAGGTGCATGACAACTTGTCTCACCAGCCAGCGCAGAACATGATTCCTTTGGTCTCTCCTTGGCCCTTTTATCAGTGGGGGGTAGACCTGGTTGGACCCCTTCCCCGAACTCCAGGTAACTTACAGTTTCTTGTCGTGGCTGTTGATTACTTTACTAAGTGGGTAGAGGCCGAGGCCTTGACCACCATCACCGCGAAAGCAATACGGAAATTTTTGTGGAAGAATATCGTCTGTCGTTTTGGGATACCCAAGATCCTGGTGTCAGACAATGGAACGCAATTTGAGGATCGGACAGTCAGGTCATGGTGCGCCGAGCTGGGTATAGTCCAACATTTAACCTCTGTCGGTTATCCCCAGGCCAACGGCCAGGTAGAGCAGACCAACAGACAGCTCAAGTTTGGGTTGAAGAAGAGATTGGAAGAAGAGGCACAAGCATGGGTCGAGCATTTGCCTAACATCCTTTGGGGGTACAGAACGACTCCAAACTCAGCTACTGGAGAAACTCCTTTTGCTTTAGCTTATGGATGTGAAGCAGTCATTCCGGCTGAAATAGGGCTCCCCTCCCCGAGGACCGAGCTCCACACAGTCACAGACCAGGACGTCGAGCTCAGACATGCCAAGGACAACTTGGAAGAGGCCAGGGAAGTGGCCTATATCCGGATGACAAGGTACAAGCAAAGAATATCCCAATATTACAATTCTAAGGTTAAGCATTCGTACTTCAAAGAAGGAGACTTGGTGCTAAGGAAGAACGAGGTCAGTAAGCATGGTCCCCAGGAAAAGCTTAACCCGAACTGGGAAGGCCCGTACAGAGTGGTAAAAGTTCATGGCAAAGGTGCTTACCAGCTAGCAGATGCGAGTGGCCAGACCATACCAAGAAGCTGGAATGCCAGCAACCTTAGGAGGTTTTATGCCTGAAACGAATCCAGGCTTTATTCTATCTTTCCATTTTATGTTGTCTTTATCAATAAAAGTGTTATCAAACACCTTTGAGTTCTAATAAATATATGATTCTTTCATGTTATATATTGTTATGCTATGTACTGTGATTATTTTTTGTTAACTGAGTCCTGCAAGTCAGACTCAGAAAGCTTGAATACCACACGCTTCCCGTGTCCTCAAGCCAGGACAGGGTTTTAACTGAGTCAGGTTATACTCAGAAGGTTTGCAAAAGTCAAACCTCCTCAGTCTGCAGGTCAGGCCAGAATTTAACTGAGTCCTGCAAGTCAGACTCAGAAAGCTTGAATACCACAAGCTTCCCGAGTCCTCAAGCCAGGACAGGGTTTTAACTGAGTCGGGTTATACTCAGAAGGTTTGCAAAAGTCAAACCTCCTAAGTCTGCAGGTCAGGCCAGAATTTAACTGAGTCCTGCAAGTCAGACTCAGAAAGCTTGAATACCACAAGCTTCCCGAGTCCTCAAGCCAGGACAGGGTTTTAACTGAGTCAGGTTATACTCAGAAGGTTTAAGACTTAGTCAAACCTCCTGAGTCTGCAGGTCAGGCCAGAATTTTATCAAGACTTACTATGTCATCCAAACCGTCAGTAATGCAAGCCATACTGGGGGGGAAGGGGGCATCCATAAGACAGAATTCAAACCCAAAATAAACTAAGTGAAGTCAAAGCACAAAACGTAGTGGGCAGGGCACCACAAATTATAGTGGGCAGGGCACCACAAAGTGTAAATGAAGTACATAAACTTGGACAACAAAAAAGTTTCAAAGTTTTTACAAAAAACAAAAATAGCATAAGGATAAATAATCAGGTCTGGGTTCTTGAAGTCTGCTCCATTGAAGACGGGGCAGCCACAGAGCTCTGAGAAGCCGGACGACGTCGAGCATACTTGACCCCGATGTATTCACCCGCCTTAAACTCCCTCAACCGGTCATCGTAGATCTGACCTGCTCCTTCCTTGTACATGGAGCGATAATGCATAAGGTCAGGGAGTACCAGCTCAGGACGCTGTGCCTTTGCCTCGTCAACACCCGTAGTATACCCGTGTTGCATGACAGGATTCAAGCAGCACCTTCAAGGCTCCAGCTAGATGATCGGAGGACTTGTACTCGTGCACGACTCGGGCATCCCGAGCCGGGAGAGAGGCTTCCAGAGTTTCCAACTCAGCACGGAGTTTGACCAATGCCTACCCGAGCTCAGAATTGTCCTCCACATATTCATCATGCTTGGCCTGGAGTTCGGCAGTACACTTGGCCTTGGTCTCGGCCAGCTCCTTCTTCAACCCCGCAACCTCTTGGTCCTTAGCTTTTGAGGCTTCTCTGTGTTTATCACGACTCGCTCGGAGCTCCTCGATCGTTTCCCATAGAGCTTCCTTACTCGCCGCAGATTCAGCAAGGCGATCCAGGAATTCTTGGCCGACCTGAGCTCCCTAGAGAAGACAAAGAGAAGGTAAAAAGGAAGCAAGACAAGTAAAGAGTGACAGACATATTTATACAAAAAACTTACCACAGCGGCTAGGTCCTGATCTGACAGCTCGTGCAATCGATTGTGCCCCGGGGACGGTTGCTCCTCAGGAGAGTCCTCGACGTTCTCTATGGTCTGCCGACCCGCTTTCCTTTTCTTGGATCGACTCTTCCGAGCTGAGGGAGAGACTACCTTCTTCTTCCGGCTAGGCTCGATCGCACCTTCTCTCATCTCCTGGTCTTCATCCACATCTATCCGCTCCACGTCCCCAGAAGAGTCATCTGGCTGTCCGGACAAGAGTTGGGCCGAAGTGGGGTTCAGGACAGTCCCAGCAGCTCGGAGATGTTCCGGCTCTATGTTTTCCTGCAGCTCAGTCTCCTGGTTAGGCTCTTCAGGGTTGACCGGAGGAACCACCTCATCATTCACGTCCTCCAAAAGGTCAGCAAAGGAAGACACTCCCAGAGTAAACAACAAGAAGTGTTAGAAAATATTTTTACAGTTAGCAAAGTATGGCATAAAGCAAGTACAACAAGGAACATATATTAAAGCTCTACATATCTTGTACTCTTCCTTATCTAACTCCTTGTATGTGTCAGGACCCGCAGTGGGCAACTGAGCAGCCAAAATCAGCTCAAAAGAATACCTTTTCTCCCTAATATACACTCCGCTTTTGCGAATGTCGTCTAGGAGTTTCCTATCCACGTCAGTTTGCCGGGGATCGCTATCCAGATCCGAGGAGTTCCACCTACCCAGGTTTCGAGTCACCTCGGGACAGATGAAAAAGAACCTGGTTTTCCAACCTTTGTACGAGGTATCCCCTGGCTCTGTGAATTGAACGTCAGGCATGAAATCCCCCCGACGTGGGAAGCAGTAATACCCAGCCTGCCCTGGCACCTATTTCCGCTGAAAGAACAGTCGAAATGTTTGGACTTTGAAGGGGATGCAGGCACATCTACACCAAATGGCGAAGCCCACTATCGCCCTTATTCCATTGGGCACGATCTGGGCCAACCCTAGATCGTAATGCTCCAGGACGGCTAAAACGGCCGGACAGATCGGAAACCTTAAACCGCATAATAGCTGCTCTCGGTAGGCGGCGTAGTACCCGGCCGGGGCTTGATAGGCATAAACACTAGGAGCCGGGATAATGGGTTTGAAAAGCGGATTTGTTAGGTTGTATTGTTTACAGATGCGGGTCAAATCCGTGGTAGTTATTTTGGTATCGATGCCATGGCAGGCCTCCTGTGATTTCAAAGCCATAAAGGCCTTAAGGGAAAGGACGAATCTAGAAGATGAGGAAGAAGGGGGAGGATTGAAAAAGGAAAGAGCAGGCCTCTCAAGATTGACTCCGGCAGGGGTACTTTCTTCTTCTAATTCAGGCTCCGATTCAAATAATGCCTCAATGGAACTATCAGTAAGGATTATGGTTTCGCTCATTAACAACAGAAAAGACTTAGAAAAAAAAAAGAAAGCTTACTTGAGTAAGGAGATCGGAGAGATGGAAGAATGGAATGGCAACCGTCCCGACTTCACACTTGATTTAAAGAGTAACGTCTGAAGGGATTGATGAGACTAGGGAGTTATAAAACCCCAAAAATAAGTCTTGGGATAACCGCCCCATTATTGTGTTATGTATAAAGACGCTTCGTTTCTCGCGCTCCATACGGCAGTCTAAACGGTAGCAGGGACACGTGTCATGGTAAGCATGTTATCTTAAAACGTCCGAGCTGATCTCAGGTATACCCAGCTCCTAGGTAGTCTGGCCAGACCTGGGGGGCTTATGACGATGGTGAAAATAGATCTGGCCACATGTCACTCTTATAACATCCCAAGATTGAGAGAGAAAGATAAGAGGGAATCTTTTATGGCCAGGAGCCCCATACCAGTAAAACCCTACCCCAGGAGGGAGGTCTGTCCATCTCCTTCCTGACTACCGCACTGCAGGGCAGTTCGAGCCAGTCTGGAGGTAGGACGCGCAGCTCAGGTCGAGACGACCTGAGGAGCCCATCGAAGGCCGACTGGCTCTTTCCTTATATAATAATCCGCGTATGTGCCTATATTATAGGAGAATCCCTGGATTACCGGAAGGAAATCCCATGATTCGAATATAATCATAATTATCTTTTGCCAGAGGTAAACACGTGATGATCCTTAGGGTTTAAGGATTCTACGACTTGTTTGACAAGAAAGGGGTGAGACGCCTCCCTATATAAACAACCCTAAGGAACTACGAATGACTTGATTCCAATCTAACCATTGGATACGTAGGCAACTTGGGAGAAACTAACTCTCAGGCTCAGTCTTAATGACACCAAATCACGGTCCCCATTGTTTATGTTCTTGTTTGAATCGTCCTAGAGGTTATTTGGATCCGTAGGTGATATTCGACATCATCAATTGGCGCTAGAAGGAGGGCCTCTTTTGTTACGATTTGATCAAGAAACAGCGATGGTACCACCAAAAAATACTGGAAAAAGGACCCAAACGGCGGCAGCTAGAGACGCCGGAGAAGTAGACCCAACTGCTACTACTACTAGCCAACCCCAAACCAACCCGGAGGAAACGCTGGCAGATCCAGCACAGCAGGCCTTGCTGGATGCATTACGTAATTTGGATGTTCCAGATTTCAAAAGTCTGCTAGGTTTGGCCCTAAAAGGACGAGAAGAGGAAGCTCCCCAACACGTGGACCCAAAGGGTAACCTGGCAAATAAGGAGGATAGAGGAGAAACTCTCTCCTCCACCTCCCATACGCAGCATAGACAGGTTAAGGCTCAGGCCCAGGAGGCTGCCAGGGCGGAATTAGACGGGATCCTGGGTAAGAAAACGGACGATCTCTCTATCAAATCACCGTTCTCAGAGCAGATTTTGAACTACCCACGCCCAGAGAGATTTAAGATCCCAAAACTAGAAGCATATGACGGAACGAAAGATCCACAGGACCACCACTTTCAGTATCTAACGCACATGAATTTAGACTGTGCACCCGAGGAGATGAAGTGCAAAGCCTTCCCGGCACTACTCACGGGCAGGGCTCATGAGTGGTTCTGGAAATTACCACCTCGATCTATTGAGAATTTGGAAACCCTGGCAAGAAAATTTTCTGCAAGCCTTTGTCACAGCTAAACCCTTCCAGAGGAATGTCACGTACCTCCTCACAATTCGTCAGAAAAAAGAAGAAACAGTGCTGCAGTACCTGAAAAGATTCAATGAAGAATCTAGGCAGGTCGGAAATGCCGATGAACACCTCCTGATAACCTCTTTCGTAGCAGGCCTACGAGAAGGTAGATTGTATGCAAAGCTCAATGGACGACTTCCGAAATCAATGGATGAGTGTATGGATCTGGCATATAAACACTGTCAGGGTGAGGAGGCCAACCGTTTAAAGAGGGAGTCGGAAGCTCCTAAGAAAGAGAGGTCAGACGACAGATCTAATAGAAAGCGTAAACCGGTATGGGACCGAGTAGCTGTGCCCATAACTGACCGAATCGGGAAGAAAGGGGCCCTTCAAGAGAGGGACTTTATCCCTTTAAACCGATTACGCGAGCAGGTCCTCGCCATAATGCAGAGAAAAGGCATTGCCCGTACTCCACCTCCTATTAAAGGTCCTCGGGAAAAAAGGGATCAGACCAAGTACTGTAAGTTTCATGAAGACATTGGTCACGACTCAGAGCAGTGCAGGGATTTACAGAGAGAGATCGACGCTGCTGTTATGAAAGGGAAACTCGATGAGGTCATAGATAGGTCACGTCACCCAGAACCCCGGGGAAGACGGGAATACAAGAGAAGAGATTTCGGTCATGACCGAAAGGATGGTTACAGACGAAGGAGGGATCCGTCCCCAGGACCGGAGGGGCAGCCAGATAATCGCCCCATTAATACCATTAATACCATCTCAGGCGGTCCGAATACATCGTCCCGACCTGGGGAGCAGAGTGGTAACCGGGCACCGACCAGCACCGACAAAGGAAAGAGACAAAGGTTGTCCGGGGAGGTCATTTATGGTCCTCGTGATCCTCTTCCCCTCGTCAGCAATAATGAAGGCTTGGTCATTGAGGCGGTAATCAATAAGCATACGGTGAAGTGTATTTATGTAGACACCGGAAGTGCAGTCAATATGCTGTACTAGGGGTGAGCTTGGATTGGTTTGGGGGGATTGGTTTGGTTTTGAAAGACTCAGGTTGGTTTGGGGCGCCATAATTCGTTCCCCAAACCAAACCAAAATGTTAGGAACATTTTATTATGTTTTGATGATGGCCATACTAGCTGTTATAGCAAGCCTGAAATAAGTTAGAATTCTCTGTATAAGTCTTTACTTAGAGTCTGACATGTTGTATAAGTTGAGTCAGACAAGTATTGTACTAGTTGGTAGGACGGCAAAGTGAAAATAGACATTCGGCAGAGTGAAGCCAGCCAAGCACCAGCAGAGATACAGAGAAGGGATTATGATCTGACTTATAACCAAGGAAGTCTGTGATGACCTTGGATAAGTCTAAGTTATGTTTCAAGTGATGAAACTCAATATTCCAATATGGTGTACATTGATCTCACCCAAATCAAGGATCAGTGAAGTATAAAGATTCTCCTGAAACTAAAGCAAAGAAGAAAACAGTGAATCGGCTGAGTACACTGACTGTCGGCAAAGAGAAAACAAAACGGCGAAGAAAGAACTAACGGCTAAGTCGAAGGCTCAATCCACCGTTCTACAGACGGTGAAGAGACACTTACAAGATCGATTTAATATACATTGAAGATTCAGCAGATCATGCATTAAATGCACAATCATTAAAGGATCAATCAAGGACGGATTTTCTGCTATACATTTGAAAGAAGAATCCGATCACGGAAATCTAGGAGAATACAATTAAGGGGGAATCAAGAATAAAATCAAGGATTATTCCCTCATTAATATAGCCAACGGACGGAATTTCAAAATCAAGGCTATTCAAGGCTATAAATAGAAGGCATTGACAGAAAAAGAAGATAAACGATTTAAAAAAAAAATAAAGCAGAAACTCTGTCAATTAGAAAAGCCTTCTCTCTGAACTTACAAGGATACATCTAGTGATCAACTCAAATATCCGAACTACAAAGTCATATTCAGAATTGCGATTGATCAAGCAAGTGCGTGAATCACATTCACATCAAACTGAAGCAACTGAATCAGAGGCAATCTGAGAAGGAGTTGAAACTGTGATAGCTGTTGAAGGATTTTGATCTCAAGGAGCAGCAAAAGGAAGACTGAATCACTCAAGTTGTTGCAGTCAAGGAGTGATAGTCTTGTAGATTGTGAAGCTTGGGAAGCCAAGGACAATCATACTATTGTATCTGTGAAAACAATAGTGAATTCCTCCGATCATCACAGGAGAAGAGTGGATTAAGGGATTACACCACCCTGAACCACTATAAGCCTTGTGTCAATTTAATTTCTGCAATTTACTTTACAGACTTATTTAATTTGCCTACATCATAACACATATCCGTGATTGTCTAAACCGATTTGAAAACAACATAGTAAGAAGGGACTTATCCGCTGCCCAAAAGCTTTTAAAACACAAGAAAAGTTTTTGAAACTCCACTATAGTCATTCACCCCCCCCCTCCGACTATAGTTTCACCCTTCTCTGGGACCAACAATTGGTATCGAGCAAGGTTCCTAGTATCGGAACCTGCTCAGATCTAATTTCGTAACAAGGAGATCACATATTTTCAAAGTAGTTTTCAAATCAAGTTTTTCATTCACCGCCATTTTTATCTTCAATTGCACCGATGGATTCCTCAAACTTCTTGTCAAAAGTACCTGTTTTCAATGTTAATAATTTTGATGAATATAAAATAAGAATGTTATCTCATCTTGCAGAACTCATGAGGAGATGCTGGATGTAATCAATGACGGCCCAATCATGATCACTACTGTGGTAGGCACAGGAGCAGATCAAGGAAAGGAGATAGACAAACCCAAGAAAGATTGGACCAAAGATGATAGGAGAAGAGCAAACCTAGACTTTGTAGCAAAAGATATGATCTTAAAGACTCTAGACAACAACATGTTCATGAGAATCAAAGACTGCAAAACAGCAAAGGAGATGTGGGACAAACTATCATTGATAAATGAAGGATCTCAAGCAGTCAAAGAAAACAAATTATCTGTTGCAAAACAGAAATTTGAGAACTTTAAAATGAAGACTGGTGAATCCATTGATCAAATGGACAACAGATTCTCAAGCATCATCAGTGAACTGCAACAGCTTGGACACACATATCCACAAAAAGAAGTATGCTTGAAGATCTTGAGAGGACTACCTGAAAGATGGAAGATCATAACATCAGTAATCAGAGGAACAACAAATCTTGCAAGCACTGACACTCTGACACTGATGTCCCAATTCAAAGCTCATGAATTCGAATTGAACGGTGAAGATGGTGGTCCGGCAGAGACACACAAATTACTGCATTAGCTGCACCCCAGCAAAGTAACTTTGCCGAATGCATCAGCAAAGAGACACAAGAACTAAAAGAACAGGTAGCTTTATTAGTTAAACGTTTTGACAGGTTTAAAAAGAAGCCATTCAAGGGAAATTCAACATCAAACAAAAAGTCAAGCTCAAACAGAGACATGAAGAAGAAAGATGATGAATACAGATGCTTCAAATGCAATAAGAGAGGTCACTTCAAGGCTGATTGTCCTGAAGAAAATGACAAAGATGATGAAAAGAAGAAATTCAAAGCATCTGAAAAGAGAAAGGGCAAGAAGGCACTTAAGGCAGAATCCAGCAGTGAAAAGCATGAAGAATCATCTAACAATGACTCAGATGATAGTGATGAAGAAGACAGCTCAGAAAATGAAAAGGCATGCCTATGCCTCATGACCAAAGAATTGGATGAAGACAAAAGTGATAGTTCAGACACTGAGGAAACAAGCCTATGTTTAATGGCTAAAGAATCAGATGAAACTGTGGTAACATCTAGTTCCTGTTCTTCATCTAATGCATTCACATCTAACACTGCACAATCCTCTAGTCTTCCATTAGATACAGCAGACCTAGTCTAAAATCTCATGACTAAATTTGATGAAATTGAAAAGAATCATGAAATTCTGGAAAAGGAATGCAAGGATCTAAGAAAAGAGAATAAGAGGTTAAAGAAAGAACTGGATAAAACAAGAGTTGAATTAACTAGTAAGGAGACCTACTTAAATGATCAACAAAAAGCAGATGACCATACATCTGTTACCAACAGATCGGTTAAGAAGAACTCCTCACCAGGAAAGGTAATCACTGCACCACTAAAAGCACCACCTTACAAACCCTCAAAAGGTTTGGATCCAGATCTGGTCTTGGCTATAACAGTCAGGATGAACGTAGGGATAATAGTCAACACAATTCTAAATTGAGGACCACTAATGGACCAAAATTTAGAAAGGGACAGACCATGTCTCCAACAGATCATCCTGTTCCAGTGAAGTCAAAACCCACTGTAGTGAAACAGCAGACTAAATCCTCATTCCAATCATACAAAAACAACAGCCATCTGAAAGGTAAAGGCAGACTTTTTCCCTCAAAGGATGATTGGAATGTCACACCTCCAAAATACAAGAGGAAACCATTCCACAAAATGCATCATGTGATTAAGAAAAATAAATCTAGCTATGTTCCTAGACACATGAAGCAAGAAAGGTTTCCTATTGCATATTTGAAAGTGAAGAAGGATATAAATGCACCAAAAGGTGGAAAAAAGTATCAGAATACATTCTGTAAAAATATTAGAAGCTATTCTGCCATGCCTTATACATATGAAGTTGATGACTTCAATTATCCAAAGAGAAGACCTTTTGGATACATACTTGGTATGGGAGGCATAACTTCTAACAGATATGGACCCAAACAGTGTTGGGTACCCAAACTTAATTAATCTGTTTTGTAGGATGTCTGGTACATAGACAGTGGATGTTCCAGACACATGACAGGAAACAAGAAATGGGTCACTGATTTTAAAGCTTTTGATGGACCCAAAGTCACATTTGGAGGAAAAGAAAACCCTGGCAAGATTAAAAGGGAAGGCACAATACTCAAAAACAATCTAAAGATTCAAAATGTGGCATATGTCAAGGGACTTAACTTCAATCTGATGAGCATCAGTCAATTCTGTGACAAAGGCTACAATGTGCACTTCAACAAAAAAGGATGCAAAGTGATTCACAGTCAAACAAACACAGTGGTTCTTGCAGGTAGAAGACAAGACAACATGTATGTGGTGGACTGGAGAATAGCCAAGGAAGAAACATGTCTACTTGTCAAGAATAAACAATCAACAAGCTGGATTTGGCACAGAAGATTAAATCACCTGAATTTCAAGACCATCAACAAACTATCAAGGAGCAAGTTAGTTGAAGGCCTGCCAGAGATCACATTCAAGAAAGAGAGTCTATGTGATGCTTGTCAGAAAGGAAAACAAATAAAAAGCTCATTCAAATCAAAGCCTCATCAATCTACAACAAGAGTTCTACATCTACTGCACATGGACCTGTTTGGACCAGTCACTCTAGTAAGTGTGAGTGGTAAGAAATATACTCTTGTAGTGGTGGATGACTTCTCAAAATACACCTGGACCATCTTCATGAACAAGAAGAAAGAAACACTCAAGAAGCTACCAGACTTGCTGAGAAGACTCCAGAATGAAAAAGAGCTAAAAATTATCAAAATCAGGTCAGATAGAGGAACTGAATTTCTAAATGAAATTATCAGAACCTATTGTGAAGAAAATGGAGTACTACATCAACTATCTGCAGCAGGAACTCCACAACAAAATGGTGTAGCAGAAAGAAGAAACAGAACTCTCAAAGAAGCAGTCAGAACAATGATTGCTGAAGCATGCTTGCCAAAGAGATTTTGGGCTGAAGCAGCAAAACAGATCAATCATCAACAAACATCATGGAAAAACTCCATATGAATTATGGAATGGTAGAAAACCCAATATCTCATATTTTCATATGTTTGGATCAAAATGTTTTGTCTTGAACAGGAATCATCTGCATACCTTTGATGAGAAGGCTGATGAAGCAATCTTCATGGGATACTCAGACACCAGCAAAGCATTCAGAGTACTAAATAAAAGAACGTTGGTGATTGAAGAATCAATACATGTGGTTTTTGATGAACCATATACAAATGGTGAAGATCTTAAAGACCAAGAAGAGAAAGCTGCACAGAGGCAAATCTATACAAATGCAACCATACCAGCTACTATCCTGAATCATCTTTTTGAAAATCAAGAGGAGCCACATATCAATACAACAGGAGAAGCACCTGAAATTGAAGTTCATGCTCAGCATGAAGGTATGGAAGCACCAAGTGAAGATCAACTTCAACCAGACCTAAATTGGCTTAGAGACCATCCTGAAGAACAAGTCATTGGAGATATTCACACCGGAGTCGGAACAAGAAGACAACTGGAGCACATGCTAACTTGCTTTCTATCACAAGTGGAACCTAAGACCATAGATGATGCAATCCAAGATGCAGATTGGATCACAGCCATGCAAGAAGAACTAAATGAATTTGAAAGAAATGAAGTCTGGGAACTTGTTGACAGACCAGAAATGGCCAACATCATTGGTGCAAAATGGGTATTCAGAACAAGATGGATGAGCAAGGAACTGTTGTCAGAAACAAAGCAAGGCTAGTTGCAAAAGGATATTCCCAAGTCAAGGAATAGATTATGATGAAACCTTTGCTCCAAAGAGTAAGATTGGAAGCAATAAGACTTTTTCTAGCATTTGCTGCACACAAAGACTTCAAAGTCTATCAAATGGATGTCAAAAGTGCATTCCTAAACGGACTTTTGGAAGAAGAAGTTTATGTAGAACAACCTCCTGGATTTCAAATCAAAGGAAAAGAAGACAAAGTATACAAACTCAAGAAGGCCCTCTATGGCCTCAAACAGCACCTAGAGCCCGGTATGAAACACTATCACAATTTCCGATCAAGAATGGATTCAACAAAGGAACTATAGACAAGACTCTATTTAAACTAGAGGAAGGGGCAAGCACATTGCTAGTGCAAATCTATGTTGATGACATAATCTTTGGATCAGAAGATGAAAAGTTGTGTGAGAAATTCGCAAACCTAATGAAGAGCAAATTTCAGATGAGCATGATGGGAGAATTAAACTACTTCCTTGGCCTTCAAGTAAAGCAAATGAAGGATGGCATTTTCATTAGTCAAGCAAAATATACAAAAGATTTGATACACAAGTATGGGATGGACACAAGTGGCACAGCAGAAACACCAATGTGTGCCAGAGTCATACTTGGAAAAGATGAAGGAGGAAAAGATGTTGATCAGAAAATGTATAGAGGAATTATTGGATCATTGTTATACTTAACTGCAAGCAGACCCGATATTGCATTTGCAGTAGGAGTGTGTGCTAGATTTCAAGCTCAACCAAAAGAATCACATCTTCTAGCAGCTAAAAGGATAATCAAATACTTGAAACACACCATCAATGTTGGCATTTGGTACCCAAAAGATGGAGGATTTACACTGATATCATATTCAGACTCTGACTATGCTGGATGCAAAATAGATAGAAAAAGCACCTCTGGAACATGCCAAATGCTAGGAACCAGACTAGTCTCATGGTTCAGCAAAAAGCAAAATTCTATATCTACATCAACAGCTGAAGCAGAATATATAGCAGCAGGTAGCTGTTGTGCACAAGTACTGTGGATAAGACAACAGCTAAGGGACTATGGAGTCGAAGAGAAAACAATCCCAATCATGTGTGACAACACAAGTGCAATATCTATTACAGAAAATCCAGTATTGCATTCAAGAACAAAGCACATTGATGTAAGACATCATTTTATCAGAGACCATGTTGAAAAGGGAGATGTCATCCTAAAATACATATCCACTGAAGACCAACTGGCTGACATCTTCACTAAACCACTCAGTTATGAAAGATTTAGTATGTTGAGAACTGAGTTAGGGATGATTGAAATTGACGAAGTATCAATGAGCGGCTAACTGGAGTAATCGGCTAAGGGACTTCATCAACTGGTACAACCTTTGCCGTTACAGGAGATGTAGCAGGTAAGGCACTGGTATCCAGCAGAGGTAACTTAACTGATTGTTAGGAATAGTTCAATGATGCAGCTCAGTGAAGAACTCATTGGACCGGTTAAGTGACCAGCGAAGGCACTTCACCGAAATAAAGACTTGGACAAATTCAAAGTGTGAACAAAATCAATTCTGAATACACGTGGAGAATAAGGAAATTATGGAGGATTATTCAGTACACACGCGGCGATCACTTTATGATCATGGAGGTAATTATATTATTTTTTGAATTATAAACTCCTCGATTCCCGGGCTCTATCATTACTTGCCTCAAACCACTCCCTCTCTACGCTCGAATATCGCGTTTTTCATACACAAAATCACGCCATTTTGTCACTAAATCCTTCCATATTCAAACCACGTTCACACTACCCAAATCACACTATATAAACAATACTTAGAGATGTTCAGAAATCTTTACATACTTCTGCAAATCACAAACCCTACTTTTTCTCCAAATATACTCTTCTAATCCTCCTCTACCTATCGATGGCTTCATCCTCCCAAATCACTGCTACTGAAAAATACTACGAAAAATCAATCATAACTGGCTCATTTTTCAAGCCTGAGTACTATATCTCTTATTGTGACAACGATGCACAAGCACGACGCCTGGTCGATTGCTGTACAAATTTGGGGCTGATGACCTTTCTAAACCCCCCAATAACTGGTATCTGCTATGAGAATCTGATAGCATTTTGGAAAAACGAAAAGTTTATGCCCAGCACGAAGAAGACTGAAGTTGATCGCATCACAAGCTCAATCTTTGGAAAGCACATAGTCATCACGCCCGATACACTCAACAGGTTCCTGAACCTTCCCCAAATTGGTCCTGCAAATGTCAAGCTTGTGACGACAGACATCCCAAAATTCTGGGCTGAAATAGCCAAACGCCTCAAGCCAAACAGCAAAACGTACAATCTACCTAGATCAACGCTCAAACTTCCGTTTGCTGAATTTGCACCGGTCATCACCAAAAATATTGAAGGGAGAAAGGGGTCACTGGAAAACCTAACTGAGGTCAGGATCAAACTGATGGCCATAATCTACGAACGAATAAAGTTTGATTGGGCAACCTTCGTATTCAATAGATTGAAGGATCAGATTCAAAAGGAGATTGACTTATCAATCACCGCACCAAACAAGGGTTTGCAGAAAAAGGGCGATTTCTGGGAAAAGAAATCATACGGGTTCCCTCTTCAACACCTGTTCAACGCCATGAAAGTACAACCCACAAATTTGCAGCCCCCACACAAGTCCAAAACAATGTTCACCTACATCAAGGCTTCCCTGAAGCCGAAACCCATTGCTGGTCAAAAGAGGAAACAACCTGAATCTAGCAGATCAGGAGTGGGACGAAGAACCAGGTCTCAAAAGGCACAAGTAGATACCACTGTGCCCAACATCAGCAACTTAAATGAGCCTATGATATTAAGTGATGACACAGAAACTGAAGAAGAAAAGCAACAGGAGGAAATTGTCTATCTGGAGGAGGGTGAGGAAGGATATAGAATCACCTCATCTGAAGAGGAAGAGATAGACGAAGCAGAAGATGAGTCAGAAGATGAACACCTAGAAGGTGAAGCTCATGCAGCAAATCAAGAAGATATGGGCATATCTGACGATGAACTGACCCTCCAGGAAGTGCTTTTCAAAAGCATTGGTATGGTTGACAAACAGCTCAGTGAGCCAACTGATAAAGCTCACTCAGCGGAAATTGCCAACGCCCCCACAATTGCACAAGGGGGAAAAGAAGCAGATGAAGAAGTTCAATACCAACAACCTCCTCTAGATGACCCCGGGCCTACTGAGGTAAAACAAGAAAAGTTGGAAGAAAAAGAAGAGGTTCAAAATGAGGAGGCAGAGAAGGAAAAGAAAGAAAAAGAAGTTGAAGTGGAAACTGAGGAGCAGCAAGGTGAAGATGCTGAGAGTGAAAATGATGAGGATGTCCATGTGGCACCTGAAGAAATTGATCCAGAGAGAGTCTTCAATCTGGACATTCAACCCCTTATTGTGGACATGGAAAGGCAATATTACAGCAGGCAAAACCTGAAGCATGCCTTAAGGAGTGAAGCAACCTCCTTCAATCACAAGATTGTGGCTCTCATCAGCCACATCAAAATCCAAGATGAAGTCATGGAGAGACAAGGGAACTTAATTTGCAACTTACAACACCTCATCCCTCACCATGTCCAAACCAATCTTGAATTCCATGCTGAGACGGTTGACAACAATCTCAAGCCCTTGGTGGACACCCTCAATGCTCACACATCCAAAATTCAGCATCTGGATGAGATCATGGAGCATTCTGGCAAGCAACTGGACTTTCTCATCAAAGTTGGTGAGGCCAACAACAAATTACTGGAGAAAAGATTTGGCCCTCTCCCTGAGTCTGATGCAGCAATTGCAGACCTTGAGGCACATTTTGATGCTGCCACAAAGAGGGAAGATAACTCAAAGCCTGAAAGCTCCAGTGGAAAGAGACAGGGCAGCAAAGGCAAGGACAGCAAAGGCAAGGGCATCAGGTTTGAAGAAATGAAGAAGTAAACCAATTGCTTGTTGCTTAATTCAATTCAATCTATCTTATCATTTGTCTTTGTTCATTTAAATAAAAAGATGCAATATCTTATTGCCCTATGATGGAAGAATAAAATCATTGAGTTTTTAATCTGTTGACAATTATGAAATTTTTTGATTACTTATGTTCAGGCTTATGAGGGTTTTGGCATCTTCAAAAAGGGGGAAATTGTTAGGAACATTTTATTATGTTTTGATGATGGCCATACTAGCTGTTATAGCAAGCCTGAAATAAGTTAGAATTCTCTGTATAAGTCTTTACTTAGAGTCTGGCATGTTGTATAAGTTGATTCAGACAAGTATTGTACTAGTTGGTAGGACGGCAAAGTGAAAACAGACATTCGGCAGAGTGAAGCCAGCCAAGCACCAGCAGAGATACAGAGAAGGGATTATGATCTGACTTATAACCAAGGAAGTCTGTGATGACCTTGGATAAGTCTTAGTTATGTTTCAAGTGATGAAACTCAATATTCCAATTTGGTGTACACTGATCTCACCCAAATCAAGGATCAGTGAAGTATAAAGATTCTCCTGAAACTAAAGCAAAGAAGAAAACAGTGAATCGGCTGAGTACACTGACTGTCGGCAAAGAGAAAACAAAACGGCGAAGAAAGAACTAACAGCTAAGTCAGAAGGCTCACTCCACCGTTCTACAGACGGTGAAGAGACACTTACAAGATCAGATTTAATATACATTGAAGATTCAGCAGATCATGCATTAAATGCACAATCATTAAAGGATCAATCAAGGACGGATTTTCTGCTATACATTTGAAAGAAGAATCCGATCACTGAAATCAAGGAGAATACAATTAAGGGGGAATCAAGAATAAAATCAAGGATTATTCCCTCATTAATATAGGCAACGGACGGAATTTCAAAATCAAGGCTATTCAAGGCTATAAATAGAAGGCATTGACAGAAAAAGAAGATAAACGATTTAAAAAAAAAGAAAGCAGAAACTCTGTCAATTAGAAAAGCCTTCTCTCTGAACTTACAAGGATACATCTAGTGATCAACTCAAATATCAGAACTACAAAGTCATATTCAGAATTGAGATTGATCAAGCAAGTGCGTGAATCACATTCACATCAAACTGAAGCAACTGAATCAAAGGCAATCTGAGAAGGAGTTGAAACTGTGATAGCTGTTGAAGGATTTTGATCTCAAGGAGCAGCAAAAGGAAGACTGAATCACTGAAGCTGTTGCAGTCAAGGAGTGATAATCTTGTAGATTGTGAAGCTTGGGAAGCCAAGGACAATCATTCTGTTGTATCTGTGAAAACAATAGTGAATTCCTCCGATCATCACAGGAGAAGAGTGGATTAAGGGATTACACCACCCTGAACCACTATAAGCCTTGTGTCAATTTAATTTCTGCAATTTACTTTACAGCACTTATTTAATTTGCCTACATCATAACACATATCTGTGATTGTCTAAACTGATTTGAAAACAACATAGTAAGAAGGGACTTATCCGCTGCCCAAAAGCTTTTAAAACACAAGAAAAGTTTTTGAAACTCCACTATAGTCATTCACCCCCCTCCCCCCCCCCCCCCTCTGACTATAGTTTCACCCTTCTCTGGGACCAACACAAAACAAAGTCAACCCCAATGGTTTGGTTCGAATTGGTTTCGGTTTGGATTGGATTGGTTTCGGTTTAACAAGCCTAATCTTAAAAAAATTGACAAAACCATCATTTTTTACATAAACTCTAAGTACATACATTAGAATATAATTTAGCTACAATCAATCCTCCATAGTTGCATACTTACATACATGCATTTACTGATTTACATATTTACATCAAAAGAGAAAAATGCTGAATGTTGACACAACAAAATGATCAAAACACCATGCGCGTCTTCCAACCAAAACAACATAGTAAACCACAGCAAAAACAAGCATCCAATCCAACTCCAACAGCAGCCAACAAAACCTCCAACCTCCATGGCTCCATGAAAAAAACAATGAAATAGAATTAGATCAATGTTCATTTATTCAATGAGCAAAATAGGACAAGTCCAACTTGCATGACTGAGTAGGAGAATGATCAAAATGAATGTACCATTTTGTGTTTCCAAGCAGCAGCCAACATTTAAAGCAAAAATTGCAACTTGAATATAGCATAGAGAAATAAAAACAATAAGACCAATCACAATGGCCTAAAGCTTTCCCATTGTCACTTATCATCAAAAGCATCAAAATTGTCCTACATGGCATTATAATGCCATTCCTATTCACATTCCCCCACACAATGGCTTTAAAAGACCACTGTTGATTTTATCAACGGATATAAATTTTCCTACCGAAAATAGGTATAAGACAAATGAGTATAATATATAATATATATAATTAATGTATTAAAATTTTGCTTTGGTTTGGTTTGGATTGGGTGTAAAAAAAATATCCGAAACAAATCCAATGCAGTTTGGTTTGGTTCCAAACCAAACCAATTCATTTGGTTTGCTATTGGTTTGGTTAATCCGGATTGGTTTGGATCGGTTTACGGTTTGGATTGGTTTACTGGTTATTTTGCTCAGCCCTATGCTGTACTACAATGTGTTTCAGTCCATGAAATTAAAGGATGCAGAGCTAGTACCCGTGTCATCCCCGCTATTCGGATTTGCAGGGCCACCACTCCACCCCATGGGTATGATCAGCTTACCAACCACCTTTGGGAAAGCACCTCGGGACAGGATCCTTATGGTGAGTTATGTGGTGGTCCGGGCCCCATCAGCCTACAATGTTATCATGGGGCGTCCTGCCCTAATAGATTTGTGAGCGGTGATCTCTCCGGCACACGTCAGTTTGAAGTTCCCGACCTGAGAGGGGACATCAGAAGTCAAAGGTGACGTCGAAACAGCCAGGAGCTGCTACACGGCCACTGTAAATGGAAGAATGATGGTACAACAGGTATCTGTGGAAGAATTGCTCCCAGAGGACGAAGAAAGTTGGTCATCAGATGATAAAATCGAGGTAGTAAATTTGGGAAAGGAACAAGAAAGTTTGTCAGTCAACATAGGATCATGGATCCCAGATCGGTTTAAAACAGAGCTCGTTGAGATCTTAAAGGATTTTAGAGACGTATTTGCATGGAAGACAGATGACATGCCAGGCTTGTCCCCCGAGCTAGCCCTGCATAGGTTGCACGTGGACCCAGCCCGGAAGCCGATTAGGCAAAAGAAAAGACAGTTTGCAAAAGAACGAATGGAGGCCATTCAAAGGTAAGTTGAGAAGTTACAGGCCGGGATCATACGTGAAGTGTTTTACCCGACTTGGCTCGCCAACCCAGTCCTGGTAAAAAAGCCAGATGGTAGCTGGCGAACGTGTGTAGATTTTACCGACCTGAACAGGGCTTGCCCCAAGGATTGTTACCCGCTACCTAAGATTGACAGGTTAGTTGACTCAACGGTCGGATTTGAAATTTTTGCATTTCTTGATGCATACAAAGGATACCACCAAATTGCCATGGACCCGGACGATGCGGAAAAAACGGCATTCATTACAGAAGAAGGAACTTTCTGCTATGTTACTATGCCGTTTGGATTGAAGAACGCTGGCGCCACATATCAAAGAGCAGTGAATAAAATATTCGAGAAGCAGATTGGGAAATGCATGGAAGTCTGTGTAGACGATCTCGTGATCAAGAGAAGGTCTCTAGATCAGTATTTGACCGACGTCCGGGAAGTATTTTGGGTACTCAAGCAGACCCAAATGAAACTTAACCATAAAAAGTGTACATTTGGGGTCAGGTCAGGTAAATTCCTGGGTTACATGATTTCAAAAGAAGGAATTAAGGCTAACCCGGATAAAGTTGAAGCCTTAAGAATAATGCCACCACCCAGAAGCATCAAGGAGGTACAAAGGTTAACCGGCCGCATGGCCGCTCTGAGTAGGTTCCTCTCCAAGTCGGCACAGTGTGCTTTACCATTCTTTAAAATCCAGAGGAAAGCAAGTCCCTTCCAGTGGAATGAGGACAGTCAGAAGGCATTTGACGATTTGAAGGAGTACTTGGCCGAGCTGCCAACCCTGACGGCTCCCCAGGATGGAGAAACTCTGTTTCTATACTTTGCAGTAGTTGATGAGGCAATCAGTGCGGTCCTAGTCAGAGAAGAATGACACATACTAACACCCGTGTTTTATGTAAGCTGGGCTTTACATGGACCAGAGCTCAGGTACACGAACGCGGAAAAACTAGCTTTGGCTCTGGTACACGCCTCAAGAAAATTACGACCATACTTCCAAGCACATTCCATCACTGTGATCACAGACCAACCCCTGCGTCAGATCTTGGTGCGACCTGACACCTCGGGCAGACTAGCCAGATGGGTGATCGAGCTGGCAGAATATGATCTGGACTACCAACCCCGAACTACCGTCAAAGCCCAGGCTTTGGCCGACTTCTTTGCTGAAGGAATTCAGGTCGAGACCGATAAAGAACAGTTGACAGAGCCGGTCGATACCTGGACCTTTTTCGTGGATGGAGTATCGGGAAAAGAAGGAGCAGGAGCAGGCCTTTTGCTCCTCAGTCCGAAGGGGGAAGAATTCCCGTATGCACTGCGTTTCAACTTTGCGGCTACAAACAACGAGGCAGAATATGAGGCTTTAATTACTGGGCTCCGATTAGCCAACAAGCTCGGGGCAGATAACCTGCACGTGTTCAGTGACTCCCAGTTGGTGGTTAATCACATCAAGGGTGAATATGAGGCAAAGGAAGAATCAATGAAGAAATACTTGGCAGCAGCACAGGCTTTACTAAAAAACTTCAAGTCAGTCCATAAAGAGCAGGTCTCTCGATCCAGCAACAAAAAAACTGATGCCCTCTCCAAGTTGGCATCTAATTTCTTTTCACATAAAAAAGTTCTGGTGGAACAGCTGACCGAACGAAGCTATGTCCTGAGCGAAGTACAACCGATTAGCCAACAGGCCACCTGGATGGACCCCATAACCTCTTATTTAAAACACGGTATTCTACCAACTGTCAAGGTTCAGTCCAGGAAGATCAAGCTACAAGCAAGCAGGTATGCTCTTTTTGATGACATCCTATACAGACGATCGTTTATATCACCATGGCTTAGGTGTGCTACCCGGGAAGAAGGAAATTATCTACTCAGGGAAATCCACCTCGGCATTTGCGGAAACCACGCAGGAGCCCGGACACTAGCTCGTAAATGCCGCTTGTTCGGGTATTATTGGCCAACCATGCAAAACGACGCAAACGACTTGGTACTGAGGTGCAAGTCATGCCAGGTGCATGATAACTTGTCTCACCAGCCAGCGCAGAACATGATTCCTTTGGTCTCTCCTTGGCCCTTTTATCAGTGGGGGGTAGACCTGGTTGGACCCCTTCCCCGAGCTCCAGGTAACTTATAGTTTCTTGTCGTGGCTGTTGATTACTTTACTAAGTGGGTAGGGGCCGAGGCCTTGACCACCATCACCGCGAAAGCAATACGAAATTTTTGAGGAAGAATATCGTCTGTCGTTTTGGGATACCCAAGATCCTGGTGTCAGACAACGGAACGCAATTTGAGGATCGGACAGTCAGGTCATGGTGCGCCGAGCTGGGTATAGTCCAACATTTCACCTCTGTCGGTTATCCCCAGGCCAACGGCCAGGTAGAGCAGACCAACAGACAGCTCAAGTTTGGGTTGAAGAAGAGATTGGAAGAAGAGGGACAAGCATGGGTCGAGCATTTGCCTAACATCCTTTGAGCGTACAGAACGACTCCAAACTCAGCTACTGGAGAAACTCCTTTTGCTTTAGCTTATGGATGTGAAGCAGTCATTCCGGCTGAAATAGGGCTCCCCTACCCGGGGACCGAGCTCCACACAGTCACAGACCAGGACGTCGAGCTCAGACATGCCAAGGACAACTTGGAAGAGGCCAGGGAAGTGGCCTATATCCGGATGGCAAGGTACAAGCAAAGAATATCCCAATATTACAATTCTAAGGTTAAGCATTCGTACTTCAAAGAAGGAGACTTGGTGCTAAGGAAGAACGAGGTCAGTAAGCAGGGACCCCAGGGAAAGCTTAACCTGAACTGGGAAGGCCCGTACAGAGTGGTAAAAGTTCATGGCAAAGGTGCTTACCAGCTAGCAGATGCGAGTGGCCAGACCATACCAAGAAGCTGGAATGCCAGCAACCTTAGGAGGTTTTATGCCTGAAACGAATCTGGGCTTGATTCTATCTTTCCATTTTATGTTGTCTTTTTCAATAAAAGTGTTATCAAACACCTTTGAGTTCTAATAAATATATGATTTTTTCATGTTATATATTGTTATGCTATGTACTGTGATTATTTTTTGTTAACTGAGTCCTGCAAGTCAGACTCAGAAAGCTTGAATACCACAAGCTTCCCGAGTCCTCAAGCCAGGACTGGGTTTTAACTGAGTCAGGTTATACTCAGAAGGTTTGCAAAAGTCAAACCTCCTCAGTCTGTAGGTCAGGCCAGAATTTAACTGAGTCCTGCAAGTCAGACTCAGAAAGCTTGAATACCACAAGCTTCCCGAGTCCTCAAGCCAGGACAGGGTTTTAACTGAGTCAGGTTATACTCAGAAGGTTTGCAAAAGTCAAACCTCCTAAGTCTGCAGGTCAGGCCAGAATTTAACTGAGTCCTGCAGGTCAGACTCAGAAAGCTTGAATACCACAAGCTTCCCGAGTCCTCAAGCCAGGACAGGGTTTTAACTGAGTCAGGTTATACTCAGAAGGTTTGCAAAAGTCAAACCTCCTAAGTCTGCAGGTCAGGCCAGAATTTAACTGAGTCCTGCAAGTCAGACTCAGAAAGCTTGAAAACCACAAGCTTCCTGAGTCCTCAAGCCAGGACAGGGTTTTAACTGAGTCAGGTGATACTCAGAAGGTTTCCAAAAGTCAAACCTCCTAAGTCTGCATGTCAGGCCAGAATTTAACTGAGTCTTGCAAGTCAGACTCAGAAAGCTTGAATACCACAAGCTTCCCGAGTCCTCAAGCCAGGACAGGGTTTTAACTGAGTCAGGTTATACTCAGAAGGTTTAAGACTTAGTCAAACCTCTTGAGTCTGCAGGTCAGGCCCGAATTTTATCAAGACTTAGTATGTCATCCAAACCGTCAGTAATGCAAGCCATACTGAGGGGGAAGGGGGCATCCATAAGACATAATTCAAACCCAAAATAAACTAAGTGAAGTCAAAGTACAAAACGTAGTGGGTAGGGCACCACAAAGTATAAATGAAGTACATAAACTTGGACAACAAAAAAGTTTCAAAGTTTTTACAAAAAACAAAAACAGCGTAAGGAGAAATAATCAGGTCTGGGTTCTTGAAGTCTGCTCCGTTGAAGATGGGGCAGCCACATAGCTCTGAGAAGCCGGACGACGTCGAGCATACTTGACCCCGATGTCTTCACCCGCCTTAAACTCCCTCAACCGGTCATCGTAGATTTGACCTGCTCCTTCCTTGTACATGGAGCAATAATGCATAAGGTCAGGGAGTACCAGCTCAGGACGCTGTGCCTTTGCCTCGTCCACACCCGTAGTATACCCGTGTTGCATGACAGGATTCAGCAGAACCTTCAAGGCTCCAGCTAGATGAGCGGAGGACTTGTACTCGTGCACGACTCGGGCATCCCGAGCCGGGAGAGAGGCTTCCAGAGTTTCCAGCTCAGCACGGAGTTTGACCAATGCCTGCCCGAGCTCAGAATTCTCCGCCACATATTCATCATGCTTGGCCTGGAGTTCGGCAGTACACTAGGCCTTGGTCTCGGCCAGCTCCTTCTTCAACCCCGCAACCTCTTGATCCTTAGCTTTTGAGGCTTCTCCGTGTTTATCACGACTCGCTCGGAGCTCCTCGATCGTTTCCCGTAGAGCTTCCTTACTCGCCGCAGATTCAGCAAGGCGATCCAGGAATTCTTGGCCGACCTGGGCTCCCTAGAGAAGACAAAGAGAAGGTAAAAAGGAAGCAAGACAAGTAAAGAGTGACAGACATATTTATACAAAAAACTTACCACAGCGGCGAGGTCCTGATCTGACAGCTCGTGCAATCGATTGTGCCCCGGGGACGGTTGCTCCTCAGGAGAGTCCTCGACGTTCTCTATGGTCTGCCGACCCGCTTTCCTTTTCTTGGATCACCTCTTCCGAGCCGAGGGAGAGACTACCTTCTTCTTCCGGCTAGGCTCGATCGCACCTTCTCTCATCTCCTGGTCTTCATCCACATCTATCCGCTCCACGTCCCCAGAAGAGTCATCTGGCTGTCCGGACAAGAGTTGGGCTGAAGTGGGGGTCAGGACAGTCCCAGCAGCACGGAGATGTTCCGGCTCTATGTTTTCCTGCAGCTCAGTCTCCTGGTTAGGCTCTTCAGGGTTGACCGGAGGAACCACCTCATCATTCACGTCCTCCAAAAGGTCAGCAAAGGAAGACACTGCCAGAGTAAACAACAAGAAGTGTTAGAAAATATTTTTACAGTTAGCAAAGTATGGCATAAAGCAAGTACAACAAGGAACATATATTAAAGCCCTACATATCTTGTACTCTTCCTTATCTAACTCCTTGTATGTGTCAGGACCCGCAGTGGGCAACTGAGCAGCCCAAATCAGCTCAGAAGAATACTTTTTCTCCCTAATATACACTCCTCTTTTGCGAATGTCGTCTAGGAGTTTCCTATCCACGTCAGTTGGCCGGGGATCGCTATCCAGATCCGAGGAGTTCCACCTACCCAGGTTCCGAGTCACCTCGGGACAGTTGAAAAAGTACCTGGTTTTCCAACCTTTGTATGAGGTATCCCCTGGCTCTGTGAATTGAACGTCAGGCATGAAATCCCCCCGACGTGGGAAGCAGTAATACCCAGCCTGCCCTGGCACCTATTTCCGCTGAAAGAACAGTCGAAATGTTTGGACTTTGAAGGGGATGCAGGCACATCTACACCAAATGGCGAAGCCCACTATCGCCCTTATTCCATTGGGCACGATCTGGGCCAACCCTAGATCGTAATGCTCCAGGACGGCTTAAACGGCCGGACAGATCGGAAACCTTAAACCGCATAATAGCTGCTCTCGGTAGACGGCGCAGTACCCGGCCGGGGCTTGATAGGCATAAACACCAGGAGCCGGGATAATGGGCTTGAAAAGCGGATTTGTTAGGTTGTATTGTTTACAGATGCGGGTCAAATCCGTGGTAGTTATTTTGGTATCGATGCCATGGCAGGCCGCCTCTGATTTCAAAGCCATAAAGGCCTTAAGGGAAAGGACGAATCTAGAAGATGAGGATGAAGGGGGAGGATTGAAAAAGGAAAGAGTAGGCCTCTCAAGATTGACTCCGGTAGGGGTACTTTCTTCTTCTAATTCAGGCTCCGATTCAAATAATGCCTCAATGGAACTATCAGTAAGGATTATGGTTTCGCTCATTAACAACAGAAAAGACTTAGAAAAAAAAAAGAAAGCTTACTTGAGTAAGGAGATCGGAGAGATGGAAGAATGGAATGACAACCGTCCCGACTTCACACTTGATTTAAAGAGTAACGTCTGAAGGGATTGATGAGACTAGGGAGTTATAAAACCCCAAAAAGAAGTCTTGGGATAACCGCCCCATTATTGTGTTATGTATAAAGACGCTTCGTTTCTCGCGCTCCATACGGCAGTCTAAACGGTAGCAGGGACACGTGTCATGGTAAGCATGTTATCTTAAAACGTCCGAGCTGATCTCAGGTCTACCCAGCTCCTAGGTATTCTGGCCAGACCTGGGGGGCTTATGACGATGGTCAAAATATACCTGGCCACGTGTCACTCTTATAACATCCCAAGATTGAGAGAGAAAGATAAGAGGGAATCTTTTAGGGCCAGGAGCCCCATACCAGTAAGACCCTACCCCAGGAGGGAGGTCTGTCCATCTCCTTCCTGACTACCGCACTGCAGGGCAGTTCGGCCTAGTCTGGAGGTAGGTCGCGCAGCTCAGGTCGAGACGACCTGAGGAGCCCATCGAAGGCCGACTGGCTCTTTCCTTATATAATAATCCGCGTATGTGCCTATATTATAGGAGAATCCCTAGATTACCGGAAGGAAATCCCATGATTCGAATATAATCATAATTATCTTTTGCCAGAGGTAAACACGTGATGATCCTTATGGTTTAAGGATTCTACAACTTGTTTGACAAGAAAGGGGTGAGACCCCTCCTTATATAAACAATCCTAAGGAACTACGAATGACTTGATTCCAATCTAACCATTGGATACGTAGGCAACTTGGGAGAAACTAACTCTCAGGCTCAGTCTTAATCACACCAAATCACGGTCCCCATTGTTTATGTTCTTGTTTGAATCGTCCTAGAGGTTATTTGGATCCGTAGGTGATATTCGACATCATCAATTGGCGCTAGAAGGAGGGCCTCTTTTGTTACGATTTGATCAAGAAACAGCGATGGTACCACCAAAAAATACTGGAAAAAGGACCCAACCGGCGGCAGCTAGAGACGCCGGAGAAGTAGACCCAACTGCTACTACTAGTAGCCAACCCCAAACCAACCCGGAGGAAACGCTGGCAGATCCAGCACAGCAGGCCTTGCTGGATGCATTACGTAATTTGGATGTTCCAGCTTTCAAAAGTGTGCTAGGTTTGGCCCTAAAAGGACGAGAAGAGGAAGCTCCACAACACGTGGACCCAAAGGGTAACCTGGCAAATAAGGAGGATAGAGGAGAAACTCTCTCCTCCACCTCCCATACGCAGCATAGACAGGTTAAGGCTCAGGCCCAGGAGGCTGCCAGGGCGGAATTAGACGGGATCCTGGGAAAGAAAACGGACGATCTCTCTATCGAATCACCGTTCTCAGAGCAGATTTTGAACTACCCACGCCCAGAGAGATTTAAGATCCCAAAACTAGAAGCATATGACGGAACGAAAGATCCATAGGACCACCTCTTTCAGTATCTAACACACATGAATTTAGACTGTGCACCCGAGGAGATGAAGTGCAAAGCCTTCCCGGCACTACTCACGGGCAGGGCTCATGAGTGGTTCCGGAAATTACCACCTCGATCTATTGAGAATTTTGAAACCCTGGCAAGAAAATTTCTGCAAGCCTTTGTCACAGCTAAACCCTTCCAGAGGAATGTCACGTACCTCCTCACAATTCGTCAAAAAAAAGAAGAAACAGTGCTGCAGTACCTGAAAAGATTCAATGAGGAATCTAGGCAGGTCGGAAATGCCGATGAACACCTCCTAATAACCTCTTTCGTAGCAGGCCTACGAGAAGGTAGATTGTATGCAAAGCTCAATGTCCGACTTCCGAAATCAATGGATGAGTGTATGGATCTGGCATATAAACACTGTCAGGGTGATGAGGCCAACCGTTTAAAGAGGGAGTCGGAAGCTCCTAAGAAAGAGAGGCCGGACGACAGATCTGATAGAAAGCGTAAACCGGTATGGGACCGAGTAGCTGCGCCCATACCTGACTGACTCGGGAAGAAAAGGGCCCTTCAAGAGAGGGACTTTATCCCTTTAAACCGATCACGCGAGCAGGTCCTCGCCATAATGCAGGGAAAAGGCATTGCCCGTACTCCACCTCCTATTAAAGGTCCTCGGGAAAAAAAGGATCAGACCAAGTACTGTAAGTTTCATGAAGACATTGGTCACGATTCAGAGCAGTGCAGGGATTTACAGAGAGAGATCGACGCTGCTGTTATGGAAGGGAAACTCGATGAGGTCATAGATAGGTCCCGTCACCCAGAACCCCGGGGAAGACGGGAATACAAGAGAAGAGATTTCGGTCATGACTGAAAGGATGATTACAGACGAAGGAGGGATCCGTCCCCAGGACCGGAGGGGCAGCCAGATAATCGCCCCATTAATACCATTAATACCATCTCAGGCGGTCCGAATACATCGTCCCGACCTGGGGAGCAGAGTGGTAACCGGGCACCGACCAGCACCGACTCAGGAAAGAGACAAAGGTTGCCCGGGGAGGTCGTTTATGGTCCTCGTGATCCTCTTCCCCTCGTCAGCAATAATGAAGGCTTGGTCATCGAGGCGGTAATCAATAAACATACGGTGAAGCGTATTTGTGTAGACACCGGAAGTGCAGTCAATGTGCTGTACTACAATGTGTTTCAATCCATGAAATTAAAGGATGCAGAGCTAGTACCCGTGTCATCCCCGCTATTCGGATTTGCAGGGCCACCAGTCCACCCCATGGGTATGATCAGCTTACCAACCACCTTTGGGAAAGCACCTCGGGACAGGATCCTTATGGTGAGTTATGTGGTGGTCAGGGCCCCATCTGCCTACAATGTTATCATGGGGCGTCCTGCCCTAATAGATCTGCGAGCGGTGATCTCTCCGGCACACGTCAGTTTGAAGTTCCCGACATGGGAGGGGACAGCAGAAGTCAAAGGTGACGTCGAAACAGCCAGGAGCTGCTACACGGCCACTGTAAATGGAAGAATGATGGTACAACAGGTATCTATGGAAGAATTGCTCCCAGAGGACGAAGAAAGTTGGTCATCAGATGATAAAATCGAGGTAGTAAATTTGGGAAAGGAACAAGAAAGTTTGTCAGTCAACATAGGATCATGGATCCTAGATCGGTTTAAAACAGAGCTCGTTGAGATCTTAAAGGAGTTTAGAGACGTATTTGCATGGAAGACAGATGACATGCCAGGCTTGTCCCCCGAGCTAGCCCTGCACAGGTTGCACGTGGACCCAGCCCGGAAGCCGATTAGGCAAAAGAAAAGACAGTTTGCAAAAGAACGAATGGAGGCCATTCAAAGGGAAGTAGAGAAGTTACTACAGGCCGGGATCGTACGTGAAGTGTTTTATCCGACATGGCTCGCCAACCCAGTCCTGGTAGAAAAGCCAGATGGTAGCTGGCGAATGTGTGTAGATTTTACCGACCTGAATAGGGCATGCCCCAAGGATTGTTACCCGCTACCTAAGATTGACAGGTTAGTTGACTCAACGGTCGGATTTGAAATTTTTGCATTTCTTGATGCATACAAAGGATACCACCAAATTGCCATGGACCCGGACGATGCGGAAAAAACGGCATTTATTACAGAAGAAGGAACTTTCTGCTATGTTACTATGCCGTTTGGATTGAAGAACGCTGGCGCCACTTATCAAAGAGCAGTGAATAAAATATTCGAGAAGCAGATTGGGAAATGCATGGAAGTCTATGTAGATGATCTCTTGATCAAGAGAAGGTCTCTAGATCAGTATATGACCGACGTCCGGGAAGTATTTGGGGTACTCAGGCAGACCCAAATGAAACTTAACCCTAAAAAGTGTACATTTGGGGTCAGGTCAGGTAAATTCCTGGGTTACATGATTTCAAAAGAAGGAATTAAGGCTAACCCAGATAAAGTTGAAGCCTTAAGAATAATGCCACCACCCAGAAGCATCAATGAGGTACAAAGGTTAACCGGCCGCATGGCCGCCCTGAGTAGGTTCCTCTCCAAGTCGGCACAGCGTGCTTTACCATTCTTTAAAATCCTGAGGAAAGCAAGTCCCTTCCAGTGGAATGAGGACAGTCATAAGGCATTTGACGATTTGAAGGAGTACTTGGCCGAGCTGCCAACCCTGACGGCTCCTCAGGATGGAGAAACTCTGTTACTATACTTGGCAGTAGTTGATGAGGCAATCAGTGCGGTCCTAGTCTGAGAAGAAGGACACATACAAACACCCGTGTTTTATGTAAGCCGGGCTTTACATGGACCAGAGCTCAGGTACACGAACGCGGAAAAACTAGCTTTGGCTCTGGTACACGCCTCAAGAAAATTACGACCATACTTCCAAGCACATTCCATCACTGTGATCACAGACCAACCCCTGCGTCAGATCTTGGCGCGACCTGACACCTCGGGCAGACTAGCCAGATGGGTGATCGAGCTGGCAGAATATGATCTGGACTACCAACCCTGAACTGCCGTCAAAGCCCAGGCTTTGGCCGACTTCTTGGCTGAAGGAATTCAGGTCGAGACCGATAAAGAACAGCTGACAGAGCCGGTCGATACCTGGACCCTTTTTGTGGATGGAGCATCGGGAAAAGAAGGAGCAGGAGCATGCCTTTTGCTCCTCCGTCCGAAGGGGGAAGAATTCCCGTATGCACTGCGTTTCAACTTTGCGGCTACAAACAACGAGGCAGAATATGAGGCTTTAATTACTGGGCTCCGATTGGCCAACAAGCTCGGGGCAGATAACCTGCACGTGTTCAGTGACTCCCAGTTGGTGGTTAATCACATCAAGGGTGACTATGAGGCAAAGGAGGAATCAATGAAGAAATACTTGGCAGCAGCACAGGCTTTACTAAAAAACTTCAAGTCAGTCCATATAGAGCAGGTCTCTCGATCCAGCAACAAAAAAGCTGATGCCCTCTCCAAGTTGGCATCTAATTTCTTTTCACATAAAAAAGTTCAGGTGGAACAGCTGACCGAACGAAGTTATGTCCTGAGCGAAGTACAACCGATTAGCCAACAGGCCACCTGGATGGACCCCATAACCTCTTATTTAAAACACGGTATTCTACCAACTGACAAGGTTCAATCCATGAAGATCAAGCTACAAGCAAGCAGGTATGCTCTTTTTGATGACATCCTATACAGACGATCGTTTATATCACCATGGCTTAGGTGTGCTACCCGGGAAGAAGGAAATTATCTACTCAGGGAAATCCACCTTGGCATTTGCGGAAACCACGCAGGAGCCCAGACACTAGCTCGTAAATGCCGCTTGTTTGGGTATTATTGGCCAACCATGCAAAACGACGCAAACGACTTGGTACTGAGGTGCAAGTCATGCCAGGTGCATGATAACTTGTCTCACCAGCCAGCGCAGAACATGATTCCTTTGGTCTCTCCTTGACCCTTTTATCAGTGGGGGGTAGACCTGGTTGGACCCCTTCCCCAAGATCCAGGTAACTTACAGTTTCTTGTCGTGGCTGTTGATTACTTTACTAAGTGGGTAGAGGCCGAGGCCTTGACCACCATCACCGCGAAAGCAATACGGAAATTTTTGTGGAAGAATATCGTCTGTCGTTTTGGGATATCCAAGATCCTTGTGTCAGACAACGGAACTCAATTTGAGGATCGGACAGTCAGGTCATGGTGCGCCGAGCTGGGTATAGTCCAACATTTTTTAACCTCTGTCGGTTATCCCCAGGCCAACGGCCAGGTAGAGCAGACCAACAGACAGCTCAAGTTTGGGTTGAAGAAGAGATTGGAAGATGAGGGACAAGCATGGGTCGAGCATTTGCCTAACATCCTTTGGGGGTACAGAACGACTCCAAACTCAGCTACTGGAGAAACTCCTTTTGCTTTAGCTTATGGATGTGAAGCAGTCATTCCGGCTGAAATAGGGCTCCCCTCCCCGAGGACCGAGCTCCACACAGTCACAGACCAGGACGTCGAGCTCAGACATGCCAAGGACAACTTGGAAGAGGCCAGGGAAGTGGCCTATATCCGGATGGCAAGGTACAAGCAAAGAATATCCCAATATTACAATTCTAAGGTTAAGCATTCGTACTTCAAAGAAGGAGACTTGGTGCTAAGGAAGAACGAGCTCAGTAAGCAGGGTACC
The DNA here is from genome assembly GCA_024500145.1 of Gentiana dahurica var. dahurica. NCBI lineage: Eukaryota > Viridiplantae > Streptophyta > Magnoliopsida > Gentianales > Gentianaceae > Gentiana > Gentiana dahurica. The sequence goes on from CM044905.1 coordinate 50,666,448, forward strand.
TAGGAAAAGCTTAACCCGAACTGGGAAGGCCCGTACAGAGTGGTAAAAGTTCAATGCAAAGGTGCTTACCAGCTAGCAGATACGAGTGGCCAGACCATACCAAGAAGCTGGAATGCCAGCAACCTTAGGAGGTTTTATGCCTGAAACGAATCCAGGCTTGATTCTATCTTTCCATTTTATGTTGTCTTTTTCAATAAAAGTGTTATCAAACACCTTTGAGTTCTAATAAATATATGATTCTTTCATGTTATATATTGTTATGCTATGTACTGTGATTATTTTTTGTTAACTCCAGCAAGTCAGACTCAGAAAGCTTGAATACCACAAGCTTCCCGAGTCCTCAAGCCAGGACATGGTTTTAACTGAGTCAGGTTATACTCAGAAGGTATGCAAAAGTCAAACCTTCTCAGTCTGCAGGTCAAGCCAGAATTTAACTGAGTCCTGCAAGTCAGACTCAGAAAGCTTGAATAGCACAAGCTTCCCGAGTCCTCAAGCCAGGACAGGGTTTTAACTGAGTCAGGTTATACTCAGAAGGTTTGCAAAAGTCAAACCTCCTAAGTCTGCAGGTCAGGCCAGAATTTAACTGAGTCCTGCAAGTCAGACTCGAAAGCTTGAATACCACAAGCTTCCCGAGTCCTCAAGCCAGGACAGGGTTTTAATCGAGTCAGTCATACTCGGAAGGTTTGCAAAAGTCAAACCTCCTAAGTCTGCAGGTCAGGCCAGAATTTAACTGAGTCCTGCAAGTCAGACTCAGAAAGCTTGAATACCACAAGCTTCCCGAGTCCTCAAGCCAGGACAGGGTTTTAACTGAGTCAGGTTATACTCAGAAGGTTTAAGACTTAGTCAAACCTCCTGAGTCTGCAGGTCAGGCCAGAATTTTATCAAGACTTAGTATGTCATCCAAACCGTCAGTAATGCAAGCCATACTGGGGGGAAGGGGGCATCCATAAGACATAATTCAAACCCAAAATAAACTAAGTGAAGTCAAAGTACAAAACGTAGTGGGCAGGGCACCACAAAGTATAGTGGGCAGGGCACCACAAAGTATAAATGAAGTACATAAACTTGGACAACAAAAAAGTTTCAAAGTTTTTACAAAAAACAAAAAACAGCATAAGGAGAAATAATCAGGTCTGGGTTCTTGAAGTCTGCTCCGTTGAAGATGGGGCAGCCACAGAGCTCTGAGAAGCCGGACGACGTCGAGCATACTTGACCCCGATGTCTTCACCCGCCTTAAACTCCCTCAACCGGTCATCGTAGATCTGACCTGCTCATTCCTTGTACATGGAGCGATAATGCATAAGGTCAGGGAGTACCAGCTCAGGACGCTGTGCCTTTGCCTCGTCCACACCCGTAGTATACCCGTGTTGCATGACAGGATTCAGCAGTGTTAAGGGTGATTTTATACGTTTTTAACGATATACTTTATAATAATTTCCCCCATATTTGTATTATTTTCATAGAAATCGAGCTTTATATTGAAATATTAAGCAAGTGAGGTTTTTAATGGTTGATTCACAAAATTAGTTAATTTATGCGTTTTATTGATGAATTTATGATTATTTGGATATGGTTACACTCTGCATGTTTTTGATGATTGTAGATACACCATAATGCGGCTCAATGGAGGATTGGATAATGTTTAATTGAAGATTTATATGAAGAAAGGTGATAAAGTTCGAATTATTTGATGATTAATGAAGAGGAGAAAAGATAGAGATGAAATGGATTGAGGATAGAGATGAAGAATCGTGTGTAGATCCAGCTGGACGGGCGTCCAGAAGGGTGAACTGGCGTCCAGCTGAGAAGATCGTTGAACTGGCGTCCACTTCCGTCCAAGAACTTTGGACGGGCGTCCAAGCTTTTGGACGAGCGTCCGTCCACCGCCATTGCGCAGCCGCCTCAAAAGTCTATAAATACAGCGTGATTTCTACCCTAATGGATATATAATTCGATCCCTCTTGACACACAAACATTAGAGAGGAACCCTAGGCGCCCCAGCCCCCTTTTGGGAGGTTGGGGTGGCGGTTAGATTAGGTTTTATTTTCGTTTTTTTCTGTTCATGTTAGTCCATGCTGATGGCCTTCAAGCTGTGAACTGGAGCATCCATGGTTACTTTTCAACAGCGTTTTTGATTTCTCTCTTGGATAATCTTGTGAGTGATTTTATTTAGAGTTTGTATCTCTCCTTTTTTTATTTGTTTATGCAATCGATATCGAAAGATGTATTGCTATTTGATGTTTACCGTATGATGAAAATCGGTGTAAACCTTAGATCACCATAGGAAAGATTAGACTTTTAACCTTGACATAACGGAAGTTGATAGGTTAGATTTCTAGGTTGTTAGATCTAATAAATCTTGCACCTTGTTTTGAGAGCGTTAATCTCTATAGATCGGAAGATGATGAGATTGATAGACGGATTACTTACGGAAGTAGGAATTTATACCTTTGATTTGGTGAACCACAACTTTGATTGAATCATCATAAGATAATCTAGGGAAGAATTACGGGTTGCGGGATGGTGGATCATGTTTGTTCTATGTTGATTTGCTTCAGTCATTATCATGATAGTTAGTTTTATTGTTTTCTTAGTTGTAGTTTTATTTTATTTGCTTTTGTTCGCAACGATATTTTCCTGGCTTTGGACTGACAATCCTCTGTCCAGTTTATTTTCCGTTTTAGTTTAGGTTTAATAATAAATAGTAGTGACAATTTTAGAAGAATTAATAAGAACTAGATTAAACAACCTCGATTCCCTGTGACCGACTCCGGTATTAATCGCTATACTACGATCCCCACACTTGGGGAATACCGGATTTATAAATTTATTACTTGTTGTTTTGTTAGATAAAATCCGTGACAAGCAGCACCTTCAAGGCTCCAGCTAGATGATCGGAGGACTTGTACTCGTGCACGACTCGGGCATCCCGAGCCGGGAGAGAGGCTTCCAGAGTTTCCAGCTCAGCACGGAGTTTGACCAATGCCTGCCCGAGCTCAGAATTCTCCGCCACATATTCATCATGCTTGGCCTGGAGTTCGGCAGTACACTTGGCCTTGGTCTCGGCCAGCTCCTTCTTCAACCCCGCAACCTCTTGGTCCTTAGCTTTTGAGGCTTCTCTGTGTTTATCACGTCTCGCTTGGAGCTCCTCGATCGTTTCCCGTAGAGCTTCCTTACTCGCAGCAGATTCAGCAAGGCGATCCAGGAATTCTTGCCCGACCTGAGCTCCCCAGAGAAGACAAAGAGAAGGTAAAAAGGAAGCAAGACAAGTAAAGAGTGACAGACAAATTTATACAAAAAACTTACCACAGTGGCGAGGTCCGGAGCTGACAGCTCGTGCAATCGATTGTGCCCCGGGGACGGTTGCTCCTCAGGAGAGTCCTCGACGTTCTCTATGGTCTTCCGACCCGCTTTCCTTTTCTTGGATCGACTCTTCCGAGCCGAGGGAGAGACTACCTTCTTCTTCCGGCTAGGCTCGATCGCACCTTCTCTCATCTCCTGGTCTTCATCCACATCTATCCGCTCCACGTCCCCAGAAGAGTCATCTGGCTGTCCGGACAAGAGTTGGGCCGAAGTGGGGGTCAGGACAGTCCCAGCAGCTCGGAGATGTTCCGGCTCTATGTTTTCCTGCAGCTCAGTCTCCTGGTTAGGCTCTTCAGGGTTGACTGGAGGAACCACCTCATCATTCACGTCCTCCAAAAGGTCAGCAAAGGAAGACACTGCCAGAGTAAACAACAAGAAGTGTTAGAAAATATTTTTACAGTTAGCAAAGTATGGCATAAAGCAAGTACAACAAGGAACAGATATTAAAGCCCTACATATCTTGTACTCTTCCTTATCTAACTCCTTGTATGGGTCAGGACCCGCAGTGGGCAACTGAGCAGCCAAAATCAGCTCAGAAGAATACTTTTTCTCCCTGATATACACTCCGCTTTTGCGAATGTCGTCTAGGAGTTTCCTATCCACGTCAGTTGGCCGGGGATCGCTATCCAGATCGGAGGAGTTCCACCTACCCAGGTTCCGAGTCACCTCGGGATAGATGAAAAAGAACCTGGTTTTCCAACCTTTGTACGAGGTATCCCCTGGCTATGTGAATTGAACGTCATGCATGAAATCCCCCCCGACGTGGGAAGCAGTAATACCCAACCTGCCCTGGCACCTGTTTCCGCTGAAAGAACAGTCGAAATGTTTGGACTTTGAAGGGGATGCAGGCACATCTACACCAAATGGCGAAGCCCACTATCGCCCTTATTCCATTGGGCACGATCTGGGCCAACCCTAGATCGTAATGCTCCAGGACGGCTAAAACGGCCGGACAGATCAGAAACCTTAAACCGCATAATAGCTGCTCTTGGTAGACGGCGCAGTACCCGGCCGGGGCTTGATAGGCATAAACACCAGGAGCCGGGATAATGGGTTTGAAAAGCGGATTTGTTAGGTTGTATTGTTTACAGATGCGGGTCAAATCTGTGGTAGTTATTTTGGTATCGATACCATGGCAGGCCGCCTGTGATTTCAAAGCCATAAAGGCCTTAAGGGAAAGGACGAATCTAGAAGATGAGGAAGAAGGGGGAGGATTGAAAAGGGAAAGAGCAGGCCTCTCAAGATTGACTCCGGTAGGGGTACTTTCTTCTTCTAATTCAGGCTCCGATTCAAATAATGCCTCAATGGAACTATCAGTAAGGATTATGGTTTCGCTCATTAACAACAGAAAAGACTTAGAAAAAAAAAAAGAAAGCTTACTTGAGTAAGGAGATCGGAGAGATGGAAGAATGGAATGGCAACCGTCCCGACTTCACACTTGATTTAAAGAGTAACGTCTGATGGGATTGATGAGACTAGGGAGTTATAAAACCCCAAAAAGAAGTCTTAGGATAACCGCCCCATTATTGTGTTATGTATAAAGACGCTTCGTTTCTCGCGCTCCATACGGCAGTCTAAACGGTAGCAGGGACACGTGTCATGCTAAGCATGTTATCTTAAAACGCCCGAGCTGATCTCAGGTCTACCCAGCTCCTAGGTAGTCTGGCCAGACCTGGGGGGCTTATGACGATGGTGAAAATAGACCTGGCCACGTGTCACTCTTATAACATCCCAAGATTGAGAGAGAAAGATAAGAGGGAATCTTTTATGGCCAGGAGCCCCATACCAGTAAGACCCTACCCCAGGAGGGAGGTCTGTCCATATCCTTCCTGACTACCGCACTGCAGGGCAGTGCGGCCTAGTCTGGAGGTAGGACGCGCAGCTCAGGTCGAGACGACCTGAGGAGCCCATCGAAGGCCGACTGGCTCTTTCCTTATATAATAATCCGCGTATGTGCCTATATTATAGGAGAATCCCTGGATTACCGGAAGGAAATCCCATGATTCGAATATAATCATAATTATCTTTTGCCAGAGGTAAACACGTGATGATCCTTAGGGTTTAAGGATTCTACGACTTGTTTGACAAGAAAGGGGTGAGACGCCTCCTTATATAAACAACCCTAAGGAACTACGAATGACTTGATTCCAATCGAACCATTGGATACGTAGGCAACTTGGGAGAAACTAACTCTCAGGCTCAGTCTTAATCACACCAAATCACGGTCCCCATTGTTTCTGTTCTTGTTTGAATCGTCCTAGAGGTTATTTGGATCCGTAGGTGATATTCGACATCATCATTTGCCTTGTCTAAAATTTTATATTATTTTTCACTGACGTCATTTATATTGGACAGATGCATTATATCACCAGGAGAAAGATGATATGGTTGAAACAAAATTGTTAGTTTAATCGGTGTGAACAAAAAAAAAAGGGAATCCGATGCTGTATTGAAAAGAAGGAAAAAAAAAAGGGAAAATTCATTTTTTACCCTTTTTTTGAAAATTAAAACGAAAATTACACCATTCTAACTTAAAAAACGATTGCTATCCCCCGTCTAAAAGTGGGCGAAATTGCTTGAAAATAGGAGAAACCTCCCATTTATCGCCCATGTTTCGCCCGTGGTGAGAGATCCCGCCCTTCCCCGCCTTCGACACCTCCCGAATTTCTCCCAATTTTCGCCCATGGTGGGAGGCCCCGCCCGAAAAGATGGGAGACCCTGCCCGGTTTAAAAAGAGAAAATGAGGACGCTTTTAAACTTATTTTTCATCTCTTTTCATCTCATTTCTTCTTCATTATCAGATTTTCGAGTTCTTCATCAACAAATCATTTCGTTGTATCTTGTTCTTCTCACAAAACCCATTTCTTTGTACAAAATTTCGAGCTTTATCAAATTGTTTCGTCGAATTTCAGTTCCACAAGATTTCGATTTTCAGTTAAACATAATCGAAGGATTCGAAGGTTCAGATTTCTCCACCATTCTTGTAAATTTCGTGTTAATATCATCTTTTTGTCAATAATCGTTTCTTCATTTATAATCGTTTTTTTTTGTTTTTGTTGTTTGTGAATATGCATTTAAACATTATGGTACTGTGGGCGAAACCGGGCGGGGTCTCCCGTCTTTTCGGGCGGGGCCTCGGTGTCGAAGGCGGGGAAGGGCGGGATCTGTAACGCCCCGCTCCCGGATACCGAGCCCTTATCCGGAAGAGAAACGTTCGTCGCGTATTGCATTAAATAAATCAAAAATTATACGCAAGCTTCTACGTTGTCGTATCAAAATAAAGCGAACGGAAGCTAAAAAGACTCGGGTAAAAACAAAATGGTACTATGAATAGAAAGTAAGCATACTAAAGATGGATAGTTAAATTACAACGACGAAAAAACCATAGACTTATACATTACGAGCTCTTAAAAGTATAATACAATAAGTCTAAGGAAAGAAATATAACTAGTCTAGCACAACCTTTACAAAGAAATAAACTAAAAGCTTCGCCAAGACTTCAATGTCTTCAAAAGTCGTCATCTACACTTGGGCAACCTGTTCGTCTTCTCACCCCACAATACATACAAAAGAAAATGCAAAGGAGGTAAGTACAAAGTACTTAGTAAAAGTGAGAAGCTAATGAATAACTAAGTTATACAACGAAAGGTTATTATTATGATTATTAAATTACCATTATGAGACCGACTCAATCTAGGTTTCACTTCATGTCCATAAACATGTCATGACTAAACGTTTCTAACTTAACTTATCTTTGTTACAACATGTTTGCGAGGGCACTACACTTAGTGAGATATGCACTAAGACAAAAGACGCAACCCTATAGAGATAAATCTCTAACGGTCCCGAGACAGTCATTCCACTTTGTCTGGCCAACCTTAGAGAGCTGACCGGTGAATGTCTATCTCGTTCGTGAGTTTTTCCGGCGGAATGATCACTACTTTATCTGGCGGGTATAGAATCCGGCAGTGATCATCACCACATTATCTGGCCAAACCTCACATTGCCGATATTGTACTGTGCCTATCCAAGCTCTCATGATGTTTAACATTTTACTAAGCAAGTACGTATTTATTAAATAGTAACTAGCCGCCTAAGTGTTTTCAAATAATCTCCCTCACACATACTACTCTCTTCCTAGACCACTAGACATAAACGAGGCCTAGCAATTACACAGACATTGATGAATACTAATTCATCAAAGCACAAGCCCTTTCATGCCTTTCCGACGGTCCCAGACTTCAACTCCTTTTAAGAGTACGTCCGGTGCCGGAACCAAACGCATCAGAAACTCAATCGAGGCTTGTTCATTTTCATTTAATCGTATTTAAGCTTATATTATCAAAATTACAAGTCAAGCTAAGCATCGAAATAACATTACCCATAAAAATAACACTAAACAACTAAATATAATTTATAATTATTAAATCATCCTTTTTTCTTAAAAAAAAACAACACAGTAAACTAGGGAGGGATAAACATTAATATAATACTTACTCCCTTATGCTACCCTGTATATACAACATATACTCATACTTACTCCCTTATGCTTCCTCTTTTTTTTTTAACACCTTACGAAAAGAAAACAAACAAACTGTACCTATTTGGGAGTAAACCTAGAAATACATCACATAAATATATATTCACGTCACCTGGGATTGAGCCGGACCAAAAAGAAATGTACACATACACTACAACAAAAAGCTGCTTTTGCCACGACAAAAAGTCGCGGCTAATAATAAAAAATCATGGCGACTAACTCTTTAGCCACGACATGCTGTGGCAAATTGGTTGTGGGCAATACCTCGATTCTAATGCATTGTTAGCCACGACACGCGCCGTGGCAAATACTTTTGACCTTTTTAGCCACGTCGCGTTGTTGCTAATAACGTGCTGTTGACCGCTGATCTGGCATGTCTTATTTGCAACAGCTTGTTGTGGCAAAAACTCGATGACATGGCATGATGACATGCCATGTATTATTTGCCACCACATGTTGTGGCTATTACTTGCTCACATGAAATACAATTTCCATCCCTATGAGACGCAGGACAGCTTGAAGATGATTGAGCACAAGATGTTGACTGAGTAGGCATTGGAAAATTTGGTAGTCGTGCGTCTGGATCTTTCTCCTTGATGTACGACATCAACATAGTGAATGCATTCAACAAAGTATCATGCTCCTGTCGGGAGACAAACGATGTATGGGATGGCTGGGGAGATGGCTGGGCGGAACGTGGGGCACTTGGTCCTACTCCAGTGATATGACCTCGACGCCTACCTAAAACGCCCCCAATGATGGTGAGTTCGTCTGCAGGGGAAAGAGTTGTGTCGCGGGCCGCAACCCGCTCCTCCATGGCGCACTACATATTCAAGCATTTAATTATTAGCGTATGAAATATTAGCAAGTTGCGTAATGAATATGCATTAAAGACAAGTATACTTACGTATGCCTCTTTAGCTTCATTATTCGCCCACTCATCTCCATGACGATGCAGATCACCCCATACTTGCACAGCAGTTTTTTTTCGAGGTGGCTCATCTTGGTCTTGTGACGCATCTTGATCTTGGGCCTCATCTGGATCTTGTGGCTGTGAATTATCCTATCAAATAATGCTAGATTAGAACACTGTTATATGGTAAAGGTTAAAATTGAAATGATAGTATACGCTTACAAGCATCTCACGATATTGGGGATACGATCTCCGCCCATGATAGCTCACCCACTTATGCTTCTTGCGATTGTTACTATTTTGTCTTGATAGTTCCTGTATAAATAAAATTCAATTTAAAGATCACAAAATGCTAAACCACAAGACCTTAGATCAGTAGAGGAAACGGCAACAAACAAGTTTGCTATCCGAGAAAGAACTTGTGATCTTACACAAGTCGGCAAGGTACAAAACACGAAAGAGAATAATTTGAATCGATGCATCATAAATAGCTACAAACTATTGATCAAACAATTATATTGTTGTTAAAACAAATAGACACATCATGCTTCCATATTAGTACACACACAAACAAGAATCACGATTCTCCGGAATGTAGTTGTATAACTACACTTCGGAAATCAGAATAAAGTTGGTTCATAAGAAACAAGTAGGTGAAATCCATGCCAAGATTATATAAAAGTTGATAGAGACCAAACAGAAAGTAACAGAGGATTTGCTTTTCTTAAGGGTCTAAATACAGTGGCTTGTAACCGTAAAATTTGTGGCCAGACTCAAATGCTACATGCAATTTGATTATGAGAGATGGAACTAAACTGATCCCTCTTCTATAAATTGTTGTCTAAGACTTTGGCAAATCGTTATAAATTGGTGATGAATCTTGAGATTTTTTTGGTCTCTATCAACTTTATCAAATGACATCATAAATATGGGACAAGATTGAGCATACAACCAGGCATACTCCTTAACAGACAATGAACAGGTTCATACATGACTAAAATTACCTGAAACTTAGGGGTGAGCATCCGCTGGATACACCGCTCCCAATGAACAAGATCCCTGATGGAGCTGTGAGGGTTAAGTCGGGCACGATCCGGATCATCCTCTCCCCCATTCTTGTTGAAGTGGTCTTTGAGGTCAGTCTTCCAACCCCGGTATGCGTCCCCACAATCTCTCTGAAGTACCCCTGCAAGTACAGGATCTGAAACAGTGAACCAACCCTGAAACACATACCAAACGAATTAATAGTCGAGCAAGTAATACATGAATATCAAAATGAAATTATTGTAGCAAGGTAAATACATACTTTGATACGCTCGTATGTCAACGTCCTCTGCCAGTCTGGTACTTTTTCCCACCCGTCATGGTAGGGCTCACAACAGTGGCGAACTTGGATCCCGACCCCACTTGCATATAAGGAAGCATCAGGACCTAATGCCTTCCATGTCCCGTACTCAATATCCCATTGGAGTGGGATTGGACCGCCGATCTCATCTACACGCATCAAGATTTTTTTGCCTATAGCCTTCCCTCGGCCCTTGCGGGCACGAGGTGCAGTAGTAGAGGCTGTAAACAAAAGACAGAGAAACATCTTAGTGTGTAGGTAATATGTTTATAGTTTCTACTGAAATGAAAAGCTAAATATAGACGAACAGAAAAAAAATCAATTAGATATAAATTGTTCACACTATCTAATAGATCATTGTGGTAACTAACTCCACAATTTATCAGTAGTAAAGTACAAACATGTTGGCATATGTATATGTAGTAAACATTTCAAGCAACGATAATGTGACTATAAGATGACTAGCAAACTTAACATACATGATTGGCAATTTGATGGTATCCTGCGTGGATTTTCCTGTGGTGGTTGTGCTCCACCTGATGAGCCTGCACAATTAGCCACAGGTCCAACCATTATGTATACCTGTAAAAAGAAAAGGGATTTTAATGCTCAAAGATAATGGCATTTAACATTTAGCTTTCTCAGTGAGAATGTTGACGTCCATCATTCAAGGGCAGTGGAATGAAAATAGCTATTCCATGAGTTTAATTAGTTCCTGAGTCCGTATTTTGTCACATAATGTTGTATATGGTTTCATCATATACTAAGGATCTCAGCCGTAAAAAAATTAGCTTACATCCATTGCAGCACGCGTTCTACAACCTTATACCAAGAAAATGTTTTCCATGTCTAATCACATGATGAGGGATATTGGTTACAGCATAAGCCCACCAAATAATGTTTGTTTCAGTTTCAGGGAATAAAGGGAATGATTCGCCTAAGAGAAGTAACCATAGTCGCTCAAATACATTTGATCGATACCCTGCAGTAAGGAAGAAATAAATCCCTAAGCATGTTTTTAACAATTCCGGTTCAAAAGTCGGGCAGCCTGCTCAATAAACAAAACTTTAGCAACATATTGACAAAAAATTGAACTCTTTAATCAGATTCAGATCAGGTTCTATTTCCAGAACAAATTTTAGATGCCAAAATCCTAATACTCAAAGGTCTTGACTATGCACAATTCCAGAACTTACGAACAAACACAACTCCAGATACAATCTCCAGATTACAAGTTCAAATGTGTGACTACTAGAATAAATTCACAGAATGAATCACGAATCCAACCAACAAACACAAGTTCAGTCACAAAACTCAAATGAAAACTTAAGTAGTCAAACTACTCAAAACGGTCCAACTGAATATATATCAAATAGGCTTAGTCACAGCACACTTGTTCAGATTTCGCAGATAACCAATTAAGCTTTCCTAAGTGAAAACAACTGGGCAACCGTAACATCTCAGTCGATCATAAAAAGCTGTTGGAATGGTTAATAGTTGAACATATAAAGTGTAACGAAAATTGGAAAACATGCTGGAAAACAGGGGTAAACAAAAATTACTCACAGAAGATTAAAGACCAGAGTTCCAGCACCAGTAGCCAGAGAATCTTCGGTTCTTCGACCAGAAAACAGTGCTGCGTCTTCAGGAGCGCGGTGGTCCGGTGGTGGAGCTGCGTCTTCAGGCTTCAGGAGGCCGCTGCTCACACCTACTCGCCTGCTCCTCGTCCTCGCCGGAGCGCACAGTCAACCAGTGCGGGAAATTGAAAAATCGAGATGATAAACAGAAAGCATAAACCCCCAATTAAGGTTTTAATGAAAAATCGAGATGAGAACACTCACCTTCAGCAGATCCAACAGCTCGATATGGAGGAAGAAGACGATGAATCGTTTCTTTTTTTTATTCAGCGATTTATTGTTTTTTTAGGGGCTAGAGATTTATTGTTGAAACATATTATTAGCCACAGCTTTGTTGAGGCAAATAAGTGACATGTCAGCATTATATTTGCCACGTGGATTAAACATGATGACAAATACAAGATTTTTTATTTTAATAAATCCGTAAAATGTTTTTGCCACAATATCCGTGACAAATAATTTTGACAAATAGCGCCAACAACACGCGCCAATGACTTTTCATTAGTTTAAAATTTATTTGCCATGACAGCTGTGGCTAATACGTTAGGCGCCAATCGAAATACAGGCGGGAATTTTTTTTGGCAACAACGGTTGTGGCTAATGCTAATAGCAATTTTGAAATATCATAGAATTTCGCATTTGGCACAACAGTCGTGGCTTAAAGTTGATATTAGCCGCGACAAACTGTCATGGCAAAAACTTCTGTGGCAAAAAGGTATTTTTGTTGTAGTGATATATAATAAACAAAATGAGAAGAAAAGAATGCAAAATAATTATATTGATATCACATACTAACGCCTATTATTATGCACGGTGCCTAAATTCAGTTAAAATTGAAAAATATATCAACTGCAAAATTTTCTGTCAAACAATAAATTGAACAAACACTAACACTCAACCTAAACAATGTAAAACCGTAATTACTCATTAGAAATAGCCTCTTACCTTAATTGCGAGCAAAACCGATCCCAAAACTGAATGCAAGGCTTGAATCCTTCGATTCACAACTCCTACAACCAAACTACGATATTTAAACGATACTCTACGATCAAAACAACCATTCACACAATCAAAACTCGAATTTTTATCAAAAACGATCATGATTACGATTTTAGGGCTAAAACGAAAACTCACTGTTTGGAAAACGAAGAGTATGGGAATGACCGTCTTCATCCAGTGATCGATTTCTTCTACTGCGGCATCTTGAAACGATGAATGGATTGGGCACACGGTTGAAGATTACGTTCTCCCCTTTTTTTTGAAACACTGTGTCGCTCCTCTCCTTGCCGTCGTGTTCTCTTCTCTTCTTTTTTTCCAGAATTTGCGTGATGTGTGATATGAGGGAAATTAAAGGATTATTTATAAGATAAATGATAATTTATTTTCCTAAAAAAAATACCATAATCTTTTAATTAAATCCTTTTTAATTAAATAAAATAACAAATAATAATTAGGTCGTAGTGATTAAACCCAATTACTATTTTACCCTTTCTAAAAAATCGGGATGTTACATTCATTCCCCCTTAAGAGGAGTTTCGTCCTCGAAACTCGAATGTAACTGGTTGTACTTGAAATATGAACTTTGCAAAGTGTTTCGTCTTCTAACTCTTACAGTCGTCTTCTTCTTCCATCTTCCCAACTCTTCTGCTTGTTTTGAGCCAACTTGAGGTTGCGACGATCCACTTCAATCTCTATCTTCATGAAAAATCGTCAGTAGTATTGTTCCAACTCTTGTACATCTTAGTCGCTCAGAGATGAACTGCAATTGCCATCTCGTGGTTTTCTTCACGAACTCATCAACTGCCTCGAATCTTGAAATCGTCGGTTCAACACTCTTTGCTTGCTCCTGCTGCCCTATACCCGGAAAGCTGAATCTTCCCAGCTGAAACCACACTTCTGGCACACTTGACTTCTTTCGACCTAAACTTCTATCATGGAACCACAAACTTGCTGAAGAACTGCAAGGATTCTGGCTGTAGGGTTTCTGAGACTTCTTTGGGAACGGAGAACATGCATTTGTCATACTTTCTCTCTCTGACGGTCTGATTTAATCCTTATGCCAATTAGGGTTAGCTTGGGAAAATAAAAGAAGTTGAAAAGTGACAGGTTGGGTACCAGGGTGGTATGCCAACTAGGTGGGCCAAGGAAGGGTACAATGCACTTGAAATAAGGCAGATTGCTTGGGTTACAAGCAAAACAAGATGATTCCGTGTGGGGAAAAAATGAAGGTGGTTCTAAACTGGAGAATGGACATTGTATCATAACACAAAGGGTAGCCACCAAAAGGAAAACAAAAGGACAACTTGCAGATGGATTTTTTGTTTTGAGAGAGTGGAATTCTGCAGGATACGGTGGTCTACAAAGACTTCAGAGGTAACTTGAAAGGATGGTAATAAGCTTTCATATAAGCCTTTAGAAAGTGGAGACGTTAAAGGAAACATCACCTGATGGACTTGGAAATATTCTCAATGCATGGAAAGAGAACACCGAACTTGAGAGCATTAGGAAAGTGACCTTGATTGTTAATTATTCAGTTAACAAAGTGGGTATTGGCGAACTAGGGGGATCCTCAGTTCACGTGAATGTCGTAGACGAATCATCATACGACCGAGAAGCAAAGAAAAGGTGCAAGGTCGAGCACCAAAACACTAGACAATTAAAAATCAGGAGGAGAGCAACGGTCTCAACATGAAGGAGCTATGGAGATAAAACGAGCACACCAAAGGGTCTCAGAATAAAATAAACACTTGTCAAGAAGTGTCCAAGTTTGCAGTAGTCAAAGAGAGGTTATTTTGAGATTTAAAAGAATTAGAAATTTCCCTCAAGGAATTGTAAGGGAATATCAAAAGTTTGAATAATTAAGCGTCAAACAAGATTTTAAGTGAAGAGGAAACGACACTTAAGAATTGTCGGATAAGGTTTGATTTCAAAGAATTATTTCAAACCTTCAAAGGAAGTTTAACGAACATTGACAATTCAAATAAAAGGTTCAAGGTTGCACTACTCGAGAGGAATAGTACACTGCCAAGGAATAAATGCTCGAGGTTATTCCTCATGAGGGAATGGGAAAATTTAAAACAAAAGGCGTTCAACCGGTGTATCAAAATGGTAATAGAAACGCCAAAACAGAAGATGGGAAGTCAAAAAAGGTGTATATGGCGGTTAATGGCTCTAAATGGCCTGAAAGACAGTTAAAACTTAATGGTACAAGGTACATTAATCTAGATTGAAATTCAATAGAAGTTTTGGAGTTCAAATGTTGGTTGGCTAGAGAGGTTCAGAAGGCATCTTGAAAAGGTCTACCTTCTGCTTGAAACTAGTTTAGCATAAATTGCTAGAAGGTTAAAGATAAGTAACTGAAAAAGAATGTCATGGTAGGCTTAAAAATTTGACCAGCAAAAGAAGATATGCTTACCTTAAAAGGACAGGCAGCATTAGGTGAAATAGTTACAACATTGACACTACCCTTAGGAGGGAAGCTGAGAATAAACACAAGTAAAAGAATGTTCTAACATCAGAAGGCTTAGCCAAACTTGAAGAAATGAATGATGGGAGTGCAACAATTTAGAACTTTGAAGAGAATTTGTTTCTTGATTTGAAAAGTAAGAAAGCATGAATTTGTTGAAAAGAAGGGCTTAAGGCAATATGTTTCTGAGGTAATTCATGACAACAAGCCAAGAGGATTTGTTGAGTTTAAAGATATCAAATGAGGGGTTACATGAGAAATAAATCACCGGAAAAGGTATAATTATAAAAGGGCACGAAAAGGGTCTGAACATCAAACATGGCATGCTGGAGGATAGCACCTTGGTTCTCGTTTAACACTGCAAAAGAAACTATAACGTTAGCTTTACAAACATCCTACTAAAAAGTTTAACTCAGAAGGAGATCAAACTTCTGGGAACTCCTAAACATGACAATAATAACTAACTATCCTCTTAGCCCAAACCCTAAGTCAAAGAGGTGAGAATTTCTTTTAGGTTGCTGTGTATGATATTTACTCTGGATCTGACATTATCAATTTGTACAGAACAAACGAAGAGGAATTTGAGAACGATCCAAAGAGAAAAGATTTAGATACTGGAGTTTCCCAGGTGATATAAAAATATTGGAATTTTTTAATGAGTTAAAGTCGGTCAAAAACAATTATTTCTGACGATTGAACAAGCTGTCAGAATTTCCGGATTAATATACACTGAGTTGAATTGCAAATCGAGATCAAAAGAAAAAGATCCTGAACTTAATTCCAAAAGAAAAGTTGTAGATAAAATTGTTGCCTGCAACATATAAAAAATTCAGGTCATTTGAGTGTATTTAACCTGTTCAAAACAGAAGAAGAAGATAAAGTGCTACTGCAGATTTTCTGGACAGAGTGTCCGGCATAAACATGAATTTTCTGAACAATCCATAACGATTATCGAGTTGATGTACAAAGAGAAATTGTACATAAGACATTAATCTACTTTGCTGAAAATTTTCAGAATATTTGGAGTAGGGAAAAACAGTCTTATGGTAAAGGGAAAACACGAAAACAAAAGTATTCACTCATGTTGGATAAAGCCAAACACGAAGATGATGGAAACTATGTGCCAAAGTAGGAGATCTTTAACACTATGAGTTGAAACGAATGAGGGGTACTTGGAAAGAATAGAATTGCACATTGAGTTCGTGTAGAACCATCTCAAGCAAAGCGAAGGTCTAAGAATGTTGATAAACTCAGACCAAGCGACGGTGAAAAGGGAAAGTGGAGGATTTGTAGAGTTGAATCAAATATCATTCTCTATAAAGTTAGGCCAAGATAAAAGTAAACTTAGACATTCGTGTAGAGAAGGTGAAGAGATTTCAATAGGGAAAGTAAGGAAAAAGGAATTCAACCAAGAGGGCCTCGAATTTAAGGTGTAGGCATAAGACTCCTATCCCAAAAATTTACCTAAAGGGGTTTCACTTAATCCAATGTGACAAGCTATGGTTTGGAAACTTCAAAGGAAGGAAAATTTTCTACTAACGATACTAGGAGGAACAAAATCTGAGGTGATCACATAAAAGATGTGAACAGAGAACTCAACTTAACCTTCGTCAAAGAAGACTCTTCACTTGGTCCTAGTAGAACTTAATCACGGTTTAAGGAATCTTATCTTAGAGGAAAAGAAGCCTAGGATAGAAAGGACGCTTCGCTCTGATACCAACTGTAACGCCCCGCTCCCGGATACCGAGCCCTTATCCGGAAGAGAAACGTTCGGCGCGTATAGCATTAAATAAATCAAAAATTATACGCAAGCCTCTACGTTGTCGTATCAAAATAAAGCAAACGGAAGCTAAAAAGACTCGGGTAAAAACAAAATGCTACTATGAATAGAAAGTAAGCATACTAAAGATGGATAGTTAAATTACAACGACGAAAAAACCAAAGACTTATACATTACGAGCTGTTAAAAGTATAATACAATAAGTCTAAGGAAAGAAATATAACTAGTCTAGCACAACCTTTACAAAGAAATAAACTAAAAGCTTCGCCAAGACTTCAATGTCTTCAAAAGTCGTCATCTACACTTGGGCAACCTGTTCGTCTTCTCACCCCACAATACATACAAAAGAAAATGCAAAGGAGGTAAGTACAAAGTACTTAGTAAAAGTGAGAAGCTAATGAATAACTAAGTTATACAACGAAAGGTTATTATTATGATTATTAAATTACCATTATGAGACCGACTCAATCTAGGGTTCACTTCATATCCATAAACATGTCATGACTAAACGTTTCTAACTTAACTTATCTTTGTTACAACATGTTTGCGAGGGCACTACACTTAGTGAGATATGCACTAAGACAAAAGACGCAACCCTATAGAGATAAATCTCTAGCGGTCCCGAGACAGTCATTCCACTTTGTCTGGCCAACCTTAGAGAGCTGACCGGTGAATGTCTATCTCGTTCGTGAGTTTGTCCGGCGGAATGATCACTACTTTATCTGGCGGGTCTAGAATCCGGCAGTGATCATCACCACTTTATCTGTCCAAACCTCACATTGCCGATATTGTACTGTGTCTATCCAAGCTCTCATGATGTTTAACATTTTACTAAGCAAGTACGTATTTATTAAATAGTAACTAGCCGCCTAAGTGTTTTCAAATAATCTCCCTCACACGTACTACTCTCTTCCTAGACCACTAGACATAAACGAGGCCTAGCAATTACACAGACATTGATGAATACTAATTCATCAAAGCACAAGCCCTTTCATGCCTTTCCGACGGTCCCAGACTTCAACTCCCTTTAAGAGTACGTCCGGTGCCGGAACCAAACGCATCAGAAACTCAATCGAGGCTTGTTCAATTTCATTTAATCGTATTTAAGCTTATATTATCAAAATTACAAGTCAAGCTAAGCATCGAAATAACATTACCCATAAAAATAACACTAAACAACTAAATATAATTTATAATTATTAAATCATCCTTTTTTTCTTAAAAAAACAACACAGTAAACTAGGGAGGGATAAACATTAATATAATACTTACTCCCTTATGCTACCCTGTGTATCCAACATATACTCATACTTACTCCCTTATGCTTCCTCTTTTTTTTAACACCTTACGAAAAGAAAACAAACAAACTGTACCTATTTGGGAGTAAACCTAGAAATACATCACATAAATATATATTCACGTCACCTGGGATTGTGCCGGACCAAAAAGAAATGTACACATATATAATAAACAAAATGAGAAGAAAAGAATGCAAAATAATTAGATTGATATCACATACTAACGCCTATTATTATGCACGGTGCCTAAATTCAGTTAAAATTGAAAAATATATCAACAGCAAAATTTTCTGTCAAACAATAAATTGAACAAACACTAACACTCAACCTAAACAATGTAAAACCGTAATTACTCATTAGAAATAGCCTCTTACCTTAATTGCGAGCAAAACCGATCCCAAAACTGAATGCAAGGCTTGAATCCTTCGATTCACAACTCCTACAACCAAACTACGATATTTAAACGATACTCTACGATCAAAACAACCATTCACACAATCAAAACTCGAATTTTTATCAAAAACGATCATGATTACGATTTTAGGGCTAAAACGAAAACTCACTGTTTGGAAAACGAAGAGTATGGGAATGACCGTCTTCATCCAGTGATCGATTTCTTCTACTGCGGCATCTTGAAACGATGAACGGATTGGGCACACGATTGAAGATTACGTTCTCCCCTTTTTTTTGAAACACTGCGTCGCTCCTCTCCTTGCCGTCGTGTTCTCTTCTCTTTTTTTTTTTCCAGAATTTGCGTGATGTGTGATATAAGGGAAATTAAAGGATTATTTATAAGATAAATGATAATTATTTTCCTTAAAAAAATACCATAATCTTTTAATTAAATCCTTTTAAATTAAATAAAAGAACAAATAATAATTAGGTCGTAGTGATTAAACCCAATCACTATTTTACCCTTTCTAAAAAATCGGGATGAGGATCTCTCACCACGGGCGAAACATGGGCGATAAATGAGAGATTTCTCCTATTTTTGGGCAATTTCGCCCACTTTTAGGCGGGGGATAGCAATGGATTTTGAATTTAGAATAGTGTAATTTTCGTTTTTATTTTAAAAAAAAGGGTAGAAAATGAATTTCCCCAAAAAAAAAACCCTATATTTGATGTCGGATCGATATTTTTCCAATGCTACATCAGTGGTAAAATTTTGAGGTAACTTTTTGATTGTTTAATATTTTTATGATGATCAATATGTATCATATAATTGTATTATAATATATGATATAAATAGAGTATCGATCTTGATAACATCAATTATTATGCATGTGCTTTTGTTCATAGGACGTATTACTGAAATGTTTTTCATAATGAATTGGATTTTCTATGGAATACGTTTTGCTTTTGTTGCTTTTATACACGTATAGATCTTTTTTGGAAACACTTTTCGAGTTTGTGAAAAAGAAAAAAAAAAAAAAAAAAAAAAAAAAAAAAAAAAAAAAAAAAAAAAAAAAGAAAGAAAAGAAAGGGTTTTTCAGTTATCATAGTCCATGATAATTATTATAACCAATGTTATTTGCTTTGTTTTGTTGCCTTAAGAAATCAAGGAAGCATGCATTTTTATTATCAGCATGTTTGTATAGACGAAGTGCTCTGCTTGAATGTGCTTCTATTGAAAGCAGAGATAAGTTCTTAGCCTCGATTGATTGGTTTCACCAATGGTTTGCTTGGGTGGAACCCTGGAACCGCAAATTCTCATCAACGGGGAGAACGGCAAGACTCAAGTGTTATGGAGTTCCTGTTCAAGCATGGAACGAGGAAAACTTTCGAGCCATTGGTACTATTAATTGGGGAGAGATACTGGAAATTAGTGATAGCACCTTGTGTAAATCATCCTTTGAGTATGGTTCATTATCCATCCTTACACATGACTGGAAACCTATTTCTCAATCAATTAAGGTGATCGTAGAAAATATTTCTTTCGAAGTGATGGTAATGGAGGTTTCACACCAACAGGAAGAAGCCAGCCAGCATGAAAAAATAGTCTCGGAAAAGGCCAGCAGGTATTCGTCCTCGGAAGGCTATTGGTCGGAATCAGCCATGGGAGAGAACCCAGATGACCTCCGTTCGTCCTTTTCCGGTGACGAGGAACACGTGAAGGACGACGAAGATGCATTAATTGGTTTTGGCGGCATGTGCAGACTCTCTGAAAAATCAGGCATGCAACAGGAATCTTCTGTTAAGGTAAAAAGTCAGAATGCGGGTCCCGATGGTACGGGATTTTTTTCAAATTGTGAACCTTTGAAATCCTCTGGGCCAGTTTCCAAGAGTGTAGATTTGGGCCATCTCAACTCAAACCAGCCCATACACTCCCTCTCTCAATTGGAACCGAGTTTTGATGCCACAGTCCAACTCAACACAAATGTTACCCCTACCCATCAGGTTGCAAAAGAATTGAAAGTTTTGACACAAAAAGAAAAGACGTACAAAGCTTTAGATGACATTTTATCCAGACTTTCTTCAAAGGAGGTTTCCATCTGTTTCCACCAGAAAGTCAACAAGAACAAATGTGATAAGGGGCTGAAACTCAAGTTACCCAAGAATAAATCGTTAAGAAGAAAATTGAAGAAACAATTGGAGGCAAATTCCGTCACCGACAGCGGCATCCATAACATGGTGAGACTGCTTAAATCAAAGATGACATCTGGGAGCTTGAAAGAAGGGGACTCAAACAATGATCTAGCAAATACTTTTGCTCTCGCAAAAGAGTTGGGTATTAATGTCGATACCTCTCTAGAAATGCATGCAACAGCTGATATTGAATGCTAAGGGCAGTTCTCTTGAGCAGGTGTTTTTTTGTCTTAAATGAAGATTTTATCCATTAATATAAGAGGTTTAGGAAAAGGTGGGAAAGGTAGGTGGCTTAAGGAAATCATTTGTAAGGAGAAGCTGGACTTTCTTGCTATTCAGGAAACAAAATTGCAATCTATCAATCTTCAGAAGGCCAGGGAAATCTGGGGCTCGCTAGAGGCAGATTTTCACTTTGTCGGTTCATTAGGAGCTGCGGGGGGTCTTGCTTGTATCTGGAACAAAAATGTCTTTACCAAAACTGATTGCTTCGAGGGTGAAGGCTTATGTGGTGTTGCAGGCTCGTGGAACGGTATCTCAGAACCTCTTTTGATTGTCAATGTTTATGCCCCTCATATCGCTTCTGCAAAATCTGGTATGTGGGATAATATACTCTGCTTACTTCGTAATTGGGTGGGTTTGGTATGTGTGATTGGTGATTTTAATTCTGTCTATTTTCGTCACAAGAGGGAAGGCAGTACTTTTTATCAAAATGATGCAAATATGCTTCTGAATTTTATCCACACAGCTGGCTTGATTGATCTTAAACTTGAGGGGCGAAAATTCACTTGGATCAACAAAGATGGGTCTAAAATGAGCAGAATAGATAGAGCTCTAGTATCTCCTAACTTCTTGAACTTTTGGCCAGACACTTCCCTTATTTCTTTACAAAGAGGCCTCTCGGACCACTGCCCCATTCTCTTTAAACAGTCCAATATCGATTTCGGACCCACTCCGTTTAAATTCTATGACTTCTGGATGAAACATCCCGACTTTAGTGATGTAGTGGCAAAGGCTTGGAACGAAACAGAGCTCTATGGTAATCCATTATTTACTTTTAAGGAGAAACTTAAGCGGGTTAAATTTGCCCTAAAAGAGTGGAGTCGTGCTACTTTTGGGAACCTTAAAGATGAAGTGACCCAAGCAAAACTTCTTGTAGAAGAATTGGACAAGCGCGCTGAAGATGAGGTCCTAAATCCTATAGAAACGGAAGATAGAATCAAGGCAATTAATCTTATGTATGAGAAAGATAATCAGTTGGAATGCATGCTGAAGCAAAAAGCACGTGAGAAGTGGGTTAAGGAGGGGGATGGGAACTCCAAATACTTTCTCAACTTCATTAAAGGAAGACAGAGTAAAAATAACTTCACTGGTCTCTTGTTGAATGGGATTTGGTGTGAGAATGCTCAAGTTATAAAGGAAGAAGCTGTGAAATATTTTAGTAATCATTTTAGCGAAACTAGACGAGAAAGACCTTCCTTTCAGTCGGATTTATTCAAGAAGCTTCCTATGGAATTGCGCTCCTCCATTGAGCTTCCATTTTCAATGGAAGAAGTGAAGAATGCTGTTTGGAATTGTGGAGCTAACAAGGCACCGGGACCGGATGGCTTCCATCTCGGATTCTATAAGGCACAATGGAATCTGGTGAAGGATGATCTGATGAGATGTGTCAAGGATTTCGAACGTTACAGTAGATTTGGAAGAGGCTGCAATAGCTCTTTTATTGTTCTAATTCCCAAAAAGAACAACCCCACATCTTTCAAAGACTATCGTCCTATCAGTTTGATCGGTAGTCTTTACAAAATTATTGCCAAGTTGCTTGCGGAGAGACTCAAGATTGTCATGCCTCTTCTTATTGATCATTGCCAGTCCGCCTTCATCAAAGGAAGGAAAATCCTTGATGGTGTGTTGATTACGAATGAGGTGGTTGATTATGTAAAGAAATCCAATCGTAAGGCCTTTATCTTTAAGGCTGACTTTGAAAAAGCTTTCAACTCAGTCAATTGGGGTTTTTTGGACTATATTTTGGATCAGATGAATTTTGGATCTACTTGGCGGAAATGGATTTTGGGTTGTATTTCGTCGGCCTCTGTATCTATTCTAGTAAATGGGAGCCCTACGAGCGAATTTAAGATGGAGAGAGGAATTCGACAAGGTAACCCTCTCTCTCCTTTTCTCTTTCTTTTTTGTGCTGAAGCACTTAATGTTCTTATCAAGAGAGCGGTGACCTTTGGCAAGTTTAGAGGTATTGATATTGTTAAACAAGGTGTTTGCATCAACCTTACACACTTGCAATTTGCGGACGACGCCATATTTTTTGGAAGTTGGGACTTGGATAATCTTAAGAACCTTGGTAGGATTCTAAAGTCTTTTGCTCTAATCTCTGGATTGAAGATAAACATGAATAAAAGCAAAATATATGGTTTGAATATCCTTGATGGTAATTTAAATGAGGGTGCTCTATCCTTAGGATGTAATGCAGCCTCACTCCCTTTTACGTACCTTGGCTTACCAAACGGTGAAAATATGAACCGCATCAATGCTTGGCAGCCCGTGATTGATAGATTCAGATCAAGACTAGCTGGGTGGAAGGGCAGATTACTATCAGGAGGAGGAAGGCTTGTCCTTCTCAAATCAGTGCTTGGCAGCCTTCCCTTGTACTACTTCTCGCTTTTTCAGGCTCCTATTGCGGTAATCCGCACCTTAGAACAAATGAGAGCTCGATTCTTTTGGGGAGGGACAGGGGATGAGCGCAAAATCTCTTGGATCTCATGGTCCAGTATTCTCAAACTTAAACGCCAAGGGGGGCTAGGAGTTGGAGGGTTGAGTGAACAAAATATTGCTCTGTTGGGGAAGTGGTGGTGGAGATTTCTTTCGGAAAAGGAGAGCCTATGGAGGAATATCATTCAATTGTTATTTGGCAATGGGGGAGGTTTTAATCATGAAACTGGGACTGGCAGAAAAGGAAAAATCTGGGGTAGTATAATAGGGAACTTGGAAAAGATTGAAACTAAGGGAGTGAACCTTGTTTCGTCCATTAGATGGAAGGTGAGAGATGGAAAGCATATTAAATTTTGGAGGGATGTTTGGGTTGGGGATGAGCCTCTTTGTCAACGTTTCCCACGACTGTTTAACCTTGCTAGTGATAAGGAGTGTGTAGTGGGGGAGTGATGGAAAATGAACGATGGCACTTGGAGTTGGGTGTGGGACTGGAGAAGAGAGATAAGAGGAAGGGAATCAGGAGAGCTTATTGATCTTTTAGCTTATCTTCCCGGTCTTTTCTTGGGTACAGATCATTCGGATGCTCCGTCTTGGACCCTTGATCCCCGTGGTGTCTTTTCCGTTGTCAAATTAAAGAACTTGCTACTGGAAACTGATGTTCCTCGCCTTTTGGGTGTCTCTTCAACTCGCTGGAATAGCTTAGTTTCTTCTAAAGTAAACATTCTTAATTGGAAAGCAGCTAAATATAGACTTCCCACTCTTAATAATCTATCGATAAGAGGCATCAGTCTTACTAGCCTCGTTTGCACGTCTTGTGGGTTGGACCGGGAGGACAAAACTCATCTATTCCTACGATGTCCTTTTGCGGCACTGACTTGGAACAAAGTTTTTTCTTGGTGGCATGTTTCATTACATACAACTGTAGATTGGGGACCGTTTCTACAGCAGGTACCTTTGTGCATGAAACAAATGAATTTATCAAAGGTATGGGACGCTATCATAAAAATCACGTGTTGGAGCTTATGGAAAAGAAGGAACAATCTCATCTTCAACTCAAAGCTTGCTTCGGTAGACGATGTGCTTGGAGAAATTCAAACTCTCAGTTTTTCCTGGATCAATTTGCGATGCGACAAATTTTCTTTAGATTGGGATATTTGGAAAGATCAACCATTAAATAACTTTAGATAGGCGTTGATTGCTTGGTTTAACGTTACTTTTGTTAGGAGTTTGATTTTTTACTGTATTGGAGTAACTCAACCTCTGTAATCTTGGTAGCTTATCTATTAGCTTAATAGATAAGTCTTTTAATATTTATATATATATAAGTTGTTGTTCAAAAAAAAGCATGTTTGTATAAATGATTAATTAAACATACCACTCGTATTCGAGTTTGCTCTTTTTGTTTTGTTTGTTCTCTTCATGTAAACGAATTTCTTTAAGTTGATTTATAGACGGAAAACTTTCTCATATATAAATATATATATTAAGGAAGTAAAATTGCACCATCCACGAAAATTAGTATAGCCATAATCGATGACTAACCTGTGATATAAAACATTATTTTCTGATTGATTGACTATTATAGATTGATTGGAGTAATCAATGTATTCTTGGCATGTTTTAAAATGTTATAAACGTGGAAAGAAATTCATATATCTTCATTATATATGATTATTACATTTAACACAATTAAGGACAAATTTTATAGTCATAATTTTATGTTTCGCCATACGCGAGAATTTCCTGAAATTATGCACTGCATATTTCATTCCAATATGTTATCATGCGACTTGCTTGGAAAATTTAATCATTTTACATAAGTTTACTTTAAGTTTTAAAAATCTATGGTTAGAATTAGTTTATACCAGTTATTCATTTGATTGTTGTTAACGTGCAAATGAACGATTGTTGCAACTTTATCGATCAATTGGCATTCATGTTTAATGGACATGTATATAGTGTTATGATACATGCCGGTGGTCAGAAAATTATATGGTAACGGCGGATAGTTATAACTATTATTGTCTCATCTATAGTATGACAACGGACATTATATTGAGAAATAAAGTGAATTTCTCAAAATAAAATACGTGAGAAACAAATGTCAAATGCGTTATATGCAAGTGCTATATTAATATAAGGTTTCGAAATAGTCATCAAAACAAATTTCCAAGTCTCGAAAAAAATGTATTGGGTGAAATGGGTATCATAACGATACTATGATTTCTTAATAAAATGAGTATAAGCAATACGCTTGAAAATGACGAGACATGTCCATTCCTAGAAGAGAATGTGACTAATACTATATGAACAAGTTATGCAATGATATATGTATCAGATTATACATGATGCGTCAAGTTATACATGTCCATTCCATGAAGTGAATGCGACCAAATTAAAATTTTAAGATGCATCATTCCGTTCCACGAAGTGAACGTGACAAAATAAAATTCTTCTGGAAATATCAATTATTGGGGCTAGTACCGCATTTTTATGAGAAATTCATCATGAAAAATCCTAGCAAAAGTGGTTGATGATTATTGAATATGGGCATAACCCGGCGGATTATAATCATTTCATATATCCTATTGATTGTGATAAAGGATATAAAATCTCCAGAAGATATTATCTAAATCCTCCGCTTGAAATGTATCAAAGAAGTTTGTTGATACCCGCATAAGAGGATCTCACAGTAAAACGTTGAATCCGGGGTTATTTCAAATTTTCGACATATCGATTATGAAAAAATATTGTCCGAGAATGAGGGGAGGAAAACCAATATGAATTATATCTCGTGACAAACTTTGACATAAATGGACTATGAGTTCACATATCATTCATTGATATCAAACCTATGATGGGTAGATAATATGCACATTTTGCATACATCAAATATTTTCTGAGAAAAATGGAGAAATGAACCGAAAGTTCAATGTCTCGTTCGAGTGATTTCTCTACATATGATGTATAATTTGAACGATTTTTGAAGAATCTGAAATAATATAGTGGTATATAAAGCGCAAGAGATATAATATTTTCAAAAATCTCTTGAAACGAGATATTTAATGAAACCACAATGTTTTAAATGTGTAAATCGCTTGAAGCGAATAAAAGAGCATCAAGGTGTAACTCGGTGCAACATGTTTGATGAAGATCGATTCTCGGCATTAGGGGGAGATAAAGAAAACCCCATGTTAGAATAAAAGAATGCCGATAAACTTTCACAACATAAACGATCTTCCACGCATCAGTTTAACTGATTCGCGAAAATAATTTACTTGTAGTATTTAACAAGTAATCCGCCAGATGCCGTTATTGAAATTAAATGAGTGACTATTTATAAAGGCACCAAGAATATGATTGATGATATTTCTCTATGCCAGAAGCGTAGAATACCGATCGGTGTAAAAGATAAAAATCTGCGGAAAATGAATTCACATTCAGTCACTCATGAAATCTCTTAAAGAGATCCGTCTTCAAGACGAAAACCCCCAAAATAAAATTGCACGTGCGACAGATGATTAAATATTGGGGTTGCGGAACAATCAATCCATACATTGATAAGGACTTGGTTTATGCTAATTAGCAATGAAATTTACGGGAGAAATTTATAATAAAACATCATAGTCGTCGACGACATATTTGCCTCTTTAATTGCTATTATTATATCTGGATCCAGTACTTAAGTCATTAGCAGAGTGTCATAAACACTCAGACTAGGTAAAAATGAAATAAGCAATTGAGGTTGAGTTTGAATTGGAAAGATTTGTTTGTTAATGATCAAATATATTCTCCCATCATAGAGAATATAATGTTCCGCTAACTAATATATCTGGCAGTAACTTTATGTCATGACGGTATATTTACGGGCCGTTAGACATTAATATTGATATGAAAATCCTTGGTGGATTTCAGAAATGAATTAATATGACAATCGCAACATGCATATGGTTAAGGTCATTATCATTCATGTTGAATGTAGTATGACCAGTTGAGTAGATTTCTATTGAGAAAGGAATATGTAAGTAATACATGGTTAATGTCATAAATTTTAAGGAATTACGATGCATGATAGTGGAAATATATGCATGCAAAAATTTCGATTATATTAGTTCCCCCGTTATTTAGCAGATTACAGTGTTGATTGTGTTGCATGTATTGCACAAGTTAGTAGTGAGAATGGCACTTATTAGCCCCTACATTCGACTATCCAATAAACTCTAAAAGAGAGTGATATGCAAAAGTACGCTCAAGTGACAATGTCATAGATTTGTTCACTAAGATTATTCCTACATCGGTTTTGGATAATAAGTGTTTATAATAATGGAATGCGTACATTTGAAAGATTGTTGTCGTCAGGAAGAGCGACAACTTCAAAACTTTTGTGTGGGTTTGGTCTTAAAACCAATGATTGTACACTTTTTCCCTTTAACCAAGTTTTTCCCAAAGGGTTTTCATAGTTAAAGGTTTTTAAAGAGACAGTCAGTGTTGGAAAGGTGTCCTAAACCCAATCGGGTTGGACCGGATCCGACCGGGTCGGGTCATTTACAGTCTGTTTAGTTCATGTAATGACTTTATTATGATTAACAAAAGCACTTATGTTATTATATATTATTTATCTTCACATTATTTGTTGTATATATATAGTAACGTCCCTAGTATCAATCTGTGATAGAGAAACCATGATAATGATTATGGTTGATGAGATCTCTAATCACTATAACAAGGTCAGTACTTAAATGTCTCTAGTCTTATATATTATCGAATGGGACATTGATAGTATAATCAGACTAGCACGTATTGGATGTCTTCTATCTTTTAGAAGGTAGGGATAGATCTCGTCTATCGAAGTGTAGAGACACTTGGACTGTACGTGGACGTGTATTAGAGAATGCGTACGTTAGACTGACCCACTTACATTAAGTGTCACACTATGTGGCGGTTGTGTAATTATCCTTTTGACCGGAGTCTTCATGGCATCACGGTGTGGATTGTCATGCTTTGACACTATTGAGATTTCTCCTAACCACGGGCGATCATGCGGTAGTGATTGGGTATGATATTGAAGCATGCGGAGTATACATGATTGGTCGTCCGGGAATCATGTATCCTATGATTGTGATCGAATATCCGAAATGGCCTTCTTATAAGGAATGTCTAGCTCTCGAGAATCTTTGCAAAGTGGGAGTAAATGTGTTATTCCGAGAGAGCATGATATCCAGATTATAAGATACGATCGTCAATGTATTGACACTCGAGATACGATCGTATGGATATTATTACAGCGATAGGATTGTAAGTTACACGGTAACTGCTTCACATGAAAGGTAGTAGTCATTGCTTTTGACTCTTCCGATGATTGAGGGTCACGGTGTGTTGCTAGACGCTATCCCGTGATCGTTAGGTATGAAGGGCATTTTAGTAAATTGCACTTTGTGTCTACGGCCAACATATTCGGAAGCCTATCGGGTCACACACATATGAACATCGAGTCGGATTAAAATGTGGTTATAGTTGATAACCAAATAAGGAAAGTTTATCTCTAGACTATAAAGGTTATAGTGGTAAATTAATATGGTGGTATTTATTTATTATGAATAAATAAAATACAAGATATTAATTATATATAAATTAGATTAATTAAAGAAAATTCCGGAAACCAATTTATTGGCATATGGGCGCCACATTTAAGTGTATGAGATACACTTGGATTGTGCACTTTAATTAATAAGATTGCCATAATATTAATATAAGATATTAATTGATTTTGAAAAATAGATTTATGGTAATAAGATAATTATAATCAATATATGATATTGGCAAAATAAATTATAATTAAAGAGATAAATCAATCTAGTTGATTTTCCTTATTTTATTGGAAAAATATTTTCTTCTCCTCCACACATCATATGGGGCGCCACCTCCTCCATATAAAGGAAGTGGGTGTCAAGCTCTTTTGTACAGCACAATTGCAAGAGTTCATAATTCTTGTGTAAAATAGAGAGCCTTCCGTAGTGAGTTTGTGAGGGAAGAAAAGGTCCGGTCTAGCAGCCGGAGTTTTTCCGATAGCAATCCAAGGAGGATTCCGGCAAGGGGTTCGTGTGGATTAGCGATAGAGGCCGGACGCGTGGACGGCTTGCGCATTGAACTACTCTCCGTTGACGGTCAAAGCGACGATCTAGTAGATCATCAAGGTATAACCGTCAAACTACTTAACGTGTTTATTGCATTAAACGAAGAACGACCTAGAAAAAGGAAATCAAATTTCAAATTCCGTTGCGTTAAACTAGTGATTTCCTAACTGTGGTATCAGAGACAGACTTCGAGCTTAAGCAATAAGCATAATTTAATTGCGTAGTATTTAATGGATAGATGCAAGATTTAAATCACGAAACGTTAAAACCAAAAAAAACTAGGGTTTATGGGGGGTCGGCCGACTAGCGGCGCCCCCCTTCCTCGGCGGCGGTGGCCCTAGGGCTGCCGTCCATCGACTGTCTTCTTCCAATGGGGAGATAAACCCTTTTCGTTTTGTGATATTTTATTGTGCATAGATATCTCGTTTGTTTAGTTGTGTCATATGGCCAACCAATGGTTCAAATAGTTTGGACCATTGGAAAACCATATGGCATATTGGCCTTTCCAAATTTTGATTTGGAATAGGCCTAGGCCTAGGCCCCTTCCAAATATTTGATTTGGAATAGGCCTAGGCCTAGGCCACTTCCAAAATATTGATTTTGGAAAGTGGCCAGGCCTAAACCAAAACTATTTGGCCTTTCCAAATATTTGATTTGGAATAGGCCTAGGCCCTTTCCAAATATTTGATTTGGAATAGGCCTAGGCCTAGGCCACTTCCAAAATTTTGATTTTGGAAAGTAGCCAGGCCTAGACTAAAGTAATTTGGCCTTTCCAAATATTTGATTTGGAATAGGCCTAGGCCCTTTTCAAATATTTGATTTGTAAAAGGCCTAGGCCTAGACCACTTCCAAAATTTTGATTTTGGAAAGTGGCCAGGCCTAAGCTAAATTTAGTTTTGGAAAGGAAACAAATAGGAGACTTTATAATTTTAATTTTATTTTAAATAGTTCAAATTTAATTGAAATTAAAATCGATTTAAAAATTAAATGTTAATTTTAATTTTCGATTAAGTCATATAATTATTTAAAAGTTATTTAATTATTTGACGAGATAAAATAAAGACGCATGAGTAGTTAAAATTAGAATTTAATATTTTTCATAAGATAAAATTGTATGGATTAGATGTGTAGATATAATGTGATTATATGGACCCCGATTGATCATGGACTCGACCAATATGATAGATGGGAATGTTTTCTTTATGTTGGTTTTTTGAAAAATTGTCCTAGGCCGTTATGAAGAACGTGACCTAGTTTACTTTTTGCAATTATCCCATTCCCGTTAACTCCCCCCCGTGTGCGACGGGTGTAATTATTTATTATGTAACAAGAATGGAGCAAGAAGTTGAAGACCAAGGAGAGATAAAGAACCCATTGGCGTACAACAATAAAGATCATATTGGCGGTTGCAGATACCCTTAGTTTGTGACCCACGGTTTCGTCAGCTTGTATTCGAAACCGCACCTAGGAAATGTCCATGATCATACCGGTTATTTTATGCGCGGTGTATGTTTTACTTTATATGATATCGTAGTAATATGCACATAGTAGATGAGACCATAATTAAACCAAATTAATTAAGTGAATTAATTTAAAATTATTCTCACGCCAAAAATTGAGCCAAAATTGTCTCCCAATATTATAATGACGGTGAAGAGCCCTTGTTCGGATCCAACTGATCGGCCCTCGTCGGGAGTTGACCTACCACGGGTATATCGTTATTATTGAGATATGATCGTTACGAGATCTCATGAATATTGGGTTACGACTCGACTAAAATCTTGCGGTGATTGACCCTCGTCAGGACCGTCTGATTTTAGAGACAAGGGGTTGACTATCACATAGAAATGTGAAACGCCAAAGAGTTGACTAGTCAGCCACTGGGAGTCGCATGCGATGCGACTGGTAAGAGTACCTACCTGTCGAAATTATCTCGGTTGATCGGCCCTCGTCGGGGATCGAGGTGACTAGATGAGATCCCAGCCACTAAAGAACTAATTAAATTCTTGAAAGCCAATAGGGAATAGTTGGCTAGTGGGAGTAAAACCTTATAAAATTTTTAAATGCAAATTTAGGGTTTTTATACATGAGTTTTTACTTATTCTATCTTTATTTATTGTTGTAGAAAATGTCAAACAAATTGAACCTTCGTTTTATCATCGAAAACAAGCTTGACGAAACTAATTTTCTCGATTGGGAAAGAAACCTCAAAATCGTTTTGAGGCACGAGAAGATTGGCTATGTCTTGGACGAGGCCCTACCGGAAAAGCCCGCGAGGTTTCGGCGCAGATGTTGTCGAGAAGTACAACAAGCACTGTTCGACAGTATTGATGCTACATGTATCATGCTTGCTTCTATGACACCTGAACTGCAGAAACAGCATGAGTCTATGGACGCCTACTCTATCATAGTCCACCTGAAGGAACTTTATGCTTCTCAGTCTCGCACTGAGAGGTACGAGGTCTCGAAGGCCCTGTTTAGTTGTAAGATGGCATATGGGACTGCTGTGGGGTCAGACGTGCTTAAAATGATCGGGTATATAGAGAGGCTTGGGAAGCTGGGCCATAAGTTGGAACGAGAGTTGAGTATTGACTTGATTCTACAATCTCTACCTGATTCATTCTCGCAGTTCGTGATGAACTATCACATGAACAAGATAGATTGCTCCCTTGCGGAGTTATTGAACATGTTAAAGACTGCTGAGGGCACTGTGGGGAAGGGAAAGCAAGTGTTGCTGGTCACTTCAAGCAAGGGCAAGCCAAAAGCCCAGAAAAAGTCCAAGAAGGCGAAGGCTGCACCTAAGCCAACGCCTAAGATAGCGAAACACAAATCCAAGGATGCTTGCTTCCATTGCGGTGAGACCGGACATTGGAGGAGAAACTGCAAGGGCTTCTTGAGTACCAAGAAGAAGCATTATGATGCTTCGACTTCAGGTATATTTATGATTGAGATCAAAATTACTTCTTCTAAGTCTAACCACTGGGTATTAGATACTGGTTGTGGTTCTCATATTTGTACGAATATGCAGGGACTAAGAAGAACTAGAGATCTGAAGAAAGGAGAGGTGGACCTACGCGTTGGAAATGGAGCAAGTGTTGCTGCACTAGCCATAGGAGTTTATTTTCTTTCATTGCCCAGTGGGCTAGTACTTGAACTTAGTAAATGTTATTTTGTTCCTGCTCTTACGAAGAGCATTATTTCTATTTCTGCATTAGATGTTGATGGTTTTTCATTTACGTTTGAGAATAAATGTTGTTCTTCTTCACGTGATGGAATCTTTTATGGTACTGGCATACTTAGCAATGGTCTCTACATATTAGATATGAATGTTGACGTACTTAATATAAATAACAAGAAAGCCAAAACAAATGACTTGAATGAATCCTACTTATGGCATTGTAGACTTGGGCATATAAATAAGAATTGCATTTCCAAACTCCATAAAGATGGAATGTTGGATCAATTCGATTACGAATCGTTTGATACATGCGAAGCTTGTTTACTTGGCAAGATGACAAAGTCACCTTTTAGTGGCAAAGGGATAAGATCCAATGAATTGCTTGAGCTCATACATACTGATGTATGTGGCCCAATGTCAATTCAAGCCAAAGGAGGATACTCTTATTTTATCACTTTCACTGATGACCATTCTCGCTATGGTTACATATACTTGATGATGTATAAGTCTGAAGCCTTTGAAAAGTTCAAGTAATTCAGAAGTGAAGTGGAGAAACAACTAGGTAGAGAAATCAAAACACTTCGATCCGATCGAGGTGGAGAATACCTAGATGGAGAGTTTCAAGACTATCTGAAGGAGAATGGGATTCTACGTGAATGGACCCCTCCCGGGACGCCACAAATGAATGGCGTGTCTGAGAGGAGGAACCGCACTTTGTTAGACATGGTGCAATCCATGATGAGCTATGCAGTTCTCCCAAAATCATTTTGGGGGTATGCTCTAGAAACCGCATCCTATACACTGAACCGAGTTCCATCAAAGACGGTTGAATCCACACTATACGAGGTATGGCATAAGAGGAAACCGAGTCTAGCATATCTTAAACCTTGGAGTTGTCCGACTTATGTGAAGCGGATGATGCCTGACAAATTAGAAGCTAGATCTGACAAATGTCTGTTTGTGGGTTATCCTAGAGAAACTAGAGGATACCAATTTTACCATCCTGAGGAACAAAAGGTGTTTGTTGCCAGGACTGGCCACTTTCTAGAGAAAGAGTTTATTCTAGATAGGGTCAGTGGGAGTAAAATTGATCTTGAAGAAATTCGAGAACCACTTACGGATAACAGTCAGTTGATGGAAGTAGAGGACTTGCCACACGCAGATGTGACACCAGCCTCTACCGTGGACACACTAGCACCTCGCAGATCCACCAGGGAATGCCGTGAACCTGAAAGGTCTACTGGCGTGTGTCTCATGGAAGATGAGGACCCTAGAACTTATGAGGAAGTGCTATTAAGGCATGACAAAGAGTTTGGAACTTAGTTGATCCACCTGAGGGAATAGTTCCCATAGGGTGTAAATGGGTCTTTAAGAGAAAGACTGACATGGACGGTAACGTGACTACCTACAAGGCTAGGTTAGTGGCAAAAGGTTATAAGCAAAGACAAGGGGTTGATTATGACGAAACCTTTTCGCCTGTCGCCATGTTAAAATCCATTAGAATTTTGCTCGTTATTGCAGCATACCATGATTACGAAATCTGGCAGATGGATGTGAAAATAGCTTTCCTTAACGGGAACCTGTCTGAGGAAGTGTATATGACACAGCCTGAGGGTTTCACAACCAATGACGCCAGGATGGCGTGTAAACTGCAAAGATCCATTTATGGGATAAAGCAAGCTTCTCGGAGTTGGAATCTTCACTTTGATGAGATAATCAAACAGTTTGATTTCATCAAGAATGAAGATGAGCCCTGTGTTTACAAGAAGGTTAGTGGGAGTGCCATTGTGTTAACTCTTAGTGCTTTATGTAGATGACATATTGCTCATAGGGAACGATGTGCCTATGTTACAATCAGTCAAAGCTTGGTTATCCAAGAACTTCTCAATGAAGGACTTGGGTGAGGCAGCCTATACTCTAGGAATAAAGATCTATAGAGATAGATCTAAAAGGTTGCTTGGTCTGTCGCAATCCACCTATATAGACAAGATGCTGAAGAGATTCAGCATGGAGCAGTCCAAGAAAGGATTGCTGCCCATGTCACATGGGGTCTACCTGTCAAGGAATGAGTCCTAAGACAGAGGAGGAAAGGGCACAAATGAGTAAAGTCCCTTATGCTTCGGCAATCGGGTCTATCATGTATGCCATGTTATGCACAAGACCGATGTCTCGTACCCTCTTAGTATGACTAGTAGGTACCAGTCCAATCCAGGTGATGGTCACTGGATTGCTGTCAAGAATATCCTCAAGTACTTGAGACGTACTAGGGATATGTTCTTGGTTTTCGGGAATGATGATTTAGTATTACGAGGTTACACAGATGCCAGTTTCCAAACTGACAAGCATGACTTTAAGTCACAATCTGGATTTGTTTTCACGCTTAATGGCGGAGCAGTGAGCTGGAAGAGTTCCAAGCAGGAGACTACTCCAGACTCTACAACGGAAGCCGAATACATAGCAGCCTCGGAGGCGGCAAAGGAATCAGTTTGGATGAAGAAGTTCATTACTGAACTTGGTGTGGTTCCCTCCATTGAAGGTCCAGTACCTCTTTACTGTGATAATAATGGAGCGATATCTCAGTCAAAGGAACCAAGGTCTCATCAGAAGTCCAAACATGTTCTACAACGCTATCACTTGATTAGAGAGATAGTAGATAGAGGAGATGTAAAGATAGAGAAAGTCCACACGGATGATAACATAGATGATCTGTTAACCAAGGCATTGTCTCAAGCTAAGAATGAGAAACATGTTCACTTGCACGGGCTTAGGCATATGGGTGATTGGCTTTAGGCCAAGTGGTAGATTGTTGGAAATGTGTCCTAAACCCAATCGGGTTGGACCGGATCCGACCGGGTCGGGTCATTTACAGTCTGTTTAGTTCATGTAATGACTTTATTATGATTAATAAAAGCACTTGTGTTATTATATATTGTTTATCTTCACTTTATTTGTTGTATATATATAGTAACGTCCCTAGTATCAATCTGTGATAGAGAAACCATGATAGTGATTATGGTTGATGAGATCTCTAATCACTATAACAAGGTTGGTACTTAAATGTCTCTAGTCATATATATATCGAATGGGACATTGATAGTATAATCAGACTAGCACGTATTTGATGTCTTCTATCTTATAGAAGGTAGGGATAGATCTCGTCTATCGAAGTGTAGAGACACTTGGACTGTACGTGGACGTGTATTAGAGAATGCGTACGTTAGACTGACCCACTTACATTAAGTGTCACACTATGTGGCGGTTGTGTAATTATCATTTTGACCGGAGTCTTCATGGAATCATGGTGTGGATTGTCATGCTTTGACACTATTGAGATTTCTCCTAACCACGGGCGATCATGCGGTAGTGATTGGGTATGATATTGAAGCATGCGGAGTATACATGATTGGTCGTCCGGGAATCGCGTATCCTATGATTGGGATCGAATTTCGAAATGGCCTTCTTATAAGGAATGTCTAGCTCTCGAGAATCTTTGCAAACTGGGAGTAAATGTGTTATTCCGAGAGAGCATGATATCCAGATTATAAGATACGATCGTCAATGTATTGACACTCGAGATACGATTGTATGGATATTATTACAGTGATAGGATTGTAAGTTACACGGTAACTGCTTCACATGAAAGGTAGTAGTCATTGCTTTTGACTCTTCCGATGATTGGGGTCACGGTGTGTTGCTAGACGCTATCCCGTGATCGTTAGGTATGAAGGGCATTTTAGTAAATTGCACTTTGTGTCTACGGCCAACATATTCGGAAGCCTATCGGGTCACACACATGTGAACATCGAGTCGGATTAAAATGCGGTTATAGTTGATAACCAAATAAGGAAAGTTTATCTCTAGACTATAAAGGTTATCGTGGTAAATTAATATGGTGGTATTTATTAATTATGAATAAATAAAATTCAAGATATTAATTATATATAAATTAGATTAATTAAAGAATATTCCGGAAGCCAATTTATTGGCATATGGGGCGCCACATTTAAGTTATAAGATACACTTGGATTGTGCACTTTAATTAATAAGATTGCCATAATATTAATACTCCCTCCGTACCTATTTATCTGAAACAGTTGCCAAAAGTCTAAGTGTCTAGGTACATTTAAATAACAACTAATCTTGAATTAAAAAGTGTCTAGATTCATTCAATAAATTTATGTATGAATTTTGGCAACTGCTTCAGATAAATAGGTACGGAGGGAGTATAAGATATTAATTGATTTTGAAAAAATAGATTTATGGTAATAAGATAATTATAATCAATATATGATATTAGCAAAATAAATTATAATTAAAGAGATAAATCAATCTAGTTGATTTTCCTTATTTTATTGGAAAAAAGGTTTTTTCTTCTCCTCCACACATCATATGGGGCGCCACCTCCTCTATATAAAGGAAGTGGGTGTCAAGCTCTTTTGTACAACACAATTGCAAGAGTTCATAATTCTTGTGTAAAATAGAGAGCCTTACATAGTGAGTTTGTGAGGGAAGAAAAGGTCCGGTCTAGCAGCCGGAGTTTTTCAGATAGCAATCCAAGGAGGATTCCGGCAAGGGGTTCGTGTGGATTAGCGATAGAGGCCGGACGCGTGGACGGCTTGCGCATTGAACTACTCTCCGTTGACGGTCAAAGCGACGATCTAGTAGATCATCAAAGTATAACCGTCAAACTACTTAACGTGTTTATTGCATTAAACGAAGAACGATCTAGAAAAAGGAAATCAAATTTTAAATTCTGCTGCGTTAAACTAGTGATTTCCTAACAGTCAGTGCAACACATAGAAACGCATACGGCATGAACTATTTACCTTATCTAGTTTTTTTCCCACTGGGTTTTTCTAGCAAAGTAAATAGTACATGACATATACGTTATGCAACTACGATCGAGACAATCAATTTTACCATTTATTCATTGAGACATTGTCTAGATGAGAATGAAAATTATTTAATTGCACTATATGAAGACAATGCATCTTGCATATCTCAATTGAAGTGAGGCTATATTAATGGAGATTAACAGAACATATTTCACCCAAGTTATTCTTTACTCCTGATTTGCAAAAGAATGAGGAGATTGATGTGCAACAGATCCGGTCAACCGATAATTATTTATCAAGACAGTGTCGACTGCAACATTTGAAAGACCATTGAAGAGCATTGGGATGCAGCAATTGAAATATCAAGATTGACACTTGGTTCAGGGGGAGTAAATCAAACAGATAAATATGTACTATTTTTCCTTAACTAAGATTTCTTCCCACTGGTTTTCTCTTAGTAATGTTTTAATGAGGCATATCATATATGTTGTATGTTTAAAAAATAGATATCCAAGGGGGAGTGTTATGAAATAATATCATTGATGAATTATCTATTATTCTGATTGATTTAAGTAGATTTGTGATTAATTCAGATTATTGTGTTCACATTGTAATCTCTACTATAAATCCCCCCTCATATCATTGGAATAATACACAAGCAATTTTCCCTTCTTCTACACTTGCATTTCCTCTTGTTCTTCCTCTGTTATCTTCTTAGTTTTATCACATTTGGGTTATTGTTGCCAAATTTTTAGGGGATATAGAGTTGGGATTTGATGGATTTTATTTGATTTTGCTTTTTTATTTACTTTTATAATACAGGCGTGGGTTGAGAGTTGATTATTTTTCTTTAACAGCTGTGTGAGTGATTACCGTTCCTGTAAAATTCGATTTTCGGAAAAGGGCAGAGGTGTCATTTTGCGAAAACGAAATATTGGGTTCGGTTCCTTTTATTCGAGTTAATAATTTGGATATCTATATATGTATTTTGAGATATATATATATATATATATATATATATATATATATATATATATATATATATATATATATATATATATATATATATATATATATATATATATATAAATGTTTAAGGAAGAAAATCTGATTTAATAAGGGTGATTATGGAAAATCATGGAAATTAGGTATTTATGGGATTTTTCCTATTTAAGGGAAAATCAACCTAATCAGCCCCATAATCTTTTAATCAGATTTTCCACCTCCAAAGTTCACCTTCTGCGTGTGTGAGCAAGATTTAGGGCTGAGCGAATTTTCATCAGTTGTTAATTCAATCCTTGACGGTTTTCAGATCGAGTCGAGCACCGGAATCGTTGTGAAGAGAGCAACGTTGTGACATCAAAAAGTTGAAGCTTTGTTAAGGTATGGTTAAGCCCTAATTCAATTCATCTTCGAGTTTGATGGATTCAAACTCATCAAATCGTAGTTTTTGTCGTTTAGAAGCGTGTGATTGAATCTAATCTAAGTTTGGATTTATCACACATGTTTTCCTGCAGAAAAGGATCAGTTTTGCTGCTGTTTTCTGTTGTTTGGAGTTGGAAATTGCTGCTTAAAAAGTAAGAGGCTCTTCTTACAATTCTAATTATTGTTATTGAGGTTTAGATTAAGATTTATGACGCATATATGCAAGGAAGATGTGCTTTTTCGTTGATCAAAGGATGATAGACGTTTAGCTATGTTTTGTATGTTTTACTGTGTTGGAAACGAGGTTAATTAGGTTAGAAACGATTCAAAAATTGAGTTGCGAAGATTTTAGCATTTTTTGGGAAAAAACCCAGGCGGTCGGGTGTCTGCATTAGGCAGACGGGCGTCCGAGACCCTAGTAACTCAAACGGGTGTCTAAAATAGGTAGACGGGCGTTTGAGGTTAGATTTTTGATTCAGGATGTAGCTGTTTTTGACGGATGGGCATCTGAGGTTACTGGACGGACGTTTGATTACGGACGGGCGTCCATATGATTTCAAACGGGCGTGTGGCCAGTTTTACCTTGTTTATACTGTTTTAGCATTTCAGGTTGGTTTTGGCTTCATAATCGTGTTTTCACTGTTTTAAACCTTTGATCCTGATATGTTAACATTAATTAAAATATGAACAAGCTTCGATTGGACTTCTGATTCGTTCAGTTAAAACACCGACTGTACTCTTAAAGGGAGTTGAAGTTCGGATCCGTCGGAAGGACATGAAAGGGCTTGTGCTTTGATGAACTAGAGTTCATCAATGTCTGTGTAATTGTTAAGATGTGATGACTAGCTGTCTAAGTGAGGGAGTAGTGTTGTTAAGGTGAGTTTTAATCTGAAAATACTTAGGTGGTTAGTTAATTAACACTAATAATTACATTTGTGTAGATAAAAGATAAAACGTCATCTATTCTTGGTTAGACACTGATTCAAATCGGCGATGTGATACGTTCATACAAAGGTGGACAACACTACTGGCTCAAAAGGCTGAAGGGTAGTGGAGTAAATCCATCGAACGTATATGCATACCGGGGAGATCCCGGGACTACCGGTGCTATTCACCGCAGTTGGCAAGTATATCTCATGGTGGAATTTTCACCATGCATTGTGTCCTTGAGTAGTGATGTAACAAAGATAAGCTAAGCTAGACACGTATAGTCATGACGTGTCGATGGGCATGGAGTGAACCCTAAATTGAGTCGGTCTCATTAAGATAATCATTTAATAATAACCTTAATTGAGTTGTAGCTTCTACTTCTTACTTTGTACGAATGTACTTACCTCAAATGCATGTTTATTTATGTGTTTGGGGGAGAGAAGACGAACAGGTTAGTCAAGACTTCGAGGAGGACTTTGATGACGACGTTTGAGGACGCCGGACTTGAAGACCTTGTTTATTATTTATTTCTTTCATTTATTTCATAGACTTGGATCGCTAATGAATCTTGTTGTTACTTTTAGTACTTTTAAATTCGTAAAGATTTGGATTCGTTAGTTTCGTTTCGGATGTAATAATATTACATTTCCTCTTTAGTTCTTTATTTCTATTCTGAGATGTTTGGGAAAAATATTACCCGAGTCTTTTAGCTTCCGTTTGCTTTTTTTGATACGACGTAGTACATGCTTACGTGTAATATTATTTATTTAATATTATGCGTGCCGAACGTTTCGAATTCCGGATAAGGACTCGGTGACCGGGAACGGGGCGTTACAGTTGGTATCAGAGAAAAACGTCTTTTAGGCTTCTTTTCTTTAAGATAAGTTTTATTTAGATCTCTTAGTGACGTTTTGGTTTTCTTGATCATCAGGATGGTGTTCACTAGAACCGGAGCAGGTGCTGAAGCATCAGGAGTTCGACAAGAGAGTCCGACACCAGTTGTTAGCGGCGGTTTTGTGAGGCAGAATCCTTCACCTCATCCGAGACCCACTCTACTCCCTCATACTGCAACCCCTACACCGCGGTCTCAGCAAGGCTTGTCACCGCGACCTCATCAGGAGCAACGCCCACAATGGCATGTGGGAAGTTCGGGTCAGTTTTCATTGATAAGTGATGTTCCAGCGGGTTTAGTACCGCCACCAGTGAGCTACCCTCCACCGAGGTATAACTACATCTATGGAGAACCAGGAGAAGCACCTACATGAGTCACTGTAGTGGGAGACATTCCACCAGTCCATGTAACCCCAGCAACTAGCATTTATCCACCTCGAGTGAGTGTTTACCCTCCACCTGTGAGCCACCCCTCGCCACCAGTTTTCTATCATCAGCAGCATCAGACCTTTTACCCTCCTCCAGTGGGTCATACTCCTCGACCTACTGTACCACCTTCACCCCGTTTTGACCATGAACAAGGATTTGGTTACCCACCTTACGGATTCCACCAACACCAGTACCAGCAACAAGGGGTACCTTTCGGATACCCTCCAGTTTATCCACAAGCCCCACCAGTTAGGCAGGTTTTTGAGCAAGCACCACCGGTTGATTGGTATACGAGATTAAGGAAGAACAAAGTTCAAGATTTCTTTGGGAATGTCGAGCATTCGAAGGCCGAAGAGTGGATAAGAAGTTTTGAGAAGACATGTAGGAACATACATGTCCCTGAGACTGAGATGGCACAGTTGGCGGTTAGTTTCCTTTTGGGTGCAGCTGAAGCATGGATAGATGCTATACAGAGCAGTAATGGTAAAGTGACAGACTGGGAAGGCTTTAAGGCCATGTTTTATAATGAGTATTTTCCAGAGACAGTGCAGACAGACATGGCAAGTCAATTTCTAAAGCATAAGAAAGGTAATTACATGACAGTATCACAGTACACCAACAAGTTTAACGAGTTGGGAAGGTTTTACCCCGAGTTAATGAAGGTAGAAGAAAGGAAGATGGCCCTATACAAGGAAGGGTTATCGTATCAGATAAAGTCTGGCATGTTGGGTTTCACAGCCAAGAACATGGCTGAGTTGTTGAATAAGGCCTTAGAGGTTGAGATATTCAGGAAGAAAGTCACCTTTGTTATCGGGAGCAAGAGGAATTTTGGCACGAGCCAGGGAAATAGCTGGAGAGCACCCCAACAAAATTTCAAGAAGACAACGGCCCCTGCAGCGAGTAAACCACCAACCGGAGCACCTTTATGCTCTAAGTGCAACAGGAATCACTCAGGTGAGTGTAAGGCTAATACGGGTGGCTGCTACTACTGTGGAGATCTAGGACATTTTGCCAAGATGTGTCCAACGAAGGGGAGTTCGAATATTCCGAAGCAAGGAAGTGGAAAAGGCGGCCCGAGTCGCCCAGTTCGAGTCTTTGCAGTGGATGCTGAGGTAGCGGAACTAGACGATAATGTTATTTCAGGTACCTTTTGTTTATTGTAATTTATTAGAGTACTTTATGGCACGATTTAAATCATGTTGTACTTTATTTAAACAAATGAATTCACATTCTAGGTACAATAATATTAGACAACTTAGCAGTTACGGCATTGTTTGATACTGGAGCGTCTAACACTTTTGTGTCAACTAAGGTAGCTAAGAAGCTTAACCTACCAATGGAACCTTTAAGAAACACCTTGGAGATCACAACACCTTTAGGGAAAGTGACTAAGGTAACCAAGTTGATGCCGCAAGTAGATGTTCGAGTTGGAACGTATCGTTGCAAGAGTGACTTTATGGTTTTGGACTTTTCAGATTTTGATGTAATTTTTGGAATAGATTGGCTATCCGAGAACTATGTTCACTTGGATAGTAGAGAAAAGAGAGTGACCTTTAAGATACCGGGAAAATCAGATAAGACTTATCAGGGGAATGTTTACAAGCCTAGCAAGAAGCGTCACCCTATAATTTCAACAGTTAAGGCTATAAGCGTTTGTCGGAAAAGGTGTGAAGGCTACTTGTTGTACGGAGTGGATGTGGAGCAAGTGAAGCCTGAGTTAGAGGAAACCCATGTAGTCAAGGAATACCCTGAAGTGTTTCTAGAAGAGTTACCAGGAAACATGCCGGATAGAGAGATTGAATTTGAGATTAAGTTGGTACCCGGGGCGGCGCCAGTTGCTAAGGCACCCTATAGGATGGCACCGGCTGAATTGAAAGAGTTGAAAGCACAGCTTAAGGATATTCTTGTGAGGAATATATTTCAGCCTAGTACCTCACCTTGGGGAGCCCCAGTGTTGTTTGTTAGGAAGAAAGATGGTAGCATGAGGATGTGCATAGATTACAGAGCGTTGAACAATCTTACCATCAAGAACAAGTACCATTTGCCAAGGATTGATGATTTGTTTAACAAGTTGCAAGGCAAGAGAGTATTTTCTAAGATTGATCTTAGATCAGGATACCACCAGTTGAAGATGAAGGTAGCAGATACACCAAAGACGGCTTTTAGTACGAGGTATGGACATTATGAGTTCTTAGTTATGCCTTTTGGACTCACTAATGCTCCATCTGCATTTATGGATTTAATGCAGCTTGTTTTCATGCCATACTTGGATAAGTTTGTGATAGTGTTCATAGATGAT
Organism: Gentiana dahurica var. dahurica; assembly: GCA_024500145.1. NCBI lineage: Eukaryota > Viridiplantae > Streptophyta > Magnoliopsida > Gentianales > Gentianaceae > Gentiana > Gentiana dahurica. The sequence goes on from CM044905.1 coordinate 50,710,215, forward strand.
ATCCTAGTGTACTCTAAGGATGAGAAAGAACATGAAGGACACTTAAGGATAGTGTTGGATACTTTGAAGAAGAACCAGCTGTATGCTAAGTTCTCGAAGTGCGACTTTTGGTTGGATCAAGTGAGTTTCTTGGGTCATGTCATTTCTGTAGATGGCATTAAGGTTGATCCCGTGAAGATTGAAGCAGTTGAGAAGTGGTCCAGACCGACTACCGTTTCAGAGGTTAGAAGTTTTCTCGGTTTGGCTGGCTATTATAGGAAGTTTGTACAAGACTTCTCAAAGATAGCTGCACCACTTACCCGGCTCACTCAAAAGAATGTAAAGTTCGAGTGGACCAGTGAGTGTGAAGAGGCTTTTCAGACATTAAAGACGAAGTTGACTACAGCCCCAGTTTTGGCAGTTCCGAAGATCTTTGATAATTATGACGTATACACGGATGCTTCAGGACATGGTTTGGGTTGTGTGTTGATGCAAGGAGGGATGGTAATTGCTTATGCATCTAGACAGCTGAAGGTGCATGAGAAGAATTACCCAACCCATGACTTGGATTTAGCAGTAGTTGTGTTTGCCTTGAAGATTTGGAGGCACTATTTGTATGGAGTTAAGGCCAGGATCTTCACCGATCACAAGAGCTTGAAGTATTTCTTTACCCAAGAGATTCTGAATATGAGACAAAGGAGATGGTTAGAGTTTGTTAAGGATTATGACTTGGATATTCAGTACCATCCGGGTAAAGCAAATGTAGTAGCCGATGCTTTGAGTGGGAAGCCAGTGTTTGCAATTTCAAGTGTTGAAGTTATTGCAGAGAGGTTAGATGGGCTACAGATTCGGAGTTTTGATCAGATTGAAGACCGACAGTTTATGGCACCGTTGTTAGCAAGGTCCGAGTTGATGGACGACATTCGGGAAAAGCAAGACGAAGACCCAGTTTTGGTTGACTTGAAGCGACTTGCAAGAGAAAGCCCACAGTGGGTTATGTCTGGACAAGAATGGAAACCTTTGGTATCATGATCGTTTGTGTGTGCCTAATGTTGGCAATTTAAGACAGAGAGTTATGGAAGAGGCACATAGGATTGCTTTTGCAGTTCATCCAGGTGCTACCAAGATGTACAGAGACTTGAAGGAGAGGTTTTGGTGGCCCTCGATGAAACTGGAGATAGCCAAGTTCGTTGCACAGTGTGATACTTGCCAGAAGGTTAAAGCAGAACATAGAAGACCAGGAGGAATGCTTAAGCCTTTGGATATACCGGAATGGAAATGGGATAAGATCACTATAGACTTTATCACCGGTCTACCTAAGACGAGAGGCGGTAATGATGCGATTTGGGTGATCGTGGATAGATTGACCAAATCCGCTCATTTCTTACCGTATAAGGTTGATATGCACTTGAAGAAGATGACGACACTATACTTGGATAATATAGTGAAGTTACACGGAGTACCTATCTCGATAGTTTCGGATCGTGATTCGAGGTTCGTCAGTCGGTTTTGGAAAAGTTTACAAGCAGCTTTCGGAACCAAGTTGGATTTGAGTACGGCCTTTCATCCTTAGACAGATGGACAATCTGAGAGAACCATCCAAACACTAGAAGATATTCTAAGAGTTTGTGTTTTGGAAGTAGGCGGATCATGGGATGATTACCTACCGGTAGCGGAGTTTGCCTATAACAACACTTATCATGCAAGTATAGGCATGCCACCGTTTGAAGCGTTGTATGGAAGAAGATGTAGAATGCCGCTGTTTTGGGATGAAGTCGGGGAAAGACAAATCACCGGGCCGGAATTGGTTGAGCAAGCTAAAGAAAGAGTTCAGTTGGTTAAGAAGAATTTGAAGGCGGCTCAAGATAGACAGAAGAGTTGGGCAGATGTTAAAAGAAGGCCCTTAGAGTTTGAAGTTGGTGAAAGAGTTTATCTGCGAGCTTCACCAATGAAGGGAGTGAAGTGTTTTGGACAAAAGGAAAGCTAATCCCTAGGTACGTTGGACCTTTTGAGATTTTAGAACGAGTTGGACCGTTGGCTTATAAGCTTAAGTTACCGGAATCTATATCAAGAGTCCACAACGTGTTTCACGTCTCGATGTTGAATAAATGTTTGACCAAGACGGATGTTGAGACTACTATTGATCCGGAGATTCTTCAAGACAATCTTGCGTATGATGAGGCACCGATCGAATTTTGGACCGGAAAGAAAAGATGATTAAGAGACGGTTGATTCCTTTGGTTCTGGTGCAATGGAGCAATCATTCACCGAATGAAGCTACTTGGGAAGTTGAGGACGATATGATCGCGAGTTTCCAGATTTTATGGACTTACCGGCTATTCTATGTTTCGAGGAAAAAACTCCTTTAAGGGGGGAAGAATGTAATATTCCGATTTTCGGAAAGCGCAGACGTGTCATTTTGCGAAAACGAAATATTGGGTTCGGTTCCTTTTATTCGGAGTTAATAATTTGGATATCTATATATGTATTTTCGAGATATATATATAAATATTTAAGGAAGAAAATCTGATTTAATAAGGGTGATTATGGAAAATCATGGAAATTAGGTAATTATGGGATTTTTCCTATTTAAGGAAAATCAACCTAATCAGCCCCATAATCTTTTAATCAGATTTTCCACCTCCAAAGTTCACCTTCTGCGCGTGTGAGCAAGATTTAGGGCTGAGGAATTTTCATCGGTTGTTAATTCAATCCTTGACGGTTTTAAGATCGGAGTCGAGCACCGGAATCGTTGTGAAGAGAGCAACGTTGTGACATTAAAAAGTTGAAGCTTTGTTAAGGTATGATTAAGCCCGAATTCAGTTCATCTTCGATTTTGATGGATTCAAACTCATCAAATCGTAGTTTTTTCGTTTAGAAGCGTGTGATTGAATCTAATCTAAGTTTGGATTTATCACACATGTTTTCCTGCAGAAAAGGATCAGTTTTGCTGCTGTTTTCTATGGTTTGGAGTTGGAAATTGCTGCTTAAAAGGTAAGAGGCTCTTCTTACAATTCTAATTATTGTTATTGAGGTTTAGATTAAGATTTATGACGCATAGATGTGCTTTTTCGTTGATCAAATGATCATAGACGTTTAGCTATGCTTTCTATGTTTTACTGTGTTGAAAACGAGGTTAATTAGGTTAGAAACGATTCAGAAATCGAGTTGCAAAGATTTTAGCGTTTTGGGAAAAAACCCAGGCGGACGGGCATCTGCATTAGGGCGTCCGAGACCCTAGTAACTCAAACAGGCGTCTGAAATAAGCAGACGGGCGTTTGAGGTCGATTTTTTATTTAGGATGTAGCTATTTTTGACGGACGGGAGTCTGAGGTTAGTGGACGGACGTTTGATTACGGACGGGCGTCCATATGATTTCAAACGGGCGTCTGGCCTATTTTACCTTGTTTATACTATTTTAGCGTTTCAGGTTGGTTTTGGCTTCATAATCGTGTTTTCACTGTTTTAAACCTTTAATCCTGATATGTTAACATTAATTAAAATATGAACAAGCTTCGATTGGACTTCTGATTCGTTCAGTTAAAACACCGAATGTACTCTTAAAGAGAGTTGAAGTTCGGATCCATCGGAAGGACATGAAAGGGCTTGTGATTTTATGAACTAGAGTTCATCAATGTCTGTGTAATTGTTAAGATGTGATGACTAGCTGTCTAAGTGAGGGAGTAGTGTTGTTAAGGTGAGTTTTAATCTGAAAATACTTAGGTGGTTAGTTAATGCACACTAATAATTACATATGTGTAGATAAAAGATAAAACATCATCTATTCTTGGTTAGGTACTGATTCAAATCGGCGATGTGATACGTTCATACAAAGGTGGACAACGCTACTGGCTCAAAAGGCTGAAGGGTAGTGGAGGAAATCCATCGAACGTATATGCATACCGGGGAGATCCCGGGACTACCGGTGCTATTCACCGTAGTTGGTAAGTATATCTCGTGGTGGAATTTTCACCATGCATTGTGTCCTTGAGTAGTGATGTAACAAAGATAAGCTAAGCTAGAAACGTATAGTCATGACGTGTCGATGGACATGGAGTGAACCCTAAATTGAGTCGGTCTCATTAAGATAATCATTTAATAATAACCTTAATTGAGTTGTAGCTTCTACTTCTTACTTTGTAGAAATATACTTACCTCAAATGCATGTTTATTTATGTGTTTGGTGGAGAGAAGACGAACAGGTTAGTCAAGACTTCGAGGAGGACTTTGATGACGACGTTTGAGGACGCCGGACTTGAAGACCTTGTTTATTATTTATTTCTTTCATTTATTTCATCGACTTGGATCGCTATTGGATCTTGTTGTTACTTTTAGTACTTTTAAATTCGTAAAGATTTGGATTCGTTGGTTTCTTTTCGGATGTAATAATATTACATTTCCACTTTAGTTCTTTATTTCTATTCTGAGATGTTTGGAAAAAAAATTACCCGAGTCTTTTAGCTTCCGTTTGCTTTTATTTGATACGATGTAGTACAGGCTTACGTGTAATATTATTTATTTAATATTATGCGTGCCGAACGTTTCGAATTCCGGATAAGGACTCGGTGTCCGGGAACGGGGCGTTACAGTTCCCTAATTTTGGCGTATGTTTTTTTCTTCTTCTTTTCTTATTAATTTTCTTTTTTTATTTAGATAATTGAAGTGTCAAAAGGTAATTCGGTATATAATTTTAAGATCTTTCTGAATGGATCTTGTCTAGTGATGAATTAACTAGCCAATCTTCGGAATTTTCTAATGATTCTTAGCATCTCTATATATTAATAGTGAATTATCTAGCCAATCTTCACAGATTTCCAATACTTCTTAGCATCTCTATATATATTAACCACATGTCAAACATACATCCTAACCTTTTCATTCCCATATCAATATTCCTTTGAAACTATGGCTAATCCTTCTCGATATTCATCTTCTAGCTCTTCAACCACGTCTAAACCTTGGACGATAGAAAAGAAGTTGACAGATAGTGATACAAGTTCGCATAATTATCGTCTTCATCTTCCAACCAGAGAAACACGATCCGAAATCATGCAATACCTAAGCGATGGTCATAAAGAAATGATAACCAAAGGTAAGTCGGTTCCAATTCGTGTTTTGGATCATAATGATGGTAGCATAAGAGACATGGAGTTACGGAATTTGGATGGAGCTTACCGTCTTCATGGATGGGGAAAGGTTGTCAAAGAAAAGAAATTGGCCACCGGAGACCAAGTTAAAATGCGTTACGACAAAGACGATTCTATGCTGCACATGCAAACTTTTGTGAATCTGGATGGTGGTGATGGAAACTTTTGGCTTTGAAGAAGGTATCTTGTTATTTGGTTATGTTGTTTCTTTTCGATATATTTCTTAAAAGGAATAAAAGTTCTTGTTTTTTGATTCTGATAATAAATTCGTGTTAGAGTTATGATTTAATTTGATATTTAAATGTCTTATTTATGTGTATGTGTGAACTTCTCTATTGATTTACAGATTATATCATATACAATTTCTGATATTGGTGGCATGATATATATATATATATATATATATATATATATATATATATATTCATTCTGAAACTAAAGGTTACACGTATACACACCTTAATTATGTCTCTAACAGAGCTCGAATCCTGGTATGCATGCCAAAATGTAACATAGCTAACCACTAGACCGATGTTCATAGTACGATTGGGGGGCATGATTGGGAAGCCATAATTTTCTCCATAGTATCAAATCCAATTACTCCATTGAGCTTATTTCCCTCTTTTTGATGTCTCATTGGGTAACAATATTTATTTGGGGTAAGGGACAAAAAAACACATAATTAATTTACTTATGTAAATATGACACGCTTAACTTTTCATCGTTTTTTCTATAAAAAAAACTATTCATCGATTATAAAGATGAAAAATTAGTAGATGGACAAAACGACACTCAATTAAATAAATAAAAAAACACACAAATGCGTACTCTTCAGTATGTAACGATTTTGAAACAGGAAGTGTATAACAAATTCTTCTTTCTCGCTTTTCAATAAATAAATATACATAAATACATACATACATATATATATATATATATATATATATATATATATATATATATATATATATATAATTTTTGGGAAAAAAAACATGCGCCTGCTGTACCGGGAAGATATGAAGAAAGTGTCAATTATTTTTTTCTTCGGCTCAAAAGTTGGGAAATGAGAAAAAAAGGTTAAATCAAAATGTTACATCTTTTGATATAAAACTCCGATCATCCTAATTTTTCCCAGCAATTCATATTTTTCGTCCTATTTATTATGATATCTCATTTTATATTTTTTTTTACTTAATTCCTGGAAATCGAAATTTTCTTCGTAAAAATCGATGCGATATATAATAAATATTTCTTACTTTTTGTGTAATTTAACAACGTCTTCAATTGGGAGAGATGGCCGAGTGGACTAAAGCGACGGATTGCAAATTCCTTGTACGAGTTATTCGTACCGAGGGTTTGAATCCCTTTCTTTCCTCTTCCGTTGATGACTTTATTTTTTTTTTCCAAATTGTCAAAACGCTTTTTGTTCATAGTTAAACATAAAAAAATCTTCAAAAAAACAGCGATGCAGTGACCACCCAATGCATTGATCAGCGCGATGCAGTGACCACCCCGATGCATTGAACACCACGATGCATTGACCACTGCAATGCAGTGACCACCCCGATGCATTGACCACCGTGATGCAGTGACCACCGCGATGCATTGACCACAGCGATGCATTGACATTTGATGCAGCAACACCGCGATGAAAGGAGACTGCGATGCAGGGACACCGGGATGCAGGGTCACCGTGATGAAGGGACACCGCGATGCAGGGACACCGGGATGCAGTGACACCAGGATGCAGGGACACCGCGATGCATGGACACCGCGATGAAGTGACAACGCGATGTAGTAACACCGTGATGCAGAGACATCTTATCTGCCAAAGAAAAAAATAGAATAAAAGTAGACTCTTTTCTTGACAAATAATGAATAAAATCAAATATCCAGACTACAAGATATGTCATATCGAATTAACGCATTCAGCTCGTAAATCCTACTCAATATTACACAAATATGCTCATAATAAGCGGTAAATCGTTAGTAAAAATATCATAAAGGCGATTCACATCATCGTCCCTATTCATGTTTGCAAAATATTAATCAATGACTTTCATCAATATCAATTATTTAACTAGTAATTTAAACCGTTTTACATTACTTGCAATTCGACCGGTTTTAAAAAATAGCTAGGGGCATGTATTACGTCTTCTTCTTTGTCGTCCCTTCTTGTAATCCTGCTACAAATACTCAAAGTATGATTGTATATTACTGCTACATTAATGTATTCAATTCCCTGGTTGTGAAATAAGTAAATAAAGAAATGACAACTACACACAAAGACTTGAAATGTAATAAACAACAACATTAAGAAAAAAAAGTCTAGCATTTTAAGAATTACAAAGTTCATACTGGAAATTAAGTAGAGTCGAATACAATAGAGATTGTTTCCATTGACGAATCATAGGAGAATGATGGCAAATACATGAAATGTTCATCGTCTTTATTTACTTCATATGTCCCAACAAACATTTAGGAAGATGTAGATGAAGTGACATGTGAAGATACAAACCACATGTCAAGATGAAATGACATTTGACGATGCAGTGACATGTAAAGAAATAGTGACATTTAATAATACAGTGATATTTTGTGACATAATTTTTGAAATGCGGAATTTTGTTCATAAAAATCGATGCGATGCAATGACATTGCGTTGCAGTGAAATATGAAGAAGAAGTAACATGTGAAAATGTCGTGACACTCTGATGATATTTTTTTGGTGTCCAAATGCCTAAAAAAGTCTCAAACCGGTCATTATAAACAAATTACCAAGATTTTCTAACAACACATCCAGTTGTTATAATTCTTTTACCATAATTCCTATTTTTTCGTCACCTTTATTCCGATATCTCATTTCATATTTTTCTGACTTAATTTTTGAAAAGTCAAATTTTATTTCATAAAAATCGGCGTGATGAAGTGACACTGCAATGCTGCGATATGTGAAGATAAAGTGACAAAATGAAGATGCAGTGACATTTGATGATGCAATGACATGTGAAGACGCAGTGACATTTCATTAGGTGACACACCTTATGAAGTGACACCTAATGACAACAACATTTTATGCAGTGACACATTATGGGTGACACCCAATGACACCAACATTTTATGAAGTGATGACACCCAATGACACCAACATTTTATATAGTGACACCTTATGCAGTGACACCTAATGACACAAACATTTATGAAGTGACACCTTATACAGTGATACCCAATGATACAAATATTTTATGAAGTGAAACCTGAAACCTAAACATTTGATGCACAAAGGCAACATAAGTCATATAACCTTCGTCCTACAAATAGTGTCTACCTCTTGTGGTGCACACAAATTAAGAAAACAATTAATGTGCTGTATTTTAAGTAGTGATGGACATATATACCCCTATCAAATAATAAATGCTCATTTGGAATATGAAAATGATATATAAACATTGAATGCCGTGATAGGGGTATGATTGAAAAAAATGCATTAAATGATGTATTGGTTTTCTAAATAAACAATTTTTATGGGACAACCCATTTTAAAAAATGGACACTTTTTATAGGACATCGCTAGTATCAAATTTCAACAATCCACATTTCTAAATATTCAACAATTTAGGCAATATTGATTCAACAAATTTCCGTTATCTGAATTTTCTTGACATTTCATTAAATCCGATTGCAAAAATGAGAGAGCACATTTTTGTAAATAGTATTATGAGCAAAAATAAATGTCACTGCATTTTTCTAAGAAGATCACTGCATTTTTCTACACAAGCAAAAAGGATTAATTTGAAAGGACAAATATACCCTCCATACAACCTTCACTTCACCTCTTCCTTTCAATTCCACGTTACCTTTCAAGGCCATATAACCGCCGCTGGCGGCAGCGCCCCCAAGGTGCTGTCTGCGGCTGGTGGTGTATGGTGAATCTTGAATTTTGTTTTGTTGTTTTGTGATTACTTTATAGTACATTGATATCTCTTTGTTTAGTTGGTGTCATGTGGCTAACTAATGGTTCAAATAGTTTGGACCATTGGGATGCCAAGTTGGATTTGAGTACGGCCTTTCATCCTTAGACAGATGGACAATCTGAGAGAACCATCCAAACACTAGAAGATATGCTGAGAGTTTGTGTTTTGGAAGTAGGCGGATCATGGGATGATTACCTACCGGTAGCGGAGTTTGCCTATAACAACAGTTATCATGCAAGTATAGGCATGCCACCGTTTGAAGCGTTGTATGGAAGAAGATGTAGAACGCCGCTGTTTTGGGATGAAGTCAGGGAAAGACAAATCACCGGGCCGGAATTGGTTGAGCAAGCTAAAGAAAGAGTTTAGTTGGTTAAGAAGAATGTGAAGGCGGCTCAAGATAGACAGAAGAGTTGGGCAGATGTTAGAAGAAGGCCCTTAGAGTTTGAAATTGGTGAAAGAGTTTATCTACGAGCTTCACCAATGAATGGAGTGAAACGTTTTGGACAAAAGGGAAAGCTAAGCCCTAGGTACGTTGGGCCTTTTGAGATTTTAGAACGAGTTGGACCGTTGGCTTATAAGCTTAAGTTACCGGAATCCATGTCAAGAGTCCAGAACGTGTTTCACGTCTCGATGTTGAAGAAATGTTTGACCAAGACGGATGTTGAGACTACTATTGATCCGGAGATTCTTCAAGACAATCTTGCGTATAATGAGGCACCGATCAGAATTTTGGACCGGAAAGAAAAGATGATTAAGAGACGGTTGATTCCTTTTGGTTCTGGTGCAATGGAGCAATCATTCACCGGATGAAGCTACTTGGGAAGTTGAGGACGATATGATCAGCGAGTTTCCAGATTTTATGGACTTACTAGGTATATTCTTTGTTTCGTGGACAAAACTCCTTTAAGGGGGGAAGAATGTAATATTCCGATTTTCGGGAAAAGGCAGACGTGTCATTTTGCGAAAACGAAATATTTGGTTCGGTTCCTTTTATTCAGAGTTAATAATTTGGATATCTATATATGTATTTTCGAGATATATATATATTTAAGGAAGAAAATCTGATTTAATAAGGGTGATTATGGAAAATCATGGAAATTAGGTAATTATGGGATTTTTCCTATTTAAGGGAAAATCAACCTAATCAGCCCCATAATCTTTTAATCGATTTTCCACCTCCAAAGTTCACCTTCTGCGTGTGTGAGCAAGATTTAGGGCTGAGGGAATTTTCATCGGTTGTTAATTCAATCCTTGACGGTTTTCAGATCAGAGTCGAGCACCGGAATCGTTGCGAAGAGAGCAACGTTGTGACATCAAAAAGTTGAAGCTTTGTTAAGGTATGATTAAGCCCTAATTCAGTTCATCTTCGAGTTTGATGGATTCAAACTCATCAAATCATAGTTTTAGTCGTTTCAAAGCGTGTGATTGAATCTAATCTATGTTAGGATTTATCACACATGTTTTCCTGCAGAAAACGATCAGTTTTTCTTCTGTTTTCTATGGTTTGGAGTTGGAAATTGCTGCTTAAAAGGTAAGAGGCTCTTCTTACAATTCTAATTATTGTTATTGAGGTTTAGATTAAGATTTATGACGCATAGATGCAAGGAAGATGTGCTTTTTCATTGATCAAATGATCATAGACGTTTAGCTATCTTTTCTATGTTTTCTTGTGTTGAAAACGAGGTTAATTAGGTTAGAAACGATTCGGAAATCGAGTTGCGAAGATTTTAGCGTTTTGGGAAAAAACCCAGGCGGACGGGCGTCTGCATTAGGGCGTCCGAGACCCTTGTAACTCAAACAGGCGTCTGAAATAAGCAGACGGGCGTTTGAGGTCAGATTTTTTATTCAGGATGTAGCTGTTTTTGACGGACGGGCGTCCGAGGTTAGTGGACGGACATTTGATTACGGACGGGCGTCCATATGATTTCAAACGGGCGTCGGCCTACTTTACCTTGTTTATCCTGTTTTAGTGTTTCAGGTTGGTTTTGGCTTCATAATCGTGTTTTCACTGTTTTAAACCTTTAATCCTGATATGTTAACATTAATTAAAATATGGACAAGCTTCGATTGGATTTCTGATTCGTTCAGTTAAAACACCGAATGTACTCTTAAAGGGAGTTGAAGTTCGGATCCGTCGGAAGGACATGAAAGGGCTTGTGCTTTGATGAACTAGAGTTCATCAATGTCTGTGTAATTGTTAAGATGTTATGACTAGCTGTCTAAGTGAGGGAGTAGTGTTGTTAAGGTGAGTTTTAATCTGAAAATACTTAGGTGGTTAGTTAATGCACACTAATAATTACATATGTGTAGATAAAAGATAAAACGTCATCTATTCTTGGTTAGGCACTGATTCAAATCGGCGATGTGATACGTTCATACAAAGGTGGACAACGCTACTGGCTCAAAAGGCTAAAGGGTAGTGGAGGAAATCCATCGAACGTATATGCATACCGGGGAGATGCCGGGACTACCGGTGCTATTCACCGTAGTTGGCAAGTATATCTCGTGGTGGAATTTTCCTCATGCATTGTGTCCTTGAGTACTGATGTAACAAAGATAAGCTAAGCTAGAAACGTATAGTCATGACGTGTCGATGGGAATGGAGTGAACCCTAAATTGAGTCGGTCTCATTAAGATAATCATTTAATAATAACCTTAATTGAGTTGTAGCTTCTACTTCTTACTTTGTACAAATGTACTTACCTCAAATGCATGTTTATTTATGTGTTTGGGGGAGAGAAGACGAACAGGTTAGTCAAGACTTCGAGGAGGACTTTGATGACGACGTTTGAGGACGCCGGACTTGAAGACCTTGTTTATTATTTATTTCTTTCATTTATTTGATAGACTTGGATCGCTATTGGATCTTGTTGTTACTTTTAGTACTTTTAAATTCGTAAAGATTTGGATTCGTTGGTTTCGTTTCGGATGTAATAATATTACATTTCCTCTTTAGTTCTTTATTTCTATTCTGAGATGTTTGGAAAAAAAATTACCCGAGTCTTTTAGCTTCCGTTTGCTTTTATTTGATACGATGTAGTACAGGCTTACGTGTAATATTATTTATTTAATATTATGCGTGCCGAACGTTTCGAATTCCGGATAAGGACTCGGTGTCCGGGAACGGGGCCTTACAGTTCCCCTAATTTTGGCGTATGTTTTTTTCTTCTTCTTTTCTTATTAATTTTCTTTTTTTATTTAGATAATTGAAGTGTCAATAGGTAATTCGGTATATAATTTTAAGATCTTTCTGAATGGATCTTGTCTAGTGGTGAATTAACTAGCCAATCTTCGGAATTTTCTAATGATTCTTAGCATCTCTATATATTAATAGTGAATTATCTAGCCAATCTTCACACATTTCCAATACTTCTTAGCATCTCTATATATATTAACCACATGTCAAACATACATCCTAACCTTTTCATTCCCATATCAATATTCCTTTGAAACTATGGCTAATCCTTCTCGATATTCACCTTCTAGCTCTTCAACCACGTCTAAACCTTGGACGATAGAAAAGAAGTTGACAGATAGTGATACAAGTTCGCATAATTATCGTCTTCATCTTCCAACCAGAGAAACACGATCCGAAATCCTGCAATACCTAAGCGATGGTCATAAAGAAATGATAACCAAAGGTAAGTCGGTTCCAATTCGTGTTTTGGATCATAATGATGGTAGCATAAGAGACATGGAGTTACGGAATTTGGATGGAGCTTACCGTCTTCATGGATGGGGAAAGGTTGTCAAAGAAAAGAAATTGGCCACCGGAGACCAAGTTAAAATGCGTTACGACAAAGACGATTCTATGCTGCACATGCAAACTTTTGTGAATCTGGATGGTGGTGATGGAAAGTGAAAACCTTAATTTATATCAGGATCGAATCAAATGAGTTAATTTTTTTTTTGTTGTTGTTGTTTTGAATAAGTTTATTGGCTTTGAAGAAGGTATCTTGTTATTTGGTTATGTTGTTTCTTTTCGATATATTTCTTAAAAGGAATAAAAGTTCTTGTTTTTTGATTCTGATAATAAATTCGTGTTAAGAGTTATGATTTAATTTGATATTTAAATGTCTTATTTATGTGTATGTGTGAACTTCTCTATTGATTTACAGATTATATCATATACAATTTCTGATATTGGTGGCATGATATATATATATATATATATATATATATATATATATATATATATATATATATATATATATATATATATATATTCTGAAACTAAAGGTTACACTTATACACACCTTAATTATGTCCCTAACAGAGCTCGAATTCTGGTTTACATGCCAAAATGTAACATAGCTAACCACTAGACCGATATACATAGTATGATTGGGGGCATGATTGGGAAGCCATAATTTTCTCCATAGTATCAAATCCAATTACTCCATTGAGCTTATTTCACACTTTTTGATGTCTCATTGGGTAACAATATTTATTTGGAGTAAGGGACAAAAAAAACACATAATTAATTTACTTATGCAAATATGACACACTTAACTTTTCATCGTTTCTTCTAAAAAAAAACTTTTCATCGTTTATAAAGATGAAAAATTAGTAGATGGACAAAACGACCCTCAATTAAATAAATAAAAAAACACACAAATGCGTACTCTTCAGTATGTAACGATTTTGAAACAGGAAAGTGTATAACAAATTCTTCTTTCTCGCTTTTCAATAAATAAATATAGATAAATACAAACATATATATATATATATATATATATATATATATATATATATATATAAATTTTTGGGAAAAAAAACATGCGCCTGCTGTACCGGGAAGATATGAAGAAAGTGTTAATTATTTTTTTCTTCGGCTCAAAAGTTGGGAAATGAGAAAAAAAGGTTAAATCAAAATGTACATCTTTTGATATAAAACTCCGATCATCCTAATTTTTCCCAGCAATTCATATTTTTCGTCCTATTTATTATGATATCTCATTTTATATTTTTTTTTGACTTAATTCCTGGAAATCGAAATTTTCTTCGTAAAAATCGATGCGATATAATAAATATTTCTTACTTTTTGTGTAATTTAACAACGTCTTCAATTGGGAGAGATGGCTGAGTGGACTAAAGCGACGGATTGCAAATCCCTTGTACAAGTTATTCTTACCGAGGGTTTGAATCCTTTCTTTCCTCTTCCGTTGATGACTTTATTTTTTTTCCAAATTGTCAAAACACTTTTTGTTCATAGTTAAACATAAAAAAATCTTCAAAAAAACTGCGATGCAGTGACCACCCAATGCATTGATCAGCGCGATGCAGTGACCACCCCGATGCATTGAACACCACGATGCATTGACCACTGCAATGCAGTGACCACCCCGATGCATTGACCACCGTGATGCATTGACCACAGCGATGCATTGCCCACCGCGATGCATTGACATTTGATGCAGCAACACCGCGATGAAAGGAGACTGCGATGCAGGGACACCGAGATGCAGGGTCACCGTGATGAAGGGACACCGCGATGCAGGGACACTGGGATGCAGTGACACTAGGATGCAGGGACACCGTGATGCAGGGACACCGTGATGAAGCGACAACGCGATGTAGTAACACCGTGATGCAGTGACATCTTATCTGCCAAAGAACAATATAGAATAAAAGTAGACTCTTTTCTCGACAAATAATGAATAAAATCAAATATCCAGACTACAAGATATGTCATATCGAATTAATGCATTCAGCTCGTAAATCCTACTCAATATTACACAAATATGCTCATAATAAGCGGTAAATCGTTAGTAAAAATATCATAAAGGCGATTCACATCAGTCGTCCCTATTCATGTTTGCAAAAGATTAATCAATGACTTTCATCAATATCAATTATTTAACTAGTAATTTAAACCGTTTTACATTACTTGCAATTCGACCGGTTTTAAAAAATAGCTAGGGGCATGTATTTCCCTCTTCTTCTTTGTCGTCCCTTCTTGTAATCCTGCTACAAATACTCAAAGTATGATTGTATATTACCGCTACATTAATGTATTCAATTCCCTGGTTGTGAAATAAGTAAATAAAGAAATGACAACTACACACAAAGACTTTAAATGTAATAAACAACAACATTAAGAAAAAAAAAGTCTAGCATTTTAAGAATTACACAGTTCATACTGGAAATTAAGTAGAGTCGAATACAATATATATTGTTTCCATTGACGAATCATAGGAGAACGATGGCAAATACATGAAACGTTCATCGTCTTTATTTACTTCATATGTCCCAACAAACATTTATGAAGATGTATATGAATTGACATGTGAAGATACAAACCACATGTGAAGATGAAATGACATTTGACGATGCAGTGACATTTAAAAATACAGTGATATTTTGTGACATATTTTTTTAAATGCGGAATTTTCTTCATAAAAATCGATGCGATGCAATGACATTGCGTTGCAGTGAAATATGAAGAAGAAGTAACATGTGAAAATGTCGTGACACTATGATGATATTTTTTGGTGCCTAAATGCCTAAATAAGTCTCAAACTGGTCATTATAAACAAATTACCAAGATTTTCTAACAACACATCCAATTGTTATAATTCTTTTACCATAATTCATATTTTTTCGTCACCTTTATTCTGATATCTCATTTGATATATTTCTGACTTAATTTTTGAAAAATCAAATTTTATTTCATAAAAATCGGCGCGATGAAGTGACACTGCAATGCTGCGATATGTGGATGAAGTGACAAAATGAAGATGCAGTGACATTTGACGATCGAATGACATGTGAAGACGCAGTGACATTTCATTAGGTGACACACCTTATGCAGTGACACCTAATGACAACAAAATTTTATGCAGTGACACATTATGGGTGACACCCAATGACACCAACATTTTATGAAGTGACACCCAATGACACCAACATTTTATATAGTGACACCTTATGCAGTGACACCTAATGACACAAACATTTATGAAGTGACACCTTATACAATCATACCTAATGATACCAATATTTTATGAAGTGAAACCTGAAACCTAAACATTTGATGCACAAAGGCAACATAAGTCATATAACCTTCGTCCTACAAAAAGTGTCCACTTCTTGTGGTGCACACAAATTAAGAAAACAATTAATGTGCTATATTTTAAGTTGTGATGGACATATATACCCCTATCAAATAATAAATGCTCATTTGGAATATGAAAATGATATATAAACATTGAATGCCATGATAGGGGTATGTTTGAAAAAAATGCATTAAATGATGTATTGGTTTTCTAAATAAACAATTTTTATGGGACAACCCATTTTAAAAAATGGACACTTTTTATAGGACATCGCTAGTATCAAATTTCAACAATCCACATTTCTGAATATTCAACAAATTAGGCAATATTGATTCAACAAATTTCCGTTATCTGAATTTTCTTGACATTTCATTAAATCCAATTGCAAAAATGAGAGTGCACATTTTTGAAAATAGTAGTATGAGCAAAAATAAATGTCACTGCATTTTTGTAAGAAGATCACTACATTTTTCTACACAAGCAAAAAATGATTAATTTGAAAGGACAAATATACCCTCCTTACAACCTTCACTTCACCTCTTCCTTTCAATTCCACGTTACCTTTCAAGGCCATATAACCGCTGCTGGCTGCGGCGCCCCCAAGGTGCTGTCAGCGGCTGGTGGTGTATGGTGAATCTTGAATTTTGTTTTGTGATTACTTTATAGTACATTGATATCTCTTTGTTTAGTTGGTGTCATGTGGCTAACTTATGGTTCAAATAGTTTGGACAATTGGGATGCCACATGGCATTAAATAAAATGGGGCTTGTCAAATTTTGTTTGGAATAGGCCTAGGACCTTTTCAAAATATTCGATTTTGAAAAAGGCCTAGGCCTAGATCCTTTTCAAAATTTTGATTTTGGAAAAGGACTAGGCCTAGGCCCTTGCCCTTTTCAAAATTTTGATTTTGGAAAGGACCTAGGTTGGTGCCTTTTGGTTTTGGGACCCAAAAGCATCCCTTTGATTAGGAATCAAAAGGAAAAAAGTTAAAGAGACCAAATTTTAATTTTTATTTAATTTGAATAGTTCCTTTTAAAATTGAAATCGATTTAAATTTAATCATTAATTTTATTTCGATGAAAGTTGCTTAATTAATTAAATGTTAATTGATTAATTGATTTAACTAAATAATACTGAAATTGGTAACTTTAATATTTAATCTTTTTGATCAGGCTTATCATTGTACGAATTAGATGTTGTAGATATAATGTGATTATATAGACCCCGAATGATCATGGACTCGACCAATAGGATAGATGTGAATGATTTATTTTCTATTGGTTTTTCAAATTGTCCTAGGCCGTTATGAAGAACATGACCTAGTTTATTTTCTGCATTTATCTCATTCCCGTTAGCTCCTCCCGTGTGCGGCGGGTGTATTAATTTATTAGATAGATTATTATGTAATAAGAATGGAGTGGAAGATGGAGACCAAAGAAAGATGAATAAAGATCCCAATGGAGATAGCACATTAAAGATCCTATTGGCGGTTACAGCTACCCTTAGATTTTACTTTATGTTGATAACGTAGAAATATGCATGTTTAGATGAGACCGTACATAATTAAAAGAATTAATTCAGAGAATTAATTTGAAATCATTCCCACTACACAAATCGAGTTAAATTTGTCTCCCGATATTATAATGACGGTGAAGAACCCATGTTCGGATCCATTAGATTGGCCCACGTCGGGAGTTGACGTACCTCGGGTATATCGTTATTATCGACATATGATCATTATGAGTATTTGGGTTACAACTCGACTAAGAATATTACGGTGATTGGCCCACGTCAGGACCGCCTGATTTTAGAGACAAGGGGTTGGCTATCATATAGAGATGTGAATTGTCAAAGAGTTGACTAGTCAAGAAATGAAAGTCGCAAAAGATGTGAACGGTCAGTGTACCCACCTTTCAAAATTGACCCGGTTGATCGCCCACGTCGAGGATTGACGGACTTTTTCTAGGTGTTACGATCCTTACCGGCAGTGTACCGGGTCAAACTGTAGTGCTAGTATGGTGAGTCGAGTGTCGAATCCTCAGGGAACTTGGTAATTCTTTTACGTGTGGTTAAACACCAAAGAGCTGTTATTAACTCGATCTAAACCGCAATTTTATAACACAGATCACTACTATTCTAGTCAACATAAAATAAATGCGTAATTTAAAAGTTATTCTAATATAATATATATAGATATATAAATATATATAGATGTACATAAATTGCAAAGTATATATATATATATATATAAATATATAGATACCAATATATTTTATAGAACTAGCCAAAGTTTATATAATTGAATTATAGAATCTTTTCAGTAGACGGAATGTGCTCAATCTTTCCTTTTATATTAGGTCCAATTGAGTAAACGAAACGGTGTACTCCTGAGGTTAACAATTCCTCCTCACACGAGCGTATGAAATTGTCATATGTCATTGTCATCAGTTCAATCTCCACAACTGCCCCATGCTAATCTCAGTTAGTCTGAACAGGTACCGAGTACAAATCTACCCCGGATAAAAGAGGTTATTCCGTTTGTCAGACGGCCGATGTTATTCAAAAGGCTCCGGTTGTCAGGCGGATCGATTTAACTTTCCGGTGTTAGTTTTAATTAAACTGTTGATTTTAACATTATTACGATCTCGAGCACAATTTTAATAAGATTAATCTTTCCCAAGACAAATCGCCCCCGGGTAGGAAATAGGATTCCGTAGTCACGCTTTCGCACGGCCAATTTTACCCTCCGGTTTTTCTATCTTTTATCTCATATCCTAACTTCTCTGGTCAGTTCATCGTTAGGTTATATGGTGCGATTCATTTTGGTTAATTACGTCAATCCGAATATTATCAATACGTTACAGAATAGAAAAAGATTCAATTAACTCAATTTTGGTCAATTTTACTTAGACAGCATTCCTTTACCGAAAAGATTGAAATAAAACGATTACATAACTTTGGCTAGTTATTAGAGTTAGCCTAAAAACATTATAACAACGAAAAAGATAAAAACAAACATAAATACTTAAGAAAAGTTACCCGGTTACAAATGCTGAATCAGAGTTGTATTCTTCCGGACATTACAACGACTTCAACAACACCGAACTTCCGATAATTTCTCGAGCATTACAACGATACTACGAGATTATTATTTTTGGCTTAAGGCCTATTTACAACTACAAAAGAAAACAAAGAGGAGAGGATAATATATATATATGATATTGTGTATATATATTGGTACACCTCCGATCGATTGAACTGAGGCTCCTATATATAGAAAAAGTCTTCTAGCCGGACCGGTCCGAGGTCAAGCCGGACTGGTCCGGTATAATGATGATGTTCCCACGCTGATTACACTCAGCATGTGCTCCGTATGATTATAATTATAATTATAATTATATATAACTTATAAAATTCATATCTCGAGTTCTGGACCTCCAAAAAAATCATGATTCAAGCGGCATCGGAAATGTCTCGGGAAAATCTACAACTTTTGTGAAGGACTCTTCTTCAGATAATGTCGTTTTAATGAGTCATTCGTTTGTCGAAGACTTTTCTCGATTATTACGTAATCAAATTGATTGGCCACTTGTCCACTTAAGCTATTCAATTGATCATTTAAGCTCGTGGCACTTTCTAAATCCTTCCAAAGATATGATTGTACGTCAACATGTCAATTCTCGTGGTCTCGGCTTATAAATCTGCAATAAAACATCACAAATACCCACGTAAATCTGACACGACACTCCGATTTACTAAAATCGGTACAAAATTACAACTTTTTACTATTTTTTCTACTAACTACTCTAAACTATAAAGATTAATATTTCATAACATTTATATCATAATTTCATATATTTTATATAGAATTCGTCGATAAAACATAATAAAATCACGTATTTTTAATCATATAAAAGTAGTATATCAACTACTCCCCACTTAGCTTTTGATCGTCCTCGAGCAAAAATAAGCGGTAATAAAAGATAATATAATTAATCGATTATAATTTTTAATGTAATTTATATTGTCAATATTATAAATATATTATTTATCTTAATTTAAAATCTTAAGAAGACAGAAAGAATATATAACTACAATAACTTAAACATTAAATATTATTTGGATGAAATTGTACATGTAACACTTAATAAGTATAAATAAAATATCAGAATTATTTTTAATCGCAACTATTATGAAATTCTAGAATCGGAAACATCGATCAGGTAGTCGACAAAAATGGCTTATAGAGTTTAGGCTCAAGATGTTGGTTAATCGGAAAAAAAGGGAAATCAAAAAGAGAGAGAGACAAGTCGTACGTACCTAAATCTTCATATTCTTGATCAAAAATAATCATCGATAAATAACATCTCTTTTTTTTTAGATTAAGAACTAAAAGCGTGAGTGTGTGTAGAAAATCAAACTTACAAGCATTGCTTCATCAAGATTGATCGGAGTACTACTCTTTCGATCGAAAATTACAAGTCCGGTTTCCTTAAACTTGTAATCATTTCTGAGATCTTATGATTCAACTTTTTCTTTTTTCATTCTGTGCCTTCATTCCCAGCAATAGGACATTTCGAGATAATACCCTAGCTGGACTACTATCATTAGGCAATCGGGAGCTTAATTACCTCATAGTGATATAGGACATTTCGTGATAATACCCTACTCACTCAAATCATTGGTAGCTACAACCGATAAGTTCTTTTTATTTTTAAGTTGTTAATCACAGATAAGGAAGATACCTGATATTTGATTAATTCTGTGTAAATATGGTGCTTCGTTCTTAATTTAGAATATTAATATATCCGAGCTTATTACCAAAATCGACTATCTTGCAAGTGTCATGAGGTAAGATCGAATATACTAATACTCATCTAATTTTTCCAATCTCAGCATATACCAAAACTTAGCTTTTATGTCTTCATTTCTTTTTATAAGTACATACAAACTTGCGGAATTTCAAGGAAATGTAGACCAAAATTAGCTAAAGCTTGGTTATTTAATCACAATTGACAATTTCGAGTGAGGACTTGATCACTCTAATCAAGGCTGAGGTAGTTTATTTGGCTATAGTTATATTTTTGTGGTGCCAAAAATCAACATCCTTAGTCCAATTCCAAACTCATAATTCATATTGAAAATGATTCTAAAAATTTTACTTATAAATATCAACATACTATTATAATTTCATGAAAACAATATCTAATATTAATTACTCAATTATATAAACTTAAAATCTTATTAAAATCTAAACTAGACATAAAATATGATTATAATATATCTAACATACTTTACTTAATTAAAAACTTATTCTTCCCAATTATATCATTTCTTATTCATTTTTATATATTAACTACTAAAAAATTGAAAATAAGTAATAAAATTTTTGATAATTTTATAATTTATAACTATTTTCGAAAATTTTAATGAATTTTCTAACCTAACTCTTACTCCCCACTTACGAAGTGGCATCGTCCCGATGTTCAATGAGTAATAAATAAGTAGGTTCGAAAATAAAATTAAAATTATCTATTAACGTTATTATTCTGATTTTTATTTTTAACGTATACTAATTATATCATTAAATCAAACAAACTTAAAAAAACTGACACATATATATTAAACAAGATACATTATTACAAACTAAAAAAAAAAAACGTAAACTTAACTAAAGAAAATAAAACTTCAAATTTAACAAAAGAACTTATTAAAACTTAAATATCACCAACAAACCACCAACAACTCTCTAGATGGTAGACGAACATCCCGGTGTATCAACCGGTAACAATCCAACTCGACTATCTCTAGACGGAAAAATCTCATCCGTCTCCAGCTCTCCCACTCCATTCAGAAGAATACACAAACGCGATATCATCCATGAATTAGGCATATGTTTCCCCCTACTACCTCTCGTGATCGCAAACTCCAACACCGTCCTTTGAATCAATATACCCCAATCGACAAATACACCGAATGTCAAAGCATAAAGTAGAAGCATTTCATTATCACTAAAGCTCCCGAAATCCCAAGTAGGATACACCCTAGAATTAATGAAATGTTTCCACGCTTTTAGATGTGGAAGTAGAGCTCGTGTTGACATGTCGTGATTTGTATCAAACAGTGGGAACAGACATTGGAACGACTCGTGTACTTTATTCAAATGATTAGAGGGATTTTGTAGTCCCCATTGCATTTCAAAATGTGGCATCGTAACTGGAGGAATTTCAAAGATTTGGTTGATAATAGATGAAGAGAAGGGAACAACCACTCCTCTTACTAGAACAATCTGAGTGATATCGATCATGTGCGTTGTCATGAGTGCAGAATAAAATTCTCGCACTATCGAGACATTTATCCTACCTCTCGGTGTACTGACAATTTTTTTCCAACCAAAACTTCAAATGATAGTTTTTCCCCATTGATCAATCTTATCGACATTTAAACCTTTCTCCAACTGAATTGGAGAATTTGCAAAACGATTGTCTAAAATGATACTCTCGTTAGCAGCTTGAGATTCCGGATGATCCGGTGTGTGAGGCTCGTTAGAATTAACCGACGGTGAGGAGTGGTTCGACATCTTTAAAACTAGATGAAAAGTGAAAGAAATAAAACTGAAGGTAGATAGACAGTGAAAGAATGAGCAATTGTCGTTCCTGCCTTTACTTCATAAATAGATGGTAAATTATACGTACGTGGCTGCATTAGACAGACTCCAAAATGACTCAGCCTTCTTTTCTTCACGGCCCGGTCCGGGAATAGGCCGGACCGGTCCGGCCTCATCGTGCTTTTACTGAGGGGACAGAGGTGAAAGACAACTTGTGTTTTGTTTTTTTACTTCACGTGCCTAATACTACCTATCTACTTGAAGATATTGCAAAAGATTCATATAAATTGATACGAACGGATAAAATGACACATTATATTTTTGTAAAATGACGTAGTAATTCTACAAAAATTATTTTTGGGATTTTTTTTATAGATTTTATAAAAACTAAACGATCTAGAATGCAAACCAAATTTTGATAAAAACGATTGTAAAATCAAAATAAACGAAAAATGAAAACAAACCAATATTTAAATGACAAATGTCGAATGAAATGAAATGTGCAGTAAAAATGTTTAATCAAACATAGTTATTAAATTCAATCTTCTTCGTAGTCTTCCTCTGGATCGACATGAAAACTTGAACTCGGAAACGACTGAGAAGCTAGTGGCTGAACTGTAGTCGTGGTCCTGACTGAACTATCAAGACCCATCGAACTCATGCCAGTCGTAAAGTGTGCAAACTCAGTGAATCCTCCCCAACTAGACATCGCTGGTCTCTGAACACCTGTCGAAAATACACCTGTTCCACTAGATTGGCTTCCAAAAGGATATGAGGATGGATTAAAGCTCGAAGGTGGTGGAATAGGTGTTACCCAATCTGGTAAGGTATAAGGATCTGACTGACAAGGTGGATAGGCAGGATCATCAAAAGTAGGATTACGAAGAAACTGCTCGTTCCTTCTTAAACCTCTACGAATATCATCACACCACTGCCTAGTACTCTCAGCATACAAAGCCACTGCCTAGTACTCTCAGCATACAAAGCCACATTGGCTTGACCACGTGCAACGTCTGACACCAAAGATTGAAACATATCATAGGTGATAGTGTTGGAGAAAGGAGTTTGTTGAGGCTGACTTGAAAAAGATGGAAAAGAAGAAGAAGATGTAAAAACTGGTGGAGCTGGATGAGTTTGATGTCTTCTAATCAAAGACCTAATACTACCATCCGGAAGACTAGTCAAACTTGGTCCAATCAGATTTCCATCAGCCAGAGATAACTTGTCATTAGGCAGGATTGGTACTCCTACCCTACGACATAAATCTGAGATAAAACAAGGGAAGTATAGATGACTCCCTGGTCTGGCGATGACAATACTCTCAAAAATTCTTTTAACCATGACCTTTCCAACATCCACTCTAACATCGTTTACCATCGCCCAAGCGATACAACATCTTCCTTTCCAAAAGCAGTATGTTTACGAGAAGGATAGATATTATGGCTAATAAATCTTTTAATTGCCCTTAAACCTCTAATACAGTTCCCGTAGTTAAACCTATTTTCAACCCACACAGCAGTCGGGTCAAAAACGTTCTGGGCTCTCAGGGCAGTCTGCTCAAAACTTACAGGATCATCTAAATTATAAACTACCCTATAATCCTCCACATCAGGAAAAACCTCAACTCCTAGGATTGCATTTATGACTTCAGGGCTAAAAGGAATATTTCTGGCTCTTAGGGGCACAGTTGGCGACTGAGTAAGCTGTTCATGTGAAAGTGTAGATAAAACTGAATAAAACTCAACTACTAGAGTCGTGTTAATCTCCCCTTCCCTTCTAGCTGCAAAATCTAACCACTGACGTTTTCTAAAGATATTCTTAACTTCATCACCTAGGTCATCCAAGTCTAATCCTTTCTCAACCAACACATCACATTTACTATAAATTTTCTCATACGCTTTCTTAGCCTCAGGTGATGCGGTTTTTTCAAAGCTTACGGCTTCTTCCTCAGATGATAAAATTACTGTGCCTACGACAGGAGTTGATATAGGAATTTTTGATTTTCTCTTTTTAGAGCTTCTAGTACTCGACTCAGCCATTCTACGATATTGATAAAGCCAATCAACAACAAAAACAACAACAAAAACAACAAAAAATAAAAATGTCACAACACACTCAAAAATCAAAACAGTTGAAATTACTCTAAAAAATTATGAAAAATACGAAATTGATAACTAGATAAACTAAATAATACCTTAATATGTAGAAAACGTTGAAAAGTAGGCCGGAAAAGTTAAAAAGTCGCCGGAATGAAATGTGGCTTGTTTTTTTTATCCCTTTTTGAATTTTCCAATTTGTGTTGAAGAGATGAGATGAAAAGAGGAAGAAATCAAGTAGTGGTAGTGTGAGAGGTGAATTTTTGTGGAAGAATTGATAAAATTTTCGAGTGGTGGGGTTTGGGTGTGTGGGGTGCGGCTGTTAGAAAAAAAATTAGGGAAGAAGAAGAAGAAAAGAAGGGTCCCCGTCTTTTTTTATGATTTTAGACCCCGGACCGGTCCGGGTTAAGGCCGGATCGGTCCGTGCCCAATTTTTCTACTTTTTCGATTTTTTTTTCTTTTTATAATTTTTGATGAAAACTTATAAAAATTCTAATAAAACTTAATTAAAATCTTAAAAATAAGTTTGTAAAATTTAAAGCTTACTAAAAATAAAATTTGAAGGAAATTTTATAATTTTATAACAATTTCTAAAAATTTAATAAAATCTTTATAATACTTTAATAAAAAGCTTATAAAAATTTAATAAATTTATATCAACTCTTATAAAACATCTAAATTAAAACTAAAAAACTTTTATAAAACTTTTATAAAACTCCTCAAATTTCATAAAGATCCAATTTTATAAAATTCTCAGAAGTTATGCAAAAATTTTATAAAATAAAATATAAGAAAAGACTCGAAACTTAAGGGGTTCCTGATTCTTCGATTTCTAAATCTTCCAGAGTTCTGATATAACGCTCGATCAACCTAACTCCTAAAAACGAAGCATTTGAATTATCTCTCGAAATTCCATCGGGATTTTCAGATAACCACCTAATCGTTCCCTTCCTAACAATATTCAAACACTCATCCTGGGATTTGGTTGTGTTTTTCCAACATCGTCCAACATGTTCACTCTTTCCACAGATTCTGCATCTCATTAGAAACTTTGCCCTTCTTTTCATCGCACTTCTTGATGTTCCATTACATACTTCTCTCAATCTGATCTCTCTCAACAATTTCTTGTTTTGTTCAAAAACTAAAGCTTCTATAGAAAACGCGACATCTTTATCAAGGCCTAATTTCAAAAGTAAAATAAAAACTCCTATTCTATCTAAAAAAGGCATCCAGTTCTTTTACGTCTATCCGGTAAAAGACGAAAAGAGTTTAAACATAAAAATACAGAAAAGTAGAGTATAGATAGATAGCACCTGGTATTCGGCTGATTCCAGTTTCTCTGCTTTTCAGTTTTTCATTTTTTATGCTTTTTCAATTTGTCGGGGGATCAATCAGTAACATTACTTCTTCTTTCAGTGTGATTCCTTCTCCCTCCACAAATAACTTTACTCTGTGGCCATTGGCTATAAAAGTTGTATTTCCATCAGTTAGTTCAACAGCTCCAGTTTTGTAAACCCTTGTTACTTTAAATGGACCTGTCCATCTCGACTTAAGCTTACCTGGAAACAAGAATTGTACAAAAGCACTCGATCACCTACATGGAACTCACGCTTAAAGATTCTCTTATCATGGAAAGATTTCGTGCGTTCCTTGTAGATTCGAGCGTTTTCATAAGAATCGAGACGAAATTCTTCTAGTTCTGTTAATTGAAGCAATCTATGATCACCGACAGCCTTAGGATCAAAATTCAGAAATCTAATAGCCCAGAAGGCTCGGTGTTCTAACTCTACTGGGAGATGACAAGACTTACCAAAGACTAGCTTATAGGAGAACAACCAATTGGTGTCTTAAAAGCTGTTTTGTACGCCCATAATGCATCATCTAATTTAACTGCCCAGTTTTTACGATTTGAATCAACTCTTTTTCCACGATTCTTTTAATCTCTCTATTCGATACCTCTACCTGACCACTGGTTTGCGGATGATAAGGCGTTCCTAACTTATGTGTTACACCATATTTTTCAATTAACTTAGTAAATGGTCGATTGCAAAAATGTGATCCTTTATCACTAATGATCGCCCTTGGAATGCCATATCTAGTGAATATGTTCTTTTTAAGAAATCGTATGACAACCTTGGTATCATTAGTGGGAAGAGCTTCAGCTTCTACCCATTTCGAGACATAATCTACCATTACAAGAATAAATCTTTTTCCAAACGATATAGGGAAAGGTCCCATTAAATCTATGCCCCAAACATCAAAAAGTTCACATTCTAAAATAGGTTGCATAGGCATTTCATGTCTTTTCGAAATATTTCCCCATTTTTGACAAGACTCACAAGATTTAACATACTTATAAGCATCTCTATATAGTGTAGGCCAATAAAAACCACATTGTAAAACTTTAAAAGCAGTTTTCCATCCTCCATGATGACCTCCTGCCTCACGATCATGACAAAATGATAAAATACTTAAAATTTCACTATCAGGCACACATTTTCTGATTATCCCATCCGAACACTTACGGAAAAGGTCTGGTTCCTTCCAGTAATAAAATTTTAAGTCATAAAAGAACTTCTTTTCTGCTGCCAAGTCCAATGAGACGGAATATAATCACAGGTTAAGTAATTAATGATATCTCCAAACCAAGGTGAACTTTCCTTAGAAGGAATTCTATTTTTTAATAACTGCATGGTTGAAGGAGTATCTATTCTAAATAGTTGTTCATCAGGAAATGAATCTTTAATTTCAATTCCTATTTCTTCATCATTTTCCATTCTACTTAGATGATCTGCTACTACATTCTTACTTCCTTTTTTTATCTTTAATTTCAATATCAAATTCTTGAAGTAGGAGAATCCATCTAAGAAGACGTGGTTTCGCATCCTTCTTACTCAGTAAATACTTCAGGGCTGAATGGTCTGTGTAGATTATTACCTTAGAACCAACAATATATGATCTAAACTTATCTAAGGCAAAAATTACAGCCAACAGTTCTTTTTCTGTAGTTGCATAATTAAGCTGAGCTGCGTTTAGTGTGTGAGAAGCATAGTAGATAGCTTTGAGAATTTTGTTATACGTTTGACCTAAAACAGCTCCTACAGCTAAATCGCTCGCATCACACATAATCTCAAACGGCAAACTCCAATCTGGTGCTACCAATACTGGTGCAGTAATCAACTTCGCTTTCAGGGTCTTAAATGATTCCATACATTTACTATCAAACTTAAAAGGTACTTCCTTTTCAAGTAAATGACTTAGAGGCTTTGCTATTTTTGAAAAATCTGCAATAAATCTCCTATAAAATCCTGCATGTCCAAGAAATCCTCTTAGAGTTCTTAGATTAACTGGTGGTGGTAATTTTTCAATCACTTCGACTTTAGCTTTATCAACTTCAATTCCTATTTCAGAAATTCTATGACCTAGAACAATTCCTTCTGATACCATTAAATGGCATTTTTCCCAGTTTAAAACTAAATTGGTATCCTCACAGCGTTGTAACACTCTTTCTAAGTGCGACAAACATTTACCAAAAGAATCTCCGTAAACACTAAAGTCGTCCATAAAAATTTCTAAGAATTTCTCAACCATATCAGAAAATATAGACATCATACATCTTTGAAACGTAGCAGGAGCATTACATAAGCCAAACGGCATTCTTTTATACACAAAAGTTCCATAAGGACAAGTGAAAGTAGTCTTTTCCCTATCTCCTGCTGCAATGAAAATCTGTAAATATCCTGAATAACCATCTAAGAAACAGTAATATTTATGACCACTTAAACGTTCCAACATTTGAACTATGAATGGAAGTGGATGATGATCTTTCTTAGTATGATCATTTAGCTTTCTAAAATCAATGCACATTCGATATCCTGTAATTTCCCTTGTTGGAATCCATTCATTCTTATCATTTTCTTTCACTGTGAAACCTCCTTTCTTTGGTACAACTTGAGTTGGACTTACCCATTCACTATCTGATATAGGAAAGATTATTCCCATTTCTAATAGCTTAATCACCTCTTTCTTAACAATTAACTGTAAATTCGGGTTGAGGCGGCGTTGCGGTTGAATACAAGGTTTAGCATCTTCTTTTAGAATTATCTTATGAACACAAATCTCAGGGCTAATACCTCGAATATCGGCAACTGTCAATCCAAAAGCTTTCTTATGCTTTCTTAACATTCTAAGTAATTGATCTTCTTGTTGCTCAGTTAAAGATGATGAAATAATAATCGGTAATAGATTATTAGTTTCAAGAAAAGCGTACTTCAGATTTAAAGGTAACGGTTTCAATTCCAGATTCTTAGGTGGATCTTCCAGTGATGGTTTAAGAACTGGTCCTTCTAGTTCTAATTCCAAATACTTATGCCATGATGGTTTAAAAGTAAAGCTTCCTTTATCTAGAGAAAGGATTATCTCTTTCATTTCAATGTCTTCCTCATCTTCTTTATAGATAGACAGAGTTAAGCATTCTTCTAATCTGTCTTCAAAAGTTGGTAACTGATTATCATAGATAGAATGAATATCTTCAATAAAAGAACATGATTCTGGTGATGTATATGGATGATTCATAGCATTGAAAATATTGAAAGCAACTTCATCTTCATTGACTCTCAAAATTAATTCTCCTTTCTGAACATCGATTAAAGTTCTTCCTGTAGCTAGAAATGGTCGACCTAAGATAAGTGGCGCTGAATATCCTTCTTCCATTTCCATAACTACAAAATCTACTGGAAAATAGAATTTGTCTACTTTAACCAATACGTCTTCAATAATTCCTTTAGGGTACTTAATCGATCTATCTGCCATTTGCAGAGTCATTTCAGTCTTAGTAAGCTTTCCTATGCCTAGCTTTTTATAATCCTCATAAGACATGAGATTTATACTAGCTCCTAGATCACATAAGACCTTCTTAAACAGAAATCCTCCAATTTCACATGGAATCGTAAAACTTCCAGGATCTTTCAGTTTAGGTGGTAACTTATGCTGCAGAATTGCAGAACATTCTTCATTTAGGCATATATTCTCATATTCCTCTAATTTTTTCTTATTTGATAGAATATCTTTTAGAAACTTTCCATAAGCAGGCATACTAATCAGAGCTTCGATATCAGGGATATTAACATGAAGATGACGAAAAGTGTCAAGGAAACGAGCATACTTCTTATCAATTTTTGCCTTTTTGATTTGATCTTTAGGTGGGTAAGGTAAAGATTCTAAATCTATAACCTTTGGCTCCTTAGTCAATTTCTCTTTTCCTTTCTCCTTAAACCCTTGAGTATTACTTAATCGCCAAGTATCATGATCTTGAGTTTTTTCTTTTAAATTGTTCCCTGAATCAATCTCTACTTCAGACTCTTTCGGTGCTTCTGTTTTTCATCCTTGTTTTCATTATCCTCTACTCTAACATGTTCCTTGAATAAATTCCTTAAATCTTTATCCATAGGGTCTTTCAAAATCCTAGGGATTTTTACCCATTTCTCACCTTCATTCTCAGGTTCCGAACTTTTATTACCTTTTAAGAAATTTTCTATAATTTCTTCTTCCTCATCAGTAAATTCAAATTCATCTTTAGTTTCATCATTTTTTTCATCTAAATCATTTTCTACTTCATTATTCCCGAAGTTTTCTACCCCATTACTACCACAGAGTTTTCTACTTCTCGTAACTACAACATTTACCTCTCTTGGATTTCTTTCAGTGTTGCTTGGTAACCCTCCAGGTGGTCTACTGTTTTTACGTTCACCTTCCCTACTCAAATGATCTTCCATATTCCTCAATGAGGCTTCTATAGTTCTCATTCTGGTATCATGTCCACTCATAGATGTTTTCATTGTACTCATATCTTTAGTGACTGTACCAATAGAAGTCATCATTGTTTCCATATTCTTAGCTTGAGTAGATACTACACCCATCATATTTTCCATCAGTTTTTCCCATTTTTCAACTCCTTCTGCAGGTTGAGTTGAACTCTGAGTTACTGGTATACTTTGAGTGGTATGTTGAGGATAAGATCTAGGTAATGACTGTAAATTCTGATTAGATGTGTTTTCTTGATAGATTTGATTATTATTCCTATATGGGACTGGATATGGTGGTTGTCCTTGCTTACTAGGGTTTTCAGACCATCGATAAGTAGGATGATCTCTTCTAATAGCATTAAACGAGTTTGAATATGCATTGTTCAAATTCCTATGCTGCTGAAGAAAACTCACCTCCTCTCTTGAGTATCCTGTTAGTTCTTCACTCCCTAATGACACATTATCATGACTTGAGTATTCAGTTGGTGTACTATTTTCTGAACTTAGGTTCTTATTCTGTTGTAAACCATCAAATTTCCTACTCAAGTTTTCTAAATGTGCTAGAACTTCCGTATTAGATGTACATTCTCCTGCAAAAGCTACTTTTCTGGTGCTAGAACCGGTTTCCCACATTCTGTTATTTTTGGAAATCTTTTCTATAGCATCGTAAACTATTTGAGCTTCACTCATCATTAAAGAACCACCACATGCATGATCTACATCCGCACGTGAATCTTTCCTTAGTTTACGACAAAAAAGCTGGATTTGCATATCTAAGGAATAACTATGATCGGGACACGCTCTTAACAATTGTTTAAACCTTTCCCACGCATTCCCAAGTGTTTCTTCAGATCCTTGTCTAAAGTTAGCAACCTCGACTTTTAATTCCAAATTTCGTCTAGGAGTGAAATATTGTTTTAGAAATTCAGTTTGAATCTCCTCCCAACTTGTAAGTGAATGGTGTGGAAGAGACATAAACCAATCCCGGGCTCGTCCTTTTAGAGAAAAAGGAAACATAGTCATCCTCGTTAATTCCTTATGAGCACCTTGACTTTTGGCTGTATTGCACAGTTCTTAAAAAAGATAGAGATGATGATGTGGATCTTCATCATCCTCTCCTAGGAATTGGGCTCTTGCGTCAATTAAACCAAAAAGATGATATTTAATCTCGAAATTATTCGCTCCTTCATTAGGTAAAAGTATGGGATTATTAGTCTGGTTTCTTCTTACGGTTTGATCACATATAGGCCTCGGGTTTGGTGGGTTATTACGATTATTCTGGTTCCGATTCTGATTATTTCTATTATTATTATTAGGGTTAACAGGGTTTTGTCCATGCCTGGAGCATGATCTAGCCTCTGTTCATTTGTTTCATCACTAGTTTCAGCCATTCTCGTATTTCTGTTTGAAGATGATTCTCGGTCAGGATTTCCCTGACTAGTATGACCACGTTTACTCTCTACTCTTAACTGCCTTTTGTAAGTGTTTATGTCAGGCTTATAAGGAGTGAGCGGGGCCTTACCACTTCTGGTCATCAACTAACGAAAATAGAAAATAACTAGAAATTGATAGTAGTAAAAATTGGTAATTTACCTATAAGGTAACAACCAACGAAAAATAAAATAGAAATGAGATAAGAAAAGTGTTGACTTATTCTCGAGAATTTTGAGCTAATACAAGTAGTAACCATAGACACATAAAAAGAAATTAGCGACGTTCCCCGGCAACGGCGCCAGAAATCTGACGGACTTTTTCTAGGTGTTACGATTCTTACCGGCAGTGTACCGGGTCAAACTGTAGTGCTAGTATGATGAGTCAGTGTCGAATCCTCAGGGAACTTGGTAATTCTTTTACGTGTGGTTAAACACCAAAGAGCTGTTATTAACTCGATCTAAACCGCAATATTATAACACATATCACTACTATTCTAGTCAACATAAAATAAATGCGTAATTTAAAAGTTATTCTAATATAATATATATAGATATATAAATATATATAGATGTACATAAATTGCAAAGTATATATATAGATATAAATATATAGATACCAATATATTTTATAGAACCAGCCAAAGTTTATATAATTGAATTATACAATCTTTTCAGTAGACAGAATGTGCTCGATCTTTCCTTTTATATTAGGTCCAATTGAGTAAATGAAACGGTGTACTCCTGAGGTTAACAATTTCTCCTCACACGAGCGTATGAAATTGTCATATGTCATTGTCATCAGTTCAATCTCCACAACTGCCCCATGCTAATCTCAGTTAGTCTGAACAGGTACCGAGTACAAATCTACCCCGGATAAAAGAGGTTATTCCGTTTGTCAGACGGCCGATGTTATTCAAAAGGCTCCGGTTGTCAGGCGGATCGATTTAACTTTCCGGTTTTAGTTTTAATTAAACTGTTGATTTTAACATTATTACGATCTCGAGCACAATTTTAATAAGATTAATCTTTCCCAAGACAAATCTGCCCCTGGGTAGGAAATAGGATTCCGTAGTCACGCTTTCGCACGGCCAATTTTACCCTCCGGTTTTTCTATCTTTTATCTCATATCCTAACTTCTCTGGTAAGTTCATCGTTAGGTTATATGGTGCGATTCATTTTGGTTAATTACGTCAATCCGAATATTATCAATACGTTACAGAATAGAAAAAGATTCAATTAACTCAATTTTAGTCAATTTTACTTAGACAGCATTCCTTTACCGAAAAGATTGAAATAAAACGATTACATAACTTTGGCTAGTCATTAGAGTTAGCCTAAAAACATTATAACAACGAAAAAGATAAAAACAAACATAAATACTTAAGAAAAGTTACCCGGTTACAAATCTTTGAATCGAGTTGTATTCTTCCGGACATTACAACGACTTCAACAACACCGAACTTCCGATAATTTCTCGAGCATTACAACGATACTACGAGATTATTATTTTTGGCTTAAGGCCCATTTACAACTACAAAAGAAAACAAAGAGGAGAGGAGAATATATATATGATATTGTGTATATATATTGGTACACCTCCGATCGATTGAACTGAGGCTCCTATATATAGATAAATTCTTCTAGCCGGACCGGTCCGAGGTCAAGCCGGACTGGTCCGGTATAATGATGATGTTCCCACGCTGATTACACTCAGCATGTGCTCCGTATGATTATAATTATAATTATAATTATATATAACTTATAAAATTCATATCTCGAGTTCTGGACCTCCAAAAATCATGATTCAAGCGGCATCGGAAAGCTCTCGGGAAAATCTACAACTTTTGTGAAGGACTCTTCTTCAGATAATGTCGTTTTAATGAGTCATTCGTTTGTCGAAGACTTTTCTCGATTATTACGTAATCAAATTGATTGGCCACTTGTCCACTTAAGCTATTCAATTGATCATTTAAGCTCGTGGCACTTTCTAAATCCTTCCAAAGATATGATTGTACGTCAACATGTCAATTCTCGTGGTCTCGGCTTATAAATCTGCAATAAAACATCACAAATACCCACGTAAATCTGACACGACACTCCGATTTACTAAAATCGGTACAAAATTACAAATTTTTACTATTTTTTCTACTAACTACTCTAAACTATAAAGATTAATATTTCATAACATTTATATCATAATTTCATATATTTTATATAGAATTCGTCGATAAAACATAATAAAATCACGTATTTTTAATCATATAAAAGTAGTATATCAGGGATCGAGTCAACTAGATTGGATTCCATCCATTAAAGAATTAATTAAATTCTTGAAAGCCAATTGAGAATAGTTGTCTAGTGGGGAAACACCTATTCAAAATTTTATAGTGTAATTTTATGGTTTGGTATGCATTAACTTTTACTTATATTATCTTTACTTTATTGTTGTAGAAATGTTGAACAAATTGAATCTTCATTTTATCATTGAAAACAAGCTTCACGAAACAAACTTTCTCGATTAGGAAAGAAACCTCATAATCGTTTTGAGACATGAAAACATTGCCTATGCTTTGTAAAAACCCATAACTAAGGACCCCGAAGATGCTACCAATAAGGAGTTAGTTAAGAAGCCTGCGAAACACTGTTCTGACAGTATGGAGGCTACTTGCATCATGCTTGCTTCTATGACACCGGAACTTTAAAAACAACATGAGTCCATGGATGCTTACACTATTATGGTTCACCCGAAGGAGCTCTATGCTTCCCAGTCTTGCACTGAGAGGTACGAGGTCTCGAAGGCACTCTTTGGTTGCAAGATGGCTCTGGGTACTCTAGTTGGGTCGCATGTACTAAAGATGATCGGTGACATAGAGAGGCTTGAGAAGTTTGGCCATAAGATAGGGCGTGAGTTAAGTGTTGACTTGATTCTGCAATCTCTACCGGACTCTTACTCGCATTTTGTGATGAAATATCACATGAACAAGATTGATTCCTCCCTTGCAGAGTTATTGAACATGCTCAAGACTGCTGAAGGGACTATTGGCAAGGGTAGGCAAGTGTTGTTCGTGACTTCTTCCAAGGGCAAGAAAAAGGCCTAAAAGAAGACCAAGAAGGTGAAGGAGGCTACCAAGCCGAAGCCTAATATAGCCAAAGTCAAATCCAAGGATGCTTGCTTCCATTGTGGCCAGCCTGGCCATTGCAGGAGAAACTACAAGGCCTTCTTGAGTTCTATGAAAGCATAGTGATGGTTCGATTTCAGGTTTGTTTATGATTGAGATCAATATTACTTCTTCTAAGTCTAACCAATGGGTATTAGATACTGTATGTGGTTCTCATATTTTTACGGATATGCATGGACTAAGAAGGACTAGAGATCTGACGAAATGAGAAGTGGATCTGCGCGTTGGAAATGGAGCAAATGGTGCTGCCCTAGCCGTAGGAGTTTATTTTCTTGCATTGCTCGGTGGACTAGTACCTGAATTAAATAACTGTTATTTTGTTCCTGATCTTACGAAGAGTATTATTTCTATTTCATCATTTGATGTTGAAGGATTTTCTTTTACATTTAAGAATAAATGTTGTTATTTTTCACGTGATCGAATATTTTATGGTACTGGCAAACTAGACAATGGTCTCTACATATTAGATATGAATGTTGATATACTTAATATAAACAATAAGAAAGCCAAAACAAGTGACTTGAATGAATCCTACTTGTGGCATTGTCGACTTGGCCATATAAATAAGAATCGCCTTACCAAACTCCATAAAGATGGTTTGTTGGATCACTTTGATTATGAATCATTTGATACATGCGAAGCTTGTTTACTTGACAAGATGACAAAGTCACCATTTAGTGGCAAATGGATAAGACCCAATGAATTGCTTGATCTCGTACATATAGATATATGCGGCCCAATGTCAATATAATCCAAAGGAGGATACTCTTATTTTATTACCTTCATTGATGACCTTCTCGATATGGTTATATATACTTGATGAAGTATAAGTCTAAAGCTTTTGAAAAGCTCAAAGAATTCAGAAACGAAGTGGAGAAACAACTGGGTAAGGAGATTAAGACACTTTGATCTGTTTGAGGTGGTGAATACCTAGATGGGGAGTTTCCAGATTACTTAAAGGAGAATGGGATTCTACTTGAATGGACTCCACCCGGAATGCCTCAGATGAATGAAGTATCTGAGAGGAAAAATTGCACTTTGTTAGACATGGTGCGATCCATGATGAGCTACGCAGTTCTTCCAAAATCATTTCGGGGGTATGCTGTAGAAGCAGCATCTTATACACTTAACCGAGTTTCATCAATGACGGTGGATTCTACACCGTACGAATTATGGGCCAAGAAGAAACCGAATCTGGCATATCTTAAACCCTCTGACTTATGTGAAGCGGATGATTCCTGGTAAATTAAAAGCTAGATCAGACATATATCTATTTGTGGGTTATCTTAAAGAAACTAGAGGATACAAATTTTTACCATCCAGGAGAACAAAAGGTGATTGTCTCAAGGACTGGCAACTTTCTAGTGAAAGAGTTTATTCTGTAGAGGGTCAGTGGGAGTTAGATTGATCTTGAAGAAATTCAAGAACCACACGGACAACGGTCAGTTGATGGAAGTAGAGCAGACACTGCATACAGATGAGGTGCAAACACCTACTCTAGAGACACAGACGCCTCGAAGATGCACCATGGAACCTCGTGAACCCGATAGGTACACTAGCATATATCTCATGGAAGATGAGGACCCTAAAAATTATGACGAGGTGTTGTTGAGGCATGAGAAAGAAAAATGGCTAGAAGCCATGAATTCTGAAATGGAGTCCATGAAAGACAACCAAGTTTGGAACTTAGTTGATCCGCCTAAAGGAATAGTTCATATATGGTGTAAATGGGTCTTTAAGAGAAAACCCGACATGGATGGTAATGTAGCTACGTACAAGGCAAGGTCGGTGGAAAAAGGTTATAAGCAAAGACAAGGAGTTGACTTTGATGAAACCTTTTCGCCAGTAGCGATGCTAAAGCCTATTAGAATTCTGCTTGCTATTGCAGCATACCATGATTATGATATCTGGCAGATGGATGTGAAAATAGCTTTCCTTAACGGGAATCTGTCTGAGGAAGTGTACATGACACAACCTGGGGGTTTCACAAATGAAGATGCTTTGGGATGGTGTGCAAACTGTAAATGTCCATTTATGGATTGAAGCAAGCTTCTCGAAGTTGGAATATTCATTTTGGTGAGACTATCTAATAGTTTGATTTCATCAAGAATGAAGATGAGCCATGTGTTTACAAGAAGGTTAGTATGAGTACCGCAGTTTTATTAGTGCTTTATGTGGATGACATATTGCTTATAGGGAATGATATTCCTATGTTGTCGTCCATTAAAGTTTGGTTATCCAAGAACTTCTCTATGAAGGACTTGGGAGAAGAGGCTTATATTCTTGGAATCAAGATCTATAGAGATAGATCTAGGGTTGCTTGGTCTGTCACAATCCACCTATATAGACAAGATGCTGAAGAGATTCAACATGGAGTAGTCCAAGAGAGGATTGTTTCCCATGTCACATGGGGTCTATCTGTCAATGGAAATGTGTCCAAAGAGTGAGGAAGAAAGGGCACATATGAGTAGGATCCCTTATGCCTCGGCTATTGGGTCCATCATGTATGCTATGTTGTGCACAAGACCGGATGCCTCGTACCCTCTGAGTATGACTAGAAGGTACCAAGCAAATCCAGGTGATGGTCATTGGATTGCGGTCAAGAATATTATCAAGTACATGAGATGTATGCTGGATATACAGAAAACCGAATCTGGATCCTATCCATAATTGGATCATCAGATCTGATTCACAGCACCGATTGAGATGCTCGATCATGCACAGCGGAAGCTACGAATTAAATTCGCATGTGATTTTACCACTATTTAATTCACATGATTAATTAATATAACTACAAGATTGTTAGAATAGTAACGGCAAACTCGGGCTTCTCTCACTAATCTTCGACTATATTCTTACGGCAAACTCTTCCTCCGGCTATCGGCTGGAGGGGCTTCGCTCCTCCGACTCTCAACCTCAAGTAATGGCATCAACATCCAATCCATCAGATACAAAAACATATGCTCAAGTCCTCAACCAATCGAAATCATCTCCTCCGGCTACTTTAGATCTGGAGCTGTCAACTTATAATGGCGAACTGACACTGGTTTTTCCTACTCGGGTGGTGGACTATCTGGCAACAACATTTTGTTATGCCTTAGTAGGTAAGTTTTCTCAAGGTAGACCATCAATGGAGGCCTTTCGAAAATTTCTGGTAGTTCAAAATTTCACTGCGGACTATACAATGGGTCTATTGGATTTTAAACATGTTTTAATCAATTTCAAACGAGAACATGATTACATCCGATTGTATTCTAGACCTCAGTGGTTTGTTACTAGTAAACCAATGAGAATATTGAAATGGACCCCTGATTTTCATGTCGATGTTGTATCGTCCATTGTACCGGCATGGATAACTTTCCCCAAATTTCCCGCTCATCTTCATGAGAAGGAAGTTCTGGAAATAATTGTTGGGGGATTTGGAACCTTCTTACGGGCTGATGCTGCTACTAAAACCTTCAAGCGTCCTTCTGTAGCCAGGGTGCAGGTAGAATTAGATCTGCTCAAGCCAATTCCGAATAGGATCTGGATTCAACAGGGATCTTCTGAAGGTTTCTGGCAAGAAATATTTATTGAAACGGAGCTCCCACAATATTGTAATTTCTGTATACATGTGGGTCACAATGAAGATGTATGTCGATTAAAACACCAAGGACAAAAACCCCTAAGGGTTGATGCAGAGCCTACTATGGCTGGTGAGGAGCAGCTAGGGGAAAAGAGGAATACCCAAGTTTGGCAGGAAAAGAAAAAGGAGAATCCAGTTCTTCCAGAGCAACCTTCACTCCAATATGCAGTCATTGTTGAAGATAACCCCATTAGATTAACAAATATTGCTGAGAAGACAACACATGTCCTAACAACTGAACAGGGGCCTTTGCTATCCATGGATATGAGCATTATGTCCTATTTAAAAAAGGCTAGGAAAATCAACGAAAAGAGGGACAGTGGATATGTTTCTGATAAAGATCTCCCAAGTTCTATGGGTTTCACAAGGGAGGCAGATAAGATAGACTTCCAGCAAGCCAAACAAATGTTTGAAGATCGGCTCCATCAAAGAGAGGTTCAGTTGGCCCGTAGGGGAAAGGTAATTGATATAGAGGACACTCCTCAGATTGCTGAATCTGATTTTATCTATGTTACTAGTAGGAGGAAAAATAAGAAGCCAGCAGCGGTGAACATAAGAGCCCTATCTTTAGATTTTCGTTCAAAACTTCAACAATGATGAAGTGTCTTTTTTGGAATATAAGAGGGCTTGGTTCTACAAACTCTATTAGAAGACTTAAAAAACTTATAAAAATCAATAAGTTTTCTTATGTGGCAATTTCTGAACCAATGCTACAGGATAGTGCTCTTGATCCTATAAAGAATAAGTTAGGTTTTCAACATGCTTTTGCTGCCCCTCAGAATAAATTATGGGTTTTTTGGTCTTGGTTGGGACATTTTGATGTCTATTGCATAAATGAACAGGCAATAAATATTAAGTTTTCTGGTTCCCCTAGCTTTCAGATTACTTGTGTCTATGCTAAATGCACTAGATCATCCAGACTTAGCTTGTGGGATGACTTATGCAATAACGTAGATCCCCTGATGCCTTGCTTACTTGGTGGTGATTCCAATGTTATTAGATCTTTGGATGAATATTCTGGTATGGCTCAGCCTGATGTTGGATCTATGAGGGATTTTAATCAAATGATTTCTGCTGTTTCATTACAAGAACCTCCTACTTCAGGGTCTCTTTTCACTTGGGCAGGTTGGAGGAATTATGTTTATGTTCAAAAAAGATTGGACAGGGTGTTGATAAATGAGAGTTGGGTTGATAATTTAGGTTATGGTCTTGTTAAGGTTTTGGGAAGAGTTGTTTCTGATCATAGGCCTCTTTACTATGAGCCAAGTCTTAGGAAAAGAGGTCCTTCTGTTTTCAGGTTCCAAAAGATGTGGACCCTCCATAAAGATTTTTACAACATAGTTCAGCAGGATTGGAATGCTCATGCTGCTGCTGATTCAATGGCCAGTTTCATGTATAAACTTAAGCAGTTGAAGCAAACCCTTAAAAAGTGGAATAAAGAGGTTTTTGGTGATATCCTTAAAAATGTGCAAAATCAAGAGAAGATTGTTATGGAGTATGAAGAGATGTATGATCAAAATCCTTCTCCAGATAATAGAGCCTCTCTTCATCATGCAACAACTGATTACTGTCTTTATTTGTCCCAACAAGAGGAGTTTTGGAAACAAAAATCTAAGTACAAATGGTTTACTGAAGGGGATAGAAACACTAGCTTTTTCCATGCTTCTGTTAAAGATAGGATTAGGAAAATGCAGATTCTAAGAATAAAAAATGCAAAGGGTGATTGGTGCACTGATCCTAGTAGTATTTCAGAGGAGGCAATTAGGTTTTTCTCCACCTTACTTAGTCAGGAGGAGCAAACTGATGAAGAAGGAATACAGTACCTCATTGATTTCATCCCTACTATAATCACTGATGTGGATAACACAGCCTTAACTTGCCTTGTCACCTTAGAAGATGTTAAGGGTGCTGTTTTTGATTTAGATTCCTCTAGTGCCCCTGGTTCAGATGGTTTTTCTGGGGTCTTTTATAGAAGTTGCTGGGAAATTATAAAACATGAGGTTTTAGCTGCTGTTCAAGACTTTTTCACTGGCAAATTTCTTCCTGAATCTGTTGGATCCACTCTTATCACTCTTATTGCTAAAAAAGAAGCCCCTATATCTTTTGCAGATTATAGGCCTATATCTCTAAGTACTTTTTTCAACAAGGTTTTCACCAAAATTTTGACAATGAGACTGTAGCCAATCATATCCTCTATCATCTCTGAAGAACAATTTGCTTTCTTACAAGGAAAAGACATAGCTGACAATGTTCTTCTTGT
Organism: Gentiana dahurica var. dahurica; assembly: GCA_024500145.1. NCBI lineage: Eukaryota > Viridiplantae > Streptophyta > Magnoliopsida > Gentianales > Gentianaceae > Gentiana > Gentiana dahurica. The sequence continues at coordinate 50,751,377 of CM044905.1, forward strand.
TCAAGAGTTGGCCCAATTTATCCCTAAAAAAGCTAGAGGTCACAATATCATTTTTAAGTTGGACATCATGAAGGCTTTTGATAGGGTTTCTTGGATCTTCCTTTGTAGATTACTTAGAAAGTTTGGCTTCAGTGAGCATTTTATTCTACTGGTTATGAACAATCGATGGGTAGTCATTTTTCTATTCTTTTGAATGGCTCTCCTTGTGGTTTTTTTCAATCTTCAAGGGGTATCAAACAGGGGGATCCCCTATCTCCTTATCTTTTTATAATTATGACTGAAGCTATATCTAGAAGTCTCAAAAATATTATGAAGCCGGGTGTTGACACTTATGCTACTCCTACTGGTTTTGCCTCTGTTACACATTCCCTGTATGCTGATGATCTTATCATTTTTGCTAGGGCCTCCAGACAAACTTTGCATAAGCTGGCCAAGTCTTGGATATCTATGAGAAAGCTACTGGTCAGAAATATAATAGAGATAAAAGTTCTTTCATTATGTCTGACAAGGCTCCCAAGAAGGCTATTCAGGCTGTCCAAGCTATCACTGGTATGCAACAGACTTCTTTCCCTTTTCAGTATCTTGGGTGTCCTATTTTTTTATGGAAGGGCTAAGTCCACTTATTTTCAACACATTGTTGAAAAATTTGAAGCAAAACTGTCTAAATGGTACAACAAATATTTATCCCCTAGGGGTAGGCTAATTCTTATCAAGCATGTTCTCTCCTCTATTCCAATAAATATTATGTCAGCTGTGAAGCTCCCCATTGCTACTGTCAATAAATTGGTGCAGATTATGGCTAGTTTTTTGTGTCATGATTATGATCAGCATAAGAGAAAGCATTGGAGAAGTTGGGATAAAGTTTGTTATCCTACAAGTGAAAATGGTATATGGATTAGAAGCATCAGGACTTTCCAGGCTGCTCTTGCTTGTAAATTATGGTGGAAGCTTCATCTTCAATAGGGTTTGTGGGCAAAAAAGGTTATGGATGGATCCTATCCTCTTTATAAGTTGCATGCTTGGAAACTTTTAGGACCTGTACAGGAGTATAAGGATCAGTATATGATTTATCTCACTGATTCTATTGGTAAATGGGTCTGGATTCCAGTTAGTTCTGGGGCTTTCTCTGTTGCTTCTGCCTATGAGATGATTCGAGACAAAAGAAGTTCTTTGTATGATCTTGGTGAAATATGGAAGCCCTATATCCCACTCAAGATTTCTATGTTAAACTGGAGAATATGTAATGAGTTGCTGCCATTTGCTAATCAGTTAATAAGGATGGGGATCTATGGACCTTTTAAATGTCCTTTCTGTGATCAAGAGGATACTATAAACCATGGCTTTTGGGAGTGTTCTAGAGCTCAATATGTTTGTTCATTTTTTCAGAAGGCTCTACATTTTCTTCCAGCTGTCTCATCCTTGCAAGAAGCCCAAAAAGCTTGGTGGAATACTTCCATTAAAGGAGCCCTTGGGAAATTAATCCGGCTTCTACCCTCTCTTATCCTATGGGGGCTTTGGAAGAGTAAATGTAATGCTTTGCATGATGTAGATATGAGTATCAACCAGATTACTAAGGTTATCATTGCTATTTTGCAGTATATTGGTCAGAATATGAAGCTTGCCCATAAATATAAGGAGGATACTATTCTCATAGATTCTGGAATCTTTGAAACATCTTGATCCTAGACCAAAAAGGACTGCAGTATCCATCAAATGGCAAGCTCCCTCTCATTCTAATTTTAAGCTTAATACTGATGGTTTATCCCTCCACAATCCAGGATTAGCTGGAGGTTGCTATATTATTAGAGATGAACACAGCATACTGGTTAGGGCAGGTATGCAGGCTTATGGTATTTCCTCAAACTTTGAGGCTGAGATGAAGGCCCTTCAAGCTGGTATAAATCATTGTATTGATTTGAATCTCGACGGGGTTGATATAGAATGTGATTCTAAGCAGCTGGTTGAGGTGATCCAAGGATCTGCTCAGGCTCCATGAAAGCATATGGCTGACATTTATCAGATTACAGACATGATTCACAAGCATCATTTTCAAATTAATCACATCTATAGGGAAGGGAATATGGCTGCTGATTATCTTGCTAAACAGGCTAGTGTCACACAGCAATCCAGAGTTATAACCAGAGAGAATGCTGACCTTAGACTGAGATCTATTATTCATGAAGATATACTGCAATTGGCCCACATAAGATACAAATGAAGGAGATGATTTTATATATGACTTTTTGCCTTGGAAGCACCCTTTAGTACTCTTCTGAAGGGTGCAAACCAGGTTGTATCTGTGATATCTTCATCATCTACAATTTCTATTCTCTTTTCAATATGAGCAGAATTCTCTTTCTTGTGCATCTTAATTCCAGGGACAGGAGGATGGTAGATTCACTGGCAGATTATCAAGAATCAAGAAGGCAATGGATCATAGCTTGGTTGTTAATCAATAGGATTGGCATTGATGCTGTTTGTAAGTTTTGTTTGGAAGTGGATGCTGGTTGATGACATGAAGGTAGCCTTTTTTCTGCTACAGGATTTCCTGCATTGGGTTGTAGATGCTTGCTGGTGTTTGACACAGGAGGGATTTCAAGCTGTTGCTGGTTTTTTTCCTCTTCTTGTCACTGTTTTCAGGATTTGTTTTATTCACTATATTTTCCTTTTGTGGGCTAGGCTTGCTAATGTGTGAGGCCCATACTCTTTCCCTGGCACCCGATTTTTCCCACACCAGGTTTTTCGGACCAGGGTTTTAATGAGGTGGGGTAGCACATTGATGAAAATCTTAGATGGGAGGAGGCCAATGATGGCATAAACTTGTAATGTTTTCTTTCTTATCAATAAAAATTACAAGTTAAAAAAAACTACAAGATTGGTAAAGATTTACCTAACCGAAGAGAAGCCGTGATATTCTGGATTGTCTCCAAGCGACGACTGGTGGACGTCGATCCTCGTAGTAGAACATCCTTGAACATGCTACACAAAAAACCCAAGTTTTTCTTCTTCCCAATGGCTAAGACAAGAAAACAAATTTCTTTTTTTTTTCTTTTCTAAAAGGTGCGTCCCTTTTTTCTTTAAAAATGGCGTTGGATTCGTCAAATTTTATGTTGGGAGAAACTCTCTTTTTATAAGAAAATAACTAATAATTTGAGAGTTTATCTTTTACACATAAATTTATATTTTCCTTTTAGGAAACTAAAACCTTTATCCAATAGGAAAACAAATTTCCTGTTTATCCAATAAGAAAACTAATTTCTTAATTATAATTATTTAACACATAAATAATTATATTATCCACATTATAATTAACTAGGAGAAAATTAATTTTCCCAAAACCAAAAAAATGTGGCGTCATTTTTAATGCCATTTGGGATAATAGAAAATGTCATTTCTATTTTACATATTATTTATCAAATAAATAATATTGCATATTCATTAAATAGACCAACTATTTAATTTATTCTCGAGGTTCTATATAACGAGAAAACACTCGCGTGATAGGAGCCAACCCGGGGACCATGGACCTATAACCAGTAGCTACAATAAATTGAATAAAATATTCATCAAACAAAATATTTCTACTCAACTTATTAATTCCGGAACTACGCCACCATAAAAATCCGAAACTGAACTCTATCGATTATGGATATAACTTATTCTCAAAACGTCGAGTCAATAAGTGTCCATCGATATAATAATTACATACAGACTAACCCTTCATAGACTATCCGTAATGAAGTGGGATTATTTTCGTAAACCTTCTTCAATACATCTTATCCTTAATTACCATTAACCCACTAGTGATCAATTAGTACATAACCAATACGAACTCCACGGATCGATCAGTTTCTAGGATTAACAAATAAGAGGATTGTCTTTCTACTTCCCGCAGGAACGAATGGATTCCATATCTTTGAAACACACACTTCTCACTCCTTCCAGAGTAGTGCCAACGTGAAAGTGATTCGGACCGCGCCTCTTAGTGATCCTTAACGAACACATGAAACCCTATCTTGAATCCAGTAAGAGTATGAAATCACTTCAGGATTAAGGTTAATCCATATATTATCATCTTGTGATTTAATGAGATTTCTCAATCACGAAATTATATGAGAAACACAGATTAAATAGGTCCAGTCCTATATTACTCTTATCATATATAAATGCCCCACTTAGACAACCAATGTCGATGGTCCGGATAAGACGGTCACACCATAAAGTTTTCTGGGCGCATTAATGGTGGTTTAATCAATAGACCCCATACTTTGATTAAGTTCACCATGGACTAATAGTTCAAGTGTATCACCATAAACTTAATCCTCACGTGTGACACACACTAAGTTACATGGCTACATATGATACGACTTGGGGTTTTTGGCGGTGTATTACATATAAGCACGAAGAAAATAATAAGATGAGAATAAATCTGTCATTTATTAATTATAAAAAAAATTACATAACTTGTCTTTCGGGCCCTGCTTCCAACAATCTCCCACTTGCCCGTATAGACAAGCTACAATTGTCTTTCAGGCACTACATCCAACAATCTCCCACTTGCCCGTAAAGACAAGCAACAATTGTTTTTAGAGCACCACACCCTTGTTCTTTCTATCCACAACATTCTCCCACTTGCTCTAAAGTGAATGAGACATATCTCCAAATTTTATACCCGCCAAGCGCTTATCAGTGACAATAGATGCCACATGATTTGGTAAACTGATTAGCTAGGTTGTTGGCTCGAGGTGATCTTTAGGACCGAAACGTCGCCTCTCTACTTGATCTGTCTGACCAGGTGGTACTTACTTTCAATATCCTTTTGACCTCTGTGATTGCATAGATCATTTGCTTGAGCTACCTCTCAACTGTTTTCACAGTAAAATGGTATCGGCTCATCGAGACCTGGAATCACTTCCCGATCCAACAAAGAACGTCTCAAGCCACACTACCTCTTTATCTGTTGAAAAGCTGCTATGTATTCGACTAACAGTATCAAATTGGTAGTGCTGGATTGCTCCAGACTGTAGCTCCATCACAATGAGTAAACACTGAGCCTGAGATCGATTCATGAACATTCTTAATGCGACTAATAATCAGAATCAGTGTAGTCAACAACAACCAGGTTTGCACCCAAAAACACAAGCACATGATTCCTCGTTCTCTAAAGATACTTGAGGATGCACTCTAATGCTATCAATACTCGAATCCAAGATTCGATTACAATTGAATTTTAATAATCTGACATTCTCTATCCAAAAGAGAACTTATCCCATTTTCTCTATATCCAAAGATTTGAGAGAATTATTCCATGAGGGGTTAGGTAGGAAACCTCTCGTTGATTGTTGCATACGAAAATGCATTAGCATCTTAAACAATAAGATGGATGGGATACTGCCACAACTTGTTCTCATGAATTCGACCGAATCGATTTCTAAGAATATAGTCCACTTCTCTAATTGAGAGAAGCTTTGGCTCGTCAGTTCTTGACTTCAGATACAACACTCATGTTGATCTCAACTGTTACAGTGTTATCCTTTATAAACACTAACGTGTACTACTTTACCAATATTGATTCTCAAGTCTACAAAAGACTCATCAATACTTTTGGTCAAGCTCACACATTTCAAATATGTGGCTTTTAATGACCAGGAGGTTTACTTTAATCCATCAATGGATATAAGCATATGCAGTCAATCTGCCATTGGCTTTCATCAAAAACCTTCTGTTCCGAATGAAATCAAGCTATGTGGCTGGGCAAGAAACATTCAGGGCATCATCCCTGTTAATCTTTCTTCTTTTCATGGAGTCAAGCAAGGTTGAGTGGTGAGAAATTTTAAGGGCATCACCCCTTTTAAACTATCTACTTCTCACGGAATTACCCCTAGACCACTTGGCTTTGCCTTGAAAGATAAACTTTCCATTCATTCTCATCACGTAGATCCAATTACACCCACTGGGCCTGAGACACTCAGGTGGGTTCTACAAGATTGTTAACAGAACTGGAGTACCAAATCTCCATTTACAGGTCTATTGTTTTAAACCAACATCCTATTGTCAAAATCCTATACAGTCCTTCCAGAAAGACCATAGGTGATCGGTCACCCCAAGCAGTCTGTAAAGACTGTATAATCACAGCGGGTCAATGGTTAGACCATACTTCCACTGCATTTGGGTGGATTGATATTCTGATCTAGTTCAGTAGTATTGATCAGTGTAATCCCCAACAACCAATGTGGATGTGGTTTTATTAAATCAGATAGTAACTCCTTGAGTATCTTTACTTCAAGGTCCCAGGTTGTTATTTAAACATTCTTTTGTAAAGGGTGCGACAGTACAACCGTCATTATCTGATCTTCAAAATCTTATAACCAACCTTCACTCATTGTATTAAGATATTTCACAATCAATCAACATCTGAACGTGTATGCAAAATCTCCAGTCCTACCTTCAAGCATAAATGCTAAATGCCTCTATTTGCAGAAGTGGAGTAAAGTTACTTTACTTCTTCTCCACAAATTCATAAGCATCTTCTTAGGTACACTTCTCGGTATTACATAACAATGTAAACCGTTTATTTGGTAATCAATATCCAAATTAAGTTAAGCAGTGTATCGTAACATATCAATGACTATACAAGGCAATACATGGTTTGTCCTTTCAGTCAAATCGTTTCACTCGGAGCCAGGCTGAGCATCACAGCCGAAACTATGCTATAGCCTATATGTGAGCATGGAATACTCGTTTCTTTGGTAATATCCGTGATTCCTCCAAATATTTAGAAAAACTAATCGGCATTTCGAGTAATCATTAGACAAAAAGTCTATTACTCAAAAGCTTCCACTAGCTTGTATCACTTATAAGACCCCTAAGGTCAATATGAACAAGTTGTGATACTTCTTCAGCTATATTACCTTTTCCTCTTTGAAAGGTTACTTAGTCATTTTTCCTTTGAGATAGTGTTCTTAGACTCGGAGATAGGAATCACCCTTAGCCAGTCTTCAGATCTTATCTTTAGGATATATGCACTAATTAATAGATGCTGAAGAATAGTTTTATCTAAATATGGAAACCATTTGTCTTAATAGTTTATGATGTGTTACATATACCTTTTCAGCATTACTTAGTGGTTCTGAATTTATCAGACAAAAGTCCGACTCCCAGATTCGTACTACAAATGTCATACTCACTCTTTTTAAGGCAACAATATTATCGATTTGAAAGTGAATCCATTTGTTCCAACAAATTTGAAAATAGAAATTAAATTTCTGCGATATTCAAGGATTAAAGTCCGATTTCTTTCCTTATATCACTCCCACTATCTCAGCAGAGATAACTGCCCGTTGTCTACTCTTTAATAATTAACTCCTACCTACCTTGTTCTTACAAAAGAACTTAGCTTCCGTGTCATAATCCAGGTTAAGAAAGTCTTTCAGGATTCATAGGTTAGTGATCCGAAATCACTTTTCTTATCCTTTATTTTCTTTTATAAATATTTCGGTTTAGCCTTTAACTTATTTAGTTTAGATGACTTACACATGTAGACATTTACCTTCCCATTCTTGGCTTTACGTAAAAGGAAATGACCTTGAACTAGCAGTTTATAGGAGTAGACACTACTCGTAAACTGTGGGATGTCTGATGAGATTTATATCAAATCATTCTCATCATCTTTGAACTAATATCAGTTGTCTCTCATTCAACACGAGTTACAGCAGTGACATACTCATCTATGTCACTTAAGTTTGAAGGATCAAGAGGAGAATCCTCTATCGAAATTTAATTGCATTCTCGATTAATGAGTTCAACATTCTCATTACTTTTCCACTTTTATGAAGTCGTTATTAGTCAATATAATATGTTTAGCATTTTAGATACCTTGAGATGATATGTTGTTGCAAAAATAAATTATGACATGAATGTAAATCAAATCATACACCACAACAAATAATGATTTTAGGAATTATAAACGTGATGTCATGCATGCAGTTTATCCTACCATTCCAAGGATTTAATCTCACACCTACAGTGCCGCCTCAGGGTAGGTCAAAGAGGTGACAATTAAATTGAGACGATCTCTCTCAACAACTAACTAAGAATCAGACATCTCTATTTAAGAATCAGGCAAGATATTTTCTAAAATATCTTTTAGAGTGTTACCTACTGTCTCAGATCTCAAAGTACGCCCCGAGTATGCCGCCTCAAGGTCGGTCGGTGACTCGACGAGTACCCAAAATCCTATCCTTTCGGAGACCAAGCCTTGAATTTTGATAGCGGTGAAAGCCACCCACAGGTGGCCGAAATCAATGCGGCACGAGGAGTCACCATTCTCTCACGTGCTTGTGTTAACAATTGAGGCCGTGGGGTCGGATGTCACCTTCCCTGCTCCCACTCGTTATTTTGAAAATAGGTAGTCTTTAGGATTTTCAGAATTTATTTACAATCCGAAAAACAATAAATCATGAATATTTAAATTAATCCTTCCACTAGTTCATCGGTTCCAAATACCGTCTAACTACTGTCACTTATTCACAACTTTCCAATTTCTCGGGTTTATAAAATCTTTGTGTAGTCACTACACAATTAAAATTCATCATGAATTTTATAATCCTGATATATTAGGACTTATGAATTTCCCACCATATCGAAAAACAATAAATCACAAATTTAAAGCTCCCACTAGTTTATCGGTTCCAAATACCGTCTAACTAGTGACACTATATTCATGACCTTCCGATTTATCGATTATTTAGAAAATCTCTTGTGTAGACACTACACAATTAAAATTCACAAAAGAATTTTATAGTCCTTATATTGTCTTGATAAAAATTTAGGATCTTTGAATTTTCCAATAATCGAAAGCAATAAATCATGAAAAGCAATGACCAACTTATCGGTCCCAAATACCCTCTCGTTAGTGTCCAATCTTTTCAAGATTTTCCAAATTTTTTATTATTAAAATTCTATTTATGTAGACACTACATAATTAAATCCTCAAAGAATTTTAGATCCATAAATTAAGTTTATCATGTGAATTTTATAACCTGATAAAATTCCGTTTCCTTTACTTAATTAAATTTATTTTTAATCTAAATTAATTATTGTTGTCATACATACATGTCTAATTAATGTCAAAATTAATTTTCTACATGTATGCATATGTTAAGAATGGAATACATGATGCATGTCATGGTTATATTATATAAATAATCATACAAGAAAATAAATGCGAAAAATAAACCTCTGAGATGTACCGTTGGTACCTCCGTATCTAATCTATAAATAAATAAACCCTAAGCATAGAATAAAAATAATCTACTATATTCTTCAGCCGCTTCAGGTATTTAATATTCTGCTCTTGTTCCTTTATCAAAAACTGTTCCAGCTGAGTTGGTAAGAGTCTCTTTCTTCCTTCATCACCACCCGAGTTCGATTCCACGCTTCCCTTTTTTTCTTTTTCTTTTTTCAACAGTAAAAAATTACGTTCAGAAAAAAAAATACAAAAAAAAATCTCAAAATTTGATACGGCCAAGAGGATTCGAACTCGGGTCTTTATACAATTGAAACTGTGGCTTGACCACTGTGCTATAGCTCCTTTTTTTTTTATCGAAGCTCCTTTTCTTCATAGTCTTCGATCGAATTTATTTCAAAGGGCCTTAGGCCGAATTAAATAAAAAATAGAAAATTAAAATTGCAAAATTAAATTTCATGACATCCTATACCCGGAAAAACGGGTTTACAATAGATCTAACGGAAAACAAGTACCAACCCCAATCCATCTCGTCAACCAAAACATTCAATCACATAAATTAAATTAAAAGATGCAATTTTAATTCTATTCCACCCCTAATTAATTAATTATGCAATCATGATTGCAAAATCGCTTTAACCAGTCTCTGATACCCCATGCTGGATATACAGAAACCCGAATCCGGATACGATCCCTAATTGTTTCGTCAGATCTGATTCACAGCACCGATCGAGACGCTCGATCATGCATAGCGGAAGCTACGAATTAAATTCGCATGCGATTTTACCACGATTTAATTCACATGATTAATTAATATAACTACAAGATAGTTAAAGATTTACCCAACCGAAGAGAAGCCGTGATCTTGCAGATTGTATCTCCAAGCGACGACTGGTGGACGTCGATCCTCGTAGTATAACCTCCTTGAACATGCTACACGAAAAACCCTAGTTTTTTTTCTTCCCAATGGCTAAGACATGAAAACAAATTTCTCTCCTTTTTTTTCCCTAAAAGGTGCATCCCTTTTTTTCGTTAAAAATGGCGTTGGATTCCTCAAATTTTGTATTGGGAGAAACTCTGTTTTAATAAGAAAATAACTAATATTTCCAGAGTTTATCTTTTACACACAAATTTATCTTTTCCTTTTAGAAAAATAAAACCTTTATCCAATAGAAAAACAAATTTCCTATTTATCCAATAAGAAAACTAATTTCTTATTTATAATTATTTAACACATAAATAATTATATTATCAACATTATAATTAATTAGGAGAAAATTACTTTCCCCAAAACAAAAAAATGTGGCTCCATTTTTAATGCCATTTGGGATAACAGAAAATGTCTTTTCTATTTTACATATTATTTACCAAATAAATAATATTGCATATTCATTAAATAGACCAACTATTTATTTATTCTCGAGGTTCCATAAAATAAGAAAACCCTCGCGTGTTAGTAGCCAATCCGGGGACCATAGACCTATAACCAGTAGCTACAATAAATTGAATAAAATATTCATCGAACATAATATTTCTACTCAAGTTATTAATTCCGGAATTACACCACCATAAAAATCTGAAACTGAACTCTATCGATTATAGATATAACTTATTCTCAAAACGTCGAGTCGATAAGTGTCCATCGATTTAATCATTACATACAGACTAACCCTCCATAGACTATCCATAATGAAGCGGGATTATTTCCGTAAACCTTCTTCAATACATCTTATCCTTATTTACCATTAACCCACTAGTGATCAGTTAGTTCATAACCAATACGAACTCCATGGATCGATAAGTTTCTAGGATTAACAAATAAGGGGATTGTCTTTCTACTTCCCGCAGGAAGGAATGTATTCCATATCTTTGAAACACACACTTCTCACTCATTCCAGAGTAGTGCCAACGTGAAATTGATTCGGACCGCGCCTCTTAGCAATCCTTAGCGAACACATCAAACCCTATCTTGAAACCAGTAGGAGTATGGAATCACTTTAGGATTAAGGTTAATCCATTTATGATCGTCTTGTGATTTACTGAGATTTCTCAATCACGGAATTATATGAGAAAAGCAGATTAAATCGGTCCAGTCCTATATGACTCTTATCATATATAAATGCCTCACTTAGACAACCAATGTTGATGGTCCGGATAAGACGGTCACACCATAAAGTGTTCTGGGCGCATTAATGGTGGTTTAATCAATAGACCTCATACTTTGATTAAGTTCACCACGGACTAATAGTTCAAGTGTATCACCATAAACTTAATCCTCACGTGTGACACACACTAAGTTACATGGATACATATGATACGACTTGGGGTTTTTAGTGGTGTATTACATATAAGCACGAAGCAAATAATAAGATGAGAATAAATCTGTCATTTATTAATTATAAAAACAATTATATAAATTGTCTTTCGGACGCTAGTTCCAATAATGTACTAGGGATATGTTCCTGGTTTTTGAGAACTCTAATTTGGTAATGCAAGGTTACACAGATGCCAATTTTCAAACTGACAAGGATGCCATGAAGCCACAATCAGGATTTGTTTTCACGCATAGCTGCGGAGTAGTTAGCTGGAAGAGTTCCAAGCAGGAGACTATTGTAGGCTCTACAACGGAAGCCGAGTATATAGCAGCCTCGGAGGCGGCAAAGGAATCGGTTTGGATGCAGAAGTTCATTACTGCTTGGTGTGGTTCCCTCTATTGAAGGTCCAGTCCCACTGTACAGTGATAACGATGGGGCAATTGCTCATTCAAAGGAACCAAGGTCTCATCAGAAGTCCAAACATGTGCTACTGCTCTATCACTTGATTAGAGAGATAGTTGATAGAGGTGATGTAAAGATAGGGAAAGTCCACATGGATGGTAACATAGTTGATCCATTAACCAAGGCATTGTCACAGGCAAAGCATGAGAAACATGTTCACGTGCATGGGCTTAGTCATATGGATGATTGGCTTTAGGCCGAGTTGGAGATTGTTGAAATTGTGTCCTAAACCCAATCAGGTTGGACCGGATCCGATAGGTTCGGGTCGTTTACAGTTTATTTAGTTCATGTAATAACTTTATTATGATTAATAAATGCACTTTTGTTATTATATATTTTGTTTATCTTTATGTACCAATTATTTTATTGAATATATAGTAACGTCCTTAGTATTAAACTGTGATGGTGAAACCATAATTGTAATTATGGTTGTTGAGATCTCTAATCACTTTAATAAGTTTGATACTTAAATGTCTCTAGTCGTACGTACTTTCAAACGGGACATTGATAGTATGATTAGAGTAGCACGTATTTGATGTCTTTTATCTTATTGAAGATATGTATAGATCTTGTCTATCAAAGTGTGGAGACACTTGGACTGCACGTGGACGTGTATTGAAAATGCGTACGTTAGACTGACCCACTTACGTTAAGTGTCGCAATATGTGGCAGTTGTGTAAGTGTCCTGAGACCGGAGTCTTCATGGCATCACGGTGTGGATTATCATGCTTTGACACTGTTGAGGTTTCCCATTGCCATAGGGCGATCATGTGATAGTGCTCGGGCGTGATATTGAAGCATGCGTATGATACATAATTGTTTATCCGGAAATCGCGTATCCTATGATTAGGAGTAAATATCCGGAATGGCCTTCTTATATGGAATGTCTAGCTCTCATGAATCTTTGCAAAGTGGGAGTAATTGAGTTATTCCGAGACAGCATGATATCCAGATTATAAGATATGATCGTTGATGTACTGACACTGGAGACACGATTGTATGGATGTTATTACAGCGATAGGATTCTATTAACACAGTAACTGTTTCACATGAAAGGTAGTAGTCATTGCTTTTGACTCTTCCGATGCTTAGGGGTCACGGTATGTTGCTAGACGCTATTCCATGATCGTTAGTTATGAAGGGCATTTTTGTAATTTTCACTTTATGTCTACGGCCAACATTTTCGGAAATCTATCGGGTCACACATATAAGAACATGTAGTCGGATTAAAATGCGGTTATAATGATAACGAAATAAGGAAAGTTTATCTCGACTATAAAGTGTTATAGTGATTAAATTAACATGGTGGTATTTATTTATTATGAATAAATTAAATACAAGATATTAACTATATTAATTAATTAAAGAATATTCCGGATGCCAATTTATGTCTATGGTGCACAGATACTAGTGTATAAGATACACTTGGATTGTGTAATTAATGGTATTATCATATATTAATATTAGATATTAATACATTTGCATAAATGGATTTATGGCAATAAGATAAATATAGTCAATATTAGATATTGACAATATCTTGGATTTATTTAATACGAGATATTAAATTAAATGAGATAAATCTAGAATATCTATTTTCCTTATTTACTGGTAAAAAGGTTTTTCTTTCTCCCCAGTCTACTAGGAAGCTTCTCTCAATCAGATTGGGATCTATAGGGGCGCAAGTCACCCTATTTAAGGGAGGCTTGGCTAGCTTTTTTTGTATCATCACAATTAAAAGACTTTTAATTTACAAAATAAACTGAGAGCTTCTTAGAGAGAGATATAGAGAGAGAGAAAAGGCCGGTCTAGGAACCGGATTTTTCTAGTAGCTATACGAGGAGGATTCCGGTGAGGTACTCGTGTGGATATTGATAGAGTCCGGACACGTGGATGGTTTGCGCGCACTACTACTTTCCCTAGATGGTCAAAGCGTTGATATTTTAGATTAAACAATGTAATCACCGTGTACTATCTTAACTTGTTTATTGTATTAAATGAAGTCGATCTTGGGATCGGAAATCAAATTTTAAATTCCGCTGCGTTAAACTAGTTGATTTCTTAACACACACCAGCTAGGAGCTCACTTTAAACAATCCGAGGTCACACCACTAGAACCACCTCTAGTGTCTCAACCACATCCTACACCTAAGGGGCCTAACCTACATCATACACCCCAAGCTACTACCCTTTCAGCTGATGAGGAGCGTGAGGAAGTTAGACGTATCATGGACGTCAAGAAAGCAGGGATAGTACACTTTGATGGGAGGACCGTTACCACTGAGGCAGTGTTGGTCCTTTGAAAAGGATTTGGTTAAGTTTAGAGGGGGGGATGAATAAACTTAACACTTAATTTTTTTGGAGTTATACAAACTCAGCAGGATCAATAATCTGCTGACCACTCAATAGTCTACTGACTATTAAAGCTCTTGAATTTGTTGCAGCGGAATATATTAAATTTAGCCTTATTACTTGTTGTTTAAATATGATACTTAGTATTGGATACTCAGTAGTGCAAGTGGTGTGATTCAGTAGCTGCTCCAGTCAGTTGATGTAATAAGCATGCAGATAAAGTAAATTGCAGAATGTAAATGCAGTAAAGTAAAGTAGGCAAGCTTTATAGTGGTTCCAGGTGGTGTAATCCTTTCAGTCCACTCTTCTCCTATGATGTTGGAGGAAATTCACTAGAGATTCTTGAGGTAGCTGTTACAAAAATCCCTAAATTGTTTATCCTTGACCTATAGCTATGACTTCACAAACTGAACACTAGAAACAGGCAGGATTGCTGCTTCAAAGTATTCCATCCTTGAAGGGTAGGATTGCCTCTTCACTAGCTCCACCACAAAATAACAGTTCTTGACACTCTAAAAGTTCTTCTCTGTGTTCAGCAAACTTCTTGAAAAAGAAGGGTTGAATCAAGAGAGTGATTTAGCCTTCAGCAAGCTTCTGATTAGGTTGATAAGATCAGCAACTTAAGAACTTCAAGTGTGTGAACTAGATGTAACTTGATTGCAGATAACACTTGAAGAAAAACTTGATCAGTAGATTAAAGCTTTGTATGTATCAGCAGGGTCAGATAGCACTTTGATCAATTTCTTGCTCAAAAACTTAATTGCTTCGTGTGAATTCTTGGTTGTTCAATCTGAATCAGGAGTCCTCTATTTATAGGTCATCCTGTGATTTGAATTTGAATTTGAATGATAACAATTACAGGATTATCTGAATATTCCTAAAAATCCATCCGTTGTACCTGACTGACACTGACAGTGTCCTTCTGATAGCCGAGTCTGTCAACCAATGGAATAATTGTTAGTAATATCATACGCGGCGGAAGCGATTTTATGGATCTAGATCTATAATATATACGTAATAAAACAACTAGATCTATATCTACAAGGGGGTTGTAGTACATACCTATTGGATCTCTAAATCCAATTCCAAGAACCGCAACAAGAAGATTGAACAATGATGCGAAGAGCACCACGATCTTCCGTACGTGTGATCCAAGCAACTCCCGGTGGAAGGAAATTCTCGTCTCGAATCCTTCCGATATGCTACCCGGAAAATCTCCAAGATTCTCCCCTTAACTCCCCTTGGCCGAAAATTTCTTCCTCCTCTCTAAGAGGTGGAACTCGAAAATATTGTGTGTGTTAAGGCTTATGAGAACTCTCTTTATATAGGAGAGTAAAACTTAACCTCCAAGGATTAAATAATTAAGAGATAATTATTACATTAATCCTTTTCCAAATAAAAGATAAATATAATATTTATCCCAAACAAATTAGGATAAATAAATATATTATCCAATATTCCATGATTTATCATTTAACAAATAAAAGATAAATCACATATTAAATAATTATCCAAGAAAACAAATTCCTTAATAATTAAATAATATAACATGCGCACCTTTTCCTTCAAATTCAAAGTCCACGCATATTTGACCAATTTGGGTCAAAATTGGTCAACACACCAATTCGGGCCAAGTCCACGAAAAATGTCTTTTCCGTGTATTTAATTATTTAGTCCAACTAAACAATTAATTCACATATCGTTTTAATAAAGTCCAACAAGAACTAAATTAATATTATTAGGATTCGACGTCCGAGAATAGCTATGCTATATTAGGAGGCACGTCGGGGACCATGGACTAATAATCGGCGGCTCCGATAAATCAAATAAATAATTATCTTACGAACAGAATAATTATATTCGATAAATCAATCACAGGAATATGCCACCATAATCCCGTGACTGCACTCCTCCGATTATGAGATTATATTTATCTCCTCACGAGAATAATAATAAGCGTCCATTGATATAATCATTACATATGGATTAATCCTCCATAGACTGTTCATTCTAAATCGGGAAGTTACCGTTAACCCTTTCTAGAACCTCTTATCCTTATTTACCATTAACCCCCTAGTGATCAATTAGTGCACATAACTGACTAGTAGCTAATTAGTCAAATGTGAACTCCCGGGATCGATCATTTTCTTAGGGCTAACAAATAAGGGAACTGTCTATCTACTTCCATAAATGGAAGGAATGGATTCCGTATCTGTGATAACACAGACTACTCACTCAATCCAGTACAATGCCAAGATGGGGTAATTCAGACCACAGACTCAGTGTAATCCTTAACCGTCAAGTCAAACCTCATACTGATTCAAGCAGTTGACTGTGATCACCTCAGGATTAAGATATATCCATAAATATGATCATCTATTGATTCGATAAGACTTCTCGATTACGGAATTATATCGTGAACTCTAATCAAATCGGTCCAGCCCTATATGATATATCTATCATATATAAATGCCCCATTAGGTTCTCTTAACCGAAAGTCCGGATAAGACAGTCACACCTATTGTGTTCTGGGCGCATTAATAGCACGTTAAAGGAGAGACTCGATACTCTCGATTAACTTCACTACGGGCTAATTGTATTTTAAGTACATATTCACTAACTCAATCCTCCCGTGTATATACCATACACTGAGTTAAGTGATTACATAAACGATATACTTAGGGTTTTCTGTAGTGTAAATACTATTGTCACATCGGTGAATATGAGAATAATAAATATGAATAATAACATCATTTCATTTATTAAATAAAACAATTACAAAATTGTCTTTCGGGCATTACACCTAACAATCTCCCACTTGCACGAAAGCATGTGATTAATTGTTTTTCAAAAGAGATAATGCAAATTATTTTTCAAAAGAGATATTTTCTATTAAGCCTTTTAAAAACCAGAGTGACATATAGGCATGTCACTAGTGTCATTCGTGTCAAACGGAAGACAAACTTAGTTTGATCAAAGGTGATTTCGGACTTTGAAATTCTTCTAGTGAATTTTCAGTGTGTAGTGACTACACACGTAACCGTTCTAATTGAAAAATCGGAAAATCATGAACTGTTGCTAGTTAGACGATATTTGGAATCGATGAACTAGTGGGAGTTTTATGATTTGTATTTTTCTGGAAACATTAGAACTGTGTAAGTGTTTACACGAGAGATTTTCAAATTGAAAAATTGGAAAATCATAAAATGAAGCATTGCTGGTTAGACGGTATTTGGAACCGATAAACTAGTGGGAGCTTTAATGTTATGATTTGTTGTTTTTCTAGTATATTAGAAAATCCGACAAGTCCGCACAAGTAACACTCGAAATAGACATCCCACGGTTCAAGAGTAGTGTCTACTCACACGAACTGCTAGTTCAAAACTGTTTCCATTTACGGAAAGTCAAGAATGTGAGAGTATGTCTAAGAGTGTTAGTCATCTAAAACTGAGTTGATTTTAAGGCTAAACCGAAAATTAATAAACTGAAAACCATAGGATAAGGATAGTGATTTCGGATCACCAACCTATGAATCCTTGGTGATTTTCTCGTAGACTATGTTCTTTGGAAGAACAAGATAGTTATGCATTAACGATTAATAGACTAGACAACGGGCGGTAATTTTAGCTATAAATAGTGGGAGTGATATGAGGAAATGAATCTCGGATTCAATCCTTGGATATCGCGGAAAATTTATTTTCGGTTTAAGATTCGTTGGAACGAATGGATTTACCTTCTATTCGATAATTTGTTTGTCGTATAGGAAGTGAATATACCATTTGTAGTACGAATCCAAGACTCGGATTTTTGTTTGATAAAGTCAAAACCACTTACAACTGCTGAAATAAGTATATAAAACACATCTTAAGAACTATTAAAAGCAATTGGTTTCTATATTTAGATAAACACTTCTTCATTTTCCACAGTTAGTGCATAGTCCCTAAAAGACAAGACCTGAAGACTGGTTCAGGGTGATTCCTTTCTCCCAGTCTGGTTAGACTGTCTTAAAGGTTCAATGACTAATTTTCCTTTCAATCGGGAAAGGATAATGGTTATAAAGAAGTAACATAGCTTGTTCATGACGACCTTCGGGGTTTGATGAAAGATACAAGCATGTAGGGGCTTATGAGTAGTGACTTCTAGTCTGACAACTACTCAAACACTCCGGTAAGTTTATCCAAAATATTCAAAGGTGTCTCTGATTTTGTCTGAGATGGAGTATTCTATACTCAGAAATGGGCCATCACATAGTCCTAGGGACTGATGCTCGGTCTGCCTCATAGTGAAATGCTTTCACTAAGGAAGAAACCACTGAATTGCCTTTACATAGTTGTAGATGTGCCACAATACACTGCTTAACTCAATAAAGATATTGGAAGTGAAATAACGGTTTACATTGAAGTGTAGAACCGAGAAGTCTACCTAGAATGTGCTTTGGAATTAACGGATAATGAGTGGATTCGGTTCACCCAAATTCCGTCAATATAAGCATTTAGCACATGATGCTTGATGGTTTGACTGGGAATTTCGCGTACACGTTCGGTCAGTGACCAATCGTTATATATCTTGTAGCATTGAGAAAAAGGTTCGTTATCAGATTCTTGACATCGGGAAGGGACAGTTATACTGTTGCATCCTTTCTGATAGAATCCATGAACAGTAAAACCTTGAACCTTGAAGTACGTTTACTCAAGGTAGTTACTAACTGATTAAAATCAGACCACATCCAACATCGGTTGTTGGTGATAACACTAAATACTACTAAACTAGATCAGAATTTCGATCCATCCAGTAAGTATTGGGAGTATGGTTTATCCATTATCCATTACAGTTTCTGCGGACTTTGTTGTCTGAGGATCGATTGATGACCTATGGCTCTTTTGTGAGCAGTATAGGATTCTGATAATAGAGGTTGGTTTAATAGCCATAACCCTGTGAAGGGAGTTCAGTACTCCAGTTCTGTTCATACTCTTGTAGAACCACCTGAGCGTCTCAGGCCCAGTGGGAGTAATTGGATATACATGGAAGAGAGTAGAATGAATACGAAAGTTTATCTTTCAGAGCAAAGCTTGAGTGGTCTAGGGGTAATTCCCTAAGAAGTAGAGAGTTAATCAGACGTTGGACTCTCTTACCACTTAGTATTGCATGATTTCGTTCAAAAGCAGAAAATAGGGGTGATTTCCCTGAGATTTTCTTGCCAAACAAACGGAATCTGGATTCATTCGGAACAGAAGGGTATTTCCTTATGAACTTATGACAGGATGACTGTCAAGGCTTATGTCCTTTGTGGATAAAAGCAAACCTCTTGGTCATTAGAAGTCATATATTTCTATAATATATGGATTTGACCAGAATATTGATAAGTCTTTTAAAGTCTGGATATCAATTTTTTAGTACAGTAGTGAATATATACATATATATTAGTGTTTGTGAAGGATAACACTGCACCAGTTGGAATCAACATGTGTGTGTTATATGAAGTCAGAATCTGACAATGCCACAATTCTCTGTAACAGAGATTTGGACAACATTCTACAGAGTTTGACTCGGTCGAATTCATTAGAATCAGTCACTGGTTTCCCATCCATCTTATTGGTTAAGATGATGCATCTGTGTATGCAACATTCAACGAGGAAGTTCTACCCTATGCCTCAGGAATGACTCTCTAAATCTTCGGATAAAGAGAAATGGGATGGATTCTCTTTGTGACAAGAGATGGTCAGGTTGTTGAACGTCAATTTTTATCGAATCTTACATTCGGCAGTTAACAAAGCAAGTTTAGCATGTCCTTTAGTATCTTGAGAGAACGAGGAATAATACGCGGGCATATTCAATTGTGAACTTGGATATGTGAGAATACACTGGTTCTGACTTTGTGTCAGATTAAGGATGATCGTTAAATCGATCTCGGTCTCAGTGTTTACTCTTGTGTTGAAGCTATTGCCTGGAAGAATCCAGCAACGCCAACTCGACTTTAACTAGTTGGGTGATTAGCGGCTTTTGTAGTAGCTATAGAGGCGATATAGCTTAAGGATTTCCTTTTTCATATCTGGGAGTGCTTCTAGATTTGGAAAGCCGATACCACATCATTGTGCAAACGATGAAGGGGTAGCTTATAAGGATTTCCGAAATCACTTGAGTTCAAGAGCATATTGGGAAAGTACCACATGATTAGATGGACTGGCGACGTTTCGATTCTACGGATCGCCTCGAGCCGACAACCTGACTGATCATTAAGACCCATGACATTCAGATATAGGTGCTCCCCGAGTCACTGACCTATCCTACGACGGCATACTCGGAGTGTACTTTGGAATCTGAAATGGTTATGATAAGTTTTGTGGGTACTAAAATACGGGATGAGTATCCATTGCTTTAGAGCAAGTGGGAGATGTAGTTTGCTGTAGTTTAAATACTATTGTCACATCGGTGAATATGAGAATAATAAATGTGAATAATAACATCATTTCATTTATTAAATAAAACAATTACAAAATTGTCTTTCGGGCATTACACCTAACAATAATTCCATTTAATATGGCTCTGAAATCCTTACATTGTTCTTTTCATCTTGGCCATTGATTGACTAATTAATCCAAGGCTTGTAAATCATCCCTATCCATTTAATCTTCTAGAAAAAACTTAGATTAATTCGCATTATACATTCAGCAGACACCTGTTGTGTAAGTCTGCTGATGTACACATATGTCAGCTGACCTTTAGTCTGCTGTGTTTTATAAACATTTCAGTTGACTGCGTATCATCTAAATTTTTATTGCTAAGTTAGAGTACACCATTTTAACCTTAACCAAGTTCTAATCACCATTTAACTTTAATGGAACTTAGACCTTCTACACAAGGTATATATGATCAGTTTAGGTCATCACAGACTTCCCTAAATTTTGTTCCCATATCCTTGACTTTGATTACTAAGTTTGACCCCTTAGCCTTCATTACCGAGTTTGAACGCTTAGCCTTCAACCATAGGTAGATTCCTAGACTCTACTGACCTAGATAGGCCTGCTGATCAAGTCAGCTGACCTCTTTACAGTGCTTGTTTGATCAAACCTATACAAAGATCAAACTCTACTAAATCTATACATTTATCTAGACATCTTTTTGCCTTTGCACTATCACATCTAGTCTGGCACTCATCATTAAAACTAAAATATGTCTAATAGGCAGATAGTTGGTTGAGGACAGTGGAGATGAATTTCAACTAGATAAGGATATCCAGGGACAAGTGGGCCAATTAGGCCAGTTCCCTGTTGACAGGGGCGTCACAAGAATGGGTAGACATCTTAGAAATTACATAGGGCAAGATTACTAATTGGGATGAGTTCAAGTCAGACTTCATGGATGAGTATTTCCCAAAAGCACAGTCAGCAAAGGAAAGAGAGTTTTACAACCTTCGTCAAGACGGTATGACTCCTATAGAATATCAGGGGCGTTTTCACGAGCTGGGAAAGTACATGCCTACCACCATGGCCACTTAAGCAGACAGAGTGTCACGGTTTATACAAGGGTTGTTTCACACATGTTTGGAAATAGGCCGAAGACAATGAAGAAGATGTTGCACACGTGTTTGGAAATTGAGGAGCACAAACCAAAACCGTCGAAGAAGGTGAGAACAGGCCCTTCAACACTAGTCAGGGACAGAGGCAAGGAACATCCCAAAGGCCTGGGAGATCCGCACCATTTTCAGGCAGGGCAGCACCTCCCAAATGTCCTAATTGTAACATACAACATTCAGGAGCGTGCCGTCTGGGCACGTGGGCTTGTTTCATTTGTGGCAACACAACACACTTAGCCATGAATTGTCCACAGAGAAGGGACAATCAGAGTTCAGCACTGACATCACCTAGACCCCAGGCGGGGAAGGGTAAAAGCAAGTGGTTCGGGCAAAGTGTTTTCGATCGATGCAGCTGTTTATGACACTGAGGACGGAGTCGTGACATGTACCTTAAGTTGTTTTGTTGAGTTTCTTTTACTTGCTTGCAATATCCTGTTGTTGTTTGAAATACTTGTTTACATACATGCTAGGTACTATAATAGTAAGACGTTTACCTGTACTGCTTTATTTGACACCGGTGCTTCAAACACGTTTGTGTCAGTAAAAGTGTCCGAGCAACTTAGGTAGCCATTCAGAAAGTTAAGGAAACCTCTTTCAATAATGACACCGTTAGGAGAAACTTTGAAAATTTTCAAGATGATCCTTTGTTGTAAGATTCAAGTCGGTAAATACAACTGTAAGTCAGACTTGGTATAGACTGGTTTTCAGAGAACCACGTGCACTTAGATTTAAAAGACAATAAAGTTACCTATAGAGCACCAGGGAAGACCCCTATCACAAATCAAGGAATCATTAAGTATTCTAAGGTACGACGTTATCCCATCATTTCGGCCTTTAGAGCAGTGATGAGAATCAACTTTACTATGCTTCGGTGTATCTTTTAACCCCCATTTATGAAACTTTTGGCTTATATTGGGTAGTTTTAGACCATTTATTGGGTAAAATGCATTTCACACTCACTTTGAGGCAAACCGTCAAATAGATTGAAAACCTCGCCATTTGACGGTATTTTGACCCTTAGTTATCTTGCGGAGTTATGCTCGGTATGTGTTTGAATGTTTTGATGCAGGATCTAGGTGATTTATGAGCCCGGAAGACAAAGCATGAGACTTAGAGTGGCATACCAAAGCCCGGGGATGGAAACAGACCAATAACAATTGGTGTTTTCACCTTACATTCACTTTATCTGCATTTCCATCCCAGATACATGATTTTTCCGGATTTGTGGTCTTCATAAAAGTTGTAAATAATTGAATGATATTTCCAAATCATCTTTGAATCACTCAAATCGAAGCTATACATGTGAAGATATTCCCAAATTACTGAAGGCCATCAGTGCTGATATCTAGTGCGCACGCACTGGACGGACAGAAAGCGCCAGTTTTGATACAAAGCCTCCAGTGCGTGCACACCAGAGGGACAGATTGTCCTGTTTTTGATTTAGAGGGCGGATACACCGGGTCGATTTTCTACACTTTTTTGGCACCTATATATACTTTTTTACACATATTTTTCAATCTTCTTCACTCCCCAAGAACCCTAAAGCTCGACCCCTCCTTTTTTTACCCCTCTAAACTCTTTCTTACTGTAATTTCACTTAGATTAGACTTAATCTAGCTTAGATTTTAGCTTCTCTTCCCTTGATTCTGCATTTTGGATCATCTTCTTCTTCCCAAGTGACATGGATGGTGTTGGAGCTTGATGTAATCCGACTTTTGCTACGATTTTGGTAACTAATCTAGTTTCTATCCTGTTTACGGCTTTAATTTCTTGTTTGATGCTTGCTCTTGTAGTTGTAATGAGTAGCTAATTTACTACTTAATCAAATCATGTGAAAGTTGAAGAAATCACCCTCTAGTTGATGTGTTTAGGAATGGGTAATGTTTAATTGTTGTTATATCGATGAATTCATGTCTTAAAACTTGTTCTTAATGCTTGTAGCTTGATCACCAAGTTCATGAACTCACACACCACTTTTATAAATGTATGTTGCGAAGGGGGTGTGGGAAAAGGGGCTTTAAGATCGTTATTTAAAATTGACTGAGTTGTTTAGATCGATTGGGTAACGAGGTTTGTCGGTGTAAGTCGAGCGGCTCTAGTTCTTAATCTTGTTTCGGTCAGTTAAATCCTTAAAGGCGGATGGTTGAACCGGGCAAAGGGTACTAGGTTGTTGCATGGCATCTAGTACTATCTTAGGAGTTTGCACCCATGAACGAGTCGATATAAGCATTAGGATGGTTGGTTGGTGGTTTCCATTCCCAAATAATTGATTAGAGATGCGAAATTATTCAATTAGACCGTGATTTTGGCTATGCCTATCTCTCTCTTTCTCTTTCTCTTTCTCTCTCTCTCTCTCTCTCTCTCTCTCTCTCTCTCTCTCTCTCTTTATCTCTAGTTTAAATATCGTTTTAGCATAATCAAAACTTAAACAACATTTGATTGACCTAAACTAAGTATGAAGACGGCTTTGGTATTCGATTGATTCCTCATGGGATACAACCATGCTCACCTATATAGTACTTCCGACCCGGTACTCTGCCGGTTAAGGTTGGTCGTTACTATTTTGGTCATCAAGTTTTCTGGCACCGTTGCCAGGGAATTAATCGATATCTCTTAAGTCATTGGAAAAATTAGGCTTAGGTTGTTTTTATTTTACTATTTTCTTGTTGTTTGGTTTTCTTCTTGTAGTGCATGACCCGAAGCTCAAAGGAACCGTTGTTTCCATACATTTCTGAGATTGAAGCTTTGTCTAGATGCCAAAACGCTTTACACAACAAGATGATTCTAGTTGAAGAAGTAAGTCAAGAATTGAAAAGTGAAAGTTCTAGTTCCGAGAGTTTTAGTATGGCTACGGGAAACGGAGACCTTGAATTTGACCGAGGTATGGATCGAGGAAAGAGTATAGATCCGACTGAGGATGGTGATACAAGTCAAATCCAAGGTCGACCATCAAATCCACCTTTCCCAAGGATGGAACCTCCATCTAGAGATGGGGGTATTGTGCCTGATACCCCATTGAACAATAACTTTCAACTACAAACCAATATCCCTCTCCAAACTCCACAAATCAATCAACCACAACAACCTCCACAAATGGACCCCCAATTTTTCCAACAATATCAACAAATGATGATGAAAATGGCCCAATTCAATCCTATGTTGAATCCCATGATGAATCAGTTCCCTCAAATGCCCAACCCTTATGCTCCACCATATGTCCCTCAAGCTAATCCTCAACCGGTCCCTATGGTGAACTCTCAACAGTACATGCCACAAGCTCAAGTGAATCAAGCGGGTAATCGAACGGTGAGACTTTATAGAGACTATGTGACACCAATGGCTACCACAGGCCATAGTCCTATTCGAGTACCCAATGTTGCGGCTAATAACTTGGAATAAGGCAACACACGTGGCACTTACTTATGAATAATGTTGAGTTTGAAGGAAGAGCTACGGATGATCTGAATACTTTTATCAATAGCTTCCTAGAGGTATGCAAGATGGTGAAGATCAACGGGGTGAATGAGGAAACGATTCGGCTACTTTAGTTTCCTTTTGTTAGAAAAGAAAAGCGAGGGAGGGGTATTCATCTTTGACTCATGATTCCCTCCATACTTGGGACCAAGTTGCAAGTGCATTTCTAATCAAGTATTTTCCTCCATCAAAGGCTCTTGACCTAAAATCCGACATCTCCAACTTTGAGCAATTGGATGGGGAAAACCTATTTGAGGCGTGGGATTGATTCAAAACTATGTTATGAAAATGCCCTCAACATGGATTTGAAGCATGGGACCAAGTGCATCTATTTTATTGAAATTTGGATGGTAATTCATTGCAACAACTAAATTCAGCAGCTGGAGGATCTATAATGGATGTGCACCAGATGTGGCACTAGCTACCATTGAAAGGAATTATGAAAATAATAGGCAATGTAGTTCAGGAAGAAGGCACGTGAGAAAAAAGAAGCCACCTGTGACCGCCATGGTAGATGAACCCGAGAGGAACTCCAACTTGGAAAACAAAGTCTTGGCCATGGAATAAAAGATGGATGAGATGGCTAAAGAAAACATGAAAGCTCGGTTGTGTCAAATTTGTGGTGGTGGATATTCGGCCAATGAATGCAACATGCCTACACCGCCTACTTCTTGCATTTCATCACAAGAAAACTCCTTCTCAGCCAATCCAAGCACACTCCAACAATCTTTGATGAATTTTTATGCTATGGGGAAATTAAATACGGGGTAAATGAATGTAAACCCCAATGTGAACAATCCCATCATTACTCCCATGGATACTAGCTTGATGTTGGACACACAACCCTATGATGCTAACTATGTGGGACAAGGCCATGTCAAAAATTATGATTTCCAAGGGTTTTCACAAAATTGGCGTGAGAATCCTAATTTAACTTGGGGTCGTGGTCCGAATCAAGGGCAATCTTCTAGGCCTCAGCAAGGCCCTTCTTATCAAAGTAATCAAGCTCCACGAAAACAACAATCCGGAACTTACCATTATCTGAATGCTCATAAAAACAACTCTCAAGGCAACTATTCTCAACCCCCACCAATGGCTCCGATTCCACAAAAGAGCTCTACCGATATTCTCTTGGAGCAAATCAACAAGACCTTGCAAGATCATGGTAGACTTCTTCAAGATCAAGGTTGGGAATTGAGAGACATCAAAACTAATGTCAACAACACCAATGCCACTTTCCAATCGGCAATAAGGAAAATTGAGACTCAAGTGGGTCAATTGACCGAAAATTCTAACACCGCACCGGTTGGAGGCTTCACAAGTAACACCGTGATAAATCCTAAGGATGTTAATGCTATCTTTGCGGTGTATGAAAATGATGGGGAAGAGAATATGGTAGTGGAAAGTCACGAGACAATGAGGGCTACGGTGTCTAAAAAGGAAACAAATGAAGAGTTGGTTCTTGATGAAGAAGTTATGCGCAAAGCGGGATGTGAAAGGGATCTCCGAGGAAAGGCTATTGAAAAACGTAATGCGGAAATGGAGCATGTGAGTGATGCTTCGAAAGACAAAGGAAAGTCAGGTACATTTCAAACTAGCATTACTTTTGATGTGAGTACTCTTCATTTTCCTCCCTCTCATGATAAGAAAGCAAATGTGGTAAGTAAGAAGCAAAATCGTTTTCTTGACATCTTACGTAAGGTAGCGATAAACATTCCATTAGTTGATGTTTTACTGAACATGCCTTTGTACACTAAATTTCTTAAATATGTTTTATCGAAAAAGCCTAAAATGCAAGGTGTGGTTTATTGTAATGAAGAGTGTTCTGCGATTTGACAAGAGAAAGTTTTGCCTAAACTTGATGTCCCCGGGAATTTTTCAATCCTTTGCATGATAGGTAACTCTAAGAGTCTCAATGCCCTATATGATTTAGGAGCTAGTGTGAACCTTATGTCGTACACCACTTATAAAGAACTTGGTCTTGATGGCATTAGAACAACTAGAATGGTTCTTTCTATGGCGGATAGATCCATTAGGTACCCTAGAGGCGTCATTGAGAATGTGCTAGTCTAGGTTGATAAATTTGTTTTCCCGGCTGATTTTATCATCTTAGAGATGGAAACAAATCTAGGATGCCTATTTTGCTTGGTAGACCATTTTTGGTTATGGGGGGAGCCCTGCTAGATATGTGAACCGGGGAGATCACTTTGAGAGTTCACAATGAGAGTGCCACCATAAAGGTTTATGAGCATGTAGGTCATCCATGTGATGACTGAGGTAAGAATGAGGGGATTGATAAGATAGAGGTCTTTCAAGTGAGCCAAAGCACTCAAGAGTGGCCAAAGAATGAGAAGAGTGAGTTTGATGCCGAGGGGGGAAGAAAGAATCCTTATGTAAAATTTGGGGGATTCAAGTCCTGTCAAGGAATCTAAACTGGACAATCAAATCGTATAATTCCATTAACCTTCTTTCTACCCACCAATTCCACCTTCGTGTCAATGGTATAACTCTAAAGATGACACCGTATAAGTCATCATGTCGAGCCAATAACGTAAAACAAAGGCGCTTGTGGGAGGCAACCCACCGTTTCTCTATTTTTGCTTTAGTTTTTGGTGCTAGGAGTGGTCTAGGGAGATACTTTTAGGGATCCTGGTACCGTTTTTGAGTGGTTCTTCTTCGATCCATTGTTGGCTCGTATCTTTATGAATGGATGTTGTTTTACATGTTTGATTATCTTTGCATCGCATGCGCCGCGAGTCGGTTCCCCTTTTGCTTTCATATGATCGTGTATATGACTTTTCGCTCTTTGACTAAATCTCGATATTTGTTGCTCACTTTTGGCTTGGTGGCTGTTCCCCGTGCATGCGTTTTCTTGGTGTTTTTGTCTCATGGCTTAAGGTATTCGAATGGAACTTTCATGGATAAGTCATGTGCATGGTTTGCGCCTCTCTACCGGGTTAAGCTAAGTATTCTTTCTCATTTATCATTCACACACTGAGAACAGTGATGCATTTAAAGTGGGGGGTGGTAGGCTTAGATTTCATATGTGCTTCATTGATATTGTAGCCATTGTGTTGTATGCTTATCGTTTGGACACTACTTTAGCAAAATTTGAGCAATTTTGAAAATTTTCCATGGTATTGATGTTGCATTCATATGTTGAGCCTTCACATTGATAGGATAAACGGTTTAGTGAATGTTTGAATGCATGTTACTTGGCGTACTACCTCACATTGCGAATGGGATTTTCACGCACGTACAGCTTCAATTTCATGAACTGCGGTAACTAGTTACTGAATATGGTAGACTTAGACACAATTAAACTACCTAGAACTCATATCATTAACTTTGAAATGAAATAGAAAGGCTGACCTTGGTAGAGTTTGGGATGACAGTTATGGCGTTTCTTTGACCCGGCCAGAGCCAAATAGCCATCCCGTGACATATTCCAAAGTAACCCCTCTAAGCCTCGGTAGGTTAGTCCCTCCCCCCCAAAATAAAAGAGCTCTCAGTGAGACATGGTTGGGATTTTAGGGAGAAGTTTCTCTCAGCTGTGCCAATGGCTCCGGCCACTTCCAACCGGTATTCCCTCCTAATCTACTTCTCGGTTGTGCTTTTTCCTTGTTCTTTGTCTCTTTTACTTCCATGGGTAAGAAGAATCGGAGGAGCCCTAAGAGTGTTCATCACTCTCATGTCTCTGATGAAGATGTTCCTGCCAAATTTGTGTTTCTGGTCAAGACTATCTCTTCTCTGGCTGGGAGTTTCGCTCGGAATGATAGTCAATTGGAGGCCCAACCTCAGTCGTTGGCTTCTAATTCAATGGTTTCTAGTATGATTAAACCTGCCGTTGCGGCGAATTTGCCAGTAGCTGTGACAGTTTCTGATCCTTCACCACCATTGCCGGTTGTGGAAGCAATCTCTGCTCCGGCTAACCGGTGTTGTAATCCCAAGGTTTTAGAGTATTGGGCATTGAAGAAAGCTACTACTGCTGATGATTTAGCTGCTGCTGGTTTGTCTCAGCTGGGTGTTCCTTCTGTTTCTCCTATGATGCTAAAATTTGGTAAACGATTGGGTGATGCTAATGCATCAATGTCAAGCCTTTTAGCCCCTAATTTAGATACATCAACTGCTGTTGTTCCTAAAGCCATGGAGTTAAAAGATTCACAGACTGACACTTCTTTCTTGAAGTTGAAGCCTGTGGTTGCTCTTGATTGCAGTCTTGTAACTAAGGATTTGAATTGTCCTACTGACTTGAACCCTACTTTGAAGTCCCCTGTTGATAGCATTGTTTTAGAGTCTGTTTCTAAGTCTGTGTTGTCTTCTCCTGTGGCTTCTGGTGTACTGGAGAAAGTTGGAAATGTTGATTTGGCTGTACCTGCTGGTAATTTAGTGACTGATTCTGTTTCTGAGCCTGCTTGTGTGGTGGTTGATGGGGTTGCTGTGAATGTTTCTGGTTCAGGGGTTTCTCCTACACCTTTATTCCAGGATCCTTTTCTCAGTGATGTTGAAGTTGCTAATAAGATAGTGTCTTATGCTGATTTGTTCAAGAAAAATAGAATTTATTCTAAGGAGGTTATTCGACTTTGGGAAGATAAGAGCTCATCTTTGCCCTCAGTTGATCTTAGAAGCACAACTTTAGAGCCTGATGATATTGGATGCCTAAGCTTAATTGGCACTTTCACTTCCAGGTTTCCTGGTAGAGCTGCTGTTAAATCTTTGGTGAACTCTTGGGCTAAAAAGTGCAGGTTTCAGTATCATGCCTCAGGTTGGATTGTTTTTACTTTTGAGCATCTTACAGATTTGGAAAGTGTGCTTCTTGGTGGACCTTATTATGTTTTTGGTAAACCTTTGTTGCTAAAGAAAATGCCTGAGTTCTTCAACTTCAATAGGGATGGTATAATTTTCTCCTACTTGGGTAATCCTCTTTATACAGAGCTCTTAACTGCTACCAAACAGAGCATTAGCTTTGCTAGATGCCTTGTTGATGTAGATGTTGCTAATACTTTGCCTGATATCATTCCCATTTTGCTACCAAATGGTACTTTATTGCATCAACCTGTCCTTTATGAAGATTTGCCTTCTTTTTGTGCTTTGTGTAAAAAGGTTGGGCATAGTGTGGCCTCTTGTGCTGGCTCTAAAAGTGCTGATCCTCAGTTGTATGCGAGTAAATCTAAGAATAGAGTTAATCCTGAAGTGTCTAAACATGTAGATGTTGTGAGTGTTGGGAAAGTTTCTAATTCTGGTAAGGTTTCTACTGCTGATTCTGTTGTTCAGCAGGGTGTCCCTGCTGCTCCTGATTCTACTAATTTGGATATTGGTGTTTCCCTGGCTACTGGTTTTGCTTCTGGATCAGATCCTATTTCTGTTAGTATGATGGCTTTGGGGTCTGAAAATGCTGTTGTTCCTGGTGATTCTATTCAGATTTATATTCCAAATGAACCTTTTGACAAGTCTGCTGCTGTCTCTTTACCTATTAATTGCCCTGATGCTGTTAATGCTGTCAGGT
The DNA here is from genome assembly GCA_024500145.1 of Gentiana dahurica var. dahurica. Lineage (NCBI taxonomy): Eukaryota > Viridiplantae > Streptophyta > Magnoliopsida > Gentianales > Gentianaceae > Gentiana > Gentiana dahurica. The sequence continues at coordinate 50,782,306 of CM044905.1, forward strand.
CTCATAAAACTGCTGCTGCTGGTTTGAGGACTGATCCCGCTCCATTTTCTGGTTCTTCTGGATAAAAAAATGTTGTCTCTTTGCAGTCTTTAAACTATGTTGCTGATGGAATTGCTGCTCCTTCTCCTTCTGGTACTGCTGGTTTGAATGATTGTTCACACTTACAGAACAAAGTGTTTGAGAAAGGAAAAAACAATTAACTTTTTACGATGATGTTTGTATCTTTGTATAATGGTTTTTGGTTTTCTGGCCCCATGATGTTTGGGCAATGCTTTTGTGGTTGTGCTTGTTGGTGGGTTTTTGAGGTCATCTTTTGGCTTCATGTGCCCTGGGGCTGCCATAGACAATTCTGGTGGATTTTGTACACCTTAGGTTGTTTTCCAGGTGCGTATACCTCTCATTTTTCAACATTGTCTTCATTGTTGATTTTGTGGTGTATGCACCTGTGGCTCAAATTGGTTGAGTTTATAATTTTGGTATCTTAGAGTTGTTCTTTGATCACTCTTTTGATGATAAATTATTTACTCAGCCAATGTTGTGTCATTGTCCTGGGATAAGCTCTGTGAGGTTTCTCATATGACCCCAGTTTTCTCTGTTTAGGATGTAGGTGTCTTGTACTCTTGCGTACCTTGGTTTTATACATTTTTACATTTAACCAAAAAAAGGATGGTTAGTCCCCAATCCGACACTTAGCCATTCGTATTTATCTTGTAATTTCCAAACCCCCGAGCCTTATTTGTGGTCTACATTCCCTTGAACACCCAACGAGTTAAGCTTAATTTTTTCATCTAGGTCACACTTGCTTAGGCAAGTGGGGTGGTAGAGTGGTTTGTTTGTATAGAGGAGTTGGTATTACGAGCTATTTCAAGATCTTGGAGGGTAGGAGCTCGATTCATTCAAGTGTATGTTATGATGGCCTTTTACTCAAACCTAATAAAAATACAAGTTCAAATTCAAAAAAAAAAACAGAAAAAAAAAAAAAAAAAGAAAAGAAAAAATCAAAGAAAGCATACAAATAAAGTTGTGATGAGTGAATAAAGGTTGAGTTAAAGAAACCCAAGTATGTTGGGACTCTTGTATTGATTTGTTTTGTGATGTTGGTGTTTGGGATGAGTCCCTAGTGTAGAAACATGATTTCTTATACATTTTTGCATCGTTACACTTGAGACATAGTGCGATATGGCATTTTATTTCTTGGATCATGTTTCTAGTTTCATTTTGAGCTAGAGAAGGGTAGAGCTAGCTACATTTTGCATTATTACAACCTATGATTGAGCTCGCTCGTATTTCTCTTTTTGTTGTTTATCCTTAGAAAATCCCTTCGGTAAACCCCGTCCCTAGCCTAACGTTACAACCATGCAAGTCCTACTCGACCATGCTTAGCCTCGGTTTGGCCCGATTAGTGGAGATGCTTATTAAGTATGAGCCTATGGTGTAGTCGCAATGACCTAGCATCCATAATCCAATCTGGTGTTAGGTGTAGTGCCCGAAAGACAATTTGTGTAATTTTTAATAATGGATGACAGAATTTATCTCGTCTTAGTTACTTGCATTGTGTTTGTAAAGTATACAATGCTGCAAACCCTAAGTATATCTGTATGTAACCACTTAACTTAGTGTATGGATTACACGTGAAGATTGAGTTAGTGGTGATATACTTAAACTGTTAGTCCGTGGTGAACTTAATCAGAGTTTAGGGTCTCTTGATTAAAACACCAATAATGCGCCCAGAACACCTTAGGGTGTGATAGTCTTATCCGGACTGTCGGTAGAGGGTACCTACGTGGGGCATTTATATATGATGGCATTCATATAGGACTGGACCGATTTAATCTGTATTTCTCGATATAATTCCGTAATCGAGGAATCTTATTAAATCATTAGATGATCATAAATGGATCAAACATAATCCTGAGGTGATCACAGGGTGCTGCTTTTCCCGGGGTAGTGTTTGATGTGTTAGTTACGGTTCACTTAAATATGTGTTCCAAGCCACTTCACATTGGCACTATCTCCAGATGAGTGAGTAGTTCTGATTTTCACAGACATGGAATCCATTCCTTCCTGTGGGAAGTAGAGAGGCAGTCCCCTTATTTGTTAGCCCTAAGAAAGTGATCGATCCCGGGAGTTCATATTAGACTAATTGATCACAAGTCAGATACGTGAACTAATTGATCATCAGGGGGTTAATGGTAAATAAGGATAAGATATTCTGCGTAGGGTTCACGGAGACTTCCCACTCAGAATGGACAGTCTATGGAGGGTTATTCCGTATGTAGTGATTATATCAATGGACGCTTATTCACTCTATGGGTTGAGTACAAGTATACATCTATAATCGGTAGAGTTCAGTTTCAGGTTTATGGTGGCGTAATCCCGGAATTAATAATTATATTCTGTTTGATGAATAATTAATTATTGGAGCTACTGGTTATAGGTCCATGGTCCCCGATGTGGCTTCTGTAATTCGGTCTAATAATCTTGTTATTTGGGCCTCAGTGATAATTAATTGGCTGGGCTAATTAATTGATATGCATGGATATTATTTAGTTGCGCTAAATAATATAATACACATAAAAGACATTTTATGTAGGCTTCTAAACCCTAAAAAGTGGCACCTAAGGTCTCTAATTAGCACAAGAATAAATTTTCTTGTGTTATGGAAAATCAAAGATATTCTTGTTATGTGATTGGTTGTATGACATGTTATTTGGTTTCCTATTGGTCAATAATATGTCACAATTATTCATTAAGGAAAATATCTTTTTATTTTGTTTAATTAATTATTTATTTAATTAATTAAAACTTGGAGACCAATGATTTACTATGGTAACTTGATCTTAACCCCCTTGTAGTAGTTTATGGTAACTTGATTTACTATGGTAACTTGATCTTAACCCCCTTGAGGAGGTTCGTGTATCAAGATGGGTGTCCACCAACCGCCGTTTGGAGAACACATCGGAAGATCTTGGCTTCTCTTCCTACTATTGGTAACTTGATCTTAACCCCCTTGTAGTAGTTTAAGTCCTTTAATTATGTATTGTGATATATAAGTCGTGATCCATCCACTGCGCGTAGATCTAACTCACTTAGATCTAAGAACCTGCATCCTTCATGTGGTATCGGAGCCAGGTTCCACGATTTATATAGTCATAATCATAATTAAACGATTTAAAGGAGTGGAATTGCATGTAGGTAAATTTTATTTATTTTTTTATGCTTTGATAATGAATAATTGCTATGGTTGAAGAGATGGATTGGGGGTTGGCACTGTTTACCCATTAGATCTATTGTAAGCTCATATAAACGATGAAAATTCGTTCATATGAGTATAGGAAATTATGTAATTTGTTCTTATTGCAATTTTAATTTCCAGAAAATAGATCTGTTTAGTAGCTGTTTAGTTATTTCGTTTTTCCCGTTGATCGAGCCGTTGAAACGACGATCATTCCGGTCATAATCAAGACTGGAAGATGATGAACAATTCCACAAAATTTGGCATCAATCGGAGTCCGTTTTAATATCCGTTCGTTGCTGCAAAGAAGCTGCTGTAACAGAAAAACGCAGGATTCACAGAAACCCTACCTGTGACTTCCTCAAATTGCTGGGAGAGTTTGGACCGTTGAAACACACATCCAACCGGTCATATCAAAAAATACGGAGTTTTGGACGTGGGAAAAAAGTTTCAGGTCGATCGGGATTCATCTCAATTCCCAATCGGCCTCGGGAAGTCATTGATGCGCTGCTGTAAAAGTCAGATTCAGCAGCAAGTTGGGCGGCACACTGGAGAAACTTGACAAGTCAAACCTCCGATCCAACCGTCCATAATGAAGCCCAAGGAGTGAGGAACAGATATGGAAAGTTTCGTCGTGATCCGAGTTCGTTTTGTTTGCCGATCGTCGAATATTTTAAACAGCTGCAGATTATGTTAGAAAGAAGTAAACCCTAGTTAGGGTTTTGGTTATTTATTTTTAATAGATTAGATACGGGGGTGCCAACGGTCCATCTCGGTGTTTATTTTCCGCACTAGTATACATGTTTAGATTGTATGTGTAGAACCGGAAAATTTCCATAAAATGCATCATATCATGAATTCCACTCCATATGCATACATGTAGAAATTAATTCGAGGAATTAGTTAGGCATGTATAAAACACGCAATTAGTTTTAATTAATTGTTTGATATTAATTAGAAACTAATTAGGGTAAAAACCGAGGAACATGAGTTTTTTCAATCGTCGAGGTTGGGTGATGGATTCAATCGTCGAGGTTGGGTGATGGAAAAATTAGAGCATCATAAATTAAAGTGTCGCTAGTTATACGGTATTTGGAACCGATAAACTAGTGGAAGCTTTTACTTGTTGTTTTTCTAATTTATTAGAAAATTAGTCCCACTGGGTAACGCTTTCATTAGACATCCTACAGTTCACTAGTAGTGTCTACTGAATTGAACTGCTAGTTCAAGACTATTTCCTTTTAAGGAAAGTTGAGAATGGGAAAGAATGTCTATAAGTGTTAATCATCTTAACTAAAGTTTTGAGGCTAAACCGAAACATTAATTAAAGAAAGTATAGGATAAGGAAAGTGATTTCGGATCACTAACCAATGAATCCTTAGCAACTTTCTTAACCGTGTAACTCGACTCGGTAGCTTAGTTCTTTGGAAGAACAAGGAAGCTATGCATTAACAATTAATAAAGTAGACAACGGGCAGTTATTTCAGCTATAATAGTGGGAGTGATATAAGGAAATGAATTTCGGATTCTATCCTTGAATATCACAGAAAAATTTATTTTTCTGTTTACAGATTCGTTGAAACAAATGGATTCACTTTCATCTCGATACTACAGTTGCCTTAAACAAAGTGAAGAAGACATTTGTAGTACGAATCTGTGACTCGGAATTTTGTTTGATAAAGACAGAACCACTAAGAAAAGCTGAATAGGTATGTGTAACACATCTAAAACTATTAAAGGTAAAATGTTTCCGTATTAAGATAAACAACCCTTCAATATCTATTAATTAGTGCATATATCCTAGAGATAAGACCTGACGACTGGCTAAGGATAATTCCTATCTCCCAGTCTAGGAACACTATCTCAAAGGAACAATGACTAAGTTTCCTTTCAATCGGGAGAGGGTAATAGATTTCAAGGGGTAACATAGCTTGTTCATCATGACCTTCGGGGTCTAGTGAGAGACACAAGCTAGTGGGAGTTTTTGAGTGGTGACATTTTGTCTGATGACTACTCGAAACGCGATTTAGTTTATCAAAAGAATACGAGGAGGAGTCTCTGATTTTAGCAGAGAATAGAGTATTCCATGCTCATAAATAGGCTATAGCATAGTCTTGGGACTGATGCTCAGCGTGCCTCCTAGTGGAATGTTTCTCACTGAGAAAGAAACCATAGACTTGCCCTATATAGTTATTGATGTACTACAATACACTGCTAAACTCGATTAAGATAATTGGTTGCAAAATAACGGTTAACATTATTATGTAAACCGAGAAGTCTTCCTATAAGATGCTAGTGAATTTATGGATAAGGAGTGAATTCGGTTCACACCACTTCCGTAAATGTAGGCATTCAGCATTTAATGCTTGAAGGTAGGACTGGAGATTTTGCGCATACGTTTAGATTTTGACTGTTCGTGAAATGCCTTAATGAGACGAGTGAAGGTTGGTTGTAAGATTCTTGAGATCAGAAAGTGACAGTTGGACTGTCACAATTCTTCTGATAGAATCTATAAGTAACAGCCTTAGACCTTGGAGTATGGTTACCCAAAGGAAGTTACTATCTGATTTAATCAGACTACGTCCAACATCGGTTGTTGGTGATTACACTGATAAATACTACTAGATCAGAATGTCAATCCACCCAGAACGCAGTGGGAGTATGGTTTAACCATTGACCCATTAAGGTTGTGTGGATAGTCTGCTGAGGTGATTGATAACCTATGGCTCTTTGTGGGCTGTATAGGATTCTGATCAGAGAGGTTGGTTCGAAAACCTTATCCCTGTGAATGGAGTTTTGGTACTCCAGTTCTGTTCAGCCTCTTGTAGAACCACCTGAGTGTCTCAGGCCCAGTGGGATTAATTGGTCCTACGCCGAAAAGAGTCGAATGAATATGAAAGTTTAACTTTCAGCACAAAGCTGAGTGTTCTAGGGGTGATTCCCTAAAAAGGAGAGAGTTAACCAGACCTTGAACTCTCTCACCACTCAGTCTTGCTAGATTTCGTTAGAAAGCAGAAAATAGGGGTGATTCCTTGAGACTTTCTTGCCGTAAAACAGAGTCTGGATTCATTCGGAACAGAAGGGTCTTGGTTAGAACAAATGGCAGGTTGACTGCCGGGACTTATGTCCTTTATGGATGTAAGAGAACCTCTCGGTCATTAAAAGTCGCATGTTTTAAAATATGTGGACTTGACCAGAATATTGATAAGTCTTTCGTAGACTGGACATCAATATTGGTAAAGTAGTAGTATTAGTGTTCATGAATGATAACACTGAAACGGTTGGAAACAACATGTGTGTGCTATCTGAAGTCGGAAACTGACAGGCCAAGATTCTCTGGATGAGAGAATTGGACTATATTCTAAGAATCTGATTCGGTCAAATTCACGAGAATGAGTCATTGGCTATCCCACCTATCTTATTGAATAAGACGATCATGCATATACGTATGCAACATTCATCGAGAGTAGTCCTACCCTACCTCTTAGGAATGATTCTCTAAATCTTCGGATAAAGAGAAAATGGGATAGAGTCTCTCTTGGATAATGGCAAGTCAGGTTATCACAAGTCAATAGTAATCGAATCTTGGATTCGAGCAATAAGTAGCGGTTTAGTACGTCCTCAAGTATCTTTAGAGAACGAGGAATCATATGCTTGTATATTCAGGTGCAAACTTGAATATGGTTGACTACACTGATTCTGACTTGTAGTCAGATTAAGGATGATCAATAAGTTGATCTCGGGCTCAGTGTTTACTCATAGTGCTTAAAATTTCCTTCCAGATCTGGGAGTGATTCCTGGTGTAGTGAGCCGATATCACTTCATTGTGAAAACAGTGAAGAGATAGCTTAGAAGGATCTTCTCAGTCACTAGAGGTCAAAAGCATAGAGAGTACCACCTGATCAGATGGACCGGCGACGTTTTGATCCTAAAGATCGTCTCGAGTCGACAACCTAACTAGTCAGTGAACCAAGTCGAGTGCTTGGAGGGTACGGCATTGATGGATATGTCTCATATGCTTTTAGAGCAAGTGGGAGAGTGTTGTGAATAAGATGATAAAGGGTGTGCTCTAAAAACAATCGTTGCTTGTCATTTCGTGCAAGTGGGAGATTGTTAGGTGTAATGCCCGAAAGACAATTTGTGTAATTGTTTTTAATAATGGATGACAGAATTTATCTCGTCTTAGTTACTTGCTTTGTGCTTGTAAAGTATACACTGCTGCAAACCCTAAGTATATCTGTATGTAACCACTTAACTTAGTGTATGGATTACACGTGAGGATTGAGTTAGTGGTGATATACTTAAACTGTTAGTCCGTGGTGAACTTAATCAGAGTTTAGGGTCTCTTGATTAAAACACCAATAATGCGCCCAGAACACCTTAGGGTGTGATAGTCTTATCCGGACTGTCGGTAGAGGGTACCTACGTGGGGCATTTATATATGATGGCATTCATATAGGACTAGACCGATTTAATCTGTATTTCTCGATATAATTCCGTAATCGAGGAATCTTATTAAATCATTAGATGATCATATATGGATCAACCTTAATCCTGAGGTGATCACAGGGTGTTGCTTGTCCCGGGGTAGTGTTTGATGTGTTAGTTACGGTTCACTTAAATATGTGTTCCAAGCCACTTCTCATTGGCACTATCTCCAGATGAGTGAGTAGTTCTGATTTTCACAGACATGGAATCCATTCCTTCCTGCGGGAAGTAGCTAGAGAGACAGTCCCCTTATTTGTTAGCCCTAAGAAAGTGATCGATCCCAGGAGTTCATATTAGACTAATTGATCACTAGTCAGATACGTGAACTAATTGATCATTAGGGGGTTAATGGTAAATAAGGATAAGATATTCTGAGTAGGGTTCACGGAGACTTCCCACTCAGAATTGATAGTCTATGGAGGGTTAATCCGTATGTAGTGATTATATCAATGGACGCTATTCACTCTATGGGTTGAGTATAAGTATACATCTATAATCGGTAGAGTTCAGTTTCAGGTTTATGGTGGCGTAATTCCGGAATTAATAATTATATTATGTTCGATGAATAATTAATTATTGGAGCTACTGGTTATAGGTCCATGGTCCCCGATGTGGCTTCTGTAATTCGGACTAATAATCTTGTTATTTGGGCCTCAGTGATAATTAATTGGCTGGGCTAATTAATTGATATGCATGGATATTATTTAGTTGGGCTAAATAATATAATACACATAAAAGACATTTTATGTGGGCTTCTAAACCCTAAAAAGTGGCGCCTAAGGTCTCTAATTAGCACAAGAATTAATTTTCTTGTGTTATGGAAAATAAAAGATATTCTTGTTATGTGATTGGTTGTATGACATGTTATTTGGTTTCCTATTGGTCATTAATATGTCACAATTATTTATTAAGGAAAATATCTTTTTATTTTGTATAATTAATTATTTATTTAATTAATTAAAACTTGGAGACCAAGGATTTACTCTCCTATAAAAGGAGAGTTATTCCAAGTGTAAATTACACTAAAAATTTTCGGCCATCATCATTAAAAAGAGAAAAAAAATTAGTTTTCTTGTCTTGGGTTTTAGAAGAAGAAAAACTACAGGTGCTGCATATCGAGGAGGTTCGTGTATCAAGAAGGGTGTCCACCAACCGCCGTTTGGAGAACACATCGGAAGATCTTGGCTTCTCTTCCTACTATTGGTAACTTGATCTTAACCCCCTTGTAGTAGTTTAAGTCCTTTAATTATGTATTGTGATATATAAGTCGTGATCCATCCGCTGCGCGTAGATCTAACTCATTTAGATCTAAGAACGTGCATCCTTCAACTGGTATACCGTTGTAAATGTAGGAGAAGCTATTGACACACACACATCCCATTTGCTTGATAAGGTAGGGTTAAATACCTTGAATTTACTCTTTTACTTTTCGGTTATCTTTGATATGTGATTGTCTTGACCTACGCATGTAACGTTGACACTTTGGATTCTTTTAAACGCTCATTTTGCTCGAGGGCGAGCAAACACTAAGTGGGGGGTGGTTGATGAGAGTCAACTTTACTATGCTTCGGTGCATGTTTTAACCCACATTTATGACACTTTTGGCTTATATTGGGTAGTTTTAGACCATTTACAGGGTAAAATGCATTGCACACTCACTTTGAGGCAACCGTCAAACAGATGGAAAACCTCATCATTTTACGGTATTTTGAACCTTTTCGAGCCCTAGTTATCTTGCGGAGTTATGCTAGGTATGTGTTTGAATGTTTTGATGCAGGATCTAGGTGAGTTATGAGCCCAGAAGACAAGGCATGAGACTTAGAGTGGCATAACCGAAGCCCGGGGATGGAAACGGAGCAATAACAGTTGGTGTTTTCGACTTACATTCACTTTATCTGCATTTTTATCCCATATAATTGATTTTTCTAGATTTTTGGTCTTCCTGAAAGTTGTATAATTAAATGAACTTTCCAACACACTTTAAATCACTCAAACCGGAGATCTACACGCAAATATATTGCAAAATTACTGAAGCCCGTCAGTGCTGATATCCAGTGCACACGCACTGGATGGACATAAAGCGCTAGCTTTTATACAGAGCCTCCAGTGTGTGTGCACCAGACACAATGCGTGCGCACTAGAAGGGCAGATTGTCCAGTTTTTGATTCAGAGAGTTGGTGCGTGCGCACCAATCTCAGTGCGGACGCACCGGGTCGATTTTCTACACTTTTTTGGCACCTATATATATACTTCTTTACACAGATTTTTCAATCTTCTTCACTCCCCAAAAACCCTAAAGCTCAACCCCTCCCTTTTTTCACCCCTCTAAACAATTTCATACTATAATTTCCCTTAGATAAGACTTAATCTAGCTTAGATTTTAGCTTCTCTTCCCTTGATTTTTCATTTTGGATCATCTTCTTCTTCCCAAGTGACATGGGTGGTGTGGGAGCTTCATGTAATCTGAATTTTGCAACGATTTTGATAACTAATCAAGTTTCTATCCTGTTTATGGCTTTAATTTCTTGTTTGATGCTTGCTCTTGTAGTTGTAATGAGTAGCTAATTTACTACATAGTCAAATCATGTGAAATTTGAAGAAATCACCCTCTAATGGATGAAATTAGGAATGGGTAGTGTTTAGTTGTTGTTATATCGATGAATTCATGTCTTAAAACTTGTTATTAATGCGTGAATTATCTTGATAACCTCGTTCATGAACTCACACTCCACATTTATAAATGTATGTTGCGAAAGGGTGTGGGAAAAGGGGTTTTAAGATCGTTATTTACAATTGACTGAGTTGTTTAGATCGATTGGGTAACGAGGTTTGTCGGTGTAAATCGAGTGGCTCTAGAGCGTTTATCTTGTTCCGGTCAGTTAAATCCTTAAAGAAGGACTGTTGAACCGGGTAAAGGGTACTAGGTTGTTGCATGGCGTCTAGTACTATCTTAGGAGTTTGCACCCATGAACGAGTCGATATAAGCATTAGGATGGTTGGTTGGTAGATTCTATCCTCAAATAATTGATTAGAGAGGCGAAAGTATTCAATTGGATCGTGATTTGGCTATGCCTCTTTCTCTCTTTACCTCCCGTTTAAATATCGTTTTAGTATAAATTGCCATGAACAAACATTTGATTGACCAGAACTAAGTACGAAGACGACTTTGGTATTCGATTGATTCCTTGTAGGATATGACCTTGCTCACCATTTTAGTATTTCCGACCTGGTACCCTACCGGTTAAGGTTGGTCATTACAAATAAAGTTGTGATGAGTGAATAAAGGTTGAGTTAAAGAAAGCCAAGTATGTAGGGACTCTTGTATTGATTTGTTTTGTGATGTTAGTGTTTGGGATGAGTCCCTAGTGTAGAAAGACGACTTTGGTATTCGATTGATTCCTCGTGGGATACGACCTTGCTCACCATTGTAGTACTTCCGACCCTGTACTCTGCCGGTTAAGGTTGGTCATTACTATTTTGGCTATCAAGCAGCTAAGGCTATACAATAAGGATGTGATGCGTTGTTGTTTTTTTCAATAGATATGGCTAAGGAGAGCCTAGAACTTAAAGATATTCCAATAGTAAATTAATATCCAGATGTGTTTCCCGAAGAGTTACCAGGAGATATGCCGGACTGGGTGATTGACTTCACTATAGACTTAGTTGCCGGAGCAAAACCAGTAGCTAAGGCACCGTACAAGATGGCCCCAGCCGAGTTAGTAGAGTTGAAAGAGCAGTTGGCAGATATGTTATAGAAGATGATAATCAGACCTAGTACATCACCTTGGAGAGCTCAAGTTTTGTTCGTGAAGAAGAAGGATGGTAGTATGAGGATGTGCATAGACTACAGAGAGTTGAATAAGTTGACCATCAAGAATAAGTATCGACTTCTGAGGATAGGCGACCTGTTTAATCAACTTTAGGGGAAGAAAGTCTTTTCTAAGATAGACTGAGGTCAGGTTATCACCAGTTGAAGGTTAATGAAAAAAATATCCCGAAGACGGCGTTCAACACTAGGTATGGGCATTAGGAGTTCATAGTCTTGCCATTTGGTCTTACAAATGCACCCACAACATTTATGGACCTTATGCAAAGAATTTTTATGCCATATCTAGACAAGTTTGTGTTGAAATAGTGTCCTAAACCAATCGTGTTGGACCGGATCCGACCGGATCGGATCATTTCTGCTATTTCTTTATCTTTATACATATGATAAATGACTTTTCTGTTATTATATATTTGTTCTTTCAAAGAACCAATTATGAATTGTTATATGATAACGTCCTTAGTATTAAACTGTGATAGAGAAACCATGATAGGCGATTATGGTTGATGAGATCTCTAATAACCTTAATAAGTTTGATACTTAAATGTCTCTAGGCTTATGTTCTATTAAACATGGCATTGATAGTACAAATAGCCTAGCACGTATTAGATGTCTTCTTTCTTTAAGGGCAGGGATAGATCTTGTCTATCGAAGTGTAGAGACACTTGGACTGTACGTGGACGTGTATTAGAGAATGCGTACATTAGACTGAACAACTTACATTGTTAAGTGTCAGACTATGTGACGGTTGTGTAATTATCCTTAGGACCGGAGTCTATATGGCATCACGGTGTAGATTGTCATGCTTTGACACTATTGAGGTTTCCCTTAGCCATGGGGGCGATCATGCAGTAGTGATTGGGTGTGATACTGAAGCATGTGGAGTATACATGTTTGTTCGTCCGGAAATCGCGTACCCTATTAGTAGTAGTGAATATCCGAAAGGGCCTTCTTATAAGGAATGTCTTACTCTCGTGAATCTTTGCAAAGTGGGAGTAAATGAGTTACTTCGAGAGAGGATGAATCCGGATTATAAGATACGGTCGTTGATGTTTGACACTCGACGAACGACCGTATGGATATTATTATAGCGATATGATTCTATTTACACGGTAACTGTTTCACATGAAAGTTAGTAGTCATTGTATTGACTCTTCCGATGATTGGGGGTCACGGTGTGTTGGTAGACACTATCCCGTGATCGTTGGGCTTGAAGGCATTTTCTTAATTTGAACTTTTTGTCTACGGCCAACATATTCGGAAGCCTATCGGGTCACACACATGAACATCAAGTCGGATTAAAATGTGGTTATAGTTGATAACCAAATAAGGAATGAATTTATCTCATACTATAAAGATTATAATTGTAAATTAATATGGTGGTACATATTTATTATGAATAAATATAATACAAGATATTAATTATGTTGATTAATTAAATATACATATATAATGTATGTGTATGTGTCGAAAATATATACGTATATGATACACATGTATTTTGTGAATTAATTAATCATAGTATTATATTAATTAAAGAAAACCTCAATTCCCAAATTAGTGGGAAGGTGACGCCATTTTAAAGTGTATTGCATACATTTGGTTTGTGCAATTTAATTAATAAGATTACCATATACTTATATTAGACATTAACTGATTTCTGGAAAAATAGATTTATGGTAATGAGATAAATATAGTCAATATAAGATATTGACAATATCTTGAAAATATTTAATTTAGGATATTAAATTAAATGAGATAAATCAATCAAATATATTTTCCTTATTTTATTAGGAAAATGTTTTTTTCTCCTCTATCTACTAGGAAGCTAATCCCAATCAGATTGGGATAGCAAATGGGCGCCCCATACTCTATAGGAGGGATTGACTAGCTCTTTTGTACATCACAATTCCAAGAGACTAATAGTTTGTTGTGAAAATTAGAGAGCTTCTTAGAGAGAGATTTGTGAGAGAGAAAAAGTCAATCTAGTAACCGAGTTTTTCTGGTAGCAATCCATGATGGGATTCCGGCGGGCTATTCGTGTGGATCACCGGTAGAGGCCAAACTCTTGAGCGGGTCCTTGCATCGCTACTCTCCTTCAATGGTCAAAACGTCCATCTTTTAGATCAAGCAAGGTAACCACCATCTACTACTTATTTGTTTGTTGCTTAAACGAAGTCGATCCTGGTTAAAAGGTAATAATTTTTGAATTCCGCTGCGTCCCCGCATAGATTTCCTAACAGTGGTAGTAGAGCGTGCTTCGAGCTTAAGCAATAAGCATGTTAATTTGCATAGTAATTAATCGATAGATGCAAGATCTTGATTTGCAATACCAAAAAAATTATATTTTTCGGGTAGGGAGCTCGGCTGAATGGCGGCAGCTTTCCACCATGCGGCGGCCGGCGGCGGTGGAGCCCCTAGGGTGCTGCCGCCGGCTGGTTGTCTCATGGCTGTCCCGATTTTGTTTTTCGTTTTAAGATATTTATTGTGCTGGTTGTCTCATGGCGGTCCCGATTTTGTTTTTCATTTTGCGATATTTATTGTGCATTGATATATCCTTTGTTTACTTGGGCCATTGGGATGCCACATGACATTAAAATAATAATGGTCTTTCCAAACATTGTTTGGAATAGGCTTAGGGTCTTTTTCAAATATTGGATTTGGGAAAAGGCTTAGGCCTAGACCACTTTCAAAATTATGATTTTGGAAAGTGGCCAGGCAAATCAACTAAAATATTGGCCTTTCTAAATTTTGTTTGGAATAGGCCTAGGCCCTTTCCAAATATTTGATTTGGGAAAAGGCCTAGGCCTAGACCACTTTCAAAATTTTGATTTAGGAAAATGGCCAGGCAGTCAACCAAATTTTGTTTGAAAAGATGTCTTTTGGTTTAGGAAACTAAAGACATCCCTTTTGGTTAAGAACCAAAAGGAAAGGAAACAAAAGACACCTTTTAATTTGAGTAGTACCAAATTAACAAAAATAAAATTAAAATTGATTTAAAATTAAATGTTAATTTTATTTTTGATTTAAATCATTTAATAAATTAAAAGTTAATTGATTATTTGATGTGATAAAATAAGATGCATAGTAGTTAAATTTTGATTTGATCTTTTTCATAAGATATAATTGTATGATTAGACGTGTAGATATAATATGATTATATGGACCCCGATTGATCATGGACTCGACCAACAGGATAGATGTGAATGATTTTGTTTTCTGTTGGATTTTAAAATTGTCCTAGGCCGTTCTGAAGAACATGACCTAGTTTATTTTCTGCATTTATCTCATTCCCGTTAGCTCCCCCTGTGTGCGGCAGGTGTATTTATTTTATTAGATAGAATTAAATGTAACAAAAATGGAGCATAAGATGGAGACCAAAGAAAGACGAAAATAAAGATCTCATTGGTGAATGGAGCATTAAAGATCATATTGGTGGTTGCGGCCACCCTTAGATTGTGACCCACGGTTTAGTCAATTTGTATTCAAAACCACACCTAGGAAAAGTGTTAGGTGTAGTGTCTGAAAGACAATTATATAATTGTTTTAGGACAGAATTAATAATTCATCTTATTATATGCATGTATGCTTATAATTAAGACACTACTGAAACCCAAAGTACCTCGTTTATGTAATCACATAACTCTGTGTATGGCTATACACAAGAGGATTGAGTTAGTGAGATGTACTTAAAATTAACTGAGTCCGTAGCGTTTATTAATCTGAGTACAGGTCTCATGATTAATTTGCTAATAATGCGCCCAGAACACTTTAGGTGTGACAGTCCTATCCGGACTGTCGGTAATAGGGTACCTTGTGGGGCATTTATATATGATGATAATCATATAGGGCTGGACTGATTTGATTTGAGTTCACGATATAATACCGTGATCGAGAAGTCTTATCGAAACATAAGATGATCATCTATGGATTAATCTCAATCCTAAGGCGATCACAGACAACTACTTAGACTAGGGTAGAGTTTGATGTGTTAGTAATGATCACTTCGAAGTATGTGGTCCAACACTTCTCGTTGGCTCTATTTTAGGATAAGTGGGTAGTCTGTGCTATCACAGATATGTAATCCATTCCTTCCTCCGGGAGTAGACAGACAGTTCTCTTATTTGTTAATCCTAGAAACTGACTGATGCACGCAGTTTATATTATATTAGTTATGAACTATTTGTTCACTAGGGGGTTTTTGGTAATTAAGGATAAGAGGTTTCGAGAAGGGTTTACGGAGATATCCCGAATCGTAACGAACATTCTATGGAGGATTTATCCGTATGTAATGATTATATCAGTGGACGCTTATCAACTCATAGTTGAGTATAAGTTATCTATATTCGGCAGAGTTCAGTTTCGGGTTTATGGTGGTGTAATCCCGGAATTAATAGATTGAATATTATTGTTCGGTCTGACGGATAATATTATTTGATTTATTGTAGCTACTGAATATGGGTCCATGGTCCCCGACGTGGCTCCTAACATGCATATGTTTTCTCGTCGTTTCACCTCAATTAATATTAAATAGTTGGATTGGACTGTTTAATAGATATGTGGATTAATTGTTTAGTTGGACTAGATAATTAAATACATGGAAAAGAATTTTTTTCTTGGACTCGGCCCATTTGTGATAAAAATGCGTATGGCCTATTTTAGGGTGGGGCGCATTTTTTGTTGTTATTTAATTATTGAAAAATTAGTTTTCTTGGATAATTATTTAACATGTGATTAAATTATTTATTTGTTAAATAATTTAAGGAAAAGAAAATCTTTTGTATATCCTAATTAATTTAGGAATATTCTAGATTTATCTTTTTAAGGAAAAGGATTAATTTGATTGATTTTGTATTAATTAAATTATTAACTTGGAGACTAGGATTTCTCTCATATATAAAGAGAGTTCTCCCAAGCCTTTTATCCCATCACTAATTTCGATATACACAAGTGTGTGAAGGTTTGAATTTTCGGCTTTATACCTTAGGGTTTGAGTTTTAGGAAAACTTCGGGTTTTTCTAAGGTAGCATATCGAGGAGGACAAACGGCTTGAAACACCATCCACTTGGTGGTGCTTGGAGACACACGTTGGAAGACTATGGCTTCTCATCTAGCTTGGATCTTGGATTGAAGATTGTTCTTAGAGTTTATTCACCATAAACTGGTAAGCGATCTAACCCCCTCGTAGGTTAGATTTAATATTTATGTATTTTTATTGTTTAGATCTAGATCTTGTACTTTCCGCTGCGTAATCGGGTCAATCTATGATTGATCCGGCGATATTACATCCTACAAGTGGCATCAGAGCCTTTGACCTATCAATCAAAGTATGAATTTTAGATCTAAGGAGTGGAATAAGCATGTGTAGATTGCTTTATTTTTCCTTTTCTATTTTATTATTTCGAAATATCCTGAATGTTGCCTTTGTGATTGTCGTGGTTGAAGAGATGGATTGGGGTTAGTACTGTTTACCCGTAGATCTATTTTGTAGCTCTCTTGATTAGTATCAATTGAGCATATGATTTGTATTTTTTTATGCAATCGAAATTAATGTAAAAGATAGCAATCTTTGTAATTTTTTTGATGTTCCAGGCTCGAAAAGATGAAGATCTTGAAGAAATTATGAAGATCAAGGTGAAACCCAATGTATGAACGAGGAGAAACGGCCAAGAACCCTAACATTAAGGCTGTCCAGCACCTTTAGCAGCGCTAAAAACGACGCAACATCTTTTGGTTTTTTTAAATAGGCGGCAGCAGCACCTGTAGCGCCGCTTACTTCCTCCGTGAAAGATCGGAGTTTTTTTTTTTAAATCTAGCTTCCGGGTAGGGTAATGGTTTTTTCACGGGTGTTTTTTTTGTTTGTTTTGTTTTCTTTAAAATTTGTTTTATTTTTTTTAATACGACAAAAATAAAAAAATAAAATTTCTAGAAATTTAAATAAAACAGCCGTATAATAAATAAAAAAAGGGTTCTTTATTTATAAATTAAATTGGATTTATTTATTAATAAGCCTTTCTCCTCTTGGGTGTTTGTGGTTCGTGATCCAGTGTTTTCAAGATCAAGATTCGAAGATCAAGACTTGAAGACATAGATTTAGTTTTACTTTTCCTTAGAAAATAGGATAGTCGGGGGTACCAACGGTCCATTTCGGTGTTTATTTTTCCGTTTATTTTTCGTGTATGATCGAAATTATGTGATAGAAACCGGAAAATTGCCATGACGTGCATCATATCATGAATCCACTCCAATGCATACATGTAGCTAGTTTATTTCGAATAAATTAGGCATGTATAACTCGTATAATTAGTTAAAAGCTTTTTTTAATTAATTTGTGGTAGTTGATTAAAAAAAGTAACTAATTATAAGAACTAAGGAACCGGGTTTTGTCAATCGTTACGATTTTAGTGATGGATTCTTGGTGAATACCACTTAGATAAATCGTTGAGTTTTCGGTGACCCTACCTTAAACAGAAACGAGATTACGCTTTGGTTGACAACATAGAAATCAGAAAATCTTAGTTTATGGGTTCGGAAATGGTCTAACCATGGTTGGGCGAGTTCAACTGAGCTCGGGCTTGATTGACTCCCCTCAACGTGTGACGTTTGCACGGGGGTTCAACAAGACTTAGGATATCCGATAAGCCTTCGGGCTAAATGGGGCTTCTCTTGCCGGATCCAACCGACAGTCACATATGTTCCAACGTATAAGACGGCATAGGCTTGCCTACTTAACCGACCATGTTCGGAGTACTTTGATTTATTGTTTCTTATTGTCAAGACCGAAACCGTAATTAATAAACCCACCACTTTTTCATATTATTGACAGGGAGCGGGGAAGGGTGAGAGAAGGGTGACGCCTCGAGCGGCTTTGATTCCGGCCCCCTGCGGGTGGTGTTCACCCCTATCAAAATTCAAGGCTTGGTTTCCGAAAGTATAGGATTTCGGGTACTCGTTAAGTCACTGACCGACCCTGCGGCGGCACACTCCGGACGTACTTTGAGAATTGATATAGTAGGTCACACTCTTTATGGATATTTTCGAAATATCTAGGCTAGAAAAAGGAAGGTAATCAATGATTAAACACCGGAATGTCATATTCCCGTGGGATGTTTGATTCTCAAAGTTTAATCATTGAGAGAGATTGTCTCAATTTGATTGTCGCCTCTTTGACTGACCCTGCGGCCGCACTGAGGTGTGAGATTAAATCCTTGGAATGGTAGGATAGACTTTTAACAAGTTTATTATTCCTAAAATAAAAATCTAGTAGTGAAAATTTATTTTTTGAATTCAACTTTCTGTCATGTTTATTTTACAAATTTAATCTCTAGGCTACTAAACTGTTAGTAATAGGACTTCATTAAAAATGTGGAAGTAACAAGTACGGTGTAATTATCAAAAGAATGCAGTTAATTTTCGGAAAAGATTTTCTATTGAGCCTTTAAAAAACTTAGTTTACAAAATAGAAACGACCGTACTTAGTTTACAAAAGATGATTTAGGAATATATATAAAATTCATTTAGTGAATTTTAAAAGTGTAATTACACATCAAATTTCTAATTGAAAAATCTGAAAATCATACATAAGGCGTTGCTGGTCAGAAGGTATTTGGAGCCGATAAACTAGTGGGAGCCTTAGTCTTATGATTTGTTGTTTTTCTGAATCATTACAAATGTGTAATAGACTGCACATGAGTTTCTCTTTTCAATGGAAAAACAAGAATTAGCGTTGCTAGTTTGACAATATTTGGAACTGATAAACTAGTGAGAGCTTAGCTTTGGAGTTTTTTTTTTCCAATCTTATGAAACATCATGAACAAAGCATTGCTAGTTAGACAGTATTTGGAACTGATAAACTAGTGGGAGCTTAGTTCTGACTGTTTTTCTAATCTTTGAAAAATCATAAATACAAAGTGTCGCTAGTTAGACGGTATTTGGAACCGATAAACTAGTGGGAGCTTTATTATGATCTCTCAAACCATTTGAAAAAAGTGTTACTAGTTAGACGGTATTTGGAACAAATAAAATAGTGGAAGCTTTGGTCTTATGATTTGACGATTAGGAAAATCGATAGTCCAAGCAAGTAACACTGAACATCCCACAGTTCAAGAGAGTGTCTACTCAAACAAACTGCTAGTTCAAGACTGTTTCCATCTAAGGAAAGTCGAGAATAGGAAAGAATGTTTATATGTGTTAGTCATCTAAACTAAGTAGTTTTAAGGCTAAACTGGAAAATTAGAAATGTTGGACTTATTTTTGATTTTTAGTGATGAGTGCCAGACTAGTTGTTATAGAGCAAAGGCAAAAAGATGTCTAGATCAAATGTATAGGTTTATTAGAGTTTGATCTTTGTATAGGTTTGATCAAACAAGCACTGTAAATGGTCAGCTGACTTTCATCAGCAGACCTGTCCATATCAGTAGGGTAGCTGAGTAAGTAGACTAGTTTAGGAACTTGCTGAGGACTGAAGGCTGAGTGCTCAAACTCAGTTATTGAAGGGTAAGGGCTCAAACTTAGTATTTAAAGTCAAGGATATAGAATCAGAATTTAGGGAAGTCTATGATGACCTAAACAGATTTCATATACCTTGTGTACAAGGTCTAAATTCCATAAGTAAAGTGGTGATTGGAACTTGGTTATATTTAAAATGGTGTAATTTAACTTCATTATAAAAAGTTAGATATTAGAGAAGTCAGCTGCAGTGTTTCATAAACACAGCAACTTGGATCAGCTGACTTATATATATTTCAGCAGATTTACACTCACATGAACCTGCTGAACATATATTTCGAATTAATCAAAGGTTGCATTGGAAGAATACAAGGATAAGGACATATAACAACCTCTGATTTTATCAAACAAATCAATGGTTAAGATTAAAGGGATGTTGGAAAGAAACAGAGGTTTATCCAATGGATACAAGTCAAAGGGTTGACAGACTAAAAACTGTCAAAATGCAATCTGACAGTGTCAGTACTATGTACAGGAACAGAAAGCAAGTCAAGATGGGACAAATATGAAATTGCTATGTTTGAAATTCAAACATAATTCACAAAGATTCCTACCTATAAATAGAGGACTCCTAATTCAGATACAATGGATGAAAATTGAAGAAAAACAACAGATAATCTTGAGCTTCAGATTCTTATCAAGAAAACACCCTCCTGACCCTACTGAACTCAAAGCTACTGATCTAGTCAAATTCTTCAAGTGTAATCTGCTATCAAGTTACATCAAGTTTACACACTTGAAGATATCAAGCTGTTGATCATACCATCCTGATCAAGCTGCTGAAAGCTGAATCACTTACTTGATTCAACCTTTCTTTTACAAGAAATCTACTGAAGACAGTGAAGCATCTTTTGGTGCCAAGGAATGTTGTTTGTGGTGGAGCTGGTGAAGAGACTATCTTACCCTTCAAGGACCAGTGGAAGACTTTGGAGCAGCAATCCTACCTGTTCCAAGTGTTCAGTTTATGAAGCCATAGTTATTGGTGAAGGACGAACATAATAGGGATTTTTGTAACTGCTACCTCAAAGATCTCTAGTGAATTACCTCCAACATCACAGGAGAAGAGTGGAATGACAGGATTACACCACCTGGAACCACTATAAAATTGCCTACTTACTTTCTGCATTTACATTCTGCATTTAGTATATTTCACACATCAACCTACTGAAACTAGCAACTGAATCACACACATACCCTACTGAGTATCTAATACTTGGTATCATATTTTAACAACAAGTAATAAGGCTTAATTTAAATATATTCCGCTGCAACAAATTCAGTAATGTCACTAGTTAGAAGACTACAAAGTATCAGCAGACTATTGAGCAATCAGCAGACTGCTGAAGTTGTTGAGTTTGTTAACTCCAAAATTTTTAAGTGTTAAGTTTATTCACCCCCCTCTAAACTTAACCAAAGCCTTTTCAAGGGACTAACAAATAAATTAGAGGATAAGAAAAGTGATTTCAGATCACTGACCAATGCATCCTTAGCAATATTCTCGAAAGCTAATGTTCTTTGGAAGAACTAGGTAGCTTTCCATTAAACGATAAATAAAATAGACAACGGGAAGTTATTTCGGATAGAATAGTGGGAGTGATATAAGGAATTGAATCTCGGATTCAATTCCAGAGTATGACAGAAAATTCATTTTCTGATTTTGGATTCGTTGGAACGAACGTATTAATTTTCAATAGGATAATTTGTTTGTCTTATTGACGATGAATATAACATTCATAGCACGAATCCAAGACTCAGAATTTTGTTTGATAAAGTAAGAGCCACTATGTATTGCTGAAAAGGTATTAGTAACACTTCTTAAAATATATAAACGCAAATGGTTTCCGTATTTCGATAAACGCTTCTTTCTATTCTATTAATTAGTGCATATTCCCTAAAGATAAGATCTAAAGACTGTCTTAGGGTGATTCCTATCTCCCAGTCAAAGGATCACTATCTCAAAGGAACAATGACTAAGTTTCTTTTCAATCAGGAAAGGGTAATAGATTTAAAGAAGTAACATAGCTTGCTCATAACAACCATCGGGGTCATATGAAAGGTACAAGCTAGTGGGAGCTTTTGAAGTAGTGACATCTTGTCTGACAACTATTCGAGACCCCGGTAAGTTTAACCAAAATATTTGGAGGAAATCTCTGATTTCACCAGAGATAGAGTTTTTCATACTCTGAAATAGGTTATTGCGTAGTCTTCGGGACGGATGCACGGCCTGCCCAGTGAAATGTTTTCACTAAGGGATACACCATAAATTTGCCTTATATAGTTATTGATGTGCTACGATACGCTGCTGAAATCATTTAAGATATTGGTTGCTAAATAACGGTTTACGTTGTAATGAAAAACCGAGAAGTCTACCTAAAAGATGCCTATGCATTTGTGGATAATGAGTGAATTCGGTTCACCCCACTTCCATAAATATAGACATTTAGCATTTTGTGCTTGAAGGTAGGAGTGGAAATTTTGCGTACACGTTCAGAGCGTGAAATATCTTAATACATTGAGTAAATGTTGATTATAAAACTCGTAAAATCAGAGAATGACGGTTATACTGTCAAACTCGATCTGATAGAGTCTATAAATAACAGCTTTGGATCTTGAAGTATTTGTACTCAAGATGTTACTAACTGATTTGTTCAGTCCACATCCAACACCGGCAGTTGGTGATAACACTAATAAAAACTACTAAACTAGATCAGTATATCAATCCACCCTGAACGCAGTGGGAGTATGGTTTGTCCATTACACATTGCAGGACCTTGCAGTCTATAGGGTAAATTGATGACCTATAGTCCTTTGTGGGCTGTGTAGGATCCTGATCATAGAGGTTGGTTTAAAAGCCATAATTCTGTGAATAGAGTTTGATACTCCAGTTCTGTTGAAACTCTTGTAGAACCACCTGAGTATCTCAGGCCTAGTGGGGGTAATTGGAACTACACGGAGAAGATTCGAATGGATAGGAAAGTTTTACATTCAACTCAAAGCTGAGTAAATTAAGGGTGATTCCCTAAAAGGTGGAGAGTTAACCAAACCGTGATCTCTCTTACCACTCAGTCTTGCTTGATTGCGTCAGAAAGCGGGAAATATGGGTGATTCCCTAAGACTTCCTTTCCGAACAACGGAATCTGAACTCATTCAGAAAAGAAGGGTTTTAGCAAAGAAAAAATAACGGATTCGTTAAAAAGCATAAAATAGGGGTGATTCCCTAAGACATTTTTGAGAGACTAACGGTATCTTAATTTATTCAGAAAGAACCTTTGGCAGGATGCCTGCCATAGCTTTATCCTTTGAGGATTAAAGAAAACCTCTAGGTCATTTCAATGTCATATATTATTTTATGTGGACTTGACCAGCATGTTGACATGTCTTTCGTAGACTGGACATCAATATTAGTAAAGTGGTACGTAGCTTAGTGTTTGTGAATGGTAACACTAAAACTGTTGGAAACAACATCGGTGTGTTATCTGAAATCAGAGGCTAACATGCCATCGGGCTATTTTCTAAATAATTTGACTGACTCAAATTCACGAAAATAAGCAATTGGCAATCCTATTCATCCATCTCAATGGTTAAGATGTTCATGCATAGAGGAATGCAACATTCAACGATGTAGTCTACCCTGCCTCTCAGGAATGCTTGTCTAAACCTGCGGTTGAATACTAAATGGGATGTTTAGTGAATCCTCAACTCTCTTCAGGAGAATGAGGAATAATATGCTAGTATATTCAGGTGCAAACTAGAATATAAGTGATAACACTGATTCTGGCTTTAGGTCGATTGAAGATGATCGTTAAATCGATCTCGGTCTCAGTGTTACTCATGTGATAAAGTATTATCCAGTAAGCTGATACCACCTCATTGTGAAAACATTAGAGAGGTAGCTCATAAGGATTTTGCAATCACTAGAGGTCATAAGAATATTGAAATCGTACCACCGGATTAGATGGAAAGGCTACGTTTCGATCCCAAAGTTTGACTCAAGCCGCCAACCTACCTGATCAGTGTACCGAGTCACATGGTATTTGGATTCTATGTACACGTCGGGTCACTGACCTACCCTGCGGCGGCACACTCCGGTCGTGCTTGGAAGGATGAATTACTAAGATGCGCTTTGAGGGTATGAATCTTGGGGATATGTCTCACATGTTATGAGCAAGTGGGAGAATGCTGTAGCTATAGATATAAAGGGTGTGCTCTAAAACAATTAATCAACTTGACTTTCGTGCAAGTGGGAGATTTTTAGGTGTAGTGCCCGAAAGACAATTATATAATTGTTTTTGGACAGAATTAAAAATTCATCTTATTATATGCATGTATGCTTATAATTAAGACACTCCTGAAAACCCTAAATACCTCATTTATGTAATCACATAACTCAGTGTATGGGTATACACAAGAGGATTGAGTTAGTGAGATGTACTTCAAATTAACTTAGCCCGTAGCGTTTATTAATCTGAGTATGGGTCTCAAGATTGATTTGCTAATAATGCGCCAAGAACACTTTAGGTGTGACAGTCCTATCCGGACTGTCAGTAATAGGGTACTTAGTGGGGCATTTATATATGATGATAATCATATAGGGATGGACCGATTTGATTTGAGTTCTCGATATAATACCGTGATCGAGAAGTCTTATCGAATCACAAGATGACCATATATGGATTAATCTCAATCCTGAGGTGATCACAGACGACTGCTTAGACTAAGGTAGAGTTTGATGTGTTAGTAAGGATCACTTCGAAGTATGTTGTCCAACACTTCTCATTGGCTCTATTTTAGGATGAGTGGGTAGTCTGTGCTATCACAGATATGGAATCCATTCCTTCCTCCGGGAAGTAGACAGACAGTTCCTTTATTTGTTAATCCTAGAAACTGACCGACGGGCGCAGTTCATATTATATTAGTTATGAACTATTTGGTCACTAGGGGTTTAATGGTAAATAAGGATAAGAGGTTTCGAGAAGGGTTTACGGAGATATCCTGAATCATAACGAACAGTCTATGCAGGATTTATCCGTATGTAATTATTATATCATTGGACGCTTATCAACTCATAGTTGAGTATAAGTTATCTATATATTCGGCAGAGTTCAGTTTCTGGTTTATGGTGGTGTAATCCCGGAATTAATAGATTGAATATTATTGTTCGGTTTGACTGATAATATTATTTGATTTATTGGAGCTACTGAATATGGGTCCATGGTCCCCGACGTTGCTCCTAACATGCATATGTTTTCTCGTCGTTTCACCTCAATTAATATTGAATAGTTGGATATGACTGTTTAATAGATATGTGGATTAATTGTTTAGTTGGACTAGATAATTAAATACATGGAAAAGAATTTTTTTCATGGACTCGGCCCATTTGTGATAAAAATGCGTATGGCCTATTTTAGGGTGGGGCGTATTTTGTGTTGTTATTTAATTATTGGGAAATTAGTTTTCTTGAATAATTATTTAACATGTGATTAAATTATTTATTTGTTAAATAATTTAAGGAAAATAGAATCTTTTGTATATCCTAATTAATTTAGGAATATTCTAGATTTATCTTTTTAAGGAAAAGGATTAATTTGATTAATTTTGTATTAATTAAATTAATACCTTGGAGACTAGGATTTCTCTCCTATATAAAGAGAGTCTCCCAAACCTTTTTTCACATCACTAATTTCGAAATACACAAGCGTGTGAAGCTTTGAATTTTCTGCTTTATACACTAGGGTTTGAGTTTTAGGAAAACTTCGGGTTTTTTCTAAGGTAGCATATCGAGAAGGTCAAACGGCTTCAAACACCATCCACCTGGTGGTGCTTCGAGACACACATTGGAAGACTATGGCGTCTCATCTAGCTTGGATCTTGGATCTTGGATTGAAGATTGTTCCACCATAAACTGGTAAGCGATCTAACCCCCTCGTAGGTTATATTTATTATTTATGTATTTTTATTGTTTAGATCTAGATCTTGTATTTTCCGCTGCGTAATCGGGTCAATCTATGATTGATCCGGAGATATTACATCCTACAAGTGGTATCAGAGCCTTTTATCTATCAATAAAAGTATGTGAATTTTAGATCTAAGGAGTGTAATAAGCATGTGTAGATTGCTTTATTTTTAGTTTTTTATTTTAGTATTTCGAAATATCATGAATGTTGCCTTTGTGATTGTCGTTGACGATGACAAATTATGTCACCTTAATGATTTGAGCCCTAATTTAATCTAGTGATGAACACACAAGAACCCTAATGCCAAAAAGAGGACTGAGGAGGTGGATTTTATGTATGCGGCTGAGTCCAAGACTGTATCTTGGATTGCCTACGTATCCTGTTCTATTCCAGGAATCAAGCCTTACGTAGTTCCTGGAATGGGGTATTTATAGTGATCATACTTGCCTAAACCCTAAGGTTAGGTCGGCTTGTATTATTGTCATCTTTACCCTTAAATGGGCCTTGACCCCTTGCCCAAGCTATCGCTATTAATGGGCTTGGACGGCTGGTGTGGACCCTGTCCTCGAGTCGATACTTCCGACCTATGGTGATCGACTCTAGACTCGTTATCCCACACTGCTAGCTGGTGTGGACTCTGTCCTCATGGACTTGTCGCCTCACACTGCTCGGTAGTCGATAGTCGATCGTCGTAGCCTGGCGTTTATGAGATGGCTCTTGCCTCTAGCCTGGGCATCGACATGAATATACTGGCTTTATTTACAGTGTGATGACCAACCGATAGATGACACGTGGAGGGAGTGAAACCCTGTATCGTCATAAGCCCCCCAGACTTGAGAGAGGCGACTCCCGTTGTCCGAGGTCGAGTCTGTCACATGAGTCGTCTTCGAGTTGAGTTTTGTTTGGGCGGGCTTTTTCCCGCCACTTGTTTTCCTTAACTGCTTATTACCACGTGGCACGATATCTGGCATACAAAACGCTTCGAATCCCGCAAAAGACGCGTCACTGCCTTGATTGTCGTGATCTCCAGGGGTTATAACCCCCACTACCCACGTCTCTTCACTTCATTTGCAAACTCTTCACTATCGTATATAAAGAGAGGAAGGATAGAAGCTGCTGCAAAATTTGTTCGCTATTTTCTTGTCACAATCCCCAAATTCAAAACACCAAGTAAGATTATTTCTTTTTTCAGTGTTCATCTTTTCTTTTGATTTATCTATGTCAAGTAGTAGTAGCAGTGCCACAGAATCTGATAGAGGTAGCGATACGACTTCCCAATCCCAAACTCCGGTATCTGCTGCCTCCGATCATCTTCTCCGACGAGATTCCGGTGAATCCACAGCTTCCCCCCCTCCTGTCCTTAACCAGCCTAAAAAGCTAGTAACTAGGATGGATGGAAAGGGTGCAAAAGGATGTCTCAGTGCACTTTCTCCAGAGGATGTTGTCGAAATTTGCCAGAAGTATAACATCATTAGTCCTCCGTTCGAATCTCGACTCCCTTCCGGTAATCATATATTTGCCGACGAGCCCCCAGAAGGATTCTGTGTGGTTTATGAGAACCAACTAACGAGTGGATTGAGGTTTCCACTCTGTCCAGCCGTCCTAGCCATCCTTCACCACTATGAGATAAGTGTCTCCCAACTCGCCCCGAATGGCGTCAGAACTCTGATGGGGTTCATCATAGCATGTCGAGTGGCCCAGGTATGTTTTTCGGTGCCCGTGTTCCGACACTACTACAAGATTGCTGCCACACCCGACAAGTTATGGTATTCCTTCCAGAGGAGAGCAAATCGCCATGAGTTTATTACGAGGGGGCCTTCTTCTCACGGGGAGTGGAAACCTCGATTTTTCTTTCTCCGTCATGGCCTATATAATCCCTATATTGGTCAATGGAGGTCGAGAGAAGGGAAACAAGACAAGCTTGGGAAGGAACCGGCTCCTCACGAGGCTCGACTCTTGAGTGGACACAACTTCGAGGTGTGTACGCGAGACCTGAGTCTCCTGTATCACCTGGCTCACTTGCAGGAAGCTGGGCCAATGCCATACGTAGGCCTGAATGTTCCTGATCACGAGAATCGTAGGATGTTTACTTGCTTTTACACACTGGTTATTCTTTGAGTCGATAACTTGTTGTTTGTTGGTCAGAACTAACTTGTCTTTTTTCTGTATTGCAGTGGGCAAATTCTCCAGGGTCACCAACCCCCAGCGTATCCCCGAGTCCACGGTCCCGGCTGTTCCGCTCCTCGAGGGTCAGGCCACTACCGACTTGCCAGTGGCTGAGATCAGTGTGCCTTCCTCTTCTCGAGAGGGGGCCGTCCTTCCACCTAGGACAAACCCTGCTGCAATCGAGTCATCTGCCGCAGCTGGATCGACTGAAGTTCCCTCGACCACCGGCGAGTTAACTGTCCGATTCGGCTCTCTTCGGGATGAAGACGAGGAGGAGCCCGTCGATTTGACCTCGAATATCGAGGTTAATGTTGAAGAGCCGGCGGTGCAAACAAAGAAAAGACCATCTGTTGCTGAGGTGATGAGGGAACAGCTTCGAGAGGCGAAGAGGAAGAAGGTCGTTGAGACCTCCACCGAGTCAGGGATCGGTGCGGACTGGGTTGCCGATGATTACGCTGGCGTGGACGACAAGAACCTGTCCTTCGTGCTGCGAAAATTAAATCGTCTTGTAAGTCGATCCTTCTTTTCCTATTAACTTCTCTCGAAGCCTATGCCTTGTCCCTTTTCTGATACACTCTTTATGTTTGCAGAATACCCTTGTTGGTCGGGAGGCTGCCCGACGGCTGGCCAAGACAGGGGAATCGGTGGACGAAATTAAGAAGGAGAATGGCAGGCTGCTTCAAGACAATGTTGCCAAAAATGCTGCCCTCTCTGCTGTGGAAAAACAATACAACGCGCTGAAGCATGAGTCGGTCGCCGAGCTCGAGAAGCTGCAAGATAAGTTGGTGGCTGCTGAAACAAAACTGGCCACTACTAAGAAAGAGCTGGGCCGACTGCAGGAGGAAAGGCATGATCAGGGTAGGGAGCTGCTCAAGCTGGCTCAAGACTACGAGATGTTACAGAGAGGGCAGAAGGCTGCGGATGATGAGGCTAGGAAGGCTCGCCGTGATCGAGATGCGCTACAGGCCGAATTGGATCGAGCGCGCGCGCAGGTCGAAGAGGCTAAGGCCGACGCGATCATGGAGTACCGCAAGTCAACAAACCTAGAAGATGACTTGGAGGTGATCATGCGCACCTCGATGATGGGCAGCTACACCCTGGCCGTCGATCAGGTGAAGGCTGTCGTCTCAGGATTCGACTTGTCGTCCCTCGAGACGCCTATGTTTTATAATCCTGACTCGGAGAAGCTGTATGATCAGTACTTCGAAGAGTTTCAGTGGGGAGAGTCTTTGGCTATAAAGTATGCTCCTTCTACTTCTGCCCCTGCTCCTGATCTGACTGTCGCCGATCCGACCTCTGCAAATCTTGATCCGACCTCTGAAGCCAACCCTTGATCTCCATCATTTGCAATTTGAACTTGAAGCTTTGTAATGGTATTATTTTGAAAATCAACTTTGGCTGGCATTTCGACCTGGCCATATCTTGTAAAAACTATGCTCCAAATTTGACTTGCTTTGATTTTGCAATTTAATTACACTTTGCTTTCTCATTATTTTGCTTGTCTTCTCGATGTGTTATAGTCTTTCGCTTATCGAGCCTCTGGCTCTGTTTGCTACTCACTACTCACTTCATTAGTCGTTCTTGTTATTAATTTATGTTGCCCCCCAAGTGTATTATGAACCCTTGGTTCTTATTGCACTTGAGATCGATTTGTTTGCTTGCCTTGGTGTTTTGCCTTTTAGGCTTACTCGACCTTAGGCTGCATTTTAACGTGAACTGTCCCTGGTCTTAGGTCTTTTTTGCCTCTTAGGCTTTTTCGACCTTCGACTGGGACAGGTGGCCCGACTATGCGAGCCGCCCTTTGTCCAGGCCTTTTTCGCCTCTCTCGGGCTCATTCGACTTTCGACTGGGACAGGTGGCCCGACCATGCGAACCGTCCTTTGCTTTAGCCTCGTTCGCCTCTTGGGCTCGTTCGGCTTTTAGCTTGGACCTTTGGCCCGACCCTACGAACCGTCTTTTATGCCTTTGCATTCGTTGCCCATTAGGCTAACTTTGCTTTTGACTTTGTCGAGATGTCCGGCCTGCGGATTTCTCTACTCGTTGTCGATTGTTTTGCCTTTTAACATTTTGTATCGCATTGGACTTGTAATGTTTTGGCTGTAAATCCTAACAAACATAACAAACATCCCGAGAAAGCATACTTTTATTAGAATACTCATAAGTTGTCACTTAAACTTATTACAAGGTTCAATATTGAAAAGTAAACAAGTTTGTTGAGGCTTATCTTAGACATAATATTTCCTCAGATTGTTGGCATGCCAATGTCGAGGAACAGTAGTTCCATCTGCCCGACCAAGTTGATAAGACCCTTTGGGGTGGACTTTCAGGATCTGATAAGGTCCTTCCCAATTCGGGGTTAATTTTCCGGCCGCCTCCTGTCGACTTGCTTCATTCTTCCTTAGAACCAAATCACCGACTTTGAAGTATCGATGCCTGACCCTCGAGTTGTAATACTGAGAGATCTTCTGTTTATACCTTGCCATTCTGGCTGAGGCTATCTCCCTTCGCTCTTCGACATTGTCCCTTTCTTGTCGGAGTTCGGGATCATTTGTCTCCACATTGTAGGCCAGAACTCGAGGAGAGGGAACTCCGATCTCGGCGGGAATCACCGCTTCACACCCATATACCAAAGAAAAAGGAGTTTCCCCAGTTGATGAATTAGGAGCTGTCCTATATGACCATAGGATGCTCGGAAGTTGAACTGCCCAATCTCGACTTTCTGCCTCTAGTCTCTTTTTTAGACCCAGCTTGATCTGTCGATTAGTTTGCTAGACTTGACCGTTTGCCTGGGGATGAGCTACCGAGGTGAATCGCTGGTCGATATGGTAGTCACTGCACCATTCTCTAACTTTACGATCTTCGAACTGGGTACCGTTATCCGAGATCAGAGCCTTCGGGATCCCGTACCTGCACAAAATGTCGACCCACAAGAACTTTTTAATGGTTGCAGCTTTGATGTCCGGTATAGCCTTAGCTTCGACCCACTTCGTGAAGTAATCTACAGCCACGACCACATATTTAAGATTTCCCGGAGTTCGAGGTAGGGGTCCAACGATATCGACTCCCCACTGATCAAATGGCCATGCTGACGAGATGACATTCATATCTTGCGCTTGTTGATGGGAGATATTATCATGAATCTGACAAGTGTTGCATTTTTGGACAAGATTATTCGCATCTCGTTGCATCGACGGCCAAAAATACCCAGCTAACTTGCATTTTCGAGCTAACATTCTAGCCCCGCAGTGGTTTCCACATGCTCCTCTATGAATTTCTTCCAAGAGATATTCACCTTCGGTTTCAGATACACATCTTAACCATGGACTTACAAAAGATCTCCGATAGAGGATGTCGTCGAAGAACGCATATCGAGTGGACTGTAGTCGAACTTTTCTAGATTGTACCTTATCAGCTGGTAGTATTCCGTCTTTGAGGTAAAGAGCGATCGAGTCCATCCACGTGGCCTGCTGAGTAATCGGCTGGGCCTCTGTCTCGATGTAACTCCTGTCGGTCAGTAACTCGACTAGAACCTTCTTACTTGACATGAAGTTTGAGGCCAACTTGGAGAGCGCATCGGCACTCTTGTTCTGACTTCGGGGAACCTGCTCGAATTGAACCGTTTTGAACTTTGGTATGAGGCTCTGGACAACTGCTAAGTAATTCTTCATGGTTTCTTCTTTAGCCTCATACTCCCCTTTCACATGATTGACCACCAACTGCGAGTCACTGTAACCGACAGGTCTTCGACACCCAGCTTCAGCGCGAGCTTTAAACCAGTAATCATGGCCTCATACTCGGCCTCGTTGTTAGTTGCTTTGAAGTCGAATCGAAGGGCGTATGGGAATTCCTCGCCTTTCGGACTTACCAGGAGGAGCCCTGCTCCTGCCCCTTCCTTACTCGATGCCCCATCGACCTGTAGAGTCCATTTTTCCTCCGGACCTCGCTTTTCTTGATCGAGTTGGACAGAGATTCCTTCACCAAAAAATCTGCCAAGGCCTGTGCTTTTATCGCAGTTCGAGGAACGAACTCGATGTCGTACTGGGCCATTTCTATCACCCATTTCGCCAGTCGTCCTGAGGTGTCGGGTTTCGCCAAAATCTGCTTTAGTGGTTGGTCAGTGACTACCACAATAGGATGAGCTTGAAAATATGGCCTTAACTTCCTCGAGGCATGAACCAGGCATAATGCTAACTTCTCAGCTGGTGAGTATCGGATCTCGGGTCCATGTAGTGCTTTACTAACAAAGTATATAGGCACCTGGCCATGTACCCCTTCTCGCACTAGAACCGCACTCACTGCTTCCTCGCACACTGCCAAATAAACCAACAACTTTTCCCCTTCTCGAGGAGAAGTGAGGGTAGGTAACTCTGATAAATAAGCTTTCAACTCTTCAAAGGCTGTCTGACATTCATCATCCCAATGAAAAGGACTGGCCTTTCGGAGTATCTTGAAAAAGGGTAGCGCACGCTGTGCGGATCTCGATAGAAATCTGTTGAGAGCTGCCATTCGACCCGTGAGCCTTGATATTTCGTGGTACGGGCATGTTCTTCAATGTATCAATTTTATCCGGGTTTGCTCGAATCCCGTCCTTCGAGATCATATAGCCCAAGAACTTACCCGACCTAACTCCAAAAGTACACTTCTTCGGGTTTAGCCTCATTTGTGTTTCTCTCAATACCTCAAAAACCTCTCGAGCATCGACCAGGTATTGTCTCATAGATCGACTCTTGATAAGCAAGTCGTCTACATAAACTTCCATACATCTACCAATTTGTCTTGCAAATATCTTGTTGACTGCCCTCTAGTATGTTGCCCCAGCATTCTTTAATCCGAATGGCATGGTCACATAGCAGAAGGTGCCGAATTCTGTAATAAACGCTGTTTTTTCCGCATCTCGAGGATCCATCAAAATCTGATGGTATCCCTTATATGCATCTAAAAAACCAAAAACTTCAAAACCTATGGTCAAATCTACTAACCTGTCGATTTTAGGCAACGGATATGAGTCTTTTGGGCAGGCTTTGTTTAAATCTGTGAAGTCTACACACATGCGCCAACTCCCATCAGGCTTCTTGACTAATACGGGGTTAGCTAGCCATTCGGGATAGAATACCTCTTTCACTATCTTGGCTGCTAGTAGCTTGCCGACTTCCGCCTCGATGGCCTCAAGTCGATCCGACGCAAAATTTCTCTTCTTCTGTTTGACTGGCTTTTTAGCCTGGTCAATTTCGAGTTTGTGAACTGCGATGTCGGTAGACAGTCCTGGCATGTCGGTGGCTTTCCAGGCAAAGATGTCTCTGAACTCGACTAAAAGTTCGACCAGTAGCTGTTTTTCTTTCTCGGGGATCCAAATTCCGACCTGCACGCACTGATCGTCCTCTCCTTCCCAGAGTCGGACGTTTTCGACTGCGTCACTAGAGACCCAACTCTTCTCCTCTTCTTCCTCTAGAATCAGTTCCTCGACTAAGACTTGTTGAACCGCCATCTTCCCATTCATGACAACAGAGTTACAACTCCGAGCGACTTCAACGTCTCCTTTTACTTCGTGGGAACCGTTCCTCGTGGGAAACTTCATACTATTATGAAAAGTCGATATGATAGCACGCAGGTCAAAGAGCGCAGGTCGCCCTAGGATAACATTGTACGCAGAGGGAGCCTTGACCACCACATAGCTTAATTCAAGTGTCCTTCCTTTCTCGCCATCTCCAACTGTCGTGAGTAACTTTATCGAGCCCATGGGATGGACTGCTTGCCCTGTGAATCCGAACAGGGGAGACGCTATGGGGGCTAGATCCTTCTCTTTCAACTTCATCGCTTGAAACGCCGAGTGATATATGATGTTCACTGCACTCCCGTTATCGATACAGACTCTCGATACACGGGCTCGGCTAATAACTGCCTCAATAACTAACCCTTCGCTATGACTCCTCGACTTGGGGATATCATCTCGAGGGTCGTATCCGACTTCTGTCGTGAATCTGAGCTGCTTGCGCTCTCTCGAGCTACTAGCTGGCTCTTCACTGGTCTGATCCTTATCACTTTCATCTGGACCAAAGATCGTATTGACATAGTTTACAGGTCGATTTTCTTCGTATCTGTCCCGACCAAAGTTATCTCTGTTGTTTCCTTCCCGACCTGGGGATCGATTCCTCTGAGGTGACCGATCCCTTCGTCTCTGGGCATCTCGACCTCGGTTCCTGTCTTGATCGGAGTTTTTCCTCTTAAATTCTCCACGCCCCCTGGGCCCATCATACCGAGATCTGTCAACAACTTCGTCTAGCTTTCCTTCTTGAATGCAGACGTCGATATCTCTTTTCAGGTCGATACAATCCTCTGTTGTATGACCTATGTCTTCATGAAAATCATAGTATTTGCCTGCATTCCTCTTTTCTCGAGGTTTCTTCAACGGTGGTGGTTTCCTTGCCAAGTTTTTTGAGAGCATAATCGACAACACCTCGGATCGAGGTCGATTGAGCGGGATAAAGTCCTTATCACGTGAGGGTCCCTTCTTGCCCCCACGGTCTGAGGTGGACGTGTCGATACGGTCCCAAACTGATGGCTTACTTTCGACATCCTGCATCTTGGACTGATTCCTATTCGGACCTCGGGTGTCTTTCTTGGTGTCCATCCAGTCGGATTGGGTGTGCCGCCGCACTGCCTCTTCCCCCTGACAGAATCTATGCACCACATTGACACATTCGTCCATGGTATGAGGAACATCTCTGCTCAACTTCATGTATAACTTAGTATTACGTAGTCCCCCTACGAACGACGTGATCAGAAGTCGGTCATCAGCGTCCTTACCTGCATGGCCTCGAGATTAAACCTCTTCAAATATTCCTTCACTGTTTCATCTTTTTGCTGCCTCACGTTCATGAGGTGCGTGGCACTCAGATGAAACTTCTTGTTGACTATAAACGCATCTCGGAACTTTCGAGCGAGCATGGAAAAACTGGAGATCGACCCTGGTCGTAGCTTCGTGAACCATTCTCTTGCTCGACCTACAAGTAGCGTCTCGAATGCCCGACAACGCATTGCGTCAGGTGCTCCATCCAACCTCATTTGTGATAGATACCTGTGGAGATGGTCCTCCGGGTCAGTGGTGCCATCATAAGGTTCTATTTTCGGTATCTTAAACCCCTTAGGTTTAGGAAAGCTCTCGATCTCCTTCGTGAAGGGAGACTCGAGCCACAGCGAAACCTGGTTCTTTCCCAAGATTGCATTCAACTCTTCCCTAGCGCTATCATCATCCCCTCTCTGGTGTTTTTGGTGAATCTCACGTCTCTTCCTTTCCACTGAGCTGGATGATGCGCTTACTTCGTCCCCAGGAGTCTGTTTAGGCTTGTCCACAACGTTTTTCTGGCCGCCTTCCGCCATAGCTTCTTTCTGGGCGGCGTCTGCCTGTCTTCGCGCCGTGACTGCCTCGGCTATTATTCTGGACATTACCTCCAAATTCGCCCCTGCCAACTGATCCGCGAGCGCCCGATATTCTGGAGCAAGAGCTTGCTTTTCTGGTTGGTGGGTCTCCTGGACAAGGTTCAAAGCTGGATCTTTTTCACCTTGTTTCTGCTGAGGGTCGTGTTGAATAAGATCCAAGGCTGGATCTTCTTCTCCTAGCACATTAGGATCGATCGGCTCGTTAATCTGGGAGCCTTGGTCGACAGCTTTGGATGCAGTTTTGGATGCAGTTTTCTTGGGAGGCATCGTGTTCTTGAGTATTCGATCAATAGAAGGCCCCTCCTTCTAGCGCCAATGACGATGACAAATTATGTCACCTTAATGATTTGAGCCCTAATTTAATCTAGTGATGAACACACAAGAACCCTAATGCCAAAAAGAGGAATGAGGAGGTGGATTTTATGTATGCGGCTGAGTCCAAGACTGTATCTTGGATTGCCTACGTATCATGTTCTATTCCAGGAATCAAGCCTTACGTAGTTCCTGGAATGGGGTATTTATAGTGATCATACTTGCCTAAACCCTAAGGTTAGGTCGGCTTGTATTATTGTCATCTTTACCCTTAAATGGTCCTTGACCCCTTGCCCAAGCTATCGCTATTAATGGGCTTGGACAGCTGGTATGGACCCTGTCCTCGAGTCGATACTTCCGACCTATGGTGATCGACTCTAGACTCGTTATCCCACACTGCTAGCTGGTGTGGACTCTGTCCTCATGGACTTGTCGCCCCACACTGCTCGGTAGTCGATAGTCGATCGTCGTAGCCTGGCGTTTATGAGATGGCTCTTGCCTCTAGCCTGGGCTTCGACATGAATATACTGGCGTTATTTACAGTGTGATGACCAACCGATAGATGACACGTGGAGGGAGTGAAACCCTGTATCGTCAGTCGTGGTTGAAGAGATGGATTGGGGTTGGTACTGCTTACCTGTAGATCTATTTTGTAGCTCTCTTGATTAGTATAGATTGAGCATAGGATTTGTAATTTTTTTATGCAATCGAAATTAATGTAAAAGATAGCAATCTTTGTAATTATTTTTTTTTTGATGTTCCGGGCTCGAAAAGATGAAGATCTTGAATAAATTATGCAGATCAAGGAGAAACCCAAGGTATGAACGAGGAGAAACGGCCAAGAACCCTAATTTTAAGGTTGTCCAGCACCTTTAGCAGCGCTAAAAACGACGCAACAACTTCTGGTTTTTTTAAATAGGCGGCAGCAGCACCTGTAGCGGCGCTTACTGCCGTCGTGGAAGATCTGTGTTTTTTTTTTAAACCCTAGCTTCAGGATTGGGTAATGGTTCTTTAAAATCTTCTTTATTTTTTTTAATACGACAGAAA
Source organism: Gentiana dahurica var. dahurica (assembly GCA_024500145.1). NCBI lineage: Eukaryota > Viridiplantae > Streptophyta > Magnoliopsida > Gentianales > Gentianaceae > Gentiana > Gentiana dahurica. The sequence continues at coordinate 50,819,279 of CM044905.1, forward strand.
TATATAAAATAAAATTTCTGGAAAATTAAATAAAACAGCCATATAATAAAAAATAAAATAAAAAAGGTTTCTTTTTTTTATAAATTAAATTGTGTTTATTTATTAATAAGTATTTCTCCTCTCGGGTGTTTGTGGTTCATGATCCGGTGTTTTCAAGATCAAGATTCGAAGATCAAGACTTGAAGACATAGATTTAGTTTTACTTTTCCTTAGAAAATAGGTTAGTCGGGGGTACCAATGGTCCATCTCGGTGTTTATTTTTCCTTTTATTTTTCGTGTATGATCGAAATTATGTGATAGAAACCGGAAAATTGCCAGGACATGCATCATATCATGAATCCACTCCAACGCATACATGTTGCTAGTTTATTTTGAATAAATTAGGCATGTATAACTCGTATAATTAGTTAAAAGCTTTTTTAATTAATATGTGGTAGTTGATTATAATAAGTAATTAATTATAAAAACCGAGGAACCGGGTTTTATCAATCGTTACGATTTTAGTCATGGATTCTCAGTGAATCCCACTTAGATAAATCGTTGAGTATTCGGTGAACCTACCTTAAACAGAAACGAGATTACGCTTTGGTTGAAAACATAGAAATCGAAAATCTTAGTACATGGGTTCGGAAATGGTCTAACCATGGTTGGGGGAGTTCAACTGAGCTATGGCTCGATTGACTCCCCTCCACGTGTGACGTTTGCTCGGGGGTTCGACAAGACTTAGCATATCCGATAAGCCTACGGGCTAAACAGGGCTTCTCTTGCCAGATCCGACCGACCGTCACATATGTTCCAACGAATAAGACGGCGTAGGCTTTCCTACTTAACCGACCTTGTTCGGAGTACTTTGATTTATTGTTTCTTATTGTCAAGATCGAAGCCGTAATTAGTAAACCCACCACATTTTCATATTATTGACTGGGAGCAGGGAAGGCGACAGCCACCCTATGGCCTCTACTATAGATGCAAGCATGTAAGAGAAGGTTGATGCCTAGAGCGGCTTTGATTCCGGCCCCCTGCGGGTGGTGTTCACCCCTATCAAAATTCAAGGCTTGCTTTCCGAAAGGATAGGATTTGGGGTACTCGTTGAGTCACTGACCGACCATACGGCGTCACACTCGGGGCGTACTTTGAGATCTGATATTGTAGGTCACACTCTTTAAGGATATTTTTGGAATATCTAGGCTAGAAAAAGGAAGGTAATCAATGTTTAAAGACCGGGATGTCTGATTCCCGTGGGATGTTTGATTCTCAAAGTTTAATCATTGAGAGAGATTGTCTCAGTTTGATCGTCGCCTCTTTGACTGACCCTACGGCGGAACTGAGGTGTGAGATTAAATCCTTGGAATGGTAGGATAGACTTTTAACAAGTTTGTTATTCCTAAAATAAAAATCTAGTAGTGAAATTTTATTTTTTGAATTTAACTTGTTGTCATGTTTATTTTACAACTTTAATCTCTAGGCTACTAAATTGTTAGTAATAGGACTTCATTAAAAATGTGGACGTAACAAGTACGTTGTAATTATCAAAAGAATGCAGTTAATTTTCGTTTAAGATTTTCTCTTGAGCCTTTAAAAAACATAATGACATAGTATAGGTATGTCACGGATGTCGCTTGTGTAAAACGAGAAAAGACCGTACTTAGTATACAAAAGATGATTTAGGACTATACATAAAATTCATTTAGTGAATTTTAAAAGTGTAATTACACATCAAATTTGTTGGTCCTTTGGAAAGGCTAACACAAGTTTAGAGGGGGTGAATAAACTTGTCACCAAAAACATTCCCTAAAAAAATTATGGTTCAGTTAAAACTTGTGTGGAGTTAAGCTGACTAAACTGAGTTTAAGTCAAACTGACTTAAACCAAAACTGAGTCAACCAGCAGTGGATATAGTTCTAGCCTTTTTCTTGATCTTGTTATTCTTTATGAAATCTGAGTATGGTAAATTGAATTCTGGTGAATGTTAGTTTGTGAACAGTGAAGTGCATAACAATAAACTATCAAATTGTAAGTAAATGCTGAGTAAATAAATAAATGCGTAAAGTAAATAAGGCAGATATTATAGAGGTTCCAGGTGGTGTAATCATGTACGTCCTTTCTTCCCCTGTGGTGCAGAGGAAAATTCCACTAGAACTTCTTGAGGTGAACTTTTACAAAAAGTCCTAAAGAATAGTCCTTGGCTAATCCCTAGCTTCACTATCTAAACAGTTGTAGAATAGGTAGAATTGTTGCTCTTCAATTTCTTGAACACTGGTCCTTGAAGGGTTACGTATGCCTCTTTACCAGCTACCACCACAAACATAGTCTACCCGACTACTTGTAACAACTGTCCTTGACAAAACCTTCCTGGTTTGCTTCACAGTCTAAACCTTTGATGTAGAATCAAAGTTGGGTTGAGAATCAATAAATTGATCCTTGTTTGTGGTTCTTCAAAGTGTCTGATTCTTGATAAATTATTTTTAGCTTGAACACTTGAAGAAATTCTTGATATGATCTTCTTATAGCACATAGATGATAGCAATTCGAATAAAGTGACTAATGCACAAAAATACTTGTTAATCCTGATATCTTAATTCCTTCTTTTTAATCTTGGTTCAAAGTCCTCTATTTATAGTGTGAGGTCCAATGTTCATCGGGCTTGAATTCGAATTGTATCAACGTTTATCTTGTTTCGGTTATATTTTCTGACCGTTTTGTTCTGTCAGTATTTCATCCAATAGAATCCTTTCCTTTATAACGTTCGACTGTACTATCAGTTTGTTGGATGACTGACAAATAAAACTGAGTATATTCATCAGCTTTATACTGTTTTTACCAGTTGTCAGTTTCTTGACTGACTTGGAGCATTAACTGAGATTTTACTCTTCTTCAAATATAGTACTCAAGTTTTTCATCTGATTATAATTGACTTAATCAGAGTACACCATTACTAATTATCTTCTAAGAATTCATTTTCCTTATGATTCATAGGTTTTCATACAAGATCCATAAAATCAGTTCAGGTCACCATAATCTTGCCTGAAGTCTAACTTCATAGTCTCGACTTAGTCTTCATAACTAAGTTTGAACCTTCAGTTCTTCAATCTTCTATAACTTAGTTTGTGACCCTCAGTTCTTCAATCTTCTACATAAGCCAACTGAGTCTGTGTCCCTCAGCGAACTTATCTTTTTCAGTTTTCATACTGGTGTATCCTAAGTCAGTTTGTTTATCTTGACGATTTCCAGTTTTCTGAATGACTTCCAGTTTTCAGTTTTACGACACACTAACTATTACAGTGCTTTTCTGATGTAACCTATACAATTATCAGACTCTAGTAAAACCTAAACATTCAATTCTAGACATCTTTTAGCTTTTCACTATAACAGCTAGCTTCAGCACTTCATCAAAGAGGTTAAGATAATACTTTGAATAATTATGATGAATTATCATCAAAACTTAAATTTTATTTCCAACAATTTCCCCCTTTTTGATGATGCCAAAACTCTCCCTAAAAGAAAAGCTTAAAGATCAAAACAATGTAAAACAATGTAAGACTGGAAAACTGGATTTCATTAGAATACGTAAAAACTAGAATAGTTACATTTAGTCCAAATAATTTTGACTGAGGACTAAGCTATTTCTGTGCTTTTTGTTTCACTGAAATAAACTTCATGTCTTTGTCATACAGGCGATAGTCATATTCTAGCTTGGATTCTTCCATTGAAAAGGTCTTGTTGTAGTCAACTTGACTTCCTTCTTTCCATTTTCTCCATAGAAATAACTTTGGTAAATCTGATTCTTTCAAGTAGTATTTTTCAAATTCTACTACATCAGCTTTCATCAGTTCAATTTTGTCTTTGATCATCAGTTTGTCTTCAATCTTCTTGATCTTCTTGTATTGTGCCATTTTCTGATTGTGGAGTTCATCAGATAAGAAGTAGTTCAAGGATTCTTCAATTGTCTTATCCTTGTACTTGGCTTTGATAGGATTATGATCTTTGACAAACTTCATCCACAGATCCTTTGTAAGTGTAGCTCTCCGATCTCCGGGTTGACTGTATTTCACAATGAACTGATCGTCAGTTAACTCTTTCTTTAAGAACTTAGGATCTGATTTGTATCTTTCCAATTCGTCTTCAAGTCGCTTCATTTCTCTGAGTAACTTCAGCTTTTCTTCTTAAGCTTCCCTTTTTTTGGCATCATACAGTTGATCTACCAAAGCATGGGTTGCCTGTTGGTCGGCTGATATATGTTGCTGAGAAGCAAGTACTTCCTTAAGCTGAGATTCTAACCCGTAGATGTGCTGATTCATATGCCAGTGAGCTTGAGCATGTGTTTCCCTGTCTACTGTGGTTGAGTCTTCAAGTTTCTGTTTAAGTAACAGAATTTCTGAAGCAGAACTTGAACTTGACTTGTGGATCATCTATAGTCTTGCATGAACTGAGACATCTGTTCTGAAGCAGAAGAATCATATGTTGTTTCAGTTTGATCCTTAAACTGAGTGATATCTTCAATAATCATAAGTTGTTGATTATCAATTCTGTCAGCTGCTTGCTGAGTGTCAGTTTTCTGATTTCCAACTGGCAAAACTTCTTGCTGACTTGCAGTTTGAGTACCTAGAGGTTGAGGTTGAGTTTCTGTAAGTAAAACTGTAGTCACATCAACTTCTTTCCTTGTATTATCATCTTCATCATCATCCTTTTCCTTTGATGTATCTTTGGGAATAGATGATGTGGTTGATTCTCTCCGTTGAGCTAGTTCAGTAAATCTTTTGAAACAATTTTCAAGATACTCTGATATAGGAAATAGAGTATATAGATCTTTGACTTCCAATTTCTCCAAGGGTAACTTTTCTTTAGTCTGTAGACTAACATCACGAGAATATTCTGGTTTAAGCTTCATCTTCATCAGTCTGACAATTCTATCAGCTTCAAAAACTGGGGCTGATTGCTGATATGATTGATGTTGTGTTTGAGAAGTATCACCATCAAGAGTGTTTTTCTTTGTAACTTCAGTTGTCAGTTGTTGTTGTTCCCCCTCAGTTGGTGCTATCTTACTTGAAGTTTATGGGTACAAACATCTTACAACTGATCTTTCCTCTGCTGATTCAGCTTTTCGCTTAATTCCTTTGTGTTCAGCTTCCTGCGGAGACACAATTTTTTGACTGGCTTCAGGTTGGGAAGTTGTTCTTGTTATTACTACGATTTCCTCTATAGCTACAGTTTGCCTTGCTTGCTTCCTTTCCTTGAGTATTTCCAAATAAAATTGAATGATTCCAATGAGTGTTTTCTTCAGTCGGAATCTACCAACAATTGCATGTCCTTCAGCTTGAGCTCTTTGTACACTGTCTAATTCAGCTAAATGTTGCTTCTTTATCTGATTGACTACATAACCTGCCCAATTGAATTCTATTTCGTCCCAAATTATGTTCATCAGATAAACATTCTTATCGGATAGTGTACTGATTCCTTTGGATTTTCCAATAACATGTTTGCTAAGCCATCATGATTTTGTCAACATGAATACCAATTTCTATTGGTTCCATAGAAAAAGTTAGTTTCTTCATAAATGCCACCCTATTCAATGGAAAAATATGCGTTTGGTAAGCAACTAACTTTTTCTACAGAACCAATAGAAAAGTGACTCTTACCAAACGCATATTTTGCCAGAACTGCAAAATACCTTTCAAGTCATGTTCTTCTTTGAAGGTATCCTCCAGAATGTTTCTTAATCCTGGTTGTTTCTTAATCTTCTCGCAGATGTAACTTGCTAACAAAGTGTTTTTACACATAGCTTCATAAATTTCGAATGAAAACTCATCTAGCTCTGTTATCAATCTTTCTTCTTCTAATTTCTTTGAAGTGGCCATGTTTGGGTGTGAACACAGAGATTGAATTTGAGATGAATTTCGGTTGTGAAAAATCTGATTTTGATTTTTATGAAGTGTTAACGGGGGGTTGAATATATAGGGGCAGTGTACTGACGGTTGGTTAGTACAACTTTTCAAATTCCATGATGGTTTGGGTAACCAAGGCATGTACTGTTCTGACAGTAATGGGGTGTACACGCAACATATTCTGTCAAAAGGAAACTGCCGTTATTAAATGCGATATAACCGCTGTCGCTTTTATCTTGTCAACCTTTGATTTAAATTGACTGGAATAGAAACTGATGCTGAAGTCAGTTTTAGAGCTAACTTCCAGTTTCGTCCAATCATTCCGTTTCAGTAAAGTCTGTCAGTTCTAGTTGATCAGTTTGAAATTGTTGATGTCAATGACTAATCTGTTAAGTGAGCGCACCTGGCATAACAAAGATTAATCCCCTTGACGAATTTCTGGCTTAACTAATTTCAATTGACTTTTATTATCCCCAATTCCGTTCTTAGTTTTGCAAATCTTTCTTTGTCCAATGGCTTTGTAAAGATATTTACCAACTGATCTTCAATAGGAACATAAAGAACTATTATATCCTTTTTCTCTGCATGATCTCTTATGAAGTGGTGACGCACATCAATGTGCTTTGTCCTTGAGTGTAATACTGGATTAGTAGTGATTGCAATTGCACTTGTGTTATCACACATTATGGGAATTGTTCTTTCTTCTATCCCATAATCTCTTAATTGCTGTCTAATCCATAAAACTTGAGCACGACAACTTCCAGCTGCTATATATTCGGCTTCAGCTGTTGAAGTTGAGATTGAGTTTTGCTTTTTCCTAAACCATGACACAAGTCTAGTTCCTAGCAACTGACATGTGCCTGAGGTGCTCTTTCTGTCCACTTTGCATCCTGCAAAATCTGAGTCTGGATAAGAAATTAACTTGAATTCTCCTTCTTTTGAATACCAAATTCCAACTCCATCTGTGTCTTTCAGATATTTCAAATTTCTCTTCACAACTGTGAGATGACTTTCCTTTGGTTTTGACTGAAATCTTGCACATACACCAACAGTAAATGATATATCTGGCCTACTTGACGTAAGATAGAGTAAGCTTCCAATCATCCTTCTGTAAAGTGTTTGATCAACATCTTTGCCTTCTTTGTCTTCATCTAATCTGATGTTGGTCCCGATCGGTGTAGAGATTCCAATTGATTTTTCCATAACAAAATTTTTGATATGTTCTCTTGTATACTTGGTTTGGTGAATGAAAATTACATCATCTAATTGTTTAACTTGTAATCCAAGGAAGTAATTCAATTCTTCCATCATACTCTTTTGAAATTTGCTTTTCATTAAACTTGCTTCTCACATAATTGTTCATTTTCTGATCCAAAAATAACGTCATCAACATAGATATGAACAAGTAGAGTATTTTCTCCATTCTTCATCCTGAATAATGTTTTGTCTATAGTCCCTTTGATGAATCCATTATCTATAGAAACTGAGATAGAGTTTCATACCAAGCTCTTGGTGCTTGTTTAAGTCCATAAAGAGCTTTCCTTAGTCTGAAAACTTTATCAGCTTCATCTTTGATTTCAAATCTAGGTGGTTGTTGAACATATACTTCTTCCTCAAGAATTCCATTTAGAAACGCGCTTTTAACGTCCGTCTAGTAAACTTTGAATTTCTTATGAGCTGCAAAGGCAAGAAATAGTCTCATTGCTTCTAATCTTGCAACTGGTGCGTAAGTTTCATCAAAGTCTATGCCTTCTGCTTGAGAGTATCCTTTAGCTACAAGTCTAGCTTTGTTTCTGATGATATTCCCATCTTCTTCAAGTTTATTTCTAAAAACACATTTGGTTCCAATGACATTTACATGAACTGGTCTTTCTACCAATTCCTATACTTGATTTATTTTGAACTCATTCAATTCTTCTTGCATAGCTAGTATCCAATCTGGATCTTTCAAAGCTTCTTCTATTTCCTTAGGTTCAGTCTGAGATAGAAAACATGCAATCATTGCATCTAATTGATGTCTTGTTCGAACTCCAGCTTGAGTATCACCAATAACTTGTTCTCCAGGGTGATCTCTCATCCATTGATGAACTGGTGCTTGCATCAAGAGATTTTGTTCGACTGGTTCTTCAAGAACTGAATCTTGAATTTGTTCAGCTAGATCAGAAACATGTAGTGCAGGTGTGGTTTGTTGCGTAGTCGGAAACTGAGACTGATCTGGATCTGAAGATTCTAAAATCTGTAGTCTTCCAATGTCAACAAAAAACGGATTCTGGCAAGACTGGTAACTGAGACTGAGAAATTGGTTCTGGTTTGTCTTCAGTTGTTTCACCAGGGAAGTTTAGTTCATCAAATACCACGTGAATTGATTCTTCATGATTGAGTGTCCTTTCATTTAGTACTTTAAAAGCTTTGCTGACACATGAATATCCTAGAAAAATTCCATCATCAGCTTTGGGCTGAAAAACACGAAGTTGATCTTTCCCATTATTGTGTATGAAACATTTTCTTCCAAAAGCATGAAAGTAGGACACATTTGGTTTTCTTCCATTCCAAATTTCATAAGGGGTCTTCTCATGCCTTTTGTTCATGAGAGCTTCTGTGTCTAACAAGCTGTGTTAACTGCTTCTGGCCAATATCTTTCAAGTAGTTTTGCTTCACAGATCATAGTCCTTCCTGCTTCTTTGAGTGTTCTGTTTCTTCTTTCAGCTACACCATTCTGTTGAGGTGTTCCTGTGGCAGCTAGCTGGTGTAAAACACCATTTTCTTCACAATATTCAATAATCACACTGTTGAGGAATTCAGTTCCCTTATTTGCTCTTATCTTCACAACTAATACTCCTTTTTGATTCTGAAGTCTCTTGAGTAATTCAGTAAGTTTTTACTTGGTTTGTTGGTCCCAGAGAAGGGTGAAACTATAGTCAGAGGGGCGGGGGGGGTGAATGACTATAGTGGAGTTTCAAAAACTTTTCTTCTTCTAGTTAAAAGCTTTTGGGCAGCGGATAAGTCCCTTCTTACTATATTGTTTTCAAATAGGTTTAGACAGTCACAGATGCAAATTATGATGTATGCAAATTGAATGAATGCTGTAAAGTAAATTGCAGAAATTAAATTAACACAAGGCTTATAGTGGTTCAGGGTGGTGTAATCCCTTAATCCACTCTTCTCCTGTGATGATTGGAGGAATTCACTATTGTTTTCACAGATACAATAGTATGATTGTCCTTGTCTTCCCAAGCTTCACAATCTGCAAGACTATCACTCCTTGACTGCAACAGCTTCAGTGATTCAGTCTTCCTTTTGCTGCTCCTTGAGATCAAAATCCTTCAACAGCTATCACAGATTCAACTCCTTCTCAGATTGCCTCTGATTCAGTTGCTTCAGATTGATGTGAATGTGATTCACACACTTGCTTGATCAATCTCAGTTATGAATATGACTTTGTAGTTCTGATATTTGAGTTGATCACTAGTTGTATCCTTGTAAGTTCAGAGAGAAGGCTTTTCAAATTGACAGAGTTTCTACTTTCTTTCTTTTTGAATCGTTGTTTTCTTTTTCTGTCAATGCCTTCTATTTATAGCCTTGAATAACCTTGGTTTTTGAAATTCCGTCCGTTGGCTATATTAATGAGGGAATAATCCTTGATTTCATTCTTGATTCCCCCTTAATTGTATTCTCCTTGATTTCAGTGATCGGATTCTTTCTTCAAACGTATAGCAGAAAATCCGTCCTTGATTGATCCTTTAATGATTGTGCATTTAATGCATGATCTTCTGAATCTTCATCGTATATCAAATTTGATCTTGTGAATGTCTCTTCGCCGCTTATAGAACGGTAGAGTGAGCCTTCTGACTTAGCCGTTCATTCTTTCTTTGTTGTTCTCTTTGCCGAAAGTCAGTGTACTCAGCCGATTCACTGTTTCCTTCTTTGTTCTAGTATTTGGAGAGTCTTTGAACTTCACTGATCCTTGATTTGAGTGAGACCAGTGTACACCATATTTGAACATTTGAGTTTTATCATTTAAAACATAACTTAGACTTATCCAAGGTCATCACAGACTTCCTTGGTTATAAGTCAGATCATAATGCCTTATTTCTTCTCTGCTGGTGCTTGGCTGGCTTTCCTTTGCCGAATATCTGTTTTTGCTTTGCCGTCCTACCAACTAGTACAATACTTGTCTGACTCAACTTATACAACATGTCAGACTCTAAGTAAAGACTTATACAGAGAATTCTAACTTATTTCAGGCTTGCTATAACAGCTAGTATGGCCATCATCAAAACATAATAAAATGTTCCTAACAGGTTTCACTTTTCCTGGTTAAGAAGATTACCCAAGTGTACCTTGAAAAATCATCTACTACCACCAATGTACACTTCTTTCCACTGATACTAATTGGTGTGATAGGTCCAAATAAATCCATGTGTAGTAGTTGCAGATGTCTGGTTGTTGAATTTTGAGACTTGGTCATGAAACTTGCTTTTGTTTGCTTACCTTGTTGACAAGAATCACATAAGCTATCCTTCTTATATGAGATCTCTGGTAGTCCAATGACTAACTGTTTCTTAACAAGTGTGTTGATGTCATCAAAGTTTAGATGAATCAGTTTCTTGTGCTATAACCAGCTGATTTCTGATTTGGTATGCACAAGCAAACAAGTTTCAGCAACGGATGTTGTCCAATCTACTATATACATATTTTCTTTTCTTCTTCCGGCTAAGACAACTTGATATGCTGTTTCGCTGACGACAACGCATAATTCTTTGTCAAAAGTAACTTTGTATCCCATATCACAGAATTGACAGGTGCTGAGTAGATTGTAGTGCAATCCTTCTACCTAAGATACATTCATGATTGTAAGTCCATTCCTGATTAAGGTGCCATAACCTTTGGTGTATCCAGGTTTGTCTTTACTTCCTAAATTGACTTTTGGCCCATCTTTTGCAATAAAATTACTGAGACAATCTTTACTCTTTGTCATGTGCCTAGAGCAACCACTATCAAAGTACCATATATCCTGCAATAAAAATTAAATATTTTTAGGTACCCTACTCAGTTTGGGTACATGGGGGTCAGTTGTCAGTACAACTCTGGGAATATATCCTTTCGGTATTCTTCGGATATTGTTGCACTTGTTTTCATATATGTAAGCCACACTCCCATAGTATCTATGCTTGGACTGAAACTTATTTCCATCATGCTTTCTATTATTAAAACTTGAATAATAATAACCATCATTCCTTCTGTACTAAGGTCTGGACTGACCTTGGTACTGGGACTTTTGCTGAGAATTGAGATTAGCTCTCTACTGAGTTTTGGACTGAAACTTGTGATAAGTTTTCTGTCTGGAATGATTGTTATTATCAGTTTTATTAGTAGATGCAGTAAAATTCGAATCATCATCAGTGGGATATAAACTTCCTTTCCCCCTGAATGTGTAAATCTTTGAATTTGACATTCTTGGATTTACCTTGATTGTAATTTTTCTGGTTCTTGACTTGATTTGTTTTTGTGGATCTGGCAGCTGATTTGCCATTTCGGTTTCCTTTAGATACAGCTGTTCTACCATTTAATTTACCTTTGTTGGTAGATACAGTTGTTTTCTTAGAAAACTGATTTATTCTATGTGATACTGGCTTTACTGGTTCAGCAATATTCTCAGTTTGTGGAAGTTGCTCAGCTACAAACTTAATACTAGTTTTGGTACTAGGTTCAGCAGCTTTGCTAGTTCTATCCTTGGAAGATTGATGTGTATCAAATCCTAGACCCGTCTTATCTCCATACGGCTTTCCTGATTTGAATCCAGTAACTGAACTTGATTGAGCAAATGATTCAGTTGCTGCTGCTGATGCAGTAGACTGATAATGAATCTTTTCTTTATCAGTTTAGTCAGTTTCAACATTTTTAGTTCAGACTTCAATCTTTCATCTTCAAGAATTAGATTTTCCATCTTAGCTTTAATTGATTCATAACCAGCTTGAATAGTTACTAGCTGATTCATCAATTCGTCATGTGTTTCTTCTAATTCTAGATTTTTTGGATTGGTGTCAGCAGTCGAAGAACATGCATTTTTTGCATGGAAATCTGAGCTGAAGAGTATTTAGAATTGGATTCACATACCTCATTTGGGTCTTCCATATGTGCCATTAAAGCTGTGTCATCTGATAATCTTTCAGTACCAGCTTCATAATCTGACTCATCTGCAGCATGGAGTGCTCTTCTACCAACTCTTCTTGGCGGGGTCTTCTTGGTCATTTCTAGACATTCAGCTTTATAATGTCTAGGTTTCTTGTAGTTGAAACAGAGATATTCATCATCTTTTCTTTTCTCAGGATTCTTCTTAATGAACTTTTGGGTTACAGGATGACCATTCTTCATCCTTCTGAGTCTGCTCATCATTAGTGCCATTTGTTCCTCCATTTCATCCAACTGTAAAAGATTTTTTGTGGATGCTTCTTGAGAATCATTTGATGCTATTGCAAGTGATGTGGTCTTTGGTTCTTTCAGAGATTTAATTATTGCAACTGTACTTGTAAAATCTTCACTGAATTCATAAGCTTTCAAAGCTGAGAAGATTTTGAATGAATCCTGTATGTCAAGTCTTCTAGATTCTTCCATAGCAGTGACCTTAATGTTCCATCACAATGGTAATGCCTTCAAAATTCTTGTATTGATAACTTTCTTTGAGTACTCAATCGTGAGTAGATCTAATTCATCCATGATAGCACTGAATCTTGTCTCCATTTGGTCAATGGTCTCTCCAGATTTCATCTTGAAATTCTTAAACTTTTGTTTTGCAACAAAAATTTTGTTTTCCTTGATTGAATCAGTTAATTCACAAACTAACTGAAGCTTGTCCCGCATTTCCTTAGCAGTTGTGCATTCTTTCACCTTCAAATACATGTTGCTATCAAGATTTCTGAGGTAAAGTCCATAGCAACATTGTTGAGATTGTTTCACTTGCGATCATCACTGGTCCATTCAGCTTTAGGCTTTGGAACTCGAATTGTCTATCACCATCAGTTTTCATATGAGTGATCTGAATTGGTCCATCAGTGAGTACATCCATCATTTCATCATGAGTAGCCACTAGAAAAGCTGGAATACGACATTTATATTCATCAAATCTATCCATTTTGCACATAAGCATCTGTCTTGCATATTGATTGTTATCCATTGTGAGTGAGTGAAGACTGATAGTAAATTAACTGGAAATTGAACTTTCAAATGAGAACAACTAGAGGAGATATAGAGAAAATGATATCTTTTCAAAGAAACACTGCTCCGATACCAATTGTTGGTCCCTTGGAAAGGCTAACACAAGTTTAGAGGGGGGTGAATAAACTTGTCAACAAAAACTTTCCCTAAAAGAAATTACGGTTCAGTTAAAACTTTGTGTGAGTTAAGCTGAGTAAGCTGAGTTTAAGTCAAACTGACTTAAGCAAAAACTGAGTCAACCGGCAGCGGATATAGTTCTAGCCTTTTTCTTGATCTTGTTATTCTTTATGAAATCTGAGTATGGTAAACTGAATTCTGGTGAATGTCAGTTTATGAACTGTGAAGTGTATAACAATCAACTATCAAATTGTAAGTAAATGCTGAGTAAGTAAATAAATGCGTAAAGTAAATAAGGCAGATATTATAGAGGTTCCAGGTGGTGTAATCATGTACGTCCTTTCTTCCCCTGTGCTGCGGAGGAAAATTCCACTAGAACTTCTTGAGGTGAACTGTTACAAAAAGTCATAAACAATAGTCCTTGGCTAATCCCTAACTGTCTAAATAGTTGTAGAACAGGTAGAATTGCTGCTCTTCAATTTCTTGAACGCTGGTCCTTGAAGGGTTACGTATGCCTCTTCACCAGCTACCACCACAAACACAGTCTACCCGACTGCTTGTAACAACTGTCCTTGACAAAACCTTCCTGGTTTGCTTCACAGTTTAAACCTTTGATGTAGAATCAAAGTTGGGTTGAGAATCAATAAATTGCTCCTTGTTTGTGGTTCTTAAAAGTGTCTGATTCTTGATAAATTCTTTGTAGCTTGAACACTTGAAGAAATTCTTGTAATGATCTTGTTATAGCGCAGAGAGGATAACAATTCGAATAAAGTGACTAATGCACAAAATACTTGTTAATCCTGATATTTCTTGCTATTAATTCCTTCTTTTTAATCTTGGTGCAAAGTCCTCTATTTATAGTGTGAGGTCCAACGTTCTTCTGGCTTGAATTCGAATTGTATCAACGTCTATCTTGTAACGGTTATATTTTCTGACCGTTCTGTTCTGTCAGTATTTCATCCAATAGAATCCCTTCCTTTATAACGTTCGACTGTACTATCAGTTTGTTGGATGACTGACAAATAAAACTGAGTGTATTGTTCAGCTTTAACTGTTTTTACCAATTGTCAGTTTCTTGACTGACTTGGAGCATTAACTGAGATTTTACTCTTCTTCAAATATCAGTACTCTTGTTTTTCATCTAATTATAATTGACTTAATCAGAGTACACCATGACTAATTATCTTCTAAGTATTCATTGTCCTTATAATTCTTAGGTCTTCATACAAGATCCATAAAGTCAGTTTAGGTCACCACAATCTTGCCTGAAGTCTAACTTCATAGTCTCGACTTAGTCTTCATAACTGAGTTTGAACCTTCAGTTCTTCAATCTTCTATAACTGAGTCTGTGACCCTCAGTTTTTCAATCTTCTATATAAGCCAACTGAGTCTGTGTCCCTCAGCGAACTTATCTTTTTCAGTTTTCATATTGGTGTATCCTGAGTCAGTTTGTTTATATTGATGATTTCCAGTATTCTGAATGACTTCCAGTTTTCAGTTTTACGACACACTAACTATTACAGTGCTTGTCTGATGTAACCTATACAATTATCAGACTCTAGTAAAACCTAAACATTCAGTTCTAGACATCTTTTAGCCTTTCACTATAACAGCTAGCTTCAGCACTACATCAATGAGGTTAAGATAATACTTTGAATAAATATGATGAATTATCATCAAAACATAAATTTTATTTCCAACAAAATTTCTAATTGAAAAATCAGAAAATCATACATAAGGCGTTGCTGGTTAGAGGGTATTTGGAACCAATAAACTAGTGAGAGCCTTAATCTTATGATTTGTTGTTTTTATGAATCATTAGAAAAGTGTAATAGACTACACATGAGTTTCTCTTTTCATTGGAAAAACAAGAATAAAGCGTTGCTAGTTAGACAGTATTTGGAACTGATAAACTAGTGGGAGCTTAGCTCCGGAGTTTATTTACAATCTTATGAAACATCATGAACAAAGCATTGCTAGCTAGACATTATTTGGAACTGATAAACTAGTGGGCTTAGTTCTGACTGTTCTTGGATTGAAGAATGTTCTTGGAGTTTATTCACCATAAACTGGTAAGCGATCTAACCCCCTCGTAGGTTAGATTTATTATTTATGTATTTTGATTGTTTAGATCTAGATCTTGTACTTTCCGCTGCGTAATCGGGTCAATCTATGATTGATCCGGTGATATTACATCCTACAAAAAGTCCATTATCATACCGGTCACTTTACGTATTTATTTATTTTGTGCTTGTATTTATTTTATATGATACGATAGATGCATAACTATGCACGATCTAGATGAATGTGTAGGACGTATGTCTATAGAGATAGATATACATAATGAGACCATAACAAACTTAATTAAGAGAATTAATTTGAAAATAATTAAGTGAATTAATTTCAATATTACTCCTACAACAAAAATCGAGTTATATATGTCTCCGAATATTATAATGACGGTGAAGAGCCCTTGTTTGGATCCAACTGATCTGCCCTCGTTGGGAGTTGACCTACCACGGGTATATCGTCGTTATCGAGATATGATCTTTATGAAATCTCATGAATATTTGGGTTACAACTAGACTAAGAATCTTGCGGTGATTGACCCTCGTCAGGACTGTCTGATATTAGAGACAAGGGGTTGACAATCGCATAAGATGTGAATTGTCAAAGAGTTGACAAGTCAACCACCAAGAGTCACATAGAGATGTGATTGGTAAAGTGTTACCTACCTTTCGAATTATTCCGGTTGATCGGCCCTCGTCGGGAATCGGGGTAACCAGATGGGATCTTGGCCACTAAAGAATTTTGAAAGATTCTTGAAAGTCAATTAGGGGTAGCTGACTAGTGGGAGCAAAATCATAAATCAATAGACCTTTTTGGATTTTGCGAGTATAAACAACAACACTCTTTTTTCTTTATTTTATGTTGTAGTTTTTAGCAAACTTTTATATTTATGTTTTTAATTCTCGATTAATAAAACCAAATTAGGATTGCTACCATTTGAGAAAAGTTATCAAGTATGGTTAAGTAATTTTAATCCTTTTAAAATAAGCAATGACATGAGCAATCCCGTTATAGTAGTTAGGGACAAGGAGACTACATACTTGATGGAGTACTCCAAGACTTTAATTATTAATGAAAGCGGAAGCTCATGATATGATTAAATCATTTGAAATAAGTTTCAACAAATTAATCATATACTGGATACAATCCAAGATGATCATTTTGTCATACGATGACAATTAATTTATACAATTGATAAGAATAACCACATCGAATTTTGGAAAAGGTTGTTTTCAAAATTGAAAGATTTTCCTTCAAAAAAATTGTAAGATTTAAGTGTCGACTTAATTTTATCATTGCTTAAAGGATAATTAAATAGTCAATGTTTTGAATACTCGATTCAAAAGGTTAAATAAACTATTTAATAAACTTTTTTTTATATGAAAGGAAATTAAAGACATATCTTTTGTGATCTTTCATAAGTCTTATGAAGACTACACTAAGAAATATTCACAAGTGCTTAAAGGATTGAAAAGGAAGTTAGGGCATGTGCTTAAAATAAGAGATCTTATCGAAGTCTTTATTTTAGACAAGTGTGTTGAGATAAATCCATATGAATTCATGTCAACTCCTAGATATATGATATCTTGCGAACATGATTAAATTAGAAAGATTTAATATAGAATGCATTAAGATTCGAAAAGTGAAGCAAATGTTGCGACATTTTTGGTTTTGTATTTTGAGTCTAGTAAACTGATAAAGGAACTAAATAAATGATATAATGTTCCGGTTCTTATGAAGAACATATTTCAGTTAGATGATTTAATGGACAAATTCAATTGTAAGGAATAAATGTTATTTCGATAAAGTTGAACGGTCACTGAATCTAACATACTAGATTTGTGTCACTATATAGTTGATATAGGTGATAAAATCACAACTAAGTATTTGCATGGTTGTTATCCTTAATATTTGTGGTTGTTCTAGACATAGTGTTTGAGGAGGGGAATCGTGTGATCAGATGTCATTCTGATGACATCTGAGCCATGTGATTGTGAATCATATGGGTAATACGTATCTTATCTAAAGATGACTGAAATACCCTTTTATACAAAGGTTATAAAATCTGGAAAGTTGTCTAAAGCCTAAACATACCGATGTTTGTTGGCTTATGTCAGTAAATGCCACAAATAATTGTTTATTAATCTCTACGACTATTTTTAGAAATAGTCATTTGTATTCAGTGAAGTGCATAATTCGCAGAGCCCGAAAAGTTTGAGCTAGTATGAATATGATATTGATGAACTACTTGGGGATTAATCTTCAATTGGATTGAAGTAATTAATCCCTGAAGGGTGTTTCAGAAGCTGTCTGAAATAGAATCAGATTCTCCCTTGAAGGTTACCATCTTTGGGATACACAACGAGATTGTGTTCCTGAAATGGAAACAATGCTTTATATAAAGGTCTGACGTAAGCCATGAAAATTGTCCCTTGCCTGTTTCGGGATAGTGCCCTTATACAATACATATACTTAACCGAGTTCAAAAGAATAAAGGTTGAATGAATTCCATATCAGATAAGGAAGTCGATAACATCAAATCCATCTTAACCGATGATTTAGGGTAGTCGAGCTTCTGGCAAGCAGGCAATGTCTGAAAGGCTTGGAGCTTAGTATGACATATGCAATGTTGTAGAATATCATGCCCTTATACGCTAGATATTGTTTACTTGTCCATAGAGCGAAATGTTTGTCTCCAAACATGCTGTCTTCTAGAGGAAGTGTTTCTTCCAAAAGAAGCACTAGGAGTAAATTTAGATCTCAAAAGTAGTTTGAGAACCACAAGGAGATATTCAACCATAGGAACGTGAGCAGATGCCACATAGTGATATGAGGATAGTCTGACGTGTGTTGAGGCGGTCCCTTTGACTTGATCAATTGGAGCATGATATGAGGATAGTCTGACTCCCCATGGATAGTGATCCATTCACGGCTAGAACTGGTTGCGAGTATTGCATGAGATTCTTGTGTTTCAACTTGGTCTTGTGTGTGCAAGTGATTTGTTTTAGGCGAAGAGGGAGATTGTTGAAATAGTGTCCTAAACCCAATCGGGTTGGACCGGATCCGACCGAGTCTGATCATTTCTACTATTTCTTTATGTTTATACATATCATAAATGGCTTTTATGTTATTAGATATTTCTTCTTTTAAAGAGCCAATTATGAATTGTTATATGATAACGTCCTTAGTATTAAACTGTGATAGAGAAACCATGATAGGCGATTATCGTTGATGAGATCTTTAATCACTTTAATAAGTTTGATACTTAAATGTCTATAGGCTTATGTACTATTAAACAGGGCCTTGATAATACATACAGGCTAGCACGTATTAGATATCTTTTGTCTTTAAGGGCAGGGATAGATCTCGTCTATCAAAGTGTAGAGACACTTGGACTGTACGTGGACGTGTGTTAGAGAATTCGTACGTTAGACTGACCCGCTTACACTGTTAAGTGTCACACTGTGTGATGGTTGTGTAATTATCCTTAGGACAGGAGTCTACATGGCATCACTATGTGAATTGTCATGCTTTGACACTATTGTGGTTTCCCCTGGCCACAGGACGATCATGCGGTATTGATTGGGTGTGATACTGAAGCATGCGGAGTATACATGTTTGTTCGTCCGGAAATCGCGTACCCTATTAATAGGGGTCAATATCCAAAAGGGCCTTCTTATAAGGAATGTCTTACTCTCTTGAATCTTTGCAAAGTGGGAGTAAATGAGTTACTTTGAGAGGGAATGATATCCAGATTATAAGCTACAGTCGTTTATGTTTGACACTTGACGAACGACCGTATGGATATTATTGCAACGATAGGATTCTATTTACATGGTAACTGTTTCACATGAAAGGTAGTAGTCATTGCATTTGACTCTTCCGATGATTGGGGATCACGGTGTTTTGCTAGACGCTATCCCATGATTGTTGGGTATGAATGGCATTTTCATAATTTGCACTTTTTGTCTACTGCCAACCTATTCGGAAGCCTATCGGGTCACACACATAATATAATCAAGTCGGATTAAAATGTGGTTATAGTTTATAACCAAATAAGGAATGAATTTATCTCATACTATAAAGGTTATAGTGGTAAATTAATATGATGGTACTTATTTATTATGAATAAATATAATACAAGATATTAATTATCTTGATTAATTAAATATACATATAATATATGTATATGTGTCGAAAATATATATGTATATGATACTCATGTAATTTGTGAATTAATTAATCATAGTATTATATTAATTAAAGAAAATCTCAATTCCCAAATTAGTGGGAAGGGGACGCCATTTAAAAGTGTATTGGATACATTTGGTTTGTGCAATTTAATTAATAAGATTACCATATATTAATGTTAGATATTAAATGATTTTTGGAAAAATAGATTTATGGTAATAACATAAATATAGTCAATATAAGATATTCACAGTATCTTGGAAATATTTAATATAGGATATTAAATTAAATGAGATAAATCAATCAAATATATTTTCCTTATTTTATCAGTAAAATGTTTTCTTTCTCGTCTATCTACTAGAAGTTAATCCCAATCAGATTGGGATAGCAAAGGGGCGCCCCATACTCTTTATAAAGGAGGGATTGGCTAGCTCTTTTGTACATCACAATTTCAAGAGACTAATAGTTTCTTGTGAAAATTAGAGAGCTTCTTAGAGAGAGATTTGTGAGAGAGAAAAATTCGGTCTAGCAACCGAGTTTTCTGGTAGCAATAAATGATGGGATTCCGACAGGCTATTCGTGTGGATCACCGGTAGAGGCCGAACGCTTGGGCGGCTCCATGCATCGCTACTCTCCTTAGACGGTCAAAGCGTCGATCTTTTAGATCATGCAAGGTCACCACCATCTACTACTTATTTGTTTATTGCTTAAATGAAGTCGATCCTAAGAGAAATAAAATTTTGAATTCCGTTGCATCCCCGCATAGATTTCCTAATAGTTTGTGATAGTGTTCATTGATTATATTTTGATCTACTTAAGGGATGAATATGAGCACGAGGACCACTTGAGGGTAGCATTGCAGACGCTTCAAGATAACAGATTGTACGGGAAGCTCAGTATGTGCCAATTTTGGTTGGACAAAGTAAACTTCTTAGGCCATGTCATTTTAGGAGAAGGAGTTAAAGTCGATCCAGCAAAGATAGAGGAAGTGACTAAGTGGCCTAGACCGACTACAATTTCAGAAATAAGGAGTTTCTTGGGACTGGCAAGATACTGTAGACACTTTGTTAAGGATTTTATGAGGATTGCTTCACCCCTCACACGACTTACCTAGAAGAGTGTGAGATACAAGTGTAGCCATAAGTGTGAGGATGCTTTTCAGATGCTTAAGAAAGGTTGACTATGGCACGAATGTTGACCCTACCCGAGGTATTCGATAATTATGATGTGTATATAGATGCTTCAGGTCAAGGTCTTGGTCGTGTTCTGATGCAGAATGGTAAAGTGATTGCGTATGCTTCAAGACAGTTGAGACCACACGAAAAGAACTATCCTATGCATGACTTTGAGTTAGCAGTAGTTGTGTTTGCACTGAAAACTTAGAGTCACTACTTGTATGGAGTAAAAACATGGATTTTCACGGACCATCATAGCCTTAAGTACTTCTTTAAGCAGCAACAGTTGAACATGTGACAGAAGCGTTGGTTAGAGTATGTTGAGGACTATGACTTGGAAATACAATATCACCAAGGAAAGGCAAATGTAGTAGCAGATGCCTTAAGCAGGAGACCAATTAGTTCACTTCTTGAAGTGACAGAAGTTGCAGGCCAGTTTGAAAGACTAAGGGTTTAGGATATGGGGCAACATGAACAAGTACAATATGTTTCACCATTTATTGCTAGGTCCGAGCTCATTGACGAGATCATAAAGAAGAAGGATGAGGATCCGATCACTATTGACTACAAACGAGTGGCTAGGACAAACCGAATAGTGGGTATGATTTAGATACGGATGGTAATGTTTGATTTCAAGATCGGCTTTGTATTCAAGATGTTGGAGATTTGAAAAAGACCATGCTGAATGAAGCCCACAAAGTAGCATTTGCAGTTCATCTAGGAGCAAAGAAGATGTATCGAGAGCTGAAGGACTACTACTGGTGGCCTTTCATGATAGCAGAGATAGCCGACTTTGTGTCAATGTGTGACACATGTGAGAGGGTAAAGGCAGAGCACAAGAGACTGGCAGGGTTACTCAGGCCTTTAGAGATTCCCAAGTGGAAATGGGAAAAGATCACTATGGACTTCATTAGCAGATTACCGAAGACCAAGACGGGATACGAAAAGATTTGGGTGATTATAGATCGGGTGACTAAATCATCGCACTCTTTTCCAGTTAAGGAAAATATGTCATTGAAGGAGCTAGCTAATTTTTACATTAGCAACACAGTGAAGCTTCATGGGGTTCCAGTTGTAAGGTATAGTGCCCGGAAGACAATTTATGTAATTGTTTTTATATTTAAAAAATGGCAGAATTATTTTCATCTTATTATTTGTTTTGTGCTTATATGTAATACACCGCTAAAAACCCCAAGTTGTATCATATATAGCCATATAAATTAGTGTGTGTCACATGCGAGGATTAAGTTTATGGTGATACACTTAAACTATTAGTCTGTGGTGATCTTAATTTAAGTATGGGTCTATTGATTAAACCACCATTAATACGCCTAGAACACTTTAAGGTGTGACCGTCTTATCCGGACCTTCGATATTGGTTATCTAAGTGGGGTATTTATATATGATATAGTCATACAGGACTTGACCGATTTAATCAGCATTTCTCATATAATTCCGTGATTGGGAAATATTATTAAATCACAAGATAATCATAGATGGATTAACCATAATCCTGAAGTGATTGCATACTCCTACTTGTTTGAATACAGGGATTGCCGTGTTTGTTAAGGATTGCTAAGAGGCGCGTGATCATGTGCAAAGCACTTACTAGCAATAGGACTAGGTCTATCGTAGTAGAGAACTAGCGCGTCATGGTCGATCCCACAAAGACTCGTAAGAACGCAAAGTAATTGAGATTGATTTGTCACGATAACGGTCTATGACCAACTATAATATAGGAAGAAGTAAAGTTCGTGACAATAAACAAACAAGACTACGCAAGTTCAAACGTAGCAAACAAGAGTTTCTAAGGTATTAGTCTAATTATGAGTTATTAGTTATTCCCTCCAAAACATGCAGTAATCCTCCCCGTTGGTAAATTATAATTCATTGACAGCTACGGGT
Source organism: Gentiana dahurica var. dahurica (assembly GCA_024500145.1). Taxonomy (NCBI): domain Eukaryota; kingdom Viridiplantae; phylum Streptophyta; class Magnoliopsida; order Gentianales; family Gentianaceae; genus Gentiana; species Gentiana dahurica. The sequence continues at coordinate 50,841,834 of CM044905.1, forward strand.
GCAAACTCATAACCCCATCTACTTCCATTTACAAGAACTATAGACAATCTATACGCAACTAACCTCCTTCGTTGGTTGTATTAGTTCATACGCAATAAGATCTAAAGTTGCCAGCACGAGACCGAAAACCTCCCTAGGCAGCTATCGACAATGACTAGCACGTTCCTAAGGATCTATCAAGACAATGTCCTATTTAACACTTCACCTTCCATGTCCTTCATGCTAATTTACGATGACATGCAAATGGTTGATCGTGCTACTAACATGTAAATTAAAAATCTGTCGATCAACATCGTCTCCTCGACCAGAGCTCATAAAATAAGAACAAAGAACTTTTATTGCATTATATTTGTCTTGAAAATTGTTAACACTGGATTATGAGGTGATGTCTCTTATTTATAGCTAAATAAACCAACTTAGAAAGACCTATAACTACTCCTCGTCCAAGAAAATGTGTTTCGGAAGATTCTAGTAGCTCGATAAGTCGGCGGTAGCTCCCGATTAATCGCGGGTATTTTTGCCTTTTCTTTTCGTTGACTTAGATTGGAAGGCTCTAGAATACCCTAGGCCCAATCCTTTCGCTTAGTCCACACCAAAATTGTCCACGATGCTTAGCCCAATATATTGTGTCCAGAATATAATCAAATAACGCACGAAATAATATCGAATATGGGAAATAAACGTTATATGCAAAATACTCGACTTGTGAACCCGATATATGACATTCAACTCAAATGGCTCATAATTATAGGTTGAAACAACTATTTTTAGCTCATAATGGATAGAATGTTAATGTCGTAGGATAGACTATTTTAAGCATCATCAACTACCCCCACTAGCCCTTTGCTCATCCTCGAGCAGAGTATCAAGGAGGAATGTACTTCCAAGAGCAATCCCCATTAACTACCACACATTCAATAAAGATTTCCGGCAGAACACATATCAAGCTACAATCCATAAGCTCCCCATTAATCATTACTTACCATGCATCAATGTGTCGTGTGATAAATCCTTCATGATAGTGTGTTCGTGAAGAGAATCAAGTTGTATTGACCCCACAATCTTAACGTACATGTGCATACACTCGCTCATCTTCCCTTCAGACTTGGTTAAACAACATGGTACCTTAATCGGGCCGGGCGGACTTTGGGACCGAGTATTACTCTTAGGTCCTCGTTTGTTTCTTTTTATATTATTTTTTTTCAAATTTTTTTTCTCTTTTTTTTAAATACAATAGCCGTGAGTTTTACGCTCCATCGGCTCCTCACTTTTTTTTCTCTCTCTCTCTCACAAGTCCGTTTTGTTCCGGTTTACCTTTTGTGGCATTCAAGCTGATTCCCTTGTCATACAACAATTTGTTAAAGTATATAAAGAGACAATTAATGATTCCCGGTTAAAACAACTCATCATCTAATCTCAAACACTACTCAATCAGATTATGTGCTCAAATAATTGATTGCAACGGTAGAATAGCAATTAATAAGTTACTACTTCATGCAACATAACACATGCTTATTCTTCCATACTAAATCTAATATGCTATAGCTAACTTCAAATTGTCCTTGGGCTCCTTTTATACTAATTCCTTACGCAGAACGTGCAATAGGCAAGCTAAAAATAGTGTTAAAATTTAAAAAAAATTTCCTTTTTCGATTATCCAATTAACCAGCTAAGAAACCAGCTAAGACCTCCTACCCCCCACTTATTATAGGCATTTTCCCCAAAGACTAACAATATGACAGAAAATAGAAAAAGGTACTTAGCTTTGGAATTGGTTGGCTGACTCAAATTTTGAATCAGGGAGCATATTCATTAGCTCCTAAGTCTTCCATCTTCCAAGTATTGAACTGCATTCCAAAATACTTCCAAAAACTGTGAGTAACATGTGAAGGGCAATAAGAAAAAAAGGTGGAGGAAAGTGTGCATACCTCAGGAATGCGCAAAAATAGTTTAAGCCACTTTATTCTTTATTGGCCTAAGCAAGACGTGAAAATTTTACGAGGGTTTCACATGAGAATCGTGAAGGAAAAAACCACATATATCTCTAGTTAGATGACCAAAGATATATGCGATGAAAAAACTTTGTGATTGTCATGCTACTTTATTGACTCAAACAACTCAAAATAAATAAAAACAGTAAATAAAGGTTAAGAAATAGTTCTCAATTTATAGTCGCAAGCTCCACTGTACCCATAGGGCTCCATTATTCGTAGATTAGATCGTCCAACATAAAGACTTCCAATTCGGGGTCATACTTGTGGTCTAGGTAATGCTTCAGCCTGATGACGGTTAAAATAGTCTATCTTATGGCATCGATATTCTATCCATTATGAGCTAAAAATAGTTGTTTCGACCTATAAATATGAACCAATTGAGTTGAATATCATATGTCGATTTCGTGAGTCGAGAAATCTGCACTTAGCATTTATTTTCCCTATTTCGATATTAATTTGTGCATTATTTGATGATTTTCAGGATACGAAATATTGGGATGAGCATGATGGACGAATCTGGAGTGGACTGAATGAGAAAAATGGGCCTAGGGTATTCCAGTACCTTCCAAGATAAGTCGGCTGAAGAAAAATGATGAAATTGCCCTCGGTTTACCGAGGACGGCCGCCGGCTTACCGAGGCTCGAGATCCTTCCAAAACGCATTTTCTTGGACGAGGGGTAGAACTACATGTTCCTAAGTCAGCTTTGATAGCTATAAATAAGAGGCTTCGCCTCAAAACACAATGTACCCAAATTATTCAAGAAAATTATGGAATAAAAGTTCTATGATCATCTTCGAGGGTATGCTTTTCTATCTTTTCCAAGATGTAGATCCATCGTTGTTCTATTCGACTAGTATGTTTTAATTGCTTATTTAGTTTAATTATGTAGTAGTTAGTTTATTTTACCCCATGTGTTATAGATCATATTCGTTGGTGAAGAAATCATGGAATAGTAGTTGCGTTCTTCAGATCTGTGACGGTCTATATCGCTAGATCTGAATACCTAGTAAATTACTAATTCATGATAATCGGCGCCCGCTATGTTGATCGATAGATTTAATTTACATGTTTGTAGCCTGATCAACTATTTGCATGTCATCGTAAACTAGCATGAAATACTAATAGTGAAGTGCTATGTTTGGACATTACCTTGAATGGACCCTGGGAACGTGCTGATCAATGTCGACAGCTGTCTAGGCGGGTTTGCGGTATGAGTTAGTGCTCAATATCGACAGCTCTAGTTCTTTATGTGTATGGGCTATTACGGACCAATTAAAGTGGGTAGCTTGTGTATTGATTGTCTACTACCATTGTTGGAGTAGATAGGGTTATGAGTTTTACCCGTAGCTGAACAATGAATAAAGTTCACCAGTGGGGAGGACTGTTGCATGTGTGGAGCAATAACTAATTACTATTAATTGATCTAATTCATTAGAAACTCATTTTTGCTTCGTGTGAACGAGCATAATCATGTTAGTTTGAGGCACCAAATTTACTACTGTATATATTATAGTTGGTCATAGACCATAGTCATGACAAGATCGATCTTGATAATTAGATGTTCTTATGAGTATCTGCGGGATTCGTCCTTGACTCACCAGTACTCTACAATGATAGACCTAGTCCTATTGCTAGTAAGTGCCTAGCACGCGATCAAGATTTTTGGCGCCGTTGCCGGGGACTCGTGTCAAGAATACTTTTTTTCTTAAAGATTGATTTTTTTTTTCTGCATATATTTGAGTCTGTTTAAGTGAGTCTGTTTTATAGTCTGTTTGTACTGGAGTCATACAGGGTCGATTTTGTTAAAAATCAGGAAAAATAGCTTCCGTTTTACCGAGGGTCCACCTCGATAAACTGAGGGCCCCAGTTTTGGCAGAATCATTTCTGTTTGTTTAGATTCATGTCAGTAGTCAGAGTCTGTATTTTTGAGTTTGCTAGGCATGTGTAACAGCCGGCGAGGCAAGTTACTAACCTTTTTATTTTCTTTTTGTGTCTTGTAGTACGCTACACGAAGTTCAGCAGCCAAACTTGAGAGATTTATACCTGAGATTGAAAAGTTTGCTAGACAAAAGAGAAAGGAAGCTCGAGAGAGATCTGTTAAGCTAGAGGATGATGTGAGTACAAACGAAGGAAATCACAGTGAGAGGGAAGATGAGATTCCACCTTTGGAAGATACATAAATCGACATGGCACAGAACGGACAAAATGGACAGAATGGAGCAGGATTTGTGGTACAAGCGGACATGAGAACTCTACAGAGTTATGCAATGCCAACGATCGAGCAATTCATGCCAGCAATTTTTCAGCTAGACGATACAGCTGAGGTATTTCACCGAAACCAAATGTCATACAAATGGTGACTAATTACACTACCTTTGATGGAGTATTGAATGAAGATCCTAGTGTACACGTCACCAACTTTTTGGAGACAGTCAGCACGGTCAAGCTAGCCGGAGTACCTGACGATAATTTCAAGCTAAAATTGTTTCCGTTCACTCTAATGGAAAAAGCGAAGACATGGTTATTGTCTCTAGCACCGGGATCGATCCAAGCTTGGACTGATCTGTTGCAAAAGTTTATGAATAAGTACTGCCCACCTTGGAAGTCACTACAGATAAGACAAGAGATTATGAACTTCAAGTAAAAAACCACTAAAACGTTTGAAGAAGCATGGGATAGATTTAAGGAAGCACAGAGGAGATGCCCTCACCATGATATCACTTTGCCCGTACGAATGTATAGTTTCTATCACGGATTGAGGCCAAGTGAACAAATGAGGGTTGATGCATCAAGAAATGTATGTTTTGTGTTGATATCACCTGAAGAAGCCGAAGAGAAATTGGAGCAAATTGCGCTTACAAGTCAATGGGGAATGCAACAAATTGAAACCACCAAGGTAGCTGAAGGCGTATTTGGACAAGATACTTCTCAAAAGACCTTATATCTGCTAATGGCAATGAATGAGAAGATATATGGCATGAAATATCGCATAGCCAAGGTTGAGAAAGTACAAGACATAGAAGCAATCAACACTGAGGACGTGAACTATATAGGGAGGCAAGGAAATCCTTATGGGGGCGGATATCACCCAGGTTCTCACGACCACCCTGGTGTTAGACTGAGTGACCCTGTTGGGGGTACAGAAAAAGTGATTCAACAGGTGGAGAGAGACCGAGATAAGCTGGTGAATTCATGCCTCAATTCAACAAGTTCGGTGGTTGGGAAGCAGCCATAGATAAAATGAGCTCAACTGTGACCGACATGGTCAATCAGCTTACAAAATCCATGATTTAACTGAATACAAACTTCACCCCTTATTATACAAGACTGACCAATCAAGAAGGCTTAGTGCAGAATCTATCGCACCAAGTGGGACAGATTGCAGAACAAGTGTCAGCCCATCCTCCGGGAGGATTACCAAGTGATACTGAGAAGAACCCAAAGGAAGTGAATGCAATAATGACTTGAAGCGGAAAGGAACTGCCTGGACCAGTCATACCAGCTGTTCAGGAAGAATCAGAAAGCAGTCAGCAGCAGAACACAGCAAAATCTGGAGAAAAATAGGGGCCGGTAAACCGGGACACTACTCCGGTAAACCGAGAGTCTGAAAATTCAGCGGACAGACAGGCAGAGTAGCAGCAGTCAGCAGGTAATTCTTCACAAACTGTAACTATTAATCCTACCACTTTGCCCTATCCCCTAGGAAATATAAGCCGAATAATGATGATGCGCGTTATAAAAAGATTATAGAAATGTTTAAAAATTGCAAGTGAATATACCTTTGGTCGAAGCTCTGGCTGGAATGCTAGAGTATGCGAAATTCTTGAAAGAAGCAATCTCTACCAAAAGGAAGTTATTAGACCTTGAAACTATCTGCCTTAACGAGGAATGCTCGGCAGTTTTGCAATGCAAACTACCTCCTAAGTGTAAAGATCCTGGGAGCTTCCTCATACCTTGTACCATTGGAGGAGTATACCTGAACAAAGCATTGTGTGATCTTGGAGCCAGTGTCAATCTAATGCCACTCTCCATCTTTCATAAGTTAGGCATGAAAGAATTGAACGAGACATCTATAACTGTTCAATTGGCTGATAGGTCTATGAAGCAACCTTGTGGAGTGGTGGAGGATGTTTTGGTGAAAGTTGATAAGTTTGTTCCATGTAGACTTTATGGTGCTAGACATGGAAGCTAACCACGATGTTCCACTGATCTTAGGAAGACCATTCTTAGCTACGAGCAAAACAATGATAGATGTCCATAAGGATGAGCTGATTCCGAGAGTGAATGAGGACAAAGTAGTATTCAATGTGATGAACTCAATGAAGTATTCACAAGATGAAGGAGAAGCATGCTACATGCTAGATGCCATAGACGAAATTGTTTTGGAATTATATCAGTAAGTGGTACTAGACCCTGAAGTAGCCGAGACTTTACTCCTGAAGGAAGAGGGAAGCGATGTACAAACCTGGCCTGGGTGTAGCAAATGTCAAGTGTAAGAAATAGAGCCTATAACTTCTGTGGATTTAGGAGGAACCATTCATAGACCTTCGTGGCACAAGTTCTTTGACTTACAATTGACTGGTAAGCTGTTGAGATCATCGTTAGAAGAGCCACCAAGGAACTTAACATTAAAACCTTTGCCATCTCACCTGAAGTATGTATACTTACAAGATGATGCTCTTCCCCTCATAATTTCATCGTTATTATCACTTTTAGAGGAGGAGAAACTTTTAAGAGTACTGGGAGAGCATAAGGGAGCATTTGGGTGGACCATTGACGATATTAGAGGAATAAGCCCATCAGTGTGCATGCATAAGATCTCTGTAGATCCGGAGAAGAAAGCAGTAGCACAACCACAAAGGAAGTTGACACTACAAATGAAGGATATTGTTAAAGAAGAGATCATAAAAATGTTGTAGATAGGAATCATTTTCCCAATTGCAGACAGTGAGTGGGTGAGCCCGATTCATGTGGTTCCCAAGAAAGGAGGATTCACTGTCCAACCTAATGAGTCTGATGAGTTGATCCCTATGAGACTAATAACTGGACATCGAGTATGCATTGATTTCAGGAAACGGAATGATGCAACTCATAAAGATCATTTTCCCTTACTATTCATTGATCAGATGTTGGAAAGATTAAGAGGTCATGTGTTTTATTGTTTCTTAGATGGATATTCTGGTTATTTTATGATCCATATTGCCTTTGAGGACCGAGAGAAAACAACTTTCACATGTACCTATGGAACATTTGCGTACAATCGCATGCCTTTTGGATTATATAATACACCAGCAACTTTCCAAAGGTGCATGATGTCATTATTTGCGGACATGGTGAAAGATTTTTTTTGCAGATTTTGATGGATGATTTCTCTCTATTGGAGATAGCATTGATAAATGCTTGGACAATTTGAGTAAGGTTCTAAAATGATGTGAAGAGACCAACCTTGTACTTAACTGGAAAAAATGCCATTTCAAGGTTACAGAAAGAATAGTGTTGGTTCATAAGGTTTCGAGGAATAGAATGAAGGTTGATAGGGCAAAGAAAGAGGTGATAGAGAAGTTACCCTCTCCAACGAACTTAAAGACATTGCGAGCCTTTCTTGGCCACACAGGATTCTATAGGAGGTTTATCAAGGACTTCTCTAAAGTTTTTAGACCTTTGACGGAATTACTTGCAAAAGATGTACCTTTCGTGTTTGGAGAAGAATGCAAGAAAGCATTCAACACATTAAAGCAAATGCTTATAACTTTCCCAATTCTGGTAGCACCAGATTGAAAACAACCTTTTGAGATTATGTGTGATGCAAGTGACACGGCAATTGGAGTAGCCCTGGGACAAAGGGAGGATAAAATCTTTAAGCCTATCTATTATGCCATTCGTACCCTCAACAGTGCCCAGAGGAATTATGCGATTACGGAAAAGGAACTCTTAGCTGTCATATTTGCGTTTGACAAATTTCGACCTTATTTGATAGGATCGAAAGTCTATGTATTCTCTGAACATAGAGCTTTGAAATATCTTCTAACCAAGCACGACTCCAAGCCGAGATTTTTAAGATGGATTTTACTCTTACAAGAGTTGGATGTTGAGATTAAGGACAAAAAGGGATATGAGAACCAGGTGGCTGATCTCCTGTCAAGATTAACTGTGCTGGAAGAAGAGCAACCGACTAAGATCAGGGAAAGCTTTCTTGATGAACAAATTTTTGCCGTCTCAGTCAAAGCTCGAGTTGAATCTTAGACCTGATATCATACATCAAGAGTGGACAAGGTATACCCTTTGTCTGCTAACATTATCAATTATTTAGCAGGAAGGTACCTACCACCGGAATTCATGAATGCGGATAAGAAGAAGTTATTCACGTATCTGAAGCATTATCATTGGGATGATCCCTACCTATACAAATTGTGCCATGATGCCATTCTTAGGAGATGCGTCCATGACAATGAGATTCCAAGTATTTTGCATATGTGTCATTCTATTGAAGCTGGAGGTCACTATAGGCCAGACAAGACAGCAGCAAAGGTACTTCCGTGTGGATTCTACTGGCCAACAATTCATAAATCTGCTTACGAGTTTACTCGATCCTGTCATTCTTGTCAAATGACTGGTAATATTTCTACGCAGAATGAGATGCCACTATATAGTATCTTAGAAGTGGAGTTATTCGATGTATGGGGAATTGATTTTACGGGGCCTTCCACATCATCAGAATTGAATCGTTACATCCTGGTAGTAGTTGATTATGTTTCCAAATGGGTGGAAGCAGTAGCTTCACCTACTAAAGATGCCAAGGTTGTCCTGAGGTTTTTTAAGAAAAACATTTTGATGAGGTTTCCAGTGCCATGAGCCATAATCAGTGACGGAATGAGTCATTTCTATAATAGGTTGTTTGAGAAGTTGATGATGAGATATGGGGTTAAACATAACATTGCAGCAGCATATCACCCCCAGACAAGTGGACAGGTAGAGATCATGAACAGAGAGAATAAGAGGATCTTAGAGAAGACTGTGAATCCCATGAGGAAAGATTGGTCTTTGAAATTAGATGACGATCTGTGGGCATACAGAAAAGCTTATAGGATCATGAGTGGGATGTCACCGTATATAATAGTTTGGAAAAGCATGACATTTACCGGTAGAACTCGAGCACCGAGCGCTGTGGGCTACGAGATTTCTAAATATGGATGAGAATTTAGCCGGTGAAAAGAGAATGCTAATGTTGAATAGATTGGAGGAGTTTAGATTTCAAGCGTATGAAAATGCCAAGATTTACAAGGAGAGAATGAAACGCCTACATGATAAGAAGATTCTGAATTGCACATTTCTAGTTGGGGATAAGGTGCTGGTATATAATTTGCGTCTTCATATTTTTCCTGGGAAGTTGAAGTCTAGATGGTATGGACCACATGTATTCATTAAAGTCTTCAATTCAGGTGCATGTGAAGTTAGACATGAATATTTTGGACAGCCTTTCACAGTTAACGGCCAAAGGCTGAAACATTTCCTAGAGCACATGTATAACCTTGAATTGGAAGTCTTTACGTTGATAGAGCCAGAATATAAAAGAAGGAGCCCTATTAGTACAGTCGAGCTGATGACTATAAACTCAGAACTATTTCTAAACCCTTATTGTTAGGAACATTTTATTGTGCTTTGATGATGGCCATTCTAGCTGTTATAGCAAGCCTGAAATAAGTTAGAATTATCTGTATAAGTCTTTACTTAGAGTCTGACTTGTTGTATAAGTTAAGTCAGACAAGTATTGTACTCGTTGGTAGGACGGAAAAGTAGAAACAGACATTCGGCAGAGTGAAGCCAGCCAAGCACCAGCAGAGATACAATAAAGACAATATGGTCTGACTTATAACCAGGGAAGTCTGTGATGACCTTGGATAAGTCTAAGTTATACTTCAAGTGATGAAACTTAATATTCAAATATGGTGTACACTGATCCCACCCCAATCAAGGATCAGTGAAGTACAAAGATTCTCATTAAATTGAAATATTGAAGGAAACAGTGAATCGGCAGAGTAGAAATGGCTTTCGGCTGAGGGAAGACAAAACGGTGAAGGAAGATCTAGGACGGCGAAGTCAGATGAATCACTCAACCGCTCTGAGAACGGTGAAGTAAATACTACCAAATCAGATTTTGATGAAGATTCAGAAGATCATGCATTAAATGCACAATCAATAGAGGATCAATCAAGGACGGATTTTCTGTTATACGTTTGAAGGAAAAATCCTATCACTGAAATCAAGGAGAATGCAATTAAGGTGGAATCAAGAATAAAATCAAGGATCATTCCCTCATTAATATAGCCAACGGACGGAATTTCAAAATCAAGCTTATTCAGGGCTATAAATAGAAGGAATTGACAGTCAAAGAAAATACAACGATTGAAAAAGAAAGATCAAGCAAACACTCTGTCAATTCGAAAAGCCTTCTCTCTGAACATATAAGGATACATCTAGTGATCAACTCAGACATCAGAATTACAAAGTCATATTCAGCACTGAGATTGATCAAGCGAGTTTGTGAATCACATTCACATCAAACTGAAGCAACTGAATCAGAGGCAATCTGAGAAGGAGTTGAGTCTATGATAGCTGTTGAAGGATTTGGATCTCAAGGAGCAGCAAAAGAGACTGAATCACTGAAGCTGTTGCAGTCAAGGAGTGATAGTCTTGTAGATTATGAAGCTTGGGAATTCAAGGACAATCTTACTATTGTATCTATGAAAACAATAGTGAATTCCTCCGATCATCACAGGAGAAGAGCGGATTGAGGGATTTCACCACCCTGAACCACTCTATAAGTCTTGTGTCAATTTATTTTCTACAATTTACTGTACATCATTCATTTAAATTGCCTAGATCATAACTTATATCTGTGATTGTCTAAACTGATTTGAAAACAACATAGTAAGAAGGGACTTATCCGCTGCCCAAAAGCTTTTAAACATAAGAAAAGTTTTTGAAACTCCACTATAGTCATTCACCCCCCCCCCCCCTCAAACTATAGTTTCACCCTTCTCTGGGACCAACAATTGGTATCAGAGCATTGTTCCTAGTATCAGAACCTGTTCAGATCTAATTTCTGGTAACAAGGAGATCACACATTTTCAAAGTAGTTTTCAAATCTGAGTTTTCTACACATTTACATTTATATCTTCATTTGCACTTATGGATTCCTCAAACTTTTTGTCAAAAGTACATGTTTTTAATGTTAATAATTTTGATGAATATAAAATAAGAATGTTGTCTCATCTTGCAGCAACTCATGAGGAGATGTTGGATGTAATTAATGATGGACCAATCATAATCACTACTGTGGTAGGCAAAGGAGCAGATCCAGGGAAGGAAATTGATAAACCTAAGAAAGATTGGACCAAGGATGACAGGAGAAGAGCAAATCTAGACTTTGTTGCAAAAGATTTGATTTTGAAGACCCTAGATAGCAACATGTTCATGAGAATCAAAGACTGCAAGACAACAAAAGAGATATGGGACAAGCTATCATTGATAAATGAAGGATCTGAAGCAGTTAAAGAAAACAAGTTATCTGTTGCAAAACAGAAATTTGAGAACTTCAAAATGAAGGCTGGTGAATCCATTGATCAAATGGACAACAGATTCTCAAGCATTATCAGTGAACTGCAACAGCTTGGACACACATATCCCCAGAAAGAAGTATGCTTGAAGATTTTGAGAGGCTTACCTGAAAGATGGAAGATCATAACATCCGTAATCAGAGGAACAACAAATCTTGCAAACACATACACTCTGACCCTGATGTCGCAATTAAAATCTCATGAATTCGATTTGAACGGTGAAGATGGTGCTCTGGCAGAGAAACAAAAAGCTACTACACTGGTTGCACCCCAACAAAATAACTTTGCCGATTGTATCAGCAGAGAGACACAACAAGTCAAAGAACATGTAGCTTTATTAGTCAAATGTTTTGACAGGTTTAGCAAAAAGAAGCCATTCAAAGGAAACTCATCATCAAACAAGAGGTCAAGCTCAAACAAAGACATGAAGAAGAAAGATGATGAATACAGATGCTTCAACTGCAACAAGAAAGGCCACTTCAAGGCTGATTGTCCTGAAGAAAATTATAAAGATGACAAGAAGAAGTACAAGGCATCTGAAAAGAGAAAAGGCAAAAGGCACTCAAGGCTGAATCCAGCAGTGAAAAGAATGAAGAATCATCTGATAATGACTCAGATGATAGTGATGAAGAAGACAGCTCAGAAAATGAAAAAGCATGCCAATGTCTCATGTCCAAAGAATTAAATGAAGATGGAGGTGACAGCTCAGACATTGATTTATGTCTAATGACCAAAGAATCAAATGAAACTGAGTTATTATCTAGTTCTTACTCTTCATCTAATGCATCCACATCTGACACTGCACAATCTTCTACTCTCCCATTAGATACAGCAGACCTAGTCCAAAATCTCATGACTAAATTTGATGAAATTGAAATGAATCATGAAATTCTGGAAAAGGAATGCAAGGATCTAAGAAAAGAGAATAAGAGATTAAAGAAAGAACTGGATAAAGCAAAAGCTGAATTAATTAGTAAGGCGACCTACTTAAATGATCAACAAAAAGCAGATGATCATACATCTGTTATTGACAGATCAGTTAAGAAAATCTCCCCACCAGTAAAGGCAACCATTGCACCACTAAATGCACCAGCTTACAAACCCTCAAAAAGGTTTGGATCTAGATTTGGTCTTGGCTACAACAGTCAGGATGAGAGTAGGGACAATGGTCAAAACAATTCTAAATTCAGAACAAAACAATGGACCAAAATTTAGAAAGGGACAGACCACTGACTTCAAAGCTTTTGATGGACCCAAAGTCACATTTAGAGGCAAAGAAAACCCTGGCAAGATTAAGGGGGAAGGCACAATACTCAAGAACAATTTGAAGATTCAAAATGTAGCATATGTTAGAGGACTTAACTTCAATCTGATGAGCATCAGTCAATTCTGTGACAAAGGCTACAATGTACATTTTAATAAGGAAGGATGCAAAGTGATTCACAGCCAAACCAATACAGTAGTTCTTGCAGGAAGAAGACAAGATAACATGTATGTGGTGGATTGGAAAACAGCCAAGGCAGAAACATGTCTGCTTGTCAAAAATAAACAATCAACCAGCTGGATTTGGAACAGAAGGTTAAATCACTTGAATTTCAAGACCATCAACAAACTATCAAAGAACAATTTAGTTGAAGGCCTGCCAGAAATCACATACAAGAAAGAAAGTCTATGTGATGCATGTTAGAAAGGGAAACAAATCAAAAGTTCATTCAAGACAAAGCCCTATCAATCTACAACAAGAGTTCTACATCTGTTGCACATGGACTTGTTTGGACCAGTCACACCAGTAAGTGTAAGTGGTAAGAAATACACCCTAGTAGTGGTGGATGACTTCTCAAAATACACCTAGACCATTTTCATGAACAAGAAGAAAGAGACACTCAAAAAGCTGCCAGATTTGCTAAGAAGACTCCAAAATGAAAAAGAACTGAAGATCATCAAGATCAGATCAGATAGAGGGACTGAATTTCTTAATGAAATTATCAGAACCTATTGTGAAGAAAATGGAGTGCTACATCAACTATCTGCAGCAGGAACTCCACAACAAAATGGTGTAGCAGAAAGAAGAAACAGAACTCTCAAAGAAGCAGTTAGAACTCTCAAAAAAATCTTGATCGTGTGCAAAGAACTTACTAGCAATAGGACTAGGTCTATCGTAGTAGAGCACTGGAGAGTCTTGGTCGATCCCACAGAGACTCGTACGAACACAAAGTAATTGAGATTGATTTGTCACGATAACGGTCTATGACCAACTATAAAATAGGAAGAAGTAAATTTCATGACAATAAACAAACAAGACTAAGCAAGTTCAAACGGAGCAAACAAGAGTTTCTAAGGTATTAGTCTAATTATGAGTTTTTAGTTATTCCCCTTATAACATGCAATAATCATCCCCGTTGGTAAATTATTATTCATTGACAGCTACGGATGCGAACTCCTAACCCTACATACTTCTATTTGAAAGGACATTAGACAATCTATACGCAACTAACCCCCTTCGTTGGTTGTATTAGTTCATACACAATAAAATCCAGAGTTGCCGGCACGAGACTGAAAACCTCCCTAGGAAGCTATCAACAATGAATAGCGTGTTCCTATGGATCCTTCAAGACAATGTCCTAATTAACACTTAACCTTCCAAGTCCTTCATGCTAATTTATGATGACAAGAAAATAGTTGATCATGCTACTAACATGTAAATTAAATCTGTTGATCAAGGTAGCTGGCGCCGATTATCATGAACTAGTAATTTAGTAGGTATTCAGATCTAGTGATGTAGACCACCACAGATCTGAATAACGCAATTGCTATTGCATGACTTCTTCACCAACGAATCAAATCTAAACATTGATGGGGTAAATAAACTAACTACTACATAATTAAACTAAATAGACAATTAAAACATACTAGTCAAATAGAACAACGACATATCTACATCTTTAAAAAGAAAAAAATTCATACACTCAAAGATGAGTGTATATATCCCTCGGATCCCTTCCTAGGAGGCGAATTCGTCGTCTCCTCGACCACAACTCATAAACTAAATAAAATAAGAACAATGAACTTTTATTGCATAATAATTGTCTTGAAAACAGTATACACTGAATTCTGAGGTGATGCCTCTTATTTATAGCTAAATAAACCAACTTAGAAAGACCTAGAACTACTCTTTGTCCAAGAAAATGCGTTTCGGAAGATTCTAGTAGCTCGATAAGTCGGCGACAGCTCCCGATTAATCACGGGTATTTTTGTTTTTTTCTTTCTGCCGACTTATCTTGGAAGGTTCTGGAATACGCTAGGCCCAATCCTTACATTCAGTCCACTCCAGAATCATCCACGATGCTTAGCCCAATATTTCGTATCCTGAAAATAATCAAATAACACACGAAATAATATCAAATATGGGAAAATAAACGTAAAATACAAAATACTCAACTTGTGAACCTGATATATGACATTCAACTCAAATAGCTCATAATTATTTGTCGAAACAACTATTTTTAGCTCATAATGGATATGAGTGTTGATGTCGTAGGATAGACTATTTTAAGCGTCATCAGCGCGGTCCAAATCACTTTCACGTTGGCACTATTCTGGAATGAGTGAGGAGTGTGTGTCTCACAGATATGGAATCCATTCCTTCCTGAAGGAAGTGGAAAGACAATCCCCTTATCCGTTAATCCTAGAAACTGATTGATCGGCCGTGTTGGAATTAAAATTTAGTTTTGATGATTATTCATCTTATTCAGTAATTGTTTTTACACCCCATTGATGAAGTGCTGCAACTAACTGTTATAGTGGAAATCCTAAAAATTTCTAGAACTAAATGTAAAAGTTTCCAAGAGTCTGATAATTGTATTGGTTATATATCAGACAAGCACTGTAATAGATAAGAGTGTCGTAAAACTGAAAACTGGAAGTGAACTCATGACTAAAAATGCTGAAGTTCACTCAGAAGCTGAAGAAGGTAAGTTCGCTGAGGCACACAGACTCAGTTCGCTTATCTACAATTGAAGGCTGAGGGAACAGTCTCAGTATTTGATGAACCGAGGGACACAGACTCAGTTAATAAAGATTGACGAACGGAGGGGTAAAACTCAGTTTATGAAGATTAAGTCGAGACTGTAATGTTAGACTTCAGGCAAGTTTGTGGTGACTTCAATTGATTTTATGGATCTTGTATGAAGACCTAAAAGTCATAAGGACAATGAACGTTTAGATAATAAGTTCTTATAGTGTACTCTGATTAAGTAAATTACAATCAGATGAAAAATAGAGTTTTGATATTTGAAGAAGAGTAAAATCTCAGTTTATGCTCTAAGTCAGTCAAGAAACTGAAAACTGACAAACTCAGCATGAAACTGATCAGGATACTCAGTTTCATAAGTCAATAATCCAACAAACTGATAGTACAGTCAAACGTTGTAAAGGAAGCAATTCTATTAGATCAAATACTGACAAGTCATAACGGTCACAAAATATAGCCGTTACAAGATAAACGTTGATAGAATTCAACAAGATGAACGTTGGAAATTACACTATAAATAGAGGTTTTGACAGCAAGGATTAAACCACCACAACGAACAAGAATATAGATTTTCAAGCGATCTCATGCATCATCTTTATTTCTATCAACATCTGTGTTTAACAAGATCAATCAAGAAATTCTTCAAGTGTTCAATGTACAATCTTTCATATCCAGATTTCGACACTTTGAAGAACCACAAACAAGAATCAATTTATTGATTCTTAGCCCAAATTTGATTGTTAATCTAAGGTTTCAGACTGTGAAGCAATCCGGTGAAGGATTTTCCAAGGACAGTTGTATCAGCTGACTGGTAGACTGTGTTTGTGGTGGTAGCTGGTGAAGAGGACTACGTAACCATTCAAGGACCAGTGTGTTTCAAGAAATTTCAATGCAGCCATTCTACCTGTTCTACAAGTGTTTATATAGTGAAGCTAGGATTAGTGAAGGACTATTGTTTAGGACTTTTTGTAACAGTTCACCTCAAGAAGTTCTAGTGGAATTTTCCTCCTACACCATAGGGGAAGAGAAGACTGACAGGATTACACCACCTGGAAGCTCTATAATTCTTGTTTTATTTACTTTACGCATTTACTTATTGTTTTAGCATTATATTTGTTTACCCAACATTCTGAAACTGATTGTCATACAAACTCATAACTCATAAACTGACATTCACCAGAATTCAGTTTATTACACTTAGCTTTCACATAGAACAACAAGATCAGAAAATGGCTAGAATTATATCTGCTGCCGGTAGACTCAATTTTGATATAATTCAGCTTTGACTTGGACTCAGCTTAGTCAGCGTAACTCCACACAAGTCTTAACTGAACCTTAATAGTATAAAATTCAGTTTTTGGTGACAAGTTTATTCACCCCCCTCTAAACTTGTGTTAGCCTTTCCAAGGGACCAACAATGGTATCAGAGCGGTGTTTCTTTAACAAGTCATTGTTAAAACCTCATTCGCTCTTTATATCCTCTAGTTGTTCTCTTTAAAAATCTCAGTTCCTAATTCTTGGATAATCAGTTTACACTCACTCATGATGGACATCAATCAGTATGCAAGACAAATGCTGGTGTGTCATATGGATAGATTTGATAAATACAAACATCGTGTGCAGGCTTTTTTGGCAGATACTCATGATGAAATGATGGACGTGCTCACTGATGGACCAATCTGATCACCCATATGCAAACTGTTGATGGAAATCAAGTTCGAGTTCCAAAACCCAAGTCTGAATGGAACAGTGATGATCGCAAGCGAAATAATCTCGACAATGTTGCTATGGATTTTATTCTCAGAACTCTGGATACCAATATGTACATGAAAGTGAAAGATTGCACAACCGCCAAGGAAATGTGGGAAAAGCTTCAGTTAGTATATGAAGGTACTGACTCAATCAAGGAAAACAAAATCACAGTTGCAAAGCAGAAGTTTGAGAATTTCCAGATGAAATCCTGACAAACCATTGATCAAATGGAGACAAGATTCAGTGCTATCATGGATGAATTAGATCTACTCAAGATTGAATACACAAAGAAAGTGATCAACACAAGAATCTTGAAGGCCCTGCGACTATGTTGGAGGATGAAAGTTGCTGGTATGGAAGAATCTAGAAGACTTGACATCGAAGACTCTTTCAAAATCTTCTTAGATTTTGAAAGCTTACGAATTCAGTGAAGATTTTACAAGCACAGCTGCAATAATCAAAGCTCTGGAAGAACCTAAAACCACAGCACTCGCAGCAGAATCAAATGAATCTCAAGAAACATCCACAAACAAACTTCAACAGTTGGAGGAAATGGAAGAATAAATGGCTCTTGTGATGAGCAGAATCAGAAGGATGAAGAATGGTCATCCAGTAACTCAAAAATACATCAAGAAGACTCCTGAGAAAAGGAAAGATGATGAGTATCTCTATTCAACTGCAAGAAACCTGGACATTATAAAGCTAAATGCCCAGATCTGATAGCAAAGAAAACTCCGCAAAGAAGAACCGACAGAAGAGAAAATGAGACTATATACAAACTTGAGATTCTTGAACATACCCCATTGTTCTTGTAGGTTCATCTTCCCTATAGGATTGAAGAATCTTGCTATGTAATTGAAATCTTCTTGTTGTTCACTAGTTAGATCTTATGGTCCTTTTACAGAGAGGGGAATGGATGTACTTGATCAACTGGTTGAGGCGGATCCAGTATTTTTCTTAACAGATGCATGTTGTCTCTTAATGTCATTGTAAATTTTTGCCATATCAGTTCTCATCTTCTCATCTTTATAGCTTAGCCAATGTGCCCATGCTTCATCTTGCGTGTGATTTGGATAAAGTCCTTCTTGGACTCTGAAAAATTCACTTACATTATCTAACACCTCTGCATCATATTTTTGTCTGTTTCAGTGCCTTGGGAAACTTCTTTTCTCACCAGTATACTTGGGGCTGCTACTGCCTCTGCTTGTACTGGATCTGTGTTGACTTGCTGATCCTCTATGCTGATTTGATCCAGGTCTTTGTTGTCTACCTGATCTATCTCTATCATCATCCCTTCTTTGGATGGGGTGAGGGAAACCTATGCAGGGTTCATTTGATATATTTTCCCTCTCCTCTCTTCCCTTTCTTATATGTTCTTTAGCTTCATTTCGAATTCTCAGTTCTCTGTCCCTTGCTCTTAGCTGTTCCTCAGTGAAGTTTGGGGGTCTTACTATTGATCCTTTTTCAGGTTTATCACTTCATTCCCCTTTTTTGGCAGCATCATCCATTTTCTATAGTAAGATACTATTTGTAGCTTCAGTTGTACCAATCAGGGTGTCCAGTTTGGATTCAATGGACGTGAATTTGGCATCATGATCAGTTAACCTCTTGGTTACACTGCTAAATCTTATGCCAAGTGCTGAAGCCATAGCTTCATTTTCCAGGGATACGTGTTTTCGTAGACCTGAGAAATTGTGAGTAAAATTGATATTCATCTATTTTATCAAGTCTGCCTGTCTTTGCACAACAATGTTTTATGCATCAATATACTCAGCAACAGCCTGTAATCTTCTTTCGATGGATTGACTTTCATCTTTAAATGCCAAAGTCATGGATATGAGATACATGGCTTGCTGTTCTAGTTCTTCAGCCAACAAGTATGCTACTTTTTGAAAGACCTCATTTGATATGCCAGTAGACAGGTGAGAAAGCTGTTGACGGATATCAGCTGGTTTTGGTTCCATTTGTTGTCCTCTATCTTGATGCGTCATAGTTGAAGATACCTAAACCGATTCTTGGTGCTGTGCTATTTATTGAGTAACATCTACACCAGCCTCTGCTTCTTCGAGTACGTGAGTAGATGTGAATTCTGGTGCAGCACTATCTCCTATTCCCCCTTGCTCTGTGTCGGGAATTGTCTTGACTGTAGTGGAAGTAGCTGATCCAGTGTCTAACACTCCTGTTGGTTGAGCTGTAGTATCCACAGAAAGTTGTGGAGTATGAGTAGCTTGTGGAATCAGCTCAGGGGTGTGATCAGTGATGACGGTCAAATTGTACCCGTAAAAGTCATCAACGTTGACCTTAAATCGGGATTAATAATATATATTTTAGAGTTAAATCACATGTTATATTGATTATTTAATGTTATGTGATTTATATTATATAATTTGGTATTTATCCATTTATAAGATATAATTTGGTGTTTATCCGTTTTTATTATATAAATTGGTATTTATCCATTTTATTTAAATATGATTTATTTTGGGATAAATATTTATTTTGTAGATTGAGATAAATTTTGGAGGATAAATACAAATGCAAGAATTAAATCTCAAGATAAATCAAAGGAAATTCAAGATAGAGATCGGATAAGCACGAAAACAGGAGTAAGCCAATCCAAGTTGGCGCCAATGAACACGCATGAAAGAAGGGGGGCACATCTTGATTTTGAGATCGGCCGAGAGTTATCTCTTATTTGTTTTGATATTTTGAAGTAAATCTCTTAATTAGCTTGAACCCCTATAAATAAAGGCATACAATACACGCCTTTTACACCTCATACATACACACAATTCATAATAAATTCATCAGTTTTTCTTAGAGCAGTTTTTATGCAAGTTATGCAATAATGTAAGTTCTTGTATTTATTTGTTCTTAGTTCTTTGTAATTAAGTCCACAATTATTGTTTATCATTTGAGGTTGTTCGTTCTTCACCGAATGATGTAGATCTAAGGATACAATATGAGGCAGTGGGGATTCCTTGTCTATAAGGATCCACACGCCCAGATCTGTTATCCGGTGACCTATAGATGACTTTGGTATGATCGACAATCGTGTTTTTAGTAGATCTATATAATTGCTTTATGAATCTCTATTTTATCCGTTACGTATGTAGAAACGCTAAGATTTAGGTTTTCGCCGCGTCAATCTAGCCACGTCTTTATGGTGTGATTGTCCACCTAGAATTTCTTAACTTATTAGGTATGGCTACAGCTACGTTGCTCGTCTATTTTAATTTGTGTATGATTAGGAAATACCAATATAGGGCTCCTAGGTCGGCTCATGAATTGATCTTCCGGGACTTTCAGCGAGATCTAGATCTGTTCTGTATTAGGAAATTCAGCTCACCTAGTTATACGTAAATCGTAGATTAACATGATACCTAAAAAGTTAGTGTTAATGGGACGAAGACTGATGCGATCGCTTAGAAAGTACGCCTGAACAAAGGAATGTTGCCCAGGTGAGGAATACGGTTAATATCGGCATCCCTAGTTTTGTAAGCGTGCAAGTCATATGAGATGGAGGCCGAAAAAGCGAAGTCACGTGATGTAGCATAGTGATCTGGAAGGCCTACCCGGAGCTAGATCTAGTTTAGGGGATGACTCCCGTAGCCAATTTAAAAGAAATACGAATCGGGTTAATAGTTGTCGAGTATGGCTTAATTATATAGAATCTCTAGATCCAAACGATAACATGATAATTGTGGAGGTTAATTACGTTGTTTGTGTTGTGTCGAGTCGTGTCCTTTACCTTTCTTGTCTTTTGTTGGTCATAGACCGCTTTGTGTCCTTGACATGAATGATTAGTTGTTTGTATATAAATGATCCACAATTGGTTCCCTGTGGGGTCGAACTTGATTCGCTATAGCTATACTACGATGGACCTAGTCCTCTTGCTAGTATTGGTTTTGGTGGTCAAGTATTTTAATTTCACTTGATCTACGTCATCATGTTTTAGGCGCCGTTGCCGGGGAACCAAAGGTCAATTTTATATATAAATAATTTTTTATTCATGTCGATTTTTTGTTTTAGAGTCCGTTTTTACGTTTTTTAGTCCCTCTGATTGTCTGCTCTGTGTAAAAATTCCAAAATCTGGAACAGCTGGTTTCACTCCCAGCGAGATTGCCTCTCGCTTCCTGCGAGCTTGGTTCTATTTTCTGGAATTTCATGTGTCTGTTTATCTCCGTATGTTTAATCCGTAGGTCTGATAGCAGCATGGGAAACCATGTTAAAATCAGTCTACGGTCCGTTTTGTTTTTCTTCTGTTTGCAGAAACCAGGGAAGCAATAATCCGAGTCAGAAATTTTTCGCGGGCGCTGAGAAAATAACCCAGCAACATGTGGAGCTACGAATCTATGATGGGAAAAGAAATGGAAGCAACACCTTTAAAGCAACAAGATGGCTCCGAGAAAATAAATATTAAAAGGTTCGAATTATTCGTGGTACAATGTTGAAGGCAAGGTACTACCTTTTTTGCTTATGTTTTACTATCTTTTGGTTTTTTGAACATAAGTTAGTCTTTACATGAACCTGAATGAGAATCTTAGCTCGGAGTTGGTTTGTAAGATTAATTTTATTAGTGCCAAAGGTTCTGCCCCCAAATCTGTCTCATCTAGAGGGTGTAGGGAAACATGTAGTTGTTGAATGGAAGCAGTGAATAAAGAGTTCCTCGTAGTTCTATCAAAATCTCATTGTCCTATGCATGGGATTGCTTCTAGTGGCCACGGGAGCAACAATTTGTGTAGTTAAGCATTCGCAATCTAAAGAAGACGTTGAGATTTGAGAGAGCATAATGAAGCAGCATTATAGAGGATGTGATTAAAATGGGTCCCTAGGACTAAATCTTCTTAGAATTCACTAGTTCCTAAAACGAGAGCCGAGGTAAGAGCTTTGTATAAATGGTATGGATAGATGTCGTTTCCTAGGTCTCACAACCAAGGGAAGGGTAATACTCCACAAAAGTGATGAGCCCACCTCATATAGTGCTCAAGGGTCAACATCTGGCGATCCAAGAAGGATAACTGACAAGGACAATTTTTGGAAAAGTCAAGCTGAGGACTTTCCACTCAAAACTACTTCTTTAAAACCCTTAGGATCTCTTTTTAGGATTTTTGGTTTTGCTTTCTCTGAATCAAATAAGAGTAACGTGACATATGTTGAGGTTTTTTATTTTGCCGTGTTCCGATGGTCATTGGGCTAAGGATGTGCAAAACTTTTTTACTCAATATTGGCCACGTGAAATAGAGTTTCTTAGGAGAGTCGAGAAATTACTAAAGAAGAGGAAATTTAGCAATCAACCTTAAGATGGAAGCATTAAGAGAGCTTGAGAATTACTGAAAATGTAACAGAGAATGATTGGTGCGAACAAGAACAATTTTGGTCAACTTCCAAAACTTTTTAGAATGGCGATCCGAGTGAAAATCCAAAGTTGTGTGCAATTCGTTCTGCAACTACCCTTATCCTTTCCTTTACACCTTTTCACCCTTCAACATTTCTATTCTCTCACCATTCTGCCTCACAGTTCACATTTCTAACCATTCTTTCATCCCCTCTCTTTCTCTCCATCTATTCCACTCTCCCACCCTAACCCAATCCCTTAACCAATACCCACCCAACACACAATTTCTTGCCCACCCTTTATCTTTTCTTACCATCTTTCTGTATATCTTTTTCTAAACCCATCATACTCTAAACCGCCATTTTGTTTACAAAAGACCTTTGTGTTGCGGAATTTGAAATATTGCTAAGTTTTAATGTTTATTTTTTATCATTTTGGTTTTCATGATCCTAGCTGGGGTACGTGTAGCCCTGACCCTAGCAAGATTTTAAAAGTTTTTGGTTCGAACAAAATACAACTTATCTTCCTACCGGTAGTTTTGAATTTCACATTTTTACGCCTATTCCGGCATTTCTGGATGATGAGTTTTGTTCTAAAATATCACACCGATCCGACCTTGTTGATGACGGTGATGACCTTTACGTGATACATTGCGTTATTAGTAATTTCGAGGAGAAGCTACATCTCCCTAGGTTGTTGATATCCAATCAAAGCGTGAAGAGTCTGCACCGAGTTTATGATCCTATCTTCTACCCATAGGTCACATTGAATCTGTTATACCTTAACAAGTTTCTCTGGATTGAATAGATGATCCAGTCAACCTCATGTTCTCCCATATAGGGTCATGCTTTTTGATCTTTGTCTTCTCCACCCGGTTTTAAGAATATTTAAGCGGTGGAGATTATAGATGAAGATTACCATCTTTAGTTGCTTGTTTATATTTCTTTCTATTTAAAATTTTTCTTTTTGCGTCTGAACAAGTAGTTTTAACTCTTTGGTTTTCCTTGTCATTGGTTGTATGGAATAAAGTGGCTTAATTTGTTTTTGGATATTTTATATCTAATTACTGCCACATTATTTTATAACTTCCATTGACATGTTATTAACGGTTTCGTGGAGTTTCTGTTTCGTTTGCTTAAACAGGTTTTTGTTTGCTTTTCAATGACGTGCTTGGACTACTCCGATGTTCTGCATCTACTTGAGAGCCGTTTCCAGAGCTAAGTCTTTTTCTTAAATTCTCATTTTTATTTGTCATTGGGGACAATGCCATGTTTAATTGGGGGGTCGGAGACTTAGCTATGATAAGCTATGATAAGCTATGATATGTTGTAATTAAAAATTGAATGAAACGGTGAAAATTTGAAAAGATTGAATAAATACCATATTATTTATCTCGTACCCTTAGAATTGTGAGTTCTAGCTTAGAATTGATAGGGAAGGAACCAAGTTGCATGAGTACGTGATCATTTTATACTTATGTGAATGTAAATTTAAGGATATTCAGGCCGATTGTTGCAAGTATTTATTTATTATTCGATTACTCAATCTTTGAATCGAGTTTTACCGCGCAAATTATAATAACTGAAGAATTATGTGTACATTGCTTAGATGATTGGTTATTTATCTGCAGATGTATTCCTATCTTTTGGCCATCAAAGCGGAGTAATAAGCTTGAGAATAATCTATGTTTTGACAAAGCGTTAAACACTGGGTTTGTAGTAACATTACCAAAGTAGCCTCGCGCTTGTGGTAATATTCAATGGTATTGACTCATCCGTGAGAGGGGATTCTTGCAATGCATAATTTACTTTTAAAGCAAGTTTCTTTCTTTAGAAGTGTTAATGCTTGAAGTTATGAAAATGCGAATAAATTCAAATTTTTAAGAGGCTTTGAGTATTATTATCGGCCTCCAAGTCCAAAAACCTTATGGATGACACTCTTGCTTATTGCACCATGAATTTACCCAAAGCGAGGCCTAAGAAGTGAGAATGCTTATGTTGGTAGGTTAAGACTTGATGTTAGCATAAACTTTAATCTTGCCACGAATTGATAAAACTAAATGCACATGCACACGTCACTTTGATTCATGGCGAGTAGTGAATAATGGGTACCTTATGAGCATAGTTGGTATGAGTTGACTCAAGTTTCTTATGTAAGTTTGATTTGACCATGTAAAATGTTGTCTTGGGGAATGAATTATTGAGGCTTTGTTTGGGACGATCAATGTCTATGTGGGGGGTAGTTGATGACGGTCAAATTGTACCCTTAAAAGCCATCAACGTTGACCTTAAATCGGGATTAATAATATATATTTTATAGTTAAATCATGTGTTATATTGATTATTTAATGTTATGTGATTTATATTATATAATTTGGTATTTATCCATTTATAAGATGTAATTTGGTGTTTATCCGTTTTTATTATATAAATCGGTATTTATCCATTTATAAGATGTATCCGTTTTATTTAAATATGATTTATTTTGGGATAAATATTTATTTTGTAGATTGAGATAAATTTTGGAGGATAAATACAAATGCAAGAATTAAATCTCAAGATAAATCAAAGGAAATTCAAGATAGAGATCGGATAAGCACGAAAAGAGGAGTAAGCCAATCCATGTTGGCGCCAATGGACAAGCATGAAAGAAGCGGGGCGCATCTTGATTTTGAGATCGGCCGAGAGTTATCTCTTATTTGTTTGGATATTTTGAAGTATATCTCTTAATTAGCTTGAACCCCTATAAATAAAGGCATACAATACACGCCTTTTACACCTCGCACATACACACAATTCATAATAAAATCATCAGTTTTTCTTAGAGCGGTTTTTATGCTAGTTACGCAATAATGTAAGTTCTTGTATTTATTTGTTCTTAGTTCTTTGTAATTAAGTCCCCAATTATTGTTTATCGTTTGAGGTTGTTCGTTCTTCACCGGACGATGTAGATCTAAGGATACGATATAAGGCAGTGTGGATTCCTTGTCTATCAGGATCCACACGCCCAGATCTGTTATCCGGTGACCTATAGATGACTTTGGTATGATCGACAATCGTGTTTTTAGTAGATCTATATAATTGCTTTATGAATCTCTATTTTATCCGTTACGTATGTACAAACGCTAAGATTTAGGTTTTCGCCGCGTCAATCTAGCCACGTCTTTATGGTGTGATTGTCCACCTAGAATTTCTTATCTTAGTAGGTATGGCTACGGCTACGTTGCTCGTCTATTTTAATTAGTGTATGATTAGGAAATACCAATATAGGGCTACTAGGTCGGCTCATGAATTGATCTTCCGGGACTTTCAGCGAGATCTAGATCTGTTCTGTATTAGGGAATTGAGCTCACCTAGTTATACGTAAATCGTAGATTAACATGATACCTAAAAAGTTAGTGTTAATGGGACGGAGACTGATGCGATCGCTTAGGAAGTACGCCTAACAAAGGAATGTTGCCTAGGTGAGGAATACGGTTAATATCGGCATCCTTAGTTTTGTAAGCGTGCTTGTCATATGAGATGGAGGCCGACAAAGCGAAGTCACGTGATGTAGCATAGTGATCTGGATGGCCTACCGGATCTAGATCTAGTTTAGGGAATGACTCCGTAGCCAATGTAAAAGAAATACGAATCGGGTTAATAGTTGTGAGTATGGCTTAATTATATAGAATCTCTAGATCCAAACGATAACATGATAATTGGGGAGGTTAATTCTTGTTGGTCCCTTGAAAAAGCTTTGGTTAAGTTTAGAGGGGGGGGGGGTGAATAAACTTAACACTTAAAACTTTGGAGTTAACAAATTACGCAACTTCAGCAGTCTGCTGATACTTGATAGTCTGCGATACCTCAGTAGCCTGGCGATAAATAGTAGTCTATTAATAGTTGAGATTGCTGAATTTGTGCAGTGGAATTATATCAAAATTAAGCCTTAATACTTGTTGTTAAATATGATACTGAGTATTAGATACTCGGTAGTGTAAGTGTGTGATTTCAGTTGCTAGATTCAGTAGGTTGATGTGTGAAATAAACTAAGTGCAGAATATAAATCTTTGAAAGTAAGTCGGCAGATTTTATAGTGGTTCCAGGTGGTGTAATCCTGTCAGTCCACTCTTCTCCTGTGATGTTGGAGGAAATTTACTAGAGATCTTTGATGTAGCAGTTACAAAGATTCCTAAGTTGCTTGTCCTTCACCAATAACTATGGCTTCACAAACTGAAAACTGGGAACATGTAGAATTGCTGCTCCTGAGTCTTCCACTGGTCCTTGAAGGGTAGGATTGCCTCTTCACCAGCTCCACCACAAACAACAGTCTTTCACACAACTGTGCTTCACTGTCTTCAGCAGGTTCTTTATAAAATAAAGATTGAATCAAATAAATGATTCAGTTGCAGTAGCTTGATTAGGATGATATATTCAGCAGCTTGCAGTCTTCAAGTGTGTATACTTGATATAGCTTGAATGCTGAATACACTTGAAGAATTTCTATGCATCAGTAGTTTAAGTTCAGTAAGTTCAGCAGGGTGTTTTTCAGCTCAGAATTGTCTCTTCAAAGTTTAGCAATTTTCATCTCTCTGTTTCTGAGTTCAAGTTCATCTATTTATAGGCAAGAATGCATGTGACTTGTATTTGAAATTCAAATGTAACCGTTCCTTGTTTTTGTCCCATCTGATTTGCCTTATGTCACTATTCATAGGACTGACACTGTCAGAATTCCTTTTTGACAGTGCAGTCTATCTACCCTTTGACTTATATCCAATGGATAAAAATCTGAATCATCCCAACGTCTTTTTGATCTCAGCCTTTGATTTGTTTGATAAGTCAGAGGTAGTTGGGTGTCCTTATCCATGTAATCTTCCAATAAACTTGAATTAATCGAGGTATATTATCAGCAGGTTCATCAGTCTGCTCAGATACCCATCAGTCTGCTGAACAGCAATTTGCTGTGTATAAAATACAATGCAGCTTATTTCTTTTATCTAACTTTTATTTGTGAAGTAAGATTACACCTTTTTAAATATAACCAAGTTCCAAACATCATCCAACTTACGGAACTTAGACCTTGTACACAAGGTATATGTAATCAGTTTAGGCCATCACAGACTTGCCTAAATTCTGATTCCATATCCTTGACTTAAATTACTAAGTTTGATCCCTTAGCCTTCTGTAACTGAGTTTGAGCCCTCAGCCTTCAGTCTTCAGCAGGTTCCTGACTAGTCTACTGACCTATCTACCCTACTGATATGGACCAGTCTGCTGATATAAATCAGCTGACCATTACAGTGCTTGTTTGATCAAAACTATTCATAAATCAAACTCTAATAAACCTATACATTTGATCTAGACATCTTTTTGCCTATTCACTATAACAGCTAGTCTGGCACTCATCATCAAAACATAGAAATAAGTCTAACAATTTCCCCCTTTTTGGTGATGATGTCACTACCCTCACCTAACAGCAAAGCAAAAAGATAAAAACAAAAACAGAAAAAATATTGTCATCTTTCATTATAATCATTTGTTCAAAGATATTACAGTCTAGAATCAGCAAAAACATAATGCAGTTAAAGTATGCTGATCTACTGTCTTCTTTCTCTTTCTTGTCTGGCCTTCTCCACTTGTTCTTGGTAGGCCCTGATTTCATCTATCATGTCCCTCATCCATTCATTTTCGATCAGTGTGAAATCAATGTAGGGATTTACTTCTTTCCACCACTTCCATTCTTCAGGCAGGAGAAGATTAATTTGATTCACTCTGAATCCAAACTTCATGTATAGTTCCTTGAATTCATCAAGTGAGTCCTTTGCTTTTGTGATAGGCAAGTTCCTATCACCTCTGCCACTTCTTCCACCTCTTCAACTTCTGCCACCTCTGTTGCTTGCCCTTAAGGCTTTAATCCTTGCCTCCCAAAACTTCAATCCCAAGAAAGAGTTGAGTCCTTCATGAAACCGCTTGTCTTGATAAGGTTTCCTCCTGTTGTAGTACTCATTCTTGTACTGCCTAAAGAGATCATCAGTAAGTTGGACTCTGCCAGGTGCAGGTTGCCTGAAAGCATTGGTTTCATCTATCCATCTCTTTTGTGCAAAAAGTCTTGCAGCCTCTTTTGCTGCTGCTGTTTGGCCCTCTTCCCCCTTAGTGACATCATCAACAAACCAGGACAGTAGGCCATGAACACTCTTCTGTGAGATAACCAGATTACTCAGTTGCCCTTCCATGATCTCAGTTCTTGTGTCAACTGCAGTGATTCTGGATTGCAAACTTGTGATTAGCCTTTCCAAGGGACCAACAATTGGTATATTGTTGGTCCCTTGGAAAGGCTAATCACAAGTTTAGAGGGGGGTGAATAAAATTGTCACCAAAAACTAATCCTGAGCTGGAAAAGTCCCAGGAACTGAGTTTCTCTGAAACTCAAACTGATCCTCAGTTTTGTTCCTGTCCCTTTAACTTGTGCGGAGTTCAATTAGCACAACTAAATATAAGTTATTACTGACTTATATTTAGTCTCGTTAACTGGCAGCGGATAAAACTAGCCTTTAGTGCAATAGATGTGTAAATAGAAAACTAGACCTTTTATGTATCAGTTTTGTGCTGTCTCAGTGTCTGGTGTTTGCTGAGAGATAATGCAATAAATGAAACAAATACAGATGCATAAAGTAAATCAACACATAGTTTGTTTATGGAAGTTCCGGGTGGTGTAATCCCGTACGTCTCCCCTTCTCCTGTGGCGTAGGAGGTATCACTAGAATAATGAGATAACGTTACAAAATCCTAGCACTATGACAGTCCTTCACGACACCCTAGTTTCACTGTCTACACAAAATGAAGAAAGGTGAGATTGCTCCCTTCACTCTGCACACTGATCCTTTGGAGGTGGAATTGCTCCTTCATCAGCTCACCACTAATACCAACACACAGTCCTCAGACTGCACCAACAGCTATAGCAACACCGTATGAAGAAAGGTAGAATTGCTCTCTTCAAACTATGCACAGCCAACCCTTTTTCACAAAGGTTAGGTTCAGAATTAATCAAGGATTAATTCAGTGAGCTGTCTGATTCTTCTGGATCTGACTTTGTAGCTCCAAGATGTCTTCTTTCCCCCTTAATGGGTTACTGGATCTTTCTTTGAAGTCTTCAAGGCAATTTCGTTGGCTCCCCTTTTTCTGGATATATATGATCTGATTTTTATAGATCTGGATTTGTATCTTTGAATGTATGCTTGTAAGGTTCTTTTTCTGATCCTCCTCTCTCCTTTCTTGAGTGATTCTCTTGTGTATTTATAGGGGTGATGTGACGGTTACTAGCTCTTGTAGCCGTTACACTTGTCATTTAGCCAACGTTATATGTATGATCTTTTGTCGTATTGATAGTTTAAATTCAATCAAGGCCTTAACTCAGTTTTCTACTCTTCTTCAAAACTGAGTACCTTGTTTACTTAATATCTAACTTTAATTGACTAAGTCAGAGTACACCATTCAGTTTCTTCTTTTTAGGTAGCTGTTAATCTTTGTCCTTAAGATTATTCAGTTTTACATGATCTATAACTCAGTTTCAGGTCACCACAGACTTGCCTGAATCCTGATTTATAGTCACGACTTAATCATCTTCTAACTGAGTTTGCCACCTCAGTTCTTCAATCCTCAACAACTGAGTCTGTGTCCCTCAGTTCTTCAGTCTTCTAGATAAGCCAACTGAGTCTGTGTCCCTCAGCGAACTTATCTTCCTCAGTTTTAGCATAACTGAGTTTGAACCATCAGTTCTTCAAGTGCATATACAGTTTTTCTTGTTATAACTCAGTTTCCTTGTTGTGACTCAGCTGTTCGCCTAGTTCCTATTCTATTACAATGCTTGTCTGAAACAACCTATACAAGGTTCAGACTCTAGATAGAACTTATACATTTATATCTAGACCATTTCTTGCTTCTTCTTTTATTATGCACTATAACAGTTAGTTACGACTTCATCATCATGGGTTGTAAGTGATTTGTCTAATTTTGTGATGAATCATCAAAACATAAATAATATTTCCAACAATTTCCCCCTTTTTGATGATGTATCATAACCCTTCCTAAAAGCATTAATGAAAGAATAGTGCAAGAAATCATAACAAAACATCTTAAGATAGCAAAATAGAATAGCCAAATTTATCACAAGTCTTAAAATAGAACAGACTGAGTTACAAACTGAATTAGATTACATCTTTTCATTTTCTAGTGCCATTAATTTTTCACCAGCAAATATACTCCTTTTTGTCTCTAAAAGTCTTCTTTATTTTCTTTCTTCAACAGATTCACCATCTCTTGGCTTAATTTCCAGATATTCATTCAGCAGTCTGTTTCCTTCTTCATTTTCTTGGTTTTTGAACTTGATCAGAATTTCTTTGATTTCTTCTTCCATCAATTTCTCTTCTTCTTCTGAAATAAGATTTTCTTTCTGAATTCCTTTCAGTTTCCCCCTTTGTTTGTGTCCTCTTATCTGCCAACTTCTCAAGGAATTTGACACAGGTTACAAGCTTCTTTCTGATATTCAATACTGCTTTAACTGCGGCTTCCTCATCATCCTCAGTTCTTGTTTCTTTAAAGTCTCCTTCTGCAATCAGTTCTTCAAACAGACCATCAACTGCTTCTTCATCAATTTGAGTAGTTAGTATATCAGCATCTACTTGTCTGTCTTGATCTTCCATCAGTTGTCTGGCATAAGCCTCTTCCGCTTTAGCTGCATCCTCTCTTACAGCTACATCATCTACAGCCTCATCTTCCCCTTGTTTGAAGATAAGCGAAAGCAATCTTCAAATAACTTACGTAGGGTGATGATGTTTGAGTATTTGTTCAAACCTGAATAATGTATCCTTCCAATTAATTCATGCAGGTTGAACAGTTTCTCCTGTAGATTATGTATTAAACATTCAATGAAATCTTTCAGATTTTTCAGTTTCTCAGCTTCAGTTTCTTCAACCAGAGATTCTCCAAATGCTGATTTGCTTGTGGATGCCTCATGAGCCTGGGATGAGATGTTGGCCTCAGGATAGTAAAAATGAACATCAGGAACTGTCAGTTCCTTTTCATACACATCCTGACAAAATTCTGCATCTTCTACTGCTTCTCTTTTATCTTCAGTGTATTCCCCATACATGGTAGTGGGAAATTCACTTCCTTCAGATGCTTCATCAGTTTCAGTTTCTTCAGATTCTTCGATTTCTCTTTCATTTTCTTCTTCCATTTCTACATCTTCTTCAGTTTCATCTGTTTTACTTCCTTCATTTTCTTCACTTTCTTCTGATTCTTCATCAGCTTCAACATCACTCTCATCATCAATATTAATTGCCACTTCAGTTTTGGTTTCCTTCGTCTGAAGCCTGTTCCACAATATTTTCTGTCTTCTTATAGTTCTATCATCCAGTTTTATGATCTCGCTTGAACTGGAGTCAGAAACTTCACTTTCTTCCTTGGTGACTTTCCTTTTCTTTTTCTCAGTGGGCACAGATTCTTGTTCGACTTTTGCCTTTGTGGGTAAAGGGATGGAGAAGTAGTTTAGTATCCTTTGGATTAGATATGTAAATCCCTTTTTCAGCAGAAATTTTTCTCCAATAGCTTCCTTTCCTTGTGCTTTCCCCTTTTCATCTGATATTTGCTTGATTAAATGATTGAGAATGAACTTGTTCCAATCGAATCTCTCTTCGAACCAAATGGCATAGATCAACTTTAGTTTATCAGTCGAAAGAGTGTAGAAGTTCCTTGCATGACCAATCACATTCTTGGTCAGAAGAAACGTCAAGAATGCAAATTCTGGTTTTTGCTGATAAATGGATCCAATAAAGTTCTTTTCATTCTTGTTGATTGCAGTGATGTTCCAAAGTTTGTTATTTTCTTCATTTCCGAATGTGAAAGATGGAGAGCCTCCAATTATATCTAAATGGAACACCAGGGAAAGCAACTGTTCATCAACGGTGAAGCTTTTATCATGAATAGTCGTTTTGAAGCTTTTTCCATCATTGATGATTTTGGCATTTTTGTAGAAGTCTCTGATGCCTTTTGGATTCAAGGTAGTGACTTTTGTATCAATTAAGTTTTCCAGTCCTCGAATCTTCTTGATCTTGTTCACAATCTGAATAGAAAAAGTGGACTTTGAGAATTTTTGACAGAATTCATCCAGACTTGTGGTGATTCCATCGTCAATGTTGTATCGCTCCATTGATTTTTGAGTTAAGAAAGCTTGAATGCTTGATTTTGGATGAGCAGGATTTTGTCAAGATTTTGCAATCGTTTTCAAATGAGAGTCGTGTCACAATCAATGAGATTATGTAGGGATGTACATCTACTTTTTCTCCCAGATTGTCAAGTTAACTGAAAAACTTACATTGGAACTTGACAAAGAAAAAGATTGGAATGAGTTTCTTGAAACTGAGGTGTCAAATCTAGCTGAAAGATTAATGTCTAGCAGATCTGACAAAAGCAATAATAATCCCACACCCCTACCCAGTCTTGAGACTTGTTTTTAGGATCAAGCGCTTACCGTTGTACTAAAACCAATTGGTGTTAGTAAAGGTGCTACTTTATTTCTTTATACCACACCTTCACAGCGCCATGGGTTGAATGCACATAGGCGGGCAGAGTGCTGTATTCCCAACAATCTCCCCCCAGCACCTGCTACCCACTCAACCGTGGTTTACCACAGAATGCTGTTGCCGGGATTCGACCCATGACCTGCTCTGCTACCAGTTTTTAGGATCAAGCGCTTACCGTTGTACTAAAACAAATTGGTGTTAGTAAAGGTGCTACTTTATTTCCTTATACCACACCTTCACAGCGCCATGGGTTGAACGCACATAGGCGGGCAGAGTGTTGTATTCCCAACACTATTCATAAATCAAACTCTAATAAACCTATACATTTGATCTAGACATCTTTTTGCCTTTGCACTATAACAGCTAGTCTGGCACTCATCATCAAAACATAGAAATAAGTCTAACAATTTCCCCCTTTTTGGTGATGATGCCACTACCCTCACCTAACAGCAAAGCAAAAAGATAAAAACAAAAACAGAACAAATATTGTCATCTTTCTTTATAATCATTTGTTCAAAGATATTACAGTCTAGAATCAGCAAAAACATAATGCAGTTAAAGTATGATGATCTACTGTCTTCTTTCTCTTTCTTGTATGGCCTTCTCCACTTGTTCTTGGTAGGCCCTGATTTCTTCTATCATGTCCCTCATCCATTCATTTTCGATCAGTGTGAAATCAATGTAGGATTTACTTCTTTCCACCACTTCCAAGCTTCAGGCAGGAGAAGATTAATTTGATTCACTCTAAATCCAAAATTCATGTATAGTTCCTTGAATTTATAAAGTGTGTCCTTTGCTTTTGTGATAGGCAAGTTCCTATCACCTCTGCCACTTCTTCCACCTCTTCCACTTCTGCCACCTCTGTTGCTTGCCCTTAAGGCTTTAATCCTTGCCTCCCAAAACTTCAATCCCAAGAAAGAGTTGAGTCCTTCATGAAACCCCTTGTCTTGATAAGGTTTCCTCCTGTTGTAGTACTCTTTCTTGTACTTCCTAAAGAGATCATCAGTAAGTTGGACTCTGCCAGGTGCAGGTTGCCTGAAAGCATTGGTTTCATCTATCCATCTCTTTTGTGCAAAAAGTCTTGCAGCCTCTTTTGCTGCTGCTGTTTGGTCCTCTTCCCCCTTAGTGACATCATCAACAAACCGGGACATTAGGCCATGAACACTCTCCTGTGAGATAACCAGATTAATCAGTTGCCCGTCCATGATCTCAGTTCTTGTGTCAACTGCTGTGATTCTGGATTGCACAGTTTGTTCCAGTAGATTGATCCTCTCAGTAACCTTAGGATCCAATCCAGCAGGTTGAGATGTTCCAGCAGCCTCAGCAGGCTTAGGTGTTTCAGCAAGCTTGTCAAGTTTCTGATGAATGGATATAAATTGGTCTTTTAAAAACTTCTCTTTTGCTGTGTTTCCTACCTTGATTCCCTTTACATCTAGTATCAGATTATTCACAGCATTTTTAGTAGATGTGAAGTTTGAAGCAACTGTATCAGTAGACTGTCTGTTTTCATTCACCAGTTTCATCAGTTCTTCAAATCTCTCTTCTTGTCTATCTAGTTGAGTTCTTAACTGTTGCATATCAAGCCTCACAGTCCTTAACTCATTCAAAACTTCTACTGGTATCTCATCAGTCATTCTTCCACCAGTAGCCTCATCAGCAGGCTCCTCAACATTATATTGTGGCCTCTGATTGTTCACAACCAATGCCCAACTCCTATCTAATCCAGCAGGATTAGGTCATTGATATTCTTCCAAGATAGGATCAAGGGCTGGTTCTTCAAAAATGGGTACAAATGCCTGTGGGGGATCAACATCAACATTTTCTTCTTCAGGCATTTGGAACTCCTCATCACTAAAGTCATAGTCCAGCAGCTGCTCATCCTCATTAACAACAGTCTGCTGACCATCTTTCCCTTTATTTGTCTTGTCTCCAGTAGGCTCCACTACAGCAGCCTCTTCAGCAACAGGGGTTTCCTCCATACCCAAAATAGGTTCCAACCTTTGTCAGGGTGCTGTTTGAGACTCAGCAGCCTGTACCTCATGTTCCAACCTTTGTGCAGGTGCTGTTTGTAGCCCATCAACCTGTACCTCCTCTTCAACTCTTTGTGGATTGAATATAGCCTCATTATCCACTTGGAAACCTTCAGCATGACCAATCTTGTTCAGGATAATGGGAATTTTAGTAAGAGTGCCCTCAAAGTCAAATCCATCTTGATATTCAATAGATTCTTCTGAGCTAGCACTAGGTTCACTATAATCAATAACCTTCTCTTCATCCACATCCTCACTCTGTTGAGCTTCAATTTGTGCAGTAGGCTCTACAACATGCAATGTGAAAGATTCATCAGCTAGCCTACCAGCACTTAAATTGACTCCATCATTGATTAATGCCTCCAGATCATCCATGGTGAGATCCTGCAGATCCTCATTCATTTCTCCAGTCTGCTGGCCCTCAGCAGACTTACCAGTCTCAGTGGGTTCAGCTTCTATGCCATCAATGGCTCCTTGACCAGTAGCTTCAATTGATGTTTCTCTAGCCACTCCACTGGTCTCCCTAGGGAAAAAGGGGGAATCATCATCAGAATCTGATGAATCACTGTCTGGTGTGTACTTTGGATCTCTGAACATAATTCCTCCACTTTTCTTTCCTTCATCCAAAAGATCCATCAGCCTAGATTGCAACATGCTAGTGTCTAACAAATCCAACAGGCTGTCCACACCCAGCTGCTCAAATGGTCATTCTACAAATCCACTCATTGGATCAGCAGCTGGTTTCTGTCTCTTGTAGAATCCAAACTTCCACTGAAAGTAGTTTTGCACCTTTTTGAAGTTAGGATCTACTTTGTCCTTCTTAGATGCCTTCTGATATGGCATAGATGGCTTTCTAGTGGCAGGTTTAGTAGCTTGCTGACCTCCAAAAGCTCCCACAAGTAAATTCATTGTTTCTTCAACAGATGCTTCAAAGTTAGTAGGTTGCTGAGGTGGTATATTTGTACCTACTACTTACATCTGTACAACACTTGGTTCCCCCTGACTTACATGCTCATCAGCAGGGTTAGCAGCAGACTGCTCTTCCCCCTGAGTTCTTGCAACACTTGCAGGGTTTTCAACCAATTCTTCAACTACCACAGCAGGTTCAGGTTCAGTGGTTTGCTGTGGGTCTTCAGTAGATACTACAGCAGGCTCAGGGTCAGTAGACTGCTGTATATCTCCAACAGATTGCTCAAAACAACAACATGTTCACTACCAGTAGGCTTAACAACCTCTTCTGGTGAGGAGTCAGTAATTTCCACAGGCTTGATGATAGTTAAGGGCTCAGCCTCAATAGCCTCTTCTTCCTCTTCTACTGATGCTTCCTCTTGGACTCTTTGTGCCTCCAAGTTTTTCAATTCTTTCCCCTTTCCATGTTTCTTTTTGTGGATAATATCTTTTCTTCTCTTGGAAAGTGGCTCATCATCTTTTTCAACCACAGTAGACTTCCTCTTTCTACTGGCTTCCATCTGTTGTTCCTTCAGAATCTCAACAACAGTTCTTCTTGCAGCAACAGCAGGGTCAGTACCTTCAAATTCAGCTGGACCCTCAGCAGACACAACAGTCTGTGCTGTTTGCTTCTTTGTCTTCTTAGGCTTTAAGATCTCAGTGATCTTCCTTGTATCTGCAGCCTTTCTTTTCTCAGTGGTCTTCTTTGGTGTAGTAGGTTTAGTAGATTTCTTCTTAGTTTGCTGGACCTGCTCACCACCAGCATCACCATCATCTCCATTACTGTCATCATCAGCAATAGGGTCAGCAACATCTTCATCATCATCTAGACCAGGAATAGCATAATCAATTTCCTTCTTGTATCTAGACTGATTAATCTTCTCAGGTTCAATATCATGAACCTTCAAGTGATTCAGCAGGTTCTGAACCATTAATCCTAAGGGCAAGGCCTTGGATTTCCTTTTTCCATCTTTTTCTTCCTTTGCTACTTTCTTCATATAATGAATGAAGTGTCCAGCCCAATCAAATCTCATGCTCCTGCAAATAATCATCATCAACTCTATCTTGGGTCCTGATAGAGTGTCCATACTTCCAACCAGTCCAAGTATGTTCTTTGCAATGAGTTTGCTCAGCATGTTGTACTCATTCCCAATATGTCTGCAATTGATCCCTAGAATGGATTTGGTGGCTTCATTTGTTTTGATTTGATCAACAAAATCCATCTTGGATAGTCCCATTGCTTCAGGATTTACTGGACCATCCACTACTTCTTCAAATCAAAAAAATTCCCTCAGTAGACTTGGGGAAACTTCAATCTCCTCAGCATTCATAGTTGTCTTGAATGCTTCACTTCCTTCTTCCACAACCATGTTTTTCCGGAAATCAATAACATTTGTGTATGATATTGTTTCCAATCTTATATTGAGTATGTTTTCCAATCCTGCAAACCTCCTTATTCTTCGACCAATATTGATGGCCAAATCTGTTTTGTTTGCATCAACAACAAAGCCTCTAACACTTTGGCTTGATTCAATCTGGACATCAATCTTTTCCGCCATTTTTATGAGAAGAATAAGATGAAGAAGATAGATTGTAAATCTGTGTTCACACAGTGTAAAATTTGCAGTGATAATGCAGATTTTGCAAGTAGAGAGAATTTGCTGAGTGTAGGTCTGTATAAATAGATAGTGGGTAGTTGTAACTGTCAGTGCACGTACATTGATGTTTAACCACGATTAATCTGAGTGAATCCTGTCGTGACACGTGTTCCATAACTCCTCCTTAACGTTTTGTAACCGTTAGATCGTGTTAACTGTGGTAATAATGGATAAAATAAATATCCCGCCAATTGCTCTTTGACTTTAATAAAGTTTGACTGTGTAACGTTCCATTCAGTAGGGCTGTCTCAGCAGGGTTGTCCTCAACAGGGTTGGCTCAGCAGTCTGCTGATAAAGATGTTCAGCAGGCTGCTGTTAAAGTGACTCTGCTGATCCTTGATTTCTTCTTGTTTTGTACAATTGATAATACAATATGAAGTTTAATACCAATGACTGATCTGTCAAGTGAGCTCACCCAACATGACAAAGACCAATCCCCTTGGCAACCACATTTGCTCAATTGTCCAAACATAAGTACATGGAATTGTTGATACCAATGACTAATCTGCTAAGTGAGCTCACCCAACATAGCAAAGACTAATCCCCTTGGTGAATTCCAGTACACTGCTGATTATCCGTCAACTTTTATTATTCCAAGTTCAGTCATTAATTTGGAAAATCTTTCACTATCAAGTGGTTTGGTGAAAATATCAGGATTTTCAGTAGGGATATATAGAACCACTACATCTTTCTTTTCAACGTGATCTCTTATAAAATGATGTCTCACATCAATATGTTTGGTTCTTGAGTGCAAAACAGGATTTTCAATGATTTCAATTGCACTTGTGTTGTCACACATGATTGGAATTTCCTTTTCTTCAATTCCATAATCCCTTAACTGTTGTCTTAACCACAGTACTTGTGCACAGCAACTTCCAGCAGCTATATATTCAGCTTCAGCAGAGGAAGTTGATATTGAATTCTGTTTCTTGCTGAACCAGGAGACCGGTCTACTTCCCATCAACTGACAGGTTCCTGTAGTGCTTTTTCTATCAATCTTGCATCCAGCATAATCAGAATCTGGGTAGGATATTACTTTGAACTTCCATCCTTGGAATACCATATCCGTACTCCCAAAGTCTCCTTTAGGTACTTGAGAACTCTCTTGACTGCACCTAAGTGACTTTCTTTAGGTTTAGATTGAAATCTTGCACAAACACCTACAGCAAAGGATATATCAGTTCTGCTGGCAGTAAGGTACAACAGACTGCCTATCATCCTTCTGTATAAAGTCTGATCAACATCTTTGCCTTCTTTATCTTCATCAAATCTGATGTTTGTACTCATTGGAGTTGATATCTTAGTGCTGTTTTCCATACCAAACTTCTTCAGCAACTCCTTGGTATACTTGGTTTGATGAATGAAGATTCCATCTTTCATCTGTTTAACTTGCAATCCCAAAAAGTAGTTCATCT
The DNA here is from genome assembly GCA_024500145.1 of Gentiana dahurica var. dahurica. NCBI lineage: Eukaryota > Viridiplantae > Streptophyta > Magnoliopsida > Gentianales > Gentianaceae > Gentiana > Gentiana dahurica. The sequence continues at coordinate 50,881,178 of CM044905.1, forward strand.
CTCCCATCATACTCATTTGGAACTTACACTTCATTAGATTTGCAAACTTTTCACAAAGTAAATCATTTTCAGAATCAAATATTATGTCATCCACATAAATCTATACCAGCAGGGTGCTGTTCCCTTCACTAATTCTGAAAAGTGTCTTGTCAATGGTGCCTTTTGTAAAACCATTGTCCACCAAGAATTGAGATAGAGTCTCATACCATGCTCTTGGTGCCTGTTTCAATCCATAAAGTGCTTTGTTGAGTCTATACACTTTATCTTCTTGATCTTTAACTTCGAATCCAGGAGGTTGCTGTACATACACTTCCTCCTCTAGAATGCCATTCAAAAATGCACTTTTGACATCCATTTGATATACCTTAAAGTTTTTATATGCAGCATGTGCCAAGAATAATCTAATAGCTTCCAATCTTGCAACAGGTGCATACGTTTCATCAAAATCTATTCCTTCTGCTTGAGAATAGCCTTTTGCAACTAGTCTGGCCTTATTTCTTACAATGGTACCAGATTCATCAAGTTTATTTATGTATACCCACTTAGTACCAATGATATTTGCATGACTAGGCCTTTCAACTAGTGTCCAAACTTGATTTCTTTCAAATTCATTCAATTCTTCTTGCATAGCAATTATCCAATCTGGATCTGAAATTGCTTCTTCAACAACTTTTGTTTCCATTTGAGATAGAAAACAAGTAAACATAGTTTCCAGTTGTCTTCTAGTCCTTACACCTTGCTGCACATTGCCAATAACTTGTTCAGCAGGGTGATTCCTTAACCATTGTGGGTTCTGGTTAGTTTGATTTTCAGGAACCTCATCTTCAGTAGGGTCTGTTGTAGCTTCTTCAACAACAGGGGGTTCAACAGATCCTTGAATTGCTTCAGTTGTTGCATCAGTAATGTCACCAACAGGGTGTTCAGCAGGGGCAGTATCAGAAACTTTTAAGTCATTGAATCTTTCCAAAACTTCAACACAATCTGGATCAGTGACTTGTTGATTCTCAGCAGGTTCACAATCTTCATCTTCCATACCAGTGAACTTAGGTTAATCAAACACAACATGGATTGTTTCTTCATGTTTCAGTGACCTCTTGTTCAGTACCCTGAATGCTTAGCTGACTGAAGAATATCCCAAGAAAATCTTATCATCTGACTTTGGTTGGAATGTCTTCAAATGAACTTTGTGATTTAGGATAAAACACTTGCTTCCAAATGGATGGAAATAGGATATATTTGGTTTCCTTCCATTACAAATCTCATAAGGTGTCTTCAGCAGCTTCTTGTTCACTGATGTTCTGTTTTGTGTATAGCATGCTGTATTAACTGCTTCAGCCCAATATTTTACAGGTAGCAATGCTTCACAAATCATTGTCCTTCCTGCTTCCTTTAAAGTTCTATTTCTTATTTCAGCAACCCCATTTTGCTGAGGTGTACCAGCTGCAGCAAGTTGATGTAGTACACCATTCTGTTCACAGTATGCTCTTATAACTTTGTTGAGAAATTTAGTACCCTGATCTGATCTTATTTTTATTACAGTTAAACTTTTCTCATTTTGTAATCTCTTCAAAAGATTAGGCATGCTTTTGAGTGTTTCACTTTTCTTGTTCATAAAAACCACCCAAGTGTACCTTGAATAATCATCCACAACCACTAAAGTGTATTTCTTTCCAGTTACACTTGTTGGAGTTATTGGTCCAAAAAGATCCATATGCATCAGCTCCAACACTCTATTAGTTGATTGTTTACTTTTTGACTTGAAGCTTGACTTTATCTGTTTACCCTGCTGACATGCATCACATATAGCATCCTTCTTGAATGTGATCTCAGGTAAACCAATCACCAGCTTCTTCTTCACCAACTGATTTATATCATCAAAGATCAAATGATTCAACTTCTTGTGCCATAACCAGTTAAGTTCAGACTTGGTATGCACAATCAGGCAGGTTTCTGGAACTGCAGTAGACCAATCCACAACATACATGTTTTGTTGTCTTCTTCTAGCAAGTACAACTTGATCACCTCTTTCACTAATGACCATACAGCTGTTTTTGTCAAAAGTGACCTTGTATCCCATATCACAGAATTGTCCAGCGCTCAGCAAGTTGTAGTCCAGTCCTTCCACATATGCAACATTCTTGATTGTAAGTCCATTTCTCACAAGTGTGCCATATCCTCTTGTGTATCCAAGTGTATTCTTGTTGCCAAAATTCACCCTTGGACCATCTTTTGCCACAAAGTTTAATAAACAATGCTTATTCTTTGTCATATGTCTGGAACATCCACTGTCAAAGTACCAGACTCCCTACAAAACAAAGTTAATACATTTTAGGTACCCAAACCTGTTTGGGTCCATAGTGGTCAGTAGTAAGCATGACTATTGGTAAGTTTCCATAAGGTCTTCTCCTAAAAGTGTCATACTTTGGTTCATACATGTATTCCACACATCCATAAGTTCTTACAGTAGGTTGTGTAGGATTCACATATGTTTTCTGGCCTTTTGGTTTATAATGCTGTTTGAAGTGACTTTTGGTGTTCGAAGCATTAGTATAACCATTTGTTTGCTGTTTGTTAGTGTTGGAAATAAAATTTTATGTTTTGATGATAATTCATCTTATTTATTATAATGTTATCTTAACCCCATTAATGAAGTGCTGAAGCCAGCTGTTATAGTGGAAAGCTAAAAAATGTCTAGAACTAAATGTATTAGTTTTATTAGAGTCTGATTTTTGTATAAGTTACATCAGACAAGCACTGTAATTAATAGTGTGTCGTAAAACTGAAAACTGGGAATCAATTAGAAAACTGGAAATCATCAAGACAAACAAACTGACTCAAGATACACCTACTGAAGAAGATAAGTTCGCTGAGAGTTACAGACTCGGTTGGCTTATTTAGAAGATGGAAGAACTGAGGGACACAGACTCAGTTATTGAAGAATGAAGAACTGAGGGCTCAAACTCAGTTATGAAGACTACAAGTAGAGACTGTAAAGTTGGACTTCAGGCAAGATTGTGGTGACCTGAACTGACTTTATGGATCTTGCATGAAGACCTAAGAATCATAAGGACAATGAATTCTTAGATGATAAATGTATCATGGTGTACTCTGATTAAGTCAATTATAATCAGATGAAAACTGGAGTACCGATTTTTTAAGAAGAATAAAATCTCAGTTAATGCTCCAAGTCAGTTAGGAAACTGACAGATGAAAAACTGACAAGGAAACTCAGTTTTATAAATCAGCCATCCAACAAACTGAAAGTACAATCGAACGTTGTAAAGAAAGAAATTTCATTGGATGAATCACTGACACAGCAGGAACGGTCAGAAAATATAACCGTTGCAAGATATACGTTGATACAATTCAAATCAAAGTCAGATGAACGTTGGACTTCACACTATAAATAGAAGACTTTGCACAAGCAAAGGAGAGAGAACACATACAAGAATCAACAAGCAATTTGTGCACACTATTTGAATTGTCATCATCACTGAACTATAACAAGATCATATCTAGTATTTCTTCAAGTGTTCAAAGCTACAAAGAATTTATCAAGAATTCAACACTCTGAAGAACCACAAACAAGAATCAATTTATTGATTCTCAGCCCAACTTTGATTCTATTTCAGAGGTTTAGACTGTGAAGCAAACCGGGAAGGTTTTGTCAAGGACAGTTGTGACAAGCAGTCGGGTAGACTGTGTTTGTGGTGGTAGCTGGTGAAGAGGCAATCCTACCCTCTAAGGACCAGTGGTTCAAGCATTTGGAGAGCAGCAATTCTACCTGTTCTACAATTGTTTAGATAGTGAAGCTAGGGATTAGCCAAGGACTATTGTTTAGGACTTTTTGTAACAGTTCAACTCAAGAAGTTCTAGTGGAATTTTCCTCCGCCCCACAGAGGAAGAGAGGACGTACAGGATTACACCACCTGGAACCTCTATAACATCTGCTTTATTTACTTTACGCATTTACTTATTTATTTAGTATTTACTTACAGCATTGTAATACTTGATTGTTATACATCTCACAGTCACAACTGACATTCACCAGAATTCAGTTCACAACACTCAGTTTTCATAACAGAACAACAAGATCAATATAAAGGCTAAAATTATATCCGCTGCCCATTGACTCAGTTTCAGCTTAAGTCAGCTTGATTTAATCTCAGCTTAGTCAGCTCAACTCCACACAAGTTTTATCTGAACCCTAATATGCTTAAAATTCAGTTTTTGGTCACAAGTTTATTCACCCCCCCCCCTCTAAACTTGTGTCTGCCTTTCTAAGGGACCAACTGTTAGGAACAGCCCTGTAGTATGGAGTCTGCTGAGGTCCCTGCTGAGGCCTTTTATAAGTCCTCTGCTGAGTCCTTTGCTGATTCCATTGCTTAGGTTTTACCCTAGCAGCATGGTTATACTGGTTGTTTCTATCAGCAGGTACAGGAATATTCCAATCATCATCAGTAGGGAAAAGTCTACCTTTCCTCCGGAGATAAGTATCCCTTGAATGATTAACATTTTTAGATTTAGGATTCTTATCCTTGGAATATTTCTGACCTTTACCTTTTTGTGGTCCAGTAGACTTGGTAGCAGGTCTGCTATCAGTAGGTCTACAAGGTCCAACAGTCCTATTTTTAGATTTATTCTTTTTGTTATGAGCTGTTGACTTCTTTGACTTCTGATTTTGCTTCCTTGAAGTATTCTCAGTAGGTTTCACTGCCTCAGCAACCTTACTTGAATTTGGATCTTGTGCTGGTTCAAACTTAGGACCAATTCTGGTACTAGGTTCAGTAACCTTACTGGATCCACTCTTTTTGGATTGTTGAGTTCCAAATCCAAGCCCTATTTTATCACCATAAGGCTTTCCAGATTTGTATGCAGTAGTGGAGCAAGATGGTTCAGCAGATTCAGGGGCTGCTGGATGATCAGCATGCTTACACTGATTCTGTCCAATATCTTTTTCTTTACCTTTGAGAACTCTTAATTCAGCTTTCAATCTTCAATCTTCTAATTCAAGAGCTTCTTTTTCAGCCTTCACAATCTCATAAGCAGATTGTATTATCCTCAGTTGATTAAGGATGGCATCCAAAGTCTCATTATTGTCAGAATTTCTAGGATTTGAACCACAAGTTGATTCACAATCACTTCCAGCAGGAGTATTGATGGATACAGTATTGTATACCTCCTCAGTGTCATCCATATTGGCCATCAAGGCATAATCTTCCATATCAGCAACCAGTGCTGTGTCATCTGATTCATTTCCCTTTTCAAATTCCACTTCATACCCTGATTCATCTTCAGCAACCATAGCCTTCTTGCCATGTCTTATTTGTTGACTCTTGGTCTTCAGTAGGTCTGGACAATCAGGTCTAAAGTGTCCAGGCTTCTTGCAGTTGAAGCAAAGATAATCAGGTTCCTTACTTTGTTTTAACTTAGGACAGTCAGGTTTGAAGTGTCCTGGTTTCTTGCAATGAAAGCACAGATAGTCATTGTCTTTCTTTGATTCTTCTTTCTTTCTTTCAGTGGGCCTCTTTGTGAAATTTCTTAAAGGGGCCTTTCCAGTCTTCAACATCCTGATTTTCTTGCTCAGTTAGGCAATCTGCTCTTGCATCTCATCCAACAGATCATTTTGTCCTCCAGATGTTTCTTCCTGATGTGAAGCAGCCAATGCAGTGGTCTTTGGCTCTTCTTTTTCAGTCTCAGGAACAAGCTTTTTGCTAAATTCATAAGCCTTAAGATCTGAAAATAACTTGAAGGTGTCTTTTTCATGCAACTTTCTCATTTCTTCTATTGCAGTCACCTTCATTTTCCAAACATCTTTTGCAGGTAATTCTTCTAAGATCTTTGTGTTTATTTCCTCTTTTGAATAACTTACACTCAGCAGGGTAAGTTCATCCAGGACAGCATTTAATCTTGATTCCATTTGCTCAATGGTTTCATTTGGCAGCATCTTGAACTTTTGGAACTTCTTTCTGGCCACACTGATTTTATTCTTCTTTATTGCATCAGTGCCTTCACAGATCAACTGTATCTTGTCCCAAAGTTCCTTTGCAGTTTTGCAATCTTTAACCTTCATGTACATATTGCTATCCAAGGTTCTATAAATGATGTCAATAGCAATATTGTTGAGGTTTGCTCTTTTTCTGTCTTCTGCATTCCATTCTCTTTTTGGTTTAGGAATGTACTCTGTAGTATCACCCAATGTCACTTCCTTGGTAATCTCCAGTGGTCCATCTGTTAGTACATCCATCATCTCATCATGAGTTGCAGCAAGGTAAGCCTGCATTCAACGTTTATACTCATCAAATCTATCTAGAGAACACATCAGCATAGTTCTAGCATACTGGGTGTTATCCATGATGCAAGTCTTTGAAAATTAGTAACTTGAAAGAAAGTTTCAAAGAATTTTCACAAGCACAACAAGTAGGATTTCTTCAGAACAGAAGCACTGCTCAGATACCAATTGTTGGTCCCTTGAAAAGGCTTTGGTTAAGTTTAGAGAGGGGGTGAATAAACTTAACACTTAAAACTTTGGAGTTAACAAATTCTGCAACTTCAGCAGTCTACTGATACTTCAGTAGTCTGCTGATACCTCAGTAGCCTGCTGATAAACAGTAGTCTACTGATAGTTGAGATTGCTGAATTTGTGCAGCGGAATTATATCAAAATTAAGCCTTAATACTTGTTGTTAAATATGATACGAGTATTAGATACTCAGTAGTGTAAGTGTGTGATTTCAGTTCCTAGATTCAGTAGGTTGATGTGTGAAATAAACTAAGTGCAGAATATAAATCTGAAAGTAAGTAGGTAGATTTTATAGTGGTTCCAGGTGGTGTAATCCTGTCAGTCCAATCTTCTCCTGTGATGTTGGAGGAAATTCACTAGAGATCTTTGATGTAGCTGTTACAAAGATTCCTAAGTTGCTTGTCCTTCACCAATAACTATGGCTTCACAAACTGAAAACTGGGAACAGGTAGAATTGCTGCTCCTGAGTCTTCCACTGGTCCTTGAAGGGTAGGATTGCCTCTTCACCAGCTCCACCACAAACAACAGTCTTTCACACAACTATGCTTCACTGTCTTCAGCAGGTTCTTGATAAAATAAATATTGAATGAAATAAATGATTCAGTTGCAGCAGCTTGAATAGGATGATATAATCAGCAGCTTGCAGTTTTCAAGTGTGTATACTTGATGTAGCTTGAATGCTGAATACACTTGAAGAATTTCTCTGGATCAGTAGCTTTAAGTTCAGTAAGTTCAGCAGGGTGTTTTTCAGCTCAGAATTGTCTCTTCAAAGTTTATCAATTTTCATCTCTCTGTTTCTGAGTTGAAGGTCCTCTATTTGTAGGCAAGAATGCATGTGACTTGTATTTGAAATTCAAATGTAACCGTTCCTTGTTTTTGTCCCATCTGATTTTCCTTCTGTCACTATTCATAGGACTGACACTGTCAGAATTCCTTTTTGACAGTGCAGTCTGTCCACCCTCTGACTTATATCCAATGGATAAAAATCTGAATCATCCCAACATCTTTTTGATCTCAGCCTTTGATTTTTTTGATAAGTCAGAGGTAGTTGGGTGACCTTATTAATCGAGGTATATTATCAGCAGGTTCATCAGTTTACTGAGATACCCATCAGTCTGCTGAACATCAATTTGCTGTGTATAAAATACAATGCAGCCGATTTCTTTTATCTAACTTTTATTTGTGAAGTTAGATTACACCTTTTTTAAATATAAAAAAGTTCCAAACATCATCCAACTTATGGAACTTAGACAATGTACACAAGGTATATGTAATCACTTTAGGTCATCACAGACTTGACTAAATTCTGATTCCATATCCTTTACTTAAATGACTAAGTTTGATCCCTTAGCCTTCTGTAACTGAGTTTGAGCCCTCAGCCTTCAGTCTTCAGCAGGTTCCTGACTAGTCTACTGACCTATCTACCCTACTGATATGGACCAGTCTGCTGATATAAATCAGCTGACCATTACAGTGCTTGTTTGATCAAACTTATTCATAAATCAAACTCTAATAAAACTATACATTTGATCTAGACATCTTTTTGCCTTTGCACTATAACAGCTAGTCTGGCACTCATCATCAAAACATAGAAATAAGTCTAACAATTACGTTGTTTATGTGTTGTGTCGAGTCGTGTCTTTTACCTTTCTTGTATTTTGTTGGTCATAGACCGCTTTGTGTCCTTGACATGAATGATTAGTTGTTTGTATATAAATGATCCACAATTGGATCCCTGTGGGATCGACCTTGATTCGCTATAGCTATACTACGATGACCTAGTCCTCTTGCTAGTATTGGTTTTAGTGGTCAAGTATTTTAATTTCACTTGATCTATGTCATCAGCTGGCATGGTCTGCTAATCATTTTGTGGGGTTGATGAAGTTGTCTTAGTTGGGGGGGTTGACTTTACTGTACATTGTGTGTGTAGAAAAGAACTAGGAGGATGTCATCATCAATTGCATCAGCTGCTGGTTCAGCCTCTTTATCTTGTCTATCACCTTCATTAGTATGGGGATCATCACCATCATCATGATCATCATGATCATCACGATCATCATGATAATCTCACTACAAGAAAATTGACTTTTAATGAGAGGAATTCCCATCATTAAATGCCCGATTCCCGTCATTAAAGGCTTTTAATGACGGGAAAAATCCCTTCATTGCCGCCTCCGCCGTTAAAGGTATTAAAGACGGGAATCGCTTCCCGTCATTAATTGTATAATACATTCAATCACGGTATATTCCTATCATTAAACATTGTTTTTAATAACGATTCATCCGCTCATTATAGGCTCCTTTCCCCTCATTAAACAACGATTTAATCACAACACATGTCCTCATTAAAAGGTCATTTTCCCGTCATTAAATTGTGATTTAATGATGACACATACCCTCATTAATAGGTTATTTTCTCATCATTAATTTGTGATTTAATGATGACATATACCTTCATTATAAGGTCATTTCCACTCATTATACAATGGTTTAATGAGGGACACGTCCCCTTATTTTAGACCAAAATGAATCAAAAAAATAGGATTGGAACACTGCGAAAAGAATCACAAGCCAAAATTACATGAAACCTTCATTTCCAGTTTCAAATGATCATTATCAAATACTAACTACAACTTTACTTGGTGCATAAATGGCACTATCAACAATCGAAAAGAACAGAACAAGGAAATAATTTGTCTATTAAAAAGAGTTGTATGTTCTGGGAAGCGATTAAGAGATAGTAAGAAGACCTTTTCAGTACCCAAACTCTTTTTATTTGCTTTCTCGTTCTTTCACCACACACATAACCTCCTCCTCCATCATTGAAACTTCACTTCTCATATTCATAGCTTGAACCTCCATTGCCTTTGTAAGAGTATCTAATACAAAACAGAATTCTAACTCACAATGAAAATGCGTATTATTTTTCAGAGCAGCACAACAGAGATCATCTTTACAGGTTCTGAAAAGTCACATAAATATGACAAAAGATGCTACTGTAGCAACGGCTATAATATTAAACAGAGAACATATATATAAAGCAGTTTGGTCATAGACATAAAGCATATATAGCTATTCAAGTGTACACTAAATACATGGCATTTAAAGAGATGTGTGTGTATGTCTACGGTGCATAAGACTAAAATATTATTAAATAGACAAGTATTTCACATCACAAAAATTAATACACAGGATACTCTGGTTCAGAGAACATGCGAGCCTTTTATATATATATTTGTAGGCTTCAAAAAGAGAATTTAGCACTATATCACAGATGATTAAAAAAAACGGATTTAGAGCACATTTTCTAGCCTTAATGATAATTGTGGCAATATATTGGAAATAGATAAAATCTGTACAAAGCAGGCCACCCAATCAAACAAGCAAGCAAAAAAAAAAAAAATAGAACTACAAAATAAAAATAGAAGGTCGGAAAGGCCACCCCTCAAGGCAGGGCAACCCCAAAAGCTATACTAAAATAAAACAAGATCGGTTGGGGGACCACCCTATCAAGTAAACAACAAAGCATACCTTTTTAGCTCTTTTTAATTGATCAAAACTGAAACCCTCTTTCCTTCCTATGCTGAAATCTTTTACCTACATACAAAATAAAAGAATATAATTGTTAAGACATAATAATTCAATGGTAAAAGAAATGGGATATTTATCTGAATGACATACTTAGTGAATTTCATTGAGATAAACATCAAATGGACAAGAAATTTTGTAAAAGTTTGCAATGTAGAGTGCAACACAACGTTGACATAGATGAAACTAAACAGAGCATTGTTAATGGTAAATAAGTAAAGGAAAAGTGTAACCTCTATCACCTATGACAAAGTTCACTGTGTTTTAAATAATCAGTTTGTTTCTAGACTAACATAGGATATGATCAACTAAATTAATTCCTACGTAGTAAGCAATAAGAAACAAAAGTGTGAAAGGGAAAAACCTTTTCATTAGATTCTTTAAGCTGAGAAGGTTAACAATGAATGAGTTTCTCTGCTCTCAAAGTTGCATTTTCTCAAGTCGAGTAAACACCTATACATCACATGTAAAACGTGCGATGTTAGACAAGCTTCTACCTTTGTCTTTATAGTTGCAACATGCATGGAAAAAAGTCATTTCCAGTTTTAAAGGGAAATGTGTAAAAAAAAAAACATAGTATCAAAGTGGACATTTAATAAACATAGTATCAAAGTGGACATTTAGGACTATCCATTATTTCAAGTGGACATTTAATATAAAGGTAGATCAGTCACATCAACCCTAGTAAATATTTGGGGTATTGAGTGTATTTGTCTTTTTCATGAGGTTTAAAGAAGATATGTTAATGCATTTTCTTATATTTTTTACTCAACTAACTTTCTAAGGAAGAATAAAGGAGTGAATATGCTACCTGGACCTTTTGTCAAGTAACTTTTTCAGGACCACACTTTTGGATAAGTTCTCAATTCTATCTTTAACTTTAATTTAAATCTAGATGACTCAACCAACATTAAGAATCAAGCAATTTAATCCCAAATGAAGCTTAGTGATTACCATCATTTCCAAATGCATAGCTAAAAACATAAGCAACCATCAATAACCAATCACAAATGTGCATAGAGATGGATTACTCTGGTCTCATCAATGATATTAAACTCAAACCAAAACCAGAAAAAACATGTAACCCTCTTACAATTCTGCCTTGGTAGTAACATGCATATCCCAGTTCTAACCTATTGTAGTTGAGAATCAAAGCACACAAATATCAAAGAAGAAGAATAATCATACTTTCTTATAACATAGTAAGCCAAAAGTGAAGTATTGTAACGGAATTGGCGCATGTAAAATCACAATAATATGTTCTCTAATTAATCAGAAATGAGTGAGATGACCATTAATTACAACAAAATGCTATGAGGAAGAGAAAACTAGAAAAGCTAAAGCATTCTAAAGCTTCATTAAAAGCAAAAAAAGGATAACAAAAGAACCAAATATTTACAACATCAGCAACAAACTCAATTTTTAAGTTTAAGACAAGAAAGAGGATATAATCATATAACCTACCTGTACATGTTGAAGCAAGGACCATTGCTGTCAACCAACGACTAAGCAGATCGTGTTCTTACATTCAAACAGGGCATAACCGTTTTTATAAAAAGATATGAAAAGGGTGCTAGATAATCATTCATCGATCATTATAAATAAATGAATAAAAACTTCTACTCCTAGTCAAAGATGCTAACCAGACTGCTCTTTCTTTCTTTCGAGTGCTTTCAAAAACTAGGTATCATTCAGCTTGCTTTCACGAAATGATGGTATCTGTTAAAAAAATTCTAAAACCACAACATAAGTATATGTATATATATATATATACACACGTGAAGCAAGCAACCTATATATATATATATATATATATATATATATATATATATATATACAACAAGCAGAAAACTTCCTGAAATAGGCTAGAATCGGACATTCAATGCTCCGAATTAGACTACGTGTAGAGAGGAGAAAGCCAAAGCCATCAACGGGTTAAAGAGCTGCGAATCCATGGCTTTAAATGCATCGAATCAGCAGCACAATCGGCAAAGATTGGAGCTTTACAGGTCTGGACCTTCCATAACCAATTTTGACAAAATCAGGCCGATTTCGATTCCAATCAATTCAAAAGCAGAACGAGATTAACACAGAAATAAAAGGCAAACGAAAACTTCCCTGAATTAGAAAGATTCGAAGTGAAAGCTTCGACCTTTGACCACAGAAACGCCTTGCCTCCATAATTCAAGGGCTGTGTATCCTTCGATTTATTTGCCTTTCAGAATCGTGGAGAATCGGTTGCAGAAATCCATAAAGATTTCGAATCGAAATCGTATCGAGGTAATAAAGGAACGATTCAGAAACCTTTCACGAAATGATTCGTGTTTCTATCAGACTATCCGTTTCAGAGAAGATTTAGAGAATCAAATCAAGAAGTCGGATTTGGAAAGTCTTTACAGAGAGGGTTTCAAGGAGAACGGTTCAGAGAACAATGGAACGAGGAAGAGGCGGAGGTAGACCTGGGCGGTGGTGGAGGGTGGTGGAGGGCGGTGGAGTACTTTAGGGTTATATGATGAATTGGGAATGACTGAACGAGAAGGGGGTGGGTTGGTTTTGGTGTTTTTTAAATGTGTTTGATGATATTTTTGGTAAAAAACTGTAAATGAAAAAAATGAAATATAAAAAAATGTATACAAATAATGACAGGTTTTTTTTTTATTATTTGTAATGACGGGAAATAAGATCACTAATGACAGGAATTTGAATTCCGTCATCCATAAAAAAATTAATTTATGTCCCGTCATTATAAAGATCATTTAATGATGGTTTTACGTCCGGTCATTAAATTTTCGTCATTGAATGACAGTTTTCTTGTAGTGTCTGATTCACTGCTTTCTTTATCATAAATCAGAGGTATATTTGCCTTTGATGCATCAACCATATCCCAGAGATAGGATTCATGAGGTACACCAACCAAGGTTGTGATCCCCGGAAAATCAAAGAACCAAGCCTCCTCAGCAAGCATGTGTTCTGAGACTAGGAGCTGAGTTCTGGAGTTACCTTCTTTCCATTCAAGATTTGCTGCAATTCGATCATCAATATCAGTTGCAAACATCTGTGCAGGTTCTTCTGGAATTTCCTCGTCATCTGCATCTTCCTCATTTTTGACTTTGTGTGTATAAACTACAACACTCTTTTTTCTTTATTTTTATGTTGTAGTTTTAGAAAACTTTATATTTATGTTTTTATTCTCGATTAGTAAAACCAAATTATGACTGTTACCTTTTGAGAAACGTTCTCAAATATGGTTAAGTAATTTTAATCCTTTTAAAATATGCAATGACACGACCAATCCCGTTATAGTAGTTAGAGACAAGGAGGCTACATATCTGATGGATTACTCCAAGGCTTTAATTATTAATGAAAGAGGAAGCTCATGATATGATTAAATCATTTGAAATAAGTTTCAACAAATTAATCATATATATATTGGATACGATCCAAGATGATCATTCTGTCATACAATGGCAATTAATTCAAACGTTGGATAAGAATGACAACATCTAATTTTGGAAGGGTTGTTTTCAAAATTTTAAGATATAAGTATCGACTTAATTCTATCATTGCTTAATGGTTAATTAAATAGTCAATGTTTTAAACACGATTCAAAAGGTTAAATAAACTATTTAATAAACATTAGATTTTCTTTATGAAAGGAAATTAAAGACATGGATCTTGTGATCTTTCTTAAGACTTATGAAGACTACAATAAGAAATATTTACATGTTCTTAAAGGATTAAAAGGGAAAGTTAGGGCATGTGCTTAAATAGAGAACTTGTTGAAGTTTCTATTCTTGGCAAGTGAGTTGAGATAAATCTATTTAAGTTCAAAGTCGACTCTAAGATATATGATATCTTACGAGTGTGATTAAATTAGAAAGATTATATGCAGATATGGAAGGTGAAGCAAACGTTGTGACACTTACCATATTCTGGATCTAGTAAACTGATAAGGGAACTAAATAAATGTTCTTATGTTCCGGTTCTTATGAAAAAATGTTTTCAGTTGCTTGTTAAGATTTAGTAGGCATATTCAATTGTAAAGAATAAATGTTATTCCGATAAATTTGAAATGTCGCTGAATCTACATACTAAATTGATGTCACTATATATTTAATATAGGTGAAAAATCTCAACTAAATATTTGTATGGCTGTTATCCTTGATTTGTGGTTATACTAGGCACAGTATCTATGGAAGGGAAGCATGTAATCAAATGTCATTCTGATGATGCTGAACCATATGATTATGAATCATGTGGGTTATACGTATCTTATCCAAAGAGGTCTAAAATAGCCTTTTAAGAAAATGTTGTAAATTCTAGAAATATTGTCTAAAGCCTAAACATACCGATGTTTCTTGGCTTATGACAGTTAATGCCACAAATAATTGTTTGTTAAACTCTATGACTATTTTTTAAATAGTCAAGTGTGCTCAGTGTAGTGCATAATTCAGAAAGCCCGAAAAGTTCGAGCTAGTACGAATATGAGGTTGATGAACTGCTTAGGAATTAATCTTCAATTGGATTGAAGCAATTAATATCTGTAGGGCATTTCAGAAGAATCGATTCTCCCTTGAAGGATACCATCTTTGGGATATGCAATTAGATTGTGTTCCCAAAATGGAAAAACACTTTATATGATAAAGGTGTGATGCAAGCCATTCGAAGTATCCCTTATACTTAATCGAGTTCCAAAGAATAAAGGTGGAATAAATTCCATATTATATATGGAAGAGGATAATGTTGAATCTATCTTAACTGATGATTTGAAGTTGTCATAGGCAGAGTCAGAAAGGCTTAGAGCCTAGTATGACATATGCAAATTTGTGGAATATCTTAGCAAGTATGCTAGATACTATTTAGAAGTCCACGGAGCAAAATGTTTGTCTCCAAACATGCTGTCTTCTAGAGGAAGTGTTTCTTCCAAAAGAAACAGTGGGAGTAGATTTAGATCTCAAAGGTAGTTTGAAAACCACAAGGAGATATTCAACCATAGGAACGTGAGCAGACGCCACATAACGATGAGGTGTAGAACACTACTCAATGCATACAATAGTTCTGTAAGTTTGTGAATAACCTCAAGCCTGAAAGGACTGCTGGTGTGTTCATCTTGAAGACTGAATATCTCACGACTTATGAAAGAATGCTTGAGAAAGGAAAGATTGAGAGATATGGACATGAGCCATAATATCTGAATTAGATTCCATCAATGACAACCAGGTTGTGAACCTTGTCTGTCTTACCTAGAGGGAACGTCCCTGAAAAGCTCATGGATAGTAATACGATTACCATAAGGCTATAGTGACGGCGGAAGGATACGGGGTGTAAACCTTGTAATTATATTTATCTTTGTCAGCTGAGCCCAGTTCTATTCAGACTATGCTTTTTATAACTTCGTATCATGGCTATATGATAGTGTTGAAAAACGTTAGGCAGACAGCTTGATGTTCATAGATGATAACATGTTATATGTGCTCACGGGATCCATTTATGGACTCAAACAAGTTTCTCTAGATAATTTCTTTGTTTGATAATAAAAGGAGTTTGATTTAGTCAAAAGAAGGATATGCCTTATGTGCGGGACGGATAGTGAGAGTGTGTTACGATTTTTGAGTAAAGTATTGGATATCTCTCTGGGGAATTATCACCCCATGTCACGATCAATTAATGTTTGGTAGTTCAAGGTCTTTACGAAAGCACTTGGATTAACAATTCTTATTTTTTAGAAATAAGAATCTATAGTGATAGACTTAAATCTGTTAGATTATAGTTTGCCTATAAAGATGGGATGCTAAAGGAGTTTAGCATAGATCGCGACAGGGGATACTGCTGGCCGGTGTTCTCAAGATCTTTCTATGTTAGGACGTTTGTCCTAAAGATAAGGTGAAAGGCGATGCTTATGGAAGGTTTCCTTCGCTACGGCGATAGGAACCATCATATAGGTAATGCCGGATGTTCATAGTCCATGAATAGTCATGAGCAAGTATGAAAGTAAATCGGTGAATGTCGAGAATATCCTTAAACAAGTTAAGGATGTTTTCCTAGTTTATCGAAACATGGAAGCGAATAAACGTAGATATACAGACCTGTAACTTGATTCTTATGAAGGCGAGTGGGAGCTAGAGTCTGGGTTTGCAGTCACTTTGATTAAGTGATACAGTGAGCTGGAAATGTTCTTATCTGTGGGTCACTGTAAATTCCACAACTAGGCCAAAACACTGTAGTGCCTTGGAAGCACAGCGGGAGCAGTACAAGGATCTAGAAGGTTCATTCCCGAACATTGTACGGTTCTTCCACCTTTTGTATATAGCTGATATTGTAAGGACCCGGGTCTCATCAAAGATTCATGTGTGTGTTGAGGCGGATCCTTTGACTTGGTCACTTGGCGCATGGTATGAAGATAGTCTAAGTCCTCACGGATAGAGATCGTTCACGGCTAGAACTGGTTGCGAGTATTGCATTAGATTCTTGTGTTTCAACATGGTCTTGTGTACACGAGTAATTGGTTTAAGGCCAAGTGGGAGATTGTTGAAATAGTGTCCTAAACCCAATCGGGTTGGACTGGATCCGACCGGGTCGGATCATTTCTACTATGTATTTGTGTTTATACATATATTAAATGGCTTTTATGTTGTCATATATTTGTTCTTATTAAAGAACCAATTATGGATTGTTATATGATAACATCCTTAGTATTAAACCGTGATAGAGAAACCATGATAGGCGATTATGGTTGATGAAATCTTTAATCACCGTAATAAGTTTGATACTTAAATGTCTCTAGGCTGAAGTACTATTAAATGGGGCATTTATAGTATAAACAGGCTATCACGTATTAGATGTCTTACGTCTTTAAGGGCGGGGATTGATCTTGTCTATCGAAGTGTAGAGACACTTGGACTTTACGTGGACATGTATTATAGAATGCGTATGTTAGGCAGACCCACTTACACTGTTAAGTGTTACACTATGTGCCGGTTGTGTAACTATCCTTAGGACTGGAGTCTATATGTCATCACGGTGTGGATTGTCATTCTTTGACACTATTGAGCTTTCCCCTAGCCACGGAGCGATCATGAGGTAGTGATTGGGTGTGATATTGAAGCATGCGGAGTATACATGTATGGTCGTCTGGGAATCACGTACCCTATCAGTAGGGGTGAATATCCGAAAGGGCCTTCTTATAAGGAATATCTTACTCTCGTGAATCTTTGCAAAGTGGAAGTAAATGAGTTACTTCAAGAGAGCATGATATCCAGATTATAAGATACGGTCGTTGATGTTTTGACACTCGACTAACGACTGTATGGATATTATTACAGCGATGGGATTGTAAGTTACACGGTAACTGTTTCACATGAAAGGTAGTAGTCATTTCATTTTACTCTTCCGATGATTGGGGGTCACGGTGTGTTGCAAGACGCTATCCCGTGATCGTTAGGCATGAAGGGCATTTTCGTAATTTGCACTTTGTGTCTGCGGCCAACATATTCGGAAGCCTATCGGGTCACACACATATGAATATCTAGCCGGATTAAAATGTGGTTATAGATGATAACCAAATAAGGAAAGTTTATCTCGTACTATAAAGGTTATGGTGGTAAATTAATATGGTGGTATTTATTTATTATGAATAAATTAAATACAAGATATTAATTATGTTGATTAATTAAATACATATATTAGATATGTATGTCGAAATTATTGTGTATATTGATACACATGGATTTTGCAAATTAATTAATCATAGCATTATATTAATTAAAGAATATTCCAGATGCACAATATTGACAAGAGGGGCGCCACTTTCATTGTGTATATGATACAGTTGGATTGTGTAATTTAATTAATAAGATTACCATATATTAATATTAGATATTTAATGACTATAGATTTGCACACATGTGTAAATTGATTTATGGTAATAAGATAAATATAGTCAATATAAGATATTGACAATATATTAGAAATATTTAATATAAGATATTGAATATTAATGAGATAAATCAATCAATTATATTTTTCTTATTTTACTAGTAAAAGGTTTTCTTTCTCTCTACTCTACATTGGGGCGCCACATCCATTATAAATAGGAGGTGGGTGTCAAACTCTTTATTACATCATAATTCCAAGAGCTAATAGTTCTTGTGAAAAATAGAGAGCTTCCTGGAGAGAGTTTTGAGAGAGAGAAAAGGTAGGTCTAGAAGCCGAGTTTTTCTGGTAGCAATCCAAGATGGGATTCCGGTAAGATGTTCGTGTGGACAAGCGGTAGAGGCCGAACGCTTGGGCGGCTTCGTGCATCGCTACTCTCCTTTGACGGTCAAAGCGTCGATTTTTTAGAATAACCAGGGTAACCACCGTCTAGTACTTATTTGTTTATCACTTAAACGAAGTCGATCTTGGGTCGATAGGAAATAAATTTTTGAATTCCGCTGCGTTCCCGTGTAGATTTCCTAACAGGTTGTTCGTTCAAGTATCTCTTTGAGACTGAGAATTTTTGAGGCTGAGCTAGAAGATGATTTGTGAATGATATCCAACTTTGTGTGGAATGAGATGTCCGTCTTCTTTTGATAATCCAAATATCTAGAAATATTTGACAAAAGGCCATTGTATTCATCCTTTTGGTTGAGCATAATCTTCAACTTTTCATGTACTTTGCTCATTTATTCTTTTGTCAAAATCTCGAAGGGAACTATTGCTTCGTCTTGTTGGATTTTAGGCTGAGTATCATCCTCGACTATCATTAATTGCTGATCATCTACCTTTCCTTCTTCTTGCTGATTGTCAGTTGTTTGGTTTCCAACGGGCAAATATTCTTGCTGATTAACAGTTTGCGTAGTTTGAGCTTGAGGTTGAATATCTGTCTGCAAATCTGTAATCTTGTCAACTACTTTCTTTGATTCATCATCTTTGTCATCATCCTTCTTCTTTTGAGTATCCAGTGTTGATGACGTGACTTATTTTCTTCGTTGAGCTAACTCAGTAAATCTTCTGAAACAGTGTGTGAGAAACTCATCCATAGGAAATAGAGCATATAAATCCCTGACTTCAAGTTTCTCCAATAATAAATTAGCTTCACTTGGTAGAGTAGCTTCACGACAGTCTTCGGTCTTGAGTTTAATTTTCATCAGCCTGATGATTCTTTCAGTTTCAAAAATATGCGCTGATTGTTGTGCTGGTTGTTGCAGAAATTGCTGTTGCACTTTTTCAGCATCTATAATGGAAACTTGTTTCTCTGATATTTTCTTCTTGAGCTGAGAAATAGTCCCATGAACTAAGGCGTCCAGCTTACTAGTTTCAGTTGGTGCTAACTGACTTGAAGTACCTTGGAACAAACATTTTCCGTCTGACTTAACTTTCTCTGGGTCAACTTTTCGTTTGACTCCTTGTGTTCAGCTATTTGCTGAGACACAGTTTTCTTCTTGGCTTCAGGTTGGGATGTATCTATTCTTCTTGTAGATGCAGTAGCAGCTTGTTCTGATGCATTCCCTTCCTTCAGTCTTTCCAAATAATGTTGAATAATGCCACTGAGTGTCTTTTTCAGTCGAAGTCTCCCAACAATTTCTCTTCCTTCAGCTTGAGCCCTTTTAACACTTTCCAATTCAGCTAAGTGTTGCTGTGTTATCTGATTAAACACATAACCTACCCAATTGAACTCAAGTTCATCCCGGATGATGTTCATCAGATAAATGATGTCTTTAGATAATTTGCCAATTCCTTTGTATCGACCAATGACATGCCTGCAGATCCATTTGCTGAGGAGTCCAAACTCTGGTTTGAGGTTATTGACATGTGAATCAATAGTTGTTGGTTCCTTTGTCAAAGAAATTTGCATGAGAAAGGCTTCTCTTTTGAGTGGCAAACACTTCAAATCTATTGATTTCACGAGTGGTTCCTTGAAATCAAATAGCATTTTGACGACTTCTTCATTGAAAATAATCCTTTCTCCTTGATCTGAGGAAACTGAGATCCTTAACCCTTTCCAATGTCAACAAAAATTGATTCTGGTAAGACTGGTAACTGAGGCTGAGAAACTGATTCTTGTCTGTTTTCAGTTTCTTCACCAGGAAAGTTTGGTTCATCGTGCATTACGTGTATTCATTCTTCATGCTTAAGTGTCCTCTTGTTTAGTACTCTGAATGCTTTGCTGACACTTGAATATCCCATAAATATTCCTTCATCAGCTTTAGGCTGAAAAACGTGAAGTTGATCTTTTCCATTATTGTGTATGAGACACTTTCTTCTAAATGCATGAAAGTATGAAACATTTGGTTTTCTTCCATTCCAAATTTCATAAGGTGTCTTCTTCTGCCTTTTATTCATAAGCGCTTTGTTCTGTGTGTAGCATGTTGTATTAACTGCTTCTGCCCAATATCTTTCAGGCAATTTTGCTTCACAGATCATAGTCCTTCCTGCCTCATTGAGTGTTCTATTCCTCCTTTCAGCTACACCATTCTGTGGAGGTGTTGCTATTGCTGCAAGTTGATGTAAAACACCATTTTCTTCACAGTAGTCAAGAATCACATTGTTGAGGAATTCAGTTCATTTGTCTGATCTTATCTTCATAAATGATACACTCTTCTGATTTTGAAGTCTCTTGAGAAGTTCTGTAAGCCGTTGCTTGGTTTCACTTTTCTTTGTCAAGAAAATAACCTAGGTGTATCTTCAATAATCATCTACCACCACCAATGTATACTTCTTTCCACTGATACTGATTGGTGTAATAGGTCCAAATAAATCCATATGTAGTAGCTCTAGGACTCTTGCTGTTGAATGTGAGATTTTGTCTTGAAACTAGATTTTACTTGTTTCCCTTATTTACAAGTGTCACATAAGCTATAATTTTTGTATGTAATCTTAGGTAGTCCCATGACTAGCTGTTTCTTAACAAGGGTGTTGATGTCTTTGAAATTAAGATGACTCAGTTTCTTGTGCCATAACAAGCTGATTTCTGATTTGGTATGCACAAGTAAACTAGTTTCTGCAACTTCTGTAGTCCAATCTACAGCATACATATTCTATTTTCTTCCTCCAGCAAAAATGATTTGAAATGTTGTTTCACTGACGACAATGCAGAAATCTTTATCAAACGTGACTCTGTATCCCATGTCACAGAATTGACTGGTGCTGAGCAGATTGTAATTCAATCTTATACATAAGATATGTTCTTGATTGTGTGTCCATTTCTGATCAAAGTCCCATGATCATTGGTGTAACCGGGTTTATCTTTACTTCCAATGTTGTTTTGATCCATCTTTAGCTACAAAATCTATAAGACAGTCCCAGCTCTTTGTCATGTGCCTAGAGCATCCACTGTCCACGTACCGTATATCCTGCAAAATAAATTAAACATTTTTAGGTACCCAACTCTGTTTGGGTCCATGGGGGTCAGTTGTTAGTACAACCTTAGTGTTAGGAACATTTTATTATGTTTTGATGATGGCCATACTAGCTGTTATAGCAAGCCTGAAATAAGTTAGAATTCTCTGTATAAGTCTTTACTTAGGGTCTGACAAGTTGTATAAGTTAAGTCAGACAAGTATTGTACTAGTTGGTATGATGGCAAAGCAAAGACAGATATTCGGCAGAGTGAAGCCAGCCAAGCACCAGCAGAGAAGTAATGAAGACTTTATGGTCTGACTTATAACCAAGGAAGTCTGTGATGACCTTGGATAAGTCTAAGTTATGTTTTAAATGATAAAACTCAAATGTTCAAATATGGTGTACACTGGTCTCACTCAAATCAAGGATCAGTGAAGTTCAAAGACTCTCCAAATACCAGAACAAAGAAGGAAACAGTGAATCGGCTGAGTAAACTGACTTTCGGCAAAGAGAAAACAAA
This sequence comes from Gentiana dahurica var. dahurica, assembly GCA_024500145.1. NCBI lineage: Eukaryota > Viridiplantae > Streptophyta > Magnoliopsida > Gentianales > Gentianaceae > Gentiana > Gentiana dahurica. The sequence continues at coordinate 50,903,130 of CM044905.1, forward strand.
ACAACAAAGAAGAAGTGACAGCTAAGTCAGTAGGCTCACTCGACCGTTCTAGAAACGGCGAAGAGACACCTACAAGGCCATAATTGATATACGATGAAGATTCAGAAGATCATGCATTAAATGCTCAAATCATTAAAGGATCAATCAAGGACGGATTATATGCTATACGTTTGAAGACAGAATCCGATCACTGAAATTAAGGAGAATACAATTAAGGGGGAATGAAGAATAAAATCAAGGATTATTCCCTCATTAATATAGCCAACGGACGGAATTTTAAAAACGAAGGTATTCAAGGCTATAAATAGAAGGCATTGACAGAAAAAGAAAATAATGATCAAGAAAGAAAAATCTAGCTGAAACTCTGTCAATTTGAAAAACCGTCTCTCTGAAATTACAAGGATACATCTAGTGATCAATTCAGACTTCAAAGCTACAAAGTCATACTCAGAACTGAGGATTGATCAAGCAAGTGTGTGAATCACATTCACATCAGACTGAAGCAACTGAATCAGAGGCAATCTGAGAAGGAGTTGAATCTGTGATAGCTGTTGAAGGATCTTGATCTTAAGGAACAGCAGAAGGAAGACTGAATCACTGAAGCTGCTGCAGTCAAGGAGTGATAGTCTTGTAGATTGTGAAGCTTGGGAAGACAAGGACAATCATACTATTGTATCTGTGAAAACAATAGTGAATTCCTCCAATCATCACAGGAGAAGAGTGGATTAAGGGATTACACCACCCTGAACCACTATAAGCCTTGTGTTAATTTAATTTCTGCAATTTACTTTACAGCATTCATTCAATTTGCATACATCATAATTTGCATCTGTGACTGTCCAAACCGATTTGAAAACAATATAGTAAGAAGGGACTTATCCGCTGCCCAAAAGCTTTTAACTAGAAGAAGAAAAGTTTTTGAAACTCCACTATAGTCATTCACCCCCCCCCTCTGACTATAGTTTCACCCTTCTCTGGGACCAACAATTGGTATCGGAGCAGTGTTCCTAGTATCAGAACCTGTTCAGATCTAATTTCTGGTAACAAGGAGATCACATATTTTCAAAGCAATTTTCAAATCTGAGTTTTCCATTCAATGTCATTTATATATTCAATTATACTGATGGATTCCTCAAACTTCTTATCAAAAGTACCTGTTTTTAATGTTAATAATTTTGATGAATATAAAATAAGAATGTTATCTCATCTTGCAGCAACTCATGAGGAAATGCTGGATGTAATCAACGACGGCCCAATCATGATCACTACTGTGGTAGGCACAGGAGCAGATCAAGGAAATGAGATAAACAAACCCAAGAAAGATTGGACCAAAGATGACAGGAGAAGAGCAAACCTAGACTTTGTAGCAAAAGATATGATCTTAAAGACTCTAGACAACAACATGTTCATGAGAATAAAGGATTGCAAAATAGCAAAGGAGATGTGGGACAAGCTGGCACTAATCAATGAAGGATCTGAAGCAGTCAAAGAAAATAAACTATCTGTTGCAAAACAGAAGTTTGAAAATTTCAAGATGAAGGCAGGTGAATCCATTGATCAGATGGACAACAGATTCTCAAGCATCATCAGTGAACTGCAACAGCTTGGTCACACATATCCCCAAAAAGAAGTATGCTTGAAGATCTTGAGAGGACTACCTGAAAGATGGAAGATCATAACATCAGTAATCAGAGGAACTACAAATCTTGCAAGCACTGACACTCTGACACTGATGTCCCAGTTAAAAGCTCATGAATTTGAATTGAACGGTGAAGATGGTGCTCCGGCAGAGACACACAAAATCACTGCATTAGCTGCACCCCAGCAAAGTAACTTTGCCGAATGCATCAGCAAAGAGACACAAGAACTGAAAGAACAGGTAGCTTTATTAGTTAAACGTTTTGACAGGTTTAAAAAGAAGCCATTCAAAGGAAATTCATCATCAAACAAAAGGTCAAGCTCAACCAGAGACATGAAGAAGAAAGATGATGAATACAGATGCTTCAACTGCAACAAGAAAGGTCACTTCAAGGCTGATTGTCCTGAAGAAAATGACAAAGATGATGAAAAGAAGAAATACAAAGCATCTGAAAAGAAAAGGAGCAAGAAGGCACTTAAGGCAGAATCCAGCAGTGAAAAGCATGAAGAATCATCTGACAATGACTCTGATGATAGTGATGAAGAAGACAGTTCTGAAAATGAAAAAGCATGCCTATGTCTCATGACCAAAGAATTGGATGAAGATAAAAGTGACAGCTCAGACACTGAGGAAACAAGCCTATGTTTAATGGCTAAAGAATCAGATGAAACTGAGGTAACATCTAGTTCCTGTTCTTCATCTAATGCATCCATATCTAACACTGCACAATCCTCTAGTCTTCCATTAGATACAGCAGACCTAGTCCAAAATCTCATGACTAAATTTGATGAAATTGAAAAGAATCATGAAATTCTGGAAAAGGAATGCAAGGATCTAAGGAAAGAGAATAAGAGGTTAAAGAAAGAACTGGATAAAGCAAAAGTTGAATTAACTAGTAAGGAGACCTACTTAAATGATCAACAAAAAGCAGATGATCATACATCTGTTATTAACAGATCAGTTAAGGAAATCTCCTCACCAGTGAAGGTATCCACTGCACCACTAAAGGCACCAGCTTACAAACCCCCAAAAAGGTTTGGATCCAGATCTGGTCTTGGCTACAACAGTCAGGATGAACACAATTCCAAATGGAGGACCACTAGCGGACAAAAATTTAGAAAGAGACAGACCATGTCTCCAACAGATCATCATGTTCTGGTGAAGTCAAAACCCAGTGTAGTGAAACAGCAAATCAAATCCTTATTCCAGTCAATCAAGAACAACTGGCATTTGAAAGGTAAAGGCAGACTTTACCCCTCAGAGGATGATTGGAATGTTGCACCTCCAAAATACAAGAGGAAACCATTCTACAAAATGCATCATGTGCTTAAGAAAAGCCAATCTGTTCCTAGACACATGAAGCAAGAAAGGGTTCCTACTGCATATTGGAAAGTGAAGAAGGATGCAATGGCACCAAAAGGTAGAGAAAAGTATCAGAATACCTTCTGTAAAAATATTAGAAGCTATTCTGCCATGCCTTATACATATGAAGTTGATGACTTCAATTATCCAAAAGAAAACCTTTTGGATACACACTAGGTATGGGAGGCATGTTTGCTAACAAGTATGGACCCAAACAGTGTTGGGTACCTAAACCTAATTAATCTGTTTTGTAGGAGGTCTGGTACATAGACAGTGGATGTTCCAGACATATGACAGGAAACAAGAAATGGCTCACTGATTTCAAAGCTTTTGATGGACCCAAAGTCACATTTGGAGGAAAAGAAAACCCTGGCAAGATTAAAGGGGAAGGCACAATACTCAAGAACAATCTAAAAATTCAAAATGTGGCATATGTCAAGGGACTTAACTTCAATCTGATGAGCATCAGTCAATTCTGTGACAAAGGCTACAATGTGCACTTCAACAAAGAAGGATGCAAAGTGATTCACAGACAAACCAACACAGTAGTTCTTGCAAGTAGAAGACAAGACAACATGTATGTTGTGGACTGGAGAACAGCCAAGGCAGAAACTTGTCTACTTGTCAAGAATAATCAATCAACAAGCTGGATTTGGCATAGAAGATTGAATCACCTGAATTTCAAGACCATCAACAAACTATCAAAAAGCAAGCTAGTTGAAGGGCTGCCAGAGATCACATTCAAGAAAGAAAATCTATGTGATGCATGTCAAAAAGGAAAGCAGATCAAAAGTTCATTCAAGTCAAAACCTTATCAATCCACAACTAGAATTCTACATCTGTTGCACATGGACCTTTTTGGACCAGTCACACCAGTAAGTGTGAGTGGTAAGAAATATACTCTTGTAGTGGTGGATGACTTCTCAAAGTACACCTGGACCATCTTCATGAACAAGAAGAAAGAAACACTCAAGAAGCTACCAGACTTACTGAGAAGACTCAGAATGAGAAAGAGCTAAAAATTATCAAGATCAGATCAGATAGAGGCACTGAATTTCTAAATGAAATTATCAGAACCTATTGTGAAGAAAATGGAGTACTACATCAACTATCTACAGCAGGAACTCCACAACAAAATGGTGTAGTAGAAAGAAGAAACGTAACTCTCAAAGAAGCAGTCAGAACAATGATTTCTGAAGCATGTTTACCAATGAGATTTTGGGCTGAAGCAGCAAACACAGCATGCCATACACAAAACAGATCAATCATCAACAAACACCATGGAAAAACTCCATATGAAATATGGAATGGTAGAAAACCCAATATCTCATATTTTCATATGTTTGGATCAAAATGTTTTTTCTTAAACAGGAATCAACTGCATACCTTTGATGAGAAGGCTGATGAAGCAATCTTCATGGGATACTCAGACACCAACAAAGCATTCAGAGTACTAAATAAAAGAACTTTGGTGATTGAAGAATCAATACATGTGGTTTTTGATGAACCAAACACAAATGGAGAAGATCTTCAAGATCAAGAAGAGAAAGCACCACAAAGAGAAATCTATACAAATGCAACCATACCAACTACTATCCTGAATCATCATTCTGAAGATCAAGAGGAGCCACGTACCAATACACCAGATGAAGCTCCTCAAGTTGAAGTTCATGCTCAGCATGAAGGTATGGAAGCACCAAGTGAAGATCAACTTCAACCAGATCTAAATTGGCTAAGAGACCATCCTGAAGAACAAGTTATTGGAGATATTCACACAGGAGTTAGAACCAGAAGACAACTGGAGCACATGCTAACTTGTTTTCTATCACAAGTGGAAGCCAAGACTATAGATGATGCAATTCAAGATGCAGATTGGATCACAGCCATGCAAGAAGAACTAAATGAATTTGAAAGAAATGAAGTCTGGGAACTTGTTGATAGACCAGAAATGGCAAACATCATTGGTGCAAAATGGGTTTTCAGAAACAAGATGGATGAGCAAGGAACTGTTGTCAGAAACAAAGCAAGGCTAGTTGCAAAAGGCTATTCCCAAGCTGAAGGTATAGATTGTGATGAAACTTTTGCTCCAGTAGCAAGATTGGAAGCAATCAGACTTTTTCTAGCATTTGCTGCACACAAAGACTTCAAAGTCTATCAAATGGATGTAAAGAGTGCATTCCTAAATGGACTCTTGGAAGAAGAAGTTTATGTAGAACAACCTCCTGGATTTCAAATTAAAGGAAAAGAAGACAAAGTATACAAACTCAAGAAGGCCCTCTATGGACTCAAACAGGCACCTAGAGCCAGGTATGAAACACTGTCACGGTTTCTGATCAAGAATGGATTCAACAAAGGAACTATTGACAAGACTCTATTTAAACTGGAGGAAGGAGCAAGCACATTGCTAGTGCAAATCTATGTTGATGATATAATCTTTGGATCAGAGGATGAAAAGCTGTGTGAGAAATTTGCAAACCTGATGAAGAGCAAATTTCAGATGAGCATGATGGGAGAATTAAACTACTTCCTTGGCCTTCAAGTAAAGCAAATGAAGGATGGCATTTTCATTAGTCAAGCAAAGTATACAAGAGATTTGATACTCAAGTATGGGATGGATTCAAGTGGCACAGCAGACACACCAATGTGTGCCAGAATCATACTTGCAAAAGATGAAGGAGGAAAAGATGTTGATCAAAAATTGTATAGAGGAATTATTGGATCATTATTATACTTAACTGCAAGCAGACCTGACATAGCATTTGCAGTAGGAGTATGTGCAAGATTTCAAGCTCAACCAAAAGAATCAGATCTTCTAGCAGCTAAAAGGATAATCAAATACTTGAAAAACACTTTAAATGTTGGTATTTGGTATCCAAAAGATGGAGGATTTACATTAATATCATATTCAGACTCTGACTATGCTGGATGCAAAATAGATAGAAAAAGCACCTCTGGAACTTGCCAAATGCTAGGAACCAGACTAGTCTCTTGGTTTAGTAAAAAGCAAAACTCCATATCTACATCAACAGCTGAAGCAGAATACATAGTAGCAGGTAGCTGTTGTGCACAAGTACTGTGGATAAGACAACAGCTAAGGGACTATGGAGTAGAAGAGAAAACAATTCCAATCATGTGTGATAACACAAGTGCAATATCTATTACAGAAAATCCAGTATTGCACTCAAGAACAAAGCACATTGATGTGAGACATCATTATATCAGAGACCATGTTGAAAAAAGGGATGTCATCCTAAAACACATACCCACTGAAGATCAATTGGCTGACATCTTCACTAAACCACTCAGTTATGAAAGATTCAGCAAGCTAAGAACTGAGTTAGGAATGATTGAAATTGAATAAGTATCAAAAAGCGGCTAGCTGGAGTAATCGGCTAAGTGACTTCATTAACTGGTACGACCTTTGCCGTTACAGGAGATGCAGCAAGTAAGGCACTGGCATCCAGCGAAGGTAACTTAACTGATTGTTAGGAACAGTGAAATAGAGCAGTTAAGTAAAGAACCTATAGAACGGCTAAGTGGCCAGCGAAGGCACTTAACCGAAATAAAGACTTGGACAAATTAAGAGTGTGAACAAAATCAATTCTGATTACACGTGGAGAATAAGGAAATTATGGAGGATTATTCTATACACACGTGGCGATCAACTTATGATCATGGAGGTAATTATATTATTTTTCGAATTATAAACTCCTCGATTCACGGGCTCTATCATTACTTGCCTCAAACCACACCCCCATTTCCCTCGAATATCGCGATTTTCATACACAAAATCATGCCATTATGTCACTAAATCCTTCCATATTCAAACCACGTTCACACTACCCAAAATCACCTATATAAACAAGACTTTGAGATTTTCAGAGATCTCTACGCTCTCTTACAAATTATAAACCCTTCTCAGAAATTTTTACATACTTCTGCAAATTACAAACCCTACTTTTTCTCACTAAAATCTCAAGATATACTCTTCTAATCCTCCTCTACCCATCAATTGCTTCATCCTCCCAAATCACCGCTACTGAAAAATACTACGAAAAATCAATCATAACCGGCTCGTTTTTCAAACCTGAGCACTATCTCTCATTTTGTGATAATGACTCAAAAGCTCAACGTTTGGTTGATTGCTGCTCAAATTTAGGGCTGATGACTTTCCTAAACCCTCCAATAACTGGAATCTGCTATGAGAATCTGATAGCGTTTTGGAAAAACGCCAAATTTGTGCCTAGCACAAAGAAGACTGAAGTTGATCGCATCCAAAGCTCAATCTTTGGAAGAGAAGTAATCATCACACCAGGTGCACTCAACCGTTACCTTCACCTTCCATTGAAAGGACCGGCTAATGTCAAGCTTTTCACAACTGACATTGCAAAGTTCTGGACTGAGATAGCCAAAAGTCCAAAGAAAAACAACAAAACATACAATCTACCCAGATCAACGCTCAAACTTCCGTTTGCTGAGTTTGCACCAGTTATCACCAAAAATATTGAAGGCAGAAAAAGGTCAATGGAAAACCTGACTGAGGCACGAATTAAACTGATGGCCATTATCTACAATCGCATCAAATTTGACTGGGCAACATTTGTGTTCAATCGAATGAAGGATCAGATTCAAAAGGAAATCGATCTATCCATCACTGCACCAGGCAAGGGTTTGCAGAAAAAGGGTGATTTCTGGGAGAAGAAATCATATGGGTTCCCTCTTCAACATTTGTTCAATCAGTTGAAAGTACGACCCACAAAATTGCAGTCTCCACACAAATCCAAGACGATGTTTACTTACATCAAGGCTTCCCTAAAACCCAAACCCATAGCTGGGAACAAAAGAAAGCAACCTGAAGGCAGTAGATCAGGATTGGGACGGAGAACCAGATCTCAAAAGACACAAGAGGAGGCCAATATGCCTGACACCAGCAATTTGGATGAGCCTATGACCATCAGTGATGACACAGCAACAGAAGAAGAAACACAGCCAGGGGGAGTCACCTACCTAGAAGAAGGTGAAGAAGGATATAGACTCACCTCATCTGATGAGGAGGAGATACAAGATGAAGGGGATGAGTCAGAAGATGACCACTCAGAAGGAGAAAATCCTGAAACAAATCAAGAAGATTTGGAGATTTCTGATGATGAACTGACTCTCCAGGAAGTGCTTTTCAAAAGCATAGGCAAAGTTGACAACCAGCCGAGTGAGCCAGCTGATAAAGCTCACTCGGCCGAACTTGTCAACTCCCCCACAATTGCACAAGGGGGACCAGTGGTAGATGAAGCAGTCCACACTCAACAACAACCTCTAAATGACCCTGTGTCTAATGAGGCAGAACAAGAGCAGATGGAAGAAAAGGAAGAGCAAGAAGTTGAAGAAGAAAATGAGGAGAAGCAAGGTGAAGATGCTGAGGATGAAAGTGACGAGGGTGAAGAGAATGCCCATGTGGCACCAGAAGAAATTGATCCAGAAAGAGTGTTCAATCTGGACATTCAACCCCTCATTGTGGACATGGAAAGGCAATACTACAGCAGGCAGAATCTGAAGACTGCCTTAAAGAGTGAAGCAACCTCCTTCCATCACAAGATTGAGGCCCTCATCAGCCATATCAAAATTCAAGATGAGGTCATGGAGAGACAGGGAAACTTAATTTGCAACTTACAACACCTCATCCCTCACCATGTCCAAACCAATCTTGAATACCATACTACGACGGTTGACAACAATCTCAAGCCATTGGTAGACACCCTCAATGCTCACACAGCCAAAATTCAGCATCTAGATGAAATCATGGAACATTCTGGCAAGCAACTGGACTTTCTCTTCAAAGTTGGTGAGGCCAACAACAAAATACTGGAGAAAAAGTATGGCCCTCTCCTTGAGTCTGATGCGGCAATTGCAGACCTTGAAGCATGTTTTGATGCTGCCACAAAGGGTGAAGGTAACTCAAAGCCTGAAAGCTCCAGTGGGAAGGGAAAGGTGGAAAGCTCCAGTGGAAAGAGAAAGGGCAGCAAAGGCGAGGACAGCAAAGGCAAGGGCATCAGGTTTGAAGAAATGAAGAAGTAAACCAATTGCCTGTTGCTTAATTCAATTCAATTTATCTTATCATTTGCCTTTGTTCATTTAAATAAAAAGATGCAATATCTTATTGCCCTATGATGGATGAATAAAATTATTGAACTTTTTATCTGTTGTTTATTATGAAAATCTTGATCACTTATGTTTAGGTTTATGAGGGTTTTGGCATCATCAAAAAGGGGGAAATTGTTAGGAATATTTTATTATGTTTTGATGATGGCCATACTAGCTGTTATAGCAAGCCTGAAATAAGTTAGAATTCTCTGTATAAGTCTTTACTTAGGGTCTGACAAGTTGTATAAGTTAAGTCAGACAAGTATTGTACTAGTTGGTAGGATGGCAAAGCAAAGACAGATATTCTGCAGAGTGAAGCCAGCCAAGCACCAGCAGAGAAGTAATGAAGACTTTATGGTCTGACTTATAACCAAGGAAGTCTGTGATGACCTTGGATAAGTCTAAGTTATGTTTTAAATGATAAAACTCAAATGTTAAAATATGGTGTACACTGGTCTCACTCAAATCAAGGATCGGTGAAGTTCAAAGACTCTCCAAATACTAGAACAAAGAAGGAAACAGTGAATCGGCTGAGTAAACTGACTTTCGGCAAAGAGAAAACAAAACAGCAAAGAAGAAGTGACAGCTAAGTCAGTAGGCTCACTCGACCGTTCTAGAAAAAGCGAAGAGACACCAACAAGGCGAGAATTGATATACGATGAAGATTCGGAAGATCATGCATTAAATGCTCAAATCATTAAAGGATCAATCAAGAACGGATTATCTGCTATACGTTTGAAGAAAGAATCCGATCACTGAAATTAAGGAGAATACAATTAAGGGGGAATCAAGAATAAAATCAAGGATTATTCCTCATTAATATAGCCAATGGACGGAATTTTAAAATCGAAGGTATTCAAGGCTATAAATAGAAGGCATTGACAGAAAAAGAAAATAATGATCAAGAAAGAAAAATCTAGCTGAAACTCGTCAATTTGAAAAACCGTCTCTCCGAAATTACAAGGATACATCTAGTGATCAACTCGGACTTCAAAGCTACAAAGTCATACTCAGCACTGAGGATTGATCAAGCAAGTGTGTGAATCACATTCACATCGATAAAGCAATTGAATCGAGGCAATCGAGAAGGAGTTGAATCTGTGATAGCTGTTGAAGGATCTTGATCTTAAGGAGCAGCAAAGGAGACTGAATCACTCAAGCTGCTGCAGTCAAGGAGTGATAGTCTTGTAGATTGTGAAGCTTGGGAAGACAAGGACAATCATACTATTGTATCTGTGAAAACAATAGTGAATTCCTCCAATCATCACAGGAGAAGAGTGGATTAAGGGATTACACCACCCTGAACCACTATAAGCCTTGTGTTAATTTAATTTCTGCAATTTACTTTACAGCATTCATTCAATTTGCATACATCATAATTTGCATCTGTGATTGTCTAAACCGATTTGAAAACAATATAGTAAGAAGGGACTTATCCGCTGCCCAAAAGCTTTTAACTAGAAGAAGAAAATTTTTGAAACTCCACTATAGTCATTCACCCCCCCCCCCCCCCTCGACTATAGTTTCACCCTTCTCTGGGACCAACACTTAGGAATATATCCAACAGGTATCCTTCAGATATTGTTGCAATTATTTTCATATATGTAAGCCACACTCCCATAGCATCTATGCCTGGACTGTGTCTTATTTATATGATCTCTCAGGTCCTTTGGCTGAAACTGGTTTCCATGATGCATTCTATAAACTTGAATAATAACCATCATTTCTTCTGTACTGAGGTCTGTGCTGACCATGGTACTGAGGTTATTGCTGAGGACTGAAGTGAGTCCTTTGCTGACCTTTAGACGGAAACTTGTGATAATTTTTCTCTCTAAAATGATTATTTTTATCAGTTTTAATTTTAGGTTCTGAGAAATTCCAGTCATCATCAGTCGGGAATAATCTGCCTTTCCCCTAACTTTGTGAATCTTTGAATAATTGATATTCTTGGATTTACTTTGACTGAAGTTTTTCTGGTTCTTAGCCAGATCAACTTTAGTAGATTAAGAAGTTGATCTACCTTTTCGATTTTCATGATGTGTAGCTGATTTACCTTTTTGGTTGACTCTGTTGTTGTTTACAGCTGACTTCTTTGAAAACTGATGATTTAACTGACTTGATTCATGTTGAACTTGTTTTACTGGTTCAGCATGCTTATTTTGTTGAGGACATTGTTCAGCTACGAACTCAACACTAGTTTTAGTATTAGGTTTAGCAGCTTTACTCGTTCCTCCCTTTGAAGTTTGATGTGTATCAAATCCTAAGCAAGTTCTATCTCCATATGACTTGCCTGTTTTGTATCCAATGGCTGAACTTGATTGAGCAAAAGATTCAATTGCTGTTGCGGATGCAGTAGGCTGATACGGATTCTTTCCTTTATCAGTTCTGCTTAGTTTTAACGTGTTCAACTCATCTTTCAATCTTTTGACCTCTAGAATTAGAGCTTCTTTCTCAGCTTTGATTGATTCATAACCAGCCTGTATGGTGACAAGCTGACTCATCATTCAGCTGGATTTCATCTTGAAATTCTCAAACTTCTTCTTTGCAACTGAGATCTTGTTTTCTTTGATTGAGTCAGTACCTTCACAGACTAACTGAAGTTTTTCCCACATCTCCTTAGAAGTTGTGCAATCTTTCACCTTCAAATACATATTGCTATCAAGGGTTCTGAGGATAAAGTCCATGGCAATGTTGTTGAGATTATGTCACTTGCGATCATCACTGTTCCATTCAGACTTGGGCTTTGGAACTCAAACTTGATTTTCACCAACAGTTTGCATGTGGGTGATCTGGATTGGTCCATCAGTGAGCACGTCCATCATCTCGTCATGAGTAGCTGCCAGAAAAGCCTGCATTCGACGTTTATATTCATCAAACCTATCCATGTTACACATCAGCATTTGTCTTGCATACTAATTGTTATCCATTATGAATGAGTGAAAACTGAAATGACTGGAAACTAAGCTTTCTAATGAGAACAACTAGTGGAGATATAGAGCAATTGAGTTTTTAACAATAATTTGTTAAAGGAACACTACTCCGATACCAATTATTGGTCCCCTGGAAAGGTTAACACAAGTTTAGAGGGTGGTGAATAAACTTCTCACTAAAAACTGAGTTTTAAGCTTTTAAGGTTCTGTTAAAACTTGTGTGGAGTTAAGCTGACAAAGCTGAGTCTAAGTCAAAGCTGACATATAACAAAACTGAGACAACCGGCAGCGGATATCCTTTTTCTTGATCTTGTTATTCTATGTGAAAGCTGTGAGTTTGTGTAACAATCAGTTCTCAGAATGCTGTATAAACAATATTAAATGCTGTAAAAGTAAATAATACGTAAAGTAAATAAAACAAGAATTATAGAGGTTCCAGGTGGTGTAATCCTGTAAGTCCTCTCTTACTTTATGGTGTAGAAGGAAAATTCCACTAGAACTTCTTGAGGTAAGCTGTTACAAAAGTCCTAAACAATAGTCCTTCACTAATCCTAGCTTCACAATCTAAACACTTGTAGAACAAGTGGGATGGCTGCTCTCCAATTGCTTGAAATGCACTGGTCTTTGAAGGGTTACGTATGCCTCTTCACCAGCTACCACCACAAACACAGTATACCCGACTGCTGATACAACTGTCCTTGGCAAATCCTTCACCGGATTGCTTCACAGTTTTAACCTTTGATTAAGAATCATAGTTGGGCTGAGAATCAATAAATTGATTTTTTGTTTGTGGTTCTTCCAAGTGTCTGATTCTGAATAAATTCTGTCCAGCTTGAACACTTGAAGAAATTCTTGATTGATCTTGTTAGCGCAAATGATAGAGATTCGGATGAACTAGGCTTTTGGCACAAATAATGCTTGTAAATTCATCATAAATTCGGTGTGAAATCCTTGATGCCATGTCCTCTATTTATAGTGTAAGGTCCAACGTTCAACTCATTCAAATTTGAATCATATCAATGTTTATCTTGTAACGGCTATATTTAGTGACTGTTCTGACTTGTCAGTATTTCATCCAATAGAGTTTCTTTCTTTACAACGTTTGAATGCACTATCAGTTTGTTGGATAACTGACTATGAATCTGAGTATCCTTATCGGTTTCATGCTGAGTTCGTCAGTTGTCAGTTTCTTAACTGACTTAGAGCATTAACGGAGATTTTACTCTTCTTAAAAAATCAATACTCTAATTTTTCATCTGATTATAATTGACTTAACCAGAGTACTCCATAAGCGTATATCTTCTAAAAGTTTATTGTGCTTATGACTCTTAGGTCTTCATACAAGATCCATAAAGTCAGTTCAGCTCACCACATACTTACCTGATGTCTAACTTTACAGTCTCAACTTAGTCTTCATAAACTGAGTTTGAACCCTCAGCTCTTCAATCTTCAATAACTGAGTCTGTGTCCCTCAGTTCTTCTATCTTTTTGATAAGCCAACTGAGTTTCTGTCCCTCAGCAAACTTACCTTCTTTGGTTCTTGAAATCGTGTAGTCTGAATCAGTTTGTCAGTTTGAATGACTTGTCAGTTATCTAAATAGTTCCAGTTATTTAGATGATTGCCAGTTTCTTAGACGATTTCCAGTTTTCTTAGATGATTTCCAGTTTCTTAGATGATTTCCATATTTCAGTCTTACTACTCTCTAACTATTACATTGCTTGTTTGATGTAACCTATTCAAATATCAGACTCTAGTAAAATCTATACATTCAGTTCTAGACATCTTTTAGCCTTTCACTATAACAGCTAGCTTTAGCACATCATCAACGGGGTCAAAAAAAGTAACCGAATAAGTGATGAATCATCATAAAACCATAAATTTTATTTCCAACAGCCTTCCTGCTCTTTCTCTTTTTAGTTGTCTTGTACTTTTTCTTATCCTCATCCTTGTCTTTTTCTTCTGGGCAATTAGCCTTGAAATGACATTTCTTCTTGTAGTTGAAGCATCTGTACTCATCCTCATTTATCTTCATGTCTTTGCTTGAGCTTGACTTCTTGTTTGATGATGATCCTCCTTTAAATTGCTTCTTCTTGCTAAACCTGTCAAAACGTTTGATTTCTTTCAGCTCCTGTTTCTCTTTGCTGCTTGAGTCAGCTGTTTGTCTTTGCTGGGGTGCAACGAGCTCACTGGTCTTGTGTGCTTTAGCTGGTGCACTCTCTTCACCGTTCAACTCAAATTCATGAGCCTTTAATTGAGACATCAGAGTTAAGGTGTCAGTTTTTGCAAGGTTTGTTGTTCCTCTAAGTACTGATGTGATGATCTTCTATCTTTCAGGTAGGCCTCTCAAGATTTTCAGGCACACTTCTTTCTGAGGATATGTGTGTCCAAGTTGTTTCAATTCATTGATGATGCTAGAGAATCTGTTATCCATTTAATCAATGGATTCTCCAGTCTTGATTTTAAAGTTCTCAAATTTCTGTTTTGCAACAGATAATTTATTTTCTTTAACTGATTTTGATCCTTCATTGATCAGCGCCAACTTGTCCCACATCTCCTTTCCTATTTTGCAATCTTTGATTCTCATGAACATGTTGCTGTCCAGAGTCTTCAAAATCATATCATTTGCAACAAAATCTAGTTTTGCTCTTCTTTTGTCATCCTTGGTCCAATCCTTCTTGAGTTTGTCTATCTCTTTTCCTTGATCTGCTCATGTGGTTATCACAGCTGTGATCTTGATTGGGCCATCGTTGATTACATCCATCATCTCCTCATAAGTTGATGAAAGATGAGATAACATTCTTATTTTATATTCATTAAAATTATTGACATTGAATACATGTACTTTTGACATAAAATTTGAGGAATCCATAAGTACAAATAAGAGATATATATAGAAAGCACAAATTTGACAACTACTTTGAAAATATGTGATCTCCTTGTTACCAGAAATTAGATCTGAACAGGTTCTGATACTAAGAACACTGCTCTGATACCAATTGTTTGTCCTAGAGAAGGGTAAAACTATATTCAGAGGGGGGTGAATGACTATAGTGGAGTTTCAAAAACTTTTCTTATATTTTAAAGCTTTTGGGCAGTGGATAAGTCCCCACATAAAATGTTGTTTCAAAGTAGTTTATGCAATCACAGATACAGAGTATGCAATGAAATTAAGTGTTGTAAGGTAAACTGCTGAAAGTAAATAGACACAAAGGTTTATAGTGGTTCAGGGTGGTGTAATCCCTTAATCCACTCTTCTCCTGTGATGATTGGAGGAATTCACTATTGTTTTCATAGATACAATAGCAAGATTGTCCTTGGCTACACAAGCTTCACAATCTACAAGACTATCACTCTCTGGCTTCAAAAGCTTCAGTGACTCAGTCTCTATCACAGCTCCTTGAGAACAAATCTTTCAGCAGCTATCACAAAGTTTGCAACTCCTTCTCAGATTGCTCTGATTCAACTGCCTCAGTTGATGTGAATTGATTTCACAGATTTGTTGATCAATCTGAGAGCTTGATTTGTAATTTGAAGTTCTGATTGATGAGTTGATCTCTAGATGTTTCCTTTAAGTGCAGATAGAAGCCTTTGCACTTTGACAGAGTTTCTGCTTGTTTCTTATCAGATTCAATCCTTAAATTTCATTTCTGTTAATGCCTTCTATTTATAGCATTGATTCAATCTTTAAATTTCACGTCAGACTCTAAGTAAACACTTATACAAAAAAATCTAACTTATTTCAGGCTTGATAAAACATCTAGTATGGCAATCATTAAAACATAATACAATTTTCCTAACAATTTCCCCTTTTTTGATGATGCCAAAACCCTCATAAGCCTAAATATAAGTATACAAAATTTTCATAATAATCAACAAAACAAAACTAAAAAAATTAATTCATCCATTCAAGGACAATAAGATATGTCAGTTCAAAACATATTCAGAGTGCTATAATTATATTTTACTTAATTCTGCTTTGTACCTCTTGAACGTAGTGGTCTAGACCTCCTCCATATCTTTCCAACCAATTTCTTGAAACTTCCACTTCCAGTATGCCATAGCAGTGTAATCAGAAACTCTATGAAATATTCTCTTGCCAAATAGTCTGTGGAAATCAGGTATAGTCTCTTTTGCCCTGGTTTGTCGAAAGTATTTCTCAAGTCTATCCCTAGCTTCAGCAATTTGTGAATCAGCAAACTTGAGATTCTTGAATAGACCCCATTGTTCTTGTCGGTTCATCTTCCCCATAGGATTGAAGAATCTTGCCATGTAATTGAAATCTTCTTGTTGTTCACTGGTTAGATCTTCTGCTCATTTGGCAGAGAGGGGAATGGCTGTACTTGGTCTACTGGTTGAGGCGGATCCAGTATTTTTCTTAAGAGATGCATGTTGTCTCTTAATGTCAAAGTAAATTTTGGCCATATCAATGTACTTGATGCGGCTACTGCCTCTGCTTGTACTGGATCTGTGTTGACTTGCTGATCCTCTTTGCTGATTTGATCCAGGTCTTTGTTGTCTACCTGATCTATCTCTATCATCATCCCTTCTTTGGATGGGGTGTGGGAAACCTAAGCAGGGTTCATTTGATATCTTTTCCCTCTCCTCTCTTGCCTTTCTTAGCTGTTCTTCAGCTTCATTTCGAATTCTCAATTCTCTGTCCCTTGCTCTTAGCTGCTCCTCAATGAAGTTTGGGCCTCTAACTGTTGATACTTCTTCAGGCATATCACTTATTCCCCCTTTTTGGCAGCATCATCCCTTTGCTGTAGTAAGATACAGTTTGTTGCTTCAGCTGTACCAATCAGGGTGTCCAGTTTGGATTCAATGGACGTGAATCTGGAATCATGATCAGTTAACCTCTTGGTTACAGTGCCAAATCTTGTGCCAAGTGTTGAAGCCATAGCTTCATTTTCCAGGGATATGTGTTGTCGTAGACCTAAGAAATTTTGAGTAAAATTGATATTCATCTATTTTATCATGTCTTCCCGTATTTGCACAACAATGTTTTTTGCATCAATATACTCAGCAACAGCCTGGAATCTTCTTTTGATGGATTGAATTTCATCTTTAAATGCCAAAGTGTTGGTCCCTTGGAAAGGCGAACACAAGTTTAGATTGGGGGGGGGGGTGAATAAACTTGTCCTTAAAACTGGATTTTAGCTTTTAATGTTCAGTTAAAAACTTGTGTGGAGTTAAGCTGACTGAGCTGAGTCTAAGTCAAACCGACTTATGCAAAACTGAGTCAACCGGCAGCGGATATATTTCTAGCCTTTTTCTTGATCTTGTTATTCTCTGTGAAAGCTGAGTGTGTATAACTAAATTCTGGTGAATGTCAGTTTGTGATCTGTGAGTTGTGTAACAATCAGTACTTGGTATGCTTGTCTAAACAATAATAAATGATGTAATAAACAAATAATGAAATGTATATGCGTAAAGTAAATGAAACAAGAGTTATAGAGGTGGTGTAATCCTGTCAGTCCTCTCTTCCCCTGTGGTGTAGGAGGAAAATTTCACTAGAACTTCTTGAGGTGATCTGTTACAAAAAGTCCTAAACAATAGTCCTTGGCTAATCCTAGATTCACTATCTAAATAATAAAAGAACAGGTTGGTTTGCTACTCTTCAAATGCTTGAGCCACTAGTCCTTCAAGGGTTACGTATGCCTCTTCACCAGCTACCACCACAAACACAGTCTACCCGACTGCTGATACAAATGTCCTTGGCAAATCCTTAACCGGATTCCTTCACAGTCTAAACATTTGATGTAGAATCAATGTTGGGCTAAGAATCAATAAATTGATTCTTGTTTTGGGTTCTTCAAATTGTGTGAATCTATATGAATTATGTGTAGCTTGAACACTTGAAGAAATTCTTGATTGATCTTGTTAGCGTAGAGATGATAGCAATTCGAATGAACGAGACTAGTGCACAAAATGCTTGTAATCTTGTTAACTCTTGATAAATCTTAGTGTTTGATCCTTGGTGCAAGGTCCTCTATTTATAGTGTAAGGTCCAACATTCACCTTGCTTGAATTCTTATTGTATCAACGTCTATCTTGAAACGGCTATAATTTGTGACCGTTCTGACTTGTCAGTATTTCATCCAATAAAGTTGATTCCTTTACAACGTTCGACTGTACTATCAGTTTGTTGGATGACTGACTTATAATACTGATTTCCCTAATCAATTTTATACTGAGTTTGTCAGTTGTCAGTTTCTTGACTGACTTGGAGCATCAACTGAGATTTTACTCTTCTTCAAATATCAGTACTCCAGTGTTTCATCTGATTATCATTGACTTAATCAGAGTACAACATAAGCATATGTCATCTAAGAATTCTATGTCCTTGTGATTCTTAGGTCATCATACAAGATCCATAAAGTCAGTTTAGGTCACCACAAACTTGCCTGTAGTCTAACTTTACAATCTCGACTTTGTGATCTTCATAACTGAGTTTGTGACCCTCAGTTCTACTGTCTTCTAGATAAGCCAACTGAGTCTGTGTCCCTCAGCACACTTACCGTCTTCAGTTCTAAGTGAGCTTCAGTTCTTGGTGTATTCTGAGTCAGTTTCGATGACTTGTCTTTTCAGTTTCTAGGATGATTTCCAGCTTTCCAAATGATTTCCAGTTTTCAGTTTCATGACACTACTATCTATTACAGTGCTTCTCTGATGTAACATATATAAATATCAGACTCTAATAAAACCTATACATTCAGTTCTAGACATCTTTTAGCTTTTCACTAGAACAGCTGGTATCAGCACTCCATCAATGGGGTTAAGATAATAACTGATTAAATATGATGAATTATCATCAAAACATAAAATTTTTCCAACAATTTCCCCCTTTTTGATGTTGCCAAAACTCTCATTAAAAGAAAAGCTTACAGATAAATACAATTAAAAACATTGTAAAACTGAAACTGAACTTCATTAAGATGTGCAAAAACTGGAATCGTTAAACATTGGTAAAAACTGAAATAAGAGCTAAACTGTTTTATGTGCTCTTTGTGTAACTAAGTCATATTTCCTTTCCTTATCATGAAGCTGAAATGATCTTTCTAGCTTCGTGTCTTCCTTGTAAAAAGTTCTGTTGTAGTCCACTTGACTAGAAAGCTTCCACTTTCTCCATAAGACTAACTTAGGTAAAGTTGATTCATCCTTGTAGTAGTTTTCAAATTCTACAACATGAGCTTTCATTTGTTCAGTTTTGTCTCTGATCTGCAACTTTTCCTCAATCTTCTTCACATTCTTATAGTGTGCCATCCTTTGATTGTGATACTGGTCAGATAAGAAGTAGACAGGAGATTCTTCATAAGTTTTGTCTTTGTACTTCAGCTTGACATTGTTGTGATCATTGACAAACTTCATCCATAGATCCTTTGTCAAATTAGCTCTCCTTTCTCCAGGTTGACTGTATTTTTCAAATGAGCACTTTGTCAGTTAGTTCTTTTGCAAGAACATAAGGATCTGCTTTTGATTTGTATTTGTTCAGTTCTTCTTCCAGCTTCATATTTTCATCAAGTAATCTCAGCTTTTCTTCTTCAGATTCCCCCTTATTGGCATCATACAATTGATTTACCAACTGATGGGTTGCATGTTGATCTGCTGAGATAGTCTTTTGAGAATCAAGCACTTCTTTCAGCTGAGTTTCTAACACATAAATGCGCTGATTTAAATGCCATTGTGCTTGAGCATGTGTCTCTCTATCTTCCATGGTTGAGACTTCAAGTTTCTCTTTAAGACAGAGAATTTCTCACTACTAGAAATTAGGCTTTTAATGAGGAGATTTCTCCTCATTAATTGTCCATTTCTCCTCATTAAAGACTTTTAATGAGGAGAAACCACTCCTCATTGCAGCTTCTCTAGTTTAAGGTATATAATGAGGAGAATTGAATCTCCTCATTAATTATATCATACATTTAATGAGAATATATCCTCCTCATTAAAATTATTTTTTATGATGACTAATATCCTCATTAAAAAGCTATTTACTCCTCATTGGAATTAAAATCAATATAACACAACTCCTCATTAAAAGACCGTTTGCTCCTCATTAAATCGTGAAATGTAAATGATACATCTCCTCATCATAAGTAACACAACAATATATACAACAATATAAATCGTGAAATGTATACTAATGAATTACATCAAATATGTACAACGATAGATTTGTACACAAAAGATAAGTTACATATAGATGTAAATTTAAAGGATTTTCTAATATCACATCCCCAAAAGAAACACGTTAGCTTTATGAGGGGTATAGATTAACAACAGTAAATGGTCTAATCTATATGAAGGGGGTATTTACTTGATTTCTGTCCCTAGTTCTTGCTCAATCTTGTACCTGCAAGATTAACAGGAAAAAAAGGAAAGAATGAGCAAAATAAAAAAGAATGAGCAATAAGTATTAAGTAATCAATCATGTCCAAAAAAAATACAAAATCCCATGTTGCAAAAAACCAAGCTTCTTTTAATGGAAGTGCTTCAAATTTTCAGAACTTTTTGACCAAGGCAAAACTATTGGCTAGGTATTTACAATCAAAACTGTATGTTGAAGACAAGAATACAACAGACCTGAAAGTACTAAAACAGAGGCATACAGATATAGCAACAGATTTGGCAAACAAGGATCAGCAGGCCACAGCTATATGTTTCAGCAAATGATTCATTGCAGGTTCACTGGATTGTGAGGCATCAGTTCAATTTTCAAGCCCAGCAAATACAATAGAGTTAGATGCACAGTCAGGTGCAAAACAACAGATAGAGCAAAGCAGCAGGTTTAATACTTGATGCCAAAGAAAAACATCAGATTACTAGTGCTTGATAAAAAAAACAGAGACTTGCAATTCAGATAACTAAAATACAAAACAAATCAGATTATTGTGAATAACAAGGTTAACACTTTAGTCCAAGATCTATGAGATTATAGGACAACAGTCTGTAACCAAATTGTCTTCCAAACAGAAATACAGCTTCAGTTCAGGCTATACAACGTAACACAACAAAACTCATCAGATAGATACAAAAGAGCATAGCTGGTCAAAACTAATGTTTATTACAGATCATCACTCAGGAAGAGACAAGGCTTGACAAGGGCTGAAAGAGTACAACTCGGTTGCAAATTAAGTGCGGAAGCTTACTTAATTTATTATTCGCTTGTATTATAAACCTATGTGATCAAACGGTGTTGATTAAGTGTGTGTGATCAAACAATGTATCATGTTGCAAAGTTCATTTCAATATGGTCAAAACAAATGGTCTAACAGAACACAAGCGTAGGAGCATATATCAGCATTTAAGTTTACAACTTCAATCAACAGAGTTCAGTGCCAAAATCGGATGAGCAGCAGGTTATATGAGCAAAATTAGTGCAATAACAGAAGCTTGTGTGTAGCAAGAGTTCAGCAAGTAGTCAATTAAACAGCAGGTTATATGCTCACAAGATTCAGCAAGGTGCAGCAGTACAATTCAATGAGGTTATATTCATAAGTGATACAGAAAGTGACAGAAACACGCAGCAGGTGCAAAGCAAGTGCATGATTAAGATTCAGATTGGTGTGCAGAAAATCAGCAAGGACAAGGCTTGCCTTAGCAAAAATATTGCAGGTTCAGAAAAGTGAAACAGCAGCAAGACTTATGCTTCACAGGATCATTAATGATGCAACAAAAATGCAGCAAAATTCAAAGCTCAATTGGACAGCAAATGTGGCAGCACCAAGATGATTATCAGCACAACAGATTTAAGATGCACAGAACCAGCAAGATAAGCAGATGAGATAACTCAGCAGTGTGACAAGCTGATCTAAGCAAGTTTCAGCAAATGCAGGTACAACACAGCATGAGCAGGTTATCAATTATGCAGCACAATAAACAGGGTAGGGTAAGTGCCCTGATAATTCAGCAAAGTGTTTATGTGGGGCACTATGAAATTTGTGTGTGCAATGGCAGACTCGAACCAACAAATTATCAAGACAGAGCCAAGCACAAAATTAACAGACCTGAATTTCAGTCCTTGACTCAATGAGTTTGTGTCGGGCCTGAAATTCTGAGGGAAGTAACAATAAGGGATATAAACACACTAGTGAGCCAATCAGGCCAAGTGTCACTTTGATTCAATCTCTTACAGTCAAGAATCAGTTCCTCAAGTCTCTTTCAGACAAGTAACCTTAGTTTATCAAACCAAGTGCCTTTGAGACTGATTTTGAACACGAATTATGTCAAATGAATAGATTTCACTAGACAAAAGGTTGACTCAGTCAACAACACACAACAATCAAGAAAACAGTTCTTCAAGTACACAACTATGAAAACTGTAAAACAAAGTAGCCACTTACAGACCAATAGGAGAGACTACAATCACGATGTTCAGCTCTTCTATATGCCATAGAAAGAACCAACTTGTGTATCTCCTTCGGTACTTGACTCAGTAATGGCATACTACTGCTGAACACACTTTTTCAGCAAAAACAAGAACAAACGTTTGAAGTGAAAATGTGGGATTGCTTGTGTTTCGACTTGTGTGCAATCTTGTTGATATTACTGGCTATTTATAGCCTTAGAGGTATGAACAGGATCAGTGAAATCATGATAAGAATTAACAGAGAATAATAGTGAACTAACACTACCCGGAAATCAGAGATTCAGAGCTTTGAATGCTCAAAATAGCAGCACAAAGGTAAAGATGATAGCTTTACAGAACTAGACCTTCCATAACCAAATTTGACACAAAACCAGGCAGCTATAGTGCTCGTATCTGTAGCAATAGTCAATTAGTGACATATACGATTACAAGAAATCGAGCCGATTCACCTTTACTGCGAACACGTTCAAAATCAGAGTTTTAAAGCTCGTATCAGCAGCAAATCAGTGGCAACGGTAACACCTTTCATGCCCAAACCTTTACAAAGGCAATTAGGGTACAATCATCAGAATAATGAAAGACGAAATCGATATTAAACAGAAAGATATCACCTTTCAAAATCTTGATTGCTAAATCCTTCAAAATCGGGAATTGAGTGCTTCAAAATACGATTCAAAGTAGCATCAGTTCTTACCATATCCGATTAGGCACGTGAACGAGAAGAAGATGAAACAGGATTGCAGATTTTGAGGGATTTGAGCATTGGCTGAGAGAAAATTCGATTTAGGGTTTCTGAAATTTGGGGGCAAAAGAGAATGAAATAGAGTCCCGGGTTTTATGTGTTTTTATCCATCAGACTTAATAAACAAATAACATGATTAAATTCTGCTTATTATTACTACCATTTAACGATAGAGACACAAAGGTTGTGCCACAACGAGTGACACAACGGTGATCTCCACCGTTGATTGTCTTAGATTTATATCATTTTTTATATCATTATCAATTTAAGTCATTATGATCAACGGTGGAGATCACCATTGTGTCACTCGTTGTGGCACAACCGTTGTGCCTCTATCATTACTCGTATTTAAATTTGTATTGTTAATGAGGAGATTTTTTTTTATATTGTCATTAATGAGGAGAAATATGATAAATAATGAGGAGAATTCCCATTTGGTCATCAACCAACAAAACAATTTAAATCTCCTCATTATTAGTATCATTTAATGACGGAATTTTGACTCCTCATTAAAATCTCCTCATTAAAGACCCATTTTCTTGTAGTGTCTGATGCTGAGCTTGAAGATGATTTCTGAATAATATCCAACTTGGTGTGGACTGAGACGTCCGTCTTCTTTCGAAAATCAAAGTATCCAGAAATATTTTTCAAAAGGACATTGTAAGCATCCTTTTGGTTGAGTATAATCTTCATATTTTCTTGTACTTTGCTCATTTCATCTTTTATCATAAATTCAGATGGATCCGTTTCTTCTTCTTGTAGAATCTTAGGCTGAGTATCATCTTCAATTACAATGAGTTGCTAATTCTCATCCTTTTCATCTATTTGCTGGTTGTCAGTTGATTTCTTTCCAATTGGCAAATCTTTTGGCTGGTTAGCAGTTTGAGCTTGAGGGTGAATTTCAGTTTGCAAATCTGTAGGCTTATCAGCTTCTTTCTTCTATTCATCTTCTTTTTCATCATCCTTCTTCTGTTGATTATCTAAAACTGATGAAGTGGCTGATTTTTCTCATTTAGCTATCTCAGTGAATCTTTTGAAACAATTTGTGAGAAACTCAATTATTGGAAATAGAGTGTATAAATCCTTGATTTCAAGTTTTTCCAACAATGATTTTTCTTCACTTGCTAGAGTAGCTTCTCTACAATCTTCAATTTTGAGTTTCATCTTCATCGGCCTGATGATTCTGTCAGCTTCGAAAAACTTAGATGGTTGCTGAGCTTGTTGTTGAGCTGATTGCTGCTGAAATTGTTGTTGCTCCTGTTCAACATGCATAACAGAAACTTGTTTCTCTGAAATTATCAGTTGTAAATGAGAAACAATTTCAATTGTTATAACGTCATATCTGGTGACTCCAGTTGTCAGTTGTTCCCCCTCAGTTGGTGCTGACTGACTTGAAGTACCTGGGAACAGACATTTTCCAACTGACTTGAATTTCTCTGAGTTAGC
This sequence comes from Gentiana dahurica var. dahurica, assembly GCA_024500145.1. NCBI lineage: Eukaryota > Viridiplantae > Streptophyta > Magnoliopsida > Gentianales > Gentianaceae > Gentiana > Gentiana dahurica. The sequence goes on from CM044905.1 coordinate 50,927,751, forward strand.
ATTTCGTTTGACACCTTTGTGTTCAGCTATCTGCTGAGACACATTTTTCTTCATTTCTCCAGGCCGAGAAGCCCTTTCTTTCCTAGAATGGACTATAGCTACATCTCCAGTTGATGTATCCATTCTTTGTATAGATGCACCAGCAGTTTGTTCTGTTTCATTACCTGCCTTTATTCTTTCCAAATAGTGTTGAATAATTCCACCGAGTGGCTTTTTCAGTCGAAATCTTTCAACTGTTTCTTTTCCTTCATCTTGAGGTTTTCGAACACTTTCCAATTCAACTAAGTGTTGCTGCTTTAGGTGATTAAACACATAACCTGCCCAATTGAATTCAAATTCATCCCATATTATGTTCATCAGATAAATGATGTCTTCAGATAAAGTGGCAATCCTTTTGTATCTACGAATAATGTGTCTGTTGAGCCATTTGTTGAGGAGTCCAAACTCTGGTTTCAGATCGTTGAAATGTGTACCAACAGTTGTTGGTTCCTTTCTTAAGGAGATTTGTCTGAGAAAGGCGCTCATTTGAAGTGGTAAGCAACTCAAATCTATTGATTTCACAACTGGTTCCTTGAAATCAAATAGCAACCTGATTACTTGCTCATTAACAATGATCCTTCACCCAAACTTTTGTGATTAAGGAGTTCCTTATCAATCACTACAAGAAAAGTGGGTTTTAATAAGAGGAATTTAATGACGGGAGAAAAATCTCGTTATTAAATGATTGTTTTAATAAGGTGACCTAAATTATAATAATAAAAAATTATGATTGATGACCAAATTTTAATCCCGTCATTATAGACCATCATTTCCTCTCATTAGGTACACCTGAAAAAAATACCCTTATTATTTGTGTATTTTTTTAAAACAAAACCCCACCTACTCAATTAAATCATCACATTACCTAAAAATACATAACCACTTCCCGAACCCTAAAATTCCAACATACATCGGCCTCCTCCCATGTTCTTCTCCAACCCGCTCATTCGCAAAAACACTGGCGATCTCAATCGCCCAAAACCCTTTTACCCGTATATAACCGAAAGCCCTTTCCGGCAACCATCTTATGAAAATCTCTTTTTGTTCTCTTGTTTGATTTAACTAATTTTGAATTAATTATCATCGGGTGACTGATTTTCATTCATATTGAATCGATTAACTGAGAAAATTGGAAAGCTTCGTGTCTTCAAAGCGTAGTCTGCTTTGCAAGTGTGAGCCTGTGTCTTCTTCCCTTTTTCTTGTTGAAGAAGTCGTGTGGTAAGTGATATGGTTTGTCATGGAGTGGTTATTAGATTGATGTATAGGTCCTTTCATTTGTCAAATAAGGAGTTCTGGCACTGTCTAGTAGAAACTAAATTTCTTATCTTTTTCTTTGGATGGGTTGGGATGCAGGGTTGTATTAGCATTGGGGAAATTTTGTAGTCTAAATCTATCTTAAGAAGTACATCTGTACATGTTTATAGGTGTTGAAATAATGAAAGGAAACTCCTATTTTGAGTTCATTTTCTTATGCAGGTCTTGTAGGCTAAGGAGCATTGAAGTGAGAAAAGTTTAATCAAGTTACTCTTGAACTCTTGGTTGTGAAATTATATAGACTCCGAAAACGCGGTAAGTTTGATGCTTATACAGAACATACACAACTAGATGTTTAGGTGTGATTTACTGTTATAAATTATGAGATATTGGTATTTTGACATTTTGTCTTTTCGTTGTTTCGCAACTATGTTTTGTCTTCTACATTCTCCTATGTACTCAAGTAGCTCTTCAAGAATATGATATGTGATCTCCTTTTGCTGTAATATAAATTTATGTGATTGGGGAGGCTATTCATATAATTATGATGCATTTCACCTCATAAATAAAATATTTGAACTAACCATTTCACTTCTTCTTAGTGTTATCGAGACGTGTATTTTTTATATGCTTGAAACAAAATTCCATGCTCAAAGGGAATTTTATATGGATTTGCAGGAAATTCATTTAAATTGTTTATGTAGCATTTGAGATTGTAAAGATGCATTGTTATTCAACTTATTATGATTACTTATTCATTCTGGAGTGGCTGCATTTTGATTGAAAAATGTTCTTAAGAATGCTGGAAACTTCAATCTGATTAAAGATTTGATATAGCTTTTGTAGTTGGTACTTTCTTAGGATCAATGGCCGGAGCCTTAAATGACCAAGAAACTGAGAGCGGGTTAGTTAGAGGGCAGCTATCGGAAGCGATTTCTGGTGAAGTTTTCTGCATTAAAGTTTTTGTATTCAAGGTTTTAAAGTTATGATAGTCTTGTTTAATAACCTGATGTATGCTTATAAAGTCTATCAGCGTGCTTATGTCCTGGTCTTGCACATATCCTGTATGCTTCTGTTCTGCATAATTCTTGGTGTGATGCGTCTAAGTATGTACCTTCAATATGGTCCATGTTCCTACTTTACAGCTGCTCTGCTTTATGCTTATTCTGTCTCAACATGTTTGTATGATCAGATGCCTAACATTCAGCCTAGTTGCTATCTATAATGGCTTGCCTATGATTACAGTTTGCAATCTGGTTGATGTGCAATCTATCTGTTTTCAGTTAGTTTACTTTTATTCGAATGAGTAAATGAATAAAGATCATATAAAAGAAAGTAAATGTCCAAAATATGGAATCCATTAGAGCAGTAATAGTTTAAAGCTTACTAGTTTTGCTCATGTTGTATGCCAAATATGTCTTAACACAACTGGTTTTCCATTCATAATGAATCTTCATTGATTTGTTTCATGGCTTTTCTTAGGTCTGTAGCCTTCCAAAGGGTGCTGCTTATAGCTATGGCTAGGAGAATGCCTTCATTTTAGCTTTCTACATCTTGCAATACCAGGTTAGAAATTTTCTTCCTAACTAAGATATTATGGGGGAAAAAGTTCATGATGCTACAGTCAGCAGCATAAAAGAGTTGACAAAAGTTTTTCCACAGCTATGAAAATGAACTACTAGTAAGGGCACGAAACAAACTTCTGGTCACATTGACTATGCTTATCAAGAATATCACATGCAAGCTTTCTAGAACATATTAACTCATCTTTTCTACTCTGCCTGTTATTTCTGAACCTAGCCAAAAAGAAAAGAAGAGCAGCTTCAATGTGTACAAGGTAGACTATTTAATACAATATGTACATGCTATAAAGTGTTGTTATTTTCATAAATGGTTATTTCTTATGTTATATCTAATTCAAAAAATTAGTTGACACCAATTTTCGGAGCTACTGATTGTGGGCCGTTTTTTTGCATGTGTTCTTAGAATTTTAGTTACAAAATCATGTGTTCATATTAGTGTAAATAACTAAATATAAGGCCTTTAAATATGGATGATTTTAAGCATGAACATGTACTCCTCCCTGCATCCCCATTTTCTCCTTTTTCCTTCTTTATTTTTGCTTACATTTCCCTGTTAGGATCCATTATATACATAAAGACCTGTTTAGATATTAGTATGTTCATGTGTTTTCAAAAATTATGTCCTTTCTTTCTTATGTTTTTTTTCTCTCACGACAGGTGTGTGCAAGTGTGCCACCAAAGTTTGCAAACCTGAATGAGCTACACCTATGGAATGATATGTATGGAAGCAAACATTAAGCTATTTCATGTAGACAAGAGAATGCCAACAAGTCTAGATGTACGTACCTATAGGATCAGATCATGTAGTGTAGATCTGCCGATATAAAATCTCTACTCTTTCATTGTGGTGATATACCAATGCGGTTACTACCGTAAGTGACATAAGCTATAGTCTTTATGAGTTACTGTTGTTATGTCCAGGTCTTGGTCTGTAAGCTGTTTAGTCCGTGTGCAGGTCATGAACCTGATCTGAAAGTCTGGTTTGATGTGTGACTGGTGTCCTTGGGTCTACCCAGGACTTGTCTAGACTTGTCTAGACATGTCCAGGCATGTCCAGAACATGTCCAAAACATGTCCAGACATGTCCAAGACTTGTCCAACATGTTGATATGAGTCTGGATCTTGTCTTGGTGTATGCTACATGATTGTATCTTATGAATTGTTTTATATAAGTTTCATCCATGTAATGATATATGATTATCTTGAGTTGAAATGCTATTGGCAATTTGTTGTTATTGAATCCTGATTTAATGGGAGGAAAATAATCTATAATGAGGGGATGTTTTTCTATCAAATCGTGATTTAATAAGGGGTAAATGAATCTACAATAAGGGTTATTTCTGACATTAAATCATGATTTGTGAGGGGTAACTTACCTTATAATAAGGGGGGAAATACCATTATTAAATGTCTAGATTAATAATAACGGGATTGAGTTTCCCGTCATTAAATACCTTTAACGGCGGAGGCAGTAATAAGGGGCCATAACGGGAAATTTCCCGTTATTAAAAGGTTTTTATCAGGGGAAATGGACAATTAATGACGGGAAGTACCCTTATTGAAACCCATTTTTCTTGTAGTGAATCTCATGTTCTCCCAGAACTGTAGGATCCTTTCTACATCACGTTCTTCTTGGAATCTAACTTCCAGGATGTCTCTTAATCATGGCTAATGTTTGATCTTCTCGCATATAAGACTGGCTAACAGGGTGTTGTTGCATAGTTCTTCATATTGCTCGAAAGACAAAGTATCCAACTAAGTAATGATCCGTTCTTCCTATGTTTTCTTTGAAGCTGCCATTGAAACTTTTCTGAATTTTGAAGAGGAAATAAGAAAGATGTAAATTTCTAGCTTTTGATAGAAAAAGATTAGATTTTTCTTATGTGTGTGAAAGGATATGCAAAAGAGGGTGGATAAATAGGAGGTTTTGTAAGACCGTTTAGTGAGTGGGTGCACGATTTTGTTGGGATTTAGTACAATCCTTTCAAATTCCTAATGGTTTTGTGTAACCGATGCATGTACTGTTCTGACAGTTAGTGGGGGTGTACAAGAAACAGGTTCTAACAAACGGCGGGAATTAAATGAGATGTAACCGATGTCGGTTCAGTCCAATAAACTGATACTAGAGGTCAATTTCTGATTGCACTTTCAGTTCTGTCGAATCTTTTAGTTTCAATTGGTCAGTTTGAGATTGTTGATGTCAATGACTGATCTGTTAAGTGAGTGCACCCAACATAACAAAGATCAATCCCCTTCACGAATCTCTGGCTTAAACTGACTTAACTGACTTTAATAATGCCCAACTCAGTTCTCAGTTTAACAAACCTTTCTTTGTCCAATGGCTTAGTAAAGATGTCTACCAACTGATCCTCAGTAGGGACATAAAAAACTGTTATGTCTTTCTTTTCCACATGATCCCTTATAAAGTGATGTCTCACATCAATGTGTTTTGTCCTTGAGTGCAAAACTGGATTGTCAGTTATTGCAATTGCCCTTGTATTATCACACATTATAGGAATCATTCCTTCTTCTATCATATAATCTCTCAGTTGTTGTCATATCCATAAAACTTGAGCACAACAACTTCCAGCTGCGATGTATTCAGCTTCAGATGTTGAAGTAGAGAATGAGTTTTGCTTCTTGCTAAACCATGACACAAGTCTATTTCCTAGTAACTGACATGTGCCTGAAGTGCTTTTTTTGTCCACTTTGCATCCTGGATAATCTGAATGTTAATATGATATCAGTTTGAATTCTCCTTCTCTTGAATACCATATCCCAACACCTTCTGTATCTTTCAAATACTTCAAAGTTCTTTTTACAACTGTGAGATGTCTTTCTTTAGGTCTAGTTTGAAATCTAGCACAAACACCAACATCAAAAGATATATGTGCTCTACTAGCTGTGAGATAAAGTAAACTTCCAATCATTCTTCTGTAGAGAGTTTGATCCATATCTTTGCCTTCTTTGTCTTCATCTAATCTGATATTAGTCCCAATTGGTGATGAAATGCCTGCTGATTTCTCCATTCCAAAATTCTTGATCAATTCTCTTGTATACTTAGTTTGCTGAATGAAAATCCCATTATCCAGTTGTTTAACTTGTAAACCTAGAAAGTAATTCAGTTCTCCCATCATACTCAGTTGAAATTTGCTCTTCATTAAACTTGCAAATTTCTCATTGAGTTGTTCATTTTCTGTTCCAAAAATAATGTCATCAACATAGATCTGAACAAGTAAAGTACTTTCTTCAACTTTCATTCTGAATAAAGTCTTGTTAATGGTTCATTTGATAAATCCATTATCCACTAGAAACTGAGATAGAGTTTCATACCAAGTTCTTGGTGCTTGCTTTAGTCCATATAAAGCTTTTCTCAGTTTAAAAACTTTATCAACTTGATCTTTAATCTCAAATCCAGGTGGTTGTTGAACGTAGACTTCTTCTTCTAGAATCATATTCAAAAATGCACTTTTGATATCCACCTGGTACACTTTGAATTTCTTGTGAGCTGCAAAGGCAAGAAAATGTCTGATTGCTTCAAGTCTTGCAACTGGTGCATAAGTTTCATCAAAATCTATGCCTTCAGCTTGAGAATATCCTTTAGCTACAAGTCTTGCATTGTTTCTAATGATGTTCCAATCTTCATCAAGCTTATTTCTGTAAACCCATTTAAAACCAATGATGTTTAAGTGATTTGGTTTGTCTACTAGTTCCCATACTTGATTTCTTTCAAACTCAGTTCTTCTTCCATGGCTAATATCCAATCTGGATCTTTCAAAGCTTCTTCTACCTATTTAGGTTCAGATTAAGATAGGAAACATGCAATCATTGCATCTGGTTGATGTCTTGTTCGAACACCAGCTTGAGTATGACCAATCACTTGTTCTTCAGGACGATTCCTCATCCATTGATGTACTGGGGGTTGCATCAAGGGATCTACATTCTGTTGAAATGGTTCTTCAGGAACTGGTTCTTGATTTTCTTCGCCTTGATCATCTTGAACTGGGTCAGAATCATGTTGTTCAACTGTAGCTGGTTCAGTTGTTGGAAATTGAGGTTGATCTTGATCTGATGTTTCTGAAAATCATAGTCTTCCAATGTCAACAAAAACTGATTCTGGTAAAACTGGTAACTAAGGTTGAGACTGAGAAACTGGTTCTGGTCTGTTTTCAGTTTCTTCACCAGGAAAGTTAGGTTCATCAAATACTACATGAATTGATTTTTCATACTTGAGTGTCCTTTTATTCAGTACTCAAATGCTTTGCTGACACTTGAATATCCCAGAAATATTCCTTCATCAGCTTTGGGCTGAAAAACCTGAAGTTGATCTTTTCCATTATTGTGTATGAAACACTTGCTTCCAAATGCATAAAAGTAGGAAACATTTGGCTTTCTTCCATTCCAAATTTCATAAGGTGTCTTCTCATGCCTTTTATTCATGAGAGCTCTGTTATGTGTATAGTCAGCTATGTTAACAGCTTCTGCCCAACATCTTTCTGGCAATTTTGCTTCACAGATCATTGTTCTTCCTGCTTCCTTGAGTGTTCAATTTCTTCTCTCAGCTACACCATTCTGTTGAGGCGTTGTTGTTGCTGCAATTTTATGTAAAACACCATTTTCTTCATAATATTCAATAATCTCTTTTTTAAGGAAGTTCATTTATCTGATCTTATCTTCACAACTGAGACACTCTTCTGATTCCGAAGTCTCATGAGGAGTTCTATAAGTCTTTCCTTGGTGGTTTCACTTTTCTTTGTTAAGAAAATAACCGTGGTGTACCTTGAAAAATCATCTACTACCACCAATGTACACTTCTTTCCACTGATACTGATTGGTGTGATTGGCCCAAATAAGTCCATATGCATTAGTTCTAAAACTCTGGTTGTTGAGTGCTGAGACTTAGTCTTGAAACTAGCTTTTGTTTGATTTCCTTGCGGACAAGCATCACATAAGCTATCCTTCTTGTATGTAATCTCAGGTAGTCCATTAACTAACTGTTTCTTGACAAGGGTGTTGATGTCATCAAAGTTAAGATGACTCAGTTTCTTGTGCCATAACCAACAGACTTCAGATTTGGTATGCACAAGTAAACAAGTTTCTGCAACTGCTGTAGTCCAATCTACAACATAAATATTCTCTTTTCTTCTTCCAGCTAGGACAACTTGAAATGCTGTTTCGCTGATGATAATGCAGAAATCTTTATCAAATGTAACTTTGTATCCCATGTCACAAAATTGACTAGTGCTGAGTAGATTGTAATGCAATCCTTCTAGATAAGATACATTATTGATTGTGAGTCCATTTCTGATCAAAGTACCATAACCTTTGGTGTATCCAGGTTTGTCTTTGCTTCCAAAATTAACCTTTGGTCCATCCTTGTCTATAAATTACTCAGACAGTCCTTGCTCTTTGTCATGTGCCTTGAGCAACCAATGTCAAAGTACCATATATCCTGCAAAATAAATTAAACATTTTTAGGTACCCAACTCTGTTTAGGTCCATGGGGCTCAGTTGTCAGTACAACCTTGGGAATATATCCTTTAGGTAATCTTCGGATATTGTTGCACTTTTTTTCATTTATGTAAGACACACTCCGATAGTATCTATGCTTGAACTTTGTCTTACTTATATCGCAGATCCTTTGACTGAAACTGATTTCCATGATGTTTTCTATTATTGAAACTTGAATAATAACAATCATTTCTTTTATAATGAGGTCTGTGCTGACCTTCGTTCCGAGGTTTATGATGAGGACTGAAGTGATTCCTTTGCTGACCTTTAGACTAAAACTTGTGATAATTTTTCTGTCTGAAATGATTGTTTTCATCAGCTTTAATAGTACATCCAGAGAAATTCCAGTCATCGTCAGTTGGAAATAATCTGTCTTACCTCCTGACTTTGTGAATCTTTGAATAATTGATATTGTTGGATTTACTTTGACTGAAGTTTTTCTGGTTCTTAGCCTGATCAGCTTTAGTAGATTCAGTAGTTGATCTACCTTTTCGATTTTCATGGTGTACAGCTGATTTACCTTTTTGGTTGACCCTTTTGTCGTTCACAGCTGACTTCTTTGAAAACTGACGTTGTGACTGACTTGATTCGTGTTGAACTTGTTTCACTTGTTCAGTATGCTTCTTAGTTTGAGGACATTGTTCAGTTACGAACTTAACACCAGTTCAGGCATTAGGTTCAGTTGCCTTACCCGTTCCTCTCTTCGAAGTTTGTTGTGTATCAAATCCTAAGCCAGTTCTATCTCTATATGGCTTGCCTGATTTGAATCTAGTTGCTGAACTAAATTGAGCAAAAGATTCAGTTGCTGCTTCTGATGCAGTAGACTGACACTGATTCTTTCCTTTATCAGTTATGCTTAGTTTTAACTTGTTCAATTCATCATTAAATATTTTGACCTCTCGAATTAGAGATTCTTTCTCAGATTTGATTGATTCATAACCAGCTTGTATGGTGACAAGCAGACTCACAAATTTTTCAAGAGTTTCTTCTAATTCTGAGTTCATTGGATTGGAATCGGCTGTTGAAGAACATGCATTTTGCATGGAAATCTGAGCTGAGTTGTATTTGGAATTTGATTCGCATACCTTATTGGAATCATCCATGTGTGCCACCAAAGATATATCGTCAGATAACCTTTCTGTACCAGCTTGGTAATCAGATTCATCTTCTGCTAACAATGCTCTTCTGCCGGTTCTTCTTTGCTGATTCTTCTTCGCATTCAGTTCTGGGCATTCAGCTTTATAATGTCCAGGTTTCTTGCAGTTGAAATAGATATACTCATCATCTTTTCTTTTCTCCGGAGTCTTCTTAATTAACTTCTAAGTCACAGGATGACCATTCTTCATCCTTCTTATTCGACTTATCATAAGTGCCATTTGTTCTACCATTTCATCCAACTGTTGAAGATTATTTGTGGATGTTTCTTGAGAGTCATTGTATGCTGCTGCAAGTACTGTGGTTTTTGGTTCTTCCAGAGCTTTGATTATTTCTGATGTGCTTGTAAAATCTTCACTGAATTCATAAGCTTTCAAATCTGAGAAGATTTTGAATGAGTCTTCTATATCAAGTCTTCTACATTCTTCCGTTACAGTGACCTTCATCTTCCAACACATTGGCAAGGCCTTCAAGATTCTTGTATTGATTACTTTCTTTGTGTATTCAATCTTGAGTAGGTCTAAGTCATCCATGATGGCACTATATCTTGTCTCTATTGTTAGATGTAGTGCCCGAAAGACAATTTATGTAATTGTTTTATATTAATAAATGACAGATTTTATTATTCATCTTATTTGCTTTGTGCTTATATAGTATACACTGCTGCAAACCCTAAGTATATCTGTATGTAACCACTTAGCTCAGTGTATGGAATGCACGAGAGGATTGAGTTAGTGGTGATATACTTGAACTGTTAGTCCGTGGTGAACTTAATCAGAGTTTAGGGTCTCTTGATTAAAACACCAATAATGCGCCCAGAACACCTTAGGGTGTGATAGTCTTATCCGGACTGTCGGTAGAGGGTACCTACGTGGGGCATTTATATATGATGGCATTCATATAGGACTGGACCGATTTAATCTGAATTTCCCGATATAATTCCGTAATCAAGGAATCTTATTAAATCATTAGATGATCATATATGGATCAACCTTAAATCTGAGGTGATCACAGGGTGCTGCTTGTCTCGGGGTAGTGTTTGATGTGTTAGTTACGGTTCACTTGAATATGTGTTCCAAGCCACTTCTCATTGGCACTATCTCCTGATGAGTGAGTAGTTCTGATTTTCACAGACATGGAATCCATTCCTTCCTGTGGGAAGTAGAGAGACAGTCCCCTTATTTGTTAGCCCCGAGAAAGTGATCGATCTCGGGAGTTCACATTTGACTAATTAGCTACTAGTCAGATATGTGTACTAATTGATCATCAGGGGGTTAATGGTAAATAAGGATAAGATATTATGAGACGGGTTCACGGAGACTTCCCACTCAGAATGGATAGTCTATGGAGGGTTAATCTGTATGTACTGATTATATCAATGGACGTTTATTCACTCTATGGGTTGAGTATAAGTATACATCTATAATCGGTAGAGTTCAGTTTCGGGTTTATGGTGGCGTAATCCCGGAATTAATAATTAATGTACTTATTGTGTTCGATGAATAATTAATTATTGGAGCTACTGGTTATAGGTCCATGGTCCCCGATGTGTCTTCTGTAATTCGGACTAATAATCTTGTTATTTGGGCCTCAGTTATAATTAATTGGCTGGGCTAATTAATTGATATGCATGGATATTATTTAGTTGGGCTAAATAATCTAATACACATAAAAGACATTTTATGTGGGCTTGGAAACCCTAAGTGTGGCGCCATCTCCTCCTTAATTATCACAAGAATTAATTTTTGGTGATATGGAAAATAAAAGATATTCGTGTTATATGATTTGTTGGTTGACTTGTTATTTGATTTCCTATTGGTCAATACATGTCACAATTAGTCATTAAGGAAAATATCCTTTTATTTTGTTTAATTGATTATTTATTTGATTAATTAAAACTTGGAGACCAAGGATTTACTCTCCTATAAAAGGAGAGTTATTCCAAGGGTAATGGGCATTGAAAATTTCGACCACACTTGTAGAAAGAGAGGAAAAAATTAGTTTTCTTGTCTTGGATTTTAGAAGAAGAAAAACTCTAAGTTTTTCTTGGTGTTTCATGTCAAGGAGGTTCGTGTATCAAGAAGGGTGTCCACCAACCTCCGTTTGGAGAACACATCGGAAGATGTTGGCTTCTCTTCCTACTATTGGTAACATGATCTTAACCCCCTTGTAGTAGTTTAAGTCCTTTAATTATGTATTTGATGTATAAGTCGTAATCCATCCGCTGCGCGTAGATCTAACTCGTTTAGATCTAAGAACCTGTATCCTAAATGTGGTATCAGAGACATGTTCCACGGTTTATACAGTCATAATCATAATTAAACGATTTAAAGGAGTGGAATTGCATGTAGGTAAATTTTATTTATTGTTTTATGCTTTGATAATGATTAATTGCTATGGTTGAAGAGATGGATTGGGGGTTGACACTTTTTACCCGTTAGATCTATTGTAAACTCATATAAACGAAGAAAATTCGTTCATATGAGTATAAGAAATTATGTAATTTATTTTTTATTGCAATTTTAATTTCCAGAAAATAGATCTGTTTAGTAGCTGTTTAGTTATTTCGTTTTTCCCGCTGATCGAGCCGCTGAAATAACAATCCCTCTGGTCAGAATCAAGATTGGAAGATGATGAACAATTCCACAAAATTTGGCATCGATCAGTGTCCATTTTTATATCCGTTCGTTGTTGTAAAGAAGCTGCTGTAACAGAAAAATGCAGGATTCACAGAAACCCTACCTGTGACTTCCTCGAATTTCTGGGAGAATTTGGACCGTTGAAACGCAAATCCAACCAGTCAGATCGTTAAATACGGAGTTTTTGACCTGGCATAAAAATTCATGTCGATCGAGATTCATCTCGATTCCCGATTGGCCTCGAGAAGTCTTTGAGGTGCTGCTGTAAAAGTCAGATCCAGTAGCAAGTTGGGCGGCTTACTGGAGAAAATTGACAAGTCAAAGCTCCGATCCAACAGTCCATATTGAAGCCCGAGGAATGAAGAACAGATCTAGAAAGTTTCGTCGCGATCCGAGTTCGTTTGTTTTGACGATCGTCGAATATTTAAACAGCTACAGATTAGGGTTTTTTATTTTAATTATAATAGATTAGATACGGGGGTGCCAACGGTCCATCTCGATGTTTATTTTCCGCACTAGAATACATGTTTAGATTTTATGTGTAGAACCGGAAAATTACCATGACATGCATCATATCATGAATTCCACTCGATATGCATACATGTAGAAATTAATTCGAGGAATTAGTTAGGCATGTATAAAACACGAAATTAGTTTTAATTAATTGTTTGATATTAATTAGAAACGAATTAGGGTAAAAACCGAGGAACACGGGTTTTTTCAATCGTCGAGGTTGGGTGATGGATTCTCGGTGAATCCCACTCTGCGAAAGCATAAGGAGTAAAATCCCGAAACCTCATGGTTAAGGTGTTCGATTCTTGGTGAATTCCACCTTACCTAGACGAGATTACGTTTTTGTTCCGTAGTGTCTACATGAAAGTTTGATGTTTAAGGTTTGGATAATCACGGGTAAACATGGTTCGAAAGTGGTTTAACCACGGTTGGGTGGTCAACAGTAGCTACGGCTCGATCGACTTCACCCTCCACGTGTGGCTTTTGCACGGGGACTAGCAAGGCTGAGCCATCCGAAGTGCCACTACGGCTCAACGGATCTCCCCTAGTCTTGACCCGTCCGACGGCCACATATGTTCCAACGAATAGGTCGGGTGGGTTAGCCCACGTAACCGACAACATTCGGGCCTATGATTTATTGTTCCTTAATGTAACATCAAGTCCAAAAATGTGATCAGTAAACCCACCACTTTTTTCAAAATATTGAGTGGGAGCGAGAGAGGCGACAGCCAACCCCACGGCCTCTACTGTTGACACAAGCAACGTGAGAGAATGGTGACGCCTCGTGCCGGCTTTGATTTCAGCCCCCTAAGGAAGGCCTTCACCGCTATCAAAATTCAAGGCTTGGTCTCCGAAAGGATAGGATTTTGGGTACTCGTTGAGTCACTGACCGACCCTAAGGCGGCACACTCGGGGTCTATCTAAAGATCTGAAACAGTAGGTCACACTCATAAATGGTATTTTGGTAATACCTTGGCTGAAAAAGGAAAGGTGATTGACGATCACAAATGAGATGTTCGATTCTCAAGTTGATCTTCAATATTAATCGAAACCTCTTTGACCTACCCTAAGGCGGCACTGAGGTGAGAGATTAAGTCCTTGGAACGGTAGGATAGACTATACGTACTTAGTTTATAGTTCCTAAAAATTTATTAGCAGTTTATGAACTTGAATTTAATTTATGTCATTTTACTTTACAGCATCATGTCGTCTCAGATTTCTTTACTGTTAAATGATAAGTTGACCGGAAACAATTTTTCAAAGTGGAAAAGTAACCTCAACGTTGTTCTCGTCTTTCAAAATGTTCAACACACCTTGACTTTGGCTATTACAGCACTTACCGCTCAGTCTTCCAAAGCCTAGAAAGAAAGTCGGAAGAAGTGGACTGAGGCAGACAACAAAGCGCGGGGCATCATGTTAGCCTCAATGTCGGAGATCATAAGGACCAAATGTGAGAACTTTGGCACTGCAAAAGAAATGATGCAGCACCTTGTTTCCATGTTTGGCTCACCTTCTGATCAGGCCCGACATGAGGCTATCAGGATGGCTGTTAACGCGAAGATGAGGAAAGGTCAGTCAGTGACGGGTCATGTAATGAACATGATCAATTACTTCGCTGATGCTGAGACTCACGGTTCCAATTTCGACGAAGTGACTCAGGTGAGCATGATTCTCAAATCACTGTCACCTGATTTCCTCCAGTTCAAGAACAACTACGTCATGAACAAGCTTAAGTTTGACTTGACGCAGTTGATAAATGAGCTGCAGATATTCGAGGGTTTCCAGTCTAACAACCGGGCCCGAGAAGGGGAAAAGAAAGTTGAAGCCAATTTGGCTGAGGCTAAGTCGTCAAACAAAGGGACAAAGGGAAAGCCGAAAGCCAAGCCTGTGAAAGAACAGAAATCAAAGCCCATGAAGAAGAAAGGGAAAAAGGCAACTCCTTCCAAACCTAAAGGTAAGTACTTTCACGGTGGAGAATTAGGGCATTGGCGCAAGCATTGCCCGAAACATCTCAAAGAGGTGAAGGAAGGAAAGGGCCAGGCAAACAAACCGCAGGATAAGACAGGTAATTTACTTGTCTTGGAATCCTACAGTGTAGCTAAAGATGTATCAACTTGGATACTGGATTCTGGAGCTACTAACCATGTTTGTTCTTCTTTGCAGATCCTTAGCTCGTATGAGGAGCTAGAGGACGGGGCACATGTGATGAGAGTTGGCAACGGAACAGTGGTTTCAGCAAAAGCAGTGGGAGTAGTTTGTTTAATGTTTGGAAATAAAGTCCATAAGTTGGACCATGTCTTTTATATTCCGCACTTTAGAAGAAATTTAATTTATGTGTCTGTTTTGCAAGAACAATTGTATTCTTTATCTTTTGAGTATAATAAGATTGTTATTTCCAGAAATGGACGTAACTTATGTTCTGCAATGTTAGAAAACGGACTGTATGTCATTAAACCAACCGATACTCCACTGCTTAATACTGAAATGTTTAAAGTAGCACATCAAAGTTCTGCTAAAAGGCAGAAAGTTTCTCAAAATGATGAAACATACCTTTGCCACCTTAGGCTAAGCCATATTTCCTTGGAAAGAATCAAAAGACTGGCCAGAGATGGTCCCTTAAGTGAGTTATCTGTTGACTCACTGCCAGTCTGCGAGTCTTGCCTGGAGGGGAAGATGACCAAGCGACCCTTCTCGTCAAAGGGTAACAGGGCTAAAGAACCTTTAGAATTGGTACATTCAGATCTGTGTGGTCCGATGAATGTACATGCTAGAGGTGGATTCGAGTACTTTGTGTCTTTCATCGACGACTACTCGAGATTCAGATATGTTTATTTGCTACATAGGAAATCCGAAGCTTTTGGAAAGTTTATGGAATTCCAGGCAGAAGCCGAAAGGCAGTTGGACAAGTCTTTGAAATGCCTTCGCTCTTATCGCGGAGGTGAGTACATGGATACTGATTTCACTGACTACCTTTTGGAACATGGGATTTGTTCCCAACGTTCTGCGCCCAGAACGCCTCAGCAAAACGGAGTTGCTGAGCGGAGAAACAGGACTTTAATAGACATGGTCAGATCCATGATGAGCTACGTGTCACTGCCGGTGTCCTTTTGGGGACATGCCCTTCAAACAGCGGTCCGCATTCTAAATGTGGTGCCGTCAAAGTCTGTCGAGAGAACGCCTCTTGAGTTATGGAGTGGGAGTAAACCTAGTTTGCGTCACTACCGTATATGGGGGTGTCCGGCACATGTGCTGGTTGACAAGACTAGCAAATTGCAAGCACGTACGAAAGTATGTCGGTTTGTAGGGTATGCACAAGGGACAAGAGGAGGTCTGTTCTATGATCCAGAAGATCAGAGGGTGATAGTTTCAACTAACGCCGCTTTTCTCGAGGATCAATATATGAAAGACTTCGAAGTAAAGTTGTATTCGATGAGTTACTTTCTGACGAAGTCAGACCATTGGTGACACCTACTGTCACGAACAACAACACCACTGATACACCTGTCGACCCTGACAGTCCTAGACCACTCAGACGTACCACCAGAGTGGTTAAGCCACCAGTGCGGTACGGTATGCAACCAGAGGTGAATATCGCCATCTTTGATGGAGTGGAGGATGATCCAGTGTCCTATCGCAGGGCTATGGATGATTCTGATAAGGACATATGGGTTGAGGCGATGAATCAGGAGATGGAGTCCATGTACTCTAACTCAGTCTGGAAACTTGTGGATTGCCCAGAGGGTGTACAACCCATAGGCAGTAAATGGATCTACAAGAGAAAGCGAGGAGTGGATGGAAAGGTTGAAACCTTTAAAGCTTGGCTAGTGGCAAAAGGCTACACACAGAGAGAGGGAATCGACTACGAAGAAACCTTCTCCCCTGTGGCAATGCTGAAATCCATTCGGATCCTCCTTTCAATAGATGCATGTCTAGATTATGAGATCTGGCAGATGGATGTTAAGACAGCCTTCCTAAATGGCTATCTTGACGAGGAAATATATATGCAGCAACCAGAAGGATTTGTCGAGAAAGACCAAGAGCACAAAGTGTGCAAATTGCTCAGATCCATTTATGGGTTAAAGCAAGCATCTCGGTCTTGGAATCATAGATTTGATGAAACAGTCAAGTCGTATGGTTTCGAACAAAACTTTGATGAGCCTTGTGTATACAAGAAGGTCGTCAAAGATCAGGTGGCGTTCTTAGTGTTGTATGTTGACGACATTCTGCTAATTGGACCCAATAAGGGGATGTTGTCAGATGTGAAGAATTGGTTATCCACGCAATTCCAAATGAAAGATTTGGGAGAGGTGAGTTATATTTTGGGGTGAGTTATATTTTGGGGATCCAAGTTATACGGGATCGTAAGAATATGATGTTGGCTCTGTCCCAAGCATCTTACATAGATAAGATGTTGTTGCGTTACAGCATGACGAATGCAAAGAAGGGTTTCCTACCAACCCGTCACGGCATTCAACTCTCTAAGAAGCAGTCTCCACAGACTCCTGAGGAAATTGAGAGTATGGGACGAATACCATATGCTTCGGCTGTTGGTAGTCTGATGTATGCTATGTTGTGTACTAGACAAGACATCTGTTATGGTGTGGGTTTGGTCAGCCGATTTCAGTCCAATCCATGCATGGACCATTGGACGGCAGTGAAGAATCTTCTCAAGTATCTTAAGAGAACGAGGAATTATATGCTTTTATATTCGGGTGCGAACCTGGATATTGCAGGGTACACTGATTCTGACTTCCAGTCAGATAAGGATGATCGTAAATCGACATCAGCCTCAATGTTCACTATGGGAGGCGGAGCAATAGTCTGGAGAAGCGTCAAGAAATCCAGTACAGCCGACTGAACTATGGAAGCCGAATACATAGCGGCCTCGGAGGCAGCTAAAGAAGCGGTATGGCTCAAGAAGTTCATGGGAGATTTAGGAGTAATCCCAAATCCAGAAAATCAGATACGTCTCTACTGTGACAACAACGGGGCAGTGTCGAATTCCAGAGAACCCCGGAATCACCTAAAGTCAAAGCATATAGAGAGAAAATACCATTTGATCAGAGAGATTACTCAAAGAGGAGACATTTCCGTCACGAAAATCCCCTCAGCCGACAACCTTGCTGATCCATTTACAAAGACACTTTCCATTGAGGTCTTTACGAGGCACTTGGAAAACATGGGTATTCGGGACATGAGTCATTTGCTTTAGAACAAGCGGGAGATGTAGTTCTTGTTGTAATAGTTAATGGGTGTGCTCTAAAACAATTATTACTTGTCATTCGTGCAAGTGGGAGATTGTTAGATGTAGTGCCCGAAAGACAATTTATGTAATTTTTTTATATTAATAAATGACAGATTTTATTATTCATCTTATTTGCTTTGTGCTTATATAGTATACACTGCTACAAACCCTAAGTATATCTGTATGTAACCACTTAGCTCAGTGTATGGAATGCACTAGAGGATTGAGTTAGTGGTGATATACTTGAACTGTTAGTCCGTGGTGAACTTAATCAGAGTTTAGGGTCTCTTGATTAAAACACCAATAATGCGCCCAGAACACCTTAGGGTGTGATAGTCTTATCCGGACTGTCAGTAGAGGGTACCTACGTGGGGCATTTATATATGACGGCATTCATATAGGACTGGACCGATTTAATCTGAATTTCCCGATATAATTCCGTAATCAAGGAATCTTATTAAATCATTAGATTATCATATATTGATCAACCTTAATCCTGAGGTGATCACAGGGTGCTGCTTGTCTCGGGGTAGTGTTTGATGTGTTAGTTACGTTTCACTTTAATATGTTTTCCAAGCCACTACTCATTGGCACTATCTCCTGATGAGTGACTAGTTCTGATTTTTACAGACATGGAATCCATTCCTTTCTATGGGAAGTAGAGAGACAGTCCCCTTATTTGTTAGCCCCGAGAAAGTGATCGATCCCGGGAGTTCACATTTGACTAATTAGCTACTAGTCAGATATGTGTATTAATCGATCATCATGGGGTTAATAGTAAATAAGGATAAGATATTATGAGTCGGGTTCACGGAGACTTCCCACTCAGGATGGATAGTCTATGGAGGGTTAATCCGTATGTAGTGATTATATCAATGGACGCTTATTCACTCTATGGGTTGAGTATAAGTATACATCTATAATCGGAAGAGTTCCGTTTCGGGTTTATGGTGGCGTAATCCCGGAATTAATAATTAATGTACTTATTCTGTTCGATGAATAATTAATTATTGGAGCTACTGGTTATAGGTCCATGGTCCCCGATGTGTCTTCTGTAATTCGGACTAATAATCTTGTTATTTGGGCCTCAGTGATAATTAATTGGCTGGGCTAATTAATTGATATGCATGGATATTATTTAGTTGGGCTAAATAATCTAATACACATAAAAGACATTTTATGTGGGCTTGGAAACCCTAAGTGTGGCGCCATCTCCTCCTTAATTATCACAAGAATTAATTTTTGGTGATATGGAAAATAAAAGATATTCTTGTTATATGATTGGTTGGTTGACTTGTTATTTGATTTCCTATTGGTCAATACATGTCACAATTAGTCATTAAGGAAAATATCCTTTTATTTTGTTTAATTGATTATTTATTTGATTAATTAAAACTTGTAGACCAAGGATTTACCCTCCTATAAAAGGGGAGTTATTCCAAGGGTAATGGGCATTGAAAATTTCGACCACACTTGTAAAAAGAGAGGAAAAAATTAGTTTTCTTGTCTTGGGTTTTAGAAGAAGAAAAAGTTTAAGTTTTTCTTGGTGTTTCATATCAAGGAGGTTCGTGTATCAAGAAGGGTGTCCACCAACCGCCGTTTGGAGTACACATCGGAAGATCTTGGCTTCTCTTCATACTATTGGTAACATGATCTTAACCCACTTGTAGTATTTTAAGTCCTTTAATTATGTATTGTGATGTATAAGTCGTGATCCATCCGCTGCGCGTAGATCTAACTTGTTTGGATCTAAGAACATGCATCCTTCATCCATTTGGTCAATAGTCTCTCCAGATTTCATCTTGAAATTTTCAAACTTCTGCTTTGCAACTGAGATTTTGTTCTCCTTGATTGAGTCAGTTCCTTCACAAACTAACTGAAGTTTGTCCCACATTTCCTTAGCAGTTGTGCAGTCTTTCACCTTTAAGTACATGTTTCTATCAAGAGTTCTGAGGATATAATCCATAGCAACATTGTCCCCGATGTGTCTTCTGTAATTCGGACTAATAATCTTGTTATTTGGGCCTCAGTGATAATTAATTGGCTGGGCTAATTAATTGATATGCATGGATATTATTTAGTTGGGCTAAATAATCTAATACACATAAAAGACATTTTATGTGGGCTTGGAAACCCTAAGTGTGGCGCCATCTCCTCCTTAATTATCACAAGAATTAATTTTTGGTGATATGGAAAATAAAAGATATTCTTGTTATATGATTGGTTGGTTGACTTGTTATTTGATTTCCTATTGGTCAATACATGTCACAATTAGTCATTAAGGAAAATATCCTTTTATTTTGTTTAATTGATTATTTATTTGATTAATTAAAACTTGTAGACCAAGGATTTACCCTCCTATAAAAGGGGAGTTATTCCAAGGGTAATGGGCATTGAAAATTTCGACCACACTTGTAAAAAGAGAGGAAAAAATTAGTTTTCTTGTCTTGGGTTTTAGAAGAAGAAAAAGTTTAAGTTTTTCTTGGTGTTTCATATCAAGGAGGTTCGTGTATCAAGAAGGGTGTCCACCAACCGCCGTTTGGAGTACACATCGGAAGATCTTGGCTTCTCTTCATACTATTGGTAACATGATCTTAACCCACTTGTAGTATTTTAAGTCCTTTAATTATGTATTGTGATGTATAAGTCGTGATCCATCCGCTGCGCGTAGATCTAACTTGTTTGGATCTAAGAACATGCATCCTTCATCCATTTGGTCAATAGTCTCTCCAGATTTCATCTTGAAATTTTCAAACTTCTGCTTTGCAACTGAGATTTTGTTCTCCTTGATTGAGTCAGTTCCTTCACAAACTAACTGAAGTTTGTCCCACATTTCCTTAGCAGTTGTGCAGTCTTTCACCTTTAAGTACATGTTTCTATCAAGAGTTCTGAGGATATAATCCATAGCAACATTGTTAGATTGTTTCGCTTGCGATCATCACTGGTCCATTCAGCCTTGGGTTTGGAACTCGAACTTTATTTTCACCAACAGTTTACATGTGGGTGATCTGGATTGGTCCATCAGTGAGCACGTCCATAATCTCGTCATGAGTAGCTGCTAGAAAAGCATGCACACGACGTTTATATTCATCAAATATATCCATGTTGCACATAAGAATCTTTTTTGCATACTGATTGCTATCCATTGTGAGTGAGATGATAACTTGAAACTGAGCTTTCTAATGAGAACAACTAGAGGAGATATAGAGCAACTGAGTTTTTAACAATGACTTGTTATAGAAACACTGCTCGATACCGGTTGTTGGTAACGAAATAATTGATTACCAGTTACTTGCTCTAAGTCAGAACAGAAAACGCAGCTCTGATACCAATTTTTGGTCCCTTGGAAAGGCTAACACAAGTTTAGAGGGGGGTCAATAAACTTATCCCTAAAACTGGATTTTAAACTTTTAATGTTCAGTTAAAACTTGTGTGGAGTTAAGATGACTAAGCTGAGTCTAAGTCAAACTGACTTATGCAAAACTGAGTCAACCGCCAGCGGATATAATTCCAGCCTTTTTCTTGATCTTGTTATTCTCTATGAAAGCTGAGTGTGTATAACTAAATTCTGGTGAATGTCAGTTTCTGATCTGTGAGTTGTGCAACAATCAGTTCTTGGTATGCTTGTGTAAACAATAATAAATGCTGTAATAAACTAATAATGAAATGTAAATGCGTAAAGTAAATGAAACAAGAGTTATACAGGTTCTAGGTGGTGTAATATTGTCAGTCCTCTCTTCCCCTATTGTGTAGGAGGAAAAATTCCACTAGAACTTCTTAAGGTGAGCTGTTACAAAAAGTCCTAAACAATAATACTTGGCTAATCCAAGCTTCACTATCTAAACAATCAAAGAACATGTTGGATTGCTGCTCTTCAAATGCTTGGGCCACTGGTCCTTGAAGGGTTACGTATGCCTCTTCACCAGCAACCACCACAAACACAGCCTACCCGACTGCTGATACAACTGTCCTTGGCAAATCCTTCACCGGATTCCTTCACAATCTAAACCTTTGATGTAGAATCAAAGTTGGGCTGAGAATCAATAAATTGATTCTTGTTTGTGGTTCTTCAAAGTGTCTGAATCTAGATGAATTTTGTGTAGCTTGAACACTTGAAGAAATTCTTGATTGATCTTGTTAGCGCAGAGATGATAGCAATTCGAATGAACGAGACTAGTTCTCAAAATGCTTGTAAACTTGTTAATTCTTGATAAATCTTAGTGTTTGATCCTTGGTGCAAGGTCCTATATTTATAGTGTGAGGTTTGTTGGTCCCTTGGAAAGGCTAACACAAGTATAGAGGGTGCTGAATAAACTTGTCACCAAAAACTGGATTTTAAACAAATTAAGGTTCAGTTCAAACTTGTGTGGAGTTAAGCTGACTGAGATGAGTTTAAGTCAAACTGACTTAAGCAAAACTGAGTCAACCGGCAGAGGATTAAATTCTAGCCTTTTTCTTGATCTTGTTATTCTATATGAAAGCTGTGTGTGCTAAACTGAATTCTGGTGAATGTCAGTCTATGAGCTGTGAGGTGTATAACAATCAATTTTCAGAATGCTGTAGATAAATGCTAAGAAAATAAATAAATGCGTAAATTAAATTAGGCAAATATTATAGAGGTTCTAGGTGGTGTAATCCTGTCAGTCCTCTCTTCCCTTGTGGTGTAAGAGGAAAATTTCACTATAACTTCTTGAGGTGAGTTGTTACAAAAAGTCTTAAGCAATAGTCCATGGCTAATTCTAGCATCACTATCTAAACTGTTGTAGAACATGTAGAATTTCCGCTCTTCAATTGCTTGAACAATGGTCCTTGAAGGGTTACGTATGCCTCTTTACTAGCTACCACCACAAACACAGTCTACTCGACTGCTGTGACAACTGTCCTTGGCAAAACCTTCCCGGTTTGCTTCACCGTCTAAACCTTTGATGTGGAATCAAAGTTGGGATGAGAATCAATGAATTGATTTTTGTTTGTGGTTCTTCAAAGTGTCTGAATCTGGATAAATTCTGTGTAGCTTGAACACATGAAGAAATCCTTGATATGATCTTGTTATAGCGCAGAGATGATAGCAATTCGAATAACTAAGACTAGTGCATGAAATGCTTGTTGATCTTAATGATTCTTTTGTTTTTCCTTGGTACAAAGTCTTCTATTTATAGTGTCAGGTCCAACGTCATCTTGTTTGAATTCGAATTGTATCAACGTTTATCTTGTACTGACTATATTTTGTGACCGTTCTGATGTGTCCTTATTTCATCCAATAAAATTACTGCCTTTATAACGTTCGACTGTACTATCAGTTTGTTGGATGACTGACGTATAGAACTGAGTTTCCTGAGCAGTTTTATACTGTGTTTATCAGTTGTCAGTTTCTTGACTGACTTGGAGCATTAACTGAGATTTTACTCTTCTTCAAATATCAGTAATCCTGTTTTCATTTGATTCTAATTGACTTAATCAGAGCACACCATAAACAATTATCTTCCAAGAATTCATTGTCCTAATGATTCTTAGGTCTTCATACAAGATCCATAAAGTCAGTTCAGGTCACCACAAACTTGCCTGAGGTCTAACTTTATAGTCTCGACTTGTGATCTTCATAACTGAGTTTGAACCCTCATTTCTTCAATCTTCAATAACTGAGTCTGTGACCCTCAACTCTTCATCAACTGATTTTGAACCCTCAATTATTCAATCTTCTAAATAAGTCAACTGAGTTTGTGTCCCTCAGTGAACTTATCTTCTTCAGTTTCATATTGGTGTAGTTTGAGTCAGTTTGTTTATCTTGACGATTTCCAGTTTTCTAAATGACTTCCAGTATTCAGTTTCACGACACACTAACTATTACAGTGCTTGTCTGATGTAACCTATACAAATATCAGACTCTAGTAAGACCTAAACATTCAGTTCTAGACATCTTTTAGCTTTTCACTATAACAGCTAGCTTCAGCACTTCATCAATGAGGTTAAGATAATATTCTGAGTAAATATGATGAATTATCATCAAAACATAAATTTTATTTCCAACAATTTCCCCCTTTTTGATGTTTTCAAAACTCTCCCTAAAAGAAAATCTTAAAGATCAAAACAATATAAAACTGGAAAACTGTATTTCATTAGAATGCGCAAAAATACCGGAATAGTTACATTTTGTTCAAATAAATTTAACTAGAGACTAAGCTCCTTTCTATGCTTTTTGTTTAACTGTGATATTCTTCATCTCTTTGTCATGTAGACGATAATTATGTTCTAGCTTAGAGTCTTCCTTAGAAAAGGTCTTGTTATAGTCTACTTCAGTTTCTTCTTTACATTTTCTCCATAAAATTAACTTTGGTAAGGCTGATTCATCCAAGTAGTATTTTTCAAATTCTGCTACGTCAGCTTTCATTTGTTCAACTTTGTCTTTATCTTCAGTTTGTCTTCAACCCTCTTGATCTTCATATATTGCGCCATCTTCAGATTGTAGACTTCGTCAGAAAAGAAGTAATTCAAGGATCCTTCAATAGTCTTATCCTTGTACTTGGCTTTGATAGGATTATGATCTTTGACAAACTTTAACCACAAATCCTTTGTAAGAGTAGCTCTCCGATCTTCAGGTTGACTGTATTTCTCAATGAGCTGCTCATTAGTTAATTCTTTCTTTAAGAACTTTGGATCTGATTTATATTTTTCCAATTCATCTTCAAGTTGCTTCTTTTCTTTGAGTAACTTCAGCTTTTCTTCTTCAGCTTCCCCCTTTTTGGCATCACACAATTGATCTACCAAAGCATGGGTTGCCTTTGATCGGCTGAGATACATTGCTAAGAAGCAAGTACTTCTTTGAGCTGATTCTCTAACCCGTAGATGTGTTGATTCATATGCCAGTGAGCCTGAGCATGTGTTTCCCTATATAATACGGTTGAGTCTTCAAGTTTTTGTTTAAGTAACAAAATTTTTGAGGCAGAGCTTGAACTTGACTTATGGATCATCTTTAATCTTGCATTAACTGAGATATCTATTTTCATTCTATAATCTAGATATCCAGAGATGTTTGACAGAAGGCCATTGTATGCATCCTTTTGGCTGAGCACAATCTTCAAGTTCTGTTGAACTTTGCCTAATTCCACCTTTGTCAGGATATCAGAAGGATCATATATTGCTTCTGTTTGAACTTTAGACTGAGTGATATCTTCAATGATCATAAGTTGTTGATTATTAAGTCCATCAGCTGCTTGCTGATTGTCAGCTGTCTGATTTCCAACTGGCGAATCTTCTTGCTGAGTTACAGTTTGCGTAGCTTGGAGTTGAGGTTGAGTATTTTTCTACAAAACTGTAATAATATCAGCTTCTTTCCTTTAATTATCATCTTCATAATCATCCTTCTTCTTCAAAGAATTCTTGGGAGAAGATGATGTGGCTGATTGTCTACGTTGAGCTAGTTCAGTGAATTTATTGAAACAATTTGCAAGAAACTCTGACATAGGAAACATAGTATATAGGTCTCTAATTTCCAATTCCTTCAAGAGTAACTTTTCTTCAGATTGTAAGATAGCATCACGAGAATCTTCTGGTTTGAGTTTCATCTTTATTAGCTTGATAATTCTATCAGCTTCAAAACTAGGAGCTTGTTGTGATCTGAATGGTGTTGTAACTGAGAAGTATAATCAGCAGGAATATCTTTCCACGTGATTTCAGCTGTCGGTTGTTGTAGTTTCCCCTCAGTTGGTGCTTGCTGACTCGAAGTACCTGGGTACAAATATTTGACAACCGATTTTTCTTTTGCTGAGTCAGCTTTGCGCTTGACTCCTTTGTGTTCAGCTTCCTACTGAGACACAGTTTCCTATCTGGCTTCAGGTTGGGAAGTTGTTCCTGTGACTGCTGCAATTACCTCTGTATCAGTAGTTGTGGCTGCAATTTGTCTTGCTTTCTTCCCTGCCTTGAGTTTCTCCAAATAAAATTTAATGATTCCACTAAGTGTTTTCTTTAGTCGGAATCTCCCAACAGTTACTTGTCCTTCAGCTTGAGCTTTCTGTACACTTTCCAATTCAGTTAAGTGTTGCTTTTTTATCTGATTGACGACATAACCAGCCCAATTGAATTCTAGTTCGTCCCAATTTATGTTCATCAGATAAACATTGTCATCGGATAATGTGTTGATTCCATTGGAATTTCCAATAACATGTCTGCTGAGCCATCTACTAAGGAGTCCAAATTCTGGCTTGAGTTTATCAATATGAATGTCAACTTATGCTGGTTCCTTAGATAAAGAAATATGTCTAAGAAAGGCGTCTCTTTTTTATGGTAGACGAGTCAAGTCTATTGATGTCACAGATGAATTTTTGAAACCAAAGAGTGACTTCATGACTCGTTCATTGATAATAATTCGATCTCCATGAACTGTAGTGATGAGGGAGTCTCTTATCAGACACATGTTCTCCCAGAACAGTAAAATCCCTTCCACATCACGTTTTTTCGTTGAAAGTGACCTCCAGAATGCTTTTTAATCCTGGTTGTTTATGGATCTTCTCGCATATATAACTTGCTAACAGGGTGTTGTTGAACATAGCTTCATAAACTTCGAATGTATACACATCTAAATCTGTGATCAATCTTTCTTCTTGAGATTTCTTTGAGGTGGTAATTCCTGGGTTTGGTGTGAAAACAAAAATTGAATTTTGAGATGAAAGGATTATGAAAAATCTGATTTTTGTTTTTAAAGAAATGTGGACGGAGGTTGGATATATAGGGATTATGTACTGACGGTTGATTAGTACAACTTTTCAAATTCCATGATGGTTTGTGTAACCAAAGCATGTACTGTTCTGACAGTAGTGGGGTGTACACGCAATATATTCTGACAAAAACAGTGGTAATTAAATGCGATATAACCGCTGTCGGTTTTATCTTATCAACCTTTGACTTAAGTTGACTCTTATAAAGACTAATGCTGAGGTCAGTTCTAAAGTAAACTTTCATTTCCAAAATATCTTTCAGTTCCAGTTGGTCCGTTTGAGATTGTAGATATCATTGACTAATATGTTTAGTGAGCGCACCCAGCATAACAAAGGTTAATCCCCTTGACGAATCTCTGGCTTAAACTTACTTGACTGACTTAACTGACTTTGATTATCCCCAACTCAGTTCTTAATTTGGCATATCTTTTTTTATCCAAAGGTTTTGTAAAGATATCGGCCAACTGATCTTCCGTAGGTACATAAAGAACTGTAATATCCTTTTTCTCTGCATGATCTCTTATAAAGTGATGACGCACATCAATATGTTTTGTCCTTGAGTGCAAAACTGGATTGTCAGTAATTGCAATTGCACTTGTGTTATCACACATTATGGGAATCGTTCCTTCTTTTATTCCATAATCTCTTAATTGCTGTCTAATCCATAGAACTTGAGCACAACAACTTCCAGCTGCTGTATACTCTGCTTCAGCTGTTGAAGTTGAGATAGAATTTTGCTTTTTCCTGAACCAAGACAAAAGTCTATTTCCTAGCAACTGACATGTGCATGAGGTGCTCTTTCTGTCCACTTTGCATCCTGCATAATCTGATTCTAAATAGGATATCAGCTTGAATTCTCCTTCTTTTGAATACGAAATTCCAACTCCATCTGTATCTTTCAGATATTCAAGGTTCTTTTTACAACTGTGAGATGACTTTCCTTTGGTTTCGACTGACATCTTGCACATACACCAACAATAAAAGATATGTCTGGCCTACTTGCTGTAAGATAGAGTAAGCTTCCAATCATTCTTCTATAAAGTGTTTGATCAACATCTTTGCCTTCTTTGTCTTCATCTAGTCTGATGTTGGTCCCCATTGGTGCAGAAATTGCAGCTGATTTTTCCATACCAAACTTTTTGATAAGTTCTCTTGTATATTTGGTTTGGTTAATGAAAATTCCATCATCTAATTTTTTAACTTGTAATCCAAGAAAATAATTCAATTCTCCCATCATACTCATCTGAAATTTGTTCTTCATTAAACTTGCCAATTTCACACATAACTGTTCATTTTCTGATCCAAAAATAATGTCATCAACACAGATCTGAACAAGTAGAGTGCTCTCTTCATTTTTCGTTCTGAATAAAGTTTTGTCGATAGTTCCTTTGATAAATCCATTATCCACTATCCACTGAGATAGAGTTTCATACCAAGCTCTTGGTTCTTGTTTAAGTCCATAAAGAGCTTTCCTTAGTCCAAAAACTTTATCAGCTTGATCTTTGATCTCGAATCCAGGTGGTTGTTGAACATAAACTTCTTCTTCAAGTATTCCATTTAAAAATGCGCTTTTAGCATCCATCTGGTATACCTTGAACTTTTTGTGAGCTGCAAAGGCAAGAAATAGTCTGATTGCTTCCAATCATGCAACTGGTGCATAAGTTCCATCAAAGTCTATGCCTTCTGCTTGAGAATACCTTTTTTCTACAAGTCTAGCTTTGTTTCTGATGATATTACAATCTTCATCAAGTTTGTTTCTGAAAACCCATTTGGTTACAATGATATTCACATGAATTGGTTTTTCTACCAATTCCCATACTTGATTTCTTTCGAATTCATTCAGTTCTTCTTGCATATCTAGTATCCATTCTGGATCTTTCAAAGCTTCTTCTATCACCTTAGGTTCAGATTGAGATAGAAAACAAGAAATCATTGCATCTAGTTGATGTCTTGTTTGAACTCTGGCTTGAGTGTCACCAATAACTTGTTCTTCAGGGTGATCTCTCATCCATTGATAAACAGGTGCTTGCATCAAGGATCTTCATTTTGTTCGACTGGTTCTTCATGAACTGGTTCTTGATTTCCTTGAACTGAGTCAGAATCATGTTTTTCAGGAGTGGGTTGTTGAGTAGTTAGAAACTGAGACTGATCTTGATCTGAAGAATCTGAAATTCGTAGTCTTCCAATGTCAACAAAAACCGATTCTGGCAAGAATCGTAACTGAGACTGAGAAATTGGTTCTGGTCTCTCTTCTATTGTTTAACCAGGGATGTTTGGTTCATCAAATACCATATGTATTGATTCCTTATGCTTGAGTGTCCTTTTATTTAGTACTCCAAATGCTTTGCTGACACTTGAATATCCCAGAAAAATTCCTTCATCAGCTTTGGGCTGAAAAACATGAAGTTTATCTTTCCCATTATTGTGTATGAAACATTTGCTTCCAAAGGCATGAAAGTAAGAAACATTTGGTTTTCTTCCATTCCAAATTTCATAAGAAGTCTTCTCATGCCTTTTATTCATGAGAGCTCTGTTATGTGTATAGCAAGCTGTGTTACTGCTTCTGTCCAATATCTTTCAGGTAGTTTTGCTTCACAGATCATAGTCCTTCCTGCTTCTTTGAGTGTTCTATTTCTCCTTTCAGCTACACCATTCTATTGAGGTGTTGCTGTGGCAGCAAGTTGGTGTAAAACACCATTTTCTTCACAATATTCAATAATCACAATGTTGAGAAATTCAGTTCCTTCATCAGATCTTATCTTCACAGCTGATACTCCTTTCTGATTCTGAAGTCTCTTGAGTAGTTATGTAAGTCTTTTCTTGGTTAAGAAGATAACCCAAGTATATCTTGAAAAATCGTCTACTACCACCATTGTATGCTTCTTTCCACTAATACTATTTGGTGCAATAGGTCCAAATAAGTCCATATGTAGTAGCTCCAGAACTCTGGTTGTTGAATGCTGAGATTTAGTCTTAAAACCGTTTGCTTTCCTTGTTGACAAGCATCACATAAGCTATCCTTCTTATATGAGATTTCAGGTAGTCCATTGACTAACAGTTTCTTGACGAGGGTGTTGATGTCATCGAAGTTTAGATGACTCAGTTTCTTGTGCCACAACCAGATGATTTCTGATTTGGTATGAACAAGTAAATAGGTTTCTGCAATAGCTGTAGTCCAATGTACAACATACATATTCTCTTTTCTTCTATCGGCTAAAACAACTTGAAATGTTGTTTCACTGATGAAAATGCATAGATATTTGTCAAAAGTAACTTTATATCCCATATCACAGAACTGACTGGTGCTGAGTAGATTGTAATGCAATCCTTCTACATAAGATACATTCTTGATAGTGAGACCTTTTCTGATCAAATTGCCATAACCTTTGGTGAATCTAGGTTTGTCTTTACTTCCAAAATTAACTTTTGGTCCATCTTTGGCAATAAAATCACTTAGACAATCCTTGCTCTTTGTCATATGCCTTGAGCAACCACTGTCAAAGTACCATATATCCTGCAAAACAAATTAAAATGTTTTAGGTACCCAAATCTGTTTGGGTCCATAGTGGTCAGTTGTTAGTACAACTCTGGGTATATTTCCATAGGGTCTTCTCTAGAAATTGCTGCACTTTTTTTTCATATATATAGGCCACACTTTGATAATATCTTTTTCTGGATTGTGTCTTATGTATATGATTTCTCAGGTCTTCTGGTTCACTCTGATTTCCAAAATGTTTTCTATTATTAAAAGTTGAATCAGAACCATCATTCCTTCTGTACTGAGGTCTGGACTAACCTAGGTACTGGGACTTTTACTGAGAACTGAGATTAGCTCTCTACTGAGTTTTGGACTGAAACTTGTGATATGTTTTTTGTCAGGAATGATTGTTCTTATCAGTTTTATTAGTAGATGCAGTAAAATTCCAATAATCATCAGTGGGATATAGTCTTCCTTTCCCCCTGGATGTGTGAATCTTTGAATGGTTGACATTCTTAGATTTACCCTGATTGTAATTTTTTCTGGTTCTTGACTTGATCAGTTTTTGTGGATCTGGCAGTTGATTTACCATTTCGGTTTCCTTGAGATACAGCTGATCTACCTTTTGGTTTACCTTTGTTGGTAGATACAGTTGTCTTCTTAGAAAACTGATTTATCCTATGTGATACTGACTTTACTGGTTCAGCAATTTTCTCAGTTTCTGGAAGTTGCTCAGCTACAAACTTAATACCAGTTTTGATACTAGGTTCAGCAGCTTTGCTAGTTCTATCCTTAGAAGATTGATGTGTATCAAATCCTAAGCCTATTTTGTCTCCATATGGCTTTCCTGATTTGAATCCAGTAGCTGAACTTGATTGAGCAAATGATTCAGTTGTTGCTGCTGATGCAGTAGGATGATACTGATTCTTTTCTTTATCAGTTTTAGCCAGTTTCATCTTATTTAGTTCAGACTTCAATCTTTCAACTTCATGAATTAGAATTTCTTTCTTAGTTTTAATTGATTCATAACCAGCTTGAATAGTTACTAGCTGATTCATCAAAACATCAAGTGTTTCTTCTAATTCTAGATTTTTTGGATTGGAGTCAGCAGTCGGAGAACATGCATTTTGCATGGAAATCTGAGCTGAAGAGTATTTAGAGTTGGATTCACATACCTCATTTGGACTTTCCATGTGAGCCAATAAAGCTGTGTCGTCTGATAATCTTTCAGTACCAGCTTCATAGTCTGACTCATCTCCGGCTAGGAGTGCTCTTCTGCCAGTTCTTCGTTGCTGAGTCTTCTTGGTCTATTTTGGACACTCAGCTTTGTAATGTCCAGGCTTCTTACAGTTGAAGCAAAGATATTCATCGTTTTTCTTCTTTTCAGGAGTCCTCTTGATGAACTTCTGAGTGACTAGGTGTCCACTCTTCATCCTTCAAATTCTGTTCGTCATTAGTGCCATCTATTCTTCCATCTCGTCCGATTGCTGAAGATTGCTAGATGAGGTTTCTTGGTTATCATCTGATGCTGCTGCTGCAAGAGCTGTTGTTTTAGGTTCCTCCATGGCTTTGATTAAGGCCGTTGTCATAGTGAAATCTTCACTGAATTATTAAGCTTTGAGATCTGAGAAGATTTTCAAGGAATCTTCTATGTCAAGCCTTCTTGATTCTTCCATTGCAGTAACCTTCATTTTCCAGAACATTGGTAAAGCCTTCAAGATTCTAGTGTTGATTTCTTTCTTGGTATACTCAATTTTGAGTAAAGCCAATTCATCCTTGATAGCGCTGAATCTTATTTCCATCTGACCAATATTTTCGCCTGACTTCATCTTGAAATTCTCAAACTTCTGTTTTGCTACAGAGATCTTATTCTCTTTAATCGAATCAGATCCTTCGCAAACTAACTGAAGTTTTTCCCACATTTCTTTTGCAGTGGTACAATCCTTGACTTTCGGGTACATGTTGCTATCAAGAGTTCAGAGTATGATATCCATGGCGACATTTTTCAGGTTGTTTCTCTTCCGATCATCACTGGTCCATTCAGCTTTACGCTTGGGAACTCTAACTTGATTTCCATCAACAGTTTGCTTGTGAGTAATCTGGATGGGTCCATTAGTGAGTACATCAATCATCTCATCATGAGAAGCCGCTAGAAAAGCCTCCAAACGACGTCTATATTCATCAGATCTGTCCATGTTGCACATCAGCATATGTCTGGCATACTGATTGTTATCCATAGTAAGAGAGTGAGAACTGATTATATGAAAACTTAGAAACTGAGCTTTCTAAAAAGAACAACTATAGGTGATTTAGAGCAAATGAGATTTTAACGACTTGTCAAAGAAACACCGCTCCGATACCAATTGTTCATCCCTTGGAAAGGCAAACACAAGTTTAAAGGGGGAGAATAAACTTGTCACCAAAAACTGGATTTTAAACAAATTAAGGTTCAGTTAAAACTTGTGTGGAGTTAAGCTGACTGAGCTGAGTTTAAGTCAAACTGACTTAAGCAAAACTGAGTCAACCGGCAACGGATTAAATTCTAGCCTTTTTCATGATCTTGTTATTCTATATGAAAGCTAATTGTGCTAAACTGAATTCTGGTGAATGTCAGTCTGTGAGCTGTGAGGTGTATAACAATCAATTCTCAGAATGCTGTAGATAAATTCTGAGTAAATAAATAAATGCGTAAAGTAAATAAGGCAAATATTATAGAGGTTCCAGGTGGTGTAATCTTGTCAGTCCTCTCTTCCCCTGTGGTGAAGGAGGAAAATTCCACTAGAACTTCTAAAGGTGAGCTATTACAAAAAGTTCGAAGTAATAGTCCTTGGCTAATCCTAGCTTCACTATCTAAACAGTTGTAGAACAGGTAGAATTACTGCTCTTCAACTGCTTGAACACTATTTCTCTTCACCAGCTACAACCACAAACACAGTCTACCCGACTACTATGACAACTATCCTTGGCAAAACCTTCCCGGTTTGCTTTACAGTCTAAACCTTTGATATAGAATCAAAGTTGGGCTGAGAATCAATGAATTGATTCTTGTTAGTAGTCCTTCAAAGTGTTTGAATCTGGATAAATTCTGTGTAGCTTGAACACTTGAAGAAATCCTTGATATGATCTTGTTATAGCGCAGAGATGATAGCAATTCGAATAACTAAGACTAGTGCACAAAATGCTTGTTGATCTTAATGATTCTGATGTTTTTCCTTGGTGCAAAGTCCACTATTTATAGTGTGAGGTCCAACATTCATCTTGTTTGAATTCGAATTGTATCAACATCTATCTTGTAATGACTATATTTTGTGACCGTTCTGATGTGTCAGTATTCATCCAATAAAATTGCTTCATTTATAACGTTCGAATGTACTATCAGTTTGTTGGATGACACACATATAAAATTGAGTTTCCTGAGCAGTTTTATACTGTGTTTATCATTTTTCAGTTTCTTGATTGACTTAGAGCATTAACTGAGATTTTACTCTTCTTCAAATACCAGTAATCCTATTTTCATCTGATTCTAATTGACTTAATCAGAGTACACCATAAACAATTATCTTCTAAGAATTCATTATTCTAATGATTCTTGGGTCTTCATACAAGAACCATAAAGTCAGTTCTGGTCACCACAAACTTGCCTGAGGTCTAACTTTATAGTCTCGACTTGTGATCTTCATAACTGAGTTTGAACCCTCGGTTCTTCAATCTTCAATAAATGAGTCTGTGACGCTCAGCTCTTCATCAACTGAGTTTGAACCCTCTGTTCATCAATCTTCTAAATGAGCCAACTGAGTTTGTGTCCCTCAGCGAACTTATCTTCTTCAGTTTCATATTAGTGTAGTCTGAGTCAGTTTGTTTATCTTGACGATTTCCAGTTTTCTAAATGACTTCCAGTTTTCAGTTTCACGACACACTAACTATTAAAGTGCTAGTCTGATGTAACCTATACAAATATCAGACTCTAGTAAGACCTATACATTCAGGTCTAGACATCTTTTAGCTTTTCACAATAATAGCTAGCTTCAGCACTTCATCAATGAGGTTAAGATAATATTCTGAGTAAATATGATGAATTATCATCAAAACATAAATTTTATTTCCAACAAGGTCCAATGTTCATCTTGCTTGAATTTTAATTGTATCAACGTATATCTTGAAACGGCTATATTTTGTGACCGTTCTGACTTGTCAGTATTTCATCCAATAAATTTGCTTCATTTACAACGTTCGAATGTACTATCAGTTTGTTGGATGACTGACTTATAAAACTAAGTTTCCTAATCAGTTTTATACTGAGTTCATCAGTTGTCAGTTTCTTGACTGACTTGGAGCATTAACTGAGATTTTACTCTTCTTCAAATATCAGTACTCCAGTTTTTCATCTGATTATCATTGACTTAATCAGAGTACATTATAAGCGTATATCATCTAAGAATTCTATGTCCTTATGATTCTTAGGTCTTCATATAAGATCCATAAAGTCAGTTCAGGTCACCACAAACTTGCCTGAAGTCTAACTTTACAATCTCAACTTTGTTCTCTTCATAACTGAGTATAATTTCCAACTTTCCAAATGATTTCCAGTTTTCAGTTTCACGACACTACTATCTAT
The DNA here is from genome assembly GCA_024500145.1 of Gentiana dahurica var. dahurica. Taxonomy (NCBI): domain Eukaryota; kingdom Viridiplantae; phylum Streptophyta; class Magnoliopsida; order Gentianales; family Gentianaceae; genus Gentiana; species Gentiana dahurica. The sequence continues at coordinate 50,962,494 of CM044905.1, forward strand.
TACAGTGCTTGTCTGATGTAACCTATACAAATATAAGACTCTAATAAAACCTATACATTAAGTTCTAGACATCTTTTAGCTTTTCACTATAACAGCTGGTTTCAGCACTCCATCAATGAGGTTAAGATAATAACTGATTAAATATGATGAATTATCATCAAAACATAAATTTTATTTCCAAAAAAAGTCATGGATCTGAGATACATGGCTTGTTGTTCCAGTTCTTCGGCCAACAAGTTTGCTGTTTTTTGAAAGGCCTCATTTGATATGCCAGTATACATGTAAGAAAGTTGTTGACGGATATCAGATGTTCTAGTTCCGTTTGCTGCCCTGTATCTTAATGCGGCATAGTTGGAGGTACCTCAACCGATTCTGGGTGTTGTGTTGTTGGTTGAGTAACATCTACACCAGCCTCTACTTCTTCGAGTACTTGAGTAGATGTGAATTCTGGTGCAGCACTATCTCTTATTCTCCCTTGCTCTGTGCCGGGAATTGTCTTGACTGGAGTGGCAGCAGCTGATCCAGTGTCTAACCCTACTGTTGGTTGAGCTGTAGTATCCACAGAAAGTTGTAGAGCATGAGTAGCTTGTGGAATCAGCTTAGGGGTGTGATCAGCTGGCATGGTTTTTTGATCATTTTGTGGGGTTGATGAAGTTGTCTTAGTTGGTGGGGTTGACTTTGTTGTACCTTGTGATTGTAGAAAAGAACTTAGGAGGATGTTATCATAAATTGCATGAGCTGTTGGTTCAGCCTCTTTATCTTGTCTATCACCATCATTAGTAGGAGGATCATCACCGTCATCATCATCGTGATCATCTGATTCGTTGCTTTCTTTATCGGAAATCAGGGGTATTTTTGCCTTGGCTGCATCAACCATAACCCATATAGGGGATTCATCAAGTACACCAACCAAGGTTGTGATCCCCAGAAAATCAAAGAACCAAGCCTCTCAGCAAGCATGTGTTCTAAGTCTTGGAGCTGAGTTTTGGAGTCCCCTTCTTTCCATTCAAGATATGCTGCAATTCGATCATCAATATCAGTTGCAGACATCTGTGCAGGTTGTTGGTCCCTTGAAAATGATTTGGTTAAGTTTAGAGGGGGGTGAATAAACTTAACACTTAAAACTTTTGGAGTTAACAAACTCAGCAAATTCAGTAGCCTGCTGACTGCTCAGTAGTCTGCTTACATTTCAGTAAACTGTTGACTATTGATTTCCCTGAATTTGTTGCAGCAGAATATATTCAAGTTAAGCCTTATTACTTGTTGTTAAAGTATGATACCAAGTATTAGGTACTCAGTAGTGTAAGTGTGTGATTCAAATGCTACTTTCAGTAGATTGATGTGCTAAGTATACTAATTGCAGAATTTAAATGTAGAAAGTAAGTAGGCAATTTTATAGTCGTTCCAAGTGGTGTAATCCTGTCAGTCCGCTTTTCTCCTGTGATGTTGGAGGTAATCCACTAGAGATCTTTGAGGTTTCAGTTACAAAAATCCTTAAGTTGTTTGTCCTTCACCAATAACTATGGCTTCACAAACTGAACACTTGGAACAGGTAGGATTGCTGCTCCAAAGTCTTCCACTGGTCCTTGAAGGGTAGGATTGCCTCTTCACCAGCTCCACCACAAACAATAGTCTTTGACACCCTAGGATGCTTCACTATCTACAGCAGGTTTCTTGTAAAAGAAAGTTTGAATCAAGTAAGTGATTCAGCTTTCAGCAGCTTGATCAGGATGATATGATCAGCAGCTTGAAGTCTTCAAGTGTGTAAACTTGATGTAGCTTGATAACAGATTACACTTGAAGAATTTGACTAGATCAGTAGCTTTAAGTTCCGTAGGGTCAGCATGGTGATTTTTAGATTGAAATTTGATAGCTCAAGATGGATTGCTGTTTTTTCTTAATTTTCATCTTGTGTATCTGAATTAGGAGTCCTCTATTTATAGGTAGGAATCCTTGTGACTTATGTTTGAAATTCAGATATAGCCATTTCAGATCTGTCCCATCTTGACTTGCTTTATGTCCCTGTACATAGTACTGACACTGTCAGATTGCTTTTTGACAGTTTTCAGACTGTCCACCCTTTGACTTGTATCCATTGGATAAACCTCAATTTCTTCCCAACGTCCCTTTAATCTTAGCCATTGATATGTTTGATAAAATCAGAAGTTGTTATCTGTCCTTATCCTTGTATTCTTCCAATGTGACCGTTGATTAATTCGAAATATATGTTCAGCAGGCTCCTGTGAGTGTTAGCCTGCTGAAATACATATAAGTCAGCTGATTCAAAGTTGCTGTGTTTATAAAACACTGCAGTTGACTCTTCTAATATCTAACATTTTATTATGAAGTTAGGTTACACCATTTTGATCATAACCAAGTTCCAATCATCACTTTACTTAAGGAACTTGGACCTTGTACACAAGGTGTATGTAATCAGTTTAGGTCATCACAGACTTCCCTAAATTCTGATTACATAGCCTTGACTTTAAATACTAAGTTTGATCCCTTAGCCTTCAATAACTGAGTTTGAGCCCTCAACCTTCAGTCCTCATCAGGTTCCTAAACTAGTCTACTGGCTCAGGTACCCTACTGATAAAGACAGGTCTGCTGATGAAAGTCAGCTGACCATTTACAGTGCTTGTTTGATAAAACCAATACAAAGATCAAACTCTAATAAGCCTATACATTTGATCTAGACATCTTTTTGCCTTTGCTCTATAACAGCTAGTCTGGCACTCATAGCTAAAACATAAAATAAGTCCAACACAAGTTCTTCTGGAATTTCCTCATCATTTGCATCTTCCTTATTTTGAGGTTGTTCATCCTCACTTCCACTTTCTTCCTCTTTTTGTTTTGCTTCTTCTCCTGATTCCTCTTCTTTTTCTTCATCAATTAACTTTATAAACTCCTCTTTGTCCAAATTTCTTTGAACATTTGGTTTCTTTCTTTGATCAGTTGTGGTTCTTCTAAGTTGCTTCCGCTTCCCTCCTGCTACTTTCCTTGTATGTTTGACATAGGTAAATAGAACTTTGGATTCATGCAATTTATGAAGTTTGATTACCGATACTTTTAGACATTGCATGAGGTAGTGGAGTTGGATTCCATAGGATTTCTTGATCCAGAAGCTCCCCTTTTGCCTCTTTCCTTCTGATAACCCCTTTTTTAGCAGCATTTGCCTCTCCCTGAATTTGCTCTTTGATTTGCAGGAAGAAATAGTTGGCCCAATTAAACTCCAGATTGTTGTAGATGATGCCCAAAAGATGTATTCTAACCACTGTCATAGCATTATTTTCCCCTAGATTGCCTTCAATTGTCTATCCAACTAGGGCACTGAATTCACTGACTGGTTTCTTCAAGGCAGTTCCAAGACAGTTATATTTCTTAAATCCTGGGTTCTCCATTTTAGCGATTGTGACCCAGAAGTCATCCAAGTTTTGTGGGACCAGAGCCACTTTGTTGTGACCTTTATTTGGCAGTTTAAGGTGTTTGCAAATTACATTGGTGGTAATTTCCATTTTTGTGCCATTGACCGATGCAACAATCCGGTCTTCCCCAATTTCGACACCTTCTTCAGCAAATAGCCCAGAAACAAGGTTTCCAGAAGGTGATGAGGCTTTCATAGCAAATCTATTTGATGGATGGATTTAGGAAGGTCAGTAATCCTAGGTTTTTGCATCCATTTGAAAATCTTTTTGCATCATTGTCATTTCCGTATAGCTTTAAGTAGTGTTCTTCTTGAAAGAACGATCTAGTGGCAATCGATTTCTCATATTGTTTTCCAGTTTGAGTGGTTGAAGAGGATGAAGCCATTTTTTGAGTGAGAATGAGGTTTTTGAAAAGCTTAGATTTTCAAAAAGAAAGCAAAGTAAGGTTTATGATTTGCAAAATAGCATAAAGATTTCTAAAAAACCTCTAAGTGTTGTTTATATAGGATGATTTTTGGTAGTGTGAACGTGGTTGAATATGGAAGGATTTTGTGACGTATTGTGTGATTTTGTGTATGTAAATCACAATATTTGAGTGTAGTGGGGGAGAGGATTGAGGTAAGTAATGATAAATCCCGGATATCGAGGCGTTTATAATACATAAATAATATAGTTACCTCCACGATTTTGAATTGATCTCCACATGTTTAATATTCCTCAGTATAATCTTGCATAATTTCTTCATTTTCCATGTGTATAAAACCGATTTACTTAACACTTTATTTTGCTGTTGACTCCAATATATTTATTTTCGGTGGAGCGCCTTGACTGGTCACTAAGCCGGTGTGTTGACTTCTTCACTGAGCTGTTGTATATAATTGTTCCTAACAATCAGTGTAGTTAACTTTGTTGAGTACCAGTGCTTTGCCTCCCAAATGAGCTTACCCATAACGGTAAAGGTTCAGTTAGCTGGTGAAGTTGCTCAACTGATTACTCCAGTTAGCTGCTCCTTAGTACTTAGTCAATTTCTAACATTCCCAACTCAGTTCTCAACTTGCTAAATCGTTCATGACTGAGTGGTTTTGTGAAGATGTCAGCCAATTGATCTTCAGTGGGTATGTATCTTAGAATAACATCCCATTTTTCAACATGATCTCTGATAAAGTGATGTCTCACATAAATTTGTTTTGTTCTTGAATGTAATACTGGATATTCAGTAATAGATATTGTTCTTGTGTTGTCACACATAATTGGAATTGTCTTCTCCTCCATTCCATAATCCCTTAGCTGTTGTCCGATCCATAGTACTTGTGAACAGCAACTACATGTTGCTATATATTCTGCTTCAGCTGTTGATGTAGTTATGGAGTTTTGCTTTTTGCTAAACCATGATACTAGTCTGCTGCCTAGCATTTGACAGGTTCCACAGGTGCTTTTTCTATCTATCTTGCATCCAGCATAGTCAGGGTCTGAATAATATATTAGATTGAAATTCCATCTTTTGGATACCAAATTCCAACATTGATGGTGTTCTTCAGGTATTTGATTATTCTCTTGGCTGCTAGAAGATGGTACTCCTTTGGTTGAGCTTGAAATCTTGCACATACTCCTACTAAAAAAGCTATATCAGGTCTTCTTGCAGTTAAATAGAGTAAGGATCCAATGATTCCTCTATAAAGCTTCTGATCAACATCCTTTCTGTAAGGTGAAGTGCCCGAAAGACAATTATGTAATTGTTTTAGGACAGAATTAATAATTCATCTTATTATATGCATGTATGCTTATAATTAAGACACTACTGAAAAAGCTAAGTACCTCATTTATGTAATCACATAACTCAGTGTATGATTATGCACAAGAGGATTGAGTTAGTGAGATGTACATCAAATTAACTTAGTCCGTAGCGTTTATTAATCTGAGTACGGGTCTCATGATTAATTAGCTATTAATGCGCCCAGAACACTTTAGGTGTGACAGTCTTATCCGGACTGTCGTGAATAGGGTACCTAGGGGGCATTTATATATTATGATAATCATACAGGGTTGGACCGATTTGATTTGAGTTCTCGGTATAATTCCGTAATCCAGAAGTCTTATCGAATCACAAGATTATCATATGTGTATTAATCTCAATGCTAAGGTGATCACATACAACTGCTTAGACTAGGGTAGGGTTTGATGTGTTAGTAAGGATCACTTCTTAGTATGTGGTCCAACACTTCTCGTTGGCTCTATTCTAGGATGAGTGAGTAGTCTGTGCTATCACAGATATGGAATCCATTCCTTCCCTCGTGAAGTAGACACACAGTTCCCTTGTTTGTTAACCCTAGAAACTGATCGATGGGCCCAGTTCATACTATATTAGTTGTGAACTAATTGATCACTAGGGGGTTAACGGTAAATAAGAATAATATTTTTCGAGAAGGGTTTACGGAAATATCGCGAATCGAAATGAACAGTCTATGGAGGATTTATCGGTATGTAATGATTATATCAGTGGACGTTTATCAACTCATAGGTGAGTGTAAGTTTATATCTATATTCAGCAGAGTTCAGTTTCGAGTTTTTGGTGGTGTAATCCCGGAGTTAATAGATTCAATATAATTGTTCGGTCTGACGAATAATTTTATTTAATTTATTGTAGCTACTGAATATGGGTCCATGGTCCCCGACGTGGCTCCTAACATAGCTTTTGTTTTCTTGTCATTTAACCTCAATTATAATTAAATAGTTGGATTGGACTATTTAATTGATAGGTGGATTAATTGTTTAGTTGGACTAGATAATTAAATACACGAAAAAAGAATTTTTTTCATGGACTCGCCCCAAAGTGTAAAAGAATGCGTGTTGCCTTATAATTTTAGGGTTGCCCGCATTTTTGGTTATTAAATGATTATTAAGGAATTAGTTTTCTTGGATAATTATTTAACATGTGATTTATCTTTTATTTGTTAATTGATAATTCATGGAATATTAGATAATCATATGATTTATCCTAATTTGTTTGGGATAATTATTTTATTTATCTTTTAATTAAAATAAGGATTAATCTGATAATTATCTCTTAATTATTAAATCCTTGGAGGACAGGGATTACTCTCCGATATAAAAAGAGTTCTCCCAAGCCAAAAGACACACATAATTTCAAAATATTGGGAGCAAAATAGCTTAGATTTTTTGGCTATTTTGCTTGGGGTTTGAGTTTTAGAAAACTTCGGATTTTCTAAGGTAGCATATCAAGGAGGTCCAGCGGCTTGAAACACCATCCACTTGGTGTTGCTTGGAGATACACGTTGGAAGACGGTGGCATCTCATTGGATCGAGTAGCTTGGATTAAAGATTGTTCTTTGCGTTTATACACCATAAACTGGTAAGCAATCTAAACCCCCTTGTAGGTTTAGATCTATTATTTTATGTATTTTGGTTGACTAGATCTAGATCAATACTATTCCGCTGCGTAATCGGGTGGATCTTGATCTATCCGGTGATATTACATCTAACACTTTCCACTTTCATCTTTTCCAAGAATAAACCTTGCACACATTGGTGTATCTGATGTGCCACTTGTGACCATACCATACTTGTGTATCAAGTCTTTTGTGTACTTGGCTTGAGTAATGAAGATGCCGTCTTTCATTTGCTTTACTTGCAGACCAAGAAAGTAATTTAACTCTCCCATCATGCTCATCTGAAATTTCCTTTTCATTAGGTTTGCAAATTTCTCACATAGATTCTCATCTTTTGATCCAAAGATAATGTCATCAACATAAATCTGAACTAACAGGGTGCTTGTTCCTTCCTCTAGTTTGAAGAGAGTCTTATCAATAGTTCCCTTTTTGAATCTATTGTTGATCAAAAATTGTGATTGTAATACCCTACTCCCTACCCCTACATCCACTTGGGTCATTCTAGGAGGGGTTGCGAAACTCTCGCCGCGACTTCAATAACAATAGAAAACCCAAGATTATTCACTAAAACCACAAAATAAATTACCAACACTTCAATAACAAACTTGATTTCAATTTTACCACAAATCATATTTACATAAATCACTAACTAATTCCATTAAAAGATTACAACACATGAAATTACAAAAACTCTTTAAAATAAATCGAGGTACCATCCAAACATTATTTCCTTTAACTTTGAATCTCGATCAATCATTACCTACAATTTCTCTTTTTCCTAGGTCAAAAACATGTACCTATATTTGTAAAAGAAAAAAACACAAAAGAGACAAAGAAACAAAGAAAACGAGGCTTCAGCAAAGGGCTATTGGTATGAGCCACGTGTGCAAGTGTTATACTATATATATATATATATATATATATATATATATATATATATATATATATATATATATATATATATATATATATATATATATATATATAAATTATCTTGATCAACTTTTAGAAAAAACAGCGGAAGTCTTTTATTTAATAATTGATTGAACAAATGAAAAGATCAATTTTTAGTATTGAAGTGCACGAGCATTAGCGAACATATTAGGTTCATTTACAAGCACCAGCTTTGGCCGAGCCGATGAGTCAAGTACCGCCCTAACGCCATTTTACCATGGATTTCAACCGCACTTCATGAGAACTAGCCATGCCTGACAACACCGGCCGATTGTCAGGGAAAAGAATCAACCTTCACCGTACAAACCTCCTACACGGCTCCAGCCAACCCTGTCCATGCCCTAGGACCCACACACCAACCGTCAGCCCTTTCTTTCCCGGCTATAGCATGAATCTTCGGGGAAAAGGTACCATCCCCACTCTTACGAGCGAGCACTCTAGCTACTGTCGGAAAGACTTCGAGTGAAGAGGCCCCGAGACTGGTGACTAGCCGTTCTCCTAGAGCAGTAACTCTAATCCCCCTAGCCACCAGAGCTTTGACACTTTCGTGCCACGAGCGAGCGAGCGAACAAGTAAGTATTATCCGTCAATTCTAAGTATCAGTTTTATTTATTTATAAAAATGTGCACTAGCTCAAATCAAATCGTTTAATTTTAAAGAAATCATTTGAAAATGACTTCCGAGTTTAAAAGTTCATTCGATATACACAAAATATTTTAAAATAATATAAAACACACATTTTGCTTTATATCAAAATAAAAAACTCACATGATGCCCGTGCTAATAATATACTCAGATCCTAATAATAAAATTCGGCATCGTCTCTCACCAATGCATCACTTTTCCTCTCCGATCCCGATGAAGGAAGTAAGAAAATGTGTTACTTTGTTTATCCTGAATGAACCACAATTTGCATGCCTGATGTGACTCTTTCCTTATAAAATTCTAGGGCCCATCCATTCATTACAAATCAAAATTCTCAACCCAAGTAAATCATCTCAGTATGAACAAATACTCGTCTTCTAAAAGGAAATATACAACTCTACTATCCTAAACCTCAACTCATCCCCCACCATGGATTAACTTACTCCTCATGTCAACCTTTATTCTCCGTTCTTAGCGACCCATCACCGTGATTCTCCTTCCCAAATGGATATTCACCAACTACTTTCCTTTCTATTTATGTTGCGATAGCTTAAGAAAATAAAGAAACATTGGAGTAGAGTATACAGCGGTGTCGTCAAAAATTTGAAGTGGGTTTCAAGCAATATAATGTGTGTGACGCCCCATTCCCGGACACCGAGTCCTTATCTGGAAAATGAACGTTCGGCACGTATAAAATAAATTAAATTCATTTTACACGTAAGCCTCTACTACGTCGTATCAAATTAATGCAAACGGAAGCAAAAGACTCGGGTAATTTTTTTTCCAAATATCCAAGAATAGAAAAACCTAAAGATAGAAAATGTAATACTTATTACATCCAAAAGGAAACCAACGAATCCAAATGAAAAACTAAAATCAAACTACAAAATCTCCAACAATAATCCAAGTCTACGAAATAATTAAAAACAAAAAATAATCAAGGCCTTCAACTCCGGCGCCCTCAAACGTCGTCATAAAAGTCCTCGAAATCTTCACTAACATGTTCGTCTTATCTCCCCCAAACACATAAATAAACATGCATTTGAGGTAAGTACATTGTACAAAGTAAGAAGTAGAAGCTACAATATACTTAAGGTTTACTATTAATTAATTGTCTTAGTGAGACCGACTCGATCTAGGGTTCATTCCATGCCCATCGACACGTCATGACTATATGTTTCTAACTTAATTTATCTTTGTTACATCATTACTCAAGGACACAATGCATGGTGAAAATTCCACCACGAGATGTACTTGCCAACTACAGTGATTAGCACCGATAGTCCTGGATTCTCCCCGGTATGCATATACGTTCGGCGAATTTCCTCCACTGCCATTTAGCCGTTTATAGGACAGCAGCGTTGTTCGCTTTTACTGAACGTATCACATCGCCGATACGAATCAGTGCCTAACCGAGAATAGATGACATTTTAACTTTTACTACACTTATGTAATTATTATTGTGAATTAACTAGCCACCTAAGTGTTTTCAGAATGAAACTCACCTTATCAACTCTACTCCCTCACTTAGACAACTAGACATCACATCCTATCACACAGACATTCGTGAACTCTAGTTCACCAAAGCACAAGCCCTTTCATTCCCTTCCGACGGATCCGAACTTCAACTCCCTTTAAGAGTACATTCGGTGTTTCAACTGAACGAATCAGGAACTCAATCGAAGCTCGTTCATATTTAATTAATGTTATTTGATCATGAATCAAGGTTTAAAATTCAAAACAAAGCTTAAAATAGCTTATTTATCAAAAATAGGGGAAATGTGCGCACACTGCTAATCAATGTGCGCACATTTAGCGCACCAAACACCCTAAACATGCTTTTATGCATTTTTTCGATCTCTACACAAATCCAAACATGTTCAACATCAAAATACTCATAAAAATAGCAGAAAAAAGATGAATTTTATCTACCATAACAACCCTAAATCCTTAGGCAACACGAAGGTATGATTTCTAACATAAAATCATATCAAACCTTAACATAAAACCTAATAACCCATAAATTAACTTGTAGGAAGATCCTCTTAACTTTTAGCAAGCTAATTCCAACTCCAAACTCAGAAAAACAGCAGCAAAACTGATCTTTTCTGCAGGAACAGGTGTGATAAATCCAAACTTAAATTAGATTCAATCACACACTTCTAAATGAACAAAACTATGAATTGATGAGTTTGAATCCATCAAACTCGAACTAGAACTGAATTAGGGCTCGAACATACGGTACATACCTTAACAAAGATTCAACTTTCTGATGTCAAAACGTTACTCTCTTCACAACGATTCCGGTGCTTCTCTCGAAACTGAAAATGATCAAGAATTGACTCAGATATCAATGAAAGTCTCTCAGCCCTTTCTCCAAGAGCTTACACGCAAGAACAGAAAATTGGGGAAGAGAATCTGATTAAAAGCTTGAGGGAGTGATTAGGTTTATTTTTTCCTTAAATAGGAAAAATCTAGAAAATTACCTAATCACTGATTTTCCTTAATCACCCTTTTACAAAAAAAATCAGATTTCCTTAAATATATACATATAATTTTCGAAATTACATACACATATATCCAAATAATTAAACTCCGAATCAAAGGAACCGAACCCTAGGTTATCTAGAAGAATTTCCGGATCAACGGTGGTCTCAACATCAACCTTGGTCAAACACTTCTTTAACATCGAAACATGAAACACGTTGTGGACTCTTGACATGGATTCCGGTAGTCTAAGCTTATAAGCCAACAATCCAATTCTTTCCAAAATCTCAAAAGGTCCAACATACCTCAGGCTTTGCTTTCTCTTTTTCCCAAAACGTTTCACTCCCTTCATTGGTGAAGCTCGAAGATACACTCTTTCACCAACTTCAAACTCAAGAGGTCTTCTTTTAACATCTGCCCAACTCTTCTGTCTATATTGTGCTGCCTTCAGATTCTTTTTAACCAACTGAACTCTTTCTTTGGCTTGCTCAACCAATTCCGGCCCAGTGATTTGTCTTTCCCCGACTTCATCCCAAAACAACGGCGTTCTACATCTTCTTCCATACAAAGCTTCAAACGGTGGCATCCCAAAACACTGTGTTGTAGGCAAACTCCGCTACCGGTAGGTAATCATCCCATGATCCGCCGACTTCCAAAACACAAGCTCTCAACATATCTTCAAGTGTTTGGATGGTTCTCTCAGACTGTCCATCTGTCTGATGATGAAAGACCATACTCAAATCCAACTTGGTTCCAAAAGCACTTGTGAACTTTTCCAAAACCGACTGACGAACCTCGGATCATGATCCGAAACTTATCGAGATAGGTACTCCGTGTAACTTCACTATATTATCCAAGTATAGTGTGGTCATCTTCTGCAAGGGCATATCAACCTTATACGATAAGAAATGAGCGGATTTGGTCAATCTATCCACAATCACCCAAATCGCATTATGACCGCCTCTCGTCTTGGGTAAACCAGTGATGAAATCCATCGTGATCTTATCCCATTTCTATTCGGGGATATCCAATGGCTTAAGCATTCCTCCTGGTCTTCTATGCTCTGCCTTCACTTTCTGGCAAGTGTCACATTCTGCAACGAACTTGGCTCTCTCCAGTTTCATCGAGGGCCACCAAAATTTTTCCTTCAAGTCTCTATACATTTTAGTAGCTCCTGGATGAACCGCAAAAGCAATCATATGTGCCTCTTCCATAACTCTTTTCCTCAAATCAGCAACCTTAGGCACACACAAATGATCCTAGTACCAAAAGTTCCCATTATTATCTAACACATATCCCACTGTAGGCTTTTCCCTTGCAACTCGCTTTAAGTCAACCAAATCTGGGTCTTCATCTTGCTTTTCCAGAATATCATCCATCAACTCAGACCTTGCTAACAATGGTGCCACAAACTGGCATTCTTCATTCTGATCAAAACTCTGGATTTTCAGCCCATCTAACCTCTCTGTCACCTCTTCAACACTTGAAATTGCAAAAACTGGTTTCCCACTCAAGGTATCTGCAACTACGTTTGCTTTACCCGGATGATACTGAATGTCTAAGTCATAATCCTTAAAAAACTCTAACCATCTCCTTTGACTCATATTCAGATTCTCTTGGGTAAAGAAATACTTCAAGCTCTTGTGATCGGTCAAGATCCTAGCCTTAACTCCGTACAAGTAGTGCCTCCAAATCTTCAAGGCAAAAACAACCGCTGCTAACTCCAAGTCGTGGGTTGGGTAATCCTTCTCATGCACCTTCAACTGTCTAGATGCATAAGAAATTACCTTCTCTCCTTGCATCAACACACAACCCAAACCTTCTCCTGAAGCATCTGTATAAACGTCATAATTATGAAAGATCTCCGGAACTACCAAAACTAGGGATGTAGTCAACTTCGATTTCAATGTCTGAAAAGCCTCTTCGCACTCACTGGTCCACTTGAACTTCACATTCTTTTGAGTGATCCGGGTAAGTGGTGTAGCTATCTTGGAGAAATCCTATACAAATTTCCTATAATAGCCAGCCAAACCGAGAAAACTTCCTACCTCTGAAACTGTAGTCGGTCTGGACCACTTCTCAACCGCTTCAATCTTCGCAGGATCAACCTTAATGCCATCTCCAGAAATGACATGACCCAAGAAACTAACTTGATCAAACCAAAAGTCGCACATCGAGAACTTAGCATACAACTGATTCTTCTTCAAGGTATCCAACACTATCCTTAAGTGTTCTTCATGCTCTTTCTCATCCTTAGAGTACATTAGGATGTCATTTATGAACACTATAAAAACTTATCCAAGTAAGGCATGAAAACACGATGCGTTAAATCCATAAATTCGGATGGAGCATTTGTGAGTCCAAAAGGCATGACTAGTAACTCATAATGTCCATACCTCGTACTAAAAGCCGTCTTCGGTATATATTGTTGGTCCCTTGGAAAGGCTTGGATAAGTTTAGAGGGGGGGGGGGGTGAATAAACTTATCACTAAAAACTCGGAGTTAAAACAAACTCAGTAAGTTTCAGCAGGTTACTGATGTCTTAGTAGACTGCTGATGATTCAATAGAGTCTTGATGTCTTAGTAGCCTCCTGACTTAAGTTTCCTGAAAATGTTGCGGAAATATAAGAGTATAAGCCTTTTAAATATGTTGTGCTTGTGTTAAACCAAGTATTGAATACTCAGTAGTGACTTGTGTGTATGTGAGTCAATATTAAGGAGTGAATATGATAAAGATTAAAATGCACTAAGTAAATAAGACACAGAATTTTTATAGTGGTTCCAGGTGGTGTAATCCTGTCAGTCCACTCTTCTCCTGTGGTGTTGGAGGAAATTCACTAGAGATCTTTGATGTAGCTGTTACAAAGATTCCTAAGTTGTTTGTCCTTCACCAATAACTATGGCTTCACAAACTGAAAACTGGGAACAGGTAGGATTGCTGCTCCTGAGTCTTCCACTGGTCCCTGAAGGGTAGGATTGCCTCTTCACCAGCTCCACCACAAACACAGTCCTTCACACTCCAAAGTGCTTCACTGCTCTAGTAGTAGATAGTAAAAACAAAATTTGAATCAACTGAATGATTCTGTCTTCAGCAGCTTGATCAGTAGGGGTGATCAGCAGCCTCAGGAACTTCAAGTGTTTGACTTGATGTAACTTGATAGCTTGTGTCTTGTTACACTTGAAGTTAATTCTAGATCTTGCAATTTCAGCTTCACCAGAGTATTGTTCTTGATTTAAGTTCAGCAGGGTATGCAACACTCTGTAAATTTCTTGATCTTTCTGTTGAAGAGCTTTCTTTTTAATTTAATCTCCAAAGATTTTCCTATTTATATTTTTCTATATTTATTTCTTCTTATTCTCGCATACACACTTATCTTTGATCTGATCAGGAGTCTTATATTTATAGTCTCCAGTCCTTGAAAATAGCCGTTGTTTTTGTCCTTTTTGGCTTCTGATGGATGACAACTGAATCCTGGTACTGACACTGTCAGTCTGCTTTTTGTCAGCTTTCCAGGCTGTTCCATTTGACTTCTGAATCTCTCCAACGTCTCTTTAATCTCAACCATTCATCTTGAAAAGTAGTTAGATGTCTCTTTCCATCGAATCTTGATCAGATAATGTATTTGTACTATCAGCAGAGTGTTTTGCAAGGTCTGCTGAGGTCAGATTGATTTATCTCCATTAATATATGATAAATCACATATTAATCTTTTATATCTAACTTTATTTGATTAAGTTAGATAACACCATTTCATCTTATAACTAAGTTCCAGTTCTTCAATCAACTTTTAGGAACTCAGACCTTCATCCATAGATATATATATGATCAATTTTGGTCACCACAGACTTGCCTAAATTCAAATCACATATCCTTCTCCTTGGTTACTAAGTTTGGATCCTTAGCCTTCAATAACTAAGTTTGAAACCTTAGCCTTCAATTCTCAAGCATCTGCTGGTCCCTACGAAGTCTACTGACCTCTCAGTAGTCTGCTGGTTAAGTCTGCTAACCCAGACAGTCTACTGAACTATGAAGTCTACTGACTCTACTCAGTGGACTTCCAGTACAGTGCTTGTTTGATCAAACCTATACAAGGATCAAACTCTAGTAACTCCTATACATCATATCTAGATATCTTTTTGCCTTTGCATACTATAACAGCTAGTAAGACACTCATCACCAAAACCTAAGGATTGTTAAAAGGATGTACAACAACTTTTCATAACATTCATTTTATTAAACATTTGTCCAACAATTTCCCCCTTTTTGGTGATGATGTCAATACCCTCACTTACAGCAAAACAAAAAGATTAAAAACAAAAACAGAACAAACCAAGTCAATACTCATTAAAATCAGTTGTTTAATTAATACAGTCTGGATCCAGCAGGGTTAGATTTTCTCATTTTATAAGTCTTCTTCAGCATCTCTTCATATACTTTGTCTCCCGTTGTTTCTTTGCGAAGATCCTAGCTCATTTGCTTCTGCTGTATTCCCTTCTTTCAAAGATCCTAGCTACCTCATTTGCTTCTGCTGTATTCCCTTCTTCCCCCTTATTGACATTATCAACAAAATGGGACAGCATACCAAATGCAATCTTCTGTGTAAAAGTCTTCTTCCCCCTTTGATATTATCCTTGTATCAACTGTAGTAATTCTTAAATACAGGGTCTACTCCAGTAGATTGAACCTCCTAGTGACTTTAGGATCTAATACAGCAGATTGAAGTGCAGTAGCAGGCTCAGCTGGTCTAGGGATTTCACCAAGCTTGTCAAGTTTTTGATGAATGGACGTCAACTGATCTTGCAAAAACTTATCTTTCAATGTATTTACCTGCTTGATTCCCCTCATATCTAGTATTAAATGATTTACAGCATTTTGAGTAGATATGAAATTTGAAGCAACTGTATCAGCAGATTGTCTGTTTTCCTTTACCAGTTTCATCAGTTCTTCAAATCTTTGTTCTTGTCTATTCAAATTAGTTCTTAACTGCTGCATATCATGCCTCACAGTCCTTAACTCATTTAATTCTTCTACTGGTACCTTGACAGTTATTCTTTTACCAGTAGCCTCATCAGCAGGCTCTACTACAGTGGCCTGATATTCTAGTTCCAACCTTTGTTCAGGTTCTGTTAGAGACTCAGATGCCTGAACCATCATTTCACTTCTATGATCTATCACAGCAGCTTCAGCAACTTGAATAACCACTTTTTGAACTTCAGTGACTTGATCAGTAAGAACACCATCACTAGATACTGGAGTCTCAACATCTTAATTTTCTTCTCCAGGTATCCTGTCCAACATTTGTCCTACAATAATTTGAGGGACAACTTCATCTCCAGCAGTGTTGGTAACAGCTTGTGCAGGTTTTTCTGCTGTGTGTTCATGTTGCTGATCTCTGGTATCAGTAGATTCTTTGTCAGCACCTTTACTTTGCTGACCTAGCTGATCTACAGTAGACTTCTCTACTTCTTTCAAAGATCCTCCAACAAGAATATTTGTTTCCCCAACAGGAACACCACTTCCTTCTCCTGGAAAAACTGATCCATCATCATTACCATCATCAGAATCAGAGGAATCATCATTATCATCAGGTCCAGATGAATTTTTGAAGTGAATGTTGCTGTTCTTTCTCTTTTCATCTAAGAGATCCATCAGTTTTGTTTGTAGAAGGGTGGTGTCCAACAATTCATTTAGATTTTCTACACCCAGCTGACCAAAAACCCAGTGTTCAAAGTCTGTCATAGACTCAGCTGCAGGCTTTTGTTTCTGATACAAACCAAATTTCCAAGCAAAGTAATCACTGATTAACTGTATGTCTGGATTTACTCTTTTCTTTTTCTTCTTTACCCTTTCCATCTTCTCCTAGGGCATCCAAAACCTTGTTTTCTTTGAAGTGGGTTGATCAAAGTGGTGATCCAATAGCTCTTCATCCAGATACTTAGAGAATTCCATTTCTGCGTCTATTTCAAGGGAATCTTCCTGCAGCAATTCATGAATTCTCATCTCATCTTCTTAAATAAAATTTTCTTCCTGAATTGCATGCTCATCAGCAAGGATATCAGCAGACTGATATTCCCCCTAAAATCTTGGTTCTTCTTCTCCAGGTGCTTCAGCATCTACAGCTGTTTCTTCCATTAGCACAGTTGTTTCATCTACAACTTCCTTTTCAGTTACAGAGAACTGTTCAAGTTTTCTTTGTTTTATGAGATTTCTCAACACTTTTCCTTTTCCATGTTTCTTCTTTCTTAATGCTTCTTTCATCTTCTTGGACAGGGGTTGCTCATCTTCATTGATTTCAGAGCTTTTTCTCTTCTTGGCTTCCATTTCAGTAGGAGATACATCAACCTTTTTCTTTTTCTTCTCTTTCACTGGTGTAGCTTTAGTAGTTAATGATTTACTTTCTTCAACAGTTATCTTCTTTTTCCTCTTCTTTCTTACACTTCCTGCAACAGCAGCAGGTTGTCCAAAAACAGTTTCTTTTCTCTTCTTCTTTTTCTCTCTTTCTTTTTGTTCAGCAGACTTCACTTTCTGCACAGTCTGCTGATCTACCCTAATACTACCATCACTAAAATCATCACTGTCTGAATCTTCATATTCTTCCAACTCTGGAATAACTATTGTAATCTCTGCCTTGTACCTTGACTTGTTGATATCTTTTGGTGTAACATCAGGTATAGCAAGGTGATCCAAGATAGATTGCACCAACAGTCCCAAAGGCTTTGTCTTGGTTCTTCTTACTCCATTCTTATCTTCTAAAAAGACTTTTCTTAAATAATAGATGAGATAACCAGCCCAGTCAAACCTTCTGCCTTTGCAAATGATTGTCATCAAATCTATTTTGGATCCACTCAGTGTATCCAAACTACCACTGAATCCCAAAATGTTCTTTGCAAGAATCTTGCTCAAAAGTTTGTATTCCAACCTTATGTGTCTGACATTTATCCTTGGAGTGGAGGGGATGGTATTGTTTATTTTTATTTGATCCACAAATTCCACTCTTTCAGTTCCTGCAATTTCTGGATGCTTGTGAGCATTATTGGCCGGTCCAAAACCATAAATCTCTCTTAAGGTATTTGAATCAACCCTGAAGGTGTTGTTGTTGACAGTTGTCTCAAAACTATCATCATCTTCTTCATCTATCTTCATGTTCTTCCAAAATTCAAGAACATTTACAAAAGATATCGTTTCTAGACGATTGTTGAGTGCCTTTTCTAAACCAGGTATTCTCTTGATTCTTCGTCCTATGTTGATGGACAACTTGGACAATCCACAATCTGAAACATAACTGGCAACGCTTTGACTGGTTCCAATTTGAACTAGGTCTGCCATTGATCTACTTCTCAGAAAGAAATGTTGAGATAAATAATTTGAGACGAAAGGATTGAGAGATTTCGTTCACACGGTGAAAGGACATAGAAAAGATATTGATCAGATGAATCTTGGTGTAGATGTATAAGCTAGTTAGTTGAATGTCAGAAAAGCCATCGCTTCTCATTACTGTGCAATAAGCCACGATTTGAATTGGGTTTTGTGAGATTCCGACACGTGGCCCATCAACTGACTTCATGAATTTTGTAACCGTCCGATCCACTAACTATGGTCATAAAGATCATTTTGGCGCGAAATAAGATTAACCATTAAAATGATTTGACCAGTAGACTTTCTTCAGTAGATTGATGTACTTCTTCAGTAGATTGATGTACTTCTTCAGTAGATTGATTTCTCAGTAGGGTACAGATAAATGAACAGCTTCAACAGACTGCTGACAAGGGAGATCCTCAGCAGGTTGCTGACATGAGCTCAAGCAGACTGCTGACTTTGACAATCTTCCAATCAAGACAAAAATTAATTTCCATGGCAACTTTATTTGTTCAAATGTCCAAATTCTGTCCTTAACTGGCTTTTGATTGGAACAGTCACTGTTGAGCATCAAATTAGCTGCAAAACAAAATCAATGATTTTTGGGTACCCATATCTGTTTGGGTCCTTGATTGTTAGTGACAAGTATGATTCTTGGTAAGTTTCCATAAGGTCTCCTTTTGAAAGTATCATACTTGGATTCATATGTGTACTCTACACTTCCTTAGAATTTGTTGATAGGTTGTGTAGTAGTTGCATTTGTTTTCTGGCTTTTTGGTCTGTAAATCTTCTTTGAATGATTTTGCTTGATAGAAGTAGATGCATAATCATTATAGTGCTGTTGGTTGTGTACAGCTCTATATTGAGGAGTCTGCTAAGGTCTCTGCTGAGGATTTGTATAAGACCTCTGCTGAGTCCTATTATTATGATTATACTTCTTATTTCTAGCAAATGGAGCAGGAATATTCCAGTCTTCATCAGTAGGAAATAATCTACCTTTCCCCCTATGATAAGTATCCCTAGAATGATCACCATTTCTGGATTTTGGATACTTGTTCTTGGAATATTTCTGACCATTCCTTTGTGGTCCAGCAGACTTGGTAGTAGATCTGCTATCAGCAGGTCTAGAAGATACAGCATTTTTGGATTTATTTCTTTTTCTGGATGCTGTATCCTTCTTTGACTTGTGATTGGGCCTCTTGGAAATCTTCTCAGTGGACTTCACTGCTTCAGCAACCCTTTTTAGAATAGGATTTTGTGCAGGTATAAACTTAGGACCAATCCTGGTACTAGGTTCAGTACCCTTACTGGATCCATCCCTCTTGGATTGTTGAGTTTCAAATCCTAGGCCAGTTCTATCTCCATATGGCTTGCCGGATTTGAATGCAATGAAAGAAGAAGATGGTTCAGCAGATTCAGCTGCTACTGATGATTCAGTAGACTTGTGCTGATTCTTTTCGATCATCTTTTCTTTTCCTTTGAGATTATTCAATTCAGCTTTCAACCTATCATTTTCTGATTGTAAAGCCTCCTTGCTTGCCTTCACAATCTCATATTCAGATTGTATTCTCCTTAGTTCATTAAGAATGGCATCCAAGGTTTCTTCATTATCAGCAATTCTAGGAGTTGAACCACAGGTGGATTCATAATCATTATCTGTGGACGTATTGACAGAAGTAGAATTGGGTACCTTTTCTGTTTCATCATTATTTGCTGAGAGAGTGTGTTTTTTAATTTCAGCAGCACTATTCTCTTGTTGCTTTATTTTATCTTCAACAGAATCAGCTACTAGTATCAATTCCTTTTTTGCTTCATCAGAGAGATCACTTAGTGAAGGAAATCCTTTGGATTGATCATCATATGTGTTGAGGTTGATTTGCACATCATCATTGAATTGAGGTTCTGGATTTGTGTGAGAACTTGTAGTACTGAACCTCTCATGTATTTGATCCTGAAAGTCAGATGCAATGTTTTGTAGATATTCAGTCACTGGATAGTTAAGCCAACTTCTAATTCTAGATGTATCCATGATGCAAGCTTTTGAAAGAGACGTCTTGAAAGAATTTTAAAAAGACTTTACTGAAAGCACAACAAACTGGATAACTTCAGAACAGAAGCTCTGCTCCGATACCAATTGTTGGTCCCTTGGAAAGGCTTGGATAAGTTTAGAGGGGGGGGGGTGAATAAACTTATCACTAAAAACTCGGAGTTAAAACAAACTCAGTAAGTTTCAGCAGTTTACTGATGTCTCAGTAGACTGCTGATGATTCAGTAGAGTGCTGATGTCTTAGTAGCCTACTGACTTAAGTTTACTGAAAATGTTGCAGCGGAAATATAAGAGTATAAGCCTTTTAAATATGTTGTGCTTGTGTTAAACCAAGTATTGAATACTCAGTAGTGACTTGTGTGTATGTGAGTCAATATTAAGGAGTGAATATGATAAAGATTAAAATGCACTAAGTAAATAAGACACAGAATTTTTATAGTGGTTCCATGTGGTGTAATCCTGTCAGTCCACTCTTCTCCTGTGGTGTTGGAGGAAATTCACTAGAGATCTTTGATGTAGCTGTTACAAAGATTCCTAAGTTGTTTGTCCTTCACCAATAACTATGGCTTCACAAACTGAAAACTGGGAACATGTAGGATTGCTGCTCCTGAGTCTTCCACTGGTCCCTGAAGGGTAGGATTGCCTCTTCACCAGCTCCACCACAAACACAGTCCTTCATACTCCAAAGTGCTTCACTGCTCTAGTAGTAGATAGTAAAAACAAAATTTGAATCAACTGAATGATTCTGTCTTCAGCAGCTTGATCAGTAGGGGTGATCAGCAGCCTCAGGAACTTCAAGTGTTTGACTTGATGTAACTTGATAGCTTGTGTCTTGTTACACTTGAAGTTAATTCTAGATCTTGCAATTTCAGCTTCAGCAGAGTATTGTTCTTGATTTAAGTTCAGCAGGGTATGCAACACTCTGTAAATTTCTTGATCTTTCTGTTGAAGAGCTTTCTTTTTAATTTAATCTCCAAAGATTTTCCTATTTATATTTTTCTATATTTATTTCTTCTTATTCTCGCATACACACTTATCTTTGATCTGATCAGGAGTCTTATATTTATAGTCTCCAGTCCTTGAAAATAGCCGTTGTTTTTGTCCTTTTTGGCTTCTGATGGATGACAACTGAATCCTGGTACTGACACTGTCAGTCTGCTTTTTGTCAGCTTTCCAGGCTGTTCCATTTGACTTCTGAATCTCTCCAACGTCTATTTAATCTCAACCATTCATCTTGAAAAGTAGTTAGATGTCTCTTTCCATCGAATCTTGATCAGATAATGCATCTGTACTATCAGCAGAGTGTTTTGCAAGGTCTGCTGAGGTCAGATTAATTTATCTCCATTAATATATGATAAATCACATATTAATCTTTTATATCTAACTTTATTTGATTAAGTTAGATAACACCATTTCATCTTATAACTAAGTTCCAGTTCTTCAATCAACTTTTAGGAACTCAGACCTTCATCCATAGATATATATATGATCAATTTAGGTCACCACAGACTTGCCTAAATTCAAATCACATATCCTTCTCCTTGGTTACTAAGTTTGGATCCTTAGCCTTCAATAACTAAGTTTGAAACCTTAGCCTTCAATTCTCAAGCATCTGCTGGTCCCTACGAAGTCTACTGACCTCTCAGTAGTCTGCTGGTTAAGTTTGCTGACCCAGACAGTCTACTGACCTATGAAGTCTACTGACTCTACTCAGTGGACTTCCAGTACAGTGCTTGTTTGATCAAACCTATACAAGGATCAAACTCTAGTAACTCCTATACATCATATCTAGATATCTTTTTGCCTTTGCATACTATAACAGCTAGTAAGACACTCATCACCAAAACCTGAGGATTGTTAAAAGGATGTACAACAACTTTTCATAACATTCATTTTATTAAACATTTGTCCAACATATATGCTACCTTGATCTTCAACTGCTGATACCCTGGCCTAAGATCAATCTTAGAAAACACTCTCTTGCCTTGCAACTGGTTAAACAAATCATCTATCCTTGGCAAAGTGTACTTGTTCTTGATGGTAAGATTGCTCAATGCTCTGTAGTCTATGCACTTCCTCATGCTACCATCTTTCTTCTTGACAAACAACACTGGGGATCCCCAAGGCAAAGTACTAGGCTGAATTATATTCCTCTCAAGCATATCCTTAAGTTGAGCTTTCAATTCCTTCAATTCAGCCGGTGTCATCCTATAGGGTGCCTTAGCAACGGGTGCCGCCCCCGGTATCAACTTGATCTCGAATTCGATCTCCCTATCCGGCATGTTTCCTGGTAACTCTTCTAGAAACACTTCAGGGTATTCCTTGACTACAGGGGTTTCCTCAAATCAGGCTTCACTTGCTCCACATCAGCTGTGTACAACAAGTAGCCTTCATAACCTTTCTGACAAGCTCTTATAGCCTTAACCGCTGAAATTATAGAGTGACGCTTCATACTAGGCTTGTAAACATTTCCTTGGTAAGTCTTATCCGATCTCCCTGGTATCTTAAAGGTCACTCTCTTTTCTCTACAATTCAGGTGAACATAATTCGCGGATAGCCAATCTATTCCAAGAATCACATCGAAGTCTGAAAAGTCTAAAAACGTAAAGTCACTCTTGCAATGATACATCCCTACTCGTACATCCACTTGCGGCATCAACTTGGTTACCTTAGTCACTTTCCCTAAAGGTTTTATTATCTCCAAAGTGTTTCTTAAAGGTTCAATTGGTAAGTTAAGCTTTTTAGCTACCTTAGCTGAAACAAATGTGTTAGACGCTCCCGTATCAAACAATGCTGCAACTGCTAAGTTGTCTATTATTATTGTACCTAGCATGTGAATTCATTTATTTAAATACAAATACAACATGATTTAAATCGTTCAATAAAAGTACTCTAATAAATTAAATTAAACAAAAAGGTACTTGAAAAGACATTATCGTCGGGTTTAGCCATCTCAGCATCCTCGTGCAAACACTCGAACTGGGTGACTTAGGCCGCCTCTTTCATTTTCTTGCCTCTGATTATTCATGCTCCTCTTTGTTGGACACGTTCTTGCAAAACGTCCCATATCCCCACAGTAGTAGCAGCCGCCTGAACTAGCCTTACATTCACCTGAGTGGTTCATGTTGCACTTAGAGCATAAAGGTGCTCCGGTTGGAGGTTTACTTGCCGCAGGGGCTGTTGTCTTCTTGAAATTCTGTTTCGGTGCTCCCAGGTTATTACCTTGGCTTGTTCCAAAATTTCTCTTGTTCCCAATAACAACTGTGGTCTTCTTCCTGAAGGTCTCAACTTCCAATGCTTTGTTTAGAAGTTCAGCCATATTCTTAGCCGTGAAACCTAACATACCAGACTGTATCTGATAGGCTAAGCCTTCTTTGTAAAGAGCCATCTTCCTCTCTTCTACCTTCATCAGCTCGGGGTAAAACCTTCCCAACTCATTAAACTTGTTGGTGTACTGTGATACTGTCATAAAAGTACCCTGCTTAAGCTTTAGAACTGGCTTGCCATGTCTGACTGCACAGTTTCTGGAATGTACTCATTATAAAACATGGCCTTAAAGCCTTCCTAGTCTGTCACTTTCCCATTGATACTCTCTATCACATCGATCCAAGCTTCAGCTGCACCCATAAGAAATCCAACTGCTAACTGTGCCATCTTAGTCTCAGGAACATTGATGTTCCTGCAAGCTTTCTCAAAGCTTCTCAACCATTCCTCAGCCTTCGTATGCTCCACATTCCCAAAGAAGTCTTGAACTCTGTTCCTCCTTAATCTCGTATACCAATCCACTGGTGGTGCTTGCTCGAAAACTGGTCTAACTGGTGGGGCTTATGGATAAACTGGAGGCTCTAAAAGGTATTTGTTGCTGGTACTGGGGTGTGGGTAAGGTGGAATCACTTGGGGCTCAGTCTGATAAGGGTAAAAATTCTGGTGATGCTGGGGTTGATGGAAACCATAGGGTGGGTAACCAAAGCCTTGCTGATGGTCAAAACGAGGTGAAGGTGGTATAGTAGGTTGAGGAGTGTGACCTACTGGAGTAGGGTAGAAAGACTGCTGCTGTTGATGGTGAAAAACTGGTGGTGAGGGGTGGCTTACCGGTGGAGGGTAAACGCTAATCGGCGGAGGTTAAACACTGACTGGTGGTGGGTAGATGCTCACTGGAGGGGGTACGTTGATGGGTGGAATGTCACCTATTACAGTGACATGGATAGGTGCCACTCCAGGCTTTCCATAAATGTAGTTATACCTTGGTTGAAGTCGTGGTGTAGTGTTCCGAAATGCTCGTGGTGACAAGCTCCTCTGAGAATCTGGTGTAGGGGTCGCAGTATGAGGGGGTGTTGTGGGGCTCGGATGAGGTGAAGGATTCTGCCTCACAAACCGCCTCTTATGACTGGTGTCGGACTTTCACGACGTACTCCTGACACTTCTGCACCCGCTCCGGTTCTAGTGAACACCATCCTGATGACCAAAGATAACCAAAATGTTACTAAGAGGTCTAAATAATACTTATCTTAAAAGGAAGGAAGCCTAAAAGACGCTTCTCTCTGATACCAACTGTAACACCCCGTTCCCGGACACCGAGTCCTTATCCGGAAAAGGAACGTTCGGCACGTATAAAATAAATTAAATTCATTTTACACGTAAGCCTCTGCTACGTCGTATCAAATTAAAGCAAACGGAAGCAAAAGACTCGGGTAATTTATTTTTTTTCCAAATATCCAAGAATAGAAATAACAAAAGATAGAAAATGTAAAACTTATTACATCCAAAAGGAAACCAACGAATCCAAATGAAATACTAAACTCAAACTACAAAATCTCCAACAATAATCCAAGTCTATGAAATAATTAAAAACAGAAAATAATCAAGGCCTTCAACTCCGGCGTCCTCAAACATCGTCATAGAAGTCCTCGAAATCTTCACTAACCAGTTCGTCTTCTCTCCCCAAACACATAAATAAACATGCATTTGAGGTAAGTACATTGTACAAAGTAAGAAGTAGAAGCTACAATATAATTAAGATGTTCTATTAATTAATTGTCTTAGTGAGACCGACTCGATCTAGGGTTCATTCCATGCCCATCGACACGTCATGACTATACATTTCTAACTTAACTTATATTTGTTACATCATTACTCAAGGACACAATGCATGGTGAAAATTCCACCACGAGATGTACTTCCCAACTACGGTGGTTAGCACCGATAGTCCCGGGTTCTCCCCGGTATGCATATACGTTCGGCAAATTTCCTCCATTGCCATTTGGCCGTTTATAGGCCAGCAGCATTGTTTGCTTTTACTGAACGTATCACATCGCCGATACGATTCATTGCCTAACCAAGAATAGATGATGTTTTAGCTTTTACTACACTTATGTAATTATTATTGTGAATTAACAAGCCACCTAAGTGTTTTCAGAATGAAACTCACCTTATCAACTCTACTCCCTCACTTAGACAACTAGACATCACATCCTATCAATTACACAGACATTAGTGAACTCTAGTTCACCAAAGCACAAGCCCTTTCATGCCCTTCCGACGGATACGAACTTCAACTCCCTTTAAGAGTACATTCGGTGTTTTAACTGAATGAATCAGAAACTCAATGGAAACTTGTTAATTTTTAATTAATGTTATTTGATCATGAATCAAGGTTTAAAATTCAATATATAGCTTAAAATAGTTTATTTATGAAAAACAGAGGCAATGTGCGCACACTGCTAATCAATGTGCGCACATTGAGCGCACCAAACACCCTAAACACGCTTTTATGCACTTTTTCGATCTCTACTCAAATCCAAACATGTTCAACATCAAAATACTCAGAAAAATAGCAGAAAAAAGACGAATTTTATCTACCATAACAACCCTAAATCCTTAGGCAACACGAAGGTATGATTTCTAACATAATTCATATCAAACCTTAACATAAAACCTAATAACACATAAACTAACTTTAGGAAGATCCTCTTACCTTTTAGAAAGCTAATTCCAACTCCAAACTCAGAAAAACAGCAGCAAAACTGATCTTTTTCTGCATGAACAAGTGTGATAAATCCAAACTTAAATTAGATTCAATCACACGCTTCTAAACGAACAAAACTACGAATTGATGAGTTTGAATCCATCAAACTCGAACAAGAACTGAATTTGGGCTCGAACATACCTTAACAAAGCTTCAACTTTCTGAAGTCAAAACGTTGCTCTCTGCACAACAATTCCGGTGCTTCTCTCGAAACTGAAAACGATCAAGAATTGACTTAGATATCAATGAAAGTCTCTCAGCCCTTTCTCCAAGAGCTTACACGCAGGAACATAAAATTGGGGAAGAAAATCTGATTAAAAGCTTGAGGGAGTGATTAGGTTTATTTTTTCCTTAAATAGGAAAAATCTAGAAAATTACCTAATCACTGATTTTCCTTAATCACCATTTTAAAAAAAATCAGATTTCCTTAAATATATACATATAATTTTCGAAATTATATACATAAATATCCAAATAATTAAACTCCGAATCAAAGCAACCGAACCAAATATTTCGTTTTCGCAAAATGACACGTCTATTCTTTTCCGAAAATCGGAATATTACAATGTGATTATGGTGAAATGGGGTTCGTTCGATGATGGCAGTGGCTATTTTCAGTTCAATAAAAACATGGGTGTTGATATAATGATGACACAGCCATAATAGTGGAATTTGGAATGAGAGAGACATATATTTACTTGAATAGGCAGAAAAGATGGTCGGATGAATAACCCTCTTTATAAAAGGTCTGAATAGATAAACAATGAGATACTAACTCCAGAATAAATATTGTGATATTAATAACAATAATTGCTTGTTTTAAAGAACTTAGTAACACCTAAATAATGACTCTGTATGTTCCGACGGTTTGCAAAAAAAAAGGGAATTGACATAAAGTTTGGACGGTTATCAATAGCATATGGAATGTATTAATAAAAATATTCATTAATTATACTCATATTTATCATCTTTAATTCAAATAACTGATGCATAGTTATTGTCTTATAATATATATAATGTATAGTCAAGAAAAAATAATTTGTACATCTTATTGTCTATATAGTTGTTACAATTGTGAAATTTCATAAAGTCAAGATATAAAGGAATAAAAATATATATTTACTACAAAAGTTATTAAAATATAGTTCCATGAAAATTAAATTTATGCATGCAGGAAAAAAAAAATTTAATTTAAATAATATATATATATATATATATATATATATATATATATATATATATATATATATATATATATATATATATATATATATATATATAATGTAACTTGATAATAGTGAAAATAGTGACCAAGATTTGAAAATATTATAATATCCCGAAAGTACCGAGTTCGAAAAAATTGGGGCGTTATAGGGATAGTGTCTCATACCAAACTCTGGGTGTCTGTTTGAGTACATAAAGTGCATTTTTGAGTTTCTACACTTTATCTTCTTACCATTTGAGTTGAAAACCAGGAGGTTGTTCCACATATACTTCCTCTTCTAGATGTTCATTCAAAAATGCACTCTTGACATCCATCTAGTAAATTTTGAAGTCTTTGTGGGCTGCAAAGGCTAGAAAGAGTGTGATTGCTTCCAATCTTGCTACTGGGGCAAATGTTTCATCATAATCTATTCATTTTGCTTGAGAGTAGCCTTTAGCAACTAGCCTTGCTTTGTTTCTGACAAGTGTCCCTTGTTCATCCATCTTGTTTCTGACAACCCATTTTGTTCCAATGATGTTGGCTATGTCTGGTCTGTCAACAAGTTCCCAGACCTCATTTCTTTCAAATTCATGTAGTTCTTCTTGCATAGCTATAATCCAGTCAGCATCTTGGATTGCATCATCTATTGTTTTGGCTACTACTTGTGATAGAAAGCATGTTAGCATATTCTCCTGTTTTCTTCTGGTTCTGACTCCTGTGTGAATGTCTCCAATGACTTGATCTTCAGGATGATCTCTTAGCCAGTTGAGGTCAGGTTGAAGTTGTTCTTGACTTGGTGCTTCCACAACTTCATTTGTGCATCAGCTTCATGTTCTTGTTGGAAAGGTGTCCTAAACCCAAACGGGTTGGACTGGAACCGACCGGGTCGGGTCATTTACAGTCTATTTTGTTCATGTAATAACTTTATTATGATTAATAAAAGCGCTTATGTTATTATATGTTGTTTATCTTCATATTATTTGTGGTATATATATAGTAACGTCCCTAGTATCAATTTGTGATAGAGAAACCATTATAGTGATTATGGTTGATGAGATCTCTAATCACTATAACAAGGTTGGTACTTAAATGTCTCTAGTCTTATGTATTATCAAATGGGACATTGATAGTATAATCAGACTAGCACGTATTGGATGTCTTCTATCTTTTAGAAGATAGGGATAGATCTCGTCTATCGAAGTGTAGGGACACTTGGACTGTACGTGGACGTGTATTAGAGAATGTGTACGTTAGACGGACCCACTTACATTAAGTGTCACACTATGTGGCGGTTGTGTAATTATCCTTTTGACCGGAGTCTTCATGGCATCATGGTGTGAATTTTCATGCTTTGACACTATTGAGATTTCTCCTAACCACGGGGCGATCATGCGGTAGTGATTGGGTATGATATTGAAGCATACGGAGTATACATGATTGGTCGTCCGGGAATCACGTATCCTATGATTGGGATTGAATATCCGAAATGGCCTTCTTATAAGGAATGTCTAGTTCTCGAGAATATTTGCAAAGTGGGAGTAAATGTGTTATTCTGAGAGAGCATGATATCCAGATTATAAGATACGATCGTTAATGTATTGACACTCGAGATACGATCGTATGGATATTATTTCAGCGATAGGATTGTAAGTTACACGGTAACTGCTTCACATGAAAGGTAGTAGTCATTGCTATTGACTCTTACCGATGATTGGGGGTCACGGTGTGTTGCTAGACGCTATCCCGTGATCGTTAGGTTTGAAGGGCATTTTAGTAAATTGTACTTTGTGTCTACGGCCAACATATTCGGAAGCCTATCGGGTCACACACATATGAACTTCGAGTCGGATTAAAATGCGGTTATAGTTGATAACCAAATAAGAAAAATTTATCTCTAGACTATAAAGATTATTGTGGTAAATTAATATGGTGGTATTTATTTATTATGAATAAATAAAATACAAAATATTAATTATATACAAATTATATTAATTAAAGAATATTCCGGAAGTCAATTGGTTGACTAATGGGGTGCCACTTTTAAGTGTGTAAGATACACTTGGATTGTGCACTTTAATTAATAAGATTACCATAATATTAATATAAAATATTAATTGATTTTGGAATAATAGATTTATTGTAATAAGATAATTATATTCAATATAAGATATTGGCAAAATTAATTATAATAAATGAGATAAATCAGTCTAGAAGATTTTCCATATTTTATTGGAAAATTGTTTTCTTCTCCTACACACATATGGGGCGCCACATCTAGCTATAAATAAGAGGTGGGTGTCAAGCTCTTTGGTACATCACAATTGCAAGAGCTCATAGTTCTTGTGTAAAATAGAGAGCAAACCATAGTGAATTTGTGAGGCAAGAAAATGGCCGGTCTAGCAACTGGAGTTTTTCCGATAGCAATCCAAGGAGGATTCCGGCAAGGGGTTCATGTGGATTAGCGATAGAGGCCGGACCCGTGGACGGCTTTCACACTGAACTACTCTCCGTTGACGGTCAAAGCGACGATCTTATAGATCATCTAAGGTAAAACCGTCAAACTACTTAACATGTTTAATGCATTAAACGAAAAACGATCTAGAAAAGGAAATCAAAATTTTAAATTCCGCTGCGTTAAGCTAGTGATTTCCTAACAGTGGTAGTAGAGGCAGACTTCGAGCTTAAGCAATAAGCATAATTTAATTGCGTAGTATTTAATCAATAGATGCAAGATTTAAATCACGAGACGTTAAAACAAAACAAAAAAAAATATTAGGGTTTTGGGGGGTGATGAGAGATAAATTTATGATCATTATTATGACATTTCGCCCCACTTCTGATACCATTTTGAGCATTTATGTATCAAATCAAGTCATAAATACTAAGTTTTATCAAAATGTATGAGTAGTAATTATTATATAAATTATCGTGTTTTTATTATATTTTTATAAGTTTTTTTTTATATATAGATTTAATAATCGGACTGTCGTGTTGAAAATTACTATATTTTATAAAGGTTTTATTTACCGCTAGTATGATAGATCTAAAAATATCATGACTAGAGACTGTAATATTAACCTGAAAAGTGTCAGTAAAATTCAACGCAGTTTACGAACTTTTGTTGTCAGATTTACTCGCGGTTCGTTTCTTTGTGTTCAGGTAAAAAAAGATAAGATTTACTGCGGAGACGGAACTGAAGAATGAATGACGAAACGAGAGTTATGCCTGACTGAGTGGATTCGGCCAACACCACAAAATAAATATCTTGGATATTTTCTGGGAATATTCCAAGCATATTCCATTGGATATTTATTTGATCACAAAATAAATATCCTTGATATTTTGCTCACCAAACTTGGAGCCCAAGCCCATAAAAATATCCCACGTTACGACACGAGGTATTTTGAAGGATGGAAGAATATGCCACAAGCTTACAAGTTCAACGGGTCGGTTTTCCTACGTACTTATACCGTAAAATATCTTCAACGAATATGCGACCCAACTTAGAGGCATTTTCAGGGGAAGAGTCGTTGATGCAAGTTGTAGATCTTCAAATAAGCTTTCCAACGCACTTTGAATCACGTCAATCGGAGGTCTACAACTCATGTTATGATTTTATACCAAAACTCGGTTTAAACCCAACTTTGGACTCGGTTCGAATATTTTGCCTATAAATACCCCCCATCCTTAGCATAATTCCTTGCCCCTCTTGGCCTCTTCCATGGCCAAGACAATCCATGCTCCCATTTTCCCTCTTCTATGTTGATCTATGTCCATTTCTTTTCTTCCATGAAGTAGCATGTATGTATATATACATATATGTCTATGTATATCCATATATATGCATATATGCAAGCTTCTCTCCATCTTTTCTTCTTATTTTGGGCCCGTATATGTATACATATGTCGATGTATGTATATATATATGTATAGTTTGAATAAATAAAAGTAGTAATGTTGTAATGCTCGAGAAAATTATCGAAGGAAAATGCTTTAGGAAAAGTTGCTATTTTCAAGAATACAACTTAGATCTGAAGTAAACGGGTAATTTTATTGAGTTTTATTTTTTGTTGTTCTATATAATTATATCTATCTATATATATATGTGAGAATTTGATAAGTGTTTGGATCGAAAGGCTAAATTTGGTTGTAATAGAATTTTGTCATCTTGACAGAAGGCTATTATGGAAAACTTCCAGCCGTTTAATCCATGACATTTTGACAGAATCTGATATATATATCTA
Source organism: Gentiana dahurica var. dahurica (assembly GCA_024500145.1). Classification (NCBI taxonomy): domain Eukaryota; kingdom Viridiplantae; phylum Streptophyta; class Magnoliopsida; order Gentianales; family Gentianaceae; genus Gentiana; species Gentiana dahurica. The sequence goes on from CM044905.1 coordinate 50,994,289, forward strand.
TGTATAACTAAAAATATATCTAGCCAAGATATGAATCAGAATTAATTAATCTTTTGGTAAAATGGATGATCGACTCTGGTAATCATGATTAAAATCGGTTATAATGAATCTCTTTCTATGTTTGAATTGATGTAGCTAATCGATTTGAAAGAATTCATAATCTAATTATGAATTGACACCTCGTAGTTAGTTTATGAACTCGTTAATAGAAAGACCGGAGGGTAAAATTGGCCGAGTGAAAACGTGACAACGGAATCCGATTTCCTAAACCGGGGGTAGATTTGTTTCGGGAGAAACAAACTCTTATTGAAATTTATACTCGAGAGATTATCACGTTAAATTCGCCTGTTTAATTGACATACCTTAAAATTGGCCGAATGACAAAACGGGAGTGACCCATGCTTGAGGATGACATTGGACAGAGGACAAGACATATGACAATTTCATACGCTCGTGTGAGGAGAAATTGCCTAGCTTAGGAGTATACCGTTTCGTATAATTGATTGGACCTTGAATAAAGGAAGATCTGTCTCATTTATTTCTACTAAAAAGAGATAGTAATTCAGTAAAGTATTCTTGGCTAGATCCAAAAATATATATTATATTAGTATTTATTTGTTTTATTTTCTGTTTTACTAACATCTAACTCTAACATTACTAACTAATCTAACTGATCTAACTATCTAACCCGAGGAAAAAGTAAAAAACTGCGACTTAGATCGAGTTAATAATAGCTTCTTGGTGTTTAACCCCACTTAAAAGAATTACCATGTTTTCCCTGTGGATACGATACTCTGACTCACCAGACTAGCACTACGATTTGACCCGGTACACTGCCGGTAAGGATTGATAGCCTAGAAACAGTCCGTCAGCTATTTTGGCGCCGCTGCCGGGGAAAACGTCGCTAATTTCTTTCTTTGTGTCTAGTGTTACTACTTGTATTAGCTCAAAATTCTCGAGGATAAGTCAACACTCTTCTTATCACATTTCTATTTTTATTTTCCGTTGGTATCTACCTTCTTTTAGTTACCAATTTTCTTCTTCTACCAAATTCGAGTTATTTTCTATTTTCGATAGTAGAAAGTAAACGTGGTCATAACAGCCGAGGATAAGTCAATACATTTCTCAATCTCATTTGTATTTTTATTTTCATTGGTACCTACCTATTTGGTAAGATATCAATTTTTTATAAAAATACTCGATAAATACCGAGTGGCTTCGGTAATTACCGAGAGAGAGAGAGAGAGAGAAAAAAAAAAAAAAAAACCGACAAAAAAAAACTACTCGGTAAATATCGAGTGGATTCGGTAATTACCGAGGAGAAAAAAAAAGTGGTTTTTTTATCGATTTTGTGTTATTTTCTATTCGATATTTTCTATTCCACAAGAATTGTCAAATCGAGTTACGAAAATGGTCGAAACCGTTGGTGAAACACCTGAACAAGGGATTGCTCATGCTCAAGGGCATGGCCAAAACCTTAATCAGAATTTACCTCAAGTTAATAACCAGAATCAGAATAATAATAATAATCAAAATCGACATAATAAGAATTGGAACTAAGTTGGAAATGAATCAAGTTTGAAAGGGCCATTTCAAACCGAACCTTATCCGGCTCAACCTAAATTCACATCGGTTCAACCTGGAAGGGCATCACCACATCCACTTCATATTTTGAAGAAAAAGGTACTGAATGATGACACACTATGTCTTCAAAAGGCACAATCATTCAAGGAAGCTTTACCATCTTCATCTAACGATAAGGGTAAGGGAGGTATTCATTCTAACCCTAATGATCTTGAATTACTCCCCCATTCCCCGAGAAATGAAATGAAAAAGATGAAGTTGAATAATAAGTATGCATGTTTTATTGACACTTTTCGGCACTTAACTATTAATACCCCTTTCATCGATGTTTGTAAGGGAGAGCTTAGTTTGGGAGTGAATGATGAGCGCGTTATCTTCAACATTTACAATTCATTGAAATATCCATACATTACACTAGAATCTAGTTCTTGTGTAGACACTTTGTGTTCTCTTGTTGTGGATCGTACTAACACGCAGGTAACTGAAGAAGATGACTCCAGTAATAATGTGAAAACTCGTAAACCCAAAGCTCGAAAATCAAAGGAAAAGGTCAAGAACCGTTGGATTCGACGGCATTCGTCTAACATATGTTGGAAAGCAGTATTGATAAAAAAGACGGATGCGGTACGTGAGGATGACCCACCACCAGTACATTAGAAAACTGAAGCACGATAAAGTCTGGCTATAGACTATAAATGTAGTCAATCACGGGTACTATCCTTCCTATTTACTCCTTAAGCATTTATTTTCGGTTGGTTCATGTGCTTAGTTGCTACATGCTTTGGTGAGTAATTGTTAGAAGTATCCCGTTTTGTTTAGTATATTATATTAGTTAATCATTATCATTTTGGTCGAGCAAACGACGTTAACCAAAAGCGCTACCGGGAGGCAGCCCGTAAAAATGTTAAATATAATAATTACTCATACTTTGGATGATACTTTGCGAATACTTCGGATTGATTTTCATTTTGTTTCACCAAGTCTTAGGATGAATGTTTGAATGTCATTATAACGGGAACGATTAGGTGGTTATCCGAAAATCCTGATGAAAAAAAAAGAGAAAATTCAAATGCATCATTTCTTATACTTAGGTTGTTAGAACGATTTGAAATAACCCTTGAGGATCTGGGTATAAAAGACTCAGAGTTAATACTTTGCCATACGTTACATTTCATGATCTAGTCTGTTTTAAATTTAAAAAATAACGTGTGACATGTATTAGTTCAAATACTATGGAATTGAGGAGGTCATAACTTTAGTTTAACCCACCCACCCACCCTTTAATATCATCCGAGTATTTGTTTTGAATTATTTTAGTGCACCATTGCTTTCCCAACAACTTATTTACACTCACTTTACATTGAGGACAATGTAAGTTCGTAAGTGGGGAGTGGAGTCGTTGGTCTAGCAATGGAATTAATGTTTATTTTGTATCAATAAATCCCTTAGTTTTTGATTTTTCGAGCATTATTTAGTTGATTAAAATAAATTGTATAAGGTATATATTTCATGGATTTGAAGATATAATGATCAATTTGGATGTGTATAACCAACGTGAACCGTAAGTGCATTGTAATTCCAAATATATTTGTGTAACATGAATTCCTTCACGTAAGCCTTTGATATTGAAACGAAAATTTTAAACTGTATCCATTCAGTATCCTAGTGGTTATTCTAGATAATAACAGTAACTTAGTACCTAACTTTTGAACGTGTACTGTGAATATCTGAAGGTTTGAATGTGATAGAAAGGATATAAGTTAAGTTTATGGAAAAAAAAAAAAAGAGAAGAAGAAATGAACTATATGTTTGTCGGTTGTAGCTACCAATGATTTGAGTGCAGTAGGGCGTTATCACGAAACGTCCTATATCACTATGAGGTTTAAAAGCTCCCGACTGCCTGATGATAGTAGTCCAGCTAGTAGGGGGCTCGGCCGACTGGCGGCGGCTTCCTCCTCTACGGCGGCGGCGGCGGAGGTGGCCTTAGGGCTGCCATCGGTCGGATGTCCTTTTCCAATGGGGGAGATCGACCCTTTTCGTTTTGTGATATTTATTGTGCATAGATATCTCGTTTGTTTAGTTGTGTCATATGGCCAACCAATAAAATAGTTTGGGCCATTGGCAAACCAGATGGCGTGTTGGCCTTTTCAAATTTTGATTTGGAATAGGCCTAGGACCTTTTCAAATATTTGATTTGTAAAAGCCCTGGGCCTAGGCCACTTCAAAAATTTTGATTTTGGAAAGTGGCCAGGCCTAAACCAAAATTATTTGGCATTTCCAAATATTTGATTTGGAATAGGCCTAGGCCCTTTTCAAAAATTTGATTTGTAAAAGGCCTAGGCCTAGGCCACTTGCAATATTTTGATTTTGGAAAGTGGCTAGACCTAAGCCAAATTTAGTTTTGGAAAAAGGAAACAAATATGAGACTTTATAATTTTAATTTTATTTTGAATAGTTCAATAATTGAAATTAAAATCGATTTAAAATTAAATGTTAATTTTAATTTTCGATGAAGTCATATAATTAATTAAAAGTTATTTAATTATTTGATGTGATAAAATAAAGACGCATAAGTAGTTAAAATTAGAATAAAATTTTTTTCATAAAATAAAATTTTATGGATTAGATGTGTAGATATAATGTGATTATATGGACCCCGATTGATCATGGACTCGACCAATAGGATAGATGGGAATGTTTTCTTTATGTTGGTTTTTGAAAAAAAAATTGTCCTAGGCCATTATGAACAACGTGACCTAGTTTAATTTTTGCATTTATCTCATTCCCATTAGCTCCCCCCGTGTGCGGCGGGTGTAATTATTTATTAGATAAATTATTATGTAACAAGAATGGAGCAAGAAGATGAAGACCAAGGAGAGATAAAGAACTCATTGGAGTATAGCAATAAAGATATTATTGGCAGTTGCAGATACCCTTAGTTTGTGACCCGTGGTTTCATCAGTTTGTATTCGAAACCGCACCTAGGAAAAGTCCATGATCATACCGGTTATTTTGTGCGCGGAATGTTGTGTATGTTTTACTTTATATGATATAGTAGTAATATGCACATAGTAGATGAGACCATATTTAAATCAAATTAATTATGTGAATTAATTTAAAATTATTCCCACGCCCAAAATCGAGCAGAAATTGTCTCTCAATATTATAATGACGGTGAAGAGCCCTTGTTCGGATCCAACTGATCGACCACCGTCGGGAGTTGACCTACCATGGGTATATCGTTATTATTGAGATATGATAGTCACGAGATGTCATGAATATTGCGTTAAGACTCGACTAAAGTCTTCGGTGATTGGCCACCATCAGGGCCGTCTGACTTTAAAGACAAGGGGCTAACTACGACATAGAGGTGCGGACTGTCAAAGAGTTGACTGATCAACCAATGGGAGTCGCATATGATGCGACTGGTAGGAGTACCTACCTTTCGAAATTGCCAAGATTGATCGACCACCATCGGGGATTAAGTCGACTAGATTGGATCCCAGCCACTAAAGAATTAATTAAATTCATGTAAGCCAATTGGGAATAGTTGGCTAGTGGGAGTTAAAACCTTATAAAATTTTAAGTGCAAATTTAGGTTTTTTATACATGAGCTTTTACTTTTTCTATCTTTATTATTGTTGTAGAAAATGTCAAACAAATTGAACCTTCGTTTTATCATCGAAAACAAGTTTGACGAAACTAATTTTCTCGATTGGGAAAGAAACCTCAAAATCGTTTTGAGGCACGAGAATATTGGCTATGTCTTGGACGAGGCCCTACAGGAAAAGCCCATTGAGGGTTTGGCTGCAGATGCTGTCGAGAAGTATAACAAGCACTGTTCTGATAGTACTGATGCTACATGTATCATGCATGCTTCTATGACACCTGAACTGTAGAAACAACATGAGCCTATGGACTCCTACTCAATCATGGTCAACCTGAAGGAACTTTATGCTTCTCAGTCTTGCACTAAGAGGTACGAGGTCTCAAAGGCCCTGTTTGGTTGTAAGATGGCATCCGGGACTGCTGTGGGGTCACACGTGCTCAAAATGATCGGGTACATAGAGAGGCTTGGGAAGCTGGGCCACAAGTTGGAACGAGAGTTGAGTATTGACTTGATTCTGCAATCTCTACATGATTCATTCTCGCAGTTCGTGTTGAACTATCACATGAACAAGATAGATTGCTCCCTTGCGGAGCTATTGAACACGTTGAAAACTGCTGAGGGCACTGTGGGGAAGGGAAAGCAAGTGTTGCTGGTCACTTCAAGCAAGGGCAAGGCAAAATCCTAGAAAAAGTCCAAGAAGGCGAAGACTACACCAAAGCCAACGCCTAAGATAGCTAAAGACAAATCCAAGGATGCTTGCTTCCATTACGGTGAGACCGGACATTGGAGGAGAAACTGCAAAGTCTTCTTGAGTACCAAGAAGAAGCATTCTGATGCTTCGACTTCAGGTTTATTTATGATTGAGATCAACATTAATTCTTCTAAGTCTAACCACTGGGTATTAGATACTGGTTGTGGTTCTCATATTTGTACGAATATGCAGGCACTAAGAAGAACTAGATATCTGAAGAAAGGAAAGGTGGACCTATGCGTTGGAAATGGAGCAAGTGTTGCTGCGCTGGCCGTAGGAGTTTATTTTCTTTCATTGCCCAGTGGGCTAGTACTTGAACTTAGTAACTGTTATTTTGTTCCTGCTCTTACGAAGAGTATTATACCCATTTCCGCATTAGATGTTGATGATTTTTCATTTATATTTGAGAATAAATATTGTTCTTTTTCACGTGATGGAATCTTTTATGGTACTGGCATACTTAACAACGGTCTCTACATATTAGATATGAATATTGACGTACTTAATATAAATAACAAGAAAGCCAAGACAAATGACTTGAATGAATCCTACTTATGGCATTGTAGACTTGGACATATAAATAAGAATCGCATTTCCAAACTCCATAAAGATGGAATGTTGGATCAATTCAATTACGAATCGTTTGATACATGTGAAACTTGTTTACTTGGCAAGATGACAAATTTGTTTCCATACAATAATAGTTACCACGCGAGCATAAAGATGCCACCATTTGAGGCTATGTATGGAAGAAATTGTAGAACACTAGTGTTTTGGGATGAAGTAGGGCAGAGACAGATAACAGGGACAGAGTTGACACAATAGGCTAAGGAAAAGATTGAGGTAGTTCGTCGGAATTTGACAACGGCTCAAGACCGGTAGAAAAGTTGGGCAGATGTGAGAAGAAGACCGTTGAAGTTTGAGGTCGGCGATAGAGTGTACCTCAAGGCGTCACCGATGAGAGGAATGAGACGGTTTGGACAGAAGGGAAAGTTGAGCCCCAGATATGTAGGACCTTTTGTGATCGTTGCTAAAGTGTTTAGCTTATCGTTTGAAGTTTTCAAAATCCTTGTCAAGGGTCCACAATGTATTTCATGTGTCAATGCTGAAGAAGTGTTTGACTGATGTAGATGCCAAAGAAACCTTCAAATGGTTGAAGAAAACGTCACTTACAAAGAAGAACTAGTTCGTATCTTCGAACGAAAAGTGAAGCAGGTCAAAGGTTAAGATGTTCAACTAGTGTTGGTGCAATGGAGTAATCACACACCAGAAGAGGCAACATGGGAGAAAGAAGACGACATGATTGCAGAGTTTCTAGACTTCGGGCATCTCCTAGGTATGTTCAGTTTCGAGGATGAAAATTTTCTTAAGGGGGAGGATGTAAAACCCCGAAAATCCAAGGAGGGTATAAAAGTAAAACTGAATTTATTTAATATTTTCCTATTTTATTTTCTAACTAGAAATTCGAATAAATGAAAAGGGATTAATGTTTTTAGTTAATAAAATAAATTGAGGAGTATAAAAGGAAATGACTCTCTAATTAATCAGTATTAGTCGAACGCTTATTTTCCTGAATTTTGGAGAAGAGGGTGACGACTTTACAGAGAAAAAGGGAGACACAATATTCCAAAATCGATGTTGATCGGTTGAGCTTTTATGAGACGATAGTAGAAGTCTTTTATCACCATGAGAAGAGGATCGATTCTATTCTAACGGTTTGATAAACAGTAAGATTTCTCTTTTAGCCCTAGTTTCAGTTTCATGTGTTCTTGAGGAAAGGCTTGCGTTTTAGGGGTTTAGAAGGTTACCTAATCCTAGCTCGTAATTAACTATCGTAGCTGATTCGTAGAGGAGTTTGGAGTTGAGGAATTCAAGCATTTTCGTTTGTTTTCTAGCAATTTCACTTTCAAGATAACGAAAGTAAGAGAGAGTTCTAAAACGGTGTTTGTGTTTGTTTAATGCTAATGAAATTGCAATTTTTGAGGTGGAATAAGGTTTGAAACGATTGGAATGATATACGGGGTCATAACGGACTGATTTCATGCTTCTGCCCGTCAAGGCGTGTGCATTGGCTATAGAGAAACTTGGAATCCGGTCATGTTCGATCAATGCGTGCGCATTGAAGGAGATGTGTGTGCATTTCACACCAGAATAGTAATAGGTTGCTCCAGAATGATCAATGCGTGTGCATTGTGAAGCAATGCATACGTATTGCAGCAGCAGAATGTTGAATTGGGATTCTTGGAGGGGAATGCGTGTGCATTGCAGGGTCAATGCCTGCGCATTGCACCAAGATTTTCCCCTTTCGATGAATTTTTAATATTTGTTGGGTTTGCATGTCTTTGAGGGCATTCTATGTTATTTTACAAAGTTTAACATCGACTTCTGGTAGCTTTGGCTCAACACCACAACTGAGACAGTCTACGGGGAGAAGGTAGGAGCACCAGAAGGAGTTGTTTAGGCCTTGTGGGACATTGACATAGTTGTCATTGATCCTTTTACAATGTGCTAGGTAGTGTAATTAGATGTCTAGGACTTGAAGTCCCTAAGAAGCCTTTTATGTGAAGGAACTAAGTGGTTAGAACTTAACTCGTAAATACATATATGGTTGTCTAAAAGCTAAAATGTCAATATCACTGGTAAGGCACATTTCTAAATCGAAATATGGGATGCTTACAGCCCTCTTGAAGCTATGTGTCCAGGGCCAACGTGTAACTCCGACATGGAGACCTAAGTCCATGCCCCTTGAGAGGTGCTTTATATGTCTCGGTGCATTCTCACCATGCACAGTGTCCTTTGGTATTGGTGTAACAAACTTATGTATGTGAGGTTTTACTATGTGATCTAGTAGAGGGTGAGTGTGATCTCAATGCAACCTATGTGGTAGAGTTTGCAGAATTGAATTGTTATGTGTGATATATATTTTAAATATTGTGTGTAACCGTTTTTTCTACCCTTTACTAAGTACGTAAGTACTTACCCCTTCTCTTTTATTTGTTCCCACCCCAAGAAGGTGGTTATCAAGACGAGGATAAGTACGGTGATGATGATGGACAGGTTGGAGCTGACGTATAAGCTCAAGTTGACACCATTTGTTTTATGCACTTTTATTTAATCAATTTTGAGAGATGAACTTAGTGTCTTTACAATTTCGATTGGGATGTAATAAAGTAAACAACATTTATTTTGTTGTTTATTATGTATATATTACTTTTAACGATTTAAAAAAGTTAATATATGCATGACAGGCGTTCTTTACGGATAAGTACTCGGTATCCGGAACAGGACGTTACAGAATATAAAAGAACAGTCCAAAACCAAAATGGTCGCCCTCTTGTTTTCAAAATCCAGTTAAAAATTTAGGAAACAACAATCACCTGTAAAAGTTACACCAACTTAATGAAAACATAATTCCTTTTTGGTGTAGAACCGTTGGAGTTGATGGATAGAATTTGGTGTAAAAGTTACACCAAATTGAGGATTTGGTGTAAAATTTGGTGGGAACTCTTGAAGTTGCTCTAAAAAAAACCCAAAACAATTCTTGAACATGGAACCGTCAGAGCTCCATTGTTGAATTCCTCCTGAAACCTTTCCATGCCAAAACAGGCATTCCAAACGACGACGGCCAACAATTTTCTGGTTTTGGAATTCATGTTTTGAATTTGAGGTTTTACCAGAAGAAAGGTGAGGAGGGAGAGTCCAGGCGGACTGGATTTGAAGAAAGAATATGTCACAGAGGGGGAGGGGTAATTTAGGAAACTTGGATAAAATATGTCCTTATAAAAGATGATTTTTTGTGTATCCTAAATGCCTAATAAGTCTCAAAACCAGTCATTTTAAACAAATATCCATATATTTTATTTCATTTATCACATTATGCTTTATGAAACATATATAGATGCAATAAAGTGTATATTAAAAGGTAATTATTAAATAACACAACATTTGTTTTCAAATGTAACAACCCGGTAGTGATCAGGATTCGAGTCCCGTTTGAAGTGAAAAAGGTTGTGGTGTATGCTTCGTTTTCGTTGAGAAAAAAATGTAATTGTAATTTTCCAATTTACGGGAAAAGGCAGACTTGTCATTTTGCGAAAACGAAATAGTACGATCATAATTTTTCCTTGGATATATAGCGTATGTATACACACACACACACACACACATATATATATATATATATATATATATATATATATATATATATATATATATATATATATATATATATATATATATATATATATATATATATATATATATATATATATATATATATATATATATGTGAGGTAATGAGGAAAAAGGACAAAATGTTTTCAAAAAATATATGGGAATAGGACAGTTTTCAAAAAATGTTGCACCAATTTACCCTTATTACCAAACAACCCTGCCATTCACGTCATTCCCGCAAAATTTACGGTGGGAAATTGAAAGTCATCACAGAAATTCCACTCTTCACTGCGATTTTCATGGGAGGAGGACTCGAAATCAGTACTACGCAATCGTTTCCCTAATTTGCAAGCATTTATACTCAATCGAAGAGATTTTGAAGCTCTACAATCTCAGATAAGGTTATGAGTCTGGATAGTTCAATTTCTTTCGAAAAATTAGGTTTCAATTCATATTTGCATCTTCACTACACCTGTTCAGGGAACAAAACCAGTGAATCAACTGTTGGAAATGGCGAAAATAAGATCGAAGACAGCTGGGAAGCAAAAACTGATGGATGCATTACTAAGTAAGTACTAATTCAACGAATTCACTGCTCTGTTTCCCTTCATTTAGTAGACCAGATTTCTTTCATATTGATTATTTTTTTAGTGAACATTTAATCGAATTCACTATAACATACACTGAATTTTTACATGGAATCATGGTGATATTGTTAGCCTGATTAATGAATAGGTTTACTACTCACATTCACTGTTATGTTTCACTTAATCTAGGGGACGAGAAAACTATCAGCTCGATTGCTTTCTCAGTGAGAAATGAAAGAGAATTATGTTTATAGAAAGCGATTGTAAACAAAATTGTATTCACTATATATTTTGAGTGCCTTTTGGAAAATATATGTTATGATGTGCTTATGAATTTCACTAAAATTTATTCAGAAGAATAATTGTGGAATGTTTTCTGGTATGTTATAAAAGATTAAACATGTTTCATTTATGTTTGGATTTGCATGTCACTGAGATATGTAGAAAAAGATGAGTTATACAGTAAACACCTTGGCATAAGAAAGTATATTTTCACAAAGCACATTTAGTATATGAAGATTGGTTTACTTGTTAAACAGTAATGTAGTTGATTTTCCTACCAGTGTCTCTCAATTTTCATGTTGTAGTTACTAAAAGTCTGATTCAATAAAAAAAATCACTAAACCAAGTATTGAATATTAACTCCAATTCACTTTACCATTAATTCACTATTGACATGCATACATGTTGAGGTTGTTTAAATACAAATGATTCCTTGCTTGTCATGTCTACTTTCTTTTTACAATGATTGCTTTTCAGGGTCATGGTAACCTATTTTCTAGCACTTATGTTCTTGAAAGTTTGATTCACTGAGAATATTCACTATAGTGAATATTGATAGTATATGTAAGTGATTGTCATATTGACAGTACTGACCTTGATTTAAAAGCCAAAAATATTCACTAACCAAAACAATGTTGTCTACATTGATCTTTTCAAGGTATGATCAATACCGAAACAGTATGACATACTTATTGTATGTATATGAGATCATAAAGGGAAATTTGACAACCAGGCACAAGAACCTTTTGCAGCAAACCCCTTTAAAGCTTTTCTTCAAAGCTATTAACGAAAAAAGGAGATGTACCAACAAACGAAAAGACCAAGTGTTGGACAATATCAATACAACATACGTACCAAAAGAAAGGGAATTTAGAGTTGGAAGAAAATGTTGTCAGGTACGTCGGACTGATATCAAGCTGATTTTTGGAATCATAGACGAAAATTTAAAAGTTGACAAGTCACATTGGAAGAAGCTCAAATTAGAGTTTGCAGACAGAGTATTCCCAAATACCCAAAATATCACAACAAAAATGATGAAGGAAAAGTTAGTACAAGTTGTGCAAAATAAAGATGCAACTGATGTGGTAGACACCATGAGAGTACTATGCCGTTTGATGTTCCAAGCATGTTTCTTCACAAACACTAGACAGAGGATTGCACGGACGTATGTGAAATATGTGGAGGACTTGGACATATTAAAACACTATGGTTGGTCTTCAGTCCTTTATGACACACTAATTGACAGCCTTAAAAAAAGAGCAAAAGGCCCCGTATAGTGATTGGATGCACTAGTTGACTATTGGTAAGAACTTCTATCTTTTTTCTAGTAGTACTTCTGAAATGTGATTGCATATTAACAATTTTTTATTGTATTTTAGTACTGGCTCTATGAACATGATAAAACACTAAAGCCAAGAGAAGAGGAGGATCTGATGAAGCAGAAAAATCAGGAGAGCACGACTTCCAGTGCATATATAGGAATTCCAAGGTGCTCAAAGTGGGACGTGAGCACCTTGAGCAAATATGTGAACAAGGAAATAGTCATGGCAATGCCCAAAGAAAGTGTAATTATTGCATTCCTTATACAAAACAAAATCAATGCCATACATTTACTGATTTATATGCATTCACTAACATAATTCACTGTTTCAAAATTATATACATAGGTCATATGCACGGAATTGGACCCTACACCAGCTGAGCTACAACTAATTCCAGATTTGAAAAAGAATCTAGATGGATAGCTCACATCATGATTCATATTTTAAAGATGACATTCCAATGCAACAATTCAAACTCAAAATTAAACTCAAGCCACTGGCAATGCATGAGCAAAATGAAAATGATGCATATCACAATGAAGAAAATGCACAAATCATGAATGAAACATTTGAAGAGGATTTTCTACCCATAACACAGTTGGTAGAGCAGCCTCAAAATGATGCATACCAGATTGGACAAAATACAGATTTCATGGATGATGATCCATTTGAAGGGAATGTCCAGGGAATGGGAGAGTTGGAAAAGCAATAAAGATAGTCCATTGATAAAACTTTTAAGGTAATTTGTTCTCTTAACATTAACATGAATTCAGTGTCCTAATTCCCAATATCAGTAAATCATTTCATATATTATTTTGATTTTGTGCACAATAGCTTCTTATTAACTGTCAAAATTCACTGTTGTTTGAAATCCATTGCTGACAGACACTCAGTGAACTTTGATAGTGAATATCATGAAAATATTCATTTTTTCCAAGCAATTGTTTTAGTAGATGTATTTCTAAACTTTGAACATTTCATCAATGTAGGAAAGGGATGACATGATAGAGCATTTGCAAGCAAAAGTTAAGAGGCTGAAGATAAAGTTGAGAAAGGCAGATGCAAAAGAGGAGGAGATAACAATGCAAAAGGAAGAAATCAGAAAACTAGAACAAGTGAACAGCGACATGCATGAGAAATTGAAAAATATTGAGGGCAGAGAGAATGAGATCAAATCCAAGCTTTTCAGTGAATTGGAGGAGGTATACAAAGGTGTAGTAGATGGCCTCAAAAAAGAAAATGCTGCACTTTTAGCTTCACTTACGGATGCTTTAATAAAAGATGATGATCTTCAGAAAGTTGAAATGAAATAAGATCAAAGTTGAAAGAATTCGAACAGGGGATGGAAAAGAATGGTAAGGAGGGCACTGAAGAAATGAAAAAACTGAACAAAGTTCTGATAGTTAAACATCCTGAGGAACAAAACAGCACAAAAAGAACTACTATTTCTGAATTGAAGTCAATAGTAAGTCAGCTGAAGAAAAGTTTGGATGTGTTCCAAGAAATGAAACAATCTGATGAGAGCGTGATAGAGAAACAACACAAAACAATTGAAGCTCTTAATGAAGAAAATGAGAATACATCAGTGCATGCAGTGACACAACAATATACATAAAAAGAATAAAAGAAAGGAAACGAAGAACAAGAATAGATGATGACTTTGTATATCTGCCAGATGAGAAGCCAATAATTGAACAAGTGGACTTGACCAATGAAGCTGCAGCAGAACATGTCGATACAAGGACAAAAATTGTGAAAGTGAGTTTAAAATAAGAAAGTGATTATGAATGCGGGGAGAAAATCACCGAAGAAGCTTTTCAGTTGTTACAAACAACACTAATGAAACATGGAAGATTGTAAGTAATAGTAGTTAACATATTTCTTATTACATTTGATCCGGTTCGCATGATAATAAAATTTTATGAACTTTGTTTTCGGGGAGTATGGTCAATTATTGAGAGTGGTACCATGAACACTGTACTTGGCATGGTGAATTTACTAGAGGATCATTCATTGCAGACAAGGTAAGCAATTCAAACTAACTGATTTTTCTGCAACAACATTCTAAGTAAACAACTAATAAATGACATGTACAAAAACATGTTATCGATGCATTTGCAACAATGCTAAGCAGGAATGAACAAGTCCGAAAAGAATTTCACATACTTCCGGCATCAACGTGGGTGAGATCAAATTTTTTTGAATGGTCGTTATAAGTATTAACAATTCACTTCCAATATACCCTGAAACTTTTACTAAAAGATCATAGCAAATACATTGTTCATTTATGTGTAATACATAACAAAAAAATGGTGATTGATTGCAAGCATTTTGCAAGAAATATGCAGCAGATGGAAACTACTCCAATCATTTTGTCGATAGTATGAAACCACATCTGGAAATATGCAAAAATATTATGTTGTCCAGGTATGAAGGACGAATCATATCATCGGATATTAATAACATTTCCTTTAGGTGAAGGAGGAGAATGGCACATGTAAAACTCAATGGCTATCCGGAAAGGTGCTGTTGACCACTTTCAGGAAAATGCACTTGACATTGTAAATATTTTACCTAATTGTGTTGTTAATATTATAGTCACATTTTCTATACTAATCAAATATGTGAAACACGTGTTATTTTTCAGCAAAAGAACATATGGAAATGCTTTTGTCCATCCAAAGGAATTAAAAGCCAGAAAAATCAAGAAGGCGGCAAAGCTTCCACAACATGGATCGCATACGTAAGTATTATACAAATACATTTTTTGATTCATAATGTAATGGATGTAATGACTGACATGTTTATTTAAATTCCAAAATTTGCAGGAATGACTGTGAAATATACATCATTTTTTACATGTACCAGATTGCACTTAATATGCCAATTGACAAGAAATGGAACACTAATGAAGTACAAGAATTCAAAGCCTTCTTAGTAAATTGTATTACATCTAATAAGATGAACATTGCAATGTAGGCCAACATAACTGTTAATGTGTAGATGGCAAGGGATCTACACAACTTATCTTCATATGTAGCACAAACATCACTATTAATGTGTATGCCAATTGAAAACTATTGCTTATTTTCATATGTATGTCCTAAATTGACGTGATTTGAATTACTGTAGACAAGATATGAATTACAAGAAGACAACTATTTCAATCAATGTTTACATATTTCAATTATTAAGTAGTATATTTGTTTTGTCTATTGGTTGATTAGTACGTGTATAATTTTGATTCATACTGTGAAAAATAATGTTAGTTTGAAATTCATTGTTAAAATTCACTGTTAGTCAAAAATTCACTTTTAATATTCACTAGTGAATTTCAACAGTGAAATACATGAAAAGTGTTGTGACAATATAAAACCAACTCTCAAAACGAAACGAAGTTCATTACAATAAAACGTTTGGTGAATTTTTCATCACTTTGGTTGTTTGGCTGCATTCATTTTGTACATAACATATAATACAATAATGCACCCAATGCTACAACCACAACAAGAAAGAACATTTAAATAAAATGCATAAAACACAAACATATAATCATAGACTTTGTATGGGACTTGAGGCCTCCAAGATTTACAGAACCACAATGTAATATATAAGATTCAAAACATAAGTCACTCAATTAAGAAGAACATAGTCGCAAAACAATAAACACGAGCCAAAATATGAAAATGTCTAGAATACCAGAGTTATATTAATGAATGTCATCTACATCATAACTGAAGAAACACAAGTACTCTGATTATGATCCCCCAACTTATGGCACCGACCACACATCATTTCCCGTTTGGATTCACCTCTAGAAGGAATCCGCCTCTTCTTTGGCCTTCCAGGTTGTCTCTTTGAAATAGGAGGTAAAACAACAACATTGGAACCGTGTGGCTCTTAAACCAACGGCAACGGATGGATTGCATATTCATAACAAGCAACATATGAACTCGAACGGATGATCACATGGGTAACCATTCAATTGCAAAACTTACAAGAACAAGTAAACTTCTCAAGATCAACCATACAAGATGGCATTGAACGCACTTCAAATACATATCCACTCGAATTGATGATAATCCAATTCTTAGATGCAGTAAATGAATCTGATAATATCTTGTCTATACTTGGGCATATTGCATAATTCTGTTACTTTATACAAATAAATCCAATGGATCTCATTACGTAAAACATACACAAGATGATTTCAAATACTTAATACAAAAAGCAATTAAACAGAAACAAACCAGAAATTTGATTCCTAAGCTTCAAGCACAGAGCATCAATCATATTACATTTGGGTAATTGCCTCTCTTTTAAAACCCTTGAATTAAATGATTCTGCTGCACTTGAAGACATTTCACCATATCGCATGCCTTTAAAACGAGCATTCGTCCATCTTTCAGCAGGTGAGGCGGTAAAGAAATCTTCAACAATTTTCTTACCCTCTTGTAACATAACACTCATCAAACTATCATATTGATCAACTGTTGGTGCATAAGAACACTGTTGCAAAATATAAACCATACTCTTCTTAATGCCCTTGTTGAACCTAAAACCTCTAAATTTGTCTTTCAATTCAACTTAATATGAAAAAGGCAAAAAGCGTGGTCTGAATCTGGGAAAACAATAGGTCTGGCATCTATTAAACTAGTATTTCTATCCGAAATAAATGTAATTCTCCTAGTGGGATCAACTATGTTCTACAAATTCATAAAGAACCAATGCCAGTTCTATGTATTTCGGAGTCAACAACCGCAAAACAAACAAGGTACAAGCCTGATACAAAAAGAACGTATTTATATCAATGTTCGGAGGATTTTGCATCACTAAACAAAAACAATTTATAAAACCCTAACCTATATGCAAACTAACTCCTAACCGACCGAATATCAGGTAATTGCTAGTAAAGCGTAATGAGTAAGGGGTCGATCCACGGGGAATTGGGCTGTTGAATCTAATTTTTTTAATTCCTCTAAATTATCACTCAAGAAAACAAATAAAGGAAATACAAACATAGAACAAATAAGATAAATCTAAGCTAAGAACAATAAAAACGACCTAAGCTAAAGATACATGGGATCAAACATAATACAAACTAAGTGATCTCAATCCTAGTTCATCTCATGATTTTAATTCAAATTGTGGTTTCACCTTTACACGAGATACAAATTCCTAATCTCTTAGTGAATCCGTTTCTCAAGCTATGAATTCCTAATTCCTTAGTGAATTCAATTATCGATCTCTCCTCTTCCGAATGTTGAGACCAATATTCCATACAAAACGAAGGTGTAGATTCAAGTTAACTCTCGTATTTTAGAATCTAACAACCTAGATAATTAACCGATTAACTTGTCACGAATTAACGATTAAAGATCCTATCTTTCTATGGTGATCTAGCCTAACAACGATTCTCATCGGCGTTAGACAATGATTAGTAAACAATCTCTCGATATAGTTCACACAATAGCATCATAATCATAGAAGGATACAAAATAAATTAAAGATCATAAAAATAAACTAGAGATTGAATAAATTAAAAAGAGATTAAACTCACATAGTTCATACAAGGGTTGATCTTCAAGCATCAACGATGAAAAAAAACGAGAAAAAGACATCCTAATCTAACCCGGATCACCCGAGCACAAGGCTCGGGTGATCGGCCTTGAAACCCCTCAGAAGTGCGGCTGCCTCTTTTTTTAGGTGAATGGTAGTGTGTATTTTTTGTGGTGAGGGAGGTGTGTATATATAATGGGAGGTGTATAAGGGAGGCATCATTTGAGGGAGGCTAGGAGGTTGTTAGGGAGGCTTGGGAGGTAATGATGAGTTTGTTATGGAGGCTTGGAGGTTGTTGGGTAGGCTTGGAGTAACAAATAAATATCCCGGTTCGTCCGTTTTTTCGGCTGTTCGGAAATAAAATCATAACTTGAGTTGTAGACCTCCGATTGACGTGATTCAAAATGCGTTGGAAAGCTCATTTCAGTATCTACAACTTTCATCAAGACCTCGTCCCCTGAATATGCCTCTAAGGCGGGTCAAATTACCATCGAAAACAGGTTACGGTAGAAATGCGTTGGAAAATATTGATCCGTTGATCTCGTAAACTCGTGGCATCTTCTTCTTTTCCTCAAAAATCCACCTTTTAGGACTCAAAGCATGTTGTTACATGGGATATTTCGAAAGCCTTAATCACCAAGTTTGGTGATCAAAATATCAAAGATATTTATTTTGTGATCAAATAAATATCCAAGGGAATATGCTTGGAATATTCCCAGAAAATATCCAAGATATTTTTCCTTGCAAGCTAAGCACATGGGGTGATCATTCAAGCCTTGGACGCCCGTCCACTTCCTCTGGACGCCCGTCCGGTAAGTTTCTGAACTCTCTGATCTGATTTTGCTCCAGTGGACGCCAGTTCACTTCTTTGGACACCAGTCCAGCTGAAGATCACAAACTTGATTTCTTTCATTAATCTTCCAATCTTCCATAAATCTCTTTAGCTCTTTCCAACTTCGAATTTAGCTCTCTAAAATCATCTTTTCCATCACCAATGAGTATCTACAAGAGGATCAAACATACCAAAGCGTAACATAATTCCAAAATAACATAAATTCATCATTTAAGCACATAATTCGTTACGTTTTGCAATTTAACTCTTAAAAACATCATTTACTCAATATTTCAATATAACGCTCGATTTCTATGGAAAACATCCATATATGGGGGAAATTGATAGAAAATATATCGTTAAAAATCATACAATTTGACCCTAAACAATCAACACGTCAAGTAACAAAGAGAATAAATACTTGACAAGTAAAATACTAAACATCATGCCATTACTAGGTAGGCACCTGACCATATCGCGATGTGTGGGCGTTCAGTAAAAGTGAATAACTCTACTAGCCAATACATGCCTGAAGGGCATGAGGACTTCGCCGAACCTGTACACCATCGGGCTTTCCCCTGTGGCTATTGGTGTGATCCACCAATAGGTTGTGGAGTATATCTCATGGCGGATATACACCATGCGTAGTGCCCTAGAAACGTATAGTCATGTCGTTTTGATGGACATGGAATGAACCTTAGATTGAGTTGCTTATATAAAGACAACTTAATATGCATGATCCTTACTTTATAATAATTAATTAAATTGTAGCATCTACTTCTTATTGAGTACCTTTGTACTTACCGCAAATGCCTGTTTTGTTGTGTGTTTGGGGATAAGAAGATGAACATGTTGAGCCGGAATTCGATGAGGATTTCGAAGACTACGTTTGAGGACGCCGACGTTGAAGACTAGGCTTGTAATTTATTTTTGGGAAACTTTGTAAATTCATTTCTGTTGAATCTTTTGGAGGAATTTCGTACGTTATAAGTTCTTTTGGAGTATTCCATTGTAATAAGATACTTTTCCATCTTTAGAATGTGAGTGTTTTTTTAGATTTTCAATGTTAATTATGTTGGAAACGGATTGGAAATCGTTAATTGGCAGAAAAATGCGTTTAGGGTTTTCCTGTGTGCAATGCGCACACATTGATGTTACAGGAAGTCAGGTTTGGTACAGGATTCTCAATGCGTACGTATTGGCTAGCAACACACGCATTGCTTATACAGGATGGTCAGTTTTATTTTCAGCAGGCTATATGTGAACGCATTGAGGGTACTGCTCACGCATTGGTCGACAGAGGCATCCTGAATGTTTCTGTTCGTACAATGCGCATGCATTCTAGAGAATGCACACGCATTGGCCGCTGTTTTGGGGAAAATGTTTATTTAAGACCAGAGTTTAGTGTTAAATGCTATTTCTTGACCTAATAACTTTAATTCAACATGAACAAGCCTTGATTGAGATTCTGATGCATTTAGTTCCGCCACCGAATGGATTCATCCTAAGAGTTGAAGTTTGGGACCGTCAGAAGGGCATGGTAGGCTTGTGCGTTGATGAGTTAGTATTGATCAATGTTTGTGTAACTGATTGGATGTTGAGTATAACCGTCTAAGTGAGGGAGAAGCTCGGTTACGGTGAGGGTTGCGTTGAAAACACTTAGGTGGCTAGTTGATGATTAATAAAATACATACTTGATTACTAAAAGACTAAACATATGCCATTCTTGGATAGGCACCTGACCATATTGCTATGTGTGAGCGTTCAGTAAAAGTGAATAACTCTGCTGGCCTATAAAGGGATGGAGGGCATGGGGACTTTGCCGAACATGTACACCATCGGGCTTTCCCCCATGGCTATTGGTGAGATCCACAAATAGGCTGCACAGTATATCTCAAGGCGGATATACACCATACATATGAAGGATGCAGGTTCTTAGATCTAAACGAATTAGATCTTTACGCAGCGGATGGATCACGATTTACATATCATAAACATAATCAAAGGATTTAACAACTACAAGGGGGTTAAGATCATGTTACCAATAGTAGGAAGAGAAGCCAAGATCTTCCGATGTGTTCTCCAAACGGCGGTTGGTGGACACCCTTCATGATACACGAGCCTCCTTGATATGCAACACCAAGAAAAACTTAGAGTTTTTCTTCTACTAAAACCCTAGGCAAGAAAACTAATTATTTCTCTCCTTTTTGATATGGTGGTCGAATTATGCCAAGTGTGTTGAGGCTTGGGAGAACTCTCTTTATATAGGAGAGTAAACCTTGTCCTCCAAGGATTAAATAATTAAGAGATAATTATTCCATTAATCCTTTATTCCAAATAAAAGATAAATAAAATGATTATCCCAAAAAAATTAGGATAAATCCTATTATTATCTAATATTCCATGAATTATCATTTAACAAATAAATGATAAATCACATGTCAAATAATAATCCAAGAAAACTAATTTCTCTCTAATTAAATGTGATATTGGCGCCACCATTAAGGGTTTCCAAACCCACATAAAATGTCTTTTATGTGTATTATATTATTTAGCCCAACTAAATAATATCCATGCATATCAATTAATTAGCCCAGCCAATTAATTATCACTGAGGCCCAAATAACAAGATTATTGTCCGAATTACAGAAGCCACATCGGGGACCATAGACCTATAACCAGTAGCTCCAATAATTAATTATTCATCGAACAGAATAAGTACATTAATTATTAATTCCGGGATTACGCCACCATAAACCCGAAACTGAACTCTACCGATTATAGATGTATACTTATACTCAACCCATAGAGTGAATAAGCGTCCATTGATATAATCACTACATACAGATTAACCCTCCATAGACTGTCCATTCTGAGAGGGAAGTCTCCGTGAACCCGACTCAGAATATCTTATCCTTATTTACCATCAACCCCCTAGTGATCAATTAGTTCACATATATGACTAGTAGCTAATTAGGCTAAATATGAACTCGGCTGATCGATCACTTTCTTAGGGCTAACAAATAGGGGGACTGTCTCTCTACTTCCCGCAGGAAGGAATGGATTCCATGTCTGTGAAAATCAGAACTACTCACTCATCTGGAGATAGTGCCAATGAGAAGTGGCTTGGAACACATTATTTAAGTGAACCGTAACTAACACATCAAACACTACCCCGGGACAAGCAGCACCCTGTGATCACCTCAAGATTAAGGTTGATCCATATATGATCATCTAATGATTTAATAAGATTCCTCGATTACGGAATTATACCGAGAAATTCAGATTAAATCGGTCCAGTCCTATATGAATGCCATCATATATAAATGCCCCACGTAGGTACCCTCTACCGACAGTCCGGATAAGACTATCACACCCTAAGGTGTTCTGGGCGCATTATTTGTGATTTAATCAAGAGACCCTAAACTCTGATTAAGTTCACCACGGACTAATAGTTTAAGTATATCACCACTAACTCAATCCTCACGTGCATGCCATACACTGAGTTAAGCAGTTAAATACTGATATACTTAGGGTTTGCAGCAGTGTATTATTTACAAGCACAAAGCAAGTAATAAGGTGAGATAAAATCTGTCATCCATTGTTAAAAACAATTACACAAATTATCTTTCGGGCACTACACCTAACAATCTCCCACTTGCACGAAATGACAAGTAACGATTGTTTTTAGAGCACACCCTTTCTTATCTTATTCACAACACTCTCCCACTTGCTCTAAAAGCAGTTGAGATATATCCCTCAATGCCGTACCCTCCAAGCACTCGACTTGGTACACTGATCAGTTAGGTTGTCGGCTCGTAACGATCTTTAGGATCGAAACGTCGCCGGTCCATCTAATCAAGCGGTACTCTCTCTCAAAATGCTTTTGACCTCTAGTGACTGAGAAGATCCTTCTAAGCTATCACTTCACTATTTTCACAATGAAGTGATATCGGCTTATCAGACCTGGAATTACTCCCAGTCCATAAAAGGAAATTCTAAGCACTATGGGTAAACACTGAGCCCGAGATCGACTTAATGATCATCCTTAATCTGACTACAAGTCAGAATCAGTGTAGTCAACCATATTCAAGTTTGCACCTGAATATACAAGCATATGATTCCTCGTTATCTAAAGATACTTGAGGACGTACTAAACCGCTACTTATTGCTCGAATCCAAATTCGATTACTATTGACTTGTGATAACCTGACTTGCCATTATCCAAGAGAGACTCTATCCCATTTTCTCTTTATCCGAAGATTTAGAGAATCATTCCTGAGAGTTAGGGTAGGACTACTCTCGTTGAATGTTGCATACGTATATGCATGATCATCTTAACCAATAAGACGGATGGGATAGCGAATGACTCATTCTTGTGAATTTGACCGAATCAAATTCTTAGAATATAGTCCAATTCTCTCATCCAGAGAATCTTGGCGTGTCAGTTTCCGACTTCAGATAGCACACCCATGTTGTTTCTAACCGTTTTAGTGTTATCATTTATGAACACTAATACTACTACTACATTACCAATATTGATATCCAGTCTACGAAAAACTTATCAATATTCTAGTCAAGTCTACATATTTTAAAACATGTGACTTTAAATGACCGAGAGGTTCTCTTAAATCCACAAAGGATATAAGCCCTGGCAGTCATCCTGCCATTTGTTCCAACCAAGACCCTTCTGTTCCAAATGAATCCAGATTCCGTTTTTCGGCAAGAAAGTCTTAAGGAATCACCCCTATTTTCTGCTTTCTAACGAAATCTAGCAAGACTGAGTGGTGAGAGAGTTAAAGGTCTGGTTAACTCTCTACTTGTCAGGGAATCACCCCTGTACTACTCAACTTTGCGCTGAAAGTTTAAACTTTCCTATTCATTCGACTCTTTTCCGTGTAGATCCAATTGCTCCCACTAGGCCTGAGACACTCAGGTGGTTCTACAAGAGGCTGAACAGAACTGGAGTACCAAAACTCCATTCACAGGGTTAAGGTTTTCAAACCAACCTCTATAATCAGAATCCTATACAGCCCACTAAGAGCCATAGGTTATCATCACCCTAGCAGATTATAAAGTCCACAAAATCACAATGGGTCAACGGTTAAACCATACTCCCACTGTGTCTTGGGTGGATTGACATTCTGATCTAGTAGTATTTATCAGTGTAATCACCAACAACTAATGTTGGACGTGGTCTGATTAAATCAGATAGTAACTACCTTTGGGTAACCGTACTCCAAGGTTTAAGGCTATTTCTTACAGATTCTATCAGAAGGCTTGTGACAGTTCAACCGTCACTTTCTGATCTCAAGAATCTTATAATCAACCTTCACTCGTCTCATTAAGATATTTTACGAACAGTCACAATCTGAACGTATGCGCAAAATCCCCAGTCCTACCTTCAAGCATTAAATGCTAAATGCCTACATTTACGGATATGGTGTGAACCGAATTCATTCCTTATCCATAAACTCACTAGCATCTTCTAGGTAGACTTATCGGTTTACATAATAATGTTAACCGTTATTTTGCAACGAATTATCTTAATCGAGTTTAGCAGTGTATTGTAGTACATCAATAACTATATAGGGCAAGTCTATGGTTTCTTCCTCAGTGAGAAATATTCCACTAGGAGGCAGGCCGAGCATCAGTCCCAAGACTATGCGATAGCCTATTTCTGAGCATGGAATACTCTATTCTCTGCTAAAATCAGAGACACCTCCTCGTATTCTTTCGATAAACCAACCAGTGTTTTGAGTAGTTATCAGACAGAATGTCACCACTCAAAATCTCCCACTTGCTTGTATCTCTCACTAGACCCTGAAGGTCATGGTGAACAAGCTATGTTACCCCTTCAAAACTATTACCATTTCCCGATTGAAAGGAAACTTAGTCATTGTTCCTTTGAGATAGTGTTCCAAGACTGGGAGATAGGAATCACTCTTAGCCAGTCAGCAGGTCTTATCTCTAGGATATATGAACTAATTAATAGATATTGAAAAGTCGTTTATCTTAATACGGAAACCTTTTACCTTTAATAGTTTTATATGTGTTACACATACCTATTCAGCTTTTCTTAGTGGTTCTGTCTTTATCAAACAAAAGTCCGAGTCTCAGATTCGTACTACAAATGTCATCTTCACTTTGTTTAAGGAAACTGCAATATCGAGACGAAAGTGAATCCATTTGTTTCAACGAATCTGTAAACAGAAAAATAAATTTTTCTGTGATATTCAAGGATAGAATCTGACATTCATTTCCTTATATCACTCCCACTATTCTAGCTGAAATTACTGCCCGTTGTTACTTTATTAATCATTAATGCACAGCTTCATTGTTCTTCCAAAGAACTAAGCCACTGAGTCAAGTTACTCGGTTAAGAAAGTCGCTAAGGATTCATTGGTTAGTGATCCGAAATCACTTTCCTTATCCTATACTTTCTTTAATTAATGTTTCGGTTTAGCCTCAAAACTTTAGTTAAGATGATTAACACTTATAAACACTATTTCCCATTCTTAACTTTCCTTAAAAGGAAATAGTCTTGAACTAGCAGTTCGCTTGAGTAGATACTACTCGTGAACTGTGGGATGTCTAGTGAAAGCATTACCCAGTGGGACTAATTTTCTAATAAATTAGAAAAACATAGGATAAAAGCTCCCACTAGTTTATCGGTTCCAAATACCGTCTAACCAGCGACACTTTAATTTATGAGTCTCCAATTTTTCTATTAGAAAATTTCTCGTGTAAACACTACACAATTAAAATTCACTGGAAGAATTTTATCGTCCCAATCACCTTTCAAACTAACTACGGTTGTCTCTCGTTCTGCACGATTGACAGCCGTGACATACTTATTTACGTCACTTAAGTTTTGAAGGCTCAAGAGATATATCTCTTCCGAAAAATTATGTGAGATTAATAAATACAACGTTCTAGTTACTTACCACTTTTAACGAAGTCGTTACTAGTCAATTTTACATACACTAGCAGTCTAGTACCCTAGAGAGATATATAAATAGTTGTAAATAAAACTGACAGAAAATAAATCCAAATCATAAACTACTAAAATTTTAGGAACATAAACTAATTACTTATAGTCTATCCTACCGTTCCAAGGATTTAATCCAATGCCTCAGTGCCGCCTTAGGGTAGGTCAAAGAGGTTTCGATTAATATTGACGATCAGATTGAGAATCGAACATCTCATTTGTGATCGTCAATCACCTTTCCTTTTTCAGCCAAAGTACTACCAAAAATACCCTTTATGAGTGTGACCTACTGTCTCACATTTTTAGGTAGACCCCGAGTGGGCCGCCTTAGGGTCGGTCAGTGACCCGACGAGTACCCAAAATCCTATCCTTTCGGAGACCAAGCCTTGAATTTTGATAGCGGTGAAGGCCTTCCTTAGGGGGCCGAAATCAAAGCCGGCACGAGGCGTCACCATTCTCTCATGTTTCTTGTGTCAACAGTAGAGGCCGTGGGGTCGGCTGTCGCCTCTCCCGCTCCCACTCAATATTTTGAAAAAAGTGGTGGGTTTACTGATCACGTTTTTGGACTTGATGTTACATTAAGGAACAATAATTCACAGGCCCGAATGTTGTCGGTTATGTGGGCTAACCCACCCGACCTATTCGTTAGAACATATGTGGCCGTCGGACGGATCAAGGGTAGGGGAGCTCCGTTAAGCCGTAGTGGCTCTTCGGATGACTCAGCCTTGCGAGATCCCCGTGCAAACGCCACACGTGGAGGGTGAAGTCGATCGAGCCGTAGCTACTGTTGACCACCCAACCATGGTTAAACCACTTTCGAACCTGTTTGCCCGTGATTATCCAATCCTTAAACATCAAACTTTCACGTAGACACTACGGAACAAGAACGTAATCTCGTCTTAGGTAAGGTGGAATTCACCAAGAATCCAACACCTTAACCACGAGGTTTCGGGATTTTACTCCTTATGCTTTCGCAGAGTAGGATTCACCGAGAATCCATCACCCAACCTCGACGATTGAAAAACCCGTGTTCCTCGGTTTTTACCCTAATTAGTTTCTAATCAATATCAAACAATTAATTAAAACTAATTGCGTGTTTTATACATGCCTAACTAATTCCTCGAATTAATTTCTACATGTATGCATATGGAGTTGAATTCATGATATGATGCATGTCATGGCAATTTTCCGGTTCTATTCATACAATCTACACATGTATACTAGTGCGGAAAATAAACACCGAGATGGACCGTTGACACCCCCGTAACTAATCTATTCGAAAAATAAATTAAAACCCTAATCTGCAGTTGTATAGAATCTTCGACGATTGCCATATCAAATGAACTCGGATCGGGACGAAACTTTCCAGATCTGATCTTCATTCTCCGGACTTCAAGATGGACGGTTGGATCGGAGCTTTGACTTGTCAATCTTCTCCAGCGTGCCGCCCAACTTGCTGCTGAATCTGACTTTTACAGCAGCGCATCAATGACTTCCCGCTGCCGATCGGGAATCGAGATGAAACCCGATCGACCTGAAATTTTTATTCCACGTCCAAAACTCCATATTTGTAAATATGACCGGTTGGATTTGCGTTTCAACGGTCTAAACTCTCCCAGAAATTCGAGGAAGTCACTGGTAGGGTTTCTGTGAATCCTGCGTTTTTCTGTTACAGCAGCTTATTTGCAGCAACGAACGGACATCCAAAAGGACTCTTATCGACGCCAAATTTTGTGGGATTGTTCATCAACTTCCAATCTTGATTCTGACTGGAGGGATCTTCTTTTTAACGGCTCGATCAACGGGAAAAAAGAAATATCTAAACAGCTACTAAACAGATCTATTTTCTGGAAATTAAAATTGCAATAAAAATAAATTACATAATTTCCTATACTCATACGAACGAATTTTCATCGTTCATATGAGTTTACAATAGATCTAACGGGTAAACGATGCCAACCCCAATCCATCTCTTCAACCATAACAATTTTAATCACATCAATGCATAAACTAAGTAAAAAATAAATGGGGCTTAAGGTTAAAAAGGGTGTTTGACCACAAATCTTGGGGATATAGTCTTTTTTGTTCAGAAATGGTGTAAACAGTCTTTTTGAAGCCTCTAAATCTTCGCGTTTTAGGTGTTTTTTGAACCAAACTAAACCCTAATTGGGAAGGGGAACCCTATAGGGGATTTGAGGACCTTAAGATCGTGCACATTTGTGAAAAAAATGGAGAAAATCGCGGTCAAAAAAACGGAAAAAAACACAGCCAAGAATTTGTTGAAAAAAGGCTATATAGCCAATTCTCCCAAAATAATAATTACATGCAATTCCACTCCTTTAAATCGTTTAACTATGATTATGACTATATAAATCGTGGAACCTGTCTCTGATACCACATGAAGGATGCAGGTTCTTAGATCTAAACGAATTAGATCTTTACGCAGCGGATGGATCACGATTTACATATCATAAAACATAATCAAAGGATTTAACAACTACAAGGGGGTTAAGATCATGTTACCAATAGTAGGAAGAGAAGCCAAGATCTTCCGATGTGTTCTCCAAACGGCGGTTGGTGGACACCCTTCTTGATACACGAGGCTTCTTGATATGCAACACCAAGAAAAACTTAGAGTTTTTCTTCTACTAAAACCCTGGGCAAGAAAACTAATTATTTCTCTCCTTTTTGATATGGTGGTCGAATTATGCCAAGTGTGTTGAGGCTTGGGAGAACTCTCTTTATATAGGAGAGTAAACCTTGTCCTCCAAGGATTAAATAATTAAGAGATAATTATTCCATTAATCCTTTATTCCAAATAAAAGATAAATAAAATGATTATCCCAAACAAATTAGGATAAATCCTATTATTATCTAATATTCCATGAATTATCATTTAACAAATAAATGATAAATCACATGTCAAATAATTATCCAAGAAAACTAATTTCTCTCTAATTAAATGTGATATTGGCGCCACCATTAAGGGTTTCCAAACCCACATAAAATGTCTTTTATGTGTATTATATTATTTAGCCCAACTAAATAATATCCATGCATATCAATTAATTAGCCCAGCCAATTAATTATCACTGAGGCCCAAATAACAAGATTATTGTCCGAATTACAGAAGCCACATCGGGGACCATGGACCTATAACCAGTAGCTCCAATAATTAATTATTCATCGAACAAAATAAGTACATTAATTATAAATTCCGGGATTACGCCACCATAAACCCGAAACTGAACTCTACCGATTATAGATGTATACTTATACTCAACCCATAGAGTGAATAAGCGTCCATTGATATAATCACTACATACAGATTAACCCTCCATAGACTGTCCATTCTGAGAGGGAAGTCTCCGTGAACCCGACTCAGAATATCTTATCCTTATTTACCATCAACCCCCTAGTGATCAATTAGTTCACATATCTGACTAGTAGCTAATTAGTCTAAATATGAACTCGGCCGATCGATCACTTTCTTAGGGCTAACAAATAGGGGGACTGTCTCTCTACTTCCCGCAGGAAGGAATGGATTCCATGTCTGTGAAAATCAGAACTGCTCACTCATCTGGAGATAGTGCCAATGAGAAGTGGCTTGGAACACATTATTTAAGTGAACCGTAACTAACACATCAAACACTACCCCGGGACAAGCAGCACCCTGTGATCACCTCAGGATTAAGGTTGATCCATATATGATCATCTAATGATTTAATAAGATTCCTCGATTACGGAATTATACCAAGAAATTCAGATTAAATCGGTCCAGTCCTATATGAATGCCATTATATATAAATGCCCCACGTAGGTACCCTCTACCGACAGTCCGGATAAGACTATCACACCCTAAGGTGTTCTGGGCGCATTATTGGTGTTTTAATCAAGAGACCCTAAAATCTGATTAAGTTCACCACGGACTAACAGTTTAAGTATATCACCACTAACTCAATCCTCACGTGCATGCCATACACTGAGTTAAGCGGTTACATACTAATATACTTAGGGTTTACAGCAGTGTATTATTTACAAGCACAAAGCAAGTAATAAGGTGAGATAAAATATGTCATCCATTGTTAAAAACAATTACACAAATTGTCTTTCGGGCACTACGCCTAACAACATAGTGCCCTTGAACACGGAAGGAACATGGATAAGCTAAGATAGAAACATATAGTCATGACATGTTAAAGGACATGGAATGAACCCTAGATTGAGTTGGTTATTTAAAGACAATTTAATATGCATGATCCTTAATTTATAATACTTCTTTAAAATGTAGCTTCTACTTCTTATTGAGTACCTTTGTACTTACCTCAAATGCATGTTTTGTTGTGTGTTTGGGGATGAGAAGATGAACAGGTTGAGTAGGAATTCGATGAGGATTTTGAAGACAACGTTTCAGGATGATCCGTGTGCAAGCCACTAATACGCATGAAATACTAGCAAGAGTACTAGGTCAATTGTAGCATAGTTGATGCGAGTCAAGGTCGATCCCACAGAGACAATGCAACTAGATTATAAACATTAAATCTGGAGAAGAAGACAAATAACGGTCCCTTGACCAACAAAAATACAGAAAAGACAATTTGTGTATCTCTCCTCTCCGATCTCCTAACCTGGTGCGATTGATCTTTATGTTTACTTTTCCTCATAATTACCTAGACTAACTAGAACCTTTTCTAATTCAGTTTTAGCTATGGGTGCATTCTCTTAATCTTATCTACTTCCATTGAAAGGACAGTAGACACCTATGTACAGTTAACCTCCTTCATTGGTTGTATTAACTCACACGCAATAAGTATCAGGGATTTCCGGCACAAACCGAGTACCTCCCTAAGCTGCTATTGTGAATTTACATTCACGTTCCTATGGATTGATCAGACTATGTCCAAACTAACACTTCACATTGCAAGTACTTCATGTTAATTTTTAAATACAATAAGAAGACTAGACAGATCTGACCAACTATTAACTAAATTTGTCGATCAACATAGCTGATGCTGAATCTTCATATTAGTGGGACCTAGGGTTTCGCGGCTGTGATATAAACTGTTGCAGGTCCAGTGGCGATGGTTCCTAATTCTGAAATCTACATTGTTATGTTCTGTTTACTTTAGTTAATTACGATTCGTTTAGACATGCAAATCAATTACAACATGTCAATATAACTAAATCAACCATGATTAAAATACAAAGGAATGTTCAAAGCTTCATACTTTATCAATGGCGACTAGCTTGATCAACTCAATCTAGTTGATGGATTGGAGGAGAAAACCAAGAAACAAACACAAATTAAACACAAAAGATGCTTAATTTCATAGATCTAGTAAAGGTACCGTATGCATAAATCGAGAGTTGTGTTGTTTACAATGAAATCGTACTTTTATAGAGCTCTAAACTGACTTAGATAAGCTAACCTTAACCGCCTTAAAACAAAATAATGGCTCTCTGCTTTTCATTCCTTCCAAGTTTCCGCGGCTGCGGCTAGGGTTCCTGCAGCCTCCGGGCCTTTTTCTCTTTTCTGGTCCAGCAGACTTCGTATTGACATATTCTCACTTTGGCCCAATGTTTCTCCTCTAATCTGGATCCAAATTCTTTAGCCCATATTGTGGTATTCCTAAAAATTATTACATAGAACAAGACGAAAAAGTACCAAATTTCAAGATACAATGTATGCATGCAGAATGGCAAACCGAGGAACCGCTTAGGCAATCTATATGTATTTCGTACAATATTGAATCTGTCACTAATCAATTGAGCATAATTCAGGGCAACTAAGGGTATGATTTATAGTACCATTTTCAGCGTGATCAACTACCCTCCCCCCCTTAACTTTTGATCGTCCCGAACAAAAAAACGAAATAAACTCTGGACTAATCTTACAACTATATGTCATAATACGAGATTAGAATCATGCCAACTCATATCCATAAGAAATTCGTTAAGCACTCTTCAATGCACGAACAAGTGAGTGTGTGCAATGACTCTCCGAACAATAGTGACTCAAACAGAATCACGTTATATCAACAAGGATTTCGGGCAAAACATAATTAAATCACGCATCAATCAATAAGTTCCCTATTAATCATCACTTACCAATGCATCAATGTGTCATGTGATAAATCTTTTGTGATAGTGAATTCAAGAAAAGAATAAAGTTATAGCGACCCCAAAACCTTTACTTATCAATGTGCACACTCGCTCCTCTTGCCTTCAGACATAGGCAAACAACATGAAACCTTACTTTGGCCGGACGGACTTGGGGACCGAGTTTTACTCGTTATCCTCATTTGTTTCTTTTATGCGAGGGACGTGCCTTTTTTGCTACGAGTTCGCTTCCCTCACTTCCTTTAATATATATTTTTTCTCTATTTTTTTCTTTTTTTAAGAGCCGTGCGTTTTACGCTCCATCGGCTTCACTTGGCAGATTTCTCACTTTTTTTCCTCTTCTTTTGCTTTTCTCTCTCACTCGGAAGTCCGTTGCATCCTGTTTTACCATTAGTTGCCTCATTTTTGCTGCCCTTATCCTACAACAGTTGGTTAAAGTATATCCATTGACAAATATCGATTCTCGGTCGAAGATAACTCTTCATGTCATCCAAATACTTCCAATTCGGATTGCGTGCTCAAAAATTGAATGCTATGGTAAAATAACAATTAATAAGCCACTAGTTCATGCAACGTAAAACATGCTCATTCTTCAATACTAAATTGAATAATGCTCTTTTATACTACATACTGAAGAAGTGAGTCATACGTGCATAAAAGGTTGGTCCATAATAAGAAAATGCGGTTCATACGCTACTACTTCAAGAGTGAAACAACTTTTATTTCGGTCATTAAAAAAGATGTTTAATTATTTCCAAAAGATCTAAGTGGTGAAAAATGCATTGACAATACGCGTGATAAACATTGACGAAATTCATAGTTAATTGCTAAGTGACGTTCATATCCCCTACTCCCAATGATTAAAAGATTAATAACAAAAAGGAACTTAGCTTTTTATAAGCGCGGAGTGAAATAAATAAATCCCTATAGAACTAGTCTTGGGCTCAATGTCGTGAAAATTTTGCGAAGATCTGCTATAAAATTTTGACATACAAAACTGAGCCAAAGTATATGTGACACAAAAATAAAATACAGAATGGCGGTAAGCAAATGATATTATAAAATGCAAACAATTTAAGCAATAAAATACTATATTCAAAAGAAAAGAAAAGAAGTTTATTGAAGGTCGTAAAAAGGAAGAAAAAAAAACAAAAACAATGGAAAATAAAAAAAAAAAAAAAACTTAAAAACTACCAGAACTATGGACTAATCAGAGGCTATGTCCTCGTAGTCCTCGTGAACAGGACGTGGTGCTGATGAAGAAGGGCCGGCCCCCGAAGAAAATGGAGCATTCCTAAGGGCTTGAGGTGGTGGGTCATAGGGTGGAATGTGGAGATGTGTCATCATATGTGTCAGCATGCCCCGCATCTTAGCTAACTCCCTAGTCACTTTAGCTTGAAATTCATGCTGAGGTCTAGCATGTCCTTGTTCCGGCATTGCAGCCTGTCCCCTCCTCCTTCCCATCCTCTAGACTGCTACACTGTCAAGGATTGGTAGTCGATTGACTCTCTCATCAGCGGCCAAAACTGGACACTCAACTGCCATGGCCAATGTATCTATCAGGTTGCCATATGGTAAAATTTATCTCTTTATCCCAGAAACCTGGCAAATCCGGCTATGTATCAACAGACTGATGTTCACGTCATTCTCGATATCGAGATTGTACATGAGTTGGGTTTGCGGACAAATCATGGTGTGTGTGTGAGCATTGGGCAAAAGATGGGTATTGACAAATCTGTGCAGCATACGAGCGTCCCACGCCATGTCGTCTAAGCAGAAGGTAGTCGGGAAACTGTTGGCTCCGAAATCATAATGCACATCATAGTATTCCATAATAGTCATTATGCGATCAAAATCGCCCTCTCTAGTGGCAGTGGTAAATTATCTGTCGCGAAAGGGTGCATTGATGATGCCATAGCATACATTGATGGTCTCGATCGAGAAATCAATGTGGACCCCTCAAACCAGAGTGACATTAGACTTGAAACAATATGGCATTAAAAGCAGCCGGAATGAGAGCTATATCCGCTATGCCGTGAAAATGAAGAACTCATGGAGTCACGTCACCACAATCTTCAAGGTCGACACCTCTTTCCCTAGCAACCAATCTGTTGTTCCAATGAGTAATGAATGACCTATAAATAGCAATAGAAGCAAACTGGTCGATGCCATTGATAGTGGGCATGGCATCGCCCTGAAGCCTCTGTTGTGCTCCTCTACTTCTCAGAATCGGATTGCCTCTACCCACCGTTAAAATTGATGAACTAACTCTATTGTTGTTGAAACTACTTGGCACTGCTATGAGAGGATGTCTCACTGCTTCTTCAGAATCGGTTTTTCTGGTTTCTGGATTTTTAGGGATTTTCTACAACTCCTATGAATGGATATGATACCAATTGGTAGGAAATCAAAAATTGACAGTATCAATCTTGGCAAAGGTTGTGTTTGTGTTCTGGAAATGGTGGTTTTGGTGGTGTAGTGGCTAGGCTGTGGTGGTGGTGATGGTGGCCGAGTGGTGTAGAAGAAGAAGAAGAGAGAAAATGATTTTTGTGATGGAAGAAATGGTGAAGGTAAGGGTGGTTTATATAGGAGAAAATGAAATGAATTTGAAATTTGAATTGGTTTAAAATTTTAAAAGGTTGTATTGATGAGTGGGATGAGTTAATGGTGAGTGGATTGAGGGAGAAATTGATGGGATTGATGAGAGGTGGAGTAATGGGGGAGTAATGGGAAAGAGGAAAATGTGGAGTAGTGGAGAGATGGATGGGACGGCTGACTGCCCCATAAGATTTCCGAGTCAGCGCGTGGGGGACACGTGCCATCCTGACTTCCCAGAATTCAGTCAAACCTCGGGAAGTGGGCCTGAGTACTATCGCGGCTTCCTGAGATTTTTCTTTCTAGATTCCTTAAATCTTAATTTAGCTTCTATTCTCATTCAATCCTCAATTATTATCAATCAGCACTGACTCCTCATAGCCTATGTTCTTGTCTTTCCCAATCTTTTCTTCTCTGACTCAACAAACCGACTTCACCTGACCGCTCAACAAGTAAACCTTCCTCACATCCTTTAGGACAACACCTCGGGATGCGGTAGCATGAAAAAAATCTTGTTGTCGAATCCCACTACTTTAATTTGACTCAAATTATCCTAAGGGTAAGAAAATAGTTCTGAGTTTCGAGTCGCCAGCTCGACTTTCTGTCGACTCTCACTTAGTCTGATCTTTGGGTTTTCACCCACCATAATTGCACTCAAGAGGCCTTAACCGAGGTGCATCTTCCCTCTTTTTCGACGAATACTCTTCCTGGGCTTTTTATTCCCCAGTAGACATATTCCTCCTTTCTATCCAGAAGAGCTACATCTCGAACCTCTTAAAACCTTGAGCCTCAAGCCCTGCACTCTTGGCCTTCCTTGCCTGTGCATTTGGCTTCCTTTGTCTACCTCAAGATTCTACCTTTTTGCTCAAAGAATTTATTTCTTCCTCTTTTGACCTCAAAATATCATTGCGCTGGGCGGATTCGTCAAGACTGACCGTCTCCCTTAATGCATTGTTGTGATTCTTCTCGTCCTTTTCTCAGAGTTGAACTGCCAAAAATTCAAACTCTCTAGTTTCTACTATCACTTGCCTTGTATGATCTCAGATATCCTCTATCTCAAAAACATTAACTTCTCCGAATTGAGTGAACGCGGTATTGTCATGGACGGTTGTGGAGTGGCTCTAGGATCGTATAGGTTTTTGCATCATTACTGACCCTAAGCGTGATGTCGTAATTGTCGTAGTCCAAGATTTCTCAGCTGGTTGCTAAGAAAGGACGTCCTAGAAAAACGTTTGCACTTGGATCATCGAGGATGTCCATAACTACAAAATCAGCTGGGTATTGTAGACTTCCCACTCTGAGCTTACAGATTCTTAGCGTGCAAGTGGGCATATCGATCTCACGATCGACAAAACGCATATTGCACGTCTCTGTCAACTCGTCCTTAAATTTAGCATGCTTACACAGAGAAAGAGGGAGAATGTTGAACTAGAACCTGAATTGCATATTCCCAGTCCTAACGATACTCCATTTATCGAGACTGGGAGCCTAAATATGCCAGGGTCTCCTAGTTTCTCTATCAAGTCTGAATCAGGGTAATCGTCAGAATCAGAGAACATGGTTCCCAGATCCTCTTCAGGACCGGAGTCAGTAGAAGGTACATCAATTAACTCAATAGGAACTCACTGGTCTATAGGTCTCTTACTCTTTGAGGTTGGCTTCCCGTTCTTCTTCAGCTCCGACTGCTTTCTTCTCTTATTCCACTTTCCTCTTGTCCGCTTGGTATTGCTCGTATACCTTTGAACATGGTACAATGAGATGGGGATGGAATTTATGAATCATCATGGCATTGTGCTATCTGGTTTCGGAATTCCCTTGATCTTTCTAGTGATTGCCAAAAGCGTTCTGTATCCTACGAGATAGACAAAACAAAACAAAAATAGGGTTAGTAATTTCCCGCCTTAGCCGGGCTTAGACCCAACTATTGCGGACCTACTAACTAGTAACATACTGGGATGAACACAGAAAAAAAAGAAGCGATCAGAACCAGAGTCATAGATTTTCAAGGCTGCGGCAAGGCTTGTCGAGGGTTCAGAAACTGTTTCCTTTTTCTGATCATAAAACGGTGCAGGTGTGATACAGAACAGACTCTAAACTTAATTCTTGGTCCCTTGAAAGGATTTGGTTATATTTAGAATGGGGGGTTGAATAAACTTAACACTTAAAACTTTTGGAGTCGACAAACTTAGTAGGGTTCAATAGTCTGCTGACCTTCAGCAGTCTGAGGACTATTGAAGCTATTGAATTTGTTGCAGCGGAATATATTAGATTAAGCCTTCTTACTTGTTGTTTTAAAGATGATACTAAGTATTGGATACTCAGTAGTGCAAGTACTGATTCAACAACTAGTTTAGCAGATTGATGTGATAAGTATGCATATAAAGTAAATTGCAGAAAATAAATGCAGTAAAGTAAAGTAAGCAAGTTTTATAGTGGTTCCAGGTGGTGTAATCCTGTCAGTCCACTCTTTTCTTATGATGTTGGAAGAAATTCACTAGAGACTTTAGTCGTAGTTGTTACAAAAATCTCTAAACTGTTTGTCCTTGACCAATGACTATGGCTTCACAAACTGAACATTAGAAATAAGTAGGATTGCTACTCCTAAGTATTCCACTGGTCCTTGAAGGGTAGGATTACCTCTTCACCCGCTCCACCACAAAACACAACAGCCTTTGACACTTCAGCAGTGCTTCACTGTCTTCAGGTTCTTCTTGAAAAAAAAGGGGTTGAATCAAGAAAGTGATTCAGTTTTCAGCAAGCTTTTGATCAGGATGAAAAGATCAGCAGCTTGAAGTCTTCAAGTGTGTATATTGGATAGAACCTGATTGCAGAAACACTTGAAGAAATTCCTTGATCAGTAAGTTTAAGCTCAGATAGTATCGGCTGGGTAAGATTGCACTTTGATCAATTTCTTGTATTCTTCTTGTTTCAATCTGAATCGGGAGTCCTCTGTTTATAGGTGTAGATCCTATGATTTGAATTTCCAATTTCAAATACAACCGTTACAGGATTATCTGAATATTCTTGAAAATCATCTTCTGTACCTTACAGACACTGTCAGTGTCCTTCTGACAGTCTATTCTTTCAACCAATGATTTAATTCCATTTGATATGGCCCTTAAATCCTTACAACGTCCATTTCATCTTGGCAATTGATTGACTGATTTATCCAATGCTTGTAATTCATACTTATCCATTTAATCTTATAGAAAAAATAGATTATTTTGATTTTTGCATTCAGCAGATACCTGTTGTATAAGTCTGCTGATGTACTTGTATGGTCAACTGACTCTTAGTCTTCTGTGTTTTATAAGCACTTCAGTTGACTGCTTCTCGTCTATCTTTTTATAATGAAGTTAGAGTACACCATTTTAATCATAACCAAGTTTCAATCACCACTTTACTTTTATGGAACTTAGACCTTCGACACAATGTATACCTGATCACTTTAGGTCATCATAGAGTTCCTAAAATTCTGATCCCATATCTTTGACTTTTAATACTAAGTTTGATCCCTTAGCCTTCATTACTGAGTTTAAACCCTCAACCTTCAATCATCAGCAGGTCCTAGACACTCTAATGACCTAGATAGGTCTGCTGATCAATTCAGCTGACCTCTTTACCGTGCTTGTTTGATCAAACCTATACAAAGATCAAACTCTAGTAAACCTATACATTTAATCTAGACATCTTTTTGCCTTTGCTCCATAACAGTTAGTCTGCCACTCATCATTAAAACTAAAATATATCTAACAATTTACCTCTTTTTAGTGATGATGCCAATACCCTCCTTACAGTAAAGCAAAAAGATAAAGACACCAAAATAGAACAAATTTCATTCATATATCATTAAGTTCAAATTTTTTCAAAACTATTACAACTAGAATCAACATAAGAATAAAAGGTATGAATATGAGTCTGCTGATCTAGTTTATGTCTTTATCTTGTTCCCTCTTTTCTTGGTTTTCCCTGATGTCCTTCACTATGTCCAGCATCCATTGATTTTCAAGTGTAGTTAAATCAATCCAGGTATGTTGGTAGTGTCAACCTTATGCTTTGAAGGTTGAATCATTGTCTCATGTATAAAAGCTTGAATTCATCTAAAGAGTCCTTTGCTGACCAATTCCCAATCTTTGCTCATCAGTCTATCCTCTCCCTCCAGTTGATCTTCCACTATGACCTTCTATTGCTTAGATATTAAGGATTTAATCCTTGTCTCCAAGAATTTGAGTCCAATGAATGAATTTAGACTCTCCTGAAAAGTCATGTCATGATAAGGTCTCTTTCTTGCATACTATTGCTTCTTGAAATCCTTCAGTAAGTCATCTGTCAACTGTACTCTGCTAAGTGCAGGTGCTCTAAAAGATTGATATCAGCCTCAAACCTCTTCTTGTTGTAGACTCTTGCAGCCTCTTTTGCTTCTGCTGTTTGACCTTCTTCCCCCTTATTGACATCATCAATAAAATGGTTCAGCAGGCCGATTACACTCTCCTGTGTGTTAACCAAATTATTCAGTTAACCTTCCATTATTTATGTCCTTGTATCAACTGAAGTAATCCAGCCTTCCATTGTTTGCTCCAGCAGATTCAATCTTCTGTGAATTTTGGATCAAGTGAAGCAAGGTTTGATGTCTCAGTTATCTTATCAACTTTCTGGTGTAAAGAAGAAATCTTCTCAACCATGAATTTATCTCGTTCTTCAGAATCTTGCTTGACATGAGCAACTTCTTTAAGCATATCATTAATGGCAAACTGTAAAGAGGTGACATTAGATGCAACAGTCTCTGTAGTCCTTCCTCTATTTTCCACCAGATTTACCAAATCTTCAAATCTTTGCTCACTTCTTGTCAATTGAGTTCTCAGCTGTGTGATATCTTCTCTGACGGCTCTTAACTCTTCCAAAATGTATGTTGGTATTGCAGCAGCCACACCAGTCATACCACCAGCATGGTTCTCAACAGATTCTTCAATATTGTCATCAGCCCTAGGTACCCTTACCATAATTGTTCTGTCCCATACATAGGGCTCAGGACCTTCCACATCCAAATTAGGTACTTGCTCAATGATAGGTTCTTCTTCTATTTATTGAGGTTCTTCTTCTTCTTCTTGAGGTAATTGAAATTCCTCATCACTGAAATCATAATCAAGAAGTTGCTCCTCAGATTGTTCATCGGTAGCTTCTTGTACACATTTACCATCAACAGCCTCTAAGCTAAACACGGGGGATTCCTCCAATCTCATCAGAATATCCAACCTTTGTCCTAATACTGTCTGATACTCTACTTTGGACCACCATTTCTGACCTTTGTTCAGTTGCTGTCTGAACCTCAGCAGACTAAACCTCCATGTCTTCAACACTTGGAAAAACATTCATGTTTTCCTCCAGTACACCTCTTACCTCAGCAATCTCTCTTAGTACTTCAACAGTGCATGCCAAGGTTTCATCAGTGTCAATGTTGTCTTGATATTGAGCAGATTCCTCAGAAATAACATTAGTCTGCGCAACCATAATAACCTCAGTAGCATCTTTCAACATTGCGTCCTCAAGAAGTGTTGATGTAACAATTTGTTAATCCAGATCTTCGGTGAAAACAACAAACTATTCTTGGTCTAAATTATCAGTCTGCTGACCTTCAGCAGACTTACCATCCTCAGCAGGTTGCTCTGTTTACTTTTCAATTGATCCATGTCCAGCAGACTCTATAGATTTCTCATTTGCAATGCCACTGGACACTCCAGGATGCATATGATGCTCATCATCACTACTACAAAAAAGCA
Organism: Gentiana dahurica var. dahurica; assembly: GCA_024500145.1. NCBI lineage: Eukaryota > Viridiplantae > Streptophyta > Magnoliopsida > Gentianales > Gentianaceae > Gentiana > Gentiana dahurica. The sequence continues at coordinate 51,034,472 of CM044905.1, forward strand.
TAAAGATCACGGTTTTTAAGTGTGATATATTTACATTAGTCACGGCTTCCAAAGTGTGGCATATTGAGGTGTGACATAAAGTACTCTAACTCAATCACAGTTACAAACTGTGATCTATTATAATAATTATCACACTTAAAACCCGTGATCTATTATAGTTGGAATCACACTTAAAAACCGTAATCTATTATAATTTCATCACATTTAAAAACTGTGATCTATTATAGTAGTTATCATAGTTAAAAATCGTGATCTATTATAGTTGTTATCACACTTAAAAACCGAGATCTATTACAATTAAAACACATTTAAAAACTGTGATCTATTTTAGTTGTTATCACACTTAAAAACCGTGATCTATTATAATTTAAATCACACCAATAAAAGTGTTTTTTTTTCAAAAACAATATATAAGCAGACATATTTTTTGTCTTTGTTGGGACTCGAACCCGGATACTCCGGATTAACGAGCCACACTTATTACCACTAGACAGATGTTTTCTTTCTTCTAATTTTCGACCACACTAAACTAAAATCTCATTATAAAATACCATATTATTTTAATCACAGTCAAAAACTGTGATTGATTGATTTTTTGTCTCATTTTTCCTAAAAACCGTGATAATAAAAATCGTGATATATTTTAGTTGTTATCATACTTAAAAACTGAGATCTACTATAATTTCAACACATTTAAAAACTGTGATCTATTTTAGTTGTTATCACACTTAAAAACTGTGATCTATTATAGTTTTTATCACACTTAAAAACCGAGATCTATTATAATTTCAACACATTTAAAAACTGTGATCTATTTTAGTAGTTGTTATCACTCTTAAAAACCGAGATATATTATAATTTCAATCACATCTAAAAAAGTGTGATCATTCTTTTTTTTCGAAAACGAAATATACGCACACATATCTTTTGATGCCACTCGGACTCGAACCCGGATACTCTGGATTAAGGAACCACACTAATTACCACTGGGCTGATGCCCACTATATTATCATTTTCAACCACACTAATCTAAGATATGATTATAAAATATCATATTTTTTTAATCACAGCTAAAAACCGTGATTGATGTTCTTGTCTCAGTTTTCTTAAAAACCGTGATAATAAAAACTATGATCTATTTTAGTTGTTATCACACTTAAAAACCGAGATCTATTATAATTCAACACATTTAAAAACTGTGATTTATTTTAGTTGTTATCACACTTAAAAATCGTGATCTATTATAGTTGTTATCACACTTAAAAACCGAGATCGATTATAATTTCAACACATTTAAAACTGTGATCTATTTTAGTAGTTGTTATCACACTTAAAAGCCGAGATCTATTATTATTTCAATCACACCTAAAAAGTGTGATCATTCTTTTTTTTCACACCTAATAACTGTGATAAAAAATTTAAGTGTGATATATATACATTTTACTTGTCTCGGTTCTTTTAAAAGTGTGATCCTTATCTTGAGATAAGTGTGATCTATATCTCTTTTCTTATTAGTGGAAATAATTTGTCTCACTTTTTCTATAATTGTGACAAAAATATCATGAATTCAGTCACATTTTAAAAATAAGAGTAATTGATATAATTTATCTCGCTTTCTCAATAACCGTGACAAAAATATCATACCAATTTAGTCACAGATTAAAAGTGTGATAGTTTGGTATAATTTATCTCGTTTTTTCAATAACTGTGATTAAAATATCATATCAATTATGTCACTGTTTTAGATGTGAGATTGATATATATAATTTATCTCGCTTTTTTAGAAACCGTGACAGAAATATCTTATCAATTCAGTCACAGTTTAATAATGAGATTAACTGATATAATTTATCTCGGTTTTTCAATAACTGTGACAGAAAAATCATATCAATTAAGTCACACTTTAAAAATGAGATTGATTAATATAACTTATCTCAGTTTTTCAATAAGCGTGATAGAAAGCTGTAAGTGTGATATATATATTTTCGTTGTCTCAGTTTTATTGAAATTGTGATTGTTTTCATATCTTAAGTGTGACCTATGTCCAATTTTGTAGTAGTGCATCCGTATCAGAATATGAATCGTAACTATCATCTAGTGTAAACTTTGGATCTTTAAACATCTGCAGTAGTCTTTTGGGATTTCTTAACTGAGGAATTGTTGATACCAATGACTAATCTGCCAAGTGAGCACACCCAGCAGGGCAAAGACCAGTCCCTTTGGTGAATTCCAGTACTCTGCTGATCTATCAGCAGGTCAGTCAACCTTGATGATGCCAACTTCAGATCTTTACTTAGAAAACCTCTCATTGTCCAAAGGCTTTGGAAAGATATCAGCAAGTTCATCTTCAGTAGAAATATAGATAACCACCACATCTTTCTTTTCAACATGATCTATTATAAAATGTTGTCTTACATCAATGTGTTTGGTCCTTGAGTGCAAAAATGGATTTTCTATGATTGCTATCGCACTTGTATTGTCACACGTTATGGGAATTTCTCTTTCTTCAATCCCATAATCCCTTAATTCCTCTCTTAACCAAAGGACTTGTGCACAGCAGCTTCCAGCAGCAATGTATTCAACTTCAGAAGTGGAATTTGATATAAAATTTGCTTCTTGCTAAACCAGGAAACAAGTCTATCTCCCATCAACTGACAGGTTCCAGTGGTGCTTTTTCTATCAATCTTGCACCCAGCATAATTAGAATCTGAGTAGGATATAACTTTGAAACTTCCATATTTTGAATACCGTATCCCTACTCCCAAGGTCACTTTAAGATATTTGAGAATCCTTTTTACTCTAGCTAAGTGACTTTCCTTAGGTTTTAGAATGAAATCTTGCACAAACACCTACTGTAAAGGATATAGCAGGTCAGCAGGCTATGAGGTACAGTAGACATCCTATCATCCTTCTGCATAAATTCTGATCAACATCTTACCTTCTTTATCTTCATCCAACCTGACGCTAGTACCCATAGGAGTTGATACTTTGGTGCTATTTTCCATACCAAACTTCTTCAGCAGCTCCTTGGTGTATTTTGTTTGAAGAATAAAGATTCCATCTTGCATTTACTTGACTTGTAATCCCAAAAAGTGGTTCATTTCTCCCATCATCCTCATTTGGAACTTTCTTTTCATGAGATTGGCAAACTTTTCATATAACATTTCATTTTTAGAACCAATAGAATGTCATCCACATAAATTTGTACCAGCAGAATGCTGTGATATTCATTGATTCTGAAAAGAGTCTTGTCAATGGTTCCTTTGGTAAAACCATTTTTCACCAAGAATTGAGATAGAGCCTCATACCAAGCTCTTGGTGCTTGTTGTAATCCATAAAGTGCTTTGTTCAGCCAGTACACTTTATCTTTGTGAATGACTATACTTGAGTTTCAAAAACATTTCTCAATATAAAAGCTTTCGTGCAGCGATAAGTGTTAGGAAATCACTAGTTTAACGCAGCGGAATTTAAAATTTGATTTCCTTTTCTAGATCGTTCTTCGTTTAATGCAATAAACACGTTAAGTAGTTTGACGGTTATACCTTAGATGATCTGTAAGATCGTCTCTTTGACCGTCAACGGAGAGTAGTTCAATGCGCAAGCCGTCCACGCGTCCGGCCTCTATCGCCAATCCACACGAACCCCTTGCCGGAATCCTCCTTGGATTGCTATCGGAAAAACTCCGGCTGCTAGACCGGACCTTTTCTTCCCTCACAAACTCACTATGAAAGCTCTCTATTTTACACAAGAATTATGAACTCTTGCAATTGTTATGTACAAAAGAGCTTGACACCCACTTCCTTTTTATAGAGGAGGTGGCGCCCCATATGTTGTGTGGAGGAGAAGAAAACCTTTTTCCAATAAAATAAGGAAAATCAACTAGATTGATTTATCTCTTTAATTATAATTTATTTTGCCAATATCTTATATTGATTATAATTATCTTATTACCATAAATCTATTTTTCAAAATCAATTAATATCTTATATTAATATTATGGCAATCTTTATTAATTAAAGTGCACAATCCAAGTGTATCTCATACACTTAAAAGTGGCGCCCCATTAGTCAACAAATTGACTTCCGGAATATTCTTTAATTAATATAATTTGTATATAATTAATATCTTGTATTTTATTTATTCATAATAAATAAATACCACCATATTAATTTACCACTATAACCTTTATAGTCTAGAGATAAACTTTCCTTATTTGGTTATCAACTATAACCACATTTTAATCCGACTCGATGTTCATATGTGTGTGACCCGATAGGCTTCCGAATATGTTGGCCGTAGACACAAAGTGCAATTTACTAAAATGCCCTTCATACCTAACGATCACGGGATAGCGTCTAGCAACACACCGTGACCCCCAATTTTCGGAAGAGTCAAGAGCAATGACTACTACCTTTCATGTGAAGCAGTTACCGTGTAACTTACAATCCTATCACTGTAATAATATCCATACGATCGTATCTCGAGTGTCAATACATTGACGATCGTATCTTATAATCTGGATATCATGCTCTCTCGGAATAACACATTTACTCCCACTTTGCAAAGATTCTCGAGAGCTAGACATTCCTTATAAGATGACCATTTCGGATATTCGATCCCAAACATAGGATACGCGATTCCCGGACGACCAATCATGTATACTCCGCATGCTTCAATATCATACCCAATCACTACCGCATGATCGCCCCGTGGTTAGGAGAAATCTCAATAGTGTCAAAGCATGACAATCCACACCGTGATGCCATGAAGACTCCGGTCAAAAGGATAATTACACAACCGCCACATAGTGTGACACTTAATGTAAGTGAGTCAGTCTAACGTACGCATTCCCTAATACACGTCCACGTACAGTCCAAGTGTCTCTACACTTCGATAGACGAGATCTATCCCTACCTTCTAAAAGATAGAAGACATCCAATACGTGCTAGTCTGATTATACTATCAATGTCCCATTTGATAATACATAAGACTAGAGACACTTAAGTACCAATCTTGTTATAGTGATTAGAAATCTCATCAACCATAATCACTATCATGGTTTCTCTATCACAGATTGATACTAGGGACGTTACTATATATACACAACAAATAATATGAAGATAAACAATATATAATAACATAAGTGCTTTTATTAATCATAATAAAGTTATTACATGAACTAAATAGACTGTAAATGACCTGACCCGGTCGGACCCGGTCCAACCCGATTGGGTTTAGGACACCTTTCCAACAATAAGTCCCTTCTTAAAATGTTAATTCAAAGTAGGATATGCAATCACAGATATAATATGCAATAAAGTCAGTGATGTAAAGTAAATTGCTGAAAGTAAATAGACACAAAGGTTTATAGTGGTTCATGTTGGTGTAATCCCTTAATCCACTCTTATCCTGTGATGATTGGAGGAATTCACTATTGTTTTCACAGATACAATAGTACGATTGTCCTTGGCTACACAAGCTTCACAATCACCAAGACTATCACTCCCTGGCTTCAAAAGGTCAGTATATATATGTATACTAAATCAGAAAGTAGATATTCTCACTCAAAGCATTTTGTATTTCCCGTGCATAGTACAAATATGCATGAATTTTATTCAAGATTATGAAGTTTATTTTAGAAGTGATTTGTGTCCACACGAAGTCTCTTCATAGATTCATTCCAATTATAAAAATAGAACTTTTAATGCCCTCAGTATTTTTTCTTAAAAAATTCTTTTGCCCCGTGCTTTATGCACAGTTTGGTTACTAGTATATATATATATGAATTGGATTAATTTTTAATTAAAGGACAAATAAGGAAAAAGGGATAGGTTAATTTATTGTGGGATTGGTTATTTAAGAAAAATAAATCCCATTATTTCCTATAACCTATCAGTTTACCAAAATTTGTTTATACGTAATCTGCAAACGCTTGAGAGCAAAAGAGAAAGGTCTGGGAGATTTCTTCAAACTTCTAAGGCAATTCTGAATCGTTTTAGATTCGAGTAGAGCGTTGAAATCGTCGTGAAGAGGGCTTCGTTCAATACCAAAAGCTTGGAGTTTTCTTAAGGTAATGATTTTCGCCCTAGATGCGTTCTTGGATGAATTTGTTACGGTTTTAAAATCATAAATTCGTAGTCTTGTTCGTATAGAAGCGCATGATCAAATCTAATCTAAACTTAGGTTATCGGTGAGAAGGATCAAGTCTTTGAAGCAGTACTTCTTGTTAGGTGTGATGCCCGAAAGACAATTTTGTAATTGTTTTATTTAATAAATGAAATGATATTATTATTCATATTTATTATTCTCATAATCACCGATGTCACAATAGTATTTACACTACAGAAAACCCGAAGTATATCATTTATGTAATCACTTAACTCAGTGTATGGTATATACACAGGAGGATTGAGTTAGTGAAGATGTACTTAAAATACAATTAGCCCGTAGTGAAGTTAATCGAGAGTATCGGGTCTCTGCTTTAACGTGCTATTAATGCGCCCAGAACACAATAGGTGTGATTGTCTTATCCGGACTTTCGGTTAAGAGAACCTAGTGGGGAATTTATATATGATAGATATATCATATAGGGCTGGACCGATTTGACTAGAGTTCACGATATAATTCCGTAATCGAGAATTCTTATCGAATCAATGGATGATCATATTTATGGATATATCTTAATCCTGAGGTGATCACAGTCAACTGCTTGAATCGGTATGAAGTTTGACTTGACGGTTAAGGATTACACTGAGTCTGTGGTCTGAATTACCCCATCTTGGCATTGTACTGGATTGAGTGAGTAGTCTGTGTTATCACAGATACGGAATCCATTCCTTCCATTTATGGAAGTAGATAGACAGTTCCCTTATTTGTTAATCCTAGAAACTGATCGATCCATGGAGTTCATATTACACTGATTAGCTACCGGTGAGTTGTATGAATTAATTGATCACTAGGGGGTTAATGGTAAATAAGGATAAGAGGTTCTAAAAAGGGTTAACGGTAACTTCCCGATTTAGAATGAACAGTCTATGGAGGATTAATCCATATGTAATGATTATATCAATGGACGCTTATTATTATTCTCGTGAGGAGATAAATATAATCTCATAATCGGAGGAGTGCAGTCATGGGATTATGGTGGCATATTCCTGTGATTGATTTATCGAATATAATTATTCTGTTCGTAAGATAATTATTTATTTGATTTATCGGAGCCGCTGATTATTAGTCCATGGTCCCCGACGTGCCTCCTAATATAGCATAGCTATTCTCGGACGTCGAATCCTAATAATATTAATTTAGTTCTTGTTGGACTTTATTAAAACGATATGTGAATTAATTGTTTAGTGGACTATTAAATTAGTTGGGCTAAATAATTAAATATGTGGAAAAGACATTTTCCATAATCTTGGCCCAATTATTGTGTTATGGCAAAATTAATATTGACTAGGTCAATATGTGTAATTTTCGCCCCATGCTTATTTTTGGAACAAGAAATTGTTTTCTTGTGTATTAATAAGACATGTGCATAAAATATTTATTAGATAAATATTTATGGTAAGAAATAAAGATAAATATTATTCTAGATTTGTTCTAGAATATTATGGGAATATCTTTTATTTAATGGGATTATTATAATTGATTTTGTATTAATTATTAAATCCTTGGAGGCTAAGTTTTACTCTCCTATATAAAGAGAGTTCTTCCGAGCCTTAATACACACAATAATTTCGACTTCTCCTCTTAGAGAGAAGAAGGAATAAAATTCAGCCAAGGGGTTTAAGGGGAAAATCTTGGAGATTTTCCGGGTAGCATATCGGAAGGATTCGAGACGAGGATTTCCTTCCACCGGGAGTTGCTTGGATCACACGTACGGAAGATCGTGGTGCTCTTCACACCTTCGTTCGTTCTTTCTATTGCGGTTCTCCAACTTGGATTTTGAGATCCAAGAGGTATGTTCTACAACCCCCTTGTAGAGTAGATCTAGTTATTTTATTACGTGTAATTTATAGATCTAGATCCTTAAATCGCTTCCGCTGCGGATGATATTACTAACAGTGGTATCAGTCGCCTGGTGATCTATATTTATACGTATAAAATATTAGATCTGGGAGTGGTAAACATGTAGATTTTTGTCCCAATTTTTTTGGAGGCCGATGCATATGTTTAATTTTTTTTATGCTTATGAATGTCGTGGTTGAAGAGATGGATTGGGGTTGGCACTGTTTACCCGTTAGATCTATTGTAAAATCATATAAACGATGAAAATTCATCCATATGAGTATAGGAAATTATGTAATTTTTTTCTATTGCAATTTTAATTTCCAGAAAATAGATATGTTTAGTAGCTGTTTAGTTATTTCGTTTTTCCCGTTGATTGAGCCGTTGAAACGACGATCCCTCTGGTCAGTATCAAGATTGGAAGATGACGAACAATTCCACAAAATTTGACGTCGATCGGAGTCCGTTTTGATATCCGTTCGTTGCTGCATAGAAGCTGCTGTAACAGAAAAACGCAGGATTCACAGAAACCATACCTGTGACTTCCTCGAATTTCCGGGAGAGTTTGAACCGTTGAAACGAAAATCCAACCGCTCAGATCGATAAATATGGAGTTTTTGACGTGGCATAAAAATTTAAGGTCGATCGGGATTCATCTCGATTCCCGATCAGCCTCGGGAAGTCTTTGAGGCACTGCTGTAACAGTCAGATCCAGCAGCAAGTTGAGCGGCTCACTGGCGAAAATTGACAAGTCAAAGCTCCGATCAAACCGTCCATATTGAAGCCCGAGGAATGAAGAACAGATCTGGAAAGTTTCGTCACAATCCGAGTTCGTTTGGTTTCCGATCATCGAAGAATTTGAACAGCTGCAGATTATGTTAGAAAGTAGTAAACCCTAGTTAGGGTTTGGTTATTTATTTTCTAATAGGTTAGATACGGGGGTGCCAACGGTCCATCTCGGTGTTTAAATTTTCCGCAATTTATTTTTTATGTGTTTTATCATAAAATAGATATAAAATTGGAATTGCCATGACATGCATCATATCATAAATCCACTCCTTGCATACATGTAGAATTTTAATTTTGGTAATTAAAATAGGCATGTATACAAACTCGTGTAATTAGTTGAAGTTTAATTAATACGTGGTAATTAATTAATTTAGTAACTAATTAAAGATCCGAGGACGGGTTATGAAATCGTTAAGCCTTTCGGTGTGTGTTCTCGGTGAACCGCCTTAAAGCCCAAACGAGATCACGTTTTCGATTCGTAGTGTCTACGAGATTGAATGATGGTAAAAGAACAATAAATCTTGGATAAAAACGGTTCGCCTATAGGTTGGGTGGTCAACTGAGCTTCGCTCGACCGACTGAACCCTCCTAGTGTGATGTATGCACGGGGGTCCGGCAAGACTAAGCTACACTGGAGAGCGGAGGGGTGATTCCTTCTTATCTCAATGGGGCTGTCTTGACCCGATTTTGTCCGACTGTCACATATGTTCCAACGAATAGGACGGGTAGGCTTGCCTACGTTACCGACACCATTCGTAATCCTTGATTTGATGAGCTTTTATGTTAACATCAAAAAGACGTGGTTAGTTAACCCACCACCACTTCCAAAATATTGAGTGGGAGCGAGGGAGGCGACAGCCAACCCCACGGCCTCTACTATAGATACAAGTAAGTGAGAGAAGGGTGACGCCTCGAGGCGCTTTGATTTCGTCCCCCTAAGGATGGTGTTCACCCCTATCAACATTCATGGCTTGGTCTCCGAAAGGATAGGATTTCCGGGTACTCGTCGGGTCACTGACCTATCCTAAGACGGCACACTTGGGGCATACCTAAGAGATCCGATATAGTAGGTCACACTCATAAAGGATATTTTTGATAATATCTAGGCTAAAAAAGGAAGGTAGTCAATGAATAAAGGGATGTTCGATTCTCGTGGGATGTTTGATTCTCACAAGTTATTCATTGATGAGATTGTCTCGATTTAACCGTCATCTCTTTGACCTACCCTAAGGCGGCACTGAGGTGCGAGGTTAAAACCTTGGAATGGTAGAGTAGACTTAATTTTAGTTTACAATTCCTAAAATAAATATAGTAGTGTTAACTTGAATTAATATATGTCATTTTATTTACAGCATTATATCACTTACTAAATTGCTTAAAATTTATAATTGACTAGTATTGACTTCGTTAAAAAGTGGAAAGTAACTAGGACGTTGAACTAGTTAATCGATAATGCAATTAATTTTCGGAAGAAATATTTTCTCTTAAGCCTTTTAAAAACCAGAGTGACATACATGTATATCACTAGTGTCATTCGTGTCAAACGGAAGACAAACTTAGTTGATCACAGGTGATTTCGGACTTTGAAATTCTTCTAGTGAATTTTGAGTGTGTAGTAATTACACGAGTAATTTTCTAATTGAAAAATCGGAAAATCATGAAGTGTTACTAGTTGGACGATATTTGGAATCGATGAACTAGTGGGAGCTTTATGATTTGTTGTTTTTCTAGAACATTAGAAAAAGTGTAACTAACTACACACGTAACCGTTCTAATTGAAAAACCGGAAAGTCATGAACTGTCGCTAGTTGGGCGATATTTGGAATCGATGAACTAGTGGGAGTTCTATGATTTGTTGTTTTTTCTGGAAACATTGGAACTATGTACGAAAGATTATCTAATCGGAAAAAATCGGAAAATCATAAACAATAAAGCATTGCTAGTTAGACGGTATTTGGAACCGATAAACTAGTGGGAGCTTTAATGTTATGATTTATGATTTGTTGTTTTTTCTGGTATATTAGAAAATCCGAGAAGTCCCGACGAGTAACACTCGAAATAGACATCCCACGGTTCAAGAGTAGTGTCTACTCAAACGAACCGCTAGTTCAAAACTGTTTCCATTCACGGAAAGTCAAGAATGGGAGAATATGTCTAAAAGTGTTAGTCATCTAAACTGAGAAAACTTTAAGGCTGAACCGAAAATTAATTAACTGAAAATCATAGGATAAGGACAGTGATTTTGGATCACCAACCTATGAATCCTTGGCGATTTTCTTGAGCTAAGTTCTTTGGAAGAACAAGGTAGCAGTGCATTTAACGATTAAAAGAGTAAACAACGGGCAGTTAATTTTAGCTAGAATAGTGGGAGTGATATAAGGAAATGAATCTCGGATTCAATCCTTGGATATCGCGGAAAAAATTATTTTCTGTTTAAGATTCGTTGGAACAAATGGATTTACCTTCTATTCGATAATTTGTTTATCGTATAGAAAGTGAATATACCATTTGTAGTACGAATCCAAGACTCGGACTTTTGTTTGATAAAGTCAAAACCACTTACAACTGCTGAAATATGTATATAAAACACATCTTAAGAACTATTAAAAGCAATTGGTTTCTATATTTAGATAAACGCTTCTTCATATTCCATAGTTAGTGCATAGTCCCTAAAAGACAAGGCCCGAAGACTGGCTCAGGGTGATTCCTTTCTCCCAGTCTGGTTATATTGTCTCAAAGGTTCAATGACTAAGTTTCTTTTCAATTGGGAAAGGATAATGGTTATAAAGAAGTAACATAGCTTGTTCATGACGACCTTCGGGGTCTGATGAAAGATACAAGCTAGTAGGAGATTCCAAGTAGTGACTTCTTGTCTGATAACTATTCAAACACTCCGGTAAGTTTATCCAAAATATTTTGAGGTTTCTCTGTTTTCAACAGAGATAGAGTATTCTATACTCAGAAATGGGCCATCACATAGTCCTAGGGACTGATGCTCGGCCTGCCTCATAGTGAAATGCTTTCACTAAGTGAGAAACCGTTAAATTGCCTTATATAGTTTTTAGATGTGCTACAATACACTACTTAACTCAATAAAGATATTGGAAGCGAAATAACGGTTTACATTGAAATATAAGACCCAGAAGTCTACCTAGAATATGCTTTGGAACTTACGGATAAGGTGTGGATTCGGTTCACCCCACTTCCGTAAATATAAGCATTTACCACACGGTGCTTGAACGTAAGACTGGGAATTTCACGCAGACGTTCGGTCAATGACCAATTCGTGATATATCTTTTAACCTATGGAGTATAAAGGTTATATATAGGATTCTTGAAATCGGGAAGGGACAGTTATACTGTTGCATCCTTTCTGATAGAGTCCATGAATACGTTTACTCAAGGTAGTTACTAACTGATTAAAATCAGACCACATCCAACATCGGTTGTTGGTGATAACACTAAATACTACTAAACTAGCTCAGAATTTCGATCCACCCAGTAAGTATTTGGAGTATGGTTTATCCATTACCCATTACGGGTTCTGCGGACTTTGTAGTCTGAGGATCGATTGATGACCTATGGCTCTTTTGTGAGCAGTATAGGATTCTGATAATAGAGGTTGGTTTAATAGCCATAACCCTGTGAATGGAGTTCGGTACTCCAGTTCTGTTCATGCTCTTGTAGACCCACCTGAGCGTCTCAGGCCCAGTGGGAGCAATTGGATCTACACAGAAAAGAGTAGAATGAGTTCGGTATTGCATGATTTCGTTCAAAAGTAGAAAATAGGGGTGATTCCCTGAGATTTTCTTGCCAAACAAACGGAGTCTGGATTCATTCAAGCAGAAGGGTATTGCCTTATGAACTTATGACAGGATGACTGTCAAGGCTTATGTCCTTTGTGGATAAAAAGCAAACCTCTCGGTCATTGGAAGTCATATATTTCTACAATATGTGGATTTGACCAGAATATTGATAAGTCTTTTGTAGACTGGATATCAATTTTAGTACAATAGTGAATATATACATTAGTGTTTGTGAAGGATAACACTGCACCAGTTGGAATCAACATGGGTGTGTTATCTGAAGTCAGAATCTGACAATGCCACAATTCTCTGCAATAGAGATTTGGACAACATTCTGAAGAGTTTGACTCGGTCGAATTCATTAGAATCAGTCACTGGTTTCCCATCCATCTTATTGGTTATGATGATGCATCTGTGTATGCAACATTCAACGAGGAAGTTCTACCATATGCCTCAGGAATGACTCTCTAAATCTTCGGATCAAGAGAAATGGGATAGATTCTCTTTCTAGTAAGAGATGGTCAGGTTATTGAACGTCAATTTTGATCGAATCTTAGATTCGGCGGTTAACAAAGCAAGTTTAGTATGTCCTTTAGTATCTTGAGAGAACGAGGAATAATATGCAGACATATTCATGTATGAACTTGGATATGTGTGATACACTGATTTTGATTTTAAGTCAGATTGAGGATGATCGTTAAGTCGATCTCGGGCTCAGTGTTTACTCAGTACCACATGATTAGATGGACCGGTAACGTTTCGATTCTACGGATCGTCTCGAGCCGACAACCTGACTAATCATTAAGACCCATGACATTTAGATGTAGATACTCCCCGAGTCACTGACCTATCCTACGACGGCACACTCGGAGTGTATTTTGTCATCTATAATGGTTATGATATGCTTAATGGGTACTAGAATACGGGATGGGTCTCCATTGCTTTAGAGCAAGTGGGAGATGTAGTTTGTTGTAGTTTAAATAATAGGGTGTGCTCTAAAACAATTAATCACATGCTTTCGTGCAAGTGGGAGATTGTTAGGTGTGATGCCCGAAAGACAATTTTGTAATTATTTTATTTAATAAATGAAATGATATTATTATTCATATTTATTATTCTCATAATCACCGATGTGACAATAGTATTTACACTACAGAAAACCCTAAGTATATCGTTTATGTAATCACTTAACTCAGTGTATGGGATATACACGGGAGGATTGAGTTAGTGAAGATGTACTTAAAATACAATTAGCCCGTAGTGAAGTTAATCGAGAGTATCGGGTCTCTCCTTTAACGTGCTATTAATGCGCCCAGAACACAATAGGTGTGATTGTCTTATCCGGACTTTCGGTTAAGAGAACCTAGTGGGGCATTTATATATGATAGATATATCATATAGGGCTGGACCGATTTGACTAGAGTTCACGATATAATTACGTAATCGAGAATTCTTATCGAATCAATGGATGATCATATTTATGGATATATCTTAATCCTGAGGTGATCACAGTCAACTGCTTGAATCAGTATGAAGTTTGACTTGACGGTTAAGGATTACACTGAGTCTGTGGTCTGAATTACCCCATCTTGGCATTGTACTGGATTGAGTGAGTAGTCCGTGTTATCACAGATACGGAATCCATTCCTTCCATTTATGGAAGTAGATAGACAGTTCCCTTATTTGTTAATCCTAGAAACTGATCGATCGCGCGAGTTCATATTACACTGATTAGCTACTAGTGAGTTGTATGAATTAATTGATCACTAGGGGGTTAATGGTAAATAAGGATAAGAGGTTCTAAAAAGGGTTAACGGTAACTTCCCGATTTAGAATGAACAGTCTATGGAGGATTAATCCATATGTAATGATTATATCAATGGACGCTTATTATTATTCTCGTGAGGAGATAAATATAATCTCATAATCGGAGGAGTGCAGTCACGGGATTATGGTGGCATATTCCTGTGATTGATTTATCGAATATAATTATTCTGTTCGTAAGATAATTATTTATTTGATTTATCGGAGCCGCTGATTATTAGTCCATGGTCCCCGACGTGCCTCCTAATATAGCATAGCTATTCTCGGACGTCGAATCCTAATAATATTAATTTAAATCTTGTTGGACTTTATTAAAACGATATGTGAATTAATTGTTTAGTGGACTATTAAATTAGTTGCGCTAAATAATTAAATATGTGGAAAGGACATTTTCCATAATCTTGGCCCAATCATTGTGTAATGGCAAAATTAATATTGACTAGGTCAATATGTGTAATTTTCGCCCCCCATGCTTATTTTTGGAACAAGAAATTGTTTTCTTGTGTATTAATAAGACATGTGCATAAAATATTTATTAGATAAATATTTATGGTAAGAAATAAAGATAAATATTATTCTAGATTTGTTCTAGAATATTATGGGATTATCTTTATTTAATGGGATTATTATAATTGATTTTGTATTAATTATTAAATCCTTGGAGGCTAAGTTTTACTCTCCTATATAAAGAGAGTTCTTCCAAGCCTTAATACACACAATAATTTCGACTTCTCCTCTTAGAGAGAAGAAGGAATAAAATTCGGCCAAGGGGTTTAAGGGGAAAATCTTGGAGATTTTCCGGGTAGCATATCGGAAGGATTCGAGACGAGGATTTCCTTCCACCGGGAGTTGCTTGGATCACACATACGGAAGATCGTGGTGCTCTTCACACCTTCGTTCGTTCTTTCTATTGCGGTTCTCCAACTTGGATTTTGAGATCCAAGAGGTATGTTCTACAACCCCCTTGTAGAGTAGATCTAGTTATTTTATTACGTGTAATTTATAGGTCTAGATCCTTAAATCGCTTCCGCTGCGGATGATATTACTAACACTTCTTGCTTTGGAGTTGGAGTTCACTTGCAATCAAGTAAGAAGCTTTTCTTACCATTTAATTATGGTTTATAGGATTAAGGGTGGTGTTTTGGTATTCCTAGATGTTTGAAATCAAGCCTATTTTGATGATGAAGGAATATGGGATGAATTGGTTCGATAAAGATAAGTTTTATGTTGTTTTTTTTGAGATTTTCGATGTTAATTTTGTTGGAAGTCGTTAAGTGCTAGAAAACTACGTTTAAGGTTTTCATGTGTGCAATGCACACATTGATGACACGGGAAGTCAGGTTTTGGTACAAGATGCTCAATGCATACGCATTCGATAGCATTGCGCATGCTTGGCTCATACAGGATGGTCAGTTTTATTTCAGCATGCTCAATGCGCATGCATTGGTTAGACAGAGGCATCTTGAATGTTTCTGCTCGTACAATGCACACACATTCTAGCGAATGCACACGCATTGGCCTTGTTTGTGGGGAAAATGTTTTTTTAAGCCCCGAGTTCAGTTTTAAATGTTATTTCTTGACCTAATAACTTTAATTAAAATTGAACAAGCCTTGCTTGATTTTTTTATGCATTTAGTTCTGTCACCGAATTGATTCTTCCTAAGAGTTGATGTTCAGGACCGTCGGAAGGGCATGATAGGCTTGTGCGTTTATGAGTTAGTATTCATCAATGTCTGTGTAACTGATAGGATGTTGTGTCTAGCCGTCTAAGAGAGGGAGTAGAGAGGTTAAGGTGAGGATTGCTTTGAAAACACTTAGATGTCCAGTTGATGATTATTAAAATACATACTTGACTAGTAAAAGACTAAACATCATGCCATTCTTGGATAGGAAACTGACCAAATCGCGATGTGTGGGCGTTCAGTAAAAATGAATAACTCTGCTGACCTATAAAAGGCTGAAAAGCAGGGAGACTTCGCTGAACGTGTACACCATCAGGCTTTCCTCTGTGGCTATTGGTGTGATCCACCAATAGTTTGCACAATATATCTCATGGCGGATATAAACCATGTGTAGTGCCTTTGAAGGTGGATGTAAAATAAATAAGCTAAGATAGAAACGTATAGTCATGACGTATTGATGGACATGAAATGAACCCTAGATTGAGTTGGTTATATAAAGACAATTTAATATGCATGATCCTTACTTTATAATACTTAATTAAAACGTAGCTTCTACTTCTTATTGAGTACCTTTGTACTTACCTCAAATGCATGTTTTGTTGTGTGTTTGGGGATGAGAAGATGAACTAGATGAGCCGGAATTCGATGAGGATTTCGCAGACGACGTTTGAGGACTCTGATGTTGACGTTTTATTTTACTTTTACTCATATGATACGCTAGACTTGTTATTTCTTTTCGGGAAACTTTGTAATTTCTTTTCTGTTGAATCTTTTGGAGGAATTTCATACGTTATAAGTTCTTTTGGAGTTTTTTTTGTTGTAATAAGATGCTTTTCTATCTTTAGAATGTGAGTTTATATTCTAGGTTGTTGGAAAAAAATTGTCCCCGAGTCATTTAGCTTCTGTTTTGCTTAACTCGATACGATGTAGTAGAGACATACGTATAATATGGAATTTATTTTATATTATACGTGTCTGGGAACGGGGCGTTACAGTAATAAAGTCACATTGCCCTTAATTTGACTGAGGGCGAATCCACCCTATGTTCGCTGCCGGGCTGTGTGCTCTGGTCGACGGGGGACGTTCATGCTCGTAGCATCCTGTACAAATCGTTCTCCTCCAGGGACGTTGCCGCACAGAATCTGAAAGACAGCCATGATGCGATCATGGTAAACGACTACCTTTGAGGTTGTTCGGTTACGAAGAAAAATCTTTCAGTGTGTGTTTGACCGTGAATAAGATCAAACCTTTTTTTAACTCCTGGACCATGGAGTTTTGACGGTTATTTATTGGCGGTGAAGGCATGGGTGTCGGAGGGAGCTTCACGTGAATGGCTCTTTTGCCGGTAGAACTTTTTGATTTGTTGCCGCTGCAGTTTTACACAGGGGAAGTTGGCAATCACTTGACGAGATTTTTTAAGGGATGTACAGAAGAGCAGCTCCGAGTTGCACAAAGAACAGGTTTGCGAAGTTTTTCGGTTCCGGGTGGTGGTTCATGTGGATCAACCTTTGTGGCGATATGTGTGTCTTTCTGACGAGAATGGTGCTTAGGTGTGTGGAAAGGTCACCTATGAGCGGCTGCCATATCTATGCTGTAATTGTGAGTTGTTGGAACATACTATTCGTGCTTGCCCGAAGCTAACCAATGAAGTTTTGGTTGAGCAGCAACGACGCCTTCCGTATGGGACATGGCTGAATTCAAATTGCCGTACGCAATTACTTGAAACATTAGGTGGTGAGGAGGATGAAGTTAGGGGTGGATGGCAAGGAGAATCTGGGGGTGGGAGAGGACATACGCAATGGCTCTTGCTCCTTGAGGCGCCTGGTGGTGATGAGGTGGTGTCTCGGGCAATTGTTCCTTATGTAGATGCCATTGATTTTGAAACTAGTAGAGCTGGG
Organism: Gentiana dahurica var. dahurica; assembly: GCA_024500145.1. Lineage (NCBI taxonomy): Eukaryota > Viridiplantae > Streptophyta > Magnoliopsida > Gentianales > Gentianaceae > Gentiana > Gentiana dahurica. The sequence goes on from CM044905.1 coordinate 51,052,478, forward strand.
GGCGACGAGGGTATGGGGGACGCAATAGGGACGGCCCCTCAAGCTTTAGTTACTAACACTGGAACTCTTTTTTTTGACCAGCAAGTTAAGAAATTATTTTGATCAAAGTAGCAAGATGCTACAAAACAAAATACACAACATAACAACTTCTTAGTAAGAAACAATGTATATCAAAGACCTCCTATCCATTGCGTAAAAAACGACATCAACCATATACCAAACAATTGCTTTCCATAAGAATTAACTTTGTAGTGGATTATTCTTCCATTCGCTCCAATTGGCTAGAAATTTTCTTTTCCTTCCCGTCACCCATTCAAAGCTTTTAATATGTATCTCATCAATGACTTCCTTAACTGTGCATGATTTCGAATTGAAACGTCATCATTTCGTTTTATCCAAATGATCCATAGAGCAGTTTTAGACAAAGCATCCCACAGCCAAATTTTCTTCCTAAGGATTGAAACTTTGTGATGCAAGTTGAATATTCCATCCAAATTGTTAGGCATCGGTACCGTGATTTTGCACCATAGAAGAAGTAGTCTCCAAACCGCATTCGCAAATGGGCACAACAAAAATAGTTGAAGTTCATTCTCCCTAAAAACTTTACACATCGGGCACCGCGTGTCATTTATATCGAGTACACGCTTGGAAATATTCTCACGCGTTGGCAATCTCTTCTGGATACGTCTCCACCGAAAAATATTGATCTTTGATGGTATAGAGTGGTTCCATAAGTTGTTTCAAAGCACTCACCAAGGTGCATCACCTGTAACATTACAAATAGTGCAACCAGAATTTGTATCATAAAGATTGTCAAACTCTCCAACCTCTCCCCCTCTCCCCCTCTTAAACTCCTTCTCCAATCCCAAACCCACCCTCCAATCCTCCATCTCTCGTATATCACGCAATGTTTGTCACCGGCAAGAGAACAATGAATAGGAAACCAAAAATCCCTCGAAAAATTAATGTTTCTCCGATCTCCTAAAATCCTCCTCCAGGATCCTAAAATATGCACCCCATCTCTACCATAAAGCACACAAATTACTAACAATGGAACTATTCTAACATACAAAGTACCTATTAATTTATCATCAAGTTGTGGAAAAACACAATAGTATGTTGTGTTTTCTTCCGCTTGACGTAGTCCAATAAGGTGTCTTCATGTTATTCTTTCTGAAAATCTATTTCTGTAATAATTACTATAAAAACAACAAATAATCTGGACTATACTAATATAAGTTATTAATATTTAGGGGAAAATGAGTGTGTGTCTAGTTATAAAGTTTGTTCTTTGAACCGGAAAATTGGAATATTCAACCTCTTTCTTGCATTCGCGACAAGTCTGCAAAGTCAATCAACGGTTCAAATTCATCTACTAGTAACATTAGAAAAAAAATATTAAAAAATTTACCCCACTTTTGGGTCAATTTTGGTCTCGTACCATTCCAATTTTGCTAAATTAATATCGTATGATGTTCAAAAACAAAAAATAATAATAATATAATGTGAGACTAAAATTAGTACAATCCCAAAATTATTAGACCAATTTTGTAATTTTACCAGTAACATCACAACCACAATCACTCTAACCACAATCACTCTGATCAACAAACGCATAACGTAATTTCGGTGCGACCATTCATGATGTTGCTATGGGACACATTTTTAAATAGATGTCACATCATCAAATGTTGAATTGTCGTATAAGGTTATGACATTTATTGTGTCGTGGTAAGTGTGGGACCCATCTTGAAATATTTTCACATCATCAAAAGTTCTACTGTCGTATCGAATTTTCACATTTGTTGTGTCACAAAAATTCTGATAGCAGTAATACTCGTACTATTTTAAGATTCATGCTACTGCCATGATCAATTTCACATACAAATTCATAATATGACATGAAGTATTGGTTTCTATATGACATGATCAATTTCTCACTACCACATCATGAGTGGTCCAAAAAACATCATATTGTGTATTTGTTGTGTCTGAGTTAACAAATGTCACAACATGACACGATGTGATATATTCTAAAGAAGATTCACACTGACACATCATGTTGTGACATTTATAGTATCAGAGTAATTGCAACATCATGTCGTAAGAGTATTAAGAATCTGTCAGTCGCATACCCGAGTAGAGTGAACTCGAGGGTCGAGTGGTTAATTGCTCCTCTTTTATTATCCCCAAAAATTCTACCTCCTTTAAACAAATTCAAAATATGAATGTCCAATTCAAATTCCCCTCTTATCCTTTAAAGTCCCTCCTCCCCAAATCCCCATCTCTTCAATTATTCAAATTCTTCTTCAAAATCACCCCCCCCTCCGTTTTTCTGCACACACACGTATTGAACTTGTTCTATCCAATTCTTGTCATGAGTTGGAATTTGTGTAACAAGTTCATACTTGTTTTTATGCACACAAACGTTCAAACATGTAATGAGTTTGAAATCATGTTTTTGTGGAATTTCAACTCGTTATTGTGGAATCCCTAGCATCGAATTCGTGTTCTTCGCCTTCAACACACATCACTGGTAACGAGTTCGAATCCTTTACAAGTTCCCTGGTAACGAGTTGAAATTTATGTTTTTGACTGGTAACGAGCTCGCCGGAAAATGACAAGAAAATCGTGGATTCAGGGGATTCATAGGTTCATGGGTTCAGGGGTTTCAGGGGGTTCATAGGGTTTAAGGTTTAGTTCCGGCAGGATTCTGGCAAGGCTCCGGCGAGATTCATGTTCAATATTCTAGGAGGGATTTTGGGGATGAAAATGATGGGTGATTTGGATTTTAGGGTTAGGTTATTGATTGCGAATTGGAGGAAATTGAATCAGGGGTAAATTGGGCCACTCATAAAAAATCTATTTTGTATGGGAAAAGTCTTCTAAAGAAGAATTTGTTTCTCCAAACTATTTTAGGAGGTATTGTGGTCGAAAGGGCTTCTTAACCCAATGCCCCAATTCTTTTTGTCGCTAGCTACTTCATTTCGCTTTTCGCGTTATTCAAATGCTTCATAATCGACGTTTGTTTTTTTAATTTTGAAATATCGTATACAACTATAACATGTAATTATGAAGGTCGTGGAGATGATGCCATTACTCCCTTTTTTTGTCATCTTGCCCCACACGTTTTTCGTTTGACAAAATTAGCCCTGCAACGTAGCCTACTTAGCGTTTTAGTCTTGTTTTTGCTTTGGTTACAAAAAAAAGTTTTGTAACTTGGGGTTTTTTTGTTTTAAATTTTTTTTTGTTGCAATTTTAGTGCTTCGGTGTCGGACTTGGCTGAATTTGCGGAAAAATCAATTTTGGCAGGAAAATTGAGAAAATACAAGAAAAAATTACAAAATTCGTCTCCGAACTTGGACCCATCGGCAAAATCTTGTCATATTTTTGTCACATCGTCTTCCTGGGACAACGAAGGATTAAAATCGCAAAATGGTCCAAGTTAGAAGACTAATTTTGTAACTAGGTTAAACACAAGACTAAAACGCTTAGTAGGCCAAGTTACAAGACTAATTTTGCAATTTTGCCAGATTTTCGTTATAATTTCTTATTCCTTGACTTGGTCGAGTCGTGTTTCTAAAGGCATGGGTTAAAGGCTCAATATGGATACCGATATTTGCAGGGCCGGCCCATGTTGTAAGCAAAGGAAGCGGCGGCTGAAGGCCTAATAATTTCGGGGGCACGAATTTACATGTTCAGCAATTAAAAAAAAACCATATAGATCCAATCCATTCTAACAAAATAGAATGTGTTAATATAGGCCCAAAAAAAATTTTAATTGGCCCGAAAAAAATTTACTTCAGATGATAAATGACCAAAAAATTACAATGTTAAAAAAACGATATTGAAGTTATATTTTGTAATTATGTTTTTGGAAGGAAAAAAAAACTACTTCGAACTGAAAGGCCTAATTCGACGACATAGTCGAAGGCATAAAATTTTCCAGGACCGGCCCTGGATATTTGAAGCTTACAGCGGATTTCAAGTTACTACTCTTTCCCTGAACATATCAAACTTCTTGATGGGTACACATTTGCATATGGTTGTGTGAATTGTTGGTAAATATGAGATCTTCTGATAGCATAAGATACAGACCCAAACTAGGCTAAATTGCAAAAGTAGTCCTCTAACTTGGCCAAGATAGAGTTTTTTGTATTGTTTTTTTTGCTCTGGTTGCAATTGCAGTCTTGTAATTTTGATATTTCATAGTCATTCATCGCCCGATGAGGTTGAAGTTGCAGAAATTCAAAATTTGACGGGAAATTGACTCCACCAGGCACTGATAATGTGATATCCCACACTGGAAGTGGAGGAAGCACATGTTAGTAATACCATCCGCAACGGAAGCGATTTTATGGATCTAGATCTATATAATACACGTAATAAAACAACTAGATCTATTCTACAAGGGGGATGTAGATCATACCTCTTGAATCTCAAAATTCAAGTTGAAGAACCGCAAAAGGATGAATGTGAAGGTGTGAAGAGCACCACAGTCTTCCGATCGTGTGATCCAAGCAATTCCTGGTGGAAGGAATTCTCGACTCGAACCCCTCCGATATGCTACCGGAAAAATCTCCAAGATTTCTCCCACTCTCTCCTTGGCCGAAATATTTTCTTCTCTCTACTATAGGGAGAAGTCGAAATATGTAATGTGTGTTAAGGCTTGGGAGAACTCTCTTTATATAGGAGAGTAAAACTTAGCCTCCAAGGATTAAATAATTAAGAGATAATTATTACATTAATCCTTTTTCCAAATAAAAGATAAATAAAATAATTATCCCAAATAAATTAGGATAAATCATATTATTATCTAATATTTCATGAATTATCATTTAACAAATAAAAGATAAATCACACATTAAATAATTATCCAAGAAAACTAATTTCCTAATAATTATTAATCACAAAAGTGGCGCCACCTTTTAATCAAAAAGGTTCACACGCACAAAAACCATATTTGACCAATTAGATCAAAAAAAAGTCAACACACTAATTTGGGCCGTGTCCATGAAAAATGTCTTTTCCGTGTATTTAATTATTTAGCCCAACTAATTTAATAGTCCACTAAACAATTAATTCACATATCGTTTTAATAAAGTCCAACAAGAACTAAATTAATATTATTAGGATTCGACGACCGAGAATAGCTATGCTATATTAGGAGGCACGTCGGGGACCATGGACTAATAATCAGCGGCTCCGATAAATCAAATAAATAATTATAGAATAATTATATTCGATAAATCAATCACAGGAATATGCCACCATAATCCCGGGACTGCACTCCTCCGATTATAAGATTATATTTATCTCCTCACGAGAATAATAATAAGCGTCCATTGATATAATCATTACATATGGATTAATCCTCCATAGACTGTTCATTCTAAATCGGAAGTTACCGTTAACCCTTTTAAGAATCTCTTATCCTTTTTACCATTAACCCCTAGTGATCAATTAATTCATACAACTCACTGGTAGCTAATCAGTGTAATATGAACTCGTACGATCGATCGGTTTCTAGGATCAACAAATAAAGGAACCGCATATCTACTTCCATAAATGGAAGGAATGGATTCCGTATCTGTGATAACACAGACTACTCACTCAATCCAAAGTACAATGCCAAGATGGGGTAATTCGGACCACAGACTCGGTGTAATCCTTAACCGTCAAGTCAAACTTCATACTGATTCAAGCGGTTGACTGTGATCACCTCAGGATTAAGATATATCCATAAATATGATCATCCATTGATTCGATAAGACTTCTCGATTACGGAATTATATCGTGAACTCTAATCAAATCGGTCCAGCCCTATATGATATATCTATCATATATAAAGGCCCCATTAGGTTCTCTTAACCGAAAGTCCGGATAAGACAATCACACCTATTGTGTTCTGGGCGCATTAATAGCACGTTAAAGGAGAGACCCGATACTCTCGATTAACTTCACTACGGGCTAATTGTATTTTAAGTATATCTTCACTAACTCAATCCTCCTGTGTATATACCATACACTTAGTTAAGTGATTACATAAACGATATACTTTAGGGTTTTCTGTAGTGTAAATACTATTATCACATCGGTGAATATGAGAATAATAAATATGAATAATAACATCATTTCATTTATTAAATAAAACAATTACAAAATTGTCTTTCGGGCATCACACCTAACAATCTCCCACTTGCACGAAAGCATGTGATTAATTGTTTTAGAGCACACCCTATTATTTAAAATACAGCAAACTATCACTCCCACTTGCTCTAAAGCAAATGAGACATGTCTCTAATACCTATAGTCTCCAAGTGTCGACTAAAAGCTTCAATCGACAGCGTCTTGGTGAATGGATCAGCAGGATTATCGGCAGAGGCGATTTTCTTGACGGAAATGTCCCCTCTATCGACAAAATCATTGATCACCCAGTATTTTCTCTCTATATGCTTCGACTTACTGTGCTTTCGAGGTTCCCTAGAGTTGGCAATGGCCCCATGGTTATCACAATAGAGAGTAATAGGATCCTCAGCATTCGGGACAACGCCTAATCCGCTGATGAACTTTCTTAACCAAACTGCTTCTTTAGCTGCCTCTGAGGCCGCTATGAACTCAGCTTCCATTGTTGAATCGGCTGTGCTGGATTGCTTTTGGCTTCTCCATTCTACTGCACCGCCACCAAGCGTAAACACTGAACCAGAGGTAGATTTAGAATCATCTCTGTCTGACTGAAAGTCAGAATCGGTGTACCCCGCTAGCTCCAAACTCCCACTCGAATAGACGAGCATATAATTTCTGGTTCTCTTCAAATATTTGATGAGATTCTTTACTGCTGTCCAGTGCGGTTGCCCTGGATTTGACTGAAAACGGCTGACTAATCCAACGCCGTAACAAATGTCAGGTCTTGTACACCTCATAGCATACATAAGACTACCAACATCCGAGGCATATGGCACTCTTCCCATAGCTTCAGCCTCTTCAGGGGTTTGAGGCCCCTGAGTCTTAGAGAGGTAAACGCCGTGACGGGTTGGTAGAAAACCTTCTTTGCGTTCTCCATACTGAAGCGTGCCAGCACCTTATCTATATAAGTTGCTTGGGACAGAGCTAACATCATGTTCTTGCGATCCCTTATAATTTGGATCCCTAGAACATAACTCGCTTCTCCCAAATCTTTCATTTGGAATTGCGTGGTCAACCAACTTTTTACGTCGGACATCATCCCCTTATCGTTGCCAATTAGGAGTATGTCATCAACGTACAACACTAGAAATACAACACTATCTTTGATAACCTTCTTGTACACACAAGATTCAGCAAAGTGTTGTTGAAATCATAAGACTTGATCGTGTGATCGAATCTATGATACCAGGAACGAGATGCTTGCTTCAACCCATAAATGGATCTGAGCAACTTGCACACCATGTGCTCTCGACCTTCTTCAATGAATCCCTCTGGTTGCTGCATATAGATTTCCTCGTCAAGAAAGCCGTTTAGAAACGCTGTCTTAACATCCATTTGCCGATTTCATAATCCAGACATGCAGCAATCGAAAGGAGGATACGGATGGTTTTCATCATGGCCACAGGTGAGAAGGTTTCCTCGTAGTCTATACCCTCTCGCTGTGTGTAACCTTTGGCTACCAGCCGTGCTTTGAAGGTTTCAACCTTCCCATCTACTCCTCTCTTTCTCTTGTAGAGCCATTTACATCCAATGGGCCTTTCACCCTGAGGAAGTTCTACAAGTTTCCAGACCGAGTTAGAGTACATAGACTCCATCTCTTGATTCATTGCGTCAATCCATTTATCCTTATCGTGATCCAGTAAGGCCTTCTTATAGGTCGGAGGATCATCTTCCACCCCATCAGAGGCGACTACGTTTGCCTCTAAATCCATTCCGTACTGAGCCGGTGGCCGAACCACTCTCACAGTACGTCTGGGTGGAACAGGAATGTCGGAAGTGACTGTTGTATTATTAGTGTTGTTTACAGGAACATCAGCAGCCACAATAGGCCTGATGTCATCGGAGAGTAATTCCTCTAGTACAATTGTACTTCGAGGTCTGTGGTCTTTCATATAACTTTCCTCCAAAAATGTAGCGTTAGTCGAGACTAGCACTTTGTTATCTTCCGGATCGTATAATAGACCACCACGTGTACCTTTTGGATAGCCTACAAACAAACATACTTTTGTACGTGATTGTAGCTTGGTAGTCTTGTCCATCAGCAGATGTGCAGGACAACCCCATATGCGGAAGTGACGAAGGCTTTCGCGATGTCCGGACCACATCTCAATGGGTGTTTTTTCGACAGACTTTGACGGTACTGCATTCAAAATGTAGACCGCTGCTTCTAAAGCATAACCCCAAAAGGATATAGGTAGTGAGGCGTAGCTCATCATTGATCTAACTATGTTAATCAATGTCCTGTTTCTCCTCTCAGCAACTCCGTTTTGCTGAGGTGTCCTAGGCGCTGAACGTTGGAAACAAATTCCTTTTTCAGCCAAGTAGTCAATGAACTCAGTATCTAAATACTCACCTCCGCGATCCGAGCGAAGGCATTTCAATGACTTGCCTAGTTTCCTTTCGGCTTCTGCTTGGAACTCCTTGAACTTTCCAAAAGCCTCGGACTTTCTATGCAGCAGATAAACATAACCGAATCTCGAGTAATCATCAATGAAAGTCACAAAGTACTCGTATCCGCCTCTAGCTTGTACGTTCATCGGACCACAAAGGTCTGAATGCACTAAGTCTAGAGTTCCTGTGGCTCTATTACCCTTTGATGAGAAGGGACGCTTAGTCATTTTTCCCTCCAGGCAACACTCGCAGACAGGCAGTGTGTCAACAAATGACTCACCTAAGGCATTAACATTTTCAAGTCTTTTGAGTCTTTCCAAGGAAATATGGCCAAGCCTTAGATGCCACAAGTATGTTTTATCTTCTTTTACTTGAGAAACTTTCTGCCTTTTTGCAGATCTTTGATGAGCAGTTTTAAACATTTCAGTATTAAGTAGGGGAGCTTTATGTGGTCTTACAAAATATAAACCGATTTCATTTATAGTTGAACACAATTCAAAGCCATTCTTTGAAATAACAAATTCACCATTCAAACTTGAAACAGAAAATGATTGTTCAACTAAGGCAGAATAAGAAATCAAATTTCTCCTGAAATTCGGAAGAAACTAAACATTTTCTAAATGTAAAATTCTATTATTAAAATGCAAGTCCACAGCTCCCACTGCTTTAGCCGAAATGAGCGCCCCAGTGCCTACTCGCATCACTTGAGAACCCTCTTCCAGCTCCTCGTACGAACTAAGAATCTGCAATGAAGAACATACATGGTTAGTAGCTCCAGTATCAAGTATCCAAGTGGACACATCTTTAGCTACGTTAAAAGATTCCAAGAATAGTAATTCCAAATTACCTTTCTTATCTTTCCCAGCGACAACCTTGACTTTGCCATCTTTCACATCACGAAGATATTCGGGACAATGGCGTCGCCAATGTCCTACCTCCTTACAGTAAAAGCATTTGCCCTTTGGCTTGGCCTCGTCAACTTTCTTGGCAGTCTTTTTCTTCATTGGCTTGGGCACGGGTGCAACATTAGCCTTCTTCTTTGGTTTGGCCTTAGGATTGTTTGATGACCTGGCTTCGGCCATATTGGCTTCAACTTTCTTATCCCCTACTTGGACCTTATCTTTCGATAGCAGGCCCTCGTAGATAGTCAGTTCATTCAGCATCTGTGTCATGGTCAACTCATATTTGCCCATCAGATACTGGGTTTTGAACGGGATAAACTCAGGAGTCAATGATTCCAAAATCATCGATACTTGAGTTGCTTCATCGAACTTTGATCCATGAATACCGGCGTCATTGAAGTAACTGATCATATTCAGAACACGACCATTCACTGCTTGACCTTTCTTCAATTTCGTGTTAACGGCCAACCTGATGGCATCGTGTCTTGCTTGGTTGCTAGGTGATCCAAACATCGTAGTAAGTTTCCGCATGATTTCTCCTGCAGATTCAAACTCTTCAATCTGGGTCCTAATAACCTCCGACACTGCCGCCAAGATGATCCCACGAGCCCGGTCATCTGCTTCGATCCAGCGATTACGCTGCTCGATCTCAGCTTTACCAGGTTTTTGGATCGCCAGCGTAGGGCATTCAGAAGTAAGTACATGTTGCACATTCTCATACGTGAGCACCACGTTTAAGTTACTCTTCCATTTCTTAAAGTTGTTTCCCGTTAATTTTTCAGACAGTAAAGCAGAAATTTGAGCAGACATTTTGCTGAAAATAAAATGACATGTATTAATTCAAGTTTAACACTACTATATTAAATTTTAGGAATTGTAAACTAAAAATAAGTCTACTCTACCATTCCAAGGTTTTAACCTCGCATCTCAGTGCCGCCGTAGGGTAGGTCAAAGAGATGACGGTTAAATTGAGACAATCTCATCAATGAATAACTTGTGAGAATCAAACATCCCACGAGAATCGAACATCCCTTTATTCATTGACTACCTTCCTTTTTTAGCCTAGATATTTCCAAAATAATCCTTTATGAGTGTGACCTACTATATCGGATCTCTTAGGTACGCCCCGAGTGTGCCGTCGTAGGATAGGTCAGTGACCCGACGAGTACCCAGAAATCCTATCCTTTCGGAGACCAAGCCATGAATGATGATAGGGGTGAACACCATCCGTAGGGGGACGAAATCAAAGCGCCGTGAGGCGTCACCCTTCTCTCACTTACTTGTATCTATAGTAGAGGCCGTGGGGTTGGCTGTCGCCTCCCCCGCTCCCACTCAATAATTTGGAAGTGGTTGTGGGTTAACTAACCACGTTTTTTTGATGTTATAATAAAAGCTCATCAAATCAAGGATTCCGAATGGTGTCGGTAACGTAGGCAAGCCTACCCGTCCTATTCGTTGGAACATATGTGACAGTCGGACGAAATCGGGTCAAGACAGCCTCATTGAGATAAGAAAGAATCACCCCTCCGTTCTCCGGTGTAGCTTAGTCTTGCCGGACCCCCGTGCATACATCACACTAGGAGGGTTAAGTCGGTCGAGCCTAGCTCAGTTGACCACCCAACCTATAAGAGAGCCGTTTTTATCCAAGATTTATTGTTCTTTTACCATCATTCAATCTCGTAGACACTACGAATTGAAAAAAACGTGATCTCGTTTGGGCTTTAAGGCGGTTCACCGAGAACACACACCGAAAGGCCTAACGATTTCATAACCCGTCCTCGGATCATTAATTAGTTACTTAATTTATTAATTACCACGTATTAATTAAATTTCAACTAATTACACGAGTTTGTATACATGCCTATTTTAATTACAAAAATTAAAATTCTACATGTATGCATGGAGTGGATTTATGATATGATGCATGTCATGGTAATTCCGATTTTATATCTATTTTATGATCGAACACATAAAAAAATTTGCGGAAATTTAAACACCGAGATGGATTGTTGGTACCCCCGTATCTAATCTATCCTAGGAAAAAATAAATTACAATCTTGTTGTCTTCGAGTCTTGATCTTCGAATCTTGAACTCGAACCGCCGGATCACGAACCACGAACACCCGAGAGGAGAAAAGGTCTTTTTAATTAAATAAATCCAATTTATTATAATTAATCATATATTTATTTTATTTATATGCGGCTGCTATTTAATTATTTTCCAAAAAAAATAATATATTTTTTTTAATGAATTCATGCGGCAGTAAATGATCATAAAAAAATTAGGTCACAAAAAAAAAAAAACATGCAGCCGCAAAATTAAAACCCTAGCCGCATCTTTTTTATTAGACAGGACTTATAGCGACGCTTTTCAGCGTCGCAGAAAGTCATGTAGCAGTTTTTTAATAAAATTCATCCGTTTCTCCTCGTTCATACCTTGGGTTTCGTCTTGATCTTCAATTTTTCAGCAAGATCTTCATCTTTTCCAGCCCGGATAATCAAAATTACAATAAAAGATGCTACTTTTACATAAATTTCGAAAAAAGACATAAAAAAATACAATTCCTATGCTCAATTGTTACTAAACAAAAGAGCTACAATAGATCTAACGAGTAAACAGTACCAACCCCAATCCATCTCTTCAACCAAGACATTCATAACATAAAAAAAACATTGAATGCGTCGGCCCCCTTTTTTTTTAAAAAAAAATTGGGACAAAAAGTCTACATGTTTTACCACTCCTAGATCTAATATTTTATACGTATAAATATAGTTCACCATGTCTCTGATACCACTGTTAGTAATAACATCCGCAACGGAAGCGATTTTATGGATCTAGATCTATATAATACACGTAATAAAACAACTAGATCTATTCTACAAGGGGGATGTAGATCATACCTCTTGAATCTCAAAATTCAAGTTGAAGAACCGCAAAAGGATGAATGTGAAGGTGTGAAGAGCACCACAGTCTTCCGATCGTGTGATCCAAGCAATTCCCGGTGGAAGGAATTCTCGACTCGAACCCCTCCGATATGCTACCGGAAAAATCTCCAAGATTTCTCCCACTCTCTCCTTGGCCGAAATATTTTCTTCTCTCTACTATAGGGAGCAGTCGAAATATGTAATGTGTGTTAAGGCTTGGGAGAACTCTCTTTATATAGGAGAGTAAAACTTAGCCTCCAAGGATTAAATAATTAAGAGATAATTATTACATTAATCCTTTTTCCAAATAAAAGATAAGTAAAATAATTATCCCAAACAAATTAGGATAAATCATATTATTATCTAATATTTCATGAATTATCATTTAACAAATAAAAGATAAATCACACATTAAATAATTATCCAAGAAAACTAATTTCCTAATAATTATTAATCACAAAAGTGGCGCCACCTTTTAATCAAAAAGGTTCACACACACAAAAACCATATTTGACCAATTAGGTCAAAAAAAAGTCAACACACTAATTTGGGCCGAGTCCACGAAAAATGTCTTTTCCGTGTATTTAATTATTTAGCCCAACTAATTTAATAGTCCACTAAACAATTAATTCACATATCGTTTTAATAAAGTCCAACAAGAACTAAATTAATATTATTAGGATTCGACGTCCGAGAATAGCGATGCTATATTAGGAGGCACGTCGGGGACCATGGACTAATAATCAGCGGCTCCGATAAATCAAATAAATAATTATAGAATAATTATATTCGATAAATCAATCACAGGAATATGCCACCATAATCCCGTGACTGCACTCCTCCGATTATAAGATTATATTTATCTCCTCACGAGAATAATAATAAGCGTCCATTGATATAATCATTACATATGGATTAATCCTCCATAGACTGTTCATTCTAAATCGGGAAGTTACCGTTAACCCTTTTAAGAATCTCTTATCCTTATTTACCATTAACCCCCTAGTGATCAATTAATCCATACAACTCACTGGTAGCTAATCAGTGTAATATGAACTCGTACGATCGATCAGTTTCTAGGATCAACAAATAAAGGAACTGCATATCTACTTCCATAAATGGAAGGAATGGATTCCGTATCTGTGATAACACAGACTACTCACTCAATCCAGTACAATGCCAAGATGGGGTAATTCAGACCACAGACTCAGTGTAATCCTTAACCGTCAAGTCAAACTTCATACTGATTCAAGCAGTTGACTGTGATCACCTCGGGATTAAGATATATCCATAAATATGATCATCCATTGATTCGATAAGACTTCTCGATTACGGAATTATATCGTGAACTCTAATCAAATCGATCCAGCCCTATATGATATATCTATCATATATAAATGCCCCATTAGGTTCTCTTAACTGAAAGTCCGGATAAGACAATCACACCTATTATGTTCTGGGCGCATTAATAGCACGTTAAAGGAGAGACCCGATACTCTCGATTAACTTCACTACGGGCTAATTGTATTTTAAGTACATCTTCACTAACTCAATCCTCCTGTGCATATACCATACACCGAGTTAAGTGATTACATAAACGATATACTTTAGGGTTTTCTGTAGTGTAAATACTATTGTCACATCGGTGAATATGAGAATAATAAATATGAATAATAACATCATTTCATTTATTAAATAAAACAATTACAAAATTGTCTTTCGGGCATCACACCTAACAGCACATCCCCACCTTATAAGAGTAAGACATAAAGGTCTTGTCAACTTGGGTTAGCCCTTTTAGAACAAGCGAGGTCGGAGGTCTAAGCAGTTGACCAGACCATTTATGACTAATTTAGCGCAACCAGGCCTAGGGTCTGGGGGCGTTACAGAATAGTATTCAAGCCGACTATTAGACGGATCTAAGTGCCACATGCCACCTCTAGACGAACCTAAGTGCCACAGGCCACCTCTAGATTCCTCTGGTAGAGACGAACTGAGACAAGTCCACAGGGACAAGTCTTGGCCGTCCTGGCGATGACGCCAGTCCCTTATAGTGGGAGAGAATGTGACATCCGACATTGGAAGTAGGGGAAGCACATCACATCCATATAAGTGTGAGACATAAATGTATTGTCAACTCGGGTTAGCCCTTTTAGACCATACGAGGACGGCAGGCTAAGCAGTTGACCGGACCATTTATGACTCACTTACTGCTACCAGGCCCGGGGTCTAGGGACGTTACAGATAAAGCAAAATTCGTGAAAGAAATGTAAAATTTGTCCTTTAGTGTGACCTAATTAAGTTATTAAGTCATACTTTGTGCAAGTTAAAATGACTAATTTTGTAAATTTCTCACCAAAATAAAAAAAAATAGATTTCAAAGACATGCCAGCAATATCCTAGAATTTCGTCTCATCAGCTGTAACGTCCCGCTCCCGGATACCGAGCCCTTATTCAGAAGAGAAACGTTCGGCGCTTATAGCATTAAATAAATCTAACATTATACGGAAGCCTCTACGTCGTCGTATCAAATAAAAGCAAACGAAAGCTAAAAAGAGTCGGGTAAAAACATAAATGCTACTATGAATAGAAAGTAACCATGCTAAGGATGGATAGTTAAATTACAACGACGAAAAACCCAACGACTTATACAATACGATATCTTAAAAGTAGAAGTACAACAAGTTTAAGAAAAGAAATACAACTAGTCTAGTACAACCTTTACAAAGAAATAAACTAAGAGCTTTGTCAAGACTTCAAAGTCTTCAAAGGTCGTCATCTACACTTGATCAACCTGTTCGTCTTCTCACCCCCACAATGCATACAAAAGAAAATGCAAAGGAGGTAAGTACAAAGTACTTAGTAAAAGTGAGAAGCTAATGAATAAACAAGTTATACAACGAAAGGTTATTATTATGATTATTAAATTATCTTTATGAGACCGACTCAATTTAAGGTTCAATCCATGCCCATCGACATGTCATGACTAAATGTTTCTAGCTTAGCTTATCTTGGTTACGTCATCACTCAAGGACACTACGCATGACGTTCATCAGCCTGATGATATACTTGCTAACTAACGGTGATTAGCACCGATTAGCTCCGGGGTCTCCCCGGTATGCGTATACGTCCGATGAATTTCCTCCACTGCCATTCAGCCGTTTATAGGCCAGCAGCGTTGTTCACCTTTTATGAACGTATCACATCGCCGATATGAAAGAGTGCCTAACCGAGAATAAGTGACGTTTTATCTTTTACTGCACGTATGTAATTATTACTGTGAAGTAAGTAGCTACCTAAGTGTTTTCAGGTAAGCTCCCTCACATACACTACTCTCTTTCCTAGACCACTAGACACGGACAAGTCCTAGCAAATACACAGACATTGATGAACTCTAGTTCATCAAAGCACAAGCCCTTTCATGCCCTTCTGACGGATCCGAACTTCAACTCCCTTTAAGAGTACATTCGGTGTTTTAACTGAACGAATCGGAAGTTCAATCGAAAATTGTTCATATTTAATTAATGTTATTGAACCAAAAAATAGAAATTTAAAAATCAACACAAATATACCAAAACATATCACATCTCATTGATTACAACTTAGCATGAATTCTATCACCAAACAACACCAAAACTCACCCAAACTCAACCAATCATTATAAAACTATAATTATCATTAGGAAGAGCCTCTTACCTTAATTTCTAGGAAAACTGAAAGCAAAACGTCAAGCAACTGCAACAACTATTGATCCTCAACCCCCAAAACCTATTTGATCAACGAAAAACCCTAAAATCCTATTTCTTTACAGAAATCCGAAACTGAAAAGTTATCAAAACAGCAGATTACCTGGATTAAATGCTGCGAAACTATTTTTAGATTGATCTACGCTCCAAGATGATCGTTTCGACTACTCATGGCTGCGAAACAGATCTACGGATTGAAAGATACGAATTTTTCAAGAATCAAACTCTACGAATACCAAAAACTGGGGCTAAACTGAAAACTTACGAAATTGAGAGATGTTATTTTCCAAAGTTGCGTCTCCTCGCGCTGATCACTTTTCTCTCCTACGGCATCTTGAACAGATGAACGGATTGATCACACGGTTGAAGTTTACGTTCTCCCTTTTTCTGGCATCTTCTGCGTTGCTTCTCCTTCAGATCGCCGTTCTACTTTTTTTTTTTTTTTTTCAGAAATTGCGTGACTAATTTAATATATGACTTTGGGGATTATTTCTTTTTATAGCCATTTAATTAAACTCATTAATTAAATAACTAAATCATTTTAATTAAATCCTTCTTAATTAAATAAATAGGATAAATAATAATTAGGTCGTAGTGGGTATGCCCAATTACTCTTATACCCTTTCAGAAAAATCGGGATGTTACATCAGCATCCTCCGCCGATGGAGGACTATCTCTAAAGTTGCAAAATAATAAATAATCCAATTTACACGACTAAAATTGCAGCCAAAGCAACGACATGGCTAAAATACTAAATAGGTTTTTTTATCAAGTCACTTGATCTTTTAATTTTGATATTAGTCGCTTGATCTTTTGAATATTGTTTTCAGGTGATTGTGGAGCGCCGTGCCTTCACTTTCGTATACCTTGTTTCGTGTTACCAACTACTTCTCGGGTTTTATTTCTAAACAGCCAATTCTTGTCGTATATTTAGGATAAATTCGCGAAAGATACCGATCTAATAGTGGCTTGCCAGAAAGGCTTGAGGTTTGTTGCTTTAAAAAAAAATTAAAAAAAAATTTCTTCCTCTTTAACTAACGTTTGTTTGTAGGTAAATGGTTTTGTATCTTGTTGATTATGGATGAGATGAAGCGTAAATAACACAAGTGCGCGCACACACATAAAAGGTTACTAAATTATATGCGTACATCGGTACATGGTAAATTTAAATATTTCATATTTTCTAGTTCAGCTTGTGAATCGGCTAAATTGCATAATTATTCCTGTCACTTGGCCTAGTTAGCTTTTTAGTCCTTTTTTTCCGGTTGCAGTTTTAATCCTTTTGTAATGACACTGTATAATGATGCAATGACACTGATAATAGTGACATTGTAATCAAACAATTTTCATTCATTGTCGTTGTTCTCAGTACTCATCAGTAGGACCGGCTTGTGCTTCAAGATCAACCATATGTGTCAGTTACGCCCTTGGGGGAAACAATCTCGTGAGTTACTGTTACCAAGATTTTTTTTTAGGGGATATATATATATATATATATATATATATATATATATATATATATATATATATATATATATATTTCAGCCGCGGGTTGGGAGGTGATTGATTCTCATTAACAGCCTTGTGCGTGATTACTTGATGAAAGCGTGTTTTATGGGCTTTTCTGTGCTTATTTTATATCTATTTTAACGGGAGATGCTCTGTTTCGCGTATGTTTTGGTGGATTTTCAGGTTTTAGGAACTCGATAGAGATGATTGAGATTTCAGGACTTATAAAGCAATTTTTGGAAGATTTTGTGGAAGATATGGAAAAAAGGATTTCAAGGTTCGAGAATTTCAGTTTCTACCTATATCGGGATCCCGAGTAGTGAAGAGAAGACATAGCCGATTAAAACCAACGCGGATTTCTCTCTTTAGTCACATTGAATTTTTTATTATTAGTAGGACCATTTCGATATTAGTTAATTATTATTAGTTTTATTATTATATTATTAAATAAGACAATTTAAGAAATTTGAAAAAGTAGTGGGCTTGGCCCAATTAGCAATTCAGCATCACAGAGGCGTGAATTAGCCGGGAAATAAAAGATATATGACATAGTTTTAATATTGGGAGGAGACAGAAGATGCGCATCAGCTTTCCAGCAGTGCCGGCGATTTTCAATTGCATTGGTACAATGTTTTTTTTTTTTTCTTTTATTTTATTTTATTTCATATTTTAATGATTAGTTAAATTTTCTCTTCCAGTTGATTGATTATTGAACTTTCGATTTCATGTGATTGTGAGGTCTAATTGATTTTTCTCATCATTTAATTGTTAGTATTTGTCTATTTTCTTATTTCACGGACATATGATTAGAATTATTTGTTTAATTATTGGTGTGCGATGATTAAGCAATTATTTTGATCTAGTACCAAAATTCATCTTAGGCGGTTGCCATAAAGGATTGGGTTTTAGTGGTAAACAACACAATGCCTACCGGTTCGTAGCCCGTAGGATTCCCTGTTGTGAAGATAGATAATCCTATGATTAAAATTAAACCGGTTGGATTAATACCTAGTAATGTCTCTCTAATCTTAAGGCTGTTATGACACCAAACTCCGGGCGGTCGTTGCGGGGTGTGCCATAATTAGGGTGTAATTAGTGGCGGTTGTCCTAATTAACGAATTTAGGAGAGATTGGTTGATTCACGGTTGTGGTCAACTATAACCAATTTATTAATGATTTAACGAGTCATCCGTGAATCGATGATCAATCGTAGGAATTGAGGGGGAAACGATTAATTGACTGGAACTTTTCTTGATTTTTATTTTGTTTTTATTCTTTGGAATTAGATTAAAAAACCAAATATGTTTTATTTTTACGAATTTTAGGAGAAATTGATCCGCCGTTCCTTGTGGGTTCGACCCATACTTCCGCTATACTAGCTATAAAGGTTGTAGGTAATTTATCTTTGGTGGTTTGACGACCCACCAAATTTTGGCGCCGTTTCCAGGGAACGGTGTCAAGTGATTTATTTCTTTTAGAATTATGTATATAGTTTTTTGTGTGTTGTTTTGTGTTTTTTTTGTTTGCAAGCATGTCAGGTTACCACTACACAACTCCTATGGAGAATCGTGATGTGTATGGATACCGGGTGAAAAATTCATATGAGGAGAGATGTTATTCTAGTGAGCCGAGTTATCCGGATTGAAGCTATGGTGAATCACATTCTCAGCCGTCTAGTGAACTTGAAAGTCCGGTACCTTGTTCGAATGAATCTCTTGAAGCCATGATGCAGTCTCTTACTACCAATATGACGCAGATGCTCTCCTCTTATATTGTCTGATGGAAGACGATTGTCCCATGATTGATCCAACACCAAAGATCGATGATACTGATGACCAAGAAAATGGTGAAGAAATTCACTCGGGGTTGTAGAAGTTAACGGACAATGTGTCTAATCATGAAGAATATCACCCGGAGGAACTCAAATTTGAGGAGCCGTTGAAGCCAAAAAGTGTTATGGTAATTGTGGAAATACGTGTGAGCAAGAAAGAAGTGGTCTTCCCACTCAATCATTATATCTTGAACTTGGATGTGGAGGCCCCTAATCCCGTTTTTCTTTTATTGGGAAGATACTTCACGAAAGTGCCCAAAGTGAAGGCACGACTAATTCTCCCTGAAGATGAGATGGATGGCTCATTTTCCAACTATGCAAGGAAGAATAATCAAAGAAAAAATATTCCATTTGATAATGGATAGTGAGATAAGTGTGTCTAGCCAAAGACTTTAAAGAAAGGTGCTTGTTGGGATGCAACCCAATTAAAATAATGTTTTTAATTTTATTTTATTTTGTTTTAATTAATAAGTGAAAAAAATAGAGACTTGCATGTTTAGTGGAGGCTTTTGTCTGTTTTGCAGGAGAAAAACTGAATTCTGTGAAGAAATATGAGGTGTTTATTTGAAGTTCATGTGTGTAGGCACAAACATGTGGGGCTATTTCAGGAAAGGTGAATCTCACTTTTCCATCAAGTCGGGATCCTAGAAACTTTGAGACATGTTTAAAGAATAAAGGATTTCACTTGCTGGTTAAGTCGGGATCCTAGGAAATTAAAGTCTTGTCCAAGAAAGGAGGTTTTCACTTTCCCATGAAGTCGGGATCCTAAGGAAATTGGGAGGGGCTGATTCTTAAAAAAAAAATTGATATGCCTTTCCCACCCAAAATTTTCACTTCCCACCCCGATTTCTGCTTCCCACTTCCTACACTTCCACCCTTTCTCTCCTACTTCCACAAGGATCATCAGTGAGTCTGGAATCATTTCCCTCCCGCACGACCCAGGACGCAATTGCATATGGCAATGCTTATGACGCTCCAAGACGTATACTCCTCACTCCACGGTTTGAATTGTAAGTATTCTCATCCCTTTTATTTTATTTACTTTATTTTATTTTCATATTAGATTAGTACTACTTGCGTATCATGCATACCATGTTGGTTGAATAATAATCCATATTTTGCATTCTTCCATCCACTTTTAGCATACATTTGGGACAATATATGATTTAAGTGTGGAGGAGATTTTCTTGCATTTGTATATTAAAATTGCATCTCTAGGACATTTTAGGACCTTATAAGCACCGAGTATGCCTTTTATGACACTTTACCAACTTTTTCATTTTAATCTTTTGTAAATAATAGTAATCAAATGATAATTAATCAACGTAAGCAGACACTTTTGTTGATACATACTCACCTAAGGTCATTTGTTTGTGAACTTGAGAGGTAAAATCATTGAGCCCTAACAAAAAGCTACTTAAATGTGAGGATTTCACCTAGCCAAAGAGCGCACTCGCTCACTTTTTCCTTCGAGTGGTATCCACATTTCCAATGTCATTCTAGAATTTGCATTGACATGCATTTTGAGACCATATTTTTCAGGTTCGTTGCACTTAAATGATTGAGGCACCTAGAATTTACCCCCTTCTAGACCCACTTTTGTTGGCCTACCTGGGCTATATACCCCCTAGAGAGCCCTTTCTAGCCTGACCTTTCTTTTGACAAACTCCAGAAAAATAAACCCATGGCCTTTTCTTACGATATCCCCTCTTTTGTTGGCCCTATTGTCAAGAGATTGTATGGATAGTTGCATGAAAATTTGAGGAAGTATCTAGAAGTGAATATGTAGAGAAGTATGGCTCACGATTATGTTACGAGGGTGAATTTCAAGATCTTGAAAAGAAAAGGGTTGAAAAAAAGAAGATAGAAAGATGAATTGTTGAAAAAAAAATTGAAAAAAATAATGAAAAAGAAAAGTGATTGCAACGAAGAAGTGTTTTATATATTAAAGAAGAAGTTTGTTCTTCTTTGGAAAGTATTGTTTGCACTTCTGTTCTTAGTTATGAGCCATGTTGTGCATTTCAGTTGGAATCGTTTTTTTACGACGACGTGATAATAGATGTGATTATTCGTGCATTCCTCCTGACAATTTAGCCTATATTTTCCTTCTCCCTACCTTGTGTTCAGTCCCTAGCCCCATTACAACCTTGATAAATACCTCATGATATGTGCATTGGATTTTGAATTTAAAATGGTGGAGATTTGATTGATATGCAAACTTATGGTAATACTTGGATATGTGTTGATTCTGAGGGTGTGTGAATTGTCCCAATATGTTATATTAATGAGAGATTTACCATGAGAACAAGTTGGGACTCTTGTATTTTGCCGCTTGAAAGTTTATGATCGAAAAGTTAAAGTCAGTTGTATGAACTCTTGTGTGTGGTGTGCCTTACTTGAGTATCATTTGATTTGCATTATGGAATATGCGGTTGATGAATAGGTTGGACGGGCGTCATTATTGAAATTCTTTTGGTGCTTTGCATACACATAGTTTTGGTTATTCATATAGGTTTAGGTTCATGCATTTTTTTTTTCTTTTTCTTATTTTTGGGATAAGAGTGCATTGGTTGAGGACAAGCAATGATCTAAGTGTAAGGGAGTGATGAGAGCATATTTTAGGGCTTTTCTGTGCTTATTTTATACCTATTTTGTCGGGAGTGTTTCGTGTATGTATTGGTGGATTTTCAGGTTTTAGGAACTCGATAGAGATGATGGAGATTTCAAGACGTATAAAGCAATTTTTGGAAGTTTTTGAGGAAGATACGGAAAAAGAAGGATTTCAAGGTTCGAGAATTTCAGTTTCTACCTATGTCGGGATCCCGACTAGTGAAGAGAAGACATAGCCGATTAAAACCAACGTGGATTTTCTCTCTTTAGTCACATTGATTTCTTTATTATTAGTAGGACCATTTTGATATTAGTTAATTATTATTAGTTTTATTATTATATTAATAAATAAGACAATTTAAGAAATTTGAAAAAGTAGTGGGCTTGGCCCAATTAGCAATTCAGCATCACAGAGGCGTGAATTAGCCGGGAAATAAAAGATATATGGCTTAGGTTTAATATTGGGAGGAGACCGAAGATGCGCATCAGCTTTCCAGCAGTGCCGGCGATTTTCAATTGCATTGGTACAATGTTTTTTCTCTTTTCTTTTATTTTATTTCATATTTTAATAATTAGTTGAATTTTATCTTCCAGTTGATTGATTATTGAACCATCGATTTCATATGATTGTAAGGTCTAATTGTTTTTTCTGCTCGTTTGATTGTTAGTATTTATCTATTTTCTGATTTCACGGACATGTGATTAGAATTATTTGTTAATTGTTGGCGCGCGATGATTAATCGATTATTTTGATTTAGTACCAAAATTCATCTTAGACGGTTGCCATAAATGATTGGGTTTTAGTGGTAAACAACACACTACCTACCGGTTCGTAGCCCGTAAGATTCCCTGTTGTGAAGATAGATAATACTATGGTTAAAATTAAACCGGTTGGATTAATACCTAGTAATTGGGTCTCTCTAATCTTAAGGCTGTTATGACACCAAACTCCGGGCGGTCATTGTGGGGTGTGCCATAATTAGGGTGTAATTAGTGGCGCTTCTCCAAATTAGTGAATTTAGGAGAGATTCGTTGATTCACGGTTGTGGTCAACTATAACCAATTTATTAATGATTTAACGAGTCATCCGTGAATCGATGATCAATCGTAGGAGTTGAGGGGGAAACAATTAATTGACTGGAACTTTCTTGATTTTTATTTTGTTTTTATTCTTTGGAATTAGATTAAGAAAAAACCCAATATCTTTTATTCTTACGAATTTTCGGAGAAATAAATCCGCCGTTCCGTGTGATTTCGACCCCTACTTCCGCTATACTAGCTATAAAGGTTGTGGTCAACTATAACCAATTTATTAATGATTTAACGAGTCATCCATGAATCGATGATCAATCGTAGGAGTTGCGGGGGAAAAGATTAATTGACTGGAACTTTTCTTGATTTTTATTTTTTTTTATTCTTAGGAAGTAGATTAAGAAAAAACCCAATATCTTTTATTTTTACGAATTTTCGGAGAAATAAATCCGCCGTTCCGTGTGGTTTCGACATCTACTTCCGTTATACTAGCTATAAAGGTTGTCGGTGATTTAACTATGGTGGTTGGATGACCCACCACTACTGCTCCCCCAATTCTGGCATGTGTTTTTTTTTTCTTATATTTTTTTTAATTTAGGTAATTGAAGTTTCAAAAGGTAATTCGGCACGAAAGGTATTCCAGCCAGAGTTTTTACCAAAGGTATATTCACTTGCATCTTCTTGAACATCTCAATAAAATTTTGTAACGATCATCATCTTGATTCGATTTACTTTTCCTAGGGGGGTAGGGTAAAGACGCATGATTAATAGTTACAGTTCATTAAGACTAACATGCTGCCTGCTGCCTGCTCTCCCTGCTCGTCTGCTATATTTGCAGATGCTCGATGAAACGAGCTGGTGTCTCATGGAATCGAGTCACCTGTTTTCTTTGATTCTACTACGTTTTGTTCTTTTCTGCTCTCTGGTTCTTCTCTGATAACTGGTCCAGGAAATTCCTTTCCACTCATTGTCATAATCGCATTTACGTCCTTCTATTTCTTCTACGTATTGCTCGGTAATCCTCCCAGAGGACGCGTTGACACTTGTTCGGCAATCTGCCTCACTTGGTGCGACAGATTATGCACTAAGATTTCTTGATTGGTCAGCCTTGCATCATTTTTGCGATAATATTGTCTAAATATGCACTGAGCTCGCTCATGAACTTCATTAATTGATTGACACTCTTGGTCACTATTGATGTCATTTTGTCCATTGCCGCTTCCCAACCACCAGACATGTTTTATGGAGGCAGAAAACTTCCACTTTGCTTTGCTCTCTCGCCACCATCAAGATTACTATATTTGAAACCAGGGTGATCATGAGAGCTTGGGCAATATCCGCCCCTATAAGGATTTCCTTCCCTTCCTTGATAGTTCACATCTTCAATGTTGGTTGTCTCAATCCCTTGGACCTTTGGCACTGCGATCTTGCATGCCATCCATTTCTCATTCACGACTAACAGCTGAGATAAAATCTATTGGGAGGTTTCCTCTCCGAATACGCCTTCAG
The DNA here is from genome assembly GCA_024500145.1 of Gentiana dahurica var. dahurica. Classification (NCBI taxonomy): domain Eukaryota; kingdom Viridiplantae; phylum Streptophyta; class Magnoliopsida; order Gentianales; family Gentianaceae; genus Gentiana; species Gentiana dahurica. The sequence continues at coordinate 51,077,119 of CM044905.1, forward strand.
CTGCTCTTGCCGTTTCAATTTGATGTGTTCCCCATTGGCTGGTCAGTGATATTTGCTCCAACTTTTCTTCAGCTTCCTCCAGTGGAAACAACACGAAACACCCATTTCTTGATGCATCAACTCTCATCTATTCACTCGGCCGCAACCCGTGATAGAAACTATGCATGCACATAGGAAAAGTGATGTCATGGTGAGGGCATCTCCGTTGTGCTTCCTTAAAGCGTACCTAAGCTTCTTCAAAAGTTTCCACTGGATTCTACTTGAAGTTCATTCTTTCCTGTCTCAATTGTAACGACTTCCTAGGTGGGCAGTACTTGTTCATAAATTTCTGCAGTAGGTTTGTCCATGATTGGATAGAACCTGCAGCCAAAGACAAAATCCATTGCTTTGCTTTCTCCTTCAGTGTGAATGGAAACAATTTTAGTTTGATGTTGTCTTTAGGTACTCCTGCTGGCTTGACAATGCTAACTATCTCCAAAGAGTTGGTGACATATACACTTGGATCTTCATTTGGTACCCCATGGAAAGTAGTGTAGTTGGTCACCATCTGTATAACATTTTGCTTTGGATGAAAATCCTCGGCCGCAGTCTCCGGTTGAACAATTGCTGGCACAAATTTCTCAATCTTTGGCATGGCATAGCTCTATAGAGTTCTTCTATCTCCATTGGCACCATTTTCTCCATTGACTCTGTCCCATTCTGCCATTACTTATTCTGGATCATCTAGATTCGGTATCTCTCCGTCCTTGTCCTCCTCACTACTATTTTCCCCGTGCGTATCACCACAAAACTAAAACAAAAAGAAACAGTTAGTTATATGCCTCGGTGGCTGTTACACTCGCCTGGAAGACTCGAAAAATAAAAACTCTGACTACTGACACTGACATTGACCGAACATGGGCGATTATTCTGGAGTTCTCGATAGGTCGAGGTGCTATCTCGCTGAATCGAGTGAAATTTTTCCCATAATCGGACGAAATAGACACTGTTAAGACTCAAGTATTCATAGAAAAACTAGAACAGACCCTTTAACAGACTCGATAATTAAAGAAACGAAAAATATACAAATTCTCAATCTCGAATTAAAAAATATTCTTCACACAATTCCCCGGAAACGGCGCCAAAAATCTTTATCCGCGTGCAATGCACAACTACTAGCAATAGGACTAGGTCTAACATAGTAGAGTACTGGTGAGTCAAGGTCGAATCCCGCAGAGACTCGTAAGATACGTTAATTCAGATTGAGTGTCACAAGAACGGTCCACGACCAACTATGGTGCAAGAAGGATAAATGTGGTGACAAATAACACACAAGATTATGCATGTTCAGCAAAAGCACACCGAGTTTCTAATCTATTAGTCTAATTATGAGTTTTAGTTATCCCCCCATAATATGAATTGATCTACTCCGTGATGAATATTAGATCTTTAACAGCTACGGGTGCTAATATCTAACGTTATGCTACATCCATTAAAAGGACAGTAGGTTTCTATGTGCAATTAACCTCCGTCGTTGGTTGTATTAATTCACATGCAATGAGAATTAGGACTAGCCGGCTCAAGACCGAAGACCTCCCTAAGCAGCTATCGTGGATTGACTAGCACGTTCCTAAGGATCGATCAAGACATTGTCCGAACTAACTGTTCACTTTATCGTCCTTCATGTTAATTTACGATGACATGAAAATAGTTGATCCGGCTACAAACATGTAAATTAAATTGTCGATCAGACGTAGCTGGCGCCGATTATATGAAACAAGATTTACTAGGTATTCAGATCTAGCAATAAAGATTGTCGTAGATATGAAGAACGCAACCTCTATTTCATGATTTCTTCACCAACGATTCAGATCTATACACATATGGGGTAAAATAAACTAACTACTACATTATTAGTAGAAATAATAACATTCAATGCATACTAAACACGCAAGAACAATGAAAGATCTACATATAGAGAAGCCAGAAAAGCATACCCTCGACGATGAGCGTGGATCTTCCTCAGATCTCTCCCTATGAGGCAAATCCGTCAAAACTGTGACTAGAACTCATAAAGAAAATAAATAAAGAATGAAAGAATTTTTAATGCATAATATTTGTCTTGAGTGAGAATTGTACTACTTTGAAAACCGAGGTTGATGCCTCATATTTATAGTGCTACAACTGACTTAGATAACCCTAAAATCTACCACTCATCCAAGAAAAAGCGTTCTGGAAGGTTCTCGGATGCTCGATAGGTCGGCGGACACTGCCAATAAATCAAGGTCATTTTCATACATTTTCTTTAGCCAAATTAACATGGAAGGTTCTGGAATACCCTCGGTCCAACTCTTCTGTCCAGTCCGGTCTAGAATCAGTCCTAAACCTGTGGCCCAAATTTTGTATCCTGAGAATAATCCAATAAAAAATGAAATAATACCAATTCCGGAAATAATAATGATAATACCAAATAATCGTCCCGTGAACCCAACATATCGCATTTAACACAATGGTTCACATTTAAAGGCCGAAACAACTATTTTCAACTCATAATGGGTAGAATGTTGATGCCGCAGGATATGCTATTTTAACCGCCATCAAGGTGTTGATGTACGTCGTTTGACTGGTGTGAGCAAAAAGATGTAGTGCGATTCAAGTGAGGATTGACCATATCTATTTACGAATATACAATCAGTTGTGTGTTTGTTTTTTCAATGTCATTATCAGTTTTTCTGTTTAACATAAAGTATGAGGCAAGCAAGGCTAAACTTGTTGATGTTGTACAAGATGCGATTGTGAATGCTTCAAAGAAGAACAAAAAGGATCTAGTGAATGTGCTTGAAATGGCATTTGATTTTCTGACTACAGGTGTACGTCTGCAAGATGTTGAAGATATCGGTGTCGAAGCCGAAGAAGAAACCGAAGATCAAGGGGAAGTTCATTGACCGAAGGAACATGGAAAGACCACGAAAAAGGGATAGTTTTCCTTAGATATTTGAAACATTTAAAGAACATTTGGACTTTTCATTTCTGTACATCAATTGGTGTTTAGTGTTCAGATTTTGTGTTTCATTTCTGTATTTCATGTACTTCTATTTGGTGTTAGGTGTTTGGATTTGGATTGGAGTTTATAGTTTTGATTTGTACTTTCATCCCCTCTTTTCACTGCTTTAATTTCGATTTGAATTGGATTTTGAGTTTGATTGGAGTTTGATTTGGATTTCAATGTGTGTTTGATTTGGATTATGGATTCATTTGCATTTGGATTTGGATATTTGGAGTTTTGTTTCAATTTTTGTTGGTTTTGTTGTGTTTCCTTAAAAATGTCAGTAACAAGGACGGTCCTTGGATGTTATGAACTTTAGTAAGAGTGTCGTATTGATGAAAAGAGAAGTATAGCTAATGTTCGTCAAAACGTCATTACGATAAGATGTTCCTAACGTATTAGGAACATCAATGAGGATAACATTTTGAGGAAAAGAATGGTTTTGCTACTGATGTTCACAACGTCGCCATCAGAAACCTTCATAGTGTACTATGAACGTCAGCATGAATGGTGTTTCCAGTGACTGAATAATTTTACAACTGATCTTTAACATGTCAACAGCATGGACATTCCTAGGATACTAGGAAGGTCGGTCTGGGTGGCGTTTTGAGTGCCAGAAAGTGACCGAATGGTATTGCTTCTATTCTTCAAAACGTCATCACCACCGGCGTTCCTAAGGTATTATGAATGTCAGTGTGGATGGCGTTCTGAGGAACATAATGGTTTTACAACTGATCTTCAAAACGTCATCAGTATGGACGTTCTTAGGACACTAGAACATCACTTTGAGGGCCGTTTTGAGTGCAAGAATGTGACAGAATGGTATTGCTTTGATCTTCAAAATGTCAACACTAGTGACGTCACTTCCGTACTATGAACGTCAGTGCAGGGGGCATTTTGAGGAACATGACCAAAATTCTTGCCTTACATGAAACACAAAATTACACCACAAGAAACAACAACATTACAGTGTAATTACACCACCAATATTACTAGCATACATCACAAAATGGTCATAATTCACCAACATAGCTCAATATTTATCAAAGTAGCTCAAAAGTATCATCTAAAAGTATTTAAAAGTAGATCATTGTGCATTCACAAAATGAGTTGAAATACAACATTGTAATTTACAAAAAAACTCCGTACTTAGGAACTCAAAGATTCCAAGTCAATATGATCACCCATCCACGGATCCTTGACCACATCATGCCATAAACAGAGCTTATGCCATAATTTCCCATGCCATTGATTTGCTTCCAACGTCCGAATGGTACTCCAAACCTCATTCACCTTAGGCATTGACAGCTATCTTTCATTATCAAACGAACAAAATGGTTACCTTTGCTAAAACCCATCGATAGATGGTTAGGTGGCGTAGCGGAAGGTTTTTTCATAGTCGGAAGCATGTTTTGATCTCCGTGCGTAGAAGAAAATATGCTTAGGGACACACCATATATGTTGCACACAGCTCAACCATGGAGACTGTCAAAATACTTGTCCACTGTGTATATGTATTTGCATGTGTATGTAGGGACGGATGAACATTAACTTAATTGTTGTTTGCAGGCCCTGCATAAAATATGAATACTTTACATTTTACCTATAAAAGTATTTCTGACTCCATGAAAAATCTATTCACTTTGTAAAAGATATACGCACCCTACTGAACAATTTCTTTTTGGATATGCCACTATGTGCATATAGGTAGGTATGTATCACTTATGTCATAGGTATCTTGTTTACTTTTGATTGGTATACCCACTGAATCTAGTTTTTGGATCCGTCAACAATATCTAGCCTCTTGGGCCGTATAAACATTAACTAGAAAACCTGTTAATGAATCTCATTTTTTCGGATAATTTTAGATCCATGTAACAAAAAGAAATAAGAGATTTTGCTTTCCATCACTGCCGCTTACCGCTTGCCGCTCCCAAGTGTTATTTTTCATACGTTGTTCCATTTCAGCTACCACTATTTTAACCCTACCGCCGCTTTCCACCCCAAGTCTGATTAGGGTTGCTTTCCAGCTAAGATAGAAACGTATAGTCTTGACGTATTGAAGGACAAGGAATGAACTCTAGATTGAGTTGGTTAAATAAAGACAATTTAATATGCATGATCCTTACTTTATAATACTTAAAGAAAATGTAGCTTCTACTTCTTATTCAGTACCTTTGTACTTACCTCAAGTGCATGTTTTGTTGTGTGTTTGGGGATGAGAAGATGAACAGGTTGAGCCGGAATTCAATGAGGATTTTGAAGACGACGTTTGAGGACGCCGGCGTTGAATTTTTATTTTACTTTTACTCATATGATACGCCAGACTTGTTCTTTCTTTTTGGGAAACTTTGTACTTTCTTTTCTGTTGAATCTTTTGGATGATTTTCGTATGTTATAAGTTCTATTGGAGTTTTTCATTGTAATAAGATGGTTTTCTATCTTTAGAATGTGAGTTTCTATTCATGGTTGTTGGAAACAAAATTGCCCCCGAGTCATTTAGCTTCTGTTTTTCTTAACTCGATACGATGTAGTAGAGACTTACATATAATGTGGAATTTATTTTATATTATACGTGCCGAACATTCTTTTTCTGGATAAGGACACGGTGTTTAGGAACAGGGCGTTACAGTTATATAGTCACATTGCCCTTAATTTGACTGAGAGCGAATCCACTCGATGTCCGCTGCCGGAGTGTGTGCTCCGGCCGACGTGGGACGTTTAAGCTTGTAGCATCATGTGCAAATTGTTCTCCTCCAGGGACATTGCCGTGCAGAATCTGATGACAGCTATGATGCGATCGTGGCAAACGACTACCTTTGGGGTTGTTCGGTTACGGAGAAATATCTTCCAGTGTGTGTTTGACCTTGAACAAGATCGAACCTTTGTTTTAACTCTTGGACCATGGAGTTTTGATGGTTGTTTGTTGGTGGTGGAGGCATGGGTGGTGGGGGGTGCTTCACGGGAAGAGATCTTTTTCCGATATAACTTTTGGATTTGTTTCCCGTGCAGATTTACACAAGGGAAGTTGGCAATCACTTGATATGATTTTATGAGGGATGTACAGAAGGGAAGCTCCTGGTTGTACAAAGAACAGGTTTGCAATGTTTCGCTTCTGGGTGGTGGTTCATGTGGATCAACCTTTGCGGCGATGTGTGTGTCTTTCTGACGAGAATGGTGCTGAGGTGCATGGCAAGGTCACCTATGAGCGGCTTCCATATCTATGCTATGCTTGTGGGTTGTTGGATCATACTATTCATGACTGCCTGAAGCTAACCACTGGTCAATTTGGTTGAGTAGCAACGACGCCTTCTGTATGGGACATGGCTGAATTCAAATAGTCGTATGCAATTACTCGAAACATTAGGTGGTGAGGAGGATGCGGTTAGGGGTGGACGGAAAGGAGATTCTAGGGTTGGGAGAGGAGATTTGCAAGGGTCTTACTCCTTGAGGCGTCCGGTGGTGATGAGGTGGAGTCTCGGGCAATTGTTCCTTATGTAGATGCCATGGATTTTAAAAATAATAGAGCTGGGGGCGACGATGGTATGGGGGATAGGGACGGCCCCTCAAGCTTCTAGTAGACTGGTGGTGATGCCGGAATTGGTCCGGCGGGGAGAGATGCCAATATCGATGAAAGAGAAAGTGGTCCACCGACTGAGAGCGTCGTCTATTCGTCTTCTTGCACGTGCTAGGGGCAGTCTGATTGCACCTACTTTGGGGCCATTGGTTATGGGAAAGCGCAAGGCTATTGTGGAGGTTGATGGGGGGGATCATAGTGATGAGGCTTTGTCCAGCTGAAAGGACAACTACAGTTGATAAGCCATTGGTGGAGTTTGCCGAGGAGCAGGCCCACCCGTCACCATGAATATTTTATGCTAGAACTGCTGGGGGCTCGGTCAACCCCGTGAAGTCAATGATTTGAAGGGCCTTGTAAATAAATATTCTTCGTCTCTTTTATTTTTGTTTGAATCCAAGTTAAATGCGAATCGATGTGAATATGTTTGTTGTTCTTTGGGTTATGGTAGCGCACTTGATGTGGGTAGTACCGGTGTGAGTGGTGGGATTGCTTTACTTTGGAACCCTGATACATATGTTTTTATATCTACATATAATTCGGGTCATATTGATGCAACTATCCGTACTACTTCTGGAATTTTCTGGCACTTCACAGGGTTTTATGGCAACCCTGTAGTGAGTCTGATGGCACATTCTTAAGAGCTGTTGCGGCATTTGCATGATTGGATGATGCTCCCATGGATTTTTGCAGGAGACTTTAACGAGGTTCTGTTGCGTACAGATCAGGAGGGCCCGCACTTGAAGCCATATCCACAGATTCCGGCTTTCCAGCACGTATTATTGAATTGTCATTAATCTAATTTAAGGTACATTGGAGCCCTATTTACGTGGTATAAGATCTCGGAGGCTACGTTGACTAGGTATCGTTCGGATATGGGTGTGGATAATTTAGAGTGGCGGAACCTTTTCCCGCAGCACTCCGTGTACCACTTGTCTAGTTCTTGTTCGGATCATGTTCCCATACTGCTGTCAGCGGTTAACCCTTTTGTTCCAGGCCAGGTTATATGGCGTCCGATTCCTCGATGTGACCCATTCTGAATTCAGGATGAGGAGTTCGTAGAGTATATTCATAAATCTTAGCAGAGTGGTCTTGTTACGGGGCCATCCTATCTCGTAGGGTGGGTAACACATGTTCGTCAGGAACTGTGTCAGTGGACTTCCTATCGGCATGGGCAGTTTGGGTACGAGTTGCGGAGAAGTAAGAGGACTTGCGTAAGCTTCGGGTGTCATCTGTTTACACCATTCAACAGGAACAGATTTTGATGCAACAAATTGACCAGTGGAAGACTATGGAAGAGGAATATTGGTGCCACGGGGATGGAAAGAATTGTTGGCTATGACGGACCGGAATACTCGTTACTTCCATAATACGGCCGGCTTGCAGTGTAAACGCAACACCATACATGCGTTATATGATGCCAATAGGGTACCGTGGGAGGAACCATAGGACATGGAGCGTGCGGTAGGGGATTATTTCAGGGGTGTTTATTCTTCTAATAGGGCTAATATTGATCTGGAGGGGTTGCAGTTCACCGAGCTTGACCCTGGCCAGCAGCAGGGATTAGCTGTGCCTTTCACGCGGGAGGAGATCTGTGCTGCATTGAAACAACTTCCAGGCCGAAAATCGCCAGAGCTGGATAGCATGCATGTGAGTTTCTTGCAGAAATTCTGGGGAATTGTGGGACATGACGTTGTGGCTGTAGTGTTGGACGTTCTGAACAATGGGGCCCCGTTAGGTATGATTAATGATACTTCTATTGTTTTTCTCCCTAAGGTAGCTTCTCCCACAGTCATGCCTGAGTTTCGGCCGATTGTGCTGTGCAATTCTATCTACAAACTTATTTCTCGGGTGGTTATTAATCGGCTGAAGAGGGTGATTGGGGATGTTATTTCAGGCAACCAGAGTGCATTTTTGTTTGGCCGCCTCATCACGTTTAACGCAATCATTGCTTTTGAAAGCTTCCACTCTCTTAGGGCTGGTATACAGGGTTGTCATAATCACGCGGCACTGGAGTTGGATATGGCTAAGGCTTTTGATCGGGTCGAGTGGCAATACCTCCGGAGTGTTATGGACTGTATGCGCTTCCTCGCAACCTTTATTGATTTGGTCCGTCGGTGTATCAGGAGTGTTTATTTCCAGGTCCTGATCAATGGGAAGCCGAGTCAGCGGATTCTGACAGGGCGACCCGTTATCGCCTTTCCTCTTTATCATCTGTGCGGAGGGGTTTACGGCATTGTTGGATGAATATGTGCGCAGGGGTGCTCTCCGAGGTATTCGGTTCGGGAGTGAGGCCGAGGTCACTATCTGGTTAAATTTATATTAATCGGCACTAGATTAATTCGGTATTGCGTCGGGTAAATCGGGAAAAAGTAAGGTTTTTGTCTTTTGCAGAACTCAAATCCTCAAGGAATAAACGAAATTTTCCCAGAAAATGGTGATCTAATTAACCTTCTACTAGTTATCTATTGAAAGGCTGATTTTCTACGGGCCAATGTTATTAATAGGAGCAATATGTTGGGGACTTTCAACTTTTCTATAATAATCGTATGTGTTATATCTTTTTATAAATAAATAAAAAAGATTGAAATATTAAAAGGCCCACCAAAAACTTGACCCCATGTAGTATACCGCACGCCATGTCAACATACCATACATACATATATTATCGCCTTTGGAGACATACACTTCACTGAAACCAGATTCAACATCATAAAGAACGTTCAACATCATAGTCATAAAAGTTTAGTTACTAACAAAGTAACTTTTTCTCTTGAGCAACAAGTTAAGAAATTATATTGATAAAAATAGCAAGATGCTACAAAACAAAATACACAACATAACAACTTCTTAGAAAGAAACAATGTATATAAAAGACCTCCTATCCATTGCGTAAAAATTGACATCAACCGTATACCAAACAATTGCACTCCATAAGAATTAACCTTGTAGCGGATTATTCTTCCATTCGCTCCAATTGGCTTGAAATTTTCTTTTCCTTCCCGTCACCCATTCAAAGATTTTAATGTGTATCTCATCAAAGACTTCCTCAACTGTGCATGATTTCGAATTGAATACGACAACATTTCGTTTTATCCAAATGATCCATAGAGCAGTTTAAGACAAAGCATCCCACAACCAAATTTTCTTCCTAAGCATTAAAACTTTGTGATGCAAGTTGAAAATTCCATCCAAATTGTTAGCCATTGGTTCCGTGATTCCGCACCATTGAAGAAGTAATCTCCAAACTGCATTCGCAAATGGGCACAACAAAAGTAGATGAAGTTCATTCGCCACAAAAGCTTTACACATCGGGCACCGTGTGTCATTTATATCAACTACACGCTTTGAAATATTCTCACGCGTTGGCAATCTCTTCTGGATAGTTCTCCACCCAAAAATATTGATATTTGATGGTATAGAGTGGTTCCATACTATATGCAGGCTTGAAGAAACATGGATATCCTCCCTCTTCAAGATAAGTTGTTTCAAAGCACTAACCGAAAATCTTCCTTTGTTGTTATGTATCCACCAAGGTGCATTATAACGCCCCGTCTCGAAAACCCGAGTTATCTATCAATGATGTAATAACCAGCTGGATTATTGGAAAATAGTACATGATGTTATTAGACCCGAGTTTTGTTGTTTAGCTTCCGCTATTAATTTAAGAAAATATTTTAGTTAGAAAGACTTCGTGTTACAGGAATTTTCTCAAAGCATGGCCGAACGGTCCGTTTTTCGAAAATACTCGAGTTTTTGGGACGGGGCGTTACATGCATCACCTGTAACATTACAAATAGAGCAACCAAATTTTGTATTACAAAGATTGTCAAACTCTCCAACCTTTCTCCCTCTTAAACTTTTTCTCCAATCCCAAACCCACACTCCATTCCTCCATCTGTCGTATATCACGCAATTTTTGTCACCGACAAGAGAAAAATGCCTAGGAAATCTTTCACACAGGTTTTTATCTCCTAACCACAAATCCCTCCAAGAATTAATGTTTCTCCTGTCTCCTAAAATCCACCTCAAGGATCTTAAAATATGCACCCCTTTATTTTCAACTCTAAGACAATTTCTAATCATGTTTACCCAAGTATTCATCCGCCCCAATGTCTTATCACTCTCAAAGTGATGGAGTTTGTAGAAATACAAACATAAAATAAGATGTGGAATTATTATTGATGAAGTAAAAATTACAAGTTTATTCACAATGCAGCTGATCATGCGATTTATAGTTTCATACACCTCATTAATCAGTTAGAAGTAAGTTACAAATGGTTATAACAGATTACAATGGAATAATCGTTTTCTACATTACACTTTATTAAACCAATCAACAGGCTACTGAGTCTTTATATTATCAGCAGGCTGCTTGTATCTTCATATGATCAACAAAGTGCACTCAGCATCCCCATCAGCTTTTGTACTGTAACACCCCTCTCAAGCTGAGAGTGGTATACAAACAACTTGCACTCAGCATTCCCATCAGCTACTTGAATTCTGGAAGATCTTTGAAATTCCTAATTTTTCTAGTAGATGAGAAAGTAGGTGCATCCAAGGCCTTGGTGAGGATGTCAGCTACATGTTCTTTTGTGTTGACTGGAAGAAGTTTGATAAGTCCTAATTTGACTTTGTCTCTTACAACATGGCTATAAATTTCAATATGTTTTGTTCTTTCATGAAAGACTGGAGTATGTGCAATGTGCATTACACTGGCATTATCATAAAACAACATAGCAGGCAACTGAACGGGAACCTGTAAATCCTGTAGTATATAGACCAGCCACTGAATTTCACAAACTTCATTTGCCATAGCCCTATATTCAGCCTCAGATGAGCTTCTAGCTATTTTTGTTTGTTTCTTGGCCTTCCAGGAGATTGGAGCATCTCCTAGAAACAACATATGACCTGATACTGATCATCTTGTTTTAGGACAACTGGCCCAGTCACTGTCTATAAAACCTTTGAGTACAAGGTTGTTGTCTGCTGGAAATAGGATTACTGACCAGGGTTAGTCTTCAAATACCTCAGCAGCCTGTAAGCTACCTTCATATATTTTTTAGCATAAGTGTCTAGAAATTGACTTAGTTGTTGTACAGCAAAAGAAATATCTGGTCTGGTAAAAGTGAGATAAATCAGTTTTCCCACAAGTGATCTGTACGTATTGTTGTCTTCTAAAAGTGGTGAATCACCATATTGTAAAGTCTGCTTAGACTCCATACGTGTCTTAGCAGGTTTGGCTCCCAAAAATTCATATTCATCTAGGAGATTAAGTGTGTATTCCTTCGTGAAATGGATATACTTTGGACATCTAGCAGCCTCAATGCCTAGGAAATATCTCAATTTTCCAAGATCTTTGACGGTGAACTGCTGATGTAGAGCATCCTTTACTTGAGGAATCAACTCTTCACTAAGGCTTGCTGCTATGATGTCATCAATATAGACCAGCAAAGCAATAAAGAACTGTCATGACCCTTTTGTAAATAAACTGTGGTCATTTTGGGATTGAATAAATCCTTGAGCATCCAAAGATTCGGTCAACTAGCAATTCCATTCTCTGCTGGCTTGCTTGAGGCCATACAATGACTTGGTATGTCTACAAACTTGATTTGGTTTAGTTGTTGCACAACCTGGAGGTAACAACATGTATACTTCTTCATGCAAATCTCCATGTAAAAAGGCAGTGTTGACATTCATCTGATGTAGATGCCAATTATTGGCTGCTGCTGCTGCAAGTAAAGCTCCAACTGTAGTGATGTTGACAACAGTGTTGTAGGACTTATTTTTGAGTTTTAGTGATGAGTGCCAGACTAGCTGTTATAGAGCAAAGGCAAAAAGATGTCTAGATCAAATATATAGGTTTATTAGAGTTTGATCTTGTATAGGTTTGATCAAACAAGCACTGTAAATGGTCAGTTGACTTATATCAGTAGACCTATCTATATCAGTAGGCTACCTAGGTCAGTAGACTAGTTAGGAACCTGCTGAAGACTGAAGGCTGAGGGCTCAAACTCAGTTATTGAAGGCTAAGGGATCAAACTTAGTAATTAAAGTCAAGGATATGGAATCAGAATTTAGGGAAGTCTGTGATGACCTAAACTAATTACATATACCTTGTGTACAAGGTCTAAGTTCCACAAGTTAAGTGGTGATTGGAACTTAGTTATATGCAAAATGATGTAATCTAACTTCACAATAAAAGTTAGATAAAAGAAGTCAGCTGCATTGTTTCATAAACACAACAAGATATGGATCAACTGGCTGATATGTATTTCAGCAGACTCGTGATCACAGGAACCTGCTGATACATATACTTCGAATTATTCAAGGTTACATTGGAAGATTACAAAGAAAGGGACAGCTAACAACATCTGCTTTTATCAAACAAATCAATGGTTAAGATTAAAGGGACGTTGGGAAGATTCAGACCTTTATCCAATGGATACAAGTCAAAGGGTGGACAGACTGTATGCTGTAAAAAAGGAATCTGACAGTGTCAGTCCCAGAAACAGTCAGAAAAAACAAGTCTGATGCGAAACCGCCCGGAGGAAGGCTTCGGATTGAATGAATACGTAGGATCATGGATTTGAAGGTATTTGGAAGTCCTCAACACAAACAAAACCTGTGTGGAAGCACCTTGGAATAATAAGCTCCACGACACAATCACAACCTGTGTGAAGGAACATTGGAATAAAACCTCAACACTTATAAAACCTGTTTCTAAGCACCTTGGTATATGGATAACCACAAGGATTGCTCAAGTCCTTGATAATCCGAGATTTGAATTCCTTTTCCAGAGAAACTCACACAACACTTTTCCAAGTGAAGAATAAAATATGATTTATATTGATTTCAAAAAGCTGAATTACAAGTTACAATAGTTTGGGTATTTATCGGACAATAATAGATAGAAAAATAAGATGAAAAGTTTTCCTAAAAATAAGATAAAAGTGGTGCCCAAAAACTCTTGGTTTCCTAGCATCATTAATCAATGTATCTTGAATAAATGCTTGGACTCTTGAAATCCTAGTTCATGTATCTTGATTTAATGTATTTTGCATTTCCAAAACTTGTCTTCCCATCTGCCAAAATCAGCAAAAGTGGCGCCATTTCCTTCTCCAAATTCAGCCATGTTTTTGTCATTTATTTAAGTAATATTGCATAATATAATATATATTATAATACCATAATAAGGGCCAAAATGTTGGGCCGTTTATTCAGGCAGCCCACACGCATAAATGATGGACTTGGTTACTTCAGAATCTCCATCATTAGTCTTGGACTCTTGCATTATTACTTGGGCTAATTTTCCAAAGCTTTGAGCCTCTTTTTACGATGAAGCCGAGTTTCAGGTCCAACCCGAAATGTTAGCGGATCATGTGTAGGTTGTGGATCCGGATTCATATCAGACCCTCCCGGTTGCGAAGGATCTGTCCTCAGATCATCAGGGTTGTCAAATGGGTGTAAATCAGCCACATTGAAGGAGTCTGAAACGCCCCAGTCGGGTGGAATGTCATGCTTGTATGAGTTATTGTTGATGCACTCCAAAACTTGGAATGGACCATCTCCACGTGGGTGTAGCTTGGTCTTGCGTTTTGCGGGAAACCTTTTGTAACGCCCCGTTCCCGGATACCGAGCCCTTATCCGGAAATACGACGTTCGGCACATATATAAATAAAAATTAATTCATTTATACATGTAAGCCTACAATCAATACAATCAAAGCGCACGGAAATTAATGCTCGGGTAATAAATATCCATAAAGATACTAGAATACGAAAAGGTACTAAAAGTCGAAAGTGTATCAAAATAATACAACTGAAGTCCCTCGAAAGTCCAAACGAAATACTATGAAATAAGAAATAAAGATGAACACACGTCATCCCAAAGTACTATGAACAAAGTATATAAATTAGTGCAACATTTCAAATGTAAAAGAAAGTGCATAGAATGAAACATCAAGCTCAGAGATCCTCCTCAGGGACATGCTCCTCGTAATACTCGTACTCCTGTTCGCCTTCTCACCCCCAAGCACATACAACAGAAATGCACAAGGGGTAAGTATTTAATACTCAGTAAGGAAGAGAAGTACGTTTAAGCTTAGAATATATAAGGCTTATTATTAAATTTCAACTAAAAACAAGACAGACTCGATTCTACGCATAGAGGTTACATCTCCCAATATGCCTAAACTGTAGCTACCTAGCTTATCTTTGTTACAGCATGCTATCAAGGTGGAACGTGACATATTGAAATCGTCAGGATACAATAACCACGGAACGTATTGAAATCGTCAGGATACAATAACCGGTTCCGATAGTGTGAACGTACGGCGATGCCTATAGGCCTGCAGGCCGATAGAACCCTCACTTTGACTGTCTGTTCACACATCACGCTATAGATCGTCAGGATCTACCCAAGACCACATGGTGTTTAATCTTTTATCTAGCAAGTTGTGTTATATTATGTGATTAACTGACCATCCTAGTTCACTTAGATAACAATCCCTCATCGAAAGCCAAAATCAACAAGCTGGAAGACCAGCTCCAGGTGGACGCTCGTCTGAAGGACCAGACGCTCGTCTAAAGGCCCTGGACGCTCGTCCAAAATAGTGGACGCTCGTCCAAACATCCCTTTTCAATCCTGTATCAAAATTTACACCTCAGACGCCCGTCCGAGGTATCCAGACGCTCGTCCAAGGTTGGACGCCCGTCCAGAAAACCGGACGCCCGTCCGACCTGGCGATTTTCCAGAAACTGATTTTTTGCACATCATCGTATTCCTCCGTTTTTCAAACAAAACCCAATCTTTCTCACCCAAATTCCACCTAATTAATCTACTATCCATACAAAAACATCAACCATCAATTAGGCATCAATTCTACGCAGTTTAGATCATCAAACGAGAGAAAAACAGCACAACCAATACACATTCAAAGACTGAAAACGCAGGGGTTTCTCCTTACCTTATTCTGCCTAAAACTCAGAACTAGCTGCTGATCCTGGTACCGATGCGAAGCTCTCGTCATGAGGATTCCAACGGTATGCTACGATCTGAAAACGGAATAGAAACGAGGGAGATATCAAGGATCTAAATTCGACGGTTTCAAGCCAAAACGAATTTATCCTTCAAACTCGCCGAAACACGTAAACCATAACTCCAAAACGACTAACCTTCACAGGACGAAATTGGTATCCAAACGACCCTCGCGTTCCGTAGAATGTTTTTCCCTTGAGGAGTCTGCACGAACGAACAACGGTTAAGCCTCAAAGATCAAAAGTTCTTCACCTCTTCTTTTGTCAAAACTTGCGTCCTGCTGATCGAAACCGTTTCTCTCTTTTTTTTGTGTGAAAACTGATTGTTATGAGAATAATGGGGATTAACTCCCATTAATCCCTAAACCCTTTCCATCTTTTTTTTAAAACCATTAATTCCTCTTATTTTCTTTTTCTTAAATTCCAAAAATAAAAATATAATATTCCGATTTTTATTAGAAGACAAGAATGCCCTTTATTGAAAACCGGGATATCACATTCCTCCCCCCTTACGAGGAGTTTCGTCCTCGAAACTTGAACGTACCTGGTAAATCCAAAAACTCCGGAAATTCGTTGACCATATCACCTTCAACTTCCCAAGTTGCTTCCTCAGGTGTATGATTGCTCCACTGAACAAGAACCAACTGAACCATCTTTCTCTTAATCATCTTTTCCTTCCTGTTCAGAATCTTAATCGGCTTTTCATCATAAGCGAGGTTGTCCTGAAGTATCTCTGGATCCACTGTAGACTCAACCTCTGTCTTCGTCAAACACTTCTTCAACATCGAAACATGGAAGAGGTTGTGAACTCTGGACATTGACTCTGGCAACTGAAGTCTATAGGCTAATGGTCCAATCCTCTCCAGGATCACAAAAGGTCCAACATACCTCGGGCTCAACTTCCCTTTCTGACCAAAACGCTTTACTCCTCTCAGTGGTGATGCCTTCAAGTAAACACGATCACCAACCTCAAACTCAAGCGGTCTCCGTCTGACATCTGCCCAACTTTTCTGCCTGTCTTGAGCTATCTGCAGATTCTTCTTCACTAACTGAACCCTCTCTTTGGCTTGCTCAACTAACTCTGGCCCAGTGAGCTGTTTCTCCCCAACGTCATCCCAAAACAAAGGCGTCCTGCATCTTCTACCATACAAAGCTTCAAACGGTGGCATGCCTATGCTCGCGTGATAACTGTTGTTGTAAGCAAACTCCGCAACTGGTAGATAATCTACCCAAGATCCGCCTACCTCCAAAACACATGCCCTAAGCATATCCTCAAGTGTCTAGATAGTCCTCTCAGACTGACCATCTGTCTGAGGATGAAACGCTGTACTCAAATCCAACCGGGTACCAAATGCCTCCTGTAAGCTCTGCCAAAACCGACTGACGAACCTCGAATCCCGATCAGAAACAATGGAGACTGGAACTCCATGAAGCTTCACTATATTGTCCATATATAGTTCCGTCATCTTTGCCAAGGGCATATTCATCTTGAAAGGCAAGAAATGAGCCGACTTGGTTAATCTATCAACGATCACCCAAATAGAGTCATGTCCACCCTTCGTCTTAGGCAAACCTGAAATAAAGTCCATGGTGATCTTTTCCCATTTCCACTCTGGGATATCCAATGACTTAAGCATCCCGCCTGGCTTCCTATGCTCAGCTTTCACTCTCTGACATACGTCACACTCAGAAACAAACTTAGCTATCTCTAGCTTCATTGAGGGCCACCAAAATCTTTCTTTCAAATCCATGTACATCTTGGTAGAACCTGGATGCACTGCAAAAGCAATCTTGTGTGCCTCTTCCATAACTCTTTGTCTCAAATCTCCAACATTAGGCACACAGAGACGATCCTGATACCACAGATTTCCACTCTGATCCAACACATAGCCAACTGTAGGCTTCTCTCTTGCAACCCTCTTCAAATCAACCAAAACCGCATCTTCATCTTGCTTTGCTCTGATCTCATCCATCAACTCTGATCTAGCCAACAACGGTGCTGCAAACTGACGGTCCTCAATCTGATCAAATCTGCTAAACTGCAAATCATCAACCCCTGCTGTGATAGCCTCAATACTAGGCTCTAAAACCACTGGTTTCCTGCTCAAGGCATCTGCTACTACATTTGCCTTTCCCGGGTGGTACTGAATGTCTAGGTCATAATCCTTCACGAACTCTAGCCATCTCCGCTGCCTCATATTCAAACTCTCCTAGGTGAAGAAATACCTTAAACTCTTGTGGTCGGTGAAGATTCTAGCCTTGACCCCATACAGATAGTGCCTCCAAATCTTCAATGCGAAAACCACTGCTGCCAACTCTAAGTCATGTGTGGGATAGTTCTTCTCATGTCCTTTCAATTGCCTGGATGCATAGGCAATGACCTTTCCTCCTTGCATCAACACACAACCTAGACCCTGCCCTGAAGCGTCGGTGTAGACATCATAATCATCAAACACCTCGGGTACTGCCAATACTGGTGCTGTAGTTAACCTGTCCTTTAACAACTCAAATGCTAACTCACACTCGGGTGTCCAATCAAACTTGGTGTTCTTCTGTGTAAGTCTGGTGAGTGGAGTAGCTATCCTTGCGAAATTCTTCACAAACTTTCTGTAGTAACCAGCCAAACCCAGAAAGCTCCTGACCTCTGAAACTGTAGTCGGTGTAGGCCAACTCTTAACTGCCTCAATCTTGGCCGGATCAACCTGAATGCCATCACCTGAAATGACATGACCCAAAAAGCTCACTTGGTCCAACCAAAAGTCACACTTGGAAAATTTTGCATACAATCGCTCCTTCTTCAACGTTTCCAAAACAATCCGTAGATGCTCTTCAGGCTCTGCCTTATCCCTGGAGAATACCAGAATATCGTCAATAAAGACAATCACAAACTTATCTAGGTAAGGCATGAAGACCCGCTGCATCAAATCCATAAATGCAGATGGAGCATTAGTGAGTCCAAAAGGCATGACAAGGAACTCGTAATGTCCATACCTAGTACTGAAAGCTATCTTCGGGATATCCGCCACCTTAACTTTTAACTGATGGTAGCCTGACCGCGAATCAATCTTTGAAAACACTTTCCGACCCTGCAACTGGTTGAATAGATCATCTATCCTCGGTAGTGGATACTTATTCTTGATAGTCAGATTGTTCAAGGCCCTGTAATCAATACACATCCACATGCTGCCGTCCTTTTTCTTCACAAACAAAACTGGTGCTCCCCAAGGTGAAGTACTGGGCTGAATGATGTTCCTTTCCAACATCTCCTTGAGTTGAGCCTTCAACTCCTTCAATTCAGCCGGTGCCATCCTGTATGGTGCCTTGGCAACTGGTGCCGCCCCTGGGACTAACTGTATCTCAAACTCAATGGCCCTGTCTGGCATGTTTCCTGGCAACTCGTCTGGAAATACCTCGGGATAATCTCTGACTACTCTAGTATCTTCCAACTTAGGTTTCACTTGTTCCACATCCACTGCGTACAACAAGTAGCCCTCACATCCTTTCTGACATGCCCTGATGGCCTTGACTGCGGAAATGATAGGATGTCTCTTCTTGCCTGGCCTGTAAACGTTCCCCTGATAAGTCTTATCTGATTTCCCTGGGACTCTGAAAATAACTCTCTTGGCCCTGCAATCCAAGTGAACATAATTCTTGGATAGCCAGTCTATCCCAAGAATCACGTCGAAGTCTGAGAAATCCATGACCGTGAAGTCACTCTTACACTGATAAGGTCCTACCTGAACATCCACTTGTGGTATCATCTTAACCACCTTATTTACCTTGCCTAGGGGTGTAACAATCTCCGTAGTATCTCTCAGAGGCTCCATAGGTAAATCTAGTTTCTTAGCAATCCTAGAGGACACAAAGGTGATTGAAGCTCCTGTATCAAATAAGGCCCTGACTACTAGATTGCCTACTCTTATCATACCTATCATGCATTTGTCCAATTAATTAAAGTTACAACATGTTCCAAGCATGCTATAAATAACTCAAAAGAACAAAACAAACATAAAAGGTACCTGAGATCACATCATCCTCTAGATCAAACTCTCTGGCATCCATAGCAAACATCTGCACCTGCTTACTCGGACCTGCTCTGCTAGGCTGACCTGCCTGAGCACTGGCTACCCTGCGTGGACAATTCCTGGAGAAATGACCCTGCTCGCCACAAAAGAAACAACCTGAGGTAGCTGGTGGCCTAGCTGCCGGTGGAGCGCCAACTGGTGGTCTAGCTGCCGGTGGCCTGACTGCTGATGGGGCACCAACCGGTGGTCTAACTGCTGTCTGTGTGGGAAACCTCCTGAACTGCTGCTGCGGAGCCCCTCTGCCACTGCCCTGACTTGTTTCAAAGCTTCTCTTATTACCAACAACTACTGTAGCTCTATTCCTGAAAGTCTCGACTTCCAAGGCTTTATTCAGTAGCTCTGCCATATTACTTGCTGTAAAGCCTAGCATGCCTGACTGAATCCCATATGCCAAACCGTCCTTGTAACGGGCCATTTTTCGTTCTTCCACTTGCATCAACTCCGGATAAAATCTTCCTAACTCATTGAACCGATTTGTATACTGGGACACTGTCATTTGATCGCCTTGCTGAAGTTTCAGAAACTGGCTAGCCTTTTCCGCTTGTGCCGTTGCTGGAAAGTACTCGTTGTAGAACATGGCTTTGAAAGCCGCCCAATCTGTGACTTTACCGCTGCTACTCTGAACTGCATCTATCCAAGACTCGGCTGAACCTAAAAGAAAACCGACCGCTAACTGGGCCATCTCTGTCTCAGGGACACCTATATTCCTACACGATTTCTCAAAACTTCTGATCCATTCCTCAGCCTTTGCATGTTCCACATTCCCATAAAAATCTTGCATACGGTTTCTTCTCAGCCTAGTGTGCCAATCTACTGGTGGTGCTGACTCAACAACCGGCCTAACTGGTGGGTAAATCGGAGGGTAACCATAGGGTATCTGCTGCTGCTGCTGAACCGGTGGCCTGAAAGGCTGATAGACCGGGGGATAACCAAGGGGTACCTGCGGCTGCTGCTGATAGTAATACAGAGCCTGATGCTCAGCCTGGTAAGGAGGATAATCTGGGTACTGCTGAGGATACTGCGGAGGGTACTGTGGCTGCTGAAAACCATACTGAGGGATAGCCTGCTGCGGTGCCTGTGTCACCGGTGGTGGATAGACAACCGTCCTCTGCTGAAACTGCCCCGACCTGGGCTGATACGAAGAAGGCCAAAGTGACGCCACATGGTTAACCACAGGTGGAGGAGGTGGTGGTGGAGCCTGATGCTGAACCTGCTCCGGCTCAGGTGACGGTGTAGCTGTGCGAGGCGGCGGTGACAAACTGCGACGACCCCTAGAGGTTTCACCCCTCTTAGATGTCTGATTACCAAGAGCCAAAGTCCTCGATCTTGTGTTTCTACTCATCCTGACAACCAAGAGAACCAGAGTGTTACTAAGGATCTAAAGATAAGATTGAGTTAAACTCAAAGAATAGAAGCCTAAGGAACACGTATCTCTGATACCAACTGTAACGCCCCGTTCCCAGATACCGAGCCCTTATCCGGAAATACGACGTTCGGCACATATATAAATAAAAATTAATTCATTATTACATGTAAGCCTACAATCAATACAATCAAAGCGCACGGAAATTAATGCTCGGGTAATAAATATCCATAAAGATACTAGAATACGAAAAGGTACTAAAAGTCGAAAGTGTATCAAAATAATACAACTGAAGTCCCTCGAAAGTCCAAACGAAATACTATGAAATAAGAAATAAAGATGAACACACGTCATCCCAAAGTACTATGAACAAAGTATATAAATTAGTGCAACATTTCAAATGTAAAAGAAAGTGCATAGAATGAAACATCAAGCTCAGAGATCCTCCTCAGGGACATGCTCCTCGTAATACTCGTACTCATGTTCGCCTTCTCACCCCCAAGCACATACAACAGAAATGCACAAGGGGTAAGTATTTAATACTCAGTAAGGAAGAGAAGTACGTTTAAGCTTAGAATATATAAGGCTTATTATTAAATTTCAACTAAAAACAAGACAGACTCGATTCTACGCATAGAGGTTACATCTCCCAATATGCCTAAACTGTAGCTACCTAGCTTATCTTTGTTACAACATGCTATCAAGGTGGAACGTGACATATTGAAATCGTCAGGATACAATAACCCCGGAACGTATTGAAATCGTCAGGATACAATAACCGGTTCCGATAGTGTGAACGTACGGCGATGCCTATAGGCCTGCAGGCCGATAGAACCCTCACTTTGACTGTCTGTTCACACATCACGCTATAGATCGTCAGGATCTACCCAAGACCACATGGTGTTTAATCTTTTATCTAGCAAGTTGTGTTATATTATGTGATTAACTGAACATCCTAGTTCACTTAGATAACAATCCCTCATCGAAAGCCAAAATCAACAAGCTGGAAGACCAGCTCCAGGTGGACGCTCGTCTGAAGGACCAGACGCTCGTCTAAAGGCCCTGGACGCTCGTCCAAAATAGTGGACGCTCGTCCAAACATCCCTTTTCAATCCTGTATCAAAATTTGCACCTCAGACACCCGTCCGAGGTATCCAGACGCTCGTCCAAGGTTGGACGCCCGTCCTGAAAACCGGACGCCCGTCCGACCTGGCGATTTTCCAGAAACTGATTTTTTGCACATCATCGTATTCATCCGTTTTTCAAACAAAACCCAATCTTTCTCACCCAAATTCCACCTAATTAATCTACTATCCATACAAAAACATCAACCATCAATTAGGCATCAATTCTACGCAGTTTAGATCATCAAACGAGAGAAAAACAGCACAACCAATACACATTCAAAGACTGAAAACGCAGGGGTTTCTCCTTACCTTATTCTGCCTAAAACTCAGAACTAGCTGCTGATCCTGGTACCGATGCGAAGCTCTCGTCACGAGGATTCCAACGGTATGCTACGATCTAAAAACGGAATAGAAACGAGGGAGATATCAAGGATCTAAATTCGACGGTTTCAAGCCAAAACGAATTTATCCTTCAAACTCGCCGAAACACGTAAACCATAACTCCAAAACGACTAACCTTCACAGGACGAAATTGGTATCCAAACGACCCTCGCGTTCCGTAGAATGTTTTTCCCTTGAGGAGTCTGCACGAACGAACAACGGTTAAGCCTCAAAGATCAAAAGTTCTTCACCTCTTCTTCTGTCAAAACTTGCGTCCTGCTGATGGAAACCGTTTCTCTCTTTTTTTTGTGAAAACTGATTGTTATGAGAATAATGGGGATTAACTCCCATTAATCCCTAAACCCTTTCCTTCTTCTTTTTTTAAACCATTAATTCCTCTTATTTTCTTTTTCTTAAATTCCAAAAATAAAAATATAATATTCCGATATTATATTTCCGGAGTCAAAGACAACTTCCTTTCGACCTTTATTTGCTTGCTTTTGATATCGAGTAGTTTGAGCCTGCATATTCTGCCTTGCCTTTGCATGCAACTCACGGACCATCTTTGCTTTGTTTTCTCCCTCGAGACTTGTGTGCATACCTGGGGGAAGAGGAACAAGATCAATAGAAGTGATTGGATTAAAACCATACACAATCTCAAATGGTGAATGTTTAGTAGCAGAGTGAGTAGCACGATTATATGCAAATTCAACATATGGTAAGCAAGACTCCCAATTCTTTAAGTTTTTTTGAACTACGGTTCGCAATAATTGACCCAAAGTTCGATTCACAACTTCGGTTTGACCATCAGTTTGGGGATGGTATGCGGTAGAATATAACAAAGTAGTGCCAAGACGCATCCATAGTACACGCCATAAATGACTTACAAACTTTACGTCTCGATCACTAACAATTGATTTTGGAACACCATGTAGCCGCACTATTTCTTTAAAGAACAACTCAGCAATATGCGAAGCATCATTTGTTTTATTACATGCGATAAAGTGAGCCATTTTTGAAAATCGATCAACCACCACAAAGATAGAGTCCTTTCCCGTTTGAGAACGTGGTAATCATAACACAAAGTCCATAGAAAGATCGGTCCAGGGGAATGAGGGAATAGGAAGTGGTGTGTACAATCCATATGAATGTGACTTAGATTTAGCTTTAAGACAAGTTATACAAGACTCACAAATTCGATGAACATCACGAACCATTTTAGGCCAATAAAAATGTGAGTGAAGTATGTCAAAAGTTTTAGCAATGCCAAAGTGTCTCATAAGTCCTCCACCGTGTGCTTCCCTAACCAAATATTCACGCATAGACCCTCGAGGAATGCATAATTTATTTTCTTTGAACAAAAATCCCTCGTGTCTATAAAACTTATCTCATGCCGTATTCTCAGTAGATTTATATAACTCAGCAAAATCAAGATCAGATGCATACAACTCCTTAATGTGCTCAAAACCAAGTAGTTTGGTTTGCATGTGTGTGATTAGAGTGTAGCGCCTAGACAATGCATCGGCAACGGTGTTCTCTTTTCCTTTTTTATATTTGATCACATAAGGAAATGATTCAATAAATTCCATCCACCGAATGTGTCGCAAATGCAATTTAGATTGCCCTTTCAAATATTTTAAAGATTCATGATCGGAATGAATGACAAATTCCCTCGGACGCAAGTAATGTTGCCACACACGTAAACACTGAACAAGTGCATATAGTTCTTTATCATACGTGGCATAATTTAATTGTGCACCTTTCAACTTCTCGCTGTAGTATGCAATAGGACGTCCCTCTTGTATTAAAACACCACCAATACCCACCCCGGATGCATCGCACTCAATCTCAAATGTCTTAGAGAAATCAGGTAAAGCAAGAATAGGTGCAGATATTAAACGAGTTTTAAGAGTTTCGAATGCTTCCCTTTGAGTAGGACCCCAATGGAATGGTGTGTTCTTTTTGACTAACTCGTTCAAGGGGGCGGCTATGCTACTGAAATTCTTGATGAATCGCCGGTAAAAACTGGCCAAGCCATGAAAACTTTGGACCTCCGTTGCGCTTTTAGGTTCAGGCCATTCAGCGACTGCCTTTACCTTTTCTTGGTCAAATTCAATTCCCTGTCCACTTACAACGAAACCAAGGAAAACAACACGATGCAAGCAAAAGGAACATTTCTTAAGATTAGCAAATAAATGTGCTTTTCGAAGGGTTTCCAAAACAACCTTTAAGTGTGATAGATGCGAGTTTAAATCATGGCTGTAAATTAAGATGTCATCAAAATAGACCACTACAAACCGACCAATAAATTCTCTAAGGAGTTCATTCATTAATCGCATAAAGGTGCTTGGAGCATTGGTGAGACCAAAAGGCATTACGAGCCATTCATATAACCCAAACTTTGTTTTAAACGCTGTTTTCCATTCATCTCCCTCATGGATTCGTACTTGATGGTAACCACTTTTTAAATCAATTTTCAAAAATAATTTTGCACCATGCAATTCATCCAACATGTCATTAAGAAGAGGAATGGGATATCGATACTTTACCGTGATTTGATTGATGGCACGACAGTTGGTGCACATCCTTCACTCACCATTCTTCTTAGGCACAATGATTACGGGAACCGCACATGGACACAAAGATTCTCGAATCTTCCCTTTTTCCAGCAACTCTTGAACTTGACGCTGAATTTCCTTAGTTTCCTCGGGATTTGCACTGTATGCTGAACGATTTGGTAGAACTGCTCCCGGGATAAAATCAATTTGATGTTCCACTCCTCGTAGGGGTGGTAATCCACTTGGTTATTCTTCCGGAAATACGTCTTCAAATTCCTGCAAAAGGGTTAGTACCACATCGGGAAGAATTCCTGCAAGATCAGATACAAGCATATAACAAGGATTTGAAGTAGATAAGTGCTCATCAAATTCCGAATGAACCACTAATGGATAGGAATCCTTATATATGAATAAAATGGGGTTTCGGACAGCCACAAAATTCATCTTCTTATCATGACTTTTGGAATTCACTTTAACGGTCTCAGAAGGCATTTTAACAATCACAGTTTCAGAATTAGTGGGTGTGTGTGCATTAGCGTGCTCAGCCTCTCTCTTTTTTGCAAACTTAACTTGATCAAAATGAGCCTCGTGTGGTGCCAAAGGACTCAAAGTGATACGCTTTCCTTTATGCGAAAGGGTGTATTTATTAAGAAAACCATCATAGGTGACACGTTTATCAAATTGCCATGGACGGCCAAGTAATATATGCGTGACATGCATAGAAACACATCGCAAAGGATTTTATCTTCATATTTTGAAAGACTGAAATTCACATATGCTTGCTTCGTGACTTTAACCGAACCACATTCATTTAACCATTGCAATTTATACGGTTGCGGGTGCTTAACGGTGGGAATATTCAATTTTTCAACAACCTCATCACTTACGGCATTAGTACAACTTCCAGAATCAATAATCATCATGCATAACTTACCTTTGATAAGACAACAAGTTTGAAAAATATTCTCACGTTGTACCTCATCATTATTAATTTGATTCACGGCGCTGAGGACTTTTTTGTTACAAACATTGCTCGTTCATCAAAAGAAATACCTTCATCGTCTTCTTCATTTTCAACCGACTCTTGCTCCTTTAAGGGCTGTTCATTCTCATCTTCCGAGGCTGATTGATACTCCCCATCTCCGGCTGCGATATAAGATCTTTTGTTCGCACATTCATTAGCCTTGTGTCCTAATCCTTGACATTTATAAAATCTCAAAGTGCCATCAGATTTTCACTTGTTAGGACGGTCATTTGTTACTTGGGGAGGGGTAAATTTAACAGCAGAATTCTTAAAAGGAAACTTACCTCCATCGCCTTTGGATTGAAAAGGTTTAGTTGGTGTGGTACCTGAATGATTCTTTGCAAATTGCGTCTTCATCTTCTTGAGTTGTTTCTCCTTAGTTAACGCTGCATGTACCATCTCATCATAGGTAGTGCAATTCATCATTTCAACTGGGTCCGCTATCTCAGGATGCAAACCTCCCAAAAATTGAGCCATGGTATGTTCATCGGATTCTTCGGTATCTGTTCGAAATAAGGCCATTTCTAACTCATCTTGATAGGCTTGAACAGATTTCTCGCCTTGTTGGAGAGTTTGTAACTTCCTCACTTGCTCACGACGATAGGATTCGGGAACCCATTTTCTATGCATTTCATTTTTAAGAACCTCCCATGAAGAAATCGCTTGTTGCCTTAATTTCTTGCGCTTTTCATTAGTTTTGTGGAACCAAAGAATAGCTCGTTCCTCAAATTCACTAGTAGCAAGTTTTACTTTGTTTCTTTCCGAATAATCATGACAATTAAATATTTGCTCAACTTTAACAACCCAAGAAAGATATTCATCAGGATTAGAATTACCTTTAAAAACTGGAATTTTCTTTTTTTATACCTTGAAGAGTGTCCCGTGGTGCCCCAACTCTCCGTGGTGCTAAAACTGTTGCAGCATCATTTTCCTCCTCGTCATCTTCTTGTTCAGAGTAATTGCTGGGTTCAAGTTCAGTGTGTTGTACACCTTGACCAACATTCATTTGTGCGAAACGTGCATCTATTTGCTCAGTCAATTCTTGAGTTATTCGTTCAAGATTTTGCTGATGCCTTTGTTCAATGGCCTCAAGCCGTGTTTGATGCCTTCTTTCTTCATCCTCATATTCAGCCATTCTTCCTCTCAAAGGTGTGTTTATATAACTCAAGTAGAGAATTAATTCGGATTTCAAGTATTCAGCGATACTCGAGTTTTCCCAAATACCAAGAGTGAAGAATCAAGAAGTTTTTTTAAGAGTTTTGAAATTCCAAAGTGAACACAACAAAAAAATTGTGAAGTATCTTAGAGAAGATATTCAAAGATGTAACACAAAAATTGTCAAGTGTATAAAACGATTTATTATTATTTTTTAACTTGTTGCTCGTACGGAACAGTATGCTCGTGCGGAACAAATTATTTTTCAAATACACACGATTTGCTTGTGCACCCTTTTTTTTTAAATATAAATATATAGATGCTCGTGCGAAATAAAGTGTTCTTCAAATACACACGATCATATGCATACTATGGTTCTTCAGATACATACGATAATATGCAACATAAAATAATTTTTTTTTATTTTTATTTTTATATTCGATTTTTTTTTTGTTTGAAATAAAGTAAAGGGATATAATACCGTCAATCCGCTATTCTCTGATACCAACTGATGCGAAACCGCCCGGAGGAAGGCTTCGGATCGAATGAACACTTAGGATCGTGGATTTGAAGGTATTTGGAAGTCCTCAACACAACCACAACCTGTGTGGAAGCACCTTGGAATAATAAGCTCCGCGACACAATCACAACCTGTGTGAAGGCACCTTGGAATAAAACCTCAACACTTAGAAAACCTGTTTCTAAGCACCTTGGTATATGGATAACCACAAGGATTGCTCAAGTCCTTGATAATCCGAGATTTGAATTCCCTTTCCAGAGAAACTCACACAACACTTTCCATGTGAAGAATAAAATATGATTTATATTGATTTCAAAAAGCTGAATTACAAGTTACAATAGTTTGGGTATTTATAGGACAATAATAGATAGAAAAATAAGATGAAAAGTTTTCCTAAAAATAAGATAAAAGTGGCGCCCAAAAACTCTTGGTTTCCTAGCATCATTAATCAATGTATCTTGAATAAATGCTTGGACTCTTGAAATCCTAGTTCATGTATCTTGATTTAATGTATTTTGCATTTCCAAAACTTGTCTTCCCATCTTCCAAAATCAGCAAAAGTGGCGTCATTTCCTTCTCCAAATTCAGCCATGTTTTTGTCAGTTATTTAAGTAATATTGGATAATATAATATATATTATAATACCATAATAAGGGCCAAAATGTTGGGCCGTTTATTCTGGCAGTCCACACGCATAAATGATGGACTTGGTTACTTCAGAATCTTCATCATTGGTCTTGGACTCTTGCATTATTACTTGGGCTAATTTTTCCAAAGCTTTGAGCCTCTTTTTACGTTGAAGCGGAGTTTCAGGTCCAACCTGAAATGTTAGCGGATCATGTGTAGGTTGTGGATCCGGATTCATATCAAAGTCAAATGGGACAAATCTGAAACGGCTATGTTTGAATTTCAAACATAAGTCACAAGGATTCCTACCTATAAATAGAGGACTCCTAACTCAGATACAAGTGATGAACATTGATAAAATTAAGGATCTATCTTAAGCTATCAGATTTCAATTGATCAAAACACCCTGCTGACCCCACTGGGCATAAAACTACTGATCCAGAAAAGTTCTTCAAGTGTAATCTGCTTTCAAGCTACATCAAGTTTACACACTTGAAGACCTCAAGTTGCTGATCATTTCATCCTGATCAAGCTGCTGAAAGCTGAATCACTTACTTGATTCAAACTTTCTTTTACAAGGAATCTGCTGAAGACAGTGAAGCACATTTATGTGTCAAGGACTATTGTTTGTGGTGGAGCGGTGAAGAGGCAATCCTACCCTTCAAGGACCAGTGGAAGACTTTGGAGCAGCAATCATACCTGTTCCAAGTGTTCAGTTTCTGAAGCCATAGTTATTGGTGAAGGACAAGCAACTTAGGATTTATGTAACAGCTACCTCAAGAATCTCTAGTAATTACCTCCAACATCACAGTAGAAGAGTGGACTGACAGGATTACACCACCTGGAACCACTATAAAATCTACCTACTTACTTTCTGCATTTATATTCTACACTTAGTAAATTTAGCACATCAATCTACTGAATCTAGCAACTGAATCACACACATACAATACTGAGTATCTAATACTTGGTATCATATTTAACAACAAGTAATAAGGCTTAATTTTTGATATATTATGATGCACAAATTCAGTAAACTCAACAGTCAGCAGACTCCTGACCAGTCAGTAGGCTGCTGAAGTTGCTTAGTTTGTTAACTCCAAAAGTATTAAGTGTTAAGTTTATTCACCCCCCTCTAAACTTAACCAAAGCCTTTTCAAGGGACCAACAATTGGTATCAGAGCAGTGCTTCTGTTCTGAAGTAATCCTACTTGTTGTGCTTGTGAAAACACTTTGAAAACTCTTTCAAGTTTCTGATTTTCAAAGCTTTGCATCATGGATAACAACCAGTATGCTAGAACAATGTTGATGTGTTCCTTAGATCGTTTTGATGAGTATAAACGTCGTATGCAGGCTTATTTAGCTGCAACACATGATGAGATGATGGATGTGCTGACAGATGGACCACTGGAGATCACCAAGTCTGTAACAGTGGGAGATGAGACACAGTAAATTCCAAAACCAAAAAAGGAATGGACTGCTGATGATAGAAAGAGAGCAAACCTCAACAATATTGCTATTGATATCATATACAGAACCTTGGATAGCAATATGTACATGAAAGTGAAAGATTGCAAGACGGAAAAAGAACTTTGGGATAAGTTGCAATTAATCTATGAAGGCACTGATGCTATCAAGAAGAATAAGATCAGTGTGGCAAAGAAAAAGTTTCAGGAGTTCAAAATGAAACCAAATGAAACCATTGAACAAATGGAGTCAAGATTCAATGCAATCATGGATGAACTCACCCTACTGAGTGTGAAGTAGTCACAGGAAGAAATCAACTCAAAAATCTTGGAAGCATTACCTGCAAAAGAAGTTTGGGAGATGAAGGTGACTGCCATTGAAGAAATGAGGAGTTTGCATGAAGAAGACACCTTCAAATTATTTTCAGATCTTAAGGCCTATGAATTCAGCAAAAATCGTGTGCCTGATACTGAAAAAGAAGAACCAAAGACCACTGCATTGGCTGCTTCACATCAAGAAGAGACATCAGGAGCTCAAGATGATCTATTGGATGAGATGCAAGAGCATATTTCCCTACTGAGCAAGAAAATCAAAATGATGAAAATAGGAAAGGGTTCTCCAAGGAATTTCACAAAGAAATTCAGTGAAAAGAAGAAGGAAGAATCAAAGAAAGATAATGATTATTTGTCCTATCATTGCAAGAAACCAGGACACTTCAAACCTGACTATCCTGAATTAAAACAGAAAAAGGAACCTGATTATCTTTGCTTCAATTGCAAAGAGCCTAGACATTTTAGACCTGATTGTCCAGACCTACTGAAGAGCAAAAGCCAACAAAGAGATCTGGTAAGAAAGCTATGGTTGCTGAAGATGAATCAGGATATGAAGTAGAATCAGAAAAGGGAAATGAATCTGATGATACTGCACTTGTTGCTGAGATGGAAGATTACGCTTTAATGGCTAATATGGATGAAATAGAGGAGGTATACAATTCTGTATCTATAAACACTCCTGCTGGAAGTGATTGTGAATCAACATGTGGTTCAAATCCTAAAAATTCTGACAATGAAGAAACTTTGGATGCCATCCTTAATCAACTAAGGATGACACAATCTGGTTATGAGATTGTGAAGGCTGAAAAAGAAGCTCTTCAAAGAGAATTTAAAAGGTTAAATACTGAATTAAGAATTCTCAAGGGTAAGAAAAAAGAAGTTGGACAGAATCAGCATAAGCCTGCTGAACATTCAGTAGCTGCTGAATCTGCTGAACAAACTTGTTCCTCCACTGCATTCAAATCTGGAAAGCCTTATGGTGATAGAACAGGGCTTGGATTTGGAACTCAACAATCTAATAAGAGTGGATCCAGTAAGGTTACTGAACTTAGTGCCAGAATTGGTCCTAATATTGTGCATGCACAAGATCCAACTCCCAAAAGGTTTGCTGAGGCAGTGAAGCCTACTGAGAAGGCTTCAAGGAAGCAAAATCAGAAGTCAAAAATGTCAACAACACCTAACAAAATGAATAAATCCAGAAATAGGACTGCTATGCCTTCTAGACCTACTGATAGCAGACTTGCTACCAAGTCTGCTGGACCACAAAGAGGCAAAAATCATAAGTATTCCAAGGATAAGAATCTTAAACCTAAAAATGTCAATCATTCTAGGGATACTTATCTCAGGGGAAAAGGTAGATTGTTCCCTACTGATGAGGATTGGAATCTTCCTACACATACTGCTAGAAACAACAGATATAATCATGCTGCTAGGGTAAAACCTAAGCAATGGAATCAGCAGAGGACTCAGCAGAGGACTTATACAAGACCTCAGCAGGGACCTCAACAGACGCCATATTACAGGGCTGTTCCTAACATACAGCAAACTTATGGTTATCCTAGTGCTTCTAACAAAAGAAATCACTTTAAACAACATTATATTCCAAAAGGCCAGAAAGCATATGTGAATCCTACACAACCAATTGTTAGACCTTATGGATGTGTAAAATACATGTATGAACCAAAGTATGATACCTTTCAAAGAAGACCTTATGGAAATTTGCCAAAGGTCATGCTTGCCACTGACCACTATGGACCCAAACAGTTTTGGGGACCTAAAATGCATTAACTTTGTTTTGTAGGGTGCCTGGTACTTTGACAGTGGATGTTCCAGACATATGACAAAGAATAAGCACTGTTTGTCAAGTTATGGGGCAAAGGATGGTCCAAGGGTGAATTTTGGCAACAAGAACACACCAGGATACACAAGAGGATATGGCACACTTGTGAGAAATGGATTAACAATCAATAATGTTGCATATGTGGAAGGACTGGACTACAACCTGCTGAGCACTGGACAGTTTTGTGACATGGGGTACAAGGTCACTTTTGACAAAAACACATGTGTTGTCATTAGTGAAAGAGGTGATCAAGTTGTGTTGGCTGGAAGAAGACAACAAAACATGTATGTTGTGGATTGGTCTACTGTTGTTCCAGAAACTTGCCTGATTGTGCATACCAAGTCAGAACTTAATTGGCTATGGCATAAGAAGTTGAATCATCTAAAGTTTGATGATATCAATCAGTTGGTGAAGAAGAAACTGGTGATTGGTTTACCTGAAATCACATTCAAAAAGGATTCTATATGTGATGCCTATCAGCAAGGTAAACAGACAAAATCAAGCTTCAAATCAAAAACAAAGCAATCAACAAAAAGAGTTTTGGAGCTGATGCACATAGATCTATTAGGACCAGTAACACCAACAAGTGTAACATGAAAGAAGTACACCTTAGTGGTTGTGGATGATTATTCAAGATACACTTGGGTAGTATTCATGAACAAGAAAAGTGAAACACTTCAAAAGATGCCTGAACTTTTGAAGAGATTGCAAAATGAGAAAAGTTTGATAGTGGTGAAGATCAGATCAGATAAGGGTACTGAATTTCTCAACAAAGTTATAAGAGAATATTGTGAACAGAATGGTGTACTACATCAACTTGCTGCTGCTGGTACACCTCAGCAAAATAGGGTTGCTGAAAGAAGAAACGAGACTTTGAAAGAAGCAGGAAGGCCAATGATTTGTGAAGCATTATTGCCTGAACGATATTGGGCTGAAGCAGTTAATACAGCATGCTATACACAAAACAGGACCTCAGTGAACAAGAAGCTGCTGAAGACACCTTATGAGATTTGGAATGGAAGGAAACCTAATATATCCTATTTCCATCCATTTAGAAGCAAATGTTTTATCTTGAATCATAAGGAGCAATTGAAGACCTTCCAACCAAAATCAAATGAAGGAATCTTCTTGGGATACTCTTCTGTCAGCAAGGCATTCAGGGTACTGAATAAAAGGACACTGAAACATGAAGAAACAATACATGTTGTATTTGATGAACCTAAGTTCACTGGAATGGAAGATGAAGCTTCTGAACCTGCTGAGAATCAACAAGTCACTGATCCAAAATGTGTTGAAGTTTTGGAAAGATTTAATGACTTAAAGATTTTTTATTCTTCCCCTACTGAACACCATGCTGGTAACACTACTGATGCAACAACTGAAGTAGTTCAAGGATCTGCTGAACCCCCTGCTGAAGAAGAAACAGCAGACCCTACTGAAGATGATGTTCTTGAGAATCAATCTAACTAGAATCCACAATGGTTATCGGATCACCCTGCTGAACAAGTTATTGGCAATATACAGCAAGGTGTGAGGACTAGAAGACAATTAGAAGCAATGTTCACATGCTTTCTATCCCAAATGGAAACCTAAGGTTGTTGAAGAAGCAATATCAAATCCAGATTGGATAATTGCTATGCAAGAAGAGTTGAATGAATTTGAAATAAATAAAGTTTGGACACTAGTGGAAATGCCTATTCATGCAAACATAATTGGAACAAAATTGGTATACAGAAACAAATTGGATGAATCTGGTACCATTGTGAGGAATAAAGCCAAACTAGTAGCAAAAGGCTATTCTCAAGCAGAAGGAATAGATTTTGATGAAACATATGCACCTGTTGCAAGATTGGAAGCTATAAGATTGTTCTTGGCATATACTGCTTATAAAAACTTCAAAGTATATCAGATGGATGTCAAGAGTGCATTTTTGAATGGCATTCTGGAAGAGGAGGTCTATGTTCAGCAACCTCCTGGATTTGAAGTTAAGGATCAAGAAGATAAAGTGTACAGACTCAATAAAGCACTTTATGGTTTGAAACAGGCCCCAAGAGCATGGTATAAGACTCTATCTCAATTCTTGGTAGACAATGGTTTTACCAAAGGTACCATTGACACGACTCTTTTCAGAATCAATGAAGGAAACAGCACCTTGCTGGTACAGATTTATGTGGATGATATAATATTTGGTTCTGAAAATGAATTTCTATGTGAGAAGTTTGCAAATCTGATGAAAAGTAAATTCCAAATGAGTATGATGGGAGAAATGAACTACTTTTTGGGCTTACAAGTCAAACAAATGAAAGATGGAATCTTCATTCATCAAACCAAGTATACCAAGGAGCTGCTGAAGAAGTTTCGTATGGAAAACAACACCAAGGTATCAACTCCTATGAGTACAAACATTAGATTGGATGAAGACAAAGATGGCAAAGATGTTGATCAGACCTTATACAGAAGGATGACAGGCAGTCTGCTGTAACTTACTGCCAGCAGACCTGATATATCCTTTGATGTAAGTGTTTGTGCAAGATTTCAATCAAAACCTAAAGAAAGTCATTTAGCAGCAGTCAAAAGGATTCTCAAGTATCTAAAAGAGACTTTGGGAGTAGGGATATAGTATTCAAAAGATTGAAGCTTCAAAGTTATATAATACTCAGATTCTGATTATGCTGGATGCAAGATTGATAGAAAAAGCACCACCGGAACCTGTCAGTTAATGGGAAATAGACTGGTTTCCTGGTTTAGCAAGAAACAAAATTCTATATCAACTTCCACTGCAGAAGCTGAATATATTGCTGCTGGAAGTTGTTGTGCACAAATATTGTGGTTAAGACAACAATTAAGGGATTATGAAGTTGAAGAAAGAGAAATTTCTATAATGTGTGACAACACAAGTGCAATTGCAATCACATAAAATCCTGTTTTGCACTCAAGAACCAAGCATATTGATGTGAGACATCACTTTATAAGAGATCATGTTGAAAAGAAGGATGTGGTGGTTCTGTATATCCCTACTAAAGATCAACTTGCTAATATTTTCACTAAACCATTAAATAGTGAAAGATTTGCTAAACTAAGGACTGAACTTAGAATTATAAAGGTTGACTGATACATATTTGATCAGCAGTGTACTGGAATTCACCAAGAGGATTAGTCTTTGCTATGTTGGGTGAGCGCACTTAGCAGACTAGTCATTGGTATCAACAATTCCATGTACTTTTTTATGTTTTGACAATTGAGCAAATGAAGTTTCCAAGGGGATTGGTCTTTGTCCTGTTGGGTGAGCTCACTTGACAGATCAGTCATTGGTATTAAACTCCATCTTGTATTATCAGTTGAACAAAACAAGGAGGAATAGAAGATCAACAGAGTAATTCTGTCAGCAGGCTGCTGAGGCATATTTGTCAGTAGGCTGCTAAGCGAAGTCTACTGATGACAAGGCTGCTGAAGGAAACGTTACACAGTCAAACTTACAAAAGTCAAAAAGCAAATGGCGGGATATTTATTCTATCTTTGTAACCGTAGTTACACGATCTGACGATTACAAAACGTTATAGAAAAGTAATGGGCCACGTGTCAAGACAACATTCACTCAGATTTAATCGTGGTTAATACCACAATACGTGCTCTGACAGTTACAACTATCTCTGTCTATATATACAGAGATATACACAGAGTTCACACTCACAACTCTCAATCTGCGATTTCTCTGAAATTACTTTGTGTGAACACAGATTTGAACACTTTCTTCTTCATCTTTCTCAAATTTATCATGGCAAGCAAGGATGATGTTCATATTGGCACCAGTCAAAGTGTAAGAGGCTATGTGACTGACTGTCACTCTACTGAACTAGCCATTAACATAGGACGAAGAATCAGACGGTTTGCTGGTTTGGAAAACATTATCAATAGAAGGCTGGAAAGAATTTCATATGTTAATGTGTTGGAGTTCTGGAAGAACATTGTTATACATGAAGGTAGAGAGGCCTTCACTACAACAGTTAATAGAAGAGAAATTGAAATTTCCTCAGACCTACTGAGAGAATTATTTCATTTTGGACCTGGAAATAATACCCCCACCAATCCAGAAGCTATGAATCTGTCAAGGATGATGTTTGTGGATGCAATAAAGACAAATGACAAAATAGGTTCAAGTCTAGGCATTAATGTGAAGCATATTGGATATGAGTACAACCTGCTGAGAAAATTGATTGCCAAGCCTATTTTGGGATTCATTGAGAGTCTAGATACACTGTCTGGACCTAAGATAGATATGCTGATAATCATCTGCAGAAGTATGAAGTTTGATTGGGCTGGATTCTTCATACACTACATGAAGAAGGTGTTTACTGAAGACAGAGATGGTGTGAGGAAGTCCAAAGTCAAGCCCTTAGGTCTACTGATTCAGACCTTGTTGAATCATTTTCAGATACCTGATATTTCATCTGAAAATATTAACAAATCGAGGTATAAGCCAGAAGTTGCTACTCCTATTCCTGGCTTAGATGATGATGAAGATGTGGATGATGAAGCCACAGAAAGTGATGAGGATGGAGGAGATGATGATGCTGGTGGTGAGCAGGTCAAGCAAACTGTTAAGGAAGTTACTAAGTCTGCTGCACCTAAGAAGGTTGCTGAGAAGAGAAAGGCTGCTGATACAAGAAAGATAACTGAAATGTTAAAGCCTAGGAAGACAAGGAAGCAGACAGTTGAAGTTATTGATATAGCTGAAATTACAAGGAAGAGGAAAGCTGCTGAAGTTGAAGAAGAGCAACTTTCCAAGAGAATGAAAGAAATTTCCGAGAAAAAGAAACATGGCAAAGGAAAACATTTGAGGATTTTGGAGACTCAAAGGGAAGAAGTAGAAGGAGAGGCTATTGAGGCTGAGCCCTTAACAATTATCAAGCCTATTGAGAAAGAACAGGTTGTTGTTGAGCAACCTACTGGAGAATCACAGCAGGCTGCTGAACCTGAGCCTGCTGAAGAAGTAGAATCCTCCCCTGTAAAGGCTGCTGAGCCTACTGAAGCTGCACAAGTTGTTGTTGATCAACTTGTTGAAGACCCACAGCAGACTACTGAGTCTGTGCCTGCTATGGATGTTGAGACATTGGTACAAGACCCTGCAAGTTCTGCAAGAAGTCAGGGGGAAGAGAAATCTGTTGCTAACCCTATTGATGAGCATGTAAGTTAGGGGAACAAAGTGTGGAACAGATGGAGGTAGTAGGCACTAATATACAACCTGAGCAACCTACTGACCTAGAGGCATCTGTTGAAGAAACTATGACTCTGCTGGTTGAGACCTTTGGAGGTCAGCAGAGTGGACAGACAGCTCCTAGAAAGCCAACCATGCCCTTTGAAAGACAAGAGAGAATGAAAAAAGAATGGTATGTTGATCCAAAGCTCCAGCTGGTAGCTGATATTTTTAGTGGAAGTTTGGTTTTTATAAAAGACAAAAGCCAGCTGCAGAACCAATGACAGATTTTGAGGAGTGGGCTTTTGGGAATTAGGAGTGGAGAATCTGCTGGATTTGGTTGATACCAATCTGTTGGAAGCAAGACTGATGGATCTTATTGATGAACAAAAGAAGGAAGAGGGTATCAAATTCAGAGATTCTAGAGATGAAACAGACAGTGATGACTCTTCATCATCTGATTCTGGTGATGATCATCCCTCTGGTCCAGGAGGAGTCAGTGGGACTGCAATGATTATTCAACCAAGAGTAGAGCAGTCTACTGGTGCTGGACAGTCTACTGAGAGGCAAGAAAATGAACAGATGGATGAGGATCTGGAGGATCTCACCATAGATGGTCTAGAGGCCTTGATAAATGATGGGATAAATCTTGGAGGCAACAGACTGGTTGGTGCATTAGATACTGTTGGAATAGTGTCCTAAACCCAATCGGGTTGGACCGGATCCGACCGGATCGGATCATTTCTACTATTTCTTTATGTTTGTACATATATTAAATGGCTTTTATGTTGTCATATATCTGTTCTTCTAAAGAACCAATTATGAATTGTTATATGATAACGTCCTTAGTATTAAACTGTGATAGAGAAACCATGATATGCGATTATGGTTGATGAGATCTCTAATCACTTTAATAAGTTTGATACTTAAATGTCTCTAGGCTGATGTACTATTAAACAAGGCATTGATAGTATAAACAGACTAGCACGTATTAGATGTCTTCTGTCTTTAAGGGCAGGGATAGATCTCGTCTATCGAAGTGTAGAGACACTTGGACTGTACGTGGACGTGTATTAGAGAATGCGTACGTTAGACTGACCCACTTACACGGATAAGTGTCACAATATGTGACGGTTGTGTAATTATCCTTTTGACCGGAGTCTTCATGTCATCACGGTGTGGATTGTCATGCTTTGACACTATTGAGGTTTCCCCTAGCCATGGGGCGATCATGCGGTAGTGATTGGGTATGATATTGAAGCATGCGGAGTATACATGATTGGTCGTCCGGGAATCGCGTATCCTATGATTGGGATCGAATATCCGAAATGGCCTTCTTATAAGGAATGTCGAACTCTCGTGAATCTTTGCAAAGTGGGAGTAAACGAGTTACTTCGAGAGAGCTTGATATCCAGATTATAAGATACGGTCGTTGATGTTTTGACACTCGACTAACGACCGTATGGATATTATTACAGCGATAGGATTGTAAGTTACACGGTAACTGTTTCACATGAAAGGTAGTAGTCATTGCATTTGACTCTTCCGATGATTGGGGTCACGGTGTGTTGCTAGACGCTATCCCGTGATCGTTAGGCATGAAGGGCATTTTAGTAATTTGCACTTTGTGTCTACGGCCAACATATTCGGAAGCCTATCGGGTCACACACATAAGAACATCTAGCCGGATTAAAATGTGGTTATAGATGATAACCAAATAAGGAAAGTTTATCTCGAGACTATAAAGGTTATAGTGGTAAATTAATATGGTGGTATTTATTTATTATGAATAAATTAAATACAAGATATTAATCATATTATATTAATTAAAGAATATTCCGGAAGCCAATTTATGGCTAAAGGTGGCGCAACTTATTTGTGTATAAGATACACTTGGATTGTGCAATTTAATTAATGATATTACCTATTATTAATATTAGATATTAATAAAATAAAATAATATAGATATATTATCTATACATGCGTGTGTGCATAAATGCAAATTGGATTTGCATGCATGCAAGTATGCGTGTATATATATATATGATATTAATAGATTTATTTGTGTAATATATATGTGATATATACACATGTGTAAATTGATTTATGGTAATAAAATAAAGATAGTCAATATTAGATATTGACAATATCTTGGAAATAATCAATATAAGATATTGACAATATCCTAGATATTATAATAAATGAGATAAATCAATCAATTATATTTTCCTTATTTTATTGGGAAAAGGTTTTCTTCTCCTACACACCTCTTGGGCGCCACATCCATTATAAAAGGGAGGTGGGTGTCAAGCTCTTTTGTACAACACAATTCCAATAACTAATAGTTATTGTGTAAAATAGAGAGCATCCTATAGAGAGTTGGAGAGAGGGGAAAAAGGCCGGTCTAGCAACCGGAGTTTTCCAATAGCAATCCATGATGGGATTCCGGCGGGGTGTTCGTGTGGACTAGCGGTAGAGGCCGAACACTTGGGCGGCTCTATGCAGAACTACTCTCCTTAGACGGTCAAAGCGTCGATCTTTTAGATCAACCAAGGTAACCACCGTCTACTACTTGTTTGTTTATTGCTTAAACGAAGTCGATCTTGGGTCGATAGGAAATAAATTTTTGAATTCCGCTGCGTTCCCGCGTGGATTTCCTAACAGTGGTATCAGAGAGAGCTTCTAGCTTAAGCAATAAGCATGTTATTATGCGTAGTTAATTTTATCGTTTAAATCACGTAATTAAAAGATGAAAGATTTTTGATTTGCAAAATTGATACACGAAAAGAAAAAAAAAAACGAGATCTGGTGGTGCTCGGCCGACTGGCGGCGGCACCACCCCAGCGGCGGCGGCGGCGGCGGCAGGGCAGCCTGCTGCCGGCAGTCGGCCGGTCAATGCTGGCGAATCTCCAAATTTTTGTTTTGTGTATTTTTGATTCAATATGGTTCATAGTTGTGATTAATATCTCATTTGTTTAGTTGTGTCATGTGGCTAACCAATGGTTCAAATAGTTTGGCCATTGGGATGCCACATGGCATTAAAATAATAATGGTCTTTCCAAACTTTGTTTGGAATAGGCCTAGGCACTTTCCAAATATTTGATTTGGGAAAAGGCCTAGGCCTAGGCCACTTCCAAAATTTTAATTTTGGAAAGTGGCCAGGCCTAAACCAAAATTATTTGGCCTTTCCAAATATTTGATTTGGAATAGGCCTAGGCCCTTTTCAAATATTTGATTTGTAAAAGGCCTAGGCCTAGGCCACTTCCAAAATTTTGATTTTGGAAAGTGGCCAGGCCTAAGCCAAATTTGGTTTAGGAAACCAAAGGCATCCCTTTTGATTACGAATCAAAAGGAAAGAAACAAAAGAGAAATAATTTTAATTTTGATTTATTTTAGAATAGTTCTAATTAATTAAAATTAAAATTAAAATCGGTTTAAAATTAATCGTTAATTTTATTTCGATTAAAATCATTTAATTAATTAAATGTTAATTAGTTAATTGATTGGATAAAATTATTTAATAGATTAAATGTTAATTGATTAATTAAGACGCAAGTAGTTAAATTTTAATTTTATCTTTTTCATAAGATTTTATTGTATGGATTAGATATAGTAGATATAATATGATTATATGGACCCCGATTGATCATGGACTCGACCGATAGGATAGATGTGAATGATTTAATTTTTCTGTTGGTTTTAAAATTGTCCTAGGCCGTTATGAAGAACGTGACCTAGTTTATTTTCTGCATTCATCCCATTCCCGTTAGCACCCCCCCGTGTGCGGCGGGTGTATTTATTTTATTCGATAGAATTAAATGTAACAAGAATGGAGCGGAAGATGGAGACCAAAGAAAGAAAAGAAAATAAAGATCCCATTGGAGAATGGAGCATTAAAGATCCTATTGGCGGTTGCAGCTACCCTTAGATTGTGACCCGCGGTTTCGTCAGTTTGTATTCGAAACCGCACCTAGGAAAAGTCCATGATCATACCGGTTATTTTACGCATTTATTTATTTTGTGCTTGTATTTATTTTATATGATACGATAGATGCATGACTAGGCACGATCTAGATGAATGTGTAGGATGTATGTTTATAGAGATAAACATATTTATGATGAGACCATAATTAAAATTAATTAAGTGAATTAATTTACATAAATACTTCCACCTCAAAAGAATCAAGTTGAAATTGCCTCCCCATATTATAATGACGGTGAAGAGCCCTTGTTCGGATCCAACTCATCAGCCAAAGCAGGGGGTTGACCTACCTCGGGTATATCGTCATTATCGAGGTATGATCGTATGAGATCTCACGAATATTGGGGTTATGACTTGACTAAGAATTCTCTCGGCCACCAGCCAAAGCGGGGTCGTTTGGATTTTAGAGGCAAGGGTTTGACTACTTCATAAGATGAAAATTGTCAAAGAGTTGACTAGTCAAACGACAAGAGTCGTATAAGATACGATTGACAAAGGGTTGTTGTCTACCTATTAGACTATTTTCGGCCCACCAGCCAAAGCGGGGGTCGCGGTAGTTTATTGGGATCTTGTCCACTAAAGAAATTAATAATTCTTGAAAGTCAATTGGAAGTAGTTGACTAGTGGG
Organism: Gentiana dahurica var. dahurica; assembly: GCA_024500145.1. Lineage (NCBI taxonomy): Eukaryota > Viridiplantae > Streptophyta > Magnoliopsida > Gentianales > Gentianaceae > Gentiana > Gentiana dahurica. The sequence goes on from CM044905.1 coordinate 51,119,039, forward strand.
AGCAAAATCATAAACCAAAAGACCATTTTTGATTTTGCGTATAAACAACAACACTCATTTATTTTCATTTTGATGTTGTAGTTTTAGCAAACTTTATATTTATGTTTTATTCTCGATTAGTAAAACCAAATTAGGACTGTTAACTTTTGAGAAACGTTCTCAAATATGGTTAAGTAATTTTAATCCTTTTAAAATAAGCAATGACATAAGCAATCACGTAATAGTAGTTAGAGACAAGGAGATTACATAATTGATGCAGTGCTCCGAGACTTTAATTATTAATGAAAGCGGAAGCTCATGATATGATTAAATCATTTGAAATAAGTTTCAATGAATTAGTCATAAATTGGATACGATCCAAGATGATCATTCAGTCATACGATGACAATTAATTCAATCGTTGGATAAGAATGACCACGTTTAATTTTGAAAAGGTTGTTTTCAAAATTGTAAGATTTAAGTATCGACTTAATTCTATCATTGCTTAAAGGTTAATTAAATAGTCAATGTTTTGAATACGATTCGAAAGGTTAAATAAACTATTTAATAAACATTAGATTTTCTTTATGAAAGGAAATCAAAGACATAGCTCTTGTGATCTTTCTTAAGTCTTATGAAGACTACAATAAGAAACATTTTTCAAGTGCTTAAAGGATTGAAAGAAATGTTAGGGCATGTGCTTAAATAGAGAGCTTATCGAAGTCTCTGTTCTAAGCAAGTATGTTGAGATAAATCTATCTAAGTTCAAGTCAACTCTTAGATATATGATATCTTACGAGTGTGATTAAATTAGAAAGGTTAAATCCATATATGGAAGGTGAAGCAAACGTTGTGACACTTACCATATTTGGGATCTAGTAGACTGATAAGGGAACTAAATAAATGTTATTATGTTCCGGTTCTTATAAAGAACATGCTTTTAGTTATTTGTTAGGATTTAGTAGACATATTCAATTGTAAAGAATAAATGTTATTCCGATAAAGTTGGATGGTCACTGAATCTAACATACTAGATTGTTGTCACTATATAGTTGATATATGTGATGAGATCTCAACTAAATACTTATATGGCTGTTATCCTTAATATTTGTGGTTGTTCTAGACATAGTCTCTCTGGAAGGAAAGCGTGTAACTAAACGTCATTCTGATGATGTTGAACCATATGATTATGAATCATGTGGGTAATACGTATCTTATCTAAAGATGACTAAAATACCCTTTTATGAAAAGGTTATAAAATCTAGAAAAATTGTCTAAAGCCTAAACATACCGATGTTTGTTGGCTTATGACAATTAATGCTACAAATAATTGTTTGTTAATCTCTATGACTATTTTTAGAAATAGTTGAATGTACTTATTGAAGTACGACAATTCGGAAAGCCCGAAAAGTTCGAGCTAGTACGAATATGAGATTTATGAGCTACTTAGGAATTAATCTTCAATTGGATTGAAGTAATTAATACCTAAAGGGTGTTTCAGAAGTCGTCCGAAAGGAATAAGATTCTCCCTTGAAGGATACCATCTTTGGGATACTCAATTAGATTGTGTTCCCAAAATGGAAATAACACTTTATATGATAAAGGTGTGACGCAAGCCATGCGATGTATCCCTTACCCGTTTCGGGATAGTGCCCTTATACTTAACCGAGTTCCAAAGAATAAAGGTTGAATAGATTCCATATTAGATATGGGAGAGGATAATGTCAAATCTATCCTAACCGATGATTTGAAGTTGTCATAGGCAAAGTCAGAAAGGCTTGGAACCTAGTACGGCATATGAAACTTTGTGGAATATCTTAGCAAGTACGCTAGATATTATTTACTCATCCACGGAGCAAAATGTGTTTGTCTCCAAACATGCTGTCTTCTAGAGGAAGTGTTTCTTCCAAAAGAAACAGTGGGAGTAGATTTAGATCTCAAATGTAGTTTGAGAACCACAAAGATATATTCAACCAATGGGACATGAGCAGACGCCACATAACGATGAGGTGTAGAACACTGCTCAGAGCACACAAAAGTTCTGCAAGTCTGTGGATAACCTCAAGCCTAAAAGGCTGCCGGTATGTTCATCTTGAAGAATGAACATCTCACAACTTATGAAAGAATGTTTGAAAGACAAGATTGAGAGATATGGCTAGGAGCCATAATATCTGAATTAGATTCCATCAGTGACAACCTGGTTGTGAACCTAGTCTGTCTTACCTAGAGGGAATGTCCCTGAAAGGCTGAGCCCGGTTCTATTCAGACTATGCTTGTTATAACTTCGTATCATGGCTATATGATAGTGTTGATGACGTTGGGCAGAAAGCTCAATGTTGATAGACGATAACATGATATGTAAGCCCACGAGATCCATTTATGGACTCAAACAAGTTTCTCTAGATGATTTCTTTGTTTTATAATCAAAGGAGTTTGATTTAGTCAAAAGAAGGATATGCCCAATGTGCAAGATGGATAGTGGGAGTGTGTTATGATTCTTGAGTAAGGTATTGGATATCTCTCTCGAGAATTGTCACCCCATGTCACAGTCAATTAATGTTTGGTAGTTCAAGGTCTTTACGAAAGCACTTGGATTAGCAGTTCTTAATTTTGGAAATAAGAATATATATCGATAGATTTAACTGCTGTTAGATTATAGTTTACCTATATAGATGTGATGCTAAAAGAGTTTAGCATAGATCGCGAAAGGAGATACTGCTAGCCGGTGTTCTCAAGATCTATCTGTGTTAGGACGTTGGTCCTAAAGATAAGGTGAAAGATGATGCTTATGGAAGGTTTTCTTTGCTACTGCGATAGGAACCATCATAAGAGATATACCAGTTGTTCATAGTCCTTGAAGAGTCATGAGCAAGTATGGAAGTAAATCTGGTAAATGTCGAGAATATCCTTAAACAAGTTAAGGAAAGTTTCCTAGTTTATTGAAACTTGGAATTAAATAAACGTAGATATACAGACGTAAATCCTGAGTCTTATGAAGGCGAGTGGGTGCTACAGTCTGGGTTTGCAGTCACTTTGATTAAGTGATACAGTGAGCTGGAAATGTTCTAGCCTATGGGTCACTGTAAATTCTACAACTAGGCTGAAACACAGTAGTGCCTTAGAGGCGCAGCGGGAGCAGTACATGGATCTAGAAGGTTCATTCTTGAACCTTGTACGGTTCTTCCACATTTTCTATATACCTGATATAGTAAGTGGATTTATTGCTTGAAGCAAGGACCAGGGTCTCGTCATAGATTCGTGTGTGTGTGTTGAGGCGGTTCCTTTGACTTGGTCATTTGGAACATGATATGAAGATAGTCTGAGTCCTCACGGATAGTGATCCGTTTATGGCTAGGGCTAGTTGCGAGTATTGCATGAGATTCTTGTGTTTCAACTTGGTCTTGTGTGTGCGAGTGATTGGTTTTAGGCCAAGTGGGAGATTGTTGGAATAGTGTCCTAAACCCAATCGGGTTGGACCGGATCCGACCGGATCGGATCATTTCTACTATTTCTTTATGTTTGTACATATATTAAATGGCTTTTATGTTGTCATATATCTGTTCTTCTAAAGAACCAATTATGAATTGTTATATGATAACGTCCTTAGTATTAAACTGTGATAGAGAAACCATGATATGCGATTATGGTTGATGAGATCTCTAATCACTTTAATAAGTTTGATACTTAAATGTCTCTAGGCTGATGTACTATTAAACAGGGCATTGATAGTATAAACAGACTAGCACGTATTAGATGTCTTCTGTCTTTAAGGGCAGGGATAGATCTCGTCTATCGAAGTGTAGAGACACTTGGACTGTACGTGGACGTGTATTAGAGAATGCGTACGTTAGACTGACCCACTTACACGGTTAAGTGTCACACTATGTGACGGTTGTGTAATTATCCTTTGACCGGAGTCTTCATGTCATCACGGTGTGGATTGTCATGCTTTGACACTATTGAGGTTTCTCCTAGCCACGGGGCGATCATGCGGTAGTGATTGGGTATGATATTGAAGCATGCGGAGTATACATGATTGGTCGTCCGGGAATCGCGTATCCTATGATTGGGATCGAATATCCGAAATGGCCTTCTTATAAGGAATGTCGAACTCTCGTGAATCTTTGCAAAGTGGGAGTAAACGAGTTACTTCGAGAGAGCATGATATCCAGATTATAAGATACGGTCGTTGATGTTTTGACACTCGACTAACGACCGTATGGATATTATTACAGCGATAGGATTGTAAGTTACACGGTAACTGTTTCACATGAAAGGTAGTAGTCATTGCATTTGACTCTTCCGATGATTGGGGGTCACGGTGTGTTGCTAGACGCTATCCCGTGATCGTTAGGCATGAAGGGCATTTTAGTAATTTGCACTTTGTGTCTACGGCCAACATATTCGGAAGCCTATCGGGTCACACACATAAGAACATCTAGCCGGATTAAAATGTGGTTATAGATGATAACCAAATAAAGAAAGTTTATCTCGAGACTATAAAGGTTATAGTGGTAAATTAATATAGTGGTATTTATTTATTATGAATAAATTAAATACAAGATATTAATCATATTATATTAATTAAAGAATATTCCGGAAGCCAATTTATGGCTAAAGGTGGCGCAACTTATTTGTGTATAAGATACACTTGGATTGTGCAATTTAATTAATGATATTACCTATTATTAATATTAGATATTAATAAAATAAAATAATATAGATATATTATCTATACATGCGTGTGTGCATAAATGCAAATTGGATTTGCATGCATGCAAGTATGCGTATATATATATGATATTAATAGATTTATTTGTGTAATATATATGTGATATATACACATGTGTAAATTGATTTATGGTAATAAAATAAAGATAGTCAATATTAGATATTGACAATATCTTGGAAATAATCAATATAAGATATTGACAATATCCTAGATATTATAATAAATGAGATAAATCAATCAATTATATTTTCCTTATTTTATTGGGAAAAGGTTTTCTTCTCCTACACACCTCTTGGGCGCCACATCCATTATAAAAGGGAGGTGGGTGTCAAGCTCTTTTGTACAACACAATTCCAAGAACTAATAGTTCTTGTGTAAAATAGAGAGCATCCTATAGAGAGTTGGAGAGAGGGAAAAAGGCCGGTCTAGCAACCGGAGTTTTCCAATAGCAATCCATGATGGGATTCCGGCGGGCTGTTCGTGTGGACTAGCGGTAGAGGCCGAACACTTGGGCGGCTCTATGCAGAACTACTCTCCTTAGACGGTCAAAGCGTCGATCTTTTAGATCAACCAAGGTAACCACCGTCTACTACTTGTTTGTTTATTGCTTAAACGAAGTCGATCTTGGGTCGATAGGAAATAAATTTTTGAATTCCGCTGCGTTCCCGCGTAGATTTCCTAACATATACTTCATTTGTTGTGGAAGCTACTGAGCCATCTGATGATCAACAGAATGAATATTTGGATGATGAGAGGGTCACTAATCATTGTGAGCCTGATGTCAATTCTGAGGATTCAATTCAATATCAAGACTGGATTGACACTCAGGACACTCTATTCAAGATTGCCAATACTCTAAGAAGGATTGCTAATGCTGAAGGGTTTCAAGAAGAAAATAGGACTGAATTCCATGCAATCCTTGTACAAAGGGTGTTAATCACTGAGGAACAGACAGTGATTGCACAGAGATTGGATATGGTGATGGGATTTGAAGGATCACCATTGTTGATTGAGGATGTACAGGTTTCTGAGGATCAGACAGCACCTGAACAAAGGTTGGAACCGGTGGTACAGGTTGCTGAGGTACAAACAGCACCTGAACAAAGGTTGGAATAGGAGGTACAGGTTGCTGAGGTACAAACAGCACCTGGACATAAGTTGGAACTATGTATGGGTTTGGAGGAAACCCCTGCTGTTGTTGGAGAACAGGCTGCTGTAGTAGAGCCTGCTGGAGGAAAGGTCACTGAGGGTAAAGATAGTCAGCAGACTGTTGTTGTCGATGAGGATGAACAACTACTGGACTATGATTACAGTGATGAAGAGTTTCAAGTGCATGAGGAAGAACCTATTGATGATGAACCTCAATAGGCATTTGTACTAGTTTTTGAAGAACCTGCTCTTGATCCTATTCTGGAGGAATTCCAAGGACCTAACCCTGCTGGAAGGGATATGAGCTATGCCTTGGTTATCAGCAGACAGAGGCAACAATAATATGTATAAGAGCCTGCTGATGGAGCTGCTGGAGGAATGGCTGGTGGAGTACCAGCACATGTTCTGGAAGAGTTGAGGGCTATCGGAAATGACATAACACAGTTAAGGACTCAACTTGACAAACAGGAGCATAGATTTGAAGAACTGATGAACCTTGTGGATAATCACAGAAGATCTACTTAGACAGTTGCTTCAAACTTCACATCTACACAGTATGCTATTGCTGATCTAACACAAGATGTGAGGGGAATCAAACAAGGCAATACACTGAAAGAGAAGTTTTTGAAAGACCAGTTTGCCTCTATTCAACAGAAATTGGATAATCTTGTTGAAGTACACAGACCTGCTGAATCTGCTACTGCACCTCAACCTGCTGGATTGGATCCTAAGTTCATTGAGAGGATCAATCTACTGGAACAAACTATGCAACAAAGGATTACTGCAATTGATACTAGAACTGAAATCATGGAGGGACAACTGAGTAATCTAGTAATCACCCACGAGAGTGTGCATGGTCTGCTGTCCTGTTTTGTTGATGATGTCAATAAGGGGGAAGAGAGTCTGACAGCTGTACCAAAAGAGGCTGCTAGGATCTTTGCTAAGAAAAGATGGAAAGATGACACTAATGCATTTAGAGAACCTGCACCTGGCAGACTTCCACTCACTGATGATCTTTTCATAGAATATAAGAAGGTCTGCAACAGCAAGAGAAGACCTTATCATGACAAGGGCTTTCATGAAGGGTTGAACTCCTTTCTGGGACTCAAGTTTTGGGAAACAAGAGTCAAAGCCTTGAGGGCTGCACATAAAGGTGGAAGATGTGGTAGAGGTGGAAGGAGTTTACCTACCACCAATGCAAAGGAATCACTGAATGAATTTAAGTAAGTTTACACGCGTTTAGGCTTCAGAGTACACAAGATCAATCTCACTCTGCCTGAAGCATGGAAATGGTGGAAAGAAGTGAATCCTCACATTGATTTCTCTCTTATTGAAAATGAATGGATGAGATAAATGGTGAGAGAAATAAGAGCTTATCAAGAGCAAGTAGAGAAGGCAAGAGAAGAAAGAGAAAGAAGACACTAGATCAGCATACATTATCTGCTTTATTCTTGCTGATTCTAGACTGTAATAATTTTGAACAACTGATTATAATGAGAAATGTCTTAGTTAGTTCTGTTTTTGTTTTTAATCTTTTTGCTTTGCTATAAGGAGGGTATTGGCATCATCACCAAAAAAGGGGAAATTGTTGGACTTATTTTTGAGTTTTATTGATGAGTGCCAGACTAGCTGTTATAGAGCAAAGGCAAAAGGATGTCTAGATCAAATGTATAGGTTTATTAGAGTTTGATCTTGTATAGGTTTGATCAAACAAGCACTATAAATGGTCAGCTGACTTATATCAGCAGACCTGTCTATATCAGTAGGGTACCTAGGTTAGTAGACTAGTTAGGAACCTGCTGAAGACAGAAGGCTGAGGGCTCAAACTCAGTTATTGAAGGCTAAGGGATCAAACTTAGTAATTAAAGTCAAGGATATGGAATCAGAATTTAGGGAAGTCTGTGATGACCTAAACTGATTACATATACCTTGTGTACAAGGTCTAAGTTCCACAAGTTAAGTGGTGATTAAAACTTAGTTATATGCAAAATGGTGTAATCTAACTTCACAATAAAAGTTAGATAAAACAAGTCAGCTGCATTGTTTCATAAACACAACAATATATGGATCAACTGACTGATATGTATTTCAGCAGACTCATGATCACAGGAACCTTCTGATACATATACTTCAAATTATTCAAGGTTACATTGGAAGATTACAATGAAAGGGACAGCTAACAACCTCTGCTTTTATCAAACAAATCAACGGTTAAGAGTAAAGGGACATTGGGATGATTCAGACCTTTATCCAATGGATACAAGTCAAAGGGTGGACAGACTGTATACTGTCAAAAAGGAATCTGACAGTGTCAGTCCTAGGAACAGTCAGAAAAAGCAAGTCAAATGGGACAAATCTGAATCGGCTATGTTTGAATTTCAAACATAAGTCACAAGGATTCCTACCTATAAATAGAGGACTCCTAACTCAGATATAAGTGATGAACATTGATAAAAATTAAGGATCTATCTTAAGCTATCAGATTTCAATTGATCAAAACACCCTGCTTACCCCACTGAGCATAAAGCTACTGATCCAGAAAAGTTCTTCAAGTGTAATATGCTTTCAAGCTACATCAAGTTTACACACTTGAAGACCTCAAGCTGCTGATCATTTCATCCTGATCAAGCTGCTGAAAGCTGAATCACTTACTTGATTCAAACTTTCTTTTACAAGGAATCTGTTGAAGACAGTGAAGTACATTTGTGTGTGAAGGACTGTTGTTTGTGGTGGAGCTAGTGAAGAGGCAATCCTACCCTTCAAGGACCAGTGGAAGACTTTTGAGCAGCAATCCTACCTGTTCCAAGTGTTCAGTTTGTGAAGCCATATTTATTGGTGAAGGACAAACAACTTAGGGATTTTTGTAACAGCTACCTCAAGAATCTCTAGTGAATTACCTCCAACATCACAGGAGAAGAGTGCACTGACAGGATTACACCACCTGAAACCACTATAAAATCTGCCTACTTACTTTCTGCATTTATATTCTGCAGTTAGTATATTTAGCACATCAATCTACTAAATCTAGCAACTGAATCACACACATACACTACTGAGAGTATCTAGTACTTGGTATCATATTTAACAACAAGTAATAAGGCTTAATTTTTGATATATTCCGCTGCACAAATTCAGTAAACTCAACAGTCAGCAGACTACTGACCAGTCAGCAGGCTGCTGAAGTTGCTGAGTTTGTTAACTCCAAAAGTTTTAAGTGTTAAGTTTATTCACCCCCCTCTAAACTTAACCAAAGCCTTTTCAAGGGACCAACAAGTGTGAAGTTTTCTTGATAATCAATCTCATATGTCTGAGTGTAGCCTTTGTTACTAGTCTAGCTTTATATCTCTCTACTGAACCACCTGGGTTGTATTTGATTTTGTACACCCATTTTCACCCAATGGGTTTCTTGCCTGGGGGCAGATCAACTATTTCCCATGTGTGAGTCTTTTGTAAAGCTTCAATTTCTTTGTTCATTGCCTCATTCCATTCATTATGTTTGATGGCATGATTGTAGGTCTTAGGCTCTTTAACAGCATCAATAGCATTAATGAATCTGGCATAGTCTGCTGAGAGATTATCTAGACTCATGACTGCACTCAGCAGATGTGGAGTCTGTTGAACATTATGAGCACCAACTTGATAAAAGGTTGGTGATTTCCTTGTTCTTGTGGACCTTCTTAGTTGTGTAGGTTCGGGTGCCTGGTTTACTGGTTCATGCTCTTCATTAGATGCCTCAGCTGTAGCTGACCCTATATTTAGCTGGTCAGATGATTCATTCAGCAGATCATCACAAGTGTCCATTACTGGTAAATGAACAGGCATGTCAGTTTGATATTTAGCCTTTCCCAACACCTGTTGAAATAAAGGAAAATAAGTCTCATGAAATTGAGTATTTCTAGCACAAAGATATCTTTGTTGGTAATATCTTAGAGAATAGCACCCTTAGATGTATTTGAATTCCCAAGATAGACACAATTCCTACATCTTGAGTCAAATTTTTTCCTATACTGCTGAAGTGTGCAAGAAAAGACTAAGCAACCAAAAAAGTTAAACACAAAATAGTCTGGTTTAGTGCCATAAAGCACTTCATGTGGAGTGCTTTCCTTCAGTAGTGGTGTAGGTGTAGCGTTAATAAACTTCACAACATGTAAAAGACAGAAACCCCAATATTCAATGGGTAGATTACTCTGGAACCTCAAACCTCTTGCAAGCTGATGTTTCCTTTCAACAATACCATTTTGCTCAGTGTACTTACACAAGATGTCGGATGTATGATACCCTACTGAGCATAAAAGTCAGTGAGTTGAAATTCTACACCATTGTCAGATCTAATTACTTTGATAATCTTATGAAACTGAGTAGAAACAAAGTTAACAAAAGATTTAACAAGGTTAGAGGCTTCAGATTTGTGCCTCATAAGAAAAACCCAAGTAAATCTTGAAAAATCGTACAACACTAAGAAAATATTGTTGTCCATTTACACTATGTTGTCTCAAAGGGCCCTAAATAACCATATGAACAAGGTCAAAAGCAGTATTTACAGCGGTAGTATTAAAGGAAAAGGATTTTTCTTCAGATTTGCCATAGGGCAGACATAACAAAGATCATGATTACAAAACTTGACGTCAACAGACTGTGAACTATTAACTTGTAGTCTTTTATCTGGCAAGTGCCCAAGTCTTTAGTGCCATAAAAGTGCATCATCTAATCTATTAGATAAGGTGTGATTTTTTATAGCATTGGTAACATGAAGTCTTATTGGTTGATCCATGACATAAAGTCCTCTGTGTAACTCAGCAGAACCAATCATTTTCTTATTCTTGTCCTGCAAAACACACTTGTTAGCAGAGAAGACAACTGCACCTTTTGTATTATTAATAAAAGGGTAAGGATAAAAGGTTATATTAAAAACTAGGGATGCAAAACACATCATGTAGGAACAATTGAGGGTTCAGCCTTACTTGTCCTATATGAGTGACAGAGACATTATTTTCATTAGGCAGTCTCATTTTATACCAGATGAAGGTTTATGATTGCTTAATAGATCTAATGATCCAACAAAATGATCTGTGGCACTAGAGTCCAAGATCCATTGTATTGATTTTACTAAATTTAGATCACCTATTCCTGTAGCAGATGAGTAATGTGTGACAATATCAGCAGGTTGACCAACATCAAATCCTGCATGTCTAGGAGGATCACTCAGAGAGCCATCAACTTGTCAAGTTGTTGTGCAGTAAGATTGGAAAACCCCGGTCCCACAGACCTACTTGGTGCCTGATCTTCTTTTGCTGATTGTTCCTCTTCTACCATAATGGCTCTTTTTGACTTGAAACCAGGAGGACCATTGAATCCACAAAAACTACATTGCATGACCATTGAATCCACAAAAACTACATTGCATCTTTTTTGGGATTTTTAGGTCTGGGATTTGCGACAGAGTTAGGTCTGCTGAAAATATGATTTTGCCCCTGTACACTCTTTTGTGACAAGAGAACCATGGAATCTTGATTCTTGGCCTACATAGCCACATACAACTTCTGCCTATCAAACTTGATTGCCATTGCAAAGGCATCATGAATTTCTGGAAAGGGCACCATCAACATTGCCTGTGAAACCAATGGCTCAAATTCATCCCTCAAACCTTTTAAGAATTTCATGACATGTTCAGCCTCCATATGATCCATCAGAGTTCTAACTGCATTGCAGTGATATTGAGGATCATAAGAACAGGCTGTTACAGGCCTGATGGTCTTGATTTCTTCCCAAAGATTCATTAACCTTATGAAATATTGATTGACAGAATATGTGCCTTACTTCAGCAGAAGCATTTCTTCAAGAAGTTCTGAAAGTCTTAAGGCATCAACATTTTAAAATCTTGCTGCAAAATTCTTCCATATGCATGTGCATTCTTGAAGTACATCAAACTTTGAGCAATGGTGTTCTCTACAGAATTCAAGATCCATGATCTCACCATTGTATCACATTGCCTCTATGCATGGAAGTCTGCTGAATCTGCTTCTAGCCTTTTGATTGTGCCGTCTACGAATCCAATTTATTCTTTGTAATTAACACCATCTCCATAGACATTTTCCATGGATTGTAGTTGTTGCCATTCATCAATGGCAGAACAAGAACCAGAGAAGGATTCTCATTAGGATGAACATAGAATGGACTGCTGGGACTTACTTCTTGTTTCTTAGCTGCCATGGCTATCAAGAACTCCAGAACTGATCACAAATCAACAATGATAGTTAAAAAATCGATCAAGAACTGATCAAAAACAGGGAAAGAGGTGACAGTTTACTCTCAAGAAACTGAAAACTTAGGGAAAATGAAGAACACTCTCAAGATTTTTCAAAAAAATTGGAGAGAAAACACAGGAAAGCATTCAGAAATTCTCAAATTTATACTCTGATACGATGATGAAGTTTGTAGAATTACAACACAAAATAAGATGCAGAATTATTACTGATGAAGTAAAAGTTACACGTTGATTTAAAATGCAGCTGATCATGGGGTATTTATAGCTTCATACACCTCATGAATAAGTTAGAAATAAGTTACAAACGGTTATAACATATTACAGCAAAATAACCGATTTCTACATTACACTATATTAAACCAATGAGAAGGCTGCTGAGTCTTTATACTTTCAGCAGGCATGCTGTCAACAGGCTGCTGGTATCTTCATATGATCAGCAAAGTGTACTAGCTTCCCCATCATCTTTTGTACTGTAACACAAAGCCCCCATCTCTACCATAAAGCACACAAGTTACTAACAATGGAACTATTCTAACATGAAAAGTACCTATTAAATTAATCATCATGTTGTGGAAAACACAATAGTATGTTGTGTTTTCATCCGCTTGACGTAGTCCAATAAGGAGTCTTCATGTTAGAATTTCCGAAAATCTGATTCTGTATTAATTACTAAAAAAACAACAAATAATCTTGACTATACTAATATAATTTTTGGGGGAATGAGGGAGAAGGACAGAAATATTTCATTAATTGAGTAAAAGGACAGTCTTTTGAAACTTTTGCATAAAGGACAAAACTATTTATCCACTGTCGAAATTCAATTTTGTTCGAAATTCACTGTTTAAATTCACTGCCGAAATTCACTGTTGAAATTCACTAATTTTCAAAATTCATTGTTGAAAGTCGCTGATTTTCGGGATTCACTGTCGAAATTCACTGATTTTGGGATTCACTGGGGAGATTCACTGATTTTCGGGATTCACTATTTGTCCTTCTCGCTATAAAAATAATGCAGTTGTCCTTCTCCCTATAAAAAAATATGTAGCTGTCATGTTACTTAAAAATATTCCAGATTGTGTCATTATCCCTAATTATCCTATAATTTTTTGTTATTTAGGGGCAAATGAGTGTGTGTCTGGTTATAAAGTTTGATCCTAGTTTGAACTAGAAAATTGGAATATTAATCTCTTTCCAGCATTCGCAACTTGTCTGCAAAGTCAATCAACGGTTCAAATTCATCTACTACTAACAGTAGAAAAAAAATTTTAAAAGAATTTACCCATCACTTTGGGTCAATTTTGGTCTTGTACCATTCCAATTTTGCTACATTAATATCGTATATGTTAAAAAACAATAATAATAATAATAATAATAATATTATTACGGGAGACTAAAATTAGAACCATCCCAAAGTTATTAGATCAATTTTACCAGTAACATACAACCACAATCCCTCTGATCAACAAACGACATAAGCTAATTTCGGTGCGACCATTCATGATGCTGCTATGGGACACATTTTTAAATAGATGCCACATCATCAAATGTTGAATTGTCGTATCAGGTTATAACATTTCTTGTGTCGGGGTGATTGTGGGACCTATATAAGAAAATAGTTCACTTCATCAAAAGTTCTATTGTCGTATCGAATTTTAAAGAAATTCTGACAGCAGTAATTCCGTTACTATATTAAGATTCATGCTGCTGCCATGATCAATTTCACATACAAATTCACAATATGACATGAAGTATTGGCTTCTATTTCAACGAAAGCTCTCACTACCACATCATGAGTGGTCAAAAAACATCATATTGTCTATTTGTTGTGTCTGATTTAGCAAATGTCACAACATGACACGATGTGATATATATTCTAAAGAAGATTCCCACTAACACATCATGTTGTGACATTTATTGTATCAGAGTAATTGCAACATCATGTCGTAAGAGTAGAGTAATTGCAACATCATGTCGTAAGAGTATTAAGAATCTGTAAGTCACGTACCCGAGTAGATTGAGCTCAAGGGTCGCGTGGTAAATTTCCCCTCTTTTATTATCCCCAAAAAACCTATCTCCTTTACACAATTCAAAATTTGAATGTCCAATTTAAATCCCCCAAATCCCCCTCTTATCCTTTAAAGTCGCTCCACCCCAAATCCCCCTCTCTTTAATTCTTCATCTTCTTCTTTAAAATCACCCCGCTTCTGTTTTTCTGCACACACACGTATTGACCTTATTCCATCCAATTCTTGTAATGAGTTCGAATTTGTGTAACGAGTTCATACTCGTTTTTTTGCACACAAACGTTCAAACTTGTAATGAGTTCGAAATCGTGTTTTTGTGGAATTTCAACTCATTATTGTGGAATCCCGGGTATCGAATTCGTGTTCTTCGCCTTCAACAAAAGATCCTCACTGGTAACGAGTTTGAATTCTTTACATGTTCCCTAGTAATGAGTTGAAATTTGTGTTTTTGACTGGTAACGAGCTCGCCGGAAAATGACAAGAAAATCGCGGATTCAAGGGATTCATGGGTTCAGGGGTTTCAGGGGTTCGTGGTTCTTAGGGTTTAAGGTTTAGTTCTCGAAAGATTCCAGTAGTGCTCCGGCGAGATTTAGGTTCAAATATTCTAAGAGGGATTTTGGGGTTGAAAAAGATGGATGATTTGGATTTTAGGGTAAAGGTTATTGATTTACAAATTGGAGGAAATTGAATCAGGGGTAAATTGGGCAACTCATATAAAATCTATTTTGTATGAGAAATGTCTTCGAAAGAAGAATTTGTTGGTCAAAACTATTTAAATAGGTATTGTGGTCAAAAGGGCTTCTTCACCCGATGCCCCAATTATTTTTGTCGCCAGCTACTTCATTTCACTTTTCGCGTTATTCATATGCTTCATAATCGACTTATTTTTTATTTTTATTTTTTTTAATTTTAAATTTTGAAATCTCGTATTCAGCTATAATATGTAATTATGAAGTTCTAGGAGATGATGCCACTACTACCTTTTTTTTTATCATCTTGTCCCACACGTTTTTCGTTAGAGAAAATTACAAAATTAGCCCTGCAACGTAGTCTACTTAGCGTTTTATTCATGTTTTTGCTTTGGTTACCAAATATGTTTTGCAACTTGGGTTTTTTTTTGTTTAATATTATTTTTTTTTTTGGCAATTTTAGTCCTTCGGTGCCGGAGATGGCTGAATTTGCGGAAAAATCAATTTTGGCTGGAAAATATGAGAAACGAATTACAAATTTGTCTCCAAACTTGGACCAATTTCAAAGACACATCGGCAAAATCTATCATAATTTTGTCACATCAGCTTCCTCCGACAACGAAGGATTAAAATTGCAAAATGGTCCAAGTTAGAAGACTAATTTTGTAACCAGGCCAAACACATGACTAAACCTCTTAGTAGACCAAGTTAAAAGACTACTTTTGCAGTTTTGCCATATTTTCGTTATAATTTCTTATTCCTCGACTTGATCGATTCGTGTTTTTGAATGCATAGGTTAAAGGCACGATATGGATACCGGTATATTTGAAGCTTACAGCGGATTTGATGTTACTACACTTTCCCTGAACTCAAACTTCATGATGGGCATACATTAGCATATGTTTTTGTGAATTGTTGGTAAATTTGACATCTTCTGATAACATAAGATAGAGACCCAAATCAGGCTAAATTGCAAAAGTAGTCCTCTAACTTGGCCTAGATAGCGTTTTTGTTTTGTTTTTGCTCTGGTTGCAAATGTTGTCTTGTAATTTGGATTTTTCATAGTCATTCATTGCCCAATGAGGCTGAAGTTGGAGAAAATCAAAATTTGACCGGAAATTGGCTCCACCTGGAACTGATAATGTGATATCCCACATTGGAAGTAGGGGAATCACATCACCACCATATAAGTGAGGGACATAAAAATCATGTCAACTTTGGTTAACCATTTTAGAACAAGCGAGGACGGAGGTCTAGGTAGTTGACTAGACCATTTATGACTCATTTAGCACTACCTGGCCGGGTCTGGAGGCATTAAAGAATGGTACTTAGAGCCAACTATCAGACGGATCTAAGTGCCACAAGCCACCTCTAGATGAACCTAAGTGCCACAGGCCACCTCTAGAGTCCTTTGGTTGAGATGAACTGAGACAAGTTCATAGGAAGAAGTCTTGGCCGTCCTAGCGAGGACGCCAGTCCCTTATAATGGGGAGATAATGTGATATCCGACATTGGAAAGTGGGGGAAGCACATCACCACCATATAAATGTGAGACATAAATGTCTTGTCAACTCGGGTTAGCCCTTTCAGACCAAGAGAGGACGGCGGTCTAAGCAGTTGACCGGACCATTTATGACTCAATTAGTGCTACCAGGCCGGGGTCTAGGGGCGTTACGGATGAATAAAAAATCGTGAAACAAACGTAAAATTTGTCCTTTAGCGTGACCTAATCAAGTTTTTAAGTCCTATTTTGTGCAAGTTAAAATGACTAATTTTGTAAATTTCGTGCTAAAATCAAAAAAATTTAGATTTCAAAGACATGCCAGCAAAATTCGTCTAGAATTTCATCTCATCAGCATCATCCGCCGACGGAGGACAATCACTAAAGTTGCAAAATAATAAATAATCCAATTTACACGACTAAACTTGCAGCCAAAACAAAGACATGGCTAAATACTAACAATTTTTATTTTTTTTTTCTAAATTTATTTATCAAGTCACTTGTTCTTTATTTTTTTTTTTTTTGATATTTTGAATAATGTTTTTAGGTGGATGGTGGAGCGGCGTGCCTTCACTTTTGTATACCAGGTGCTACAAAAAAAAAAAAAAAAAACCTTGTTTCATGTTACTTATCTGTAATATTTTGAACACGTGTGTGTATATATATATCCTCTATCTTTAATACAAAGACAAGGGGGGGATTTTGTGGAGCTGCCACGTGTCCCCCCCCTATTGGTTCAAGGCTTTATTTTTTTCCCCTGCTTTTACCTTTTTTTTTTCCCCCTTTTTTTTTTTTTTGCTTTTAAGACTAGAATAGTTGATTCATTATCATTTGTACAAATGGAAAAAATAAATAAACAAATAAATTGCACATGCATAGGTGGAAAAATGAGCCTGCTTTTGTCCTCTCCTCTATCTTTAATAGAAGGGGGGGTTTCCTTGGAGTTGACAAGTGTCCAAATGTGATTGGTTCATATTTTTTAATTTTTTCCTCCCTTTTTCTCTTCTCATATTTTCTACTTTTTCCCTTCCATCTCCCCCAGCCGAGTTCCTTTGCTTCTTTTTTTTCCCATTGGTAAATTTGTATGAATATTTGTATGAATATTTTTTGGCCTTCAGTGATCTACCATTTGTATGAATATTTGTATAAATTTGTATGAATATTATGTAAATTTGTATGAATATTTTTTTTTTGGCCTTTTTCGTTTAGTCCTACGCAATATATTTTTCTTATGTGTTTGCCAGTTTCATCTTCTCCGTCTTAATAAATTAGTTTCTTTTAATTTGTAATACAATTTTCATGTTACGTTCTACCTACTCTTCATATATTTTGTTGTTTAGCAATTCAAACAATGTTTTAAGTGGGAAAATAAAAAAACTTACCGTTTCCATGCCTTTCCCCCCCAATTTTCCCCTTTTTATTGCTCTCGCCTTATGTGTTCTCAACGGTTTTTATCTGTTTTATAAGTATAAGGCATATAAGTAAATATTTCAACATATAAAACTTTATATCTTGGCTATTACACGTATAATGGAAAACAATTTTTATACAAACAAATTAATTCAGCTAAGAGAAAAAGTTAGTCAACTTTATTGGATTGTGTGTTAGATTAGTGGGTGGTATTAGGAGAGGGTAGGTAAGAAACAGATAGGTATATTGAATTAACTCATTAATTCACTCACCCACCCCCCATCGTTCCCACTTTTCCCCCTTTTCCCACCAGCCTTACCGGCAGTTGCTGGTACCGTCGTTACCACCCCCCTTCTACCTACCTTCTGCCCAAAATTCGCCTGATTGACCCATGGTTTCTAATCGATCTTTCACAGCCTCCTGTGGGTCGGTGAAAATGAAGCCACGAAACCTACCTATGAAGACCTACTACCTGAAATCGAAATCATTCCGCTTACTGTTGAATACTCCACGCAAGGCCTTCTTCAGACAGCTGGTATAAGCAAAAAGACTCCACGCAAGGCCTTCTTCAGCCAGCTGGTATAAGAAAAAATACTCCTTTCCACCTTCTCACCATTGCAGCTTTGTTGTATATTTTTGCTTTTAGGTTTTCTCCCGATTTTCCTGTTTTTTTACCTGATCTAAAATTTATGCCTTTCGTTAATTTTAGTTTCTAATTTCTCTTCTTTTTTGGGTTGTACACCATCTACGTTTCAGGTTTTCTACTCTGATAAAAAGCAGCATCAAGAACACGTTTCATGCGATTTAGGTTTGTTCCTTAAATCGCTTCTTTCTTCATTTATTTTCTGTTTTATTTAGGATAGATTAAATCGCATGCTCAACCAAGAAATTATCTTTGGATTTCCATTGTAATCAGATGTTAGGTAGGGTTTGTTAATAGGCCATTAGCTTTTTTTACTACTATTCTTTGATTGAGTATAGGTAGATTATATGTAATGGATCTATTTCAGTGAATAAAAATGAAGATCCTCAGTTATTTTTGTCTCTTCCCTTTATGGCTTGTACTTTACTTTAGAATCTAAATGATTAAAGCTTAATAAACATTTTTTGGAACCCGAAACTGAATATGCGTTTCATCTGTTCATTGACATGTGCTGAAATTTATGTGTTCTTCATTACTTGGCTGAATGAGAAAAAAATAAACTTTACTTATTGGAGTTTCTTTAGTTATTTCTTTTAAATCATTTGCTCATCTTTGTTATTAACAGCTTACTTTTACAGTATGTGTTTAGGAATTTTACATATTCATTGCCTTTAACTTGTGTCTTAAAGTAAGGATCTTTGCCTTTCGTTATGGCATGGACTATTTAGGATAAATTAAATGGCATTCTCAGCCAACAAATTGTATTTTGCTTTGCATTGTAATAAGATGTTAGTTAGAGTTTGTTAACAGTCCATCAGTTTTTGTCCCTTCTATTCTTTGATTCAGTATAGATAAGTTATGTGTTATGGATTTGTTTCAGTGAATAGAAATGAAGATCCTCAGTTATTTTGTTATTTTTCCTTTATGGCTTGTACTTTACTTTGGCTTCTTAGTGATTAAAGCTTAATGACCAATTTGTGAAGCTGAATTTGAATATGCTGTTCCATTTGTTCATTAACATTGGTAAAATTTATGTGCTCTTCCTTACTTTGTTAAATGAAGAGAAAGTAATCTTTACTTATTGGTGTTTCTTTAACTAATTCTTTAAAATCATTTGCTCGCCTTTCTTATTAACGGCTTACTTTTACAGTGTGTGTTTAAGAAGCTTACATGTTCATTGGCTTTGACTTGTATCTTAAAGTAAAGATCTTTGGTTTTCATTATGACATTCCCACACATAATACTCGTACTTAGTAGGATAATTTACTTTAATGAGCAAAATCGACATTCACCATTTAACAAATCTGGATTATAATCATCGTGACTACAGTTTACGAATATGTGTTTCCATTTGTTCAATGACAGCGGAAAAATTTATGTGTTCTTCATTACTTTGCTAAATAAGAAGAAAATAAACTATACTTCTCGGTGTTTCTTTAGCTATTTCTTTTCTTTCATTTGGTCGACTTTGCTATTCACAGCTTAGTTTTATAGTGTGTGTTTAAGAAGCTTACATGTTCATTGCCTTTCACTTGTGTTTTAAAATAAAGATCTTTGCCTTTCATTATGACATGGACACATTCAATACTCGTACTTAATAATGTAATTCACAATAATGGGCAAATTTCACATTCACCATTTAACAAACCTGCATTGTGATCATCATGTCTACAGTTTACTTCCTTCTACCTTATAAATACTACTGTTGCACAAGTTAAAAGTTAACCCTAGGAATACAAATGATGAAGTTAGTCCACCTAATGAACTTGCTATACATGACATGATGTGTATTTAGGTGTGTAACGGTGAACGTGTTCCTTACTTTAAGTTGCATATGTGTTCCTTCCATCAATGACTTGCTCTCTCCCTTCCATTTATTAAAATGTACTACCTCTGTTTTATTTAGTTGAATGCTCACATGTCTTTCACCGTTGTTTCACCTTAATGTAATAAGCAATCTGTCAACATACACTTACACATTTAATAATTCTTCCAGGCTGTCGGGAAAAAGGTGTTACAATCCTTTCCTTTGAGAACAAGAAGATTGCTTCAGGTCAGTGTAGTCAGGGGGCCTACTGCAAACCCCGTAGTTAGGGGATCTATGGCAAACCCCGTAGTTAAGGGATCTACAGAAAATCCCACCTTATTTGTTGTTTAATGCATTAACTACTACTTCCTACAATCAGTCCACAATTACTTTTCAGTTTCTAAGACAGATAACATATCTTGTATTGGGGTGTTTCGCTACGGTTAAGTCTTCTATTGGGGTGTTTCAATAACAGTATTTGTCCATCCTTATTTCAGCTAATGTAGTAGTCATAGAACTTATTCTACCTGTTCATTGTCCTTACTGTTGCTACTCTCAACCTTCTGTGCTTTGCTTCTCTTCCTACCTGATTCTTAACATTTCTCTACACTTTAACTTTCTGTGCTGTAGAACCCTATAGTTTGGCGGCGTTGCCAAATCGTGTCGCTGGTGAAATGTCACCGACCCATACTTACAGACAGCTCGCCATACTTAGATGGCAGAGGAAAAAACAACACATGAGAAAAAACACGCTTAAAATACAAACCTTAACGCACAGGCATACTGCTTTTTATGCACCAGCTAACCCGCTGCCTACAACAAATAAACCTAAAAGAGGTCGTCCACCAATTATCATACCCAAAAAAACACTGCCTGTACCAGATCTGACTGGCCATGCCGCTGCTCACCTTGTTTGCCCGTATGGTGATCAGATTCTAGACACAAATGTCACTGCCTTACCTTTGCCAGTTTCAACTGACAGTTTTATGCCTCCCTTAACTTTTGATCCAACTTTGTTAGCTTCAGTGAACATGATCAGTCATGTTCCTACAATATTCCCGACTACTTCTGAGTTTTTACCTCTTCCTGTGCCAATACCAGCAAAAAAACCACACAAGAAGAAAAAAACCCCACTTTCTACTACCCTTCCCCCAAACAATCCATGTTCCAACATACTATCTGTGCCGGCCAAATTACCACCCCCAGACAATTGCAGTTCATGTGGGGCAGTTAGATTTGCCCACGAACCTCGTACCTCCTGCTGCAATGGTGGCGATATTGTCCTCGTAAATACTCCCCTTCCATCTGTTCTTTCTGATTTGTTACTTTCAGGATCTAATGAATCAAAGAATTTCAGATCTTGCATCAGAACCTATAATAACCACCTAGCTTTCACTTCCTTAGGGGCAAACTATGACCACAATTTGTCTCGCCGGAATAAAGGCATCTACACTTTCAGAGTTCAAGGACAAGTGTACCACTTCATGCCTCCGTTGTTAAGTGAAGATGATACTGCTAAGAACTTGCAGTTTTACCTTCACGATACTGAACATGAGGTCATGAACAGGCTGTCACAGTGCCCTAGGCTTTACGAGATGTCACTCCAAAAAATTCTCACCGTCCTAGAGCAAAATCCATATGCACGCTTTTTCAGAAGTCTTAGACATGAAGCTAACCTTGAGGACCATAATATCTTCTTATATTGTAACCCAAGTGTTGACCAACGCACACACAACAAGCCTTCTGTCAGCCAGGTTGCAGGCATCTTAGTCGATGGTACTGAAAACCATCATAGAAGTATTAAAATATACGCTCTTAATGGCCACGCTCACAGTATACAGTATTACTACAGCTGCTATGATCCTCTTCAATACCCACTGCTCTTCCCTTATGGTCAGCTTGGTTGGCACCAAGGTATACCAAAACAAGGCCTAACAAAAAAAGGTAAAAAAAGGACCAGGACTGAATACACAAACACATCATTAGATCCTACATGTGTGTCAGATGCTCAGTCCTTGTTGGATCATGAAGAACAGACAATGAATACATGTGTAGATGATCCTAATTCTATCTCCATACGTGAGTACTACTGTTACAGATTCCAAATTAGGGAATCCGATCAGTCATACTTACTCCATTTTGGCAGGCTCTTCCAACAATACGCCGTAGACATGTTTGTCAAATTAGAAACCCAAAGACTTGACTACTTCAGATCCCAACAAGATAACATCAGGCATGAATTCCTGCAAGGTGTTGCCGATGCCTTCTCCACAGGCGAAACAGCCTGTAATAAAGTAGGTCAGCGCGCTGTGCTACCTGCTACTTTTATAGGTGGCCCACGTCACATGCGGAAAAAATATCTAGACGCCATGTCTTTAGTCAGGAAATTTGGCAAACCTGATATTTTCCTAACTATAACGTGCAACCCTAATTGGCCTGAAATCAAAGAACAGCTTAAATATGGTGAGCTAACTCAAGATAGGCCTGACATTGCTTGCAGAATTTTTAGAGCTAAACTAGAAGAGTTGAAGGACGACCTGTTCAAAAAAAATGTCTTTGGGAAAATAGCAGCATACACATATGTTGTTGAATTCCAGAAAAGAGGCCTGCCCCATGCACATTTTCTCCTCATCCTTAAACCACAGTTCAAAGTGCATAGACCTGAGGAATTTGATGCATTTGTATCTGCTGAAATTCCTGACAAAATAAAATACCCTCACTTGCATAAGTTGGTTCTGAAGCACATGCTCCATGGACCTTGTGGTATTCAGAATCCTACAAATGTATGCATGAAGAAAAATGGTACATGCAAAGACTTCTATCCAAAGCCTTTTTACAGTGAAACCAACACGACTGACGATGCATATCCAAACTACCGTCGCCGCGATAATGGCGTAAGAGAAAAAATCAGAGGTGTTTGGCTAGACAACCGTTGGGTTGTGCCATACAACCCTTACCTGCTAGCTAAGTTTGATTGTCATATGAACGTTGAAATCTGTTCCACAATCAAAGCTGTTAAGTACATATATAAATACATATGCAAAGGCAGTGATCGCATTCTATTCAGCTTGTCCGCCCAAAACCATGGTGACCAACCTCCTCCCAATGATAACCAAGTAAATGAAATAGACCAATACAGAAGTGGCCGATGGATTTCAGAACCTGAATCTTTATGGCGTATATTCCGATTTCCACCGACTGAAATGAAACCCCCCGTCATCCAAATGCACCTTCATCTAGAAGGCTATCACTGTCACCTTCAAACACCAAGAACTTCTATCCACCGTTCTTTCCAATCCGACAAACAAGCGCACAATGCTGACTCAATTTTTCTTCATGAATTTGACAGACTCTAATGCAAAAGCAAAAAATTGTCTCTACTCCGAGTTCCCAGACCACTTTGTTTGGCTGGCTAATGAAAAAAATTGGAAGCTTCGTTCTCGGGGTAACTCAGTTGGTAGAGTGGTGACAGTTCAGCCTGCTGAGGGAGAACGGTATTTTTTACGCTTACTTCTGTCAAAAGTTCGGTGCCCAACATCATACACCTCCCTTAGATCTGTGCATGGTTGTGTCTACCCTACATACCGTGAGGCAGCCTTGCAACACGGCCTGTTGGAACAAAATAACAGCCAGGAACAATGTCTAGCTGAGGCTGCACTTTACAACATGCCTTGTGCTCTTAGAAAACTGTTTGCAGATTTACTGGTCCACTCGTGCCCAAGTAACCCTTTAGCCCTGTGGTATAAATTTGAACCCGATATGTCCACAGACTTCAGGTTGCAATCAAACATCCCAGCACACTTAATAAGGGCAAAAGTCCTTCACCATATAAACTCCTACTTAATTGGTATGGGTAAAGACCTTCGCCATTACAGTATATGCCATAGTTCATTTCCAGCAATCTCCGTTGACTCCGACGATGGAACAAGAGAACTTACATTAGAGAAGGCTGTTCCAATCTCACCTTCCGACCTAGCTTCTGAACTTCTACTCAACGATGAACAAAAACACTCCTTCAACTCCATACTTGAATCTGTCTACCAAAACAAGCCACAAGCTTTTTTCGTTGATGGTCCAGGCGGTACAGGGAAAACTTTCCTTTACCGTGCTCTGCTTGCTTACGTAAGATCGCAAGGCCACATAGCATTAGCTACTGCCACATCAGGTATAGCTGCTGCACTTTTGCCCGGGGGCCGCACTGCTCATTCTAGATTTAAAATACCGATTGACCTTGAAGATACTACATCATGTAGGATTAGCAAGCAGTCCTCTTTGGCTAAGCTCATTAAAGAGTCAAAATTGATTCTATGGGATGAAGCTCCAATGGCAAAAAGATCTGCCGTTGAAGCTCTAGATGCTTTGCTAAAAGACCTCGAAGACTCTAACTTACTGTTTGGTGGGAAAGTTGTTGTTTTAGGAGGCGACTTTCGCCAAACTTTACCAATTGTTCCTAAGGGCACCAAGACAGAAACCATCAATGCATCATTAGCTAGGTCTCCGTTATGGCCAGAGCTTGTGCAACTGCGCCTTACCATAAATATGCGCGCACGTTTAGATCCACAATTCACTAAATTCCTCCTATATATAGGAGATGGGGCTAATCAGTTGAACGACATTGGTATTGCTACTCTGCCTGAACATATTTGCTTCACTCCAGCTTGTCCTTCCACCGGTTTGGAAGACTTCATCTCTCTTATCTACCCTAATCTTCACGAAACAGCAGGCATTACAACCCCATTCCTCAACAGAGCAATCTTGACAACAAAAAACTTATTTGTCGATGAAATCAACGGAATCATTATAAACAGATTCCCGGGCCCACAATTTGAATACGTTGGTTTCGATGAAACCATGGACCCATCTGACCAAGGTCTGTATGAAGACATGATAAACAGCCTGTCTCCCAATGGCTTGCCCCCACACAAACTTATTCTAAAACATAATGCACCCATTATTTTGCTGCGAAATATAGACCCAAGTGAAGGCCTTTGCAATGGCACCCGCTTACTTTGCAGAAACTTCTCAAAAAATGTCCTGCACGCTGAAATTGTCATGGGAGATTTTGCGGGTAAGCAGGTCTTTATACCTAGAATACCATTGCAACCAACTAAAGGAGAATTTTGCCCCGTCCCTTTTAAAAGAACACAATTTCCAGTCCGCCTGTGTTTTGCAATGACAATAAACAAATCACAAGGACAAACTTTGGATTTTGTAGGCGTATACCTTCAAGAACACGTCTTCTCACATGGGCAGCTGTATGTTGCGCTATCCCGTGCACGTACTGCTTCCCACGTGAAAATTTTCATCAACAACAGCATCTCCAATATCTTCAAACAGACAGAAACACGAAATGTTGTTTACAAAGAAGTCTTTCGCCATTAGATAACCTTCATCCTGTACATTCCTTCACCTATGCACATAAACCCCCTGCACTTTCAAACAAATATGCTGCTCTACAGTCACCACCGCCTTCACACTTTTGCATTTTCACTGTATCGTATTTTAGCATAACACACAGTAGCTTTAACTCCATCAAACTAGCTACAAGACTTTTGTTTCTCACCCTACCAAATACCAGTCAACATTACCCACTGTGCCAGGCATTTTAACTTTCCCAGCTTTGTTGGTTCAAGAAAAAAAATACACCATGTTTCACTTCAAAAAAAAAAAGCCAACATGTTCAACCACAAACTGACACCCAATGTTCTACAACTACCCATATTATACTACTATTTGCTGTGATTGTTTCAACATTACTCATACGTATTTTCCTCTAGGCTATGGCAAGACCTACTATCCATGCCAACCAAGTTACCCCTTCACGCACAACAAAATGGTGCGTTCTTGTGCAAGTGATTGAACGTCGCAACCCCAGAAAAAAAGGGAATGGCCCCCTGAACAGAAGCCATGTAGTCACTGATACACAGGTACCATTATTTCTTCTACGGCCTTTCTTGTTTTCCATTGGTCACAGTCGTTCTTACCATTCTTTTTTCTTCTACAGGGAACCAAAGTTTGTATTATGGTGTACGATAAAAACGTTGACTTATTCAACAACACCCTGCACCCATACAACCGTTACTATGTGTCGAATGCAGTCGTTAAAGAAACTCCAGACAACTACAGAACTCTCGAATACCCATACACGTGGACCCTACATCGCAAAAACCTTGTAGAGCCATATCTGGAACCAGTTCCACCTCCACTGCCTTGCACTTTCCCATACAACAACTTCAGTGAGCTATACCGCTTTGCAGATCAAGAGCGTCCAGTCTGTAAGTTTTGACTTCCACGTATCACACACAATACACATACCCCCCTAAGCCAGCTATACTTCTTCATTATCACATTTCTAACTTCATATCCACGCAGGTATAAAAGCATTGGTTGTTCACACTTTGCCGATACAAGAACACGAAAACACATCTTCTTACCGTGATTGTATCGTGATTAATGAAGAGTACGTGCTGCCACTGTCTCTGTTTTACATAGAACATCTTCCACTCAGTTTTTAAACTTTTTTAGTACCGACACCTTACTACCTCTTACCCTTGACCAGGAAAATCCCCATGATATTGCGCATTTGGGAGGATGTCCATTTCGACACTGATGTGAATGTCTATGCACGCTACAAAGTACCAGCACTGATTATCGCATATGGCTTGAAAGTTACAACACACCACAGTATGCAAAACCTTCCCCTTTCATTACATATGTCGTTAACTTTTTTCCCTTCTGTTTTCCTTTACTTCACACTGTCCATGCACGTTTTGCACCAACCTCACTCTCACACCAAAAAACCCTTCCTCCACGCTTAATAACACACCATTAATCAACTTACCAACCTAACAACCATAAAACATGCCACTTTTCCACCTGACTATACTGCATTGCAGGCCTCTCACTCCGCACGAAGACAAGTGCCTACATCATGGAGAATCCCCCACTAAATGAAGACCTTCCTTTGAAAGACTGGTAAGGCTGTTCATGCATTGCTTGCTTCTCTACGCTGTCGCTATCTATAACAGCTGCTACACCTATGCAACAGGTACACTGCCCATGCCACAGAAATAACCACTCTGATTGACAATCAATCATACAGAAATCCAGCTTCTCTTTTCCACCCACCGCGCGCTGCTGAGATACAACCATTGGCTTTTGCACTCTCGGCTATTGAAAATGTACTTACTCCAACACTTCCTTTCAGCTTTCTACTACTACTATTTTCATTTCTGCTAAGAGTATGCACATAAAACAGGTTAAAACAATTTGGACTGAGGGAACGTTAACTTACTTGCCTGGGAAAGAACATCTTTGGTTCGAGGCTTGTGAAAAATGCCTAACAGAATTGGATGTAGACAGCGACTGGAAGATTATGTGCTCCTACTGTAAAGAATATACGAAAGTCATCGTCTGGTAAGATAATAAATTTGTACCTTTCAATATTTATTTAAACTTCATTACGTGGTTACCGTTGTTCCTTAAATTAACAACACAAACTAACGCACGCACCAACATCCCTGCAGCTTGAACATCCCTGTTTTCTTGACCCACGGGACTACAACTATTGAGTCAAACATCAGATCACCTGAAATTGATAAGTTGCTGCCCTTCACAGGAAATCAACTAAGACTTGCTGCTACACAGGTTTGTTTTCGACTAATACTTTAGTACATATTTACATAATACTGTTTCACTCATTTCACAGATCATTTACTAATTCTACCCCATTCAGGGAAAACCATTGACAAAGGAAATAGATGCTGCCCTCGAAAAGAAACATATTATCTGCTTTATGAAGTACTATGATCAGAACTATCGAGGCATCGGACAGCGTTATTACCCCTTGGTCAAAATTTATACTGAGCCTGAAGTACATGCATACGAAATGGCGCAGCAAACAACAGAACTTGCTACAACCCTTTCTGAAGAGCTTACACCTCCTACTCATATTGGATCGTCATCATCAGCACCCCAGCATGTGGCTGGAAAACCGCAACAAACAACTGCAGTTGGTCCAAATGTTTCTGATGAGTTTACTCCTGTTGGTCGCATCGAATCGTCATTGTCTACACCCCAGGCTGTTCCTGAAAAACAACTCTTCACACCAACCATAAAAACAGTGCTTGAAGAGGTTAGCGGAATAGCTGCATCTGCATCTACGCAGCTGCATGAACAAGTGGGAGCCAAACGAACACTGGCCTTTGAAGAACCTGCAACTGATAAAGGCACAAATCCACCAACAACCCATGATACACATGACCTACCTCCTCCACCAACAACTGATTCTCCTTCCCAACAACAGAGCACCGATCCAACGGAAACCACACCGACAAAGAAGGCTAGGAGCAAAGACAAGAATGTTTGACATCTTTGCGTTTGGGTACCAAATGTAAAAAAACTTTCCAAAATATCTATAGATAATGAACAACTCTAATATGCCTAACAGCAACATATTACATCATTAAGAATCAATATGCAATGAATCTTAATGATTAATAATATGTAGCTACTTTTGGTTTGTACTTAACTACTTCAGCTTTTGCCTCACCCTTTTGAAAATGCCAACATTACGCATTTGCTGCGTTATCTATGTCCTTAAAGTGCATGTTTTGTACCAAAATAACAGCTTAACCATTGTATAATATCCATGTGCATTATGTATTACCACCTTCCTTTACTACTTAAAATCCATTTCTTGCTTTTACTCTAACTGGAATGGGCATTGACTGTGCCTTGCACAGTCTCTACCACTAGTATTTCCTTATATGAAGAAAGAACAATTGCTCAGGCTGGAGGCCACGTCCTTGTTTTCTCAGCATTATTTCGCGTTTGGGCCTCTCTTTTTTAGGCCAGCTACATTTTAATTCCAGCTCTTTAGTCCAAATTGCCTAAACCTAATATATCCGTATATATTCCCAAACCATACGCCATGCGTCACCAATTATGCCGCCCCTTCCATTTCCTTAAAATTTCAACCAATATTCATCTGTCATTTCCGCCTCCCTCTTTCGTCTCAAAGACTTTACTACCGATAGATTTTTTGTTTATTGCTGCAAATGGGTCTTTGTACCGCAAATGGGTCTTTGCTCCCAATCCTTTCCAGGTCGTTTTGAAGTTTACTGCCGGCGTCTTTAATTCAAATGGGTTATCTACACCGTCGTAGCTCTACGCGTCTGTGATGGGTTTGAGTGCACAGAAAGACGCTGGCTTTTGATCTGGTCGTGGGTGATATTCGTTTGTGATGGGTTTGTCTCGCCTCATCTCTGCTCATCTTCTTCTCGTGTTATCGCCGTGAAAGTTTCTTCACGCAATTCTCAGGTTTGAATCCTCAAACTCATGAATTGTTGTCATCTTGAATTTTGCTTTATTGATTGACGAATTGGTGCAGAAGGATTCGCTGGTCTTCTCTGAACTCCCAAACTCCCCTGGGAATCAGCTTTATTGCTCGAACGGTTTTCACCTGCTGTTTGATTTATTCTTGTTTTCATAGCAAGAATCTTCGATTTTCATTGATTTTTTTTAGTAGTTGTAATCGAAGATGTTCGGTAGAGCACCCAAAAAAGAGTAAATCTTGTTCTCTTTTCTATGGAGTCTGTGATTTCGAACTGCAAATAAGGAGTTTGTGATTTCGAACGGAATTTAGCTTTTTCCAGTATGCGATTGAAGGCTATAAGGTTAATTTAGGGTTCGGTGTTTTTGTGAAATTTTTTATTCCCTCTCTTTATGTATGTATGCCTCCGCCTGCTTAATTTTGTTAATTTAATTATTCAGGTACTTTCCCCAAACTTTTTTATTATTCTGGTACAGTTTGTGATACTGAAATCATCATCATCAATCCATCCACTAGATTTCTATCTACCAGAATATTCAAGACATTGTTTTCGTTTAGTTTGGTTTGGTGCGTTTGGGGGTCACAGTTTTCACAAATTTTATGTTATTTTGCAGGCTTAGCTAAGACCAAATAGATCTGAAAAGTATTGATGAGCAATTGCAAAAGCATCTAAGGAAGCAATGGAGTATGGAGAAACAAAAGGAGTTCAACAATAACAATGATTATGGTGCGGAAAATGGTTCTGTTAAGGGTCGGGAGATACCGGTCCGGCACGGATGGGAAATCGATCTTTCGAAACTCGTCATCAAGTCTATGATTGCTCGTGGCACCTCCGGGATCGTTCATCGCGTCGTGTATCATGGCCTGGATGTAGCAGGTGGTCCGGTTCTTCTATGTTTTGATTGTTTTTCTTCAATCTTGCTTATATATTTTGAAATTTACTTTTCTTGCAGGTTGTTGTTGTTTCCTGTTATTGCTTATTTGCTTTGCAAATGGTGCTTTTATTCCGTCAAGTTTAAGTTTAGACTTTTGATCATAACAAACATACTTGCATTTTCTGTTATTATAAGTCACATATTTGTTCTTCGATGCAATTTTAGCACGAAAAATGCCAGGTAATATGTCCTCAAATAATCCAGAACTTTTTTGGTGGTATATCCGCATTGTGTGGGAACAACGGTTTACACGTGAAATCTCACGAGCTTTTTAGGTTTAAATACTAAATACACTTGTTGTGTAGTGTTTGTAAGGAGAACCTTGGTGTTTCAATCCATAGCTTTTACTGTTGAGGAGACTCTTGATGAGATTGAATTGCTTTCTTATGCTTGGATTAGTGGTAGAGCTATCAATGTGAAGTTGGATTAAAGTCTTTAGACGGAAAACCCTTTCTGTGCCTTCATTGTTTGAGTTCTTATTTCCTCCTGTTTTGGTTGGGAGGTTATTGGTCAGACATCTTGTTTTGGCTGCTTTTGGTAAGGAGAACGCTTGTAATCTTCTGGAGCATGTTGCTGATATTAGTCAATCAATCTTGGTTGTTAAAAAGATAAAGTTACCAAGTAAACTTAAAAGTTCAAGTTTATGGTCTTTTACATGGTTCACAGGTTTTTACACGTACAACGATGTCTCTGCAGTGTGTGGAGACACAATGTTGAAATTCCCAAAGCAACCTGAAGTTCTCGTCAGCAATCTCAGTTTTGCTTGTGCCATACGGCTTCCATGTGTGCAACCATTTTACTCATTTACTGAAGTTTCCTTTTTCCTAATATGTTGTTCATTTAGTTGCATTGTAAATGAAATATTAATTCAGGTCCGACATACAAGAAAACGGAAACTTTCAGGTTGGATCATAATTGAGCTTAGCAAAATATGACTTTGGATTCGGATATGGGGTTAACCATGTAGTCCTTGTATATGTGTATATGACTGTTTTTGTACCTAAATTTTTGTATATGCACTGATGGTAGTCAAACTTCTTGACTTAGGAGAAGATCAGAAAACGGCGTGTGAAAATGCTTCGGTGAGGGCAGCTTTTGCCCAAGAGGGTATCTGTTTGGCACAAACTTGATCATCCTAATGTAACCAAGGGGCTAAATTACAATTTTGGTCCTCTAACTAGACACGTTTTTCGATTTTGGTCATGGTTTTTTTCCGGCGACAATTTTAGTCCTGTAAGTGGTCTTTTTTTTGCAAAAATAGTCTTGAACGCCGGAAAGACCACTTACAGGACTAAAATTGGTCTTTTCCGACGACAATTTTAGTCATGTAAGTGGTCTTTCTCGAGACAATTTTAGTTCTGTTAGTGGTCTTTCCGGCGTTCAGGACTATTTTTGCAAAAAAAGACCATTTACAGGATTAAAATTGTCGCCGGAAAATAACCAAGACCAAAATCGAAAAACGTGTCTAGTTAGAGGACCAAAATTGTAATTTAGCCGTAACAAAGGTAACAACTTTCTTTTAATTATATATTTTTTTTAATTTAATCGTATAGTAAACCTTTTCTCTCATCTTTGCCCTTAATTTCATGATTAATATTTAATTATTCATGCTCACATAGTTCATTACTAATTGCTAACCTTGCCTTCCGATTCACGATATTTATTTATTGTTTATGCTCGTTTAGCTCATTATTAACTGCTATTCTGGCCCTCAATATTATTTCCCGCTTGCTTTTGCAGTTTATAGGAGCTAGCCTACAATGGGTGCAACAACACTTACTATACAATCAGAAAATGGTGGTATGGGCATACCACGCAATGTTTGATTCAAGCATCGTCTCCGGAATGTATGAGAAATCCATTTTTTTATTGACTTTGTTTAATGTACTTTTTTGGAGTAAAATAATGTTGTTTTAGCAGTTGTAGAGGAAGAAAGTTGGCTTCCTTTTTCTGTTATAACATTAAGGTTAGGTTTTGAAGGTTTAAAAATGTTGATCTTCATGATTATTTGGTTCTTCCTTTGCTTCCCAAAGAGTGTAGGTTATAGTTTAATCATGTTTTCTTTTATTGTATTTTATAGTTTCATTATGGATCCCTTTATTGTATTTTTCAATTGTACATAATATTGGCTTCTTTCTTTGCATTCTCGATTCGTGTCGTTTCAATTAAAATTATGTGATAGTTCCTCTCCTTTTTTTTTCTTTGTTTTCTGCAGAGTACATGTAATCACAATACTAAATACAAGGATAGGGTCTTCAGGTTAGGTTTGGAATGATGCTTCATAAAATAAGGTTAAGAGAAACTAGCCGGTTCTGAAACTGTACACTAAAGAAGAAGCAAATTCACCAACAAGGCATTCATCTTCCAAGGTGGCTGCAACTTAAATTGAATCTGTCCTGGAAAGCTGTAATTTTGTAGATGCCGAGAAAGAGTAGCAATTCTTCAGCTCATCAACAAAAAAGGTCATTCAAGAAATAGCATTTACAATTGCTAAGGATAAGGGAACCATACTGCCATTTGCATCCATCAAAAGAGGGATCATATTTGACGATAATTCTGGTGAAAAAGAAGATGTGCTTGTTTATGCCATTTAGCTCTTTCAATTTTAATTACTCAAAATATTTAGGGGGAATTGAAAATATATAATTTTTGGGTAAAAATAGTTTGTTTTATATATCCCTATTTTTAATTTTTACAAGTATAACTCTGTCAAAATACTCGGTAGGACGGGCAATTTGGTATTCAGGCCGGGATATATTGTCATGAGGCCGGACTAAAATAACACGTCCTGAACAACTTTTCTCACTCGACCGGGCTAAAATTCACGTCCTGCTTTCTTTTTTTTCTTTTTTCTTTTTTCTTTTTAAATTAATAAACAAGGCTTTCTTCACGGCAGAAATTATTTGGTCAAAAAGCTTCGACCCGGCAACAATGGTGGCAAGGGGCATCTTCTTGATAACACGTCCTGTGCAATTTAAAACTTTCGACCTTGGATTTTAATGGCGGCAAATTGTGGACCAATTACTCCCTCATCCTCCCTCTCCTTTATGTAAATTAACGACATAATCCCTCCAGCAGCTGAATCTTCTTTCCGCAAAATTTCAAACTAATGGTTTGGGGAACTATAAATTGACATTGGATTGGGGGAAATGCTGTAAACGGATACTTTGTTGATGAAGGACCCAAGTATCGCGGGGTAATATGTAAATTGACATGAAGGGAATGAAGAAGATGCAGCTCCCTTGCCATCATTGCTGCCGGGTCGAAGCTTTTTCACCAGATAATTTCTGCCGTGAAGAAAGCCATGTTTTTAATTTTAAAAAAAAAAAAGAGAAAGTGACGTGAATTTTAGCCCGGTCGAATGAGAAATTTTGTTTATGACGTGTTGTTTTATTTCGGCCTCATTACAATATATCCCGGCCTGAATACCAAATTGCCCGTTCTACCGATTATTTTGACGGGTTATGCTTGTAAGAATTAAAAATAGAAGTATACAAAAAATCTATTTTTACCCAAAGATATATATTTTGAATTTCGGTCGAATATTTACTTATTATGGCTATTACTTGTACATTCATCGACAATTAATGGTTTTTTTTGGATTACATGTAAAATTGCTTGTTTCTGAAGTGAAAAATATTGGTATGCATTATCCTTGATTTTTTTTTTTCTTTTTTGAGGGTTAATTTAATTTCCTCAACTTTTTGCATCAAACATTATACCTTGATACATAATTGTTCTATTCTCTATTGTTGTTCTCGGTGAACTTGATAATTCTTTATTTCTTTTGCTTTTAACGTTTTGATAGTTAAATTTTGTGAACTTGATAATTCTTTACTTCTCTTTAATTTTGTGAACAGCTTCTTGGACATAGTTCTCACCCCAGCCTATCTGGTAAAAGGAACACTAACTTTGTTGCTTCGGTTGAAGTTTGAGAAAGCAAAAAAAGGTACAATCGGTGACACTCAGAAATCTACTATTATTCAGACAACACCTACGTATGTTGAGAGTGAACAAGGTCCTGTCAAAAAGAACAGAGACCAACTGGAGCAGAAGTTGGCAATTCATGATATATACAATGTTGCATTTTGCTTGTAGGGAAAAAATATTCTCCATCGTATTTTGCTAAATGTTTGGTAACGTATTACAAAGCATTACACGTTCTGTTATGTGCAATGCCTGGTAATACAGACCAGTTTGTATCAATTTCATGAATCTATATTATGTATGGTGCTTTCTTCACTCATCTTGCACTAAATTGCTTACTTCTTGCTGTGAATTCTTTACTTTTCTTTGGCTTACTCCGACGGTTAGAGGTATAAATAATATTGTATTGAAAATGGAACATCTATGCTTCAACTTCTCTTGTGACCATATGTTTGCTCCTTTAGAAACAAGTATTTGTTCATCCACATTCCTTAATTGCTGTATAGACTTCGTCAGGGCAGTTCGTCGTTGTGCCTTGCACGGCCGGAATTCACTAGTATGTGTGTGTGTATATATATATATATATATATATATATATATATATATATATATATATATATATATATATATATATATATATATATCACCGCGGGTTGGGAGTTGATTGATTCTCTTTAACAACCTTGTGCGTGACTACTGCTCCCCCAATTTCGGCGTGTGTTTTTTTCTTATATATTTTTATTTAGGTAATTGAAGTGTCAAGAGAAAATTCGGTACCAAAGGCATTACAGCCAGAGCTTCTACCAAAGGTATATATTCACTTGAAACTTCTTGAACATCTCAATAAACTTTTTGTAACTATCATCACATGATTCGGTTTAATTTTCCTAGGGGTAGGGTAAAGACGCAAAATTAATAGTTACAGTTCGTGAAGACTTACCTGCTGCATGCTGCTGCTCTCCCTGCTCATCTGTTAAATCTGCAGACGCTCGATGAAACGAGCTGGTGTCTTGCAGAATCGAGTCCCCTGTTTTCTCTGATTCTGCTACGTTTTGTTCATTTCTGCTCTCTGGTTCTTCTCTGATAACTGATCCAGGAAATTCCATTCCGCTCCTTGTCATTATCGCATTTACGTCCTTCTAATTCTTCTCCGTATTGCTCGGTAATCATCCCGGAGGACGAGCTGACACTTGTTCTGCAATCTGCCCCACTTGGTGTGACGGATAATACACTAAGGCTTCTTGATTGGTCAGTCTAGCATCATTTTTCTGATAATATGTTTCAAAATATGCACTAAGCTCGTTCATGAACTTCATTAATTGATTGACACTCTCGGTCACAATTGATCTCATGTTGTCCATAGCCGCTTCCCAACCACCGGACATGTTTGATTGAGGCAGAAAACTTCCACTTTGCTTTGCTCTCTCACCACCATCAAAATTGCTTTATTTGAAATCAAGGTGATCATGAAAGCCTGGGAGATATCCGCTCCCATAAGGATTTCCTTGCCTTCGTAGATAGTTCACGTCTTCAGTGTTGGTTGTCTCAATCCCTTGGGCCTTTGGCAATGCAATCTTGCATGCCATCCATTTTCTCATCCATGACTAACAGCTGATATAAAATCTATTGGGAGGTTTCCTTTCCGAATACGCCTTCAGCTGCTCTTGCTGTTTCAATTTGATGTGTTCCCCATTGGCTGGTAAGTGCTATTTGCTCCAATATTTCTTCAGCTTCCTCTAGTGAAAACAACGTGAAACACCCGTTTCTTGATGCATCTACTCTCATCTGTTCACTCGGCCACAATACGTGATAGAAACTATGCATGCGTACGGGAAAAGTGATGTCATGGTGAGGGCTTCTCTGTTGTGCTTCCTAAAAGCGTTCCCAAGCTTCTTCAAAAGTTTCCGCTGGCTTTTCTTGAATTTCATTATTTCATGTCTCATTTGTAACGACTTCCTAGGTGGGCTGTGCTTGTTCATAAATTTCTGCAGTAGATCTGTCCAACATTGAATAGAACCTGCTGCCAGAGACAAAAGCCATTGCTTTGCTTTCTCCTTCAGTGTGAATGGAAACAATTTTAGTTTGATGTTATCTTCAGGTACTCCTGCTGGCTTGACAATGCTAACTATCTCCAAAAAGTTGGTGACATGTACACTTGGATCTCCATTTGGTACTCTATGAAAAGTAGTGCAGTTGGTCATCATCTATATCACATTAGCCTTTGGATGAAATCCTCGGCCGTAGTCTCCGGTTGAACAATTGCTGGCATGAATTTCTCAATCGCTGGCATGGCATAGCTCTGTAGAGTTCTTCTATCTCCATTGTCACCATTTTCTCCATTGACTATGTTCCTTTCTACCATTACTTCTTCTGGATTATCCATATTCGGTTTCTCTCAGTCTTTGTCCTCCTCACTTCTGTCTTCTCCGTGTGTATCACAGCAAAACTAAAACAAAAAGACACATTTAGTTATTTGCCTCGGTAGTTGTTACACTCGCTTGGCAGACTCAAAAAATACAAAATCTGACTACTGACACTGACGTTGACCGAACATAGATGATTCCGTTGTTTCTGGAATTTTTGATAGGTCGAGGTGCTATCTCACTGAATCGAGTGAAATGTTTCCCGGAATCGAACATAACAGACACTGTTACAACTCAACTACTCACAGACAAACTAGAACAGACCCTTTAACAGACTAGATAATTACAAAAACGAAAAATATACAAATTCTCAATCTCGAATTAAAAAATATTCTTGACACGAGTCCCCGGCAACGGTGCCAAAAATCTTTATCCGCGTGCAATGCACAACTATTAGCAATAGGACTAGGTCTAACGTAGCAGAGTACTGGATTGTCAAGGTCGAATCCCCCGGAGACTCATAAGGTACGTTTAATTCACATTGAGTGTCACAAGAACGTTCCACGACCAACTATGGTGCAAGAAGGATAAAAGTGGTGACAAATAACACAGAAGATTATGCAAGTTCAACAAAAGCACATAGAGTTTCTAATGTATTAGTCTAATTATGTGTTTTAGTTATTCCCCCCAATATATGAATTGATCTACTCCGTGATAAATTTTAGATCTTTAAAGCTACAGGTGCTAATCTCTAATGTTACGCTACATCCATTGAAAGGACAGTAGGTGTCTATGTGCAATTAACCTCATTCGTTGGCTGTATTAATTCACATGCAATAAGAATTAGGACTAACCGGCTCAAGACCGAAGACCTCCTTAAGCAGCTATCGTAGATTGACTAGTACGTTCCTAAGGATCGATCAAGACATTGTCCGAACTAACAGTTCACTTTATCGTCCTTCATGTTAATTTACGATGACATACAAAATGTTGATCAGGCTACTAACTCGTAAATTAAATCTGTCGATTAGACGTAGCTGGAGCCAATTATCATGAAACATGATTTACTACGCATTCAGATCTAACAATAAAGACCGCAGAACTGAAGAACGCAACCTCAATTTCATGATTCTTTCACCAATGATTCAGATCTATACACATATGGGGTAAAATAAACTAACTACTACATAATTATAACAAACAATAACAATGAAAGCATACTAACCATGCAAGAACAACGATAGATCTACATATAGAGAAATCTAGAAAATCATACCCTCGACGATGAGCGTAGATCTTCCTCAGATCTCTCCCTAGGAGGCAAATCCATCGGATCTATGACTAGAACTCCTAAAGAAAATAAATAATAACGAAAGATCTTTTATTGCATCAAATTTGTCTCTAGTGAGAAATGTACTACTTTGAAAACCGAGGTTGATGCCTCTTATTTATAGTGTTACAACCGACTTAGATAACCCTAAAATCTATCACTCATCCAAGAAAACGCGTTCTGGAAGGTTCTCGGATGCTCGATAAGTCGGCGGACACTCCCGATAAATTGAGGTCATTTTCATAATTTTTCTTCTGCCGACTTAAATTGGAAGGTTCTTAAATACTGTAGGTCCAATTCATTGTACAGTCTGGTCTAGAATCAGTCCTAAACCCATGGCCCAAATTTTGTATCCTGAGAATAATCCAATAAAACACGAATAATACCGATTCCGGAAATAATAATGATAAATACCAAATAATCGTCCTGTGAACCCAGCATATCGCATTTAACACAAATGGTTCACATTTAAAGGCCGAAACAACTATTTTCAGCTCATAATGGGTACAATGTTGATGCCGCAGGATATGCTATTTTAACCGTCATCAAGGTGTTTCCGTACGTCCTTTGACTGGTGTGAGCAAAAACATGTAGCGAGATTCAAGAGAGGTTTGAACATATCTATTTACGAATATACAATTAGTTGTGTGTTTGTATTTTCAATGTCATTATCAGTTTTTCTATTTAACATAAAGGATGAGGCAAGCAAGGCTAAAGTTGTTGATGTTGTACAAGATGCAATTGCGAATGCTTCAAAGAAGAACAAAAAAGGATCTAGTGAAGGTGCTTGAAATGGTATTTGAGTTTCTGACTGCAGGTGTACGTACGCAAGATGTTGAAGATGTCAGTGTCGAAGCCGAAGAAAAAGCCGAAGATCAAGGAGAAGTTCAACGATCGAAGAAACATGGAAAGACCACAAAAAAAGAGATAGTTTTCCTTAGATCCTTGATACATTTAATGAAGATTTGAACTTTTCATTTCGGCATATCAATTGGTGTTTAGTGTTCGGATTTGGTGTTTTATTTCTGTATTTCATGTACTTCTATTTGGTGTTCGGTGTAAGGATTTGGATTGGAGTTTATAGTTTGGATTGTACTTTCATCCCCTTTTTTCAATGCTTTGATTTGGATTTGAATTGGAGTTTGAGTTGGATTGGAGTTTGAGTTGGATTTGAATGTGTGTTTGATTTGGATTCTGGATTCATTTGCATTTGAACTTGGATATTTGGAGTTTTGTTTCAATTTTTGTTGGTTTTGTTGGTTTTCCTTAAAAATGTCAGTACCAAGGACGTTCATTGGATGTTATGAACGTCAGTAAGAGTTTTGTTTTGATGAAAAGAGAAGTATAGCTTATGTTCTTCAAAACGTCATTACCATAAGAGTTCCTAATGTATTAGGAATGTCAAGGAGGATAACGTTTTGAGGAAAATAATGGTTTTGCTACTGATGTTCACAACGTCACCATAAAAAACGTTCATAGTGTACTATGAATGTCAGTGTGAATGGCGTTTCCAGTGACTGAATAATTTACAACTGATCTTCAACACGTCATCAACATGGACATTCCTAGGACACTAGGAATGTCAGTCTCAGTGGAATTTTGAGTGCCAGAAAGTGACCGAGTGGTATTGCTTATGTTCTTCAAAACGTCATCATCACCGGCGTTCCTAAGGTATTATGTGTTGGATGTAATATCGCCGGACGGATCTAGATCCGCCCGATTACGCAGCAGAATAAACAAGAGGATCACGATCATATAAAATTAAACTACATAATTTAAGATCTACCTACAAGAAGGTGAGATCTACTTACCAACCAAAAGTGAGATCCAAAAGATTGATGAAGTCGAGATCCAATTTGAGATGCCACGATCTTCCGATGTGTGTCTCCAAGCAACAACTGGTGGATGTTGATCCTTGATGCTTGACCTCCTTGATATGCTACCCAGAAAATCCCGAAGATTTTCCCAACTCGTAAAAACCCTAAGCTTGGCCGAAATTCCTAGCTTATTTTGGTGTGCATATGTCGTGTATTGTGATTGGAGAAAAGGCTTAGGAGAACTCTCTTTATATAGGAGAGAATCCTTGTCCTCCAAGGATTTAATAATTTATACAAAATCAATTATAATAATCATTTTCCATAAAAGATATACTCCTAGAATAATCCAGAATAAATCTAGAATATTTAAGGATCAATCTAATATATTTTCCTTAATTAATTATTAACAAATAAAAAATTAATCACATGTCTTATAATTATCAAGAAAACTAATTCCTTAATAATTACTAAGACAAAAAAAACACGCCCCCAATACTAGAAAATTAGGGTTCACACGAAATTTCACATAATGGGCCGAGTCCACGAAAAAAGTTTTTTCCATGTATTTTATTATTTAGTCCAATAAATAATAAATCACACATCAATTAAATAGTCCAACTACTTAATTATTATTGAGGCCCAACGTCAAGAAACATATGCATGTTAGGAGCCACATCGGGGACCATGGACCTATAACCAGTAGCTACAATAAATTAAATAAAATTATTCATCGAACAAAACAATTCTTATTCAATCTATTAATTCCGGGATTACGCCACCATAAACCCAAAACTGAACTCTATCGATTATAGATATATACTTACACTATAATCACTGAGTCGATAAGCGTCCATTGATATAATCATTACATACGGATAAATCCCCCATACACTGTTCGTTTTGATTCAGGATATTTCCGTAAACCCTTCTCAAAACATCTTATCCTTATTTACCATTAACCCCTAGTGATCATTTAGTTCATAACTAATATCATATGAACTGGCCCATCGATCAGTTTCTAGGATTAACAAATAAGGGAACTGTCTGTCTACTTCCCGCATGAATGAATGGATTACATATCTATGAAGCACAGACCACTCACTCATTCCAGAATAGAGCCAACGAGAAGTGTTCAGATCACATGTATCTAAGTGATCCTTAACTAACACATCAAACCCTACTTTGAACCAAGCAGTAGACTGTGATCACATCAGGATTGAGATTAATCCATATATGATCATCTTGTGATTCGATAAGATTTCTCGATCACGGAATTATATCGAGAATTCAAATCAAATCGGTTCAGTTCTATATGATAGACATCATATATAAATGCTCCACTAGGTACCCTATACCGACGGTCCGGATAAGACGGTCACACCGTTAAGTGTTCTGGGCGCATTATTGATATATTAATCATGAGACCCATACTCTGATTAAATTCACCATGGACTAACTAGTTTTAAGCATACCATCACTAACTCAATCCCCGTGTGTATGCCATACACTGAGTTATGTGATTATATACCGATATACTTAGGGTTTTCAGCAGTGTATAATATAAACATAAATGCAAATAATAAAATGAATATATAATTCTGTCATTTACATAAATAAAACAATTACAAAATTGTCTTTTGGGCACTACACCTAACATTATGAACGTCAGTATAGATGGCGTTCTGAGGAACATAATGGTTTTACAACAGATCTTCAAAACGGCACTTTGAGGAGCATGGACGTTCTTAGGACACTAGGAACGTCACTTTGAAGGACGTTTTGAGTGCTATAAAGTGACATAATGGTATTGCTTTTGATATTTAAAATGTCAACACTAGTGACGTTTGATCGCGTGCAAAGAAATTACTAGCAATAGGACTAGGTCTATCGTAGTAGAGTATTGGAAAGTCATGGTCGATCCCACAGTGACCCGTAAGAACGTCTAGTTATCAAGATTGAGCTTGTCACAAATATGGTCTACGACCAACTATAATATAAACAATAGTAAATTTGGTAACAACAAACTAGCAAGATTATACAAGTTCAACATAGCAACAATAGTGTCTAATGTATTAGTTCAATTATGAGTAATTAGTTATTCCCCCCACACCTGCAATAGTCCTCCCCATTGGTGAATTTTAATTCATTTTCAGCTACGGGTACAACTCCTAACCCTATCTAGTCCGACCAAGGCAGTAGACAATCTAAACGCAAGCTACCCTCCTTAATTGGTCCGTAATAGCCCATATGCATAAAGAACTAGGGCTGTCGATATTGAGTGCTAACTCATACGGCAATCCCGCCTAGACAGCTGTCGACATTGATCAGCACGTTCCTAGGGTCCATCAAGATAATGTCCAAACTAACACTTCACTATTCATATTTCATGCTAGTTTTACGAAGACATGCAAATAGTTGATCAGGATACTAACATGTAAATTAAATCTATCGATCAACGTAGCTGGCGCCGATTATCATGAACTCGTAATTTTCTAGGAATTCAGATCTAGCGATATAGACCGTCGAAG
Source organism: Gentiana dahurica var. dahurica (assembly GCA_024500145.1). Taxonomy (NCBI): domain Eukaryota; kingdom Viridiplantae; phylum Streptophyta; class Magnoliopsida; order Gentianales; family Gentianaceae; genus Gentiana; species Gentiana dahurica. Next base: position 51,161,472 of record CM044905.1, read on the forward strand.
ATCTAAAGAACGCAACCACTATTTCATGATTTCATCACCAACGAATTAGATCTATAACACATGGGGTTAAATAAACTAACTACTACATAAATAAAATAAATAAGCAATTACCACATACTAGTCGAATAAAACAGTGGTAAATCTACATCTTTCAAAAGACAGAAAATCAGACCCTCGAAGTTGAGAGTAGATCTCTCTCGGATCTGTCCCTAGGCGGCGACTCTGTCATCTCTCCGACCAGAACTCATAAAATAATTGTTTGTCCCTTGAAAAGGCTTTGGTTAAGTTTAGAGGGGGGGGGGGGGTGAATAAGCTTAACACTTAAAACTTTTGGAGTTAACAAACTCAGCAACTTCAGCAACCTGCTGATACTTCAGTAGTCTGCTGACACTCAGTAGTCTGCTGACTGTTGAGTTTACTGAATTTGCGCAGCGGAAATATATAAAAAATTAAGCCTTATTACTTGTTGTTAAATATGATACCAAGTATTAGATACTCAGTAGTGTATGTGTGTGATTCAATTGCTAGATTCAGTAGATTGATGTGTTGGATAAACTAAGTGCAGAATATAAATGCAGAAGGTAAGTAGGCAGATTTTATAGTGGTTCCAGGTGGTGTAATCCTGTCAGTCCAATCTTCTCCTGTGATGTTGGAGGTAATTCACTAGAGATCTTTGATGTAGCTGTTACAAAAATCCCTAAGTTGCTTGTCCTTCACCAATAACTATGGCTTCACAAACTGAACACTTGGAACAGGTAGGATTGCTGATCCAAAGTCTTCCACTAGTCCTTGAAGGGTAGGATTGCCTCTTCACCAGCTCCACCACAAACAACAGTCTTTCACACCCAAAGATGTTTCACTGTCTTCAGTAGATTTCTTGTAAAAGAAGATTGAATCAAGTAAGTGATTCAGCTTTCAGCAGCTTGATCAGGATGATATGATCAGCAGCTTGATGTCTTCAAGTGTGTAAACTTGATGTAGCTTGAATGCAAATTACACTTGAATACATTTACTGGATCAGTAGCCTTATGCTCAGGAGGGTGTTTTTCTTGATCAGAAATTGAAGCTCAGGATTATTTGTATTTTTCTCTTAATGTTCATCAATTTTCATCACTTGTATCTGAATTAGGAGTCCTCTATTTATAGGAAGGAATCCTTGTAACTTATGTTTGAAATTCAAACATAGCCGTTTCAGATTTGTCTCCATCTTGACTTGCTTTTTCTGACTGTTCCTAGGACTGACACTGTCATATTCCTTTTTGACAGTATACAGTCTGTCCACCCTTTGACTTGTATCCATTGGATAAAGGTCTGAATCATCCAACGTCCCTTTAATCTTAACCATTGATTTGTTTGGTAAAATCAGAGGTTGTTAGATGTCCCTTTCTTTGTAATCTTCCAATGTAGCCTTTGATTAATCAAAATATGTGTCCAGCAAGTTCCAGAGAACATAAGTCTGCTGATATACACATCAGTAAGCTTATCCTTATTATGCTGTGTTTAAAAACACTTCAACTTACTGTCTTTTATCTAAAATTTATTTATGAAGTTAGATTACACCTTTTTGCATATAACTAAGTTCCAATCACTACTTAACTTGTGGAACTTAGACCTTGTACACAAGGTATATGTAATCAGTTTAGGTCATCACAGACTTTCCTCAATTCTGATTCCATATCCTTGACTTTAATTACTAAGTTTGATCCCTTAGCCTTCAATAACTGAGTTTGAGCCCTCAGCCTTAAGTCTTCAGCAGGTTCCTGATTAGTCTACTGACTCAGCTACCCTACTGATCTAGACTAGTCTGCTGACCTTTTACAGTGATTGTTTGATCAAACCTATACAAGATCAAACTCTAATAAACCTATACGTTTGATCTAGATATATTTTTGCCTTTGCTCTATAATAGCTAGTCTGGCACTCATCACTAAAACTTAAAAATAAGTCCAACAATTTCCCCCTTTTTGGTGATGATGCCAATACCCTCCTAACAACAAAGCAAAAAGATTAAAAACAAAAAAAGAACAAACTTAGTCAATTTTCATTATAAACAGTAGTTCAAGAGTATTACAGTCTAGATACAGCAAATGATAAAACAGATAAAGTGTGCTGATCTACTGTCTTCTTTCTCTTTCTTCTCTTGCTTTCTCCACTTGTTCTTGGTAGGATCTTATCTCTCTGATCATATCTCTTATCCATTCATTTTCAATCAGAGAGAAATCAATATGAGGATTCACTTCTTTCCACCAATGTCATGCTTCAGGTAGAGTAAGGTTGATCTGATGTACTTTAAAGCCTAAACGCATGTATACTTCCTTGAATTCATTAAGTGACTCCTTTGCATTTGTATTAGGTAAACTTCTTCCACCTCTACCACCACTTCCACCTCTTCCACCTATGTGTGTAGCCCTCATGGCTTTTACCCTTGCTTCCCAGAACTTTAAGCCCAAAAAGGAGTTTAAACCTTCATGAAAACCTTTGTCATGATAGGGTCTCCTCTTATTATAGTAAACCTTTTTATATTCTTTTAGAAGATCATCAGTAAGTGGAAGTCTGCCAGGTGCAGGCTCCCTAAAAGCATTAGTGTCATCTTCCCATCTTTTCTTAGCAAAGATTCTGACAGCCTCTTTTGCTACTACTGTTTGGCTCTCTTCTCCCTTATTGACATCATCAACAAAATGGGACAGCATGCCATGTACACTCTCTGTGTGAGCACTAGGTTGTTCAATTGACCCTCCATAATTTCAGTCCTAGTGTCAACAGCTGTGATACTTACTTGCATTGTTTGCTCTAGTAGAGTTATCCTCTCAATAATTTTAGGATCTAGTATAGCAGGTTGCAGTGTTCCAGCAAATTCAGCCACATCAGGCTTAGGTGTCTCAGCAAGCTTGTCATGTTTTTTATGAATGGATGCAAATTGTTCTTTTCGAAACTTGTCCTTCAGTGTATTTCCTTGCTTAATCCCCTTTACATCTAGAGCAAGGTCAGCAAGAGCATATTGGGTGGAGGTAATATTGGAAGCAACAGTTTCAGTGGTTATTCCTATATTCTCCACTAAATTCATTAAGTCTTGAAATCTCTGCTCTTGCCTGTCAAGTTGAGTTCTTAAATTTGAAATGTCATTTTTGACAGTCCTCAACTCATCAAAACATGTGCTGGTACCCCACCAGCCCTTCCTCCATCAGCTCCATCCGCAGGCTCTTCTATATTGTATTGTTGCCTCTGTCTGCTAATAACTAAGGCATAGCTCATATCCCTTCCAGCAGGGTTAGGTCCTTGGAATTCCTCCAGAATGGGATCAAGATCAGGCTCTTCAAAAACCGGTACAAATGCCTGTTGAGGTGCATCATCAATAGGTTCTTCCTCAGGCACTTGAAACTCCTCATCACTGTAGTCATAGTCCAAAGCTGCTCATCCTCATCAATAATAGCAATCTGCTGACCATCTTTCCCTACAGTGGTCTTTCCATCGATAGTCTCCACTACAGCATCCTGTTCTTCAACAACAGCAGTGGTTTCCTCCAAACCCATAGATAGTTCCAACCTATGTCCAGGTGTTGTTTGTACCTCAGCAACCTGTACCACTTGTTCCAACCTTTGTTCGGTCTGTTTGAACCTCAGCAACCTAAACCACTGTTCCAACCTTTGGTCAGGTGCTATTTGTGCCACAACAACATGTATATGGAATACATCCATATTCTCTTTTTGAAATTCCCTAATATTAGGAATCCTTCTTAGAAAATTTGCAGCCTTGGTTAGAGTGTCATCGGTGTCAATCCGGTCTTGATATTGAATTGAATCCACAGAACTGACATTAGGCTCACTACGATCAGGAACCCTTTCGTCATCTGAATCCACAGTCTGCTGATCATCAGTATGCTCAGCAGGTTCTACAACAAATAAAGTATCTATCTCACCAACCATCCTGTTTGCACCAATGTGTATTCCCTCATTGATTTATGCCTCTAGATCATCCATGGTGAGATCCTCCACATCTTCATTCATTTCTTCAGTTTGTTGCCTCTCAGCAGACCTACCAGCATCAGTGGACTGCTCCATTCTTGGTTCAATTAACATAGAAGTCTCACTGATTCCTCCTGGACCAGAGGGACAATTACCTCAAGAATCAATGAAGATGATGAGGATCTCACCATGGATGATCTGAGGAAACATATCCATCAGTCTTGATTGCAACAAAGAGGTATCAACCAGATCTAGCAAATTTTCCACTTCCAACTTCTCAAAAGCCCATTCTTCAAAATCTGTCATTGGTTCTGCAGCTGGCTTTTATCTCTTATAGAATCCAAACTTCCATTGGAAATAATCAACCACTTGCTGGAGTTTAAGATCAAAAACTCCTCTTTCTTCTTCTTCTCATGTCTCTCAATTGGCATGGTTGGCTTTCTAGGTGTTGTTCCTTGCTGACCTTCAAAGGTCTCAACAAGTAAATTTAGAGTTTCTTCCACAGAAGCCTCTAGGTCAGTAGGTTGCTCAGGTTGTACATTTGTTCCTACTACCTCCATCTGTACCACACTTGGTTCCCCCTGACTTATATGCTCATCAGCAGGGTTAGCAATAGATTGCTCTTCCCCCTGAACTATTGCAGGACTTGCAGGGTCTTGTACCAACTTTTCCACTTCCACAGCAGGTGTAGACTCAGTAGTTTGTTGCGGCTCTTCTACAAGTTTCTCAACAACAACTTGTGCAGTTTCAGTATGCTCAGCAACCTTTGCAGGGGAGGATTCAGTAGCTTCTACAGCAGGCTCAGGGTCAGCAGTCTGCTGTGATTCTTCTGTAGGTTGCTCATCAACAACCTCTATATTCTCAGTAGGCTTGATAATTGTTAAGGGCTCAGCCTCAATAGCCTCTCCTACTTCTTCATCTTCTTCTTCTTGTTGCCTTTGAGCCTCCAAAGTTTTCAATTGCTTCCCTTTGCCATGTTTCCTTTTCTTGGCAATCTCTTTCATTCTTTTGGATAGTTGTTCAGCTTCAATTCAGTAGACTTCCTCTTTCTACTGGCTTCCTTCTGTTGCTCCTTCAAGATTTCAGCAACAGTCTTCTTCTTTGCAACTACAGGGTCAGTAACCTCAATTTCTACTGAACCCTCAGCAGACTCAGCAGTCTCTGCTGTTTGCTTTCTTGTCTTTCTAGGCTTTAATAATTCTGTAATTTTTCTTGTGTCAGCAGCCTTTCTCTTTTCAGTAACCTTCTTGGGTGCAACAGGCTTAACAACTTGCTTGACCTGCTCACCACCAGCATCATCATTATCTCCACCATCACCATCACTTTCAGTAGCCTCATCATCTACATCTTCATCATCATCCAGACCAGGGATAGGAGTAGCAACTTCTGGCTTGAATCTGGATTTGTTAATCTTTTCAGATAAAACATCAGGTATCTGAAAATGATTCAGCAGGGTTTGAATCATTAGACCTAAAGGCTTGACCTTGGACTTCCTTGTACCATCTCTATCTTCAATACACACTTTCTTCATGTAGTGTATGAAGAATCCAGCCCAATCAAACTTCATACTTCTACAGATGATAATCAGCAGGTCTATTTTTGGTCCAGACAGTGTATCTAGGCTTCCAACAAATCCCAAAATGGTTTTGGCAATCAATTTGCTCAGCAGGTTGTACTCATAACCAATATACTTCACATTAATTCCCAAATTTGAAGCAATTGAATCATCTGTCTTTATTGAATCCACAAACCTCATTCTTGGTAGATTCATTGCTTTTGGATTGGTGGGTGCATTGTTTCCAGGTGCAAATTTAAATACCTCTCTCAGTAGGTCTGAAGATATTTCAATTTCTCTTCCATTAACAGTTGTAGTGAAGGCCTCTCTACCTTCAAACCCAAAGCAAACCGTCTGATTCTTCGTCCAATATTAATGGCTAACTCAGTGGAGTTACAGTCAGTAACATATCCTCTTACACTCTGACTGGTTCCAATATGAACATCATCCTTCTTTGCCATTGTCATAAGAAAAAGATGAAGAAGATAGCTCTCAAATCTGTGTTCACACAGTGTATACGCAGAGAAAATCGATATGAGTTTTTGTAAGTAGCCTCTATGTATAGGTCTGTATATATATAGACAGATGTGGTTAGAAACTGTCAGAACACGTACTGTAGCATTAACCATGATTAAAGTTGGAATAAATGGGATCTTGACACGTGGCCCATTACTTATCCATAAATGTTTGTAACCGTTCGATCATGTAACCGCAGTTATAAAGATAAGATAAATATCCCGCCAATTTCTTTTTGACTTTTGTAAGTTTGACTGTGTAATGTTTCCTTCAGTAGACTTGGCTCAGCAGCCTGCTGATAAAATTACTCTGCTGAAGTCTAATTCCTTTTGTATTGTCCAACTGATAATACAAGATGAAGTTTAATACCAATGACTGATCTGTCAAGTGAGCTCACCCAACATGACAAAGACCAATCCCCTTGGCAACTTCACTTGCTCAATTGTCCAATCATATGTACATGGAATTGTTGATACCAATGACTAATCTGCTAAGTGAGCTCACCCAACATAGCAAAGACTAATCCCCTTGGTGAATTCCAGTACACTACTGATTAAAATTATATCAGTCAACTTTTATAATTCCATGTTCAGTCCTTAGTTTAGCAAATCTTTCATTGTCCAGTGGTTTAGTGAAAATATCAGCAAGTTGATCTTCAGTAGAGATATCAAGAACCACCACATCTTTCTTTTCAACACGATCTCTTATAAAATGATGTCTCACATCAATATGCTTGGTTCTTGAGTGCAAAACAGGATTTTCTGTGATTGCAATTGCACTTGTGTTATCACACATAATTGGAATTTCTCTTTCTTCAATTCCATAATCCCTTAATTGTTGTCTTAACGTAGTATTTGTACACAGCAACTTCCAGCATCAATGTACTCAGCTTCAGCAGTGGAAGTTGATATAAAATTCTGTTTCTTGCTAAACCAGGAAACCAGTCTATTTCCCATTAACTGACAGGTTCCTGTGGTGCTTTTTCTATCAATCTTGCATCCAGCATAATCAGAATCTGAGTAGGATATAACTTTGAAACTTCCATCTTTTGAATACCATATCCCTACTCCCAAAGTCTCTTTTGGATACTTGAGAACTCTTTTGACTGCACCTAAATGACTTTCTTTAGGTTTTGATTGAAATCTTGCACAAACACCTACAGCAAAGGATATATCAGGTCTGCTGGCAGTAAGGTACAGCAGACTGCCTATCATCCTTCTGTATAAGGTCTGATCAACATCTTTACCTTCTTTATCTTTATCCAATCTAATATTTGTGCTAATAGGAGTTGATACCTTGGTGTTTTTTTCCATACCAAATTTCTTCAGTAACTCCTTGGTATACTTGGTTTGATGAATGAAGATTCCATCTTTCATCTGTTTGACTTGCAATCCCAAAAAGTAGTTCATTTCTCCCATCATACCCATTTGGAATTTACTCTTCATTAGATTTGCAAACTTCTCACATAGCAATTCATTTTCAGAACCAAAAATTATGTCATCAACATAAATTTGTACCAGCAGGGTGCTGTCCCCTTCATTGATTCTGAAAAGAGTCTTATCAATGGTGCCTTTTGTAAAACCATTGTCCACCAAGAATTGAGATAGAGTCTCATACCATGCTCTTGGTGTTTGTTTCAAACCATAAAGTGCTTTGTTGAGTCTATACACTTTATCTTCTTGATTTTTAACTTCAAAACCAGGAGGTTGCTGAACATACACCTCCTCTTCCAGAATGCCATTCAAGAATGCACTTTTGACATCCATCTGATATACTTTGAACTTTTTATATGCAGCATATGCCAAAAATAATCTTATTGCTTCCAATCTTGCAACAGGGGCATATGTCTCATCAAAATCTATTCCTTCTGCTTGAGAATAGCCTTTTGCTACTAGTCTGGCCTTGTTCCTTACAATGGTACCAGATTCATCCAATTTGTTTCTGTATACCCATTTAGTACCAATTATATTTGCATGATTAGGCCTTTCCACTAGTTTCCAAACTTGATTTCTTTCAAATTCATTCAACTCTTCTTGCATAGCAATTATCCAATCTGGATCTGAAATTGCTTCTTCAACAACTTTGGGTTCCATTTGAGATAGAAAGCAAGTAAACATTGCTTCTAATTGTCTTCTAGTCCTCACACCTTGCTGTATATTGCCATTAACTTGTTCAGCAGGGTGATCCCTTAACCATTGTGGATTCTGTTTAGATTGATTCTCTGGAACATCATCTTCAGTAGGGTCTGCTGTTTCTTCAACAGGGGGTTTAGCAGATCCTTGAACTGCCTCAGTTGTTGCATCAGTAGTGTTACCAGCAGGGTGTTTAGCAGGGGCAGAATAAGAAACCTTTAAGTCATTGAATCTTTCCAAAACTTCAACACATTCTAGATCAGTGACTTGTTGATTCTCAGCAGGTTCTGAAGCTTCATCTTCCATTCCAGTGAACTTAGGTTCATCAAATACAACATGTATTGTTTCTTCATATTTCAATGTCCTTTTATTCAGTACCTTGAATGCCTTGCTGACTGAAGAATATCCCAAGAAAATTCCTTCATCTAATTTTGGTTGGAATGTCTTCAACCGTTCCTTATGATTCAAGATAAAACACTTGCTTCCAAATGGATGGAAATAGGATATATTAGGTTTTCTTCCATTCCAAATCTCATAAGGTGTCTTCAGCAGCTTCTTGTTTACTGATGTTCTGTTTTGTGTATAGCATGATGTATTAACTGCTTCAGCCCAATATCTTTCAGGTAGCAATGCTTCACAAATCATAGTTCTTCCTGCTTCTTTTAGAGTTCAATTTCTTCTTTCAGAAACCCCATTTTGCTGAGGTGTACCGGCAGCAGCCAGTTGATGTAGTACACCATTTTGTTCACAATATTCTCTTATAACTTTATTGAGAAATTCAGTACCCTTATCTGACCTGATTTTCACTACTGTCACACTTTTCTCATTCTGTAATCTCTTCAAAAGTTCAGGCATCTTTTGAAGTGTTTCACTTTTCTTGTTCATGAATATCACCCAAGTGTATCTTGAATAATCATCTACAACTACTAAGGTATATTTCTTTCCTGTTACACTTGTTGGTGTTACTGGTCCAAATAGATCCATGTGCATCAGCTCCAAAACTCTTTTAGTTGATTGCTTAGTTTTTGACTTGAAGCTTGACTTTGTCTGTTTACCTTGATGACAGGCATCACATATAGCATCATTCCTGAATGTGATCTCAGGTAAACCAATCACATGTTTCTTCTTCACCAACTGATTGATATCATCAAAATTTAGATGATTCAACTTCTTATGCCATAACCAATTAAGTTCTGACTTGGTATGCACAATCAGGCATGTTTCTGGAACAACAATAGACCAATCCACAACATACATGTTTTGTTGTCTTCTTCCAGCCAACACAACTTGATCACCCCTCTCACTAATGACAGTACAAGAGTTTTTGTCAAAAGTGACTTTGTATCCCATGTCACAGAATTGTCCAGTGCTCAGTAGGTTGTAGTCCAGTCCTTCCACATATGCAACATTCCTGATTGTTAATTCATTTAGCACAAGTGTGCCATATCCTCTTGTGTATCCAGGTGTATTCTTGTTGCCAAAATTCACTCTTGGACCATCCTTTGCCACAAAATTGGACAAACAGTGCTTATTCATTGTCATATGTCTGGAACATCCACTGTCAAAGTACCAGACACCCTACAAAACAAAGTTAGTGCATTTTAGGTACCCAAACCTGTTTGGGTCCATAATGGTCAGTGGTAAGCATGACCCTTGGTAAGTTTCCATAAGGTCTTCTTTGAAAGGTATCATACTTTGGTTCATACATGTACTCTACACATCCATAAGGTCTAACAATTGGTTGTGTAGGATTCACATATGCTTTCTGGCCTTTTGGAATATAATGCTGTTTAAAGTGATTTCTTTTGTTAGAAGCACTAGGATAACCATAGATTTGCTGTCCGTTAAGAACAACCCTGTAATATGGAGTCTGCTGAGGTCCCTGCTGAGGCCTTGTATAAGTCCTCTGCTGAGCCCTCTGCTGATTCCATTGCTTAAGTTTTACCCTAGCAGCATGGTTATATCTGTTGTTTCTAGCAGTAGGTGCAGGAATATTCCAATCATCATTAGTAGGGTATAATCTAACTTTCCCCTGAGATAAGTATCCCTTGAATGATTAGCATTTTTGGGTTTAGGATTCTTATCCTTGGAATATTTCTGGTTTTTCCCTTTTTGTGGTCCAGCAGACTTGGTATTAGGTCTGCTATCAGCAGGTCTAGAAGGCACATCAGTCCTATTTTTAGATATATTCTTTTTATTAGGAGCTGTTGACTTTCTTGACTTCTGATTTTGCTTCCTTGAAGCTTTCTCAGTAGGCTTTACTGCCTCAGCAACCCTTTTGGTAGTTGGATCTTGTGCAGGCACAAACTTAGGACCAATTTTGGTACTAGGTTCAGTGACCTTACTGGATCCACTCTTATTGGATTGTTGAGTTCCAAATCCAAGCCATGTTCTATCACCATAAGGCTTTCCAGATTTGAATGCATTGGAGGAACAAGATGGTTCAACAAACTCAGCAGCTACTGATTGTTCAGCAGGCTTGTGCTAATTCTGTCTGACTTCTTTTTCCTTTCCTTTGAGAACTTTTAATTCAGCATTTAATCTTTCAACTTCTAATTGAAGAGCTTCTTTTTTAGCCTTCACAACCTCATAACCAGATTGTATTATCCTCAGTTGATTAAGGATGGCATCCAAAGTTTCCTCATTGTCAGAATTTTTTGGATTTGAACCACAAGTTGATTCACAATCACTTCCAGCAGGAGTGTTTATAGATACATAATTGTATACCTCATCTGTTTCATCCATATTAGCCATTAAAGCATAATCTTCCATCTCAGCAACAAGTGCAGTATCATCAGATTCATTTCCCTTTTCTGATTCTACTTCATATCCTGATTCATCTTCATCAACTATAGCCTTCTTGCCATGTCTTCTTTGTTGACTTTTGGTCTTCAGTAGGTCTGGACAGTCAGGTCTGAAATGTCCAGGCTTCTTGCAATTGAAGCAAAGATAATCAGGTTCCTTACTTTGTTATAACCCAGGACAGTCAGGTTTGAAGTGTCCTGGTTTCTTGCATTGAAAGAACAAGTAATCATTGTCTTTCCTGGATTCTTCCTTCTTCTTTTCACTGAATTTCTTTGTGAAATTCCTTGGAGAACCCTTTCCAGTTTTCATCATTCTGATTTTCTTGCTCAGTAGGGCAATCTGCTCTTGCATCTCATCCAGTAGATCATCTTGAGCTCCTGATGTTTCTTCTTGATGTGAAGCAGCCAATGCAGTGGTCTTTGGCTCTTCTTTTTCAGTCTCAGGCACAAGCTTTTTGCTAAATTCATAGGCCTTAAGATCTGAAAACAGTTTGAAGGTGTCTTCTTCATGCAAACTCCTCATTTCTTCTATGGCAGTCACTTTCATCTCCCAAACTTCTTTTGCAGGTAATACTTCTAAGATTTTTGAGTTGATTTCTTCTTGTGAGTACTTCACACTCAGTAGGGTGAGTTCATCCATGATTGCATTGAATCTTGATTACATTTGTTCAATGGTTTCATTTGGTATCATCTGGAACTCCTAGAACTTCTTCTTTGCCACACAGATCTTGTTCTTTTTGATTGCATCAGTGCCTTCACAGATTAATTGCAACTTATCCCAAAGTTCCTTTGTAGTCTTGCAATATTTCACCTTCATATACATATTGCTATCCAAAGTTCTGTATATGATATCAATAGTAATATTATTGAGATTTGCTATTTTTCTATCTTCAGCAGTCCATTCCCTTTTTGGTTTTGGAATGTACTGTGTCTCATCTCCCACTATTACTGACTTGGTAATCTCCAGTGGTCCATCGTCAGCACATCCATCATTTCATCATGTGTTGCAGCTAGATAAGCCTGCATACGACGTTTATACTCATCAAAATGATCTAAAGAACACATCAACATTGTTCAAGCATACTTGTTGTTATCCATGATGCAAAGCTTTGAAAATCAGAAACTTGAAAAAGTTTTCAAAGTATTTTCACAAGCACAACAAGTAGGATTACTTCAGAACAGAAGCACTGCTCCGATACCAATTGTTGGTCCCTTGAAAAGGCTTTGGTTAAGTTTAGAGGGGGAGGGGGGGTGAAAAAACTTAACACTTAAAACTTTTGGAGTTAACAAACTCAGCAACTTCAGCAGCCTGCTGATACTTCAGTAGTCTGCTGACTGTTCAGTTTACTGAATTTGCGCAGCAGAAATATATCAAAAATTAAGCCTTATTACTTGTTGTTAAATATGATACCAAGTATTAGATACTCAGTAGTGTATGTGTGTGATTCAGTTGCTAGATTCAGTAGATTGATGTGTTAGATAAACTAAGTGCATAATATAAATGCAGAAGGTAAGTAGGCAGATTTTATAGTGGTTCCAGGTGGTGTAATCCTGTCAGTCCACTCTTCTCCTGTGATGTTGGAGGTAATTCACTAGAGATCTTTGATGTAGCTGTTACAAAAATCCCTAAGTTGCTTGTCCTTCACCAATAACTATGGCTTCACAAACTAAACACTTGGAACAGGTAGGATTGCTGCTCCAAAGTCTTCCACTGGTCCTTGAAGGGTAGGATTGCCTCTTCACCAGCTCCACCACAAACAACAGTATTTCACACCCAAAGATGCTTCACTGTCTTCAGTAGATTTCTTGTAAAAGAAGATTGAATCAAGTAAGTGATTCAACTTTCAGCAGCTTGATCAGGATGATATGATCAGCAGCTTGATGTCTTCAAGTGTGTAAACTTGATGCAGCTTGAATGCAAATTACACTTGAATAAATTTACTGGATCAGTAGCCTTATGCTCAGTAGGGTCAGCAGGGTGTTTTTCTTGATCAGAAATTGAAGCTCAGGATTATTTGTATTTTTCTCTTAATGTTCATCAATTTTCATCACTTGTATCTGAATTAGGAGTCCTCTATTTATAGGAAGGAATCCTCGTAACTTATGTTTGAAATTCAAACATAGCCGTTTCAGATTTGTCTCCATCTTGACTTGCTTTTTCTGACTGTTTCTAGGACTGACACTGTCAGATTCCTTTTTGACAATATACAGTCTGTCCACCCTTTGACTTGTATCCATTGGATAAAGGTCTGAATCATCCCAACGTCCCTTTAATCTTAACCATTGATTTGTTTGGTAAAATTAGAGGTTGTTAGCTGTCCCTTTCTTTGTAATCTTCCAATGTAGCCTTTGATTAATCGAAATATGTGTCCAGCAGGTTCCTGAGAACATAAGTCTACTGATATACACATCAGTAAGCTTATCCTTATTATGCTGTGTTTAAAAACACTTCAGCTTACTGTCTTTTATCTAACTTTTATTTATGAAGTTAGATTACACCTTTTTGCATATAAATAAGTTCCAATCACCACTTAACTTGTGGAACTTAGACCTTGTACACAAGGTATATGTAATCAGTTTAGGTCATCACAGACTTCCCTCAATTCTGATTCCATATCCTTGACTTTAATTACTAAGTTTGATCCCTTAGCCTTCAATAACTGAGTTTGAGCCCTCAGCCTTCAGTCTTCAGTAGGTTTCTGATTAGTCTACTGACTCAGCTACCCTATTGATCTAGACTAGTCTGCTGATGTAAGTCAGCTGACCTTTTACAGTGCTTGTTTGATCAAACCTATACAAGATCAAACACTAATAAACCTATACATTTGATCTAGACATCTTTTTGCCTTTGCTCTATAACAACTAGTCTGGCACTCATCACTAAAACTTAAAAATAAGTCCTACAATAATAAAATAAAGAACAAAGATCTTTTGTTGCATAATACTTGTCTTGAAAATTGTACACTTGTGTTCTGAGGCGAAGCCTCTTATTTATAGCTACCTGAACCGACTTAGAAACACCTAGTTCTACCCTTTGTCTAAGAAAACGTGTTTCAGAAGATTCTGGAGCCGTGGTAAATCGGCAATGCACCTTGATGCATCAAGGGCAATTTTGTCTTTTTTCTTCTACCAACTTAACTTGGAAGGTTTTAGAATGCCCTAGGCGCAATCCTTTCGTTCATTCCACTCCAGATTCGTCCATAATGCTCAGCCCAATACTTCGTATCCTGAAAATAACCAAATAACACATGAAATAATATCGAAATAGGGAAAATAAACGTTAAGTGTAGATTTCTTGACTCACGAACCCGACATATGATATTCAACTTAAATGGTTCATGTTTATAGGTCGAAACAACTACTTTTAGCTCATAATGGATAGCATGTTGATACCGTAGGATAGACTATTTTAACCGTCATCAACGTTCCTATTGTACTATGAACGTCGGTTTAGGGGGCGTTTTGAGGAACAGGGCCAAAATTCTTGCCTTATATGAAACACAAAATTACACCACAAGAAACAGCAACATTACAGTGCCGAATTACACCAAAGATCACATAAATGAATATAAAAAATATTAATATTACTAGCATACATATCAAAATAGTCATAATTCATCAACATAGCTCAAAATTCATGAAAGTAGCTCAAAAGCATGATCTAAAAGTATTACAAAGTAGATCATTGTGCATCCACAAAATTTTTAGAAATACAACATTGGAATTTACAAAACAAACTTCGTACTTAGGAACTCGGAGATTCAAATCAATACGATCCCCCATCCATGGATCCTTGACCACATCATTCCATAAATGGAGCCCATGCCGTAATATCTCAGGCCATTGCTTTGCTTCCAACGTCTGAATGGTACTCCAAACCACTTTCACCTTAGCATTGGACAACTATCTTTCATAATCAAACGAACAAAATGGTTACCATAGCAAAAACCCATCCATATATGGTTATGTGGCGAAACAGAGGGTTTTTTCTTAGTCGGAAGCATGTTTTGATATCCGTGCGTAGACGAAAATATGCTTAGGGACACACCATAAATGTTGCACACAGCTCAACCATGGAAACTGTCAAAATACTTGTCCACTGTGTATATGTATTTGTATGTGTATGCAAGGACGGACGAACATTAACTTAATTGTGGTTTGCAGGCCTTGCTTAAAATATAATTTCTCTACATTTGACCTATAAAAAAAGTTTTTCAGAATCCTTGAAAAATCTTATTCATTTTGTAAAAGATATACGCACCTGCTGAACATTTTTTTTAAATATGCCACTATGTGCATGTAGGTAGGTATGTATCACTTATGGCATTGGTATCATGTTTAATTTTGTTTGGTATACCCATTGAATCCAGTTTTTGGATCCGCCAAGAATATCTAGCCTCTTGGGCCGTATAATCTTTGACTAAAAGTCTGTTAATAACTCTCCCCTTTTTTCGGAAAATTTTAGATCCATGTAAAAAAAGAAATAAGAGATCTACCTTTCTGTTAGGATCAAGCGCTTATCGTTACTAAAACCAATTGGTTGTAGTAAATGCGCCACTATATTTCTTTATACATTATGAGTGTGTGCAATATGTCCCAACACCCCCCTCAAATGTGGGCAATTTGTCCCAACACTTGCACAATTTTTCATTCAAGAGTGTGAGAAATCTCTCCTAACACCCCCATCAAGTGTGGGCAATCTGTCCCAACACTTGCATAATTTTGTTTTATAAATAATGTTTCAACTATGGTTCGATCCGATGACCTCTGGATCCCATACCATGTTACAGATCAAGCGCTTACCGTTGTACTAAAACCAATTGGTTGTAGTAAAGACGCAACTATATTTCTGTATACATTAAGAGTGTGTGCAATTTGTCCCAACACTTTCCATCACTGCCGCCTACCACTTGCCGCTCCCAAGTCTGATTTTTCATACCTTTTTTTCCATTTCAGCTATCATTATTTTTCCCCTACCGCCTGCTACTTTCCACCCCTGGTATGATTAGGATTTTTATATGTTTTTCCATTTCAGCTGTCACTATTTACCCCTGCCGCTTGCCGCTCCCTGGTCTGATTTGGGTTCTAAGTGTTTTCCATTTCAACTATCATTAATTTTCACGTACATTTGAGAGATAAGTTTCTGAATCCTCCAACACAAAAGGGATTAGAAGAAAGCCTCAATCCTTAATTAGCTGGATGTCTCAATCTTTGTCTTTTTAGCTATTCCGTGCTCATTGAATGTAGTAGACTGAAAGTACTCATTATTTCTTTTAACTCAAAACTATTTAGAATACTCATTATTATTATTTTCAAATCCTCTTTTCCTTAAGGATGTTAATTGGTAAGCTGGATGTGTACCCATTTTGCAGAGAAAAACTTCATGGATGATTCTAGTGTTTGCCTTAAATCTTTTATTTTGCAGAGAAAAACTTCATGGATGATTCTAGTGTTTGCCTGAAATCATTCTAAGTGGCTAAAGTGATTGACTTTTATTACTTCTAAGTTCTAATTGTGGTTCTTACCAAGAAAATAAAATAAAAAATTTAGTGTCTTGTTAATGGAGGAATCAATTGCCAACGGTTCAAGTTTTGACACTCAAGAGAAAACTCTTAGAAATTGATTTCTTTACTCCCGGAACAACTCTGTGAAGGTTTTGAGATAATGTCATCAAGAAGCTTTAGTAGTATTATCTTTCTTCTAATCGGATATGGAGATGAACTCGATCTGCTAGACGACCCGTTTCAACTCAAGGATTCACGGTTATATGATAGCCCATTTGGGTAAAGGAAACCTTGTCTAGTATGTTTACTATGATCCTAAAACAAAAATGATTAGGTTTGTTTCAGAAGTAGAGAAATTTGTTGATGCTTCGTGTTAATACATAGTGATCAAACACGTTGACAACGTACGTAATCAGACTGAACCCTCAATTAAACGCAAAAGGAATGGGAAGAAAACGGTTCCTATCAATCTTGTTACCTTAACAAAACGGTTCAATTTCAATTACAGATTTTTCTTAATAAAAAAACTACACGTTTTCTTTGTGGGGATTCAAGATACTTGTTAAGATATATGGGCCAAAACCCATTCTTGATACTTGACACCAAATTATTCCCACATCAGCAATTTCTAAGATTTGGCCGACTTAGTTTTGATATAAAATAGGCATTAGCCTTTTGTTTATGTGTGTCAATTTGTGTACCAATCAAGATAAACTCTCAATTGTCTTAGCTATTTTGGCTATTGTTTTAGGCTTTAGGAGAGTTGTATCTTTTGTATTTCTCCACTATAGTAATATTTCTCTTTCGCCTGTGGACTAGTCGGCATATTGCCGGAAACCACGTAAATTTGGTGTTTTGTCCTTTTTCTTTCTGTTATTTATTTTGTATTGTTGTCGTTAAGGGCTATCGCTCGGTTTGTTTTTCCTAACAAACTGGTATCGGAGCCGTGGTTTTTTTAGCGGACGTTTTCCGAGCTTTTTTGAAAAAAATTAGCTACCATGACGGTAACTAAGTATTATTTTGAGAAGTTCGACAGAAACATCAACTTCGGGATGTGGCAGTTGAAGATGGAGGCCATGCTGATTCAGGAGGGCTTCGATATTGCGCTGCTTGGGAAGGAGAAGAAGCCCGAGAAGATGACAGATGAGGATTTTGCTTGTCTCAACAAGAAGGCCAGGTCAGGTATCATCTTAAATCTTTCTGATGAAGTATTAAGAGAGGTAGCTACTGAGGTTACTGCTAAAGATTTGTGGGATAGATTAAAGTCTTTGTATATGAAGAATACTGTGGAGAATCGCCTTTATTTAAAGAAAAGTTTGTATATGCTTCGTATGCCTGAAGGGTCGTCTATATTATCTCATTTAGATAAATTTGATTCCCAGCTTATGGATTTGAGAAATATAGATGTGAAAATTGATGATGAGGATCAGGCTCTGTTGCAATTTTGTTCACTTCCCCAGTCGTTAAAGCATTTTAGGGAAACGATGCTTTATGGTAAGGAAACTATTTCTTACAAAGAATATAAGTCGATTTTGAAATCGAAAGAACAGATTGATAAAGATATAACTGGGGGAAGTAGTAGTAGTCAGGCAGACGTGCTGGTAGTTCGGGGCAGATCAAATAAGAAGGATGCAGATAGTGAGAATTATATTTTGAATCCCAGACATAAAGATTTTACGTGCAATTATTGTAAAAAGAGCGGGCATATCAAATCTGATTGCTTTCGTCTTAAGAACAAAGAAAAACGTGAAAAGAAGAAAGAGCATAGTAAAGAGTCTGGTCAGGCCGGTTTCGTTGAAGATGAGAGTGATGGAGATATTTTCTTTGCTGATGATAAATTAAGGACTGTTGATGAATGAATCTTGGATTCTGGATGTACGTTTCATATGTGTCCCAATAGGGATTGGTTTTCCACGTATGATTCAGTTCAAGGTGGAGTTGTTTCGTTAGGCAACGGTGCAGTTTGCAAGGTTGCTGGTATTGGTATTGTTAGAATCAAGACCCATGATGGTGTTTTCGGAACACTTAAGAAAGTCAGACATGTTCCGGATTTGAAGAAAACTCTTATCTCTTTGGGCGCATTTGAGACTCTTGGATTTAGGTACACTGCTAAAGGTGGAGTTCTGAAGATAATTAAAGGTGCTCTTGTTGTTATGAAAGCTTGCAGGTCTGGTGGTTTGTATGTTTTGCAAGGATCCACAGTTATTGGCAATTCTGCAATCCGTATGTCATCTCGTTCAGAATTAGACATTACGAAGCATCGTCCATTTGTTAAGTTCAAGCAGCGCTTGGACTTATTTGACACAATCTGAAGACTTTTGAAGTTTGTGGAGAAGGAGTAGTATTATTATTTCTGAATATGGCCTTTGTCCCAAGGTGGAGATTTGTTAAGATATATGGGCCAAAGCCCATTGTTGATACTTGACACCAAATTATTCCCACATCGGCAATTTCCAAGATTTGGCCGACTTAGTTTTGATATAAAATAGGCATTAGCCTTTTGTTTATTTGTGTGTCAATTTCTGTATCAATCAAGATAAACTCTCAATTGTCTTAGCTATTTTGGCTATTGTTTTAGGCTTTAGGAGAGTTGTATCTTTTGTATTTCT
Source organism: Gentiana dahurica var. dahurica (assembly GCA_024500145.1). Lineage (NCBI taxonomy): Eukaryota > Viridiplantae > Streptophyta > Magnoliopsida > Gentianales > Gentianaceae > Gentiana > Gentiana dahurica. The sequence goes on from CM044905.1 coordinate 51,180,554, forward strand.
CCACTATATTAATATTTCTCTTTCACCCGTGGACTAGTCGGCATATTGCCGGAAACCACGTAAATTTGGTGTTTTGTCTTTTTTGTTTCTGTTATTTATTTTGTGTTGTTGTCGTTAAGGGCTATCGCTCGGTTTGTTTTTCCTAACAATACTAAATAACTAAATTTATCAATCCGATTGTGGCGACGTTCATTAATTTCCGAATCAAACCATCTACAATCTTAATCCGAAATCCCATTAAAAAAATAGGGCTTAGTGTCCAAAAAGACATAAAATAGAGTTAATTAGACAAATAGGACATGCTAAATATTTCATTATATATAAGAACACAAAGTAGATAGATAGATCAAAATATCCTAAATGAAGAAAAATTAAAAGTATAAAAAGAAAAAAAGGGCCACAAGCACAGTAATGTTTTGTTTTTTCTAACTTTTTTACGGGAGAACATGCACAGATTTGGTGGCTTTTTTTTTTCTTTTTTTTTTTTTTTTCCTCTGGTGGACGCAGAAAAGTTAAAAAATAAAAAGAGAAATATTGTTATTTTCTGTCTCGTGCTAAACATTTCAAACGGTTATATCTTTTTATATAAAACTCCGAACATCGTAATTCTTTCACTGTAATTCATATTTTTTTCATCGACACAATGCAGTGACACCGTGATGTAGAGACACCGTGATGCATTGACCACCGTGATGCAGTGACCACCATGATGCAGTGACCTCTCTGATGCAGTGACCACCGCGATTCATTGACCACCCCGATGTAGTGACCACCCCTGGTGCATTGACCAGCGCGATGCAGTGACCATCGTGATGCATTCACCACCATGATGCAGTGACTACCCCGATGTATTGATCACTGTGATTTATTAGCCACCGCAGTGCATTGACCACCGCAATGCATTGGCCATCACGATACGTTCACCACCGCTATGCAGTGACCACCCTGATGCAGTGACCACCGTGATGCATTGACCATCGGGATCCAGTTACCATCGCGATGCAAAAAACACTGCGATTAAGTGACCACCGTGATACAATGACCATTGAGAGGTAGTGACAACCCCGATGCAGTGACTACCCTCGATGTATTGACACCCCGATGCAGTGACCACCCACAATGCATTGACCACCGTAATGCAGTGACTATCGTGATAAAGTGACCACCCCGATGCATTGACCTTCCCGATGCATTGACCATTGGGATGCAGTAACCAACCTTATGTAGTGACCACCATGTTGCAGTGGCCACCCTCGATGCATTGACGACCGCGATGCAAAGACCATTGCGAAGCGTTCACCACCCCGATGCAGTGACAACCTCGATGCGTTGACCACCACGATGAAGTGACCACCCCAATACAGTTACCACCGTGATGCAGTGACCACCCCGATGCAGTGACCACCTCGATGCATTGACCACCGTGGTGCATTGATCATCGGGATCCAATGACCATCGCGGGGCAGTAACCATCGTGATGCAGTGACCATCCTGATGTAGGGACACCGTGATGCAGTGACACCACGATGAAGGGACACCGCGATGAAGCAACACCGCGATGCAAGGACACCGGGATGCAGGAACACCGAGATGAAGCGACACCACGATGAAGCGACACCGCGATGCAGAGACACCGCGATGAAGTGACACTTAAAAATGTGCACTTAAATTCTTTTTTTTTGCCCTTGTACTGTATTAAAGAATGAAGAATCAAAGGCCAAAGGTTTCATTTCCTTTTCATTATCCGAGTAATCCTTGAAGTGTTGAAAATCAGCTTCAAATTCTTCCATTCCGCCTCCGCAAAATAACAAACATTTTGTCTACTGCTTCCAACATCGTTTACTGCTTGCTTCTTCTCCACAAAATAACGAACACTTTGTCTACAAGAGAATCCATACCTGCTAGCTGAGTGTAGAAAAAATCAAAGCTAAAAATCCTTTTCATTCTTATATACTTTCCATATTGAATTCATATTTACCATTCTTTCAATGTTCGAGTCAATATGTGGGATTGCGCACATCTATATTGAATTCATATTTAGCCATCTTTCAATGTTCGAGTCAATATTAGGTAACCTTTTGGGATCGTACACATATGGTTATAAAATTGCATACTAAATTCTTTTTAACTATATGAATGATGAACGAAATGTGAAGTAAAGCTTCACAGGGGCGGGGAAGAGGATAATGAAACATGAGTGATGATGGTCGGCTCGGCCGAGGCCACGCGTCATAAAACCATTGAATAGACATAAATAGGGTAGGAAATGTTTCCTGACCAAAGAGACTGGGACATGCCTGGATCAATTCTACCACCGCAGGACGGTCGGTCTATACGAATTGCGCAGAGCGCGATTAGGTCAACCCATCCAGTAGACCTGAGAGGTCGCGCGTTTATGCACACATGTCCGTCCAACGGATATAAACGTGGGAAATGCACCTAGCCTGGATTAAGGGTATGATTCGTAACTCGGTATTGATAATCATTATCTCCTAGTAATTAGGAGATCGAATCAAATCTAATCTTAACCGAATCCTTGGAGGATACGGCAAGATTAGGGTTTAGACTCCCTATATAAACCACATCAAGAACTACGGCCGACTTGATTCCGATGAGGCAATTGGATACGTAGGCAGCTCAAGAACAAACTTGAGTTCAGTCAAGACCCTGTAAAACAATCCTATTTCTTCTCTTGCCGTCGGCCGGTGATCGAAAGCTATCATTAGAACAATTGTGCCCGTGAGTTAATATTTGGTGAAATCCGACTTCATCATTGGCGCTAGAAGGAGGGCTCTCTTCTACTGATAGTTTCAGAATCGCCTACAGTCACCATGCCGCCGAAACAAGCAGGGAAGAAAAAGCAAGTTACACAAGTGCCGAACCCACCATGGCTGGAAAAGAGGCCGGAGGACCCATAGGGGAAAAGGCAAAAGAAACTACGGCGACACCCTCCCAGGTGGAACCTCTACCAGATCCCGCACAGCAGGCTTTGGTTGAGGCGTTATCCAACCTTAATCCGGCCAACTTCAAAACGATTGTAACAAACGCGTTAAAAGTCAGGGGGGAAGACATCACCGGAGATACGCACCCCAAGGAAGACCCAATTGTGGATGAAAAGGAAAAGACCTTCGATTTTTCACATGAAGAGCAAGTCGAGGCTCTGTCCATCAGTTCCATCCCAGGCCGGAGAGAAATCAAAGAACAGCCTAGAGACGCAGCCCGTATGGAACTGGATGCTATCCTGGGTAAGACCCTTTTTTCTTTTGAATCTCCTTTCACTGAGCAGGTTGAAAACTACCCCAGACCCCAAGGATTTAAGATGCCAAAGATGGATCCCTATGATGGGACGAAAGACCTTAACGATCATATGCACCAATACCTGACGCATATGACTCTGTACAACGCGGCCGATCAAATGAAGTGTAAAGCGTTTCCTGCGCTATTGACCGGTCGGGCTCGGGAGTGGTTCAGGAAACTGCCGCCCAAGTCCATTAATGACTTCACTACTTTAGCCAGAAAATTCATGCATGCCTTCATCACAGCACGCCCGTTCCAGAGGAACGCCACTCATCTACTCACGTTGAAGCAAAAGCATGATGAAAGTGTGCTGCAGTTCCTAAAAAGGTTCAACGAAGAATCGAGGCAAGTACAAGGGGCCGATGAACATCTGATAGTCACATCCTTTATAGCAGGGCTACGTGAGGGTCGGTTATACGCCAAACTCAACAGCAAGCCCCCATTATCTATGGAAGATTGCGTAGAAACGGTCTTCAAGCACTGCCAGGGGGAAGAAGCCAACAGGCTCAAGAGAGAGCAAGAAAAGGCAGATCCTAGAAGAGGAAAGACGACACGGCAACCAGAGAAGGAGCGAAAACAAGTATGGGACAGGATGACCTCTCCCATTACCGACAGGCTCGGGAAGAAGGGAGCTCTCCAAGACAGAGACTTGGTGCCATTGAATCGATCACGCGAGCAGGTACTCTCCCTAATGGAAAGAAAAGGAATAGCGCGTACGCCCCCACCCTTAAGGGGGCCATTGGAAAAAAGGGATCAGACAAAGTTTTGCAAGTACCACAAGGACGTGGGTCATGATTCAGAAAGTTGTAGAGACTTGATTAGAGATATAGATGCTGCAGCCCTAGAAGGAAAAATTGATGAAGCAATTGATCGAACGTGGAAACCTAACCCAAGAGGTAGGAGAGAGTACAAAAGGAGAAACTACTATCAGGGAAATGATGGTAGAACAGATCAAAAGCGAAGGAGAGATCCTTCTCCAGATCCTGAAGATCAGATAGATAATAAGCCTATCAATACCATCAATAGTATTGCAGGCGGTCCGTCAGGATACAGACCGACCGGAGAAAGCAGCACTCCCAAGGGCTCACCGCCCGAGACAGGTAAAAAACAGAAGTTGACGGGAGAAGTGGTATACGGACCAGGGGATCCTCTTCCTTTGGTCCCCAACAATGAAGGGTTAGTGATTGAGTTGGTAGTAAATAAGCACACTGTGAAACGAGTGTGTGTAGACACAGGAAGCGCGGTAAACGTTCTGTACCTATCGGTATGTCAGGCTATGAAGATACGGGAAACTGAGCTAACTCCAGTCTCAGCCCCGCTATTTGGATTCGCCGGACCACCCATACATCCTGTGGGCATGATTAAACTTCCAACAACATTTGGACGAGGAAGAAAGAGCAGGACTCTTATGGTCGATTATGTGGTGGTGCGATCGACGTCGGCATATAATGTCATATTAGGAAGACCCGCTCTGATAGATCTCCGAGCGGTAATCTCCCCTGCGCATATTAGCATGAAATTCCCTACTGTAGAGGGAACGGCGGAAATAAAGGGGGATGTGGAAACAGCCAGGAGCTGTTACACCGCTACAATAAAGCAGAAGATGATGGTACAGCAGGTCCTTATTGACGAACTTGTCCCAGAAGAGGAAGAAAGATGGTTAACTAACGATGTGGTGACACAAGAAGCCCTATGGGAAGACCATGAAGATACGGTCGGCGTCGGAGCATGGATTCCCGAGCCATACAGACAGAGCTTGATCGAGTTTTTGAAGGAATATAAGGATGTTTTTGCTCTGACCGCAGCTGATATGCCCGGTCTATCTCCCAGCTTGGCATTGCACCGTCTCAACGTAGACCCCAGTAGAAAGCCCGTTCGGCAAAAAAGGTGAAGTTTCGCTCAGGAAAGAATAGAGGCTGTTCAGAAAGAGGTAACAAAGTTACTGCACGCTGGTATAATTAAAGAGGTGGTATATCCAGAATGGTTGGCCAATCCAGTTCTAGTTAAGAAACCGGACGGATCTTGGCATATGTGTGTAGATTTTACAGAGTTAAACAAGGCGTGTCCCAAGGATTGTTACCCACTTCCGAAGATCGATAGCTTGGTGGACTCTACGGTCGGATATGAAGTCTTCGCGTTCTTATATGCGTATAAGGGGTATCATCAGATAGCCATGGCTCCAGAGGACATGGAAAAGACATCTTTCATTGCAGAAAGAGGGACCTTCTGCTATATTACTATGCCGTTCGGCCTCAAGAGCGCTGGAGCCACGTATCAGAGGGCCGTAAATAAGATATTTGAAAAAAAATTGGAAAGAACATGGAGGTGTATGTAGATGACTTACTGATCAAGAGCAGGTCTCTCGAGCAGTACTTGGCGGACGCCAGAGAAATTTTTGAAGTACTGAGGCAAACACAAATGCGTCTTAATCCGAAGAAGTGCACGTTTGGGGTACGGTCAGGAAAGTTCCTTGGATACATGATTTCCAAAGAAGGCATAAAGGCAAATCCAGACAAGGTAGAGGCCATACAAAGCATGGCTCCTCCGAAGAACGTTAAGGAAGTTCAAAGATTGACAGGGCGTATGGCCGCCCTAAACAGATTCCTCTCACGGTCGGCCCAAAGGGCCCTCCCCTTTTTCAAGATCTTAAGGCAAGCAAACCCTTTTGATTGGAACGAAGAATGCCAACAGGCGTTCGAAGAATTGAAGAAATACCTCACAAACTTGCCCGTTCTCACCGCACCGCAAAAAGGGGAAACTCTATACTTGTACTTGCCGGCATGCCAAGAAGCATTGAGTGCCGTCCTGGTGAGCGATCAGGATAACACTCAAAAACCAATCTTTTATATTAGTAAAGCGCTTAGAGGGGCAGAGGTGAGGTATACCAGTGCAGAAAAGTTGGCATTGATTTTAGTTCATGCGTCGAGAAAGCTGAAGCCATACTTTCAGGCTCATCCTATTGTGGTCATGACAGACCAACCACTGAGGCAGATTCTAGATAAGCCAGAGACGTCTGGGAGACTGACCAAATGGGTGGTCGAGCTAGCTGCCTATGATCTGGAATTTAGACCAAGAGTATCTATCAAAGCTCAGGCCTTGGCTGATTTCATAGCCGAAGGAGTGGCCATAACTCTCGAGCAGAAGCGGACTGACGGACCTACAGACCAATGGACATTGTATGTGGATGAAGCATCCAATAAAGATGGAGCAGGGGCAGGTCTTCTGCTCTGTAGTCCGAAAGGAGAAGAATTTCCATATGCATTACGTTTCAGCTTTAAGGCAACCAACAATGAGGCCGAATATGAAGCACTTATAACGGGGCTCAAACTGGCTGCAAAGTTGGGATTCAGGAGGTTACATGTATTCAGTGATTCACAACAGGTGGTCAACCATGTGACGGGAGAGTACGAGGCAAAAGAAGATACTATGAAGAAATATCTTTCCATAGCCCGAGCGTTGATTTCACACTTTGAAGATGTCAAGCTAGGTCAAATTCCTAGGTCTAAAAACTCTCGTGCAGATGCATTATCTAAGTTAGCGTCAAATTTTTTCTCAGATAAGAAGGTTCTGATCGAGCAAGTCGCAGAGCGAAGCTATGAACTTAAAGAGGCACAACAAATCGACCAACGAGCTACCTGGATGGATCCCATAGTAGCCTTCCTGAAAAATAGTGTGGTCCCCGAAGACAGAGTCTCGGCCAGGAAGATAAGACTTCAGGCAAGCAGGTATTCCTTGTTTAATGATATTTTGTACCGCAAATCCTTTATAACTCCATGGTTGCGTTGTTCCACTGAAGAAGAGGGAAATTACCTCCTCCGAGAAATCCATCTGGTAATCTGTGGAAGTCATATGGGAGCTAGGGCTCTAGCTCGTAAGTGCAGGCTTTTCGGATACTATTGGTCGACCATGGGTTCAGACGCTCGAGAATTGGTAATGACCTGTAGAACGTGCCAAGTGCATGACAACCTCAAACACCAGCCCTCACAACAGATGGTCCCTTTAGTATCCCCTTGGCCCTTTGACCAGTGGGGAGTGGATCTGGTCGGCCCTCTGCCGAAGGCACCAGGAAATTTGAAGTTTCTGGTAGTCGCAATTGACTACTTCACTAGATGGGTAGAGGCAGAGCCATTGGCAAAAATAACAGGTGGAGCAATTCGAAAGTTCTTATGGAAGAACGTGGTATGTCGATATGGAATCCCTAAGCAATTGATATCAGACAATGGTACTCAATTCGAGGATAGAGTGGTCCGAGAGTGGTGCTTAGAACTTGGAATAACTCAGCACTTTACATCTGTAGGGTATCCACAAGCAAATGGGCAAGTTGAACAGGCCAACAGGCAAATCAAGACCGGGCTAAAAAAGAGGTTAGAAGAAGAAGACGAGCACTGGGTTGAGCAATTGCCCAATGTCCTTTGGGCGTATAGAACGACGCCTAATTCGGCTACGGGCGAAACCCCATTTTTGCTATCATATGGATGCGAGGCAGTAATCCCGGCAGAGATAGGATTACCTTCGCCTAGAACGGAGCTGTATAACCAGATCGATCAAGAGACCGAGCTCAGACATCAGAAAGATGAATTGGAGGAAACCCGTAATATAGCTTTGATAAGAATGGCTAAGTACAAACAACAGATCGCACAATATTACAATGCTAGAGTGAAAGATTTGTACTTCAAAGTGGGAGATTTAGTCCTTCGAAAAAATGAAGTTAACAGGCAGGACCCTCAGGGCAAACTAAAGCCAAATTCTGAAGGTCCGTACAAGATCATCAAGGTGCACGGCAAGGGTGCCTATCAGCTGGCAAACGCTCAGGGGAAGACCATTCCACGAAGCTGGAACTCAGCTAACTTAAGAAGATTCTACGCCTAAGACAGGTTCAAGGCCGTTCGATATTTTATTTATTATCTATTGTATGAGAATGTAATAAGTTGCTTTTGTGACCGTTTATTTGTTCAATAAAGTTGGCATCTATTTATTCTATAGAGTTTATGTACGTGACTTCTTTACGAAAATCAACTGCTCAAGGCAGAACAGGCTCAGAGACTGAGCGCCACACATAACAAATAAACTGCTCAAGGCAGAACGGGCTCAGAGACTGAGCGCCACATAAAACTAAACTGTCAAAGGCAGAGCAGGCTCAGAGACTGAGCGCTACATAAAAAATAAACTGCTCAAGGCAGAATAGGCTCAGAGACTGAGCGCCACATAAAACTAAACTGCCAAAGGCAGAGCAGGCTCAGAGACTGAGCGCTACATAAAAAATAAACTGCTCAAGGCAGAATAGGCTCAGAGACTGAGCGCCACATGAAAGTAAACTGCCGAAGGCGGGACAAACTCAGAGACTGAGCGCTACCTAAAAATAAACTGCCAAAGGCAGAGCAGGCTCAAAGGCTGAGCATATAAAATAACGAGAATAAAACTGCCAAAAGCAGGGCGATAATGCAACAGATAACTCTCAAGCATGCTGAACAGCCGGATAAAAGACAAGACAAAAGCAGAGAGAAAGCAAAAAGGAACAGCCACAAGTGCTCTTCCTCCTATAAACAATAATTTGTTCAAAAGTATACATAGATTAAGTTTACAAATATCCAAAAAGTCTCTGCAAATAATGAAATGACAGACTGCAGGACAGGACATAGGCATGCTAGGCGGATTTTAGCTGAGAGCCACTGCTTGGAGCATCTTGTTCTGAGGATCCAGGAGTAGCTTGAGCGGTCGGTTTGGGAGGGGGAGGAGCAGAATACTTCTGAACAATATCGACCCCCGATTTCAGCTCTCGAAGACGCTCGTTGTATGCTTGACCCATGCCCGGCTTATACAAGCCGGCATTCTTTAACTTGGAAATATCAAGGCCTTCCAACTGGGCTCGAGCGTCGTCAATTCCCATTGAATATCCATGATTGACTATAGGGACAAGGAGAGCAGAGAGGACCCCATCAAAATGGTTGGTACTGTAATAGTCCCGGATTCCCTTGGCTATAAGAGCGGGGACGGAACTCTCCAGAGCGTCGCGAGCCGACTGCGCCGCTTTCAAACTCTCCTCCATCGTCGCCCTCTTCTCTGCCTCCTCGGTCAGCTGTCTTTCCAAGTTTTGTAACTCTGTGACATGCGCCGTATATAGAGTCTGCAGCTCCAGCTCGTGCTTGGCCTTAAGGTCGGTCAGACCCTTTTTCTTTGCCTCATACAAATCTCTGTATTTCTTCTTAGAAGCCTTGAGCTCAGTCACTATCTTCTCATGCTCATCAGCAACAGCTTTGGATTTGGCCAAACGATCGAACACTTCCTGACCGATCTGAGCACCCTGACCAAGTATGGCCATAAGAAAGTAAAAATACGTATATGCGAACTACAAAGTAATATAGCATCAAAAAGAAAATCAATTCAGCAATGAAGTGGGCTTACCATCTCAGCTAAATCTACAGTAGACATAGCGTGAAGAGCGGTTTGAATTGTGGAGGCTTCACCTTGCTCTTCCCCGGAAGGTCCAGTCGTGAGTAAACTCGAGCGTACTCTCTTGCGAGAGGACTCCCTAACAGTTGATTGATCTGATCGGCGCAGGGGGGTTAGATCAGAGATCTCTTCCTCAGATGGAAGGTCAGTAATAGTCACATCTTCACCCTCAGATCGCGGCGGGCGACGCATAGCATCATCCGACTGCTCAGCAAGGGCCTGGACTGCTTCAGAGCCGAGCACCGTGCCAGATGATCGGATAAGCGAAGGCTCAGGATTCTCCAAGGTCACAGGATCGACCAAGGCTTCTTCAGGCTGAGCATCGTCGGCTCTAGCTCCTGCTCCAGATAGTAGATGCGCCAGGTCGGCCACTGTACAAAGAAAACAAAAGTAAGGTGCATGAAATGCAATTACACAAGGAAAGAAATTAACAACTACAGCAAGGTCCTACAAGATTTCTCTTCATCCTCGGTAAGAGGTGCATATGGCTCGGGCCCGGCCTCATATAACCGAGCACGATCAATAAGCTCGGAAGGATAATTCTGGCAATTCATTGAGATATCCAACTCCCGGATAACATGGATCCAATCCTTCAGATCTGCCATATCGGGGGTTTCGTCCTTGTCGAGCGTTCCCGTATTCCACCTACCCAGATGAACATTTCCCTCGTGCCGAACAAAAAAGAATCGCTCTTTCCATCTCTTGAACTGGTGAGAGATGGCCGGAGAAGATGAGATAAAGTGGGGAGAGGCGGCGGATATACTTTCAGACTCAAGATCAATGGATTTGGGACTCAACTCTCTATCAACTGACTCGTCGGAAGGAGTTGAGAATCTCACCCTCATAAATCGCGAAATTGAAAAACAATCAGAAATACAGGGGAACGGGTACTTACTTGCAGAAATGAAGAAGAAAGAATGCTTCAGTTTACACCCGGCCCTTCGAAGTAAATAACGGCAGCAATAATGAGGAACAGACGTTTGAGAAGACAGTTTATAACCCCAAGCGATGCTTCGGTTCGCGGCCCGTCTGACGTCAGCAGGTACTGACGCCTCGTTTCCCGTGCTAATAATAACAATCGCAATAGTGTATGAAGCGTCACAAAATCCCAATCGACACCAACGGTTAAGAGCCATCAAGTCCCGACCAAGTTTGGATCAGGTCGCCCTAGGCTGAGGGCCCAGGCCGACCTGGGGGGCTTATGATGATGGTCGGCTCGGCCGAGGCCACGCGTCATACAACCATTGAATAGACATAAATAGGGTCGGAAATGTTTCCTGACCAAAGAGACTGGGACAGGCCTGGATCAATTCTACCACCGCAGGACGGTCGGTCTATACGAATTGCGCAGAGCGCGATTAGGTCAACCCATCCAGTAGACCTGAGCGGTCGCGCGTTTATGCACACATGTCCGTGCAACGGATATAAACGTGGGAAATGCACCTAGCCTGGATTAAGGGTATGATTCGTAACTCGGTATTAATAATCATTATCTCCTAGTAATTAGGAGATCGAATCAAATCTAATCTTAACCGAATCCTTGGAGGATACGGCAAGATTAGGGTTTCGACTCCCTATATAAACCACATCAAGAACTACGGCCGACTTGATTCCGATGAGGCAATTGGATACGTAGGCAGCTCAAGAACAAACTTGAGTTCAGTCAAGACCCTGTAAAACAATACTATTTCTTCTCTTGCCGTCGGCCGGTGATCGAAAGCTATCATTAGAACAATTGTGCCCGTGAGTTAATATTTGGTGAAATCCGACTTCATCAATGACCATGTGAAGCAAGAGATGGACAAGTCAATCGAGGATGAGAACGAAAGAGCCCGGATTTGGGACCAATTTTTTCATTGGACAATAGTGGAGATGAGTGGGATAATAGAACCAATAGCAAAGCCAAATTAATAAAAACCTACACAAATAAAACATGACAAAGTAGAAATTAAAACAGTTCTCTTGATTAGTGCGGTACAGAAAGAATCTTGTTAAGCAGAACAACTAGTGAATAAAACATTTGATAATTAAACCACTTGAGTTTCATAGCGTGAAGATGAATAAAACAGAAAGTAGTTTGATGCAATATAAACCAGTCATGTGATACAGGTTATATACTCAGCTGAAATGCAAGTACTGGACACTAAATGAAACAATAGAAATGATGTAGTCATGGTATCTTATGAAATTGGGCCAGACAACAAATTTTTATGTTAAGAATAATCATTCAAGAAAGAACAAGTACAAGGGAATGCACAAATAGAGTTGAATGACTGTGTTTGAGGATGCATTATTAGACTATTTTTAGACATCAAAGAAAACCAACAAAGACATTGAAATAAGTTCTTCATTATCACAACAAAACCAACGTCAAGAAATGGCTAACATCATTGTACTGAATCTAACTCCTAACAATTTGACAGCAAACATCTGTTACTTGAAACTAAACAATTCAATTAAAAATCCTAATCCCCACCCGTAATTAATCAGTGCAAACCACCAAAAGCCACCGCCATGACAATAGCTGATATTCCAAAGAGCAAGCCATTTATGACACGCTGGAATTCGATGCCGGTGCCAGACCTGGAGCTAGACCCCAACTTGGAGAATCAGCTGTCATCGGAGGTGAAGGAGGAGACGATGCTGTAGGATCCGGACCTCCTGCCCATATCATACGAGAACACGTGAAATATCTGGAGCGAATCTTAATGGGAGTCATGAGATTTGAAGTAATGGAGGATACAAAATGAAAAGATGAACGGGAAAGAATGAAGAAAATAAATGGAAATTGAATCTAATATAAAAGGGTAATTTTGGAAATTTAAATAAATTTTGTCCTTATAAACGATCTGTAGAGGGTATCCTAAGTACCTAATTAAGTCTCAAAACCAGTCCTTCTAAACAAATATCCAAAAAAATATATCAATCCGATCCGGGAAGAGATCACTTGTACAATTAGTGTGTCTAATTTCGGTGTCTAAATAAAAACTACGTCGCTTCATGTGTGTTTTATTTTTAGGAGAAATTTTAAGAAAAATAGAAAAACAAAACCCAAAAATAAACCACACATGAAACGACGAATTTTTTACTTAGACACCGAAATTAGATACACTAATTGGACAGGTGATCTCATCCCAATTCGAAGTCGGGCTGCTTTATTCTAACTGAAATGTGTGTGTGTTGTTGGATCATTAATCCAATGTTGGGCTTATATGTGAAATAATTATTTATTATGGATTGTCAATAATGATTAGCCCCATGTAAAAGTGATCTAATACGGTTTACGGTTTAAGGTTGTTGGGCTATAATGTATCATTAGGGTGAGGGCCTTTAATGTGTAGAGACTAAGTGGTAATTTCTATTTCGTTGATGGGTAGAAATGGAAATACCTAAAATATATTTCACTACATAAGGAGGGTTATGGTCCCAGTGGCGGAACCAGGAAAAAATTTCGGGGTGGTCTTGGTGTAAAAATTTCGGGGTGGTCTTGTATATAGAAATTTTGGGGTGGTCTTGGTCTTGGTAACATCAAGAAAAGGACACATAACATACTAATATTAACACTACTATTAAAAAAAATTCAAAATTTGGGGTGGCCTTGAGACCACCCCTTTGCTAAGGTGGTTCCGCCCCTGTATGGTCCTTAGGTCACACACCTATCTATTCTCTTCTTACTCCCATTATCAGGTTGAGAAAATACAAGGAATTCTAAAGGGTTCCTTAAAAATTACTAGAAGGTGTGTAGATCTAGACGACCGATCCTACAACACCAAAGGAGATTGCCGCCTCATGTTCACAAGCAAAATGGTCAAGCAGAATTTTAAATACACGTGTGGTGATAAATACGTGACAATTATTTGGTTTCCATGTGGGTAATTGATACGATCCAAAGATTGTTCTATTATTTGACAGGATTTATTGTCAGCGTTTGATCACTATGCCAAGATGTCAATTACGAGTTAGTATTATCATCTACAGATGATATATTATTGTCGTTCCAGCATCTTGTGATGGGAAAATATATCATAAATTTGTTTGATTTTGGATATCCTTCGGATCTTGTATATTTGAGCCTAAGGTCATTAAGTTGTTTTTCTACATTTAGTTTTAAGTTCTGCTTTAAAGTATATCAGCTCATTTAAGCATTATTCCTCCAATAATTGCCTATAACTTCAAGAGTTGGAAAGGAAGACTTGAATTTGTCATTGACATTATGGATCTAGACTTGACATTTAGGTATGATCCTCATAAAACTCTCAGTTAGAAAAGTAAAGTCCAACATATTGGTACTTTGAGAAGTGAGAGTGATCAAACAGGTTGAGTCTAGTGATCATATAGGAAGTCATTCCAGATACTCTTAAAAATGCACAAGGATTTTGGTAACCAATAAGAAATTTTTGTGTTTAATGAAGTTGCACCATGTGCAAGAAGAGAAAGGAGAGACATGCTTTGTCTTGTCTAAGTTAGTCTTTATAAGGTACAAGGGCTAATGCAACATAAGGTCACATTCTAAAATTAGCTCATTTGATTTCCAAACTCCGGATATTTGATTAGGATATCTGTGATGGCCTTCTGGTGCAATATATCTTTCTTCACTTCATGCCTAATATGGTAAATTAAATGTCAGTTATAAGGGACATAATGAGTGCAAGAAGTAGAATGATTGAAAATTGAGCAACTAGAGAGTGCTAAATATGGTCACTATAAAATGTAAGGGCATAATAAAATTTAAGTTAAGGAAGCTGCTGGTATTCGACACTAGGGGAAAAAGTGACAACATAAGGATATTGGTTGTTTCTTATGACAATAAATATGTACACACTGAAAGATTGCTTGCGGTATCATGCTTGTTGAGCAAATAAAGTTAACTTTTTCCCTTTATAGGTTTGTATAGGAGTTTATTTGTTTGTGCCTCATCACACTTGGTCAGTGGATTACGGTGTTCCTATTTACTTAAATGTGTTCATGCAGAGTTGTTAGCATTACAAATCACCAGATGATGTTGAAAGATACATCTTTGAGGGTGATGCTGAGGCAGTATAGTTTAAGGCAATTTAAAAACTAGATTGTTACCAAAGATTGAACATTTTTAGGACTTGGAAGAGACTTATCAGGCTGTCTTTATGGCGGAATTCAGTTTTTCATTTATTGATTGGACAAATCAGGACATTCTTGTTCAATTAAGAATGATTTCATTATTCTTTTCCAGTATTCAGATTAAATATGTTCTAATCATCTGGCTTTCAGTGGTATTCTAAATTTGGTAGATACCATTGTATCCTCAATAACACTCTGCATTTAGTTTTCATGGCACAAATCAAATTTAACTGATGATGGTTACTACACGGTTTGGCATCAGCATTTATGGAAGATTTCTTGAAAGAGAATATAAAGGCTTGTGTCAGATAGAACATTTGGTCCTCTTGTTATGTCAGATGGTTTTGTCTGAGTAGGTTGTATTAAGGGGTAACAGTTAGAAAATCACTAGTTTAACGCAACGGAATTTAAAATCTGATTTCCGATCCCAAGATCGACTTCGTTTAATACAATAAACATGTTAAATAGTTTGACGGTATATACTTTGGTTGATTTATAAGATCGACGCATTCACCGTCAATGGAGAGTAGTACTGTGTGCTAGCCATCCACGCGTCCGCCCTCTATCGATTATACACGAACCCCTCGCCGGAATCCTCATTGGATAGCTATTAGAATAATCCGGTTGCTAGAACGGCCTTTTTCCCTCTCTCTCTAACTCTCTATTAGAAGCTCTCTATTTTACTCAAGAACTATTACCTTTTGGAATTGTGATGTACAAAAGAGCTAGCTAACCCCTTTCTTATATAGGTGTAGGTGGCGCCCCATTGTCCCTAATCTGATTAGGAGAAGCTTCCTAGAAGATATAGAGAAAAACATTTTCCCAATAAAATAAGGAAATCATATATTGAATATATTTATCTTATTACCATAAATCTATTTTTCCTAAATCAATTAATATCCAATGTTAATATTATGGTAATCTCATTAATTAAATTGCACAATCCAAGTGTATCTTATACACTCACATGTGTCGCCCCAAATGCCAACTAATTGGCTTCTTGAATATTCTTTAGTTAATATAATTTATTTATAATTAATATCTTGTATTTTATTTATTCATAATAAATAAATACCACCATATTAATTTACCACTATAACATTTACAGTCTTGAGATAAACTTTCCTTATTTGGTCATCAACTATAACCGCATTTTAATCCGACTTGATGTTCATGTGTGTGACCCGATAGGCTTCTGAATATGTTGGCTGTGGACACAAAGTGCAAATTACAAAAATGCCCTTCATGCCTAACGATCACGGGATAGCGTCTAGCAACACATCGTGGCCCCCAATTATCGGAAGAGTCAAAAGAAATGACTACTACCTTTCATGTGAAACAGTTACAGTGTAAATTACAATCCTACCGCTGTAATAATATCCATACGATCGTATCTCGAGTGTCAGTACATTAACGATCATATCTTATAATCTGGATATCAAGCGCTCTCGGGATAACACATTTACTCCCACTTTGCAATGATTCTCGAGAGCTGGACATTCTTTATAAGATGGCCATTTCAGATATTCACTCCCAATCATAGGATACGCGATTCCCGGACGAACTAACATGTATACTCTGCATGCTTCAATATCACACCCTATCACTACCAAATGATCGCCCCATGGATAGAGGAACCCTCAATAGTGTCAAAGCGTGACAATCCACACCATGATGTCATGTAGACTTCGGTCTTTAGGATAATTACACAACTGTCCCATAGTGTGACATTTAATGTAAGTGTGTCAGTCTAACGTACACATTCTCTAATACACGTCCACGTACAGTCCAAGTGTCTCTACACTTTGATAGACGAATATTTGTCCTATATGTGCAAATCAAAATCGAGTCAATCTCTATCCTTATCTTCAATAAGATAGAAGACATACAATACGTGCTAGTCTAATCATATTATCAATGTCCCATTTGATAGCACATACGACTAGAGACATTTAAGTATCAAACTCATTAAAGTGATTAGAGATCTCATCAACCATAGTCACTATCATGGTATCTCTATCACAATTTGACACATGGGACTTTACTATATATATACAACCAATAACATGAAGATAAACAATATATAATAACAAAAGTGATTTTATTAATCATAATAAAGTTATTACATTAACTAAAACAGACTATAAATGACCCGACCCGGTCGTTTCGGTCCATCCCGATTGGGTTTAGGACACCTTTTCAACAATCTCCCACCTGGCCTAAAGCCAATCACCTATATGCCTAAGCCCATGCATGAGAACATGTTTCTCATGCTTTGTTATCATCCGTGTGGACTTTTTCTATCCGTACATCTCTTCTATCTACTATCTCTCTCTAATCAAGTGATAGCACCGTAGCACTTGTTTGGACTTCTGATGAGACCTTGGTTCTTTTGACTGGGCAATTGCCCCATTGTTATCACAGTACAGTGGCATTCGACCTTCAATGGAGGGAACCACACCAAGTTCACTAATGAACTTCTTCATCCAAACTGCTTCCTTTGTCGCCTCCAAGGCTACGATGTATTCGGCTTCCGTTGTAGAGTCTGCAGTAGTCTCCGGCTTGGAACTCTTCCAGCACACTGCTCCACCGTTAAGCTGAAAACTAATCCAGACTGTGACTTAAATTCATCCTTGTCAGTTTAAAAATTGGCATATGTGTAACCTCGTAATACTAAATCATCATTCCCGAAAACCAGGAACATATCTTTAGTACGTCTCATGTACTTGAGAATATTCTTGATTGCAATCCAGTGACCATCACCTGGATTAGACCGGTACCTACTAGTCATACTAAGAGGGTACGAGACATCTGGTCTAGTGCACAACATGGCGTACATGATGGACCCAGTAGCCAAAGCGTACGGGATCCTACTCATTTGTGCCCTATCCTCCTCTGTCTTAGGACACATTTCCTTTGACAGGTAGACCCCATGCGACATGGGCAACATTCCTCTCTTGGACTGCTCTGAGCTTAATCTCTTTAGCATCTTGTCTATATAGGTGGATTGTGATAGACCAAGCAACCTTTTAGATCTATCTCTATAGATCTTAATCTCTAGAATATAGGCTGCCTCACCCTAGTCCTTCATTGAGAAGTTCTTGGATAACCAAGCTTGGACTGACTGTAACATAGGCATATCATTCCCTATGAGCAATATGTCGTCTACATAAAGCACTAAGAACACAATGGCACTCCCACTAACCTTCTTGTAAACAAAGGGTTCATCTTCATTCTTGATGAAATCAAACCATTTGATTGTCTCATCAAAGCAAAGATTCCAACTCCAAGAAGCTTGCTTTAATCCATAAATGGATCTTTGCAGCTTGCACACCATCCTGGCGTCATTGGCTATGAAACCCTCAGGCTGTGTCATATACACCTCCTCAGACAGGTTCCAGTTAAGGAAATCTGTTTTCACGTCCATCTGCTAGATTTCGTAATCATGGTATGCTGCAATAGCGAGCAAAATTCTAATGGATTTTAACATGGCAACGGGCGAAAAGGTTTCATCATAGTCAACTCCTTGTCTTTGCTTATAACCTTTTGCCACTAACCTAGCCTTGTAAGTGACTACGTTACCGTCCATGTCAGTCTTTCTCTTAAAGACCCATTTACACCCTATAGGAACTATTCCTTCAGGTGGATCAACTAAGTTCCAAACTTGGTTGTCTTTCATGGATTCCATTTCAGAATTTATGGCTTCTAGCCATATCTCATTGTCATGCCTTAATAACACCTCCTCGTAAATCTTAGGGTCCTCATCTTCCATGAGGTACACGCCTGTGTACCTTTCGGGTTCACGACATTCCCTGGTGGATCTTCAAGGTGCTTATATGTCCACGGTAGAGGTTGGCGTCTCATCTGTGTGTGACGTCTCCTCTACTTCCATCAACTCACTGTTATACGTAAGTGCTTCTTGAATTTCTTCAAGATCAATCTTACTCCCACTGACCCTATCCAGAATAAACACTTCAAGCACATCATATATAAGCCAGATATCCACTCAATATACTACCGCTAGGCCACCGTGATAATAAACTGCATTATCAGTTGGCTCTGTTACCGGGAAATCGGCGTGGAGGTCATCCAGAATACTTACATACAGCGGAGTGAAGGAGCATCACCTTTATCGGTCCCCTGAGTCCGGCTGATTTCCCTCATAAATATCAGTGTTCATCTTGCCAGAAAGAGAAAAGAAGGTAACTTTAACATAACTTGCACGAAACTCATGAGTTAGCGTTTGAGAAATCACCTTTCTCATGGTGTTCTTCGTTCAAGTCCTTGTTTTTAGTTCAATAATCACAGTTTCAAGAAGTGTTGTGCTCGTGCGTGTTAAGAAGCCTAGAATATACCGGGTTTCCGTTTGAGAAATCACCTCTCTCGGTGCCTTCCCGGTCCAGCCTCATCATCTTACCAGAAAAACGCCACAAATCACCTTTGTCTCCCTATCATTCAGGAAAACACTGTAAAAAAGAAACCACATTTTTCCCTCAGCACATACACCAACTTGCTAGAAAGGTCATATAGAATTTTTTGGGGGTCTTTTGCGTATGAATCATTACCATTTTTCCCCCGAGATTAATATTTCCGGTCTCTACGTCACCCGAACTATCACTATCCGAAAAGATCCCTATTCAGCTCACTCAAAGTCCTTCCAAAAAGATCTCTGATCAATGATGACGGTCAAATTATACCCATAAAAGTCATCAACATTATCCTTAAATCGAGCATAATAATATATATTTTATATTAAATCACATGTTTATAATGTTTATTTAATGTTATGTGATTTATAGAATATAATTTGGTATTTATCTATTTTTTTTATTAAAATATGATTTACTGTGTGATAATCATTCATTTTATGGATTACGGTGAATCGGAGGATATCTACCAACGAAGGAAGTAAATCTCAGGATAAATCGGAGCGGAATCAGATTGCATTAAAGATAAATATCAAAGTAGCACGAAGAGTGGAGTAAAGAACAAGAAAAGCCAGTGAGCCAATCAGAAAGCAGTGAGCTCGCTGGCAGCGAGCCCATGATTCGCTGGGAGCTGGTTGAGAGGCAGACTGAGGATCGGCTCAGAGTTATCTCGACGCGTTTTAGACTCCATTAGGGTTTAGGAAAAGTAAATTAGGTCGGCTGGAGTATATCCTAAGTCGGTTTTCCAAATTCTCAGTTTCTCAGAGCAGTTTTTATACAAGATTCGAGCAGTAATTATGTGAGTTTCTTGTGTTTATTTGTTCTTTGTTCTTTGTAATTAAGTCCCCCCAATTACTGTTTATCGTTTGAGGTTGTTCGTTCTTCACCGAACGATTTAGATCTAAGGATACGATATGAGGCAGTGGGGATTCCTTGTCTATAAGGATCCACATGCCCAGATCTATTATCCGGTGATCTATAGATGACTTTGGTATGATCGAAAATCGTGTTTTTAGTAGATCTATATAATTGCTTTATGAATCTCTATTTTATCCGTTACGTATATAGAAACGCTAAGATTTAGGTTTTCGCCGCGTCAATCTAGCCACGTCTTTATGGTGTGATTGTCCACCTAGAATTTCTTATCTTAGTAGGTATGGCAACGGCTACATTGCTCGTCTGTTTTAATTAGCATATGATTAGGAAATACCACTACAGGACTCCAAGGTCGGCTCATGAATTGATCTTCCGGGACTTTCAGTGAGATCTAGATCTGTGTTATATTTGGGAATTCCTAGCACCTCGTTATATGTAAATCATAGATTAACATGATACCTACAAAGTTAGTGTTAATGGGACAGAGACTGATGCGATCACCTAAGAAGTATGCCAAACCGCAGGAATGTTGCCTAGGTGAGGAATACGGTTAATATCGGCATCCCTAGTATTGTAAGCATGCAAGTTATATGAGATGGAGACCCAAAAGGTGAAGTCATGTAATGTAGCACAGTGATCTAGTGTCATACCCGAAACTAAGTCAAGTTTAGGGGATGACTCCCGTAGCCAATATAAAAGAAATACGAATCGGATTAATAGTTGTCGACTCTAGCTTAATTATATAGAATCTCTAGATCCAAACGATAACATAATAATTATGGAGGTTAATTACGTTGTTTATGTGTTGTGCTGTGTCGAGTCCTTTATCTTTCTTGTCTTTTGTTGGTCATAGACCGCTTCTGTGTGCTTGGCATGAATGATTAATTGTTTGTATATAAATGATCCACAATTGGTTCCCTGTGGGATCGACCTTGATTCGCTATAGCTATACTACGATAGATCTAGTCCTCTTGCTAGTATTGGTTTATGGTGGTCAAGTATTTTATATATCACTAGATCCACGTCATCAATCAACTCCCCAAAAGTCAAAGAAAGTACGAAGTAGTTGAGGGTGTCAGAAAGGAGCAATTTGTCGAGTCGGTAGCGATCCAATAAGAAAATCTTATCTCCAAGCTAATTAGCTCATATCAGTAAGAAGTGGCTGGAAGTAAGGGTTCACCAATAATACCGCAAACCCTGGCAAAGGGGGGCGAACAGTATCAGGCCCATACGGAGGGCGGAGGAGAAACATTTGAGAATCCCACTGCAGATTGGGACAAGTCGTAGAGAGAGGGCCTAGCCTCTGGCGACGCCTGAAACGTCTTGAATCAGAAATCCAAATCTAAAGAGGCCATTGTGGCCTTAAAGGGGGCCTGTAGGGAAAAAGCCGCAGTCGTGACACCCAGGCCACAGTGCAGACCAGAGATTGTACCAGAAGGTGTACCTGGGTTTCTAGAGGACCCCGAGGTCGTAGAAATATGGGATTATGCTCAGTATGCGAAAAGAATGTACCTGACTAATTCGTGGCTAGTAGCTCTGGGCCGGGCACCGTTGTTGGTCCGGGCTCCGAATCCCCCCAGGGCCGAGGTCAACCATAAGGCCCAAAGAAAAGGCCCCAATCAACCCCAAAGAGTATAGATTGAGGAAAGTGTTCAATCGTCGGGTCTTAAAGGCCGCAGGCAGGGTTAGGAGGTCGTTCAAACTTCAGCTCAACCCGGTCGCAAAAATCCGAAAGAAACGACAGCGGAAAGAGGATCAGCTTTAAAAAGATTGGGTGAGAAGGAAAGGGCCCTGGCCTTGAGCTGTCTGAGTCTTCTAGAGAGAGAGGTAACTCCTAGGCAAGAGGGCAGGAACAAAAAAGATGCCCGTATAATCATAAGGGAAAATCGAGCTCGTCAAGAGGAGGAGCAAAATCAAGCGGACTCAGGGCACAGGACTGAGCAAGATGCTGATCCACCCCTGTCCAGACAAAGGTTTGATCCTATTTTGGCCAAGAAAATGGAAGTAATGAGGAGGGAAATTACAGAGTTGAAAAGGTCAAGGCCGACTGAAAAAGTCACCCCGATCTCTGGGATTGATGTACTTACCAAGAGAATCACCGAGACATTGCCCGCAAGCAGGGAAAATGTTAGCTACCCCAGTTATAATTATTACAATGAGAACACTTGTACAAATGTTTGGCTCACTGCCTTCCAAGGTCGCATCACCTTAGCGACTCAAAACAGATCCGCCTGGTGCATCGCATTAGTCGGCAGTATGCAGGACAAGGCCGCCTCTTGGATCCGCGGTCTTCCTCGTGGTTTGGTTGAAAGCTGGGAAGACTTATCTAAAAAGTTCGTTAAGGAGTTTGAATCTGTGAGCAGGCCGAAGCAAACCATCGAAGACCTTTATGACTTTCGCATGGGGGAGTATGAGTCGGGAAAAGATTATTATGAGCGGTTTATCGAGTCAATGACCAAACGAGAAACATTCTTGATAACGCAATCATATCCTGCTTCCTCACCGGAATAGCCAAGGGTCCGATGAAGACGGAGTTTAATCTGTGGCCACCCAAATCAAGCCTAAGAGAGATGCTGGAAAGGGCTAGGAGGATCGGGGTGAGCGAAGCCCTATCATCTGGAAAATCAAAATGTAAACTAGGGCAGCATTCACAGAATGAGTATCACGGGGACGATCGTAAGAAAGAAAGAGGCAGGGACGTGAGCCACAATCATGACGCCATGAAGCCGTACAAATTCATCGAGAGTGATTTCGTCCCACTCAATACCAAGCCATCCCAGATACTCTTCGGAATTCATGACAACTTTCAGAGACCCAAGCTTATGAAAGGTGACCCTGACAATCGTGATAAGTCAAAATATTGTGACTACCATAAAGATCTTCCTCATGTCACTAATGAATGCTTCACTTTGATAAGGGAAACAGAAAGGTTGATCAAAGAGGGACCCGCGGCTAGGTATAAGCATGATGGAGGTGCCGGTGCCAGTAAAGGTCGACAACCTCGCGTTTATCAAAGGGAGGGTCAAGTCATTCATGGTAATCTCCCTAGGGACCATAAGATGAAGTCGAAAATATACTAAAATCAACACGTGCGGTTTTGAAAAATAGATAGTGTTGGGAGAAACAGAGAAAGGAATCATGTTCACTAAAAGTGAACCCACAACTGTGGATGGTCCCATGGAGATACCCATCATTCTGAAGGTCGGAGTAAACGACCAGCATGGCGTCAACAGAATCATGGTCGACACTGGAGCGTGTCGCGACGTCATTTATTTTGACTGTCTCAAGCAGATTAGGTTTGGGGGAGGCCAAGCTAAAGCTCTACCTCGGAGTGCTGGATGGCTTCACCAACGACACGGTCAGGGTCAAAGGCACAATTGACCTCAACATCACTTTGGGCGACTATGAGCCATGCCGAACTAAGGTAATAACTTTTCTGGTCATCGACCTTCCCTCCTATTATAATATGATTTTAGGGATTCCGGCCATGAAAAAGTTCCAAATTGTGGTATCTGTCCCGCATCAACGAGTCAAATTTCTTATGGGTTATGATATCGGGGTCGCGGTGAGCCGACCATGATTTTTTCTCGAGTATATGACCAAGAACAGGGTCGACTCCAAAAGACCCAGAGTTGAAGGGTTCAATATGGGCGTAAGCCAGGTCGCCATAATGAAAGAGGTCGCAGACAAAGTTGTGGAGGTTGAGACACTACAAGTCCGGGATCAGCCAGATTTCACAGCTGAGGAAGAGCTGATCGAGGCTGTCATAAATGAGAAGTACCCTGATCAAAAAATAAAGATCGGGTCACAGACAACAAAAAAGGAAAGAGAAGAGCTGATCGAGCTCTTAAAGGAAAATGTGGACGCCTTCGCCTGTGAGGTAACAGATATGAGGGGTGTCGAGTCGGAGGTCGCACTACACTATTTAAGCGTCGACCCAAACTTCAGGCCGATCCAACAAATAGCACGCCCATTCAATAGAGAAAAAGAGGTCGCTATAAAGGGTGAAGTCAAAAAACTTCTAGCGGCGGGCATAATCAAGGAGCTTCAGTATCCTACTTGGTTAGCAAACGTTGTAATGGTGAAGAAACATAACGGAAAATGGCGGATGTGCATCGACTTCACCGACCTAAAGCTTTGATGACGGTCAAATTATACCCATAAAAGTCATCAACGTTGACCTTAAATCGAGATTAATAATGTTGTTAAGGCCATATTTATATGATTATTAAGGGTTTATTTCATTATTATTTTTCGCACATTTGCATAATTTACATGAGAATTAAGGGTTTAAGTGTAAATATTGAGTAAAGATGATTTTAAGAGGGTTGTATGCAAAATTGATGATTTTAAGTGTTGATTTAATGGAATTGTTATTATTTGGATTTTATTACATTTTTGCATTGTTTATTTATCATGTAGGTGTTGATTTTCGTGCATATAATGAGGATAAATGAAGCTCAAGTCGAATATAAGAGATAGAGTTGGAATTGGCTTGAAGAAATTGGATAAAGATGAAGAGATCCGATCCTCAGCAGTTCAAACGAGCGTCCAGAAGTGAACTGGCGTCCATACAGCGTCCGGAATCGTATTTTACATTCAGAGAGTTCAGACGGAGGATGAACGAGCGTTTATTCAGCGTCCAGGCATTCTGGACGGGCGTCCACAAGACCAGGCGGGCGTTCAAGGCTGACTTAACCCTAGCCGACATCAAATTCCTATAAATAAAGCGGCAGCCCCAACCCTAATTCATACCACATAATTGAGATCGCACTTTCACACCCAAAAGCTGCGGCCAGAACCCTAATTCCATAGAGATGAATTTCTCCAATCCAACAATCATCTTCACCATGATTGTTGGCTAAAAGCCTTGCAGTGAGTCGACGGAGGAAGCCCATCATCAACAAAACCAACTAGAGAGTTCGATGCTTAAGTTTAGTGAGTTTATTTCATAGTTTTTCATTACTTTGGATCTGTTTTGTATTGTTTAAGTTTTATTGAATTAAGATTTAATGAAAAGATCTATGTTTAATTTATGCTTGAATAAATTTATGAAAGTATGTTTATTTAAGTTCTCTTTTATTCAAAGTAATGCATCTAATTGTGTTTTAAGAGATTAAGCATGTTTAGTTGAGTAAGAGTTTGGAAACGATCTCGTGATCCTGTTTTGATTGCATGTTTAGTTTGTTCGAAAAGATAAACGGAACCTTAGGAATTTGGTTGAAGAAATTTAATTGAATTCGTGAATAAATCACTACTAAAAACTATGTCTTTTTAATCACCGTCTAGTTGGATTGTTGGTTGATAGGTGGAACCTAGTCGCCTTGCTGTGTTTTCCTTTAATTGTTCTAATCGAATCGTTTAGATTAAGTTTAGTTTAAGTTTTAGTTTTATAAACCCTAGTTTCCTGCTGTTTTCCTGCACTTTTCTGCTTCAGTTCGCATTTAGACGCTCGTCCGCAATAGCAGACGCTCGTCCATTAGATTTAGTTTTCAGACGCTCGTTCATTTCAGTGAACGCTCGTCCGTTTTTCTGTTTTATTATTTTCTGCTTGTTTTTATTCTTCTCTTAGTTTTAATCCTTAGGTTTAGGTTTTAGTTAGTTTCAGCTTTAGTTTAGATAGATAATTGTGACATAATTGATATAGATTTATATTTGAATCCGATAAACATTCCACTCCCTTAGGACGACCCGTAAACACCCTATACTACGATCCTTATACTTGGGGTGTTTCGGTTTATAAATTATAAAACTAGTTTTTACCGAACAAGTTTTTGGCGGCGTTGCCGGGGAGTCGGTAACGGTTGTCGGATTCTATTTAGGACAATTTTCTGAGTCAAAAGGGATCGCTTTTAGCACGCAGTAGTATTTTGGCCGTAACTTTCGGCTCGAGTGTCCGTTTGGAACGCAGGACCCCAATTCGGAAAGCTCGTTCCGACGCCGACGACGTGGTGAACGGCCATAGGCCGTTCAGTGCGTTTTCGAGGTCAAAATCCACTGTTTTCCCCTCCATTTTGGCCCTAGAAGATTTCAACACGTTTTTTTTACCGTCTTAGTGTTTTTTCTTGTTTTTAATTTTTTTGTAGGTAGGTTTCTTTTCTAGTTTCGTTTAATTTTAGGATTACATTTATTACTGTTTTATTTTATTTGATTTTCTTTCAATTATTTTCCTTACCTTTTTTTTTATAGCTTAGATCTGTTTCCGTAATTATAGATTTATTTGATTTTATTTCCATAAGTCGTTTCTGCTTTTATTTTTTTTTATCTCGTTTTTAATTTCTGGTAACCTTAGTTTTTAGGTTTTCGTAACTGAACGAGCGTTCAACAACTTGAACGCCCGTCCACCTCAATTCTGTCCTCTGAACGAACGTTCATTCAACTGAACGAGCGTTCAGTTCTGAACGAACGTCCACTAACACTGGACGCCAGTTCAGTCTGTTCAATCATCACTTCTTTTCTTTCTTCTCTTTTCTTCTCTTTTCTCCCTCTAAACCATCTAATCTTTTCTAAACCTGTTCTAATCAACCCTAAAGGGTTGATTTCTTCCTTCTCCTTTCTTCTGGTTTATGCAAACGAGAAGTAAGAAGGGACTTCTGATCTTTGATCCTGAGCCTGAACGATCTATCCTTAGAAGAAGGCTTCTCCCTGATTTGGACAAAATGGCGGATCAAGATCCACCAATTCCGAATCCTGATCCCCAAGCTCAGTTAAATTTACTCCTTCAACAAATGCAAGCTCTGCAGCAACAGCAGAATCAGCAAGCTGGCATAAATCAACAACTTCAACAATTCCGCCAAAACCAGCTTAATCAGTTGAACCAGGACCCCTACACTCCATATCTTAATCAAGATTTTCTCGAGGGGCATAGACCTATTCATCCTCCTGACATGGGAGGAGTGAACTTTGATCTAAAGAACGGAGTAGTTGCTCTAGTTCAGAATAGCTCTTTCCATGGTACTGCTCAGGAAGATCCACACGACTTCTTGTCCACATTCGTACAAAATCTGTGAAGCAGGCCATTATCCTGGTGTTGATTCTGAGATCGTAAAGTTGAAGCTATTTCCTTTTGCTTTGAAAGGTGAAGCAAGCAGATGGTTTAAGTCATTAGCACATCATTCCCTCCATACATGGAATGATGTCAAAAGAGCCTTCGCTCTTAAGTGGGTTTCACCAGGCAAGATTATGGAAATGAAACGGGAAATAGCTACGTTTGAGCAGATGGAGGATGAGACTGTTGGCAAGGCTTGGGAGAGATTAAATCTGTTGATGAGGAAGTGCCCCAATCACGGATATGATAGACATGAGTTGTTGGAACTATTTTACAGAGGAGTCTCTCAACCTAATAGAGACTATCTTGACTCCACAGCTCATGGATCCTTCTTTGGGGGAGGTGATGAGACTGCCTACAGAGTGGCTGAGACCATCACCAAGAACAATATGTGGTCGACTCCCATGAAGACCAATGTTGTTAAGAAAGAAGGTACTGCAAGCAATCTTGATACAAAGCTGTTGGTTGCTCAGATGGAATTGATAAGCAAGCAGCTAGCCAATCTTCAGACGCAGCCTTCTGATCATGGAATGCAGGTAGGAACGGAGACAACGGAAGAAGTAAATTTAATGGATAATCAAAACCAACCCTTCCGAAACTTCAATCAAAGCCAGAACTACTCAGGATTTCAACGACAAAACTTCAATCAAGCCAAGTTACCACCTGGCCCTTCAAATTCGAATTCTTTCAACTCGAACTATCAAAGGCCAGTTCAGAACTCCCAAAGGCCTCAAGGTGGCTGGAATCAAACTCAGAACAACAATCATACCACCTCATGTGTCCCTCAACACAAATTCGATGAGCTGGTAGACATGGTGAAGACTCTGTCTACTAGTGTTAAAGCTATTGAGAGACAAGTTGGTCAGATGGCAGACCAGCAAGCAAGCAGACCTCACGGTAAACTCCCGAGTTATACCGAGAGAAACCCAAAAGCTGATGTGAATGTTTGCACTGCCATTACACCACAATGGGAGTATGGGCAAGAAGAGGAGTTGAATGAAGTAACGTTGAGAAGTGGTAAACAGGCTGGACCCGGCAAGATGTCGGGAAACGAGTAGCCCCTCCTGACGCCATGAGTTCAGGAGGGGGAAATCAGAAACCACATGCCGAAGAAAGCAACGATGAGGAGCTTAGTGACAATTCTTCGGAGGACGAAAATAATTCTGATGAAGAGGAAAGGAAGGAGAGTCAGGAGGCTGTACCCCTGACTAAGAAAAAGGAAGAAAAGTTTGTGAGATGGAAGGATAAGGAGGATGAGGCGATAAAGAATCAGGCCACGACGAATGATAAAACCCTTCCTTATCCACCGAAGAGCAAGGAGAGAGCCCTCGCCAAAGACAAGCAGTATGATGGGGTGAGGAGAATACTTAGGGACACTAAAGTGAGTATGCCCTTAGCTGAGGTATTGTCTGAAATGCCTAAATGTACTAAGTATCTTAAAGAATTCTGTGGGAGCAAGAGAAAGCTTCAGGGGATGGCTGAAGAAGTGTTTCGAGAAGATTGCGCGATGGTTTCACAGAAAGTCGCTGTTAAGCGAGGTGACCCTGGCAGACCTTCAATATCTTGCGAGATTGAAGGCCATTTGTTCGAAAACGTCTTATGCGACTTAGGGGCCTCTATTAATGTGATGCCATTAAACGTATGCAAAAAGCTCGGGTTAGATAAAAGGATGCGGGAACGCCCCATTTCTCTTCAGATGGTAGACAAATCTAGTCGTACTGCAGCCGGTTGTGTAGCTAATGTTCTCCTTCAAATTGAACATTTAGTCTTCCCTACCGATTGGGTTATTCTAGACTATCCACCTGATAAGGAGATGCCTCTAATTCTAGGCCGAACCTTTTTAGACACTTCTAACGCTCTCATCGACTTCTGCAAAGGACAAATTACTCTTAGAGTCGGTGACACATCTGTCACCTTCACACGAGGGACACATCCTGAAAGAGCCGTAATTGATGAAATATCGTTTGTCGAAGCCATATATGAGGACGGCAGAGATGCCTATTATGAAGATGCAATGGAGCTTACAGAGATAGGTGTTTTTGAAGTCATGGACGTTGAGGATCCGGCTGACTGCGGACCATCTTCTAATTCATTTCAAGCCGTAGGCATTGACGAGTCATCTTCACTCGCTCACACTGAGCCTGTTATTGAGTTAGAAGCATGGAGATGCCCAGCAACAAACGATGATTTCAAAGAACTGAGTCAGGAAGACTTCATCCCTGGTGAAGAAGAAGCTCTGATGGGTAGTTGGGACGAGATAGAGTTTTGGAGAGAAGCTACTCATTGGGAAGTAGATGATTGGGAGGAGCTGGCAGAAGAGCTTAAAGATGAAGAGTTAAGAAAAATGATCGATCACAAGATAAAGGAAGCAAGTGTTGACCGGAGGATTCCGATGGATGATTTGATCCAGTACCTTTCTGGGGTTAAGCCTCGGGAAGATGAGGTGTTCTACTGTCAACCACTCCAAGCTCATAAAGAGAAAGGTGGCCCGTTAAAGTCTAGTATTGAGCAACCACCTACTGATTTAGAGCTCAAACCGCTTCCGAAACACCTTAAGTATATCTTTCTTAAGGATGGAGATAAATTGCCTTTGATCATTTCTTCGAAACTCGACCAAGAGCAAGAAGCACAGCTGATAGAAGTGCTTAAGAAAAATATCCTCGCGTTCGGTTGGCAAGTGGGTGATATCCGAGGGATCAGCCCAGACATATGCATGCATAAAATCCGAACGGAGGAAGGAGCTAAAAAGGTAAGACAACCTCAGTGAAGGCTGAATCCGCATATGCAAGAGGTTGTCAAGAAGGAGGTTATAAAGTGGCTTGACATGGGAATCATCTACGCAATCGCCGATAGCGAGTGGGTCAGCCCTACTCAAGTTGTGCCGAAGAAGGGCGGTATTACGGTCGAAAAGAATGAAAAAGGGGAGGAAGTTGCCTTACGACTCGTGACAGGCTACAGAGTCTGTATTGACTATCGTAGACTTAATGAGGTGACTGCCAAGGACCACTTTCCCCTACCCTTCATTGACCAGCTAATCGAAAGACTGAGTGGTCACAAGTATTATTGTTTTCTCGATGGATACTCTGGTTACTTCCAGATAGCCATCGACCCCAATGACCAAGAGAAGACCACGTTTACGTGTCCATCTGGTACTTTTGCTTTTCGTAGAATGCCATTCGGTCTATGCAATGCACCCGCGACTTTTCAACGGTGTATGTTGGCCATTTTCGATGGACTTGTGGAGCAATGCATGGAGGTCTTCATGGACGACTTCTCAGTCTACGGCGATAGTTTTGATGAAATTTTAGAGAACCTAGATATGGTACTCCAACGTTGCGTTGAGAAGAATCTGGTGCTTAACTGGGAAAAATGCCATTTTCTAGTAGACGAAGGAATCGTTTTGGGACACAAGGTGTCCAATGCTGGTATTCAAGTTGATAAGGCTAAGGTCGAAGCCATCGAAAGGATGATGTACCCTAAGACAGTGAAAGAGGTACGAGGTTTTCTAGGTCATGTTGGCTTCTACCGGCGTTTCATTAGAGACTTTTCTACGATTGCCAAGCCTTTATCAAATCTCTTGAAAGAAGATGTCGATTTCTTGTTCGATGCGAAGTGCAAAGAAGCTTTCAATTGTTTGAAAGATAAGCTTATCAGTGCCCCTATTTTAGTTGCACCTGACTGGACCAAGCCTTTCGAGTTGATGTGCGATGCCTCTAATTACGCCGTAGGCGCAGTTTTGGGTCAAAGAGTTGATAAAAGGTTCAGGCCCATCTATTATGCGAGTCGTACCTTGAACCCGGCTCAATGCAATTATACTACGACTGAGAAGGAATTCTTAGCCGTCGTCTTTGCCATTGACAAGTTTAGAAGCTATCTTCTAGGGTCTCAAGTGATTGTATGGACAGATCATGCAGCTTTACGCTACCTTATGGATAAAGCAGATGCAAAACCAAGGTTACTTCGATGGATTCTAATTTTACAAGAGTTTGACCTTGTGATTAAGGATAAGAAAGGTAGTGAGAATATTGTGGCTGATCATTTATCTCGCTTAGTAAATGAGGGTGCAGAGAATCGCAATGATATAGGCATTGATTTTCCAACTGAGCAGTTGATGAAGCTTGAAACGGTTAGGCCGTGGTATGCTGACTACGTCAACTATTTAGCGAGTGGTCATTTAGAGGATATGACGTATCAGGAGAAGAAAAAGTTCTTTTCTGATCTTAAATATCTCGTATGGGAAGATCCTTATTTGTTCAGAGTCTGTAAAGACGGGTTGCTTCGACGGTGTGTTCCTGAGCATGATCAGTGGGATATCTTAGAACAATGCCATAGCGGTCCTACCGGAGGTCACTATGGAACACCAAAGACGGTTGCAAAGATTCTTCAAGCTGGATTCTACTGGCCGACTCTGTTTAAAGATGCAGAAGCCTTTTGTAAAGGTTGTGATAGGTGCCAGAGAACAGGAAGGCAGAGTAGTAGGATGGAAATGCCACTTAAGCCCATTCTTGAATGCGAAGTTTTCGACGTTTGGGGCATAGATTTTATGGGACCCTTTCCATCCTCATGTGGTAATAAGTATATCCTCGTCTGTGTGGATTATGTTTCAAAGTGGGTCGAGGCCATAGCTACTCAAACTAATGATCACAAGGTTGTAAAGAAATTCTTGCAAAAGAATATCTTTACTAGATTCGGTTGTCCGAGAGCACTCATTAGTGATGAAGGTACTCACTTTTGCAATGCGCCGCTTGACAAGATCCTTGAGAAGTATGGTGTCAAACATAAGATTGGTACACCATATCATCCTCAAACTAGTGGCCAAGTCGAGGTAAGCAACCGAAGCCTGAAAAGAATTTTGGAGAAGACCGTGAACAATAATCGATCTAATTGGAGTCTTAAGTTGGATGACGCGTTGTGGGCCTATCGTACTGCATTCAAGACCCCGATGGGCACGTCACCCTTCCAAATGGTTTATGGCAAAGCTTGTCATTTACCTGTCGAACTTGAACACAGAGCTTTCTGGGCAATTAAATTCTTAAATTTCGATAGCCAACTCTGTGGGGAGAAACGATTGTTACAATTGAACGAGCTCGACGAATTCAG
Organism: Gentiana dahurica var. dahurica; assembly: GCA_024500145.1. NCBI lineage: Eukaryota > Viridiplantae > Streptophyta > Magnoliopsida > Gentianales > Gentianaceae > Gentiana > Gentiana dahurica. The sequence goes on from CM044905.1 coordinate 51,212,849, forward strand.
ACTCAGAGCATACGAGAATGCTAAACTCAGCAAGGAGAGAACTAAGATACTCCATGACGCTAAGATCAAGGACCGAGAATTCAAAGTTGGTGAAATGGCTTTACTCTATAATACTAGACTTCACCTGTTTCCGGGTAAACTCAAGTCTAGATGGTCTGGTCCCTTTGAGATTCTCGAGGTTAATCCAAGTGGAGTAATTACGTTGAACGGGTATGGTAATCAAGCTTTTAAAGTGAATGGCCATCGACTTAAGAAATATTTTGGGCAACCAAAGGAAAAGCCTGAGATTCTTTATTTCCAAAGAAGAGATGAGAGTACAGATGTCCTGATGTGTGAAGAGATTCCATCTTATTTCTTTGAGTCAGATGATGATGACGTTCCTATATCCACCCGTAAGGTACCTTCTGTTGAGACTCCTGATCATACCACTATGTCTATGCCTATCGTGCGCAAGAGCAAGAAGAAGAGAGTCAGTGTAGTTTGGAGAGAAAAGTTTAATGAACTTATTGCGCACTTGACTTGTTGTTGTGGTGAAAATCATTTCCGCCCTAGTACTTCTAATTCTGATACTGAGGTGGTGGCAGTTAAACCAAAGTGGCCCGATCCGGGTTGATTCTTGAACTTTGTGTCAAGCTATTGACATTAAAAGAGCGCTCCTAGGAGGCAACCTAGTTATTTGTTTTTTTTTTCATTCTTAGGTTGTTTTATTGTGTTAGAAATAATACTTTAGTTGATTTTGTGTTGATGGTTATTCCTCTTACATTCATTGTAAGTGTTTTGTGTTATGTGTTGCTCATATACCCCGTGTACCCCGAGATTATATGGTATGTCGAGTGTTGCAGATACTTTTGAGCAGGTTTTCGAGTCACTACTGTCCAGTGTTGTCTCTTCGAGTTGCAACGGTACATTCATGCTCCGGCCTGACCTCTGCCAACTTTCATCCGACCACCACTGTTGAAACCAGCTAAGTTTTCTTTTTCTTTTATTCTGCACATTCTGAGGACATAATGTGATTTAAGTGTGGGGGGGTGTTTGGGTATGTTTTTATGCTATATCCTTTGAAATATGAGTGAATGTTAAATTTCTGCGGAATTTAAAATTTTTTGTGAGCCTCGAGCATATAATTGGAACTAGATGCTTGCTAGTTGTAGTTTTCTAACGATGATAGTATGTGACTTAGTGAGATAATTATAGCATGTCTGTACTTTCATGGAGCTAGTATTCATTTTTCACTCACGAAAGCCTTTGATTTTGAAGCTTGACTTTTGAAGTGTATCCTTTCATTATTTTTAGTGATTTATTCATAGTAAGATCAGTATAGTTACACCTAAGTTAGACCGTGTACTGTGAATATCATAAAGTTTGAATGTGATAAGTGAGATGTAACTTATGACTTTGAAAAGTGAATAAATAAAGTGAGTGAGCAATTATTAATAAATACGTTTGTCGGAAGCTGGTTTATGATTGGAGTGCGGTAGGGCATTATCTCGAAATGTCCTATACCACTATGATGACCAAAAGCTCACGACAGTCAGGAGAAGCTACCTTATGATTTGAGTAAGGTAGGGTGTTATCACGAAACATCCTATTCTACTATGATGGGTAAGAGCTTATTCTGATATGCGTCAAATTTGAAAATTTTGAAAAATGATGAGTAAAAATAAAGTGAAGTCTTTGTTATCATGGATCTTATACCCAGTAGAACCGCATTATATGCTGTAGGGATTATCCTACTGAGTGCGGGGGAAGGCTTTGAGTGGATCTATTACTGTCTGTACCTAGGATAGTCATTGGAATTTTTGAAAGGATATTTCTTTGAAAGGCTTGTTAAGATTGAGAACGGCTTGTCACACTTACACCGAATCTATCTCTGTGATGGTATTGTTTGCTATAGTTGTTGTATCTTTTGTTACGTGAGTTAGAGATCTATGTGGATTGCATGAAAGTTGAGCTATAGTTTTGATTGTTTTGTCCGAGGACGTACAAAAAGTTAAGTGTGGGGGAGTTGTTAAGGCCATATTTATATGATTATTAAGGGTTTATTTCATTATTATTTTTCCCACATTTGCATAATTTACATGAGAATTAAGGGTTTAAGTGTAAATATTGAGTAAAGATGATTTTAAGAGGGTTGTATGCAAAATTGATGATTTTAAGTGTTGATTTAATGGAATTGTTAGTATTTGGATTTTATTACATATTTGCATTGTTTATTTATCATGTAGGTGTTGATTTTCGTGCATATAATGAGGATAAATGAAGCTCAAGTCGAATTATAAGAGATAGAGTTGGAATTGGCTTGAAGAAATTGGATAAAGATGAAGAGATCTGATCCTCAGCAGTTCAAACGAGCGTCCAGAAGTGAACTGGCGTCCATGCAGCGTCCGGAATCGTATTTTACATTCAGAGAGTTCAGACGGAGGATGAACGAGCGTTTATTCAGCGTCCAGGCATTCTGGACGGGCGTCCACAAGACCAGACGGGCGTTCAAGGCCGACTTAAACCTAGCCGACATCAAATTCCTATAAATAAAGCGGCAGCCCCAACCCTAATTCATACCACATAATTGAGATCGCACTTTCACACCAAAAAGCTGCGGCCAGAACCCTAATTCCATAGAGATGAATTTCTCCAATCCAACAATCATCTTCACCATGATTGTTGGCTAAAAGCCTTGCAGTGAGTCGACGGAGGAAGCCCATCATCAACAAAACCAACTAGAGAGTTCGATGCTTAAGTTTAGTGAGTTTATTTCATAGTTTTTCATTACTTTGGATCTGTTTTGTATTGTTTAAGTTTTATTGAATTAAGATTTGATGAAACGATCTATGTTTAATTTATGCTTGAATAAATTTATGAAAGTATGTTTATTTAAGTTCTCTTTTATTCAAAGTAATGCATCTAATTGTGTTTTAAGAGATTAAGCATGTTTAGTTGAGTAAGAGTTTGGAAACGATCTCGTGATCCTGTTTTGATTGCATGTTTAGTTTGTTCGAAAAGATAAACGGAACCTTAGGAATTTGGTTGAAGAAATTTAATTGAATTCGTGAATAAATCACTACTAAAAACTATGTCTTTTTAATCACCGTCTAGTTGGATTGTTGGTTGATAGGTGGAACCTAGTCGCCTTGCTGTGTTTTCCTTTAATTGTTCTAATCGAATCGTTTAGATTAAGTTTAGTTTAAGTTTTAGTTTTATAAACCCTAGTTTCCTGCTGTTTTCCTGCACTTTTCTGCTTCAGTTCGCATTTAGACGCTCGTCCGCAATAGCAGATGCTCGTCCAATAGATTTAGTTTTCAGACGCTCGTTCATTTCAGTGAACGCTCGTCCGTTTTTCTGTTTTATTATTTTCTGCTTGTTTTTATTCTTGTCTTAGTTTTAATCCTTAGGTTTAGGTTTTAGTTAGTTTCAGCTTTAGTTTAGATAGATAATTGTGACATAATTGATATAGATTTATATTTGAATCCGATAAACATTCCACTCCCTTAGGACGACCCGTAAACACCCTATACTACGATCCTTATACTTGGGGTGTTTCGGTTTATAAATTATAAAACTAGTTTTTACCGAACAAGTTTTTGACTCCCCCACACTTATCTTTTTGCTCGTCCCGAGCAAAACAAAACAAGACATACTATCAAGAATCCACATTACCTGACACGAGATATAGTCAAGATCATGACCAGCTAGTATTCAGCAAATCGACCTCACTCGGTGATGTGTGTGCAGAACCTACTAAACTTCCACCGATCCTCTCTTGATATAATACATCAAGCACTAACAGTTATCCGGTCAACTAAACGAAAACTTCATTCTATCTACAGCACTTACCTTACAAAAACTAATTACCAAGAACATAGTAACTAACTCACAACTAAACTCCTTTGCTTAGTGCCAAGAAAATACCTCTCGGGTCTCTACTGGGTTTAGATCAACTTGACTTAGAATTCCAAAAAAGCGTATATTTTATATTTCCTATCGTCGCGTCTCAAAAGTATAACACACTCCCCTACATTAGAGGCAGTCACCCTGAGGTCACTCAATCCCATACTGTCCAAGGTAAACCACACTCCCCAATTGGGGCAGTATCCAAATGAACTCGAGGTGATAGATACAAACAAAATTCCCGCAAAGAAATTTTATTCATTTATTATTTATAGATATATATATTTTTATATTTTTCAAACTCTTTGGAAACTCTCGGTCAAATATATTTCTAACACATTCAAGACTCTCAAAGTTCTCAAGAACACTAAGGTACTGAGATTCTAACTGTGAGTATAGCACTAGTTCTTAACTTTCATTAATGCTAAATAAGTGTTATCTGCATCGAGAATTAACTTTCCTTTAACTAACCGGAAACTATTCTATATTTGGCTCTTCATCTAATAGGTTCGTGAAATGAAGTTCAAGTGAGTATCGACTTACTAAACCTATTCCCAGAACATGATATGACTACTGATAACAACTAAAGGTGTCAAATTATAAAACTAGCATGCCAATGAAATGTTACTCAGGACTAAACAAAAAATTTTGAAAATTGAAGCACTTTTCATAGAAAATTATAACTAATATGAGCAAATGAAAGTAGATACATAAATCATCTATCCCCTCCCCCACACTTAGATTGCAACTTGTCCTCAAGTTGTACATAAATAAAACAAATAGAGAACTTAGCTGATTGGATGCTGGCAATTCTGGAGGAACCAACAAGAACCAGGATTGCTTGCATAGCTCAGTAGACTGTGGAGCATCACAGGACAACTGAATTCATCGTGAAAGTGCACAATAGCTATAGAAAGTATCCTGCAGACTTGATCAGTGCAAAAAGAGTCTACGGGGAAAAGATTAGACTTATACAAATAAAGCACATAAGGAAAAGAATTTATAGAGATATTCAAATTATGCTCACATAAAGATGGACACATATACATGAAAATATCACAAACTCGTAGGCTAGGTGCAACTACATGAAAATGCAATCTATATGAAATGAAAATCTAAAAAAACTTTCTGACAGGCTCAGGCTGAGCAAGTTGGGAAGACAACTCTACAGTGACTACGGCCCGTGCAGAAACAAAATAAAAATGAGGTAGTATTACGGAAACCGACAGTTAACTACACTCAAGAAAAATAAAAGAGAAATAAAAACAAAAACAATGCAACTAGATGACATGCAACTAAATGATATGCATCTAAATGATATGGAAAAATGAAAGAAAGTAAAAGAAAGAAAACTAGCCCACTCATTTGCAACACGACATATATAAAATAAACGTCTACCAAATAATGACAGGTTACGATAAACGACAGTGCTGTTCATTACATGCAATGTAGACGCGCTTTAAGACTCATCAAAGGTGATAGCATTATGGAAAACCAACAGTTAGCTATACTAAACAGATATAACTCATATGGACTGGACGTAGCATACGGAAAACCGACAGTAACTATAACTTACATAGATGAATCATGTATATAAAAAATTAATCAATTATTTAACATGGATCCGTAGATGGAAAGATGTAAACATGCAAGTTCAGAACATCTACGTAAAAATAAATAGCCACAGAAGCTCATATTAAAAATATCCAAGTCAAATATAGCATTGAAAATAAAATCAAGAAATTTAGAACCTGGACTGTACCCCGGACGAACGTTCACTTAGCGTTCAGAACTGGACGGGCGTTCCACCTTGCAGACGCTCGTCTGCCTTGAAAACCGACCGGACGGGCGTTCAGAAAGTATAGACGCTCGTCTGGTCCTCTAAATCAGAACAGGATTGAAAATATTTGAACGGACGAGCGTCCAATACTTCCCAATGCTCGTTCACCTGCAGATGAAGAACTGGACGGGCGTCCAACAGAACAGACGCTCGTCCATACAACAAGAATGCACAGACAGCAGGAAAAACACAGCAAAACCCTATATACTTATGAACACAACACAGCAACACAGATCACAGCACAGCAGCCTTATCAAATTAAGCACAGGGGTTAGACTAGGTAACACATAAACATATAAACTTCACGTAAAACAAGTTCAGTAAAAAACTTTTGCACATTCTTAACCTAACGGTCATCGAAACACGGCAAAATAAAAACTCTCAACTTGGTATACGCTACTTTTATTAAAAACAAAAATAAAACGTAACAAAATCGAGAACTAACAAAACTAGATTCAACATGACACCTATTCCCCGGCAACGGCGCCACTTTTGTTGGGAGGATTTTGCATCATAAAAACAAAAGAAAATTTATAAACATATACTTAACATGCAAACTAACTCCTAACCGACCAAATATCGGGTAGTTGATAGCATAGTAGGGTAAGTACAGGGTCGATCCACAGGGAATTGGGATGTTGAATCTAATTTGACTAATTCCTTTCAATTGGTACTTAGGAAAAACGAATAAACGAAAGAACAAATAAAATAAACGAAAGAGCAATTAAAATAAATCTAACCTACGAAATAAAATAACACAACCTAAACTAAAATAAAGATACATGGGATCAAACAGTGCACAAACCAAGTGATTTCAATCCTAGTTCATCTCATGATTTTAATTCAAATTGTGGTTTCACCTTTACACGAGATCCAAATTCCTAATTCCTTAGTGAATCCGTTTCTCAAGCTATGAATTCCTAATTCCTTAGTGAATTCAATTTATCAATCTCTCATCTTCCGAATGTTGAGACTGATTTACCATACAAAACGAAGGTGTAGATTCAAGTTAACTCCCGTATTTTAGAATCTAACAACCTAGATAATTAACCGATTAATCTGTCACTAATTAACGGCTAAAAATCTCATCTTTCTATGGTGATCTAGTTTACTCAACTTCCGTATGTTGTAAACTTATCAATTAGCAAACAATCTTCCGATATGATTCACATAATAGCATCAAAGATCATAGAAAGAATACAAAACAAATTAAACATCATGAAAAATAAATAAAGGACTGAATTAATTAAAAGATTAATCTCACGTAGTTGGTACAATTGTTGAATCCATGAATCGAAAACGGAAGAAAAACGACATCCTAATCTAACCCGGATCACCCGAGCACAAGGCTCGGGTGACCGGCCTTGAAACTCTCAAGATTGGCGGCTGTTCTGCGAAGTTGCTGCTGAATGAAAAATTGTGTTTTTAGGGTTTGTATGCATGCTGTATTTATAAGAGGAGTAAGTCGGTTGTGTAATTGCGGCTGGAGTATTTCCTCTTCCAATTAGGATTGCTGGATGAATCGTAAGTCGGCTGAAATTTCTAAAATTCATATCTTGAGTTGTAGACCTCCAAAAATTATGATCCGAATGTCATAAAAAAGCTCTCGGAAAACTCTACAACTTTCATTAAGGACTCTTCTTCAGAAAACGCCTTTTTGACTAGCCCGTCGTATTACGAGTATATTACGACATTTTCCAGTAGTTTCAGCAACAGCATCCAAACTTGTAATGCTCATATCTCGGGCCTCGTAAGTCGGAATGAAGTGATTCAAAATCCTGTAGAATCCTCTCTTCAAGACCTACAAAGCTTCTCTTGAGGTCGAGAGTCAGATCACTTTATATCATATCAAGAACTGCGTCGGAAGTTCGGCTGCTTGAAAGCTTCATTCCAAGCTTTATCTCCATCTTCCTTCCATTTCACTTCTCTTCCAAGCAAAACCTCATCATTTAATCCTCTTGCATGCCAAAATATGTATCTACAATATAGGAAAATATACCAAAGCGTAACACAATCCCAAAATAACATAAAATCACAATTTAAGCACATAAATCGTTACATTTTGCAATTAACCGATTAAAAACACCATTTACTCAATTAATCGATTATAAACTCGATTTCTATGAAAAACATCCATATACGGGGGAAATTGATATAAAATATATCGATAAAAACACTACAATTTGACCCTAAACAAATGTATATTTCATATTAAATCACTCGTTTATATTTATTATTTAATGTTAAGTGATTATTAATATGATATTTTGTATTTAGCTATTTTTATTATTAAAGACCGATTTATTGTGCGATAATTGCTGATTTTGTAGATCGTGATAAATCGGGAAGATAAATATCACGCAATTGAGAAATCTCAAGATAATGAAGAGGAAAATCGGAGCATTAATCAAAGGATAAATCAGATCAGTTCAAAAGAATGCAGTGGGGAACAAGTCAGACAAAGAGACGCGTTTAACACGTGTAAAAAAGGGCTCGGTCGACCGAGCCTATCCATTCGGTCGACCGAGAGAGTCGGCTCGGTCACTTGAAGTTTATCCGGCAGAAATCGCGTGTATATCTTCTAGATCCTTCCTAGGTCGGCAAAAACCTCTATATAAGCAGCAACTACGAAATTTGTAAAAACACACCCAACAAAACCATAAGACACAATATTACAATACTTTTAGTTTATCAATATAGTTCTTTTTATTTTATATTATGTTGCTTCATCACGGAGGCAATGGATTCATCGATTAGAGATTGCATTGAAGGATCGGAGGACCCTCCGTCTACGAGGGTAATGTCTATCCAAATATGTCGTTTTTATTCGTAGATCTATTTTATTTCGTTATGGAGTAGTCGTTTGTGTATTGATTTCGTGATGTAGTTAATTATCAAACCCATATTCATGTAGATCTAAGCCGTACGAAGGCGTTTTACGAGCAAATTCTAGACTCACCGGTCTGATCTACCACGGTCTATATGGTCAGATCTAGCCATCAAGATTCTAGTAATTTTCTATGAACGACTTCGGCTACGTCGTGCTTTCTGTTTTTCATATACACATGTAATAGATCTGGCCAATTTGTTACATCGTTCTCGTAAATTAATATGATATATTGTGAAAATTGCCATGTTAAATAGGACAAAAGTTAGCCGATCGTTTAGGAGGTGTGCCAACCCGTCCACGGTGGTTGCCTAGACGAGGTGACGATTTTAGATCGGCATCCCTAGTTTGGTTTAGCATGCTTGTTATATGATGTTCTATCCTGTCCAAGGAAGGATTCGTAATTAAGCATAAAGATCTTCTATCCGTTCACGAAGTAGATACAGTTTAGGGGATGACTCCCGTAGCCAAAATATAATCAACCTTAAAGTCTTTTCTGTCTCGGCTTAGATATACATATATGGGGGAGTAATTACTACTAGCGTAATCAATACCGTTTGTTAGAGTCTTATAAAACCTTAAAAATACGTGTTTAGTGTCTACTGTCGTATTGTTAGTCTTTGTGTTTTCTATCGTGTCAATCTTTATTTCTACGTTATTGTTGGTCGTAGACCGCCATTTAATCTATTTTTAGTTTAATAACGTTGTACTTGTTTAAGCCGATTCTCTGTGGGATCGACCTCGACTCTATCTAGCTATACTACGATTGAACCTAGTTCTCTTGCTAGTTGGTTATTTAGGTATCGAGTTATTTTTATAACTTGACCGTCATCAAGTTTTTGGCGCCGTTGCCGGGGACTCGTGTCATTAAATTGAGTATAGCTTATTTTATTAAAAGTAGATTCGTAAATATTATGAATAAGAGTCGGTATATTAAACAGTGTCGTTAAAAAAAATTAAAAAAAAATATTAATAAATAAAAAGTGTTCGGTCGACCGAACCACAGTTCTCGGTCGACCGAGAATTTATTGTTTTTTTTCTGTTTTGTTTTACACAGTTTATGCCTTGTGTTTTTGTATTTTTCGAGTCTGTTTTAGTTTAGTTTTTATTTATTAAGTATAGTTAAAAGATTAGCCATTAAAGTTTCTAATTGTTTATTGTTTTTGTTATTTTTATTTTTGTCTATTTTAGAGTCTCGCCAAAGGCAGTAGCCTTGGCGTATTTTAATTGTTTTTTTGTTGTTTTTGCTTTGCAAATAAAAAAAAAACAAGCAAGCTACCCGGATTTCCGAGGATCCAATCGAAGAGCAAGGCGAGGAAAAATCTGAAGGAGCACATCAATCTGACTCAGACATGGAAGCATTACTGAATGAAGCCAACCAGGTAAATGAAAATAATTTTAATAATGCAAATTTTGTTAACCAAGCTGTGGCTGCATGGGAAAGGCGTACTTTGCAAAGCTATGCAACGCCTACCATTGAACAATTCATTCCTGCTATCGTAGTGCCAGAAAATGCTGCTGAAATTTATCACCCGAAACCTAATCTCATTCAAATGGTGACAAACTATTCCACTTTTCATGGTATCCTGAATGAAGATCCTGGCATTCACGTGATGAATTTCTTAGAGATCATTAGTACCGTGAAGCCAGAACTGGTTCCCGAGGATAACATTAAGCTGAGACTTTTCCCTTTGACTTTGAAAGATAAAGCTAAGCAATGGCTTTTCTCTTTAGAGGCTAGATCAATCACGACCTGGGAGGAACTGCTACAAAAGTTCATGAATAAGTACATCCCTATAGGAAAGACCTTTAAGTTACGCCAAGATATCTCGGGGTTCAAGCAGCAACCTGGGGAGAGTTTTGATCAAGCTTGGGAACGTTTCAAGGAGTCCATGAGGAAGTGCCCTCATCATGATATCCCTCTATGGATTTTAATGCAAACCTTTTACCATGGATTGAGAGATACGGAGAAGATAAGAGTAGATGCCTCCAGCAATGGAGCGTTTGTTCTTTTATCTCCTGAGGAGGCACGAGGAAAGATGGAGCAAATAGCAATGAATAGCCAATGGGGAGGTGGTGAAATAGCAACTGTGAAGATGGCCGATAATCTTGAGGAGGATGTATCGCATAAGATCCTAAATACTCTATTGCTCATAAATGATAAGGTGGATGGTATGCATGAGAGGATTGTACGAGTAGAGACTGGAAAAGGGACGGAAACGACTAGGCCATTAGAGAATGCGGGTACTAAAGAAGCCAATTACATCGGGAGACAGGGTAATCAATATGACGGTTACAAACCAAATCAGGACCAACCTAAATTCCGATGGAGTGATCCAAATGAAGGGGTAAAACCACACAACACTTATGTACCTCAGCAAGCTCAAACTTACAGTTGGGAAGTTGCGCTTGAAAAGATGAGTAACCCAATGTCTGACACTGTGAATCAATTAGCAGAATCCATTACTGACTTGGCTACAAACTTTCACCAATACTGTCAAGAGAATGATGCCAAAGTCACCAACCAAGAAGCCTTAATCCATAATCTCTCTCATCAAATAGGACAATTAGCTGAACAACTGTCAACTAGACCTCCTGGGGGATTTCCAAGCAACACTGATAGGAACCCTAGGGATGTGAACGCAATAATGACTAGAATTGAAAAGGAGCTTACTCCACCAATCCCAAAGAACAAGGAAAATTTAGAGGATGTTAGGGATAAGGAAAAAGAGCCTGAGGAGGCATTCACACCCTGAAAAGCCCCCCGACGAGCAATTATCCTCCATCTCTACCATTTTAGGGAATAGTGATTGCGCCGCAGTATCTTTGCAAGGTGAGGTTGTTAAGGCTGAGAAGCAACAACCATGGTTTAAAGATTATGTGAATTATTTATCCGGGAGATATTTGCCACCAGATTTGAACCAGCAGCAAAAGAAGAAGTTCTTTGCCGACCTTAAACACTATTATTGGGTTGAACCCTATCTTTTTAAGCGTTGCTCAGACAACATATTTAGAAGATGTGTTCCTGAGAGTGAATTCCTCGATATACTTAAACATTGCCATACTTATGAAGCAGGAGGACACTATGGAGGGGACAAGACTGCTGCTAAAGTTCTCCAATATGGTTTTTACTGGCCCAATCTTTACAAAACTGCGCACGAATATGCTAGATCCTGTCATTCATGCCAAATGACAGGCAATATCTCGAGGAGACATGAAATGCCACTAAGGAGTATCTTAGAACTAGAACTCTTTGATGTATGGGGAATTGATTTTGTGGGACCTTTCACTTCGTCTGTTTCAAACCGCTATATTTTGGTGGCGGTCGACTATGTGTCTAAATGGGTTGAGGCTATTGCTTCACCAACCAATGATGCGAAGGTTGTACTGCGGTTTTTAAAGAAGAATATCTTCACGCGGTTTGGAATCCCTCGTGTCATCATTAGTGATAATGGGAGCCATTTCTGTAATAAGCCTTTTGAGAAGTTAATGGCCAAGTACGGGGTGAGGCATAAGTTAGCTACCGCTTATCATCCTCAAACAAGTGGTCAAGTTGAGGTCACGAACAGAGAGATTAAGCGCATCCTGGAAAAATCTGTGAACCCAACAAGGAAAGATTGGTCGTTGAAGTTAGATGACGCTTTATGGGCTTATCGGACGGCGTATAAGACTTCCATAGGTATGTCCCCATACCAGATTGTTTTTGGGAAAGCGTGTCATCTACCGGTTGAACTTGAACACCGTGCCTTATGGGCTACTCGTATGTTGAATTTGGATGAAAGTTTAGCCGGAGAAAAGAGATTGTTGGAATTGACTCGCCTAGAAGAGTTTCGCATTGAAGCTTACGAGAATGCTCGGATCTATAAAGAGCGCACTAAAAGATTTCATGATAAAAAGATCCTTGACCGCACCTTTAAGATCGGTGATATGGTTCTTGTTTACAATTCGCGCTTGAAACTTTTCCCGGGAAAGCTAAAATCAAGATGGTTTGGTCCTTATAAAGTGAGTAAAGTATTTCCTTCCGGAGCTGTATAGGTAAGTCACTTGGATGATCGAAAGACTTTTGTGGTAAATGGCCACCGATTAAAGCATTACCTCGGGAATCAATTTGATAGGGAGGAAGAAGTATTTACTCTAGGCAATCCTAGTTACAAGTAGACTATCATATGAGTACAGTCGAGCTAACGACTATAACCATAGAACTATTTCTTACAACTATATTTTAGATTTGTTTTTGTTTTTGCTTTGAATAAAGTAGCATGAGACTGTTACGGTTTTTTTCATCTCGCCATGTTCCGAGTCTAAGTTCGGAATAAACGAGGTTTTTTCCTTGATAGCCGTCATGTGAGTTTTTATTTAGGTTTAAATCCCTTTTGGTATTGTCCATGGCAGTATAAAGTAAAGTGGCTTAAACTATTTTTAGGTATTTATATCTAATTACTGCCACATTATTTTATAACTTCCATGGACATGGTATTTGACGATTTCGTGGAGCTTGTTTGCTTATACAGGATGTGTCTGTCTCTCCACGACGTGCTGATGTTTACTCCGATATTGTTCCTTTACTTGGGAGCCGTTTCCAGAGCTAAGTCTTTTTCTTAAATTCTCATTTATTTTTGTCATTGAGGACAATGCCATGTTTAAGTGGGGGGTAGGAGACTTAGCTATGTTATGTTATAATTGAAATTTGAATGAAACGGTAGAAAAATTGAAAATTTGAAAAATTGAATAAATACCATATTATGTATCTCGTACCCTTAGAATTGTGAGTTCCTAGCTAAGAATTCATAGGAAAGGAACCAAGTTTCATGAGTACGTGATCGTTTTATACTTATGTTAAGTAAATTTAAGGATATTCATGCCCGTTTTTGCAAGTAGTTATTTATTATTCAATTACTCAATCTGTGAATCGAGTATACCGCGCAAATCATAATAACTGACGAAATTATGTGTACATTGCATAGATGATTGGTTATGTGAACTTAGTATCAATATCTATCTGCTGATGCATTCTTATCTTTTAGCCATTAAAGCAGAGTAATAAGCTTGAGACGTACCTGTGTTTTAGCAAAATGTTAGACACTGGGCTTGTGGTGACATTACCAAAGTAGCCCCGCACTTGTGGTAATATTCAATGCTATACATGATCTAAGATAGGGGGATACTTTAAAAAGTTTTCCTCCTTGAGATTGATAGTATTTGAAAAATATGAAGATATGAAAAACAAAAATATTCAACTTTTTAAGAGGCTTTGAGTAGTACTCGGTCTCCAAGTCCAAAATCTCTATAGATACGCTCTTGCTTATTGCTCTAGGGCTCTAACCATTGCGAGGCATAAGAAGTATGAGTGCTGAGGTTGGTAGGTTGAGATTGCGAAGTTAGCATAAACTCTAATCTTGCCACATTTATATAAAACCATTGCACATGCACACATCACTTCGATTTATAGTAAGTAGTGAATAATGGATATCTTATGAGCATGACTAGTATGAGTTGACTTAAGTTTCTTGTGTAAGTATGATTTGACCATAGAAAATGTTGTCTTGGGGAATGACTTATTGATGCTTTGTTCGGGACGATCAAAGTTTAAGTGGGGGGTAGTTGATGACGGTCAAATTATACCCGTAAAAGTCATCAACGTTGACCTTAAATCGAGATTAATAATGTATATTTCATATTAAATCACTCGTTTATATTTATTATTTAATGTTAAGTGATTATTAATATGATATTTGGTATTTAGCTATTTTTATTATTAAAGACCGATTTATTGTGCGATAATTGCTGATTTTGTAGATCGTGATAAATCGGGAAGATAAATATCACGCAATCGAGAAATCTCAAGATAATGAAGAGGAAAATCGGAGCATTAATCAAAGGATAAATCAGATCAGTTCAAAAGAATGCAGTGGGGAACAAGTCAGACAAAGAGACGCGTTTAACACGTGTAAAAAAGGGCTCGGTCGACCGAGCCTATCCATTCGGTCGACCGAGAGAGTCGGCTCGGTCACTTGAAGTTTATCCGGCAGAAATCGCGTATATATCTTCTAGATCCTTCCTAGGTCGGCAAAAACCTCTATGTAAGCAGCAACTACGAAATTTGTAAAAACACACCCAACAAAACCATAAGACACAATATTACAATACTTTTAGTTTATCAATATAGTTCTTTTTATTTTATATTATGTTGCTTCATCACGGAGGCAATGGATTCATCGATTAGAGATTGCATTGAAGGATTGGAGGACCCTCCGTCTACGAGGGTAATGTCTATCCAAATATGTCGTTTTTATTCGTAGATCTATTTTATTTCGTTATGGAGTAGTCGTTTGTGTATTGATTTCGTGATGTAGTTAATTATCAAACACATATTCATGTAGATCTAAGCCGTACGAAGGCGTTTTATGAGCAAATTCTAGAGTCACCGGTCTGATCTACCACGGTCTATATGGTTAGATCTAGCCATCAAGATTCTAGTAATTTTCTGTGAACAACTTCTGCTACGTCGTGCTTTCTGTTTTTCATATACACATGTAATAGATCTGGCCAATTTGTTACATCGTTCTCGTAAATTAATATGATATATTGTGAAAATTGCCATGTTAAATAGGACATAAGTTAGCCGATCGTTTAGGAGGTGTGCCAACCCGTCCACGGTGGTTGCCTAGACGAGGTGACGATTTTAGATCGGCATCCCTAGTTTGGTATAGCATGCTTGTTATATGATGTTCTATCCTGTCCAAGGAAGGATTCGTAATTAAGCATAAAGATCTTCTATCCGTTCACGAAGTAGATACAGTTTAGGGGATGACTCCCGTAGCCAAAATATAATCAACCTTAAAGTCTTTTCTGTCTCGGCTTAGATATACATATATGGGGGAGTAATTACTACTAGCGTAATCAATACCGTTTGTTAGAGTCTTATAAAACCTTAAAAATACGTGTTTAGTGTCTACTGTCGTATTGTTAGTCTTTGTGTTTTCTATCGTGTCAATCTTTATTTCTACGTTATTGTTGGTCGTAGACCGCCCTTTAATCTATTTTTAGTTTAATAACGTTGTACTTGTTTAAGCCGAGTCTCTGTGGGATCGACCTCGACTCTATCAAGCTATACTACGATTGAACCTAGTTCTCTTGCTAGTTGGTTATTTAGGTATCGAGTTATTTTTATAACTTGACCGTCATCAAGCTTGTCCCAAGGATCCTTATGCGCTACCACGAATCGATAAAATGGTAGATGGGATCATGGGTTTCAAGATGCTGAGTTTTCTGGACGCCTATTCCGGCTATCATCAAGTGAAAATGGATGACTACGACAAGGAAATGACCGACTTAAGAGCCGTTGGCGGACGCTATTACTATGGGATGATGCCGTTTGGTCTGAAGAATGCGGGCTCAACGTACCAAAGGATGGTGAACAGGGTTTTCAGCTCGTACATCGCAAAAAACATGGAAGTGTATATTGATGACATGGTTGTGTCAAGTCGCCAGGATCACCTGGTGGACCTTCGTGAAACCTTTGCCAATGTAAGAAAGCACTCGATGAAACTAAACCCTGCAAAATGCACTTTTGGGGTCCAGGTAGGGAAATTTTTGGTCTTTATCGTGTTCCAAAGGGGGATCAAAACAAACCCTGGGAAGATAGAGGCTCTAATAAATTTGAGCCAGACAACAACAATCAAGCTGGTGCAGAGGCTAAACGGGAGGATAATTGCACTAGGGCGATTCATCTCCAAATCTGTAGAAAAGAGCCTACCCTTCTTCAAGATCCTCAAGGGGAGCAAAACCTTTTCGTGGACGGGGGAATTCTCGCAGGCTTTCAAAGAGCTCATGGCTTATCTGTAAAGCCCGCCGTTGCTGGTAAGTCCTATGATTTGAGACGTTTTGCTTCAGTATATAGCGGCCTCAGACTGGGCTATCGTCGTTGCACTTGTCAAGGAGGACGGTACCCTTCAAAATCCCATTTATTATGTCTGCAAAGCTCTCAGTCCAGTTGAAAGTCGCTATTTTAATATTGAAAAGTTGGCCTACTACGTTGTCATAGCTGCCCGAAATTTAAGGGCTTACTTTTCATCACACACCATTATTGTGTTATCAGACGCTCCACTGCACCATGTCCTCCACAGGCCGGACTTGTCTGGTTGATTACTACGATGGGCCATCGAGCTCACTGAATTTGACATCCGGTACGAGGCACGGAAAGCTATCAAAGCCCAAGGCTTAGCCAACTTCATAGCAAAAACAATCTTTAATGAGGGACAGCTGGAGCAGTCCACTTCCAAACCAAGCGACGACGCAACAACGACCACAGCGGACGAGCCCCCGAGGCCATGTCATATTTGGTAGCTTTACGTCGATGGCGCCACCAGCCACAAAGGTTGCGGTTCTAGAATTATCTTATTAGAGAACCAGGCACCTCGGAAGAAATTGAAAAAGCTTCAAGATTTGATTTCACTGCATCGAATAATCAAGCAGAGTATGAAGCGGTCATAGCGGGACTTGAGCTCGCCAGGGCCATGAAAATTGAAAATATGGAGGTATTCTATGATTCACAGTTGGTGGTCAACCAAATAGCAGGGTCGTTCGGGATCCATTGCGAGATTCTACATTAATATATTGTTCTCGTCAAAAAACTTGAAGTAAGCTTCAATTATTGCAAATTCACCAACATACCCCGAGAGGATAATCACCGCGTGGACTACTTGTCGAAATTAACTAGAAAAGATGAGATGAGTAATCCAGCGGTCATGGTGGAACACCTGTCTGGGCCCCACATCAACAGAGTCGAAATTATGGATTTCCAGCCCACCAATCCATGTTGGATCGATGAGCTAAAAGCATACATTGAATCAGGAACCCACCCGCCCGACCCCAAAGAGGCCAGAGCCCTGATCAGAAAGGCCGCTAGGTATACAATCTTGGAGAATGTTTTATATCGAGTATCTTTTTCTAGACCTTTGTTACGATGTGTACGGCCAGAGGAGGTTGAGGGAATACTATTGGAGCTACACGAAGGAATGTGTGGTGGCCCCCCAGCTAGCCGTACACTCGCTTAGAAAGTTTTGCTGGCTGGCTATTACTGGCCAAAGCTTGCGGAGGATGCCCAAAAATATGCTAGAAAGTGCGACTACCTTCAGTAGAACAAAGAATTGTCGTCGCGGCTTGGCCTTTCGATATGTGGGCTATCGATCTCATCGGGCCACTCAAAAGGGGTCGCTCAGGATGTGAGTACATGGTAGTCACCGTCGATTATTTCACGAAATGGATCGAAGTCAAAGCTTTGGTAAAAATCAATACTAGAGATATAATCTATTTCTTCCTCGACCAAGTATGGACCAGGTTTGGCGTCCCTAGAGTAATTGTGTCGGATCATGGGCCACAGTTCCGAGAGGAATTCAACACATATTGCAGGGATCACAACGTTAAGCATTGGAAATCGTCAGTAAGCTACCCACAAGGCAATGGTCAGGCCGAAAATGCCAACAAACAGGTGCTAAGTGTACTAAAAAAGAGCTTGGGTGAAAAAGCGGGGAAATGGCCTGATCACTTGCCAGCGGCCTTATGGGCCCTCTGAACGTCAAGAAAACAACCATAGGGGAAACTACTTTTTCTTTGCCTTACGGGTCATAGGCTATGGCCCCGGTTGAAATGGCACTACCAAGCTTAAGGGTCGCACATTTTAGCAAGGCTGAAAATCCACTAACAAGGAAGCTTGATCTTGACCTGGCAGAAGAAAAGCAAATCAACTCATATGGCCGTTTGCTCAATTGCAAACAGGCGGCAAAACGACACCATGACAAGCATATCCGCGATCATCATTTCATGGTAGGAGATTATGTTTTAAGAAAAAGGCAAGCCACTGGTCATGCGGCTACGAAAGGCATGTTGACTGAGAATTGGAATGGACCACTCCAGGTCATGAGAATAGTCAAAAAGAGGACCTATGTCCTCAAGCATAATCAAGGCCGCGAGTACGACAGGCCTTGGCACGCGGACAAGCTGAAGAAATATTACATGTAAGATCGATTCCCTTGCATAAATGAGCATATTTTGTGTTGAGGCCCCAAAACAGCATCTCAGATGAAATACCCAGTCACTTTCTTTCGGACAAACCCGAGGATTAAAACTCCAGGGCTTCTCCGAAACAAGGGGACCCGGATGAAAAAAATTAAAAACTGCGATCTTTGCAAAGTGGGCATACGAAATTCTATTTTCAACCAAATCCGTTGAAAATAGCGCAGAAAAATTTCTCAACTTTGTTACGTGGGCTTAGCGCATCTCAACAAGCTCGCCATCAGTCTTGTTAAAAATAAGGGGGCCGTAGGTATAATTTTCAATGTCATTTCAAACAAGTCCACAGCAACCTCGATCAATGCAAGGGGGCCACATACGAAATTTTGTTTCGCACAAAACCGTCAAGGTTTCATTCAAAACAAGGGGGCGCGTATTGAAATTTTTTTAAAATTCAGAAGCACAAGGACGGTTCAGAAGTACTATTAGCGAGCTATTCTCTCAACCTCGCTAAAATAGAGGGGGCCGCATACATACATGGACCACAACAAAAGATAGCAAATCAAAGGAAACAAGTGCATAAATCAGGAGTCCAAACGTGGCCACAAGTCAAGATTCGAGCTAAATTATTACAAAATAACAGCAAAAAAAGCATCAAAATAGTTCAAACAAAAAGCAAAGTTGAGTGTTTTGTATCTCGACCCCGGAGGAATGTTGGTATGATCGCCGTTCAAATTGAGATACTCATCACCGGGCAGAACACCTGTAGTAGCAGGAGAGATGTTTTGTTCTGCAACAACATGAGGGCTCTTCAAAACAACCAAGTTTATAGGGTTAACCGGTGGAGGGTCCCAAACCAGCTCGCCATCCTCATCTGCCTAGTATGAATATCAATGATATGATCATCAGAGTAGGGGATGTCTGGGTGAAGAGCTAGCAACTCAGGCTTACACTGAGAGAACGCTACCCACTTGGCCATCTCCTCAAGGCTGACAGTTTCTCTACCATAATTCGTCCAGAGGCAGCGGGCAAAGTGATTAAAGCCTTGATCAAAGCTTGCTTCTTGAAAGTCCATAAACTCGTCAGAAAGTTTATATTCAGCAATGGCCGCCGGACCAGCTTCCTCGGCGGGGTTGTTGGTAGCGTTGAGTTGCTCCTTCGAACTCGCGATCTCCTCCTGAGCGCCCTTTAACTTTTCAACAAATTTTTGAGTAGTCTCATTCAAGATCACCACCTTCTGCTGCAACTGAGCATCCAACTTAGCACTCACCTTTATGGCCTCCTTCAGATGATCATTCTCTGCCAGGATCTTCACACTCTTGACCTCAGCAGCAGTATTTGCCTTGTCTAAAATAGCAAGGGCCGCAGTCGCTTTTCTAAGCTTGGCCCTACGTTTCTCAGCAGCCTCAGTAGCCTTGTAGATGCGAGTTCCAAGCTAAAAAAGAGAAATAGCAGTATGATCACAGAAAAATGAAGAGAAAGTACAAGGCGAGAATAAAATTTACCATGGAGTATGCGATCCTAAATTGTCCGGCGAGGTCTTTTAGCTTAGAGACCTCATCTTTGACAGGAGCATCATCTTGAACCGCAACGCGAGCAGTGATTCTTCTGCCAATCTCCATTTGAACTCCAGGCGGCGAGTCCCACGAAAGGTGGCACAAAGGAATAACATCAGCTATAGCTTCTCTAATCTGGAACGCTTTCTCCATGTCAAGAGGCCCTTGGATAAACTATGAATCCAACCATGCAGAGAGCCTTTTTCCTTTGTAACCGCGAGGCAAACATCTTTGCAGTGACGCCCCAACATCATCAGTGAGCTCCTCCATCACTGTATCCAGCTGCGAAGTTGATCTCTCAGCAAGTCACTTATCAGAACGACCAGCACCCTTGGAGGTTTGAGACTCATCAGCAGTCTTGGATTTCTCAGTTCTAGATCGCTTGGAGGCTTGGGACTCTTTAGCAGGCACCTCAACCTGCGATCTCCTCTGGCCCCCGCCAGCTTGACATGAGCTCGCACCTGTAGTCGCTGCTGGCTGAGCTTGCTGAGAGGGGCTGTATGTTTCATCGACAATAGAGGCATCCACGGTATGAGGAATCCTTCCTGGAGCTTGTTTCAACTGCTCCTGCCTTGCCATGGCAGCTTTATCTATGAACCTTTTCTTCTGAGCATGGTGTTCATAGCGTCCACCATGTTGACTGAAAAAAAGAGTTCGTAAAAAACATGGCAAAACAATTGAGGAACAACACAATAAGGTATGAAAAATAATGAAGTGGAAGGCAATAGAGGAATGTTACGGCGAGGTCTTCTATTGTGGTCGCCACGACATATGGTGCACTAAGAGGGGAAGCGTTCGCCCAGATGGCAATATCGTACCCAGTCCGTATCGCTCTCCTCGGGTTCTATTACGACTAAAGCTTGGGATTTGGGCGGACCTGTTATTCCCGCCCTACTTGGATATGGCTCTACCATATCGATAAGTTCAACCCATGATACATTCCTTGTTGAGGGCTCGACTCCATCAGAGTTTATGATAGCCATGAGTCCTTTGACAAATCGAAGCTCAGAAACGAGAGGTTCGCCAAAAGCAATAGAAGAAACCTTCCCCTTGCGTGGAGCTGGGAAAAGGCCAGCCCACTTTTGATTCAACCTTAAAAATGGGATTCCCCCAGTTGTGTATTTTGTTGGGAATATGGAAGAACAAACGGGGAGTCTTAGTCCTCACTGAGATCTGTCTCGGAATAGAGGTCCCACAGAAAAGGTGAAATTTTTTAAACACAGTGAGGGTGGGTTCTAACTACATTGTCCAACACAGAACAATGAAGCCCATGATCTTAATAACGGCCCCTAAAGCAAGGTCGCAAGGCAATATCTGCAGTTTGCATAGCAACTCAACCACAAACGGATCAAAGGGAGGCCGCAAACCTGTGAAAAAATGGTCAAAATGAAGCACTATGGAATCTCTGGGGCGACGAGCACCGATGAAATCCTCGGGATCATCGGTTTAAGTTTGTCTTCATCTTTGTCAAAATCAAATAAAGAAAACCTGTAGAAGGTGGGATTAATGTTGAAGCGACGTTGGAGCGTTCGACCGAGATCTTTGCTCTTTAGTATCCGATCCCACTGTTTCGTGATATCCTTTGCATACAAGTTTAAAAGAGCAAACTCCCTAAGGGCCTCAGGGTTCTTAGGTTTTGGAGTCTTACCTTTCGCCGCCGCCTCCCCAACCGTTGTGGTCACAGACGCCCCTCTTTTTCTTTTTGGCTTCTTAGGAAGCTCCCAAGGAAGTTTGCGAGGAAGTGGCATGTTTTCATCCTTGCTGGACCCCATCAGTCCATTAAAAGTGGCTTCCTCAGCCAAGAGTACATCCTCGTCGCCCGCAGCAGTGCCACTAGTACCGACTTCAGTGGTCTGGTCAAAGGAATCCTCCTCACCCCCAACGACGCTAGTATAGGTTCCTTCGCCCTGGCATCGGGTGGCTTCTTTACGACTCTTCTTACGTCACGGTGCATGATCGGAAAGAAGACTGCAGATATCAAAGGGATCTTCGGATCGGAGGGCCGCCTCCCTCTCGGTCAACTCATCGGCCAAATCATCTCTAGAGGACATCTCAGAACTAGAAGGGTCATCCTCCCCTTCATATTGTGCATAGTCAAATGCCTCTTGATCCTCATCTGAATTGCCCCTCAAAGAATAATTATAATCTGACATCCTAAAAAACCAGATGAAAAGGTGGAGCTTTTAGTCACCTGGGATAATGAGGATTAAACCAAAGAGGTGATTGCACCCATCTCGACACCTTCCCCTCCGTTCTTACAAGAGAAGTGGAAACACAAATAGTATAGGGAAAAGGGAGTGCAAAGAGGTCCCCAAGCTAAATGCCCAGGTATATCTACTCTATAAAAACTCCAACTTTTACCCCAAAAGAACACCCCAATTAAGCCTACATTGCTAGAAACGAAACGAACTGGCAAAAAGAATCAAAATAAAAGAAGAAAAATAAGGAAATAGGCTAGGAGGAGGAGGATTTACCTGTTCTTGAGATAGAAACGGAGTCAAAAACTGGAGAAAAAGGCTGGAAACCTCAAACTCGTGGCTGGTATCTTCAAATCTTCACCGCAGAATGCAAACCCTCGCCTGAAACTTCAAGTTAGCAGCTAAAGTCTTCCAATCTCCTCCGAAATCCTCACCAAAAAACTCTTACACTTACAGAAAACACACGAGATTTGGAGAGGGGGAAAGCTAAGGAAATGAGATAGGCAAAAAGTGTTGGAGGTTTTGGGGGGTGGAATCTTATATAGGCAAGGGATGTTTGATCATGCGGCCAGGGATCGATCCATCCAACGGTTCAGATTCGAGCGGTCATTTCAGGTTTCAAAATTCAAAAACTGCCATCACTATGGCACATCAATCAATGTCCACGTAATTACGTGGACGGTTATCAAGAAGAATGACGACATGCCACGAGCTGACGTTTCAACTACTCAACTACCCACGTTTGAATACTCACCTTGCCAAGGTCAAGCTCGCCATCAACACGAATTTCCTTCAGCAAAAGTCTGTCCGCTTAATAGCGCGGCACAAATAGGCTATAAGCCAAGCGCTTTGAGGCCGTCCGCTTGATTGCGCGGTCCTAAGTAAGGCCGGACTAAATGGCAAGGTCACCAAAGACCCAAAAATGCTTCGAGGATGTCCGCTTGATAGCGCGGTCTTAAGTAAGGCCGGACTAAACGGCAAGGTCGCCAATGACCAAAACAGTGGATGATCCATGCGTACACTTTATTCCACGCTTGACATTTCATGAAAATGCCTAATACTTGGAGTAGGGGGCCATTGATATGTCTAAATAATATCACCACATATGGCTCCCTGGAAAATCGTATCTAACCACCAGGTTAGGTAAGGTTCGCTGCCATAATATCCGCGATGCCATTCAAGTCAAGGTCGCCGCAGTCAGATCCCCACCCAGAGCCTTCAAACCTATAATGTCACTACTCGCTTAGGGGGGCGACCTGCGACCTTGGACAATAGGTCCATAAGAGGCCGCATGAGCCATAGAGGGAAGCAACAGAAGGGGAAGCTAAGATAGGACGAGTAGGCAGCCTTGTGAGTAGCGATCTAAGCGACCACATAAGACGCCGCCAAGATATTTAGTCTACTCTACATTTAGATCTTTTGTCTACTTGTTTGTAAGATATTTTATGCTTACCTGTCTTACTTAAGCCCTAAGCTTTCCTCCTTCTATAAAAGAAGGGCTTGTGTAACTGAGAACACATATGCTATTTAAGATAGAAAACTAAACTCTGTCAAAATACTTACTCTCTTCAGCATTCAAACACTCCACCGTATCACCGCCGTGCACCACCGGCCCTAAACACTTCCAACACATCACATATAAGCCAGATATCCACTAAATATACCACCGCTAGAGTGGTTTAGATTCCTGTTATAAGCTTGATAATAATATATTAATGGAGAAAAATTCTAGACAAATTTTATGGTGGTCAATGACCATAAAACATAGTGGACACATGTCAAAATTAATTAAAATCAAGATCGGTTTTGGTGGGTGATTAAAGATTCACGCGATTATGTTTTTTTTTTTTTTTTTGTTTTGTTTTGTTTGCTTGACGATAAGGAGCCGGCATGTAGTACCGAAATCATCACCGAGGAGATGTTTCAGCCGCTCCTTTGAAGTTATATATATAGTTTAAACTTTATCAATGGTCCAAAAAAATCTTGGTACTTAAGAATGCACCGAACCCGGTGCCTAAATCATGCTTTTATTTTCATTTTACTTGAGGTCATGTGAGAATTAATTAGTTAAAATAACACCACTTCTATGGGTATTGGTTAATGACCTCACTCTATTCTAATTATCACCATAAATATTGCTAAGATCAAAGATTCACGTTTACGTATACTATTTACCTTATGTTGTTTTTATCATTAAACAATATATTGGACATGATACATCAAGTTCTCAATGAAATATGTGTATGGGAGGAGTGATCGTTTGCTTGTGGGCTAGATATTCTCTAGTACGTGGTTATGTGGGGTGTAATGTGTTTTTGTTGAGATATTGATTTGGTTTTGTTTGGTGAAAAGAAGTTGGGGGAAAATCTTTCTCATCTCATTCATCAAAACAATAGTACAATATTTATAGTATAATCTAGGGTTTCCACTCCTATCCATAATGTAACGCCCCGTTCCCGGAAACCGAGTCCTTATCCGGAAATGGAACGTTCGGCACGTATAAAATAAAAGTAAATTCACTTTATACGTAAGCCTCTACCACGTCGTATCAAATTAAAGCAAACGGAAGCAAAATACTCGGGTATAAAATTTCTAAACGTTTAAGAATAGAAAAAGGAAATCTAAAAGCGGAAATGTAAATTTATTATATTTGAGAAAGTACGATAATCCCCAAGGAAAAGTAATACACGTCTCGAAAGACCAAAAGTCCACCTCAAAAGTATCAAGAGTAATCCAAATGTAAAAGTAAAGCAGTAAATGATAAGTCTTCACCGAGCGCCGTCAAACGTCGTCGTCGAACTCCTCCTCGAAAACCTGTTCGTCTTCTCATCCCCAAACACATAGGAAACAGCATTTGAGGTAAGTACAACGTACTTAATAAGAAAGAGAAGCTATGATAACAACTGCAGTTCATAAGGAAAAGATATTTAAATCGATTGGTTGTTTATGTGAGACCGACTCAGTCTAGGGTTCATTTCATGTCCATCAACACGAATTGACTAAACGTTTCTACTTAGCTTATCTGTGTTACAACCAAGGGCAATACGCTCATCCACCTTTGGGACACTCTTTTGCAACATATTAGTGGATCACACCAATATCCACGGAGACTAGAATAGGTAGACTCCGATAGCTCGCGCGTCTCAGCAGAGTCCCTCCGTACTTAGGGTCTTTGACCTACGGAGTTCTTCCACCTTCAGAGGTAGCACATGCATCGCGATTTTGCCCGGTGCCTAGCCAAGAGAGACGTGTTGTTTAATCTTTAACTAGTCAAGTACGTTGATTATTAGGATGATTAACTAGCCACCTAAGTGTTTTTAAACAATCTCCCTCTCACAGACTACTCTCTTCCTAGACCACTAGACACGGACAAGTCCTAGCAATTACACAGTCATTGATGAATGCTAACTCATCAAAGCACAAGCCTATCATGCTCTTCCCACGGATCCAAACTTCAACTCCCTTTAAGAGTACATTCGGTGTTTTAACTGAACGAATCAGAAGCTCAATTCAGGCTTGTTCAAGTTTATACAGTGTTAACATATCACGTTTAAAGGTGTAGAAATGATAAAAACGTACTTATAAGGCTGAACAACAACCAAACGCCCGTTTAAAGACATGGACGCCCGTCTGGAACCTACTGGACGCCCGTCCAAAACTGGATGCCCGTCCACTTTCCCCAGACGCTCGTCCACCTTAAACAGCTACATCCTAAATCCAAAACAACACCTCAAATGTTCGTCTAGGTAATCCAGACGCCCGTCTGAAATGTATCCAAGGCAGTCGCCCGTCCACATGAAGCAGACGCCCGTCCGACCTGGGTTTTGGCTAGAACCCTAAAATCTCCAACACGATTTCCACATCGTTTCTCAACCAAACATCAGCAAAATTAACACAGTGAAGCACGAAAAACCTCATCTAAATGCACCATATCATCCATAGTCATTAACCAAAGAAAAACTCATCTTCCTAACACCAAAACTTCTTAGGAAAAGATCTAATCCTTACAACTAAGAATTGAAATCATAGGAATAGTTTTTCTTACCTATACGCAGCCCCAAAACTGATCATAATCTCAACAAAAGCCTGCAGCTTTGCCAACCAAATTGGTATCAAGACGATGCTTTCCTCACGATGATTCCAACGCTCTCGTCTGATCTGAAAACAACCAAGAATTGCTTCAGTTATTGGTGAAACTTTCCCAACTCTCAATTCTCTCCTTGAATGCGCAGAAGAGAAGAAAACGTGGCTGCTTCTTTTTTTTGTAATTAGGTTATGGGGATTATAAGTCTAATTTCTCCTTTAATTACCACTTCCCATAACAACTCCTTAATTTTTCCATAAACACCCTTATTACCAAAATTCATTTTTTTTCTTTTCTTATAAATATACATATATATATAAACTCGAAATATATATATGTACACGTCCAATTATCTAACTCCGAATAAAATGAACCGAACCCAATATTTCGTTTTCGTAAAAGACACGTCTGCCCTTTCCCGAAAATCGGAATATTACATTCTCCCCCCCTTAAAAGGAGTTTCGTCCTCGAAACTAGAACATACCTGGTAAGTCCACAAACTCTTGGAACTCACTGATCATGTCGCTTTCCACTTCCCAAGTTGCCTCCTCGGGTTAATGATTGCTCCACTGAACTAGCACCAAGGGAATCATCCGCCTCCTAATTGTCTTTTCTTTCCGGTCTAAAATCTTGATAGGTCTTTCGTCGTAAGCAAGATTATCTTGTAGGATTTCTGGATCAACCGTAGTTTCA
This sequence comes from Gentiana dahurica var. dahurica, assembly GCA_024500145.1. Lineage (NCBI taxonomy): Eukaryota > Viridiplantae > Streptophyta > Magnoliopsida > Gentianales > Gentianaceae > Gentiana > Gentiana dahurica. The sequence continues at coordinate 51,240,003 of CM044905.1, forward strand.
ACATCGTTCTTTGTTAGACATTTCTTCAACATCGAAACGTGAAATACGTTATGGACACTCGACATTGATTCTGGCAACTGAAGCTTATAAGCTAACGTTCCAACTCTTTCCAAGATCTCAAAAGGTCCAACATACCTTGGACTTAGCTTTCCTTTCTGTCCAAAGCGTTTCACTCCTTTCATCGGTGAAGCTCGGAGGTAAACTCTATCATCGACTTCAAACTCTAGGGGTCTTCTTCTAACATCAGCCCAACTTTTCTGCCTGTCTTGAGATGCCTTCAAATTCTTCTTGACCAACTGAACCCTTTCCTTTGCTTGTTCAACCATTTCCGGCCCTGTAATCTGTCTGTCCCCGACTTCATCCCAAAACAGTGGCGTCTGACATCTTCTCCCATACAACGCTTCAAACGGCGGCATGCCTACGCTTGCATGAAAACTGTTGTTATAGGCAAACTCTGCTACCGATAGGTAATCATCCCATGATCCGCCTACCTCCAAAACACAAGCTCTTAACATGTCTTCAAGTGTTTGGATGGTCCTCTCAGATTGTCCATTTGTCTGAGGATGAAAAGCCATGCTCGAATCCAACTTAGTTCCAAAGGCTTCTTGTAAGCTCTTCTAAAACCGACTGACGAACCTCGAATCACGATCCGAAACTATCGAGACAGGGACTCCGTGTAGCTTCACTATATTGTCCAGATATAGTGTCGTCATCTTCTTCAACGGCATGTCAACTTTGTATGGCAAGAAATGGGCAGATTTGGTCAATCTATCCACAATTACCAAAATTGCATCATGCCCTCCCTTTTTCCTAGGTAATCCGGTGATGAAATCCATCGTAATCTTATCCCACTTCCATTCAGGGATGTCCAATGGCTTAAGCATTCCCCCGGGTCTTCTATGTTCTGCTTTAACCTTCTGACAAACATCACACTCTGCCATCTCCTCTGTCTCATATCGTAATCCTTTACAAATTCTAACCATCTCCTCTGTCTCATATTCAGATTCTCTTGGGTGAAGAAATACTTTAAACTCTTATGGTTGGTGAAGATCCTTGCTTTAACTCCATACAAGTAGTGCCTCCAAGTCTTTAAGGCAAAAACTACCGCTGCCAACTCTTGATCATGTGTCGGGTAATTCTTCTCATGCACTTTCAACTGCCTAGATGCATAGGCGATCACTTTCCCTCCTTGCATCAACACACAACCTAGACCCTGTCCCGAAGCATCGGTATAGACATCGTAATTATCAAAGATCTCCGGAACTGCTAAAACTGGGGCCATAGTCAACCTTCTCTTCAGTGTCTGAAAAGCTATTTCGCACTCTCTAGTCCGTTCAAACTTCACATTCTTCTGTGTCAGCTTAGTGAGTGGAGTAGCTATCTTTGAAAAGTCTTGTACAAACTTCCGGTAGTAACCAGCCAACCCAAGAAAACTTCTTACTTCTGAAATGGTGGTAGGTCTAGGCCAATTCTCAACTGCCTCAATTTTCACTGTATCAACTTGAATACCATCTCTAGAAATCACATGACCCAAGAAACTAACTCGATCCAACCAAAAGTCACACTTTGAAAACTTTGCATATAACTGATTCTTCTTCAAGGTCTCCAACACTATCCTTAAGTGTTCCCCGTGTTCTTTTTCATCCTTTGAGTAGATAAGGATATCGTTTATGAATACAATCACAAACTTATCCAAATACGGCATGAAAACACGTTGCATCAAATCCATAAATGCAGATGGAGCATTAGTGAGTCCAAATGGCATGACAAGGAACTCATAATGTCCATATCTCGTACTGAACGCCGTCTTCGGTATATCTGCCACTTTAATCTTCAACTGATGATAACCAGATCTCAAGTCAATCTTGGAGAACACATTCTTGCCTTGCAACTGGTTAAACAGGTCATCTATCCTTGGTAGAGGGTACTTATTCTTGATGGTAAGGTTATTCAGCACTCGGTAATCGATACACATCCGCATGCTACCGTCTTTCTTCTTCACGAACAAAACAGGGGCTCCCCAAGGCGAGGTACAGGGCTGAATTATGTTCCTTTCAAGCATATCTTTAAGTTGAGCTTTTAACTCCTTTAATTCAGCCGGTGCCATCCTATAAGGTGCCTTAGCAACTGGTGCTGCCCCCGGTAACAACTTGATCTCAAACTCGATTTCCCTATCTGGCATGTTTCCCGGTAGCTCTTCTGGAAACACCTCGGGATACTCTCTTACTATGGGAGTTTATTCTAACTTCGGCTTCACTTGTTCCACATCCACTGCATACAACAAGTAGCCTTCACAACCCTTCTGACAATCTCTGACGGCCTTAACTGCTGAGATGATCGGATGTCGCTTCTTACCTGGCTTGTACACATTCCCTTGATACGTCTTGTCTGATTTTCCAGGTACTTTAAAAGTCACTTTCTTCTCTCTACATTCCAAGTGAACATAATTCTCGGATAGCCAATCTATTCCAAGGATTACGTCAAAATCCGAGAAGTCCAAAACTGTGAAGTCGCTCTTGCATCGATAAGGTCCAACTCAAACTTCCACTTGAGGTATCATCCTAGTCACCTTTTTTACCTTCCCTAACGGTGTAGTCATTTCCAAAGTATTCCTTAAAGGTTCTGAAGGTAAGTTCAACTTCTTAGCTACCTTTGTTGACACAAAAGTATTTGACGCTCCCGTATCAAACAAAGCCTTGACCACTAGGTTTTCTAACATTATCGTACCTAGGATGCATATTCATTTATTTAAATATAGTTACAACATGAATAATCACGCTATAAAATATCTTAACAAAAGAACAAAACAACAACATGGTACCTGAAATAACGTCATCCTCTGGTTCAACAAAATCAGCATCAACTGCAAAAACTCGAACCGGTCGGCTTGGGCCACTCTTTCCGCTTCCTTGACTCGAACTACCTTTGTTCCCTCTGTTTGGACACGCTCTAGAAAAGTGTCCTGGCTCTCCGCAGATGTAGCAACAAATAATGTTCTGCCTGCACTCTCCTGAGTGATTTCTGTTGCACTTAGAGCAAAGAGGTGCACTGCTCGGGGCCTTAGCTGCCGTGGGAGCTGTCGTCTTCTTAACGTTCTGTTGCGGTGCTCCCCTGAAATTTCCTTGTCTAGTCCCAAAGTTTCTCTTGTTTCCAATTACCACCGTGGACTTCTTCCTGAAGGTCTCAACCTCCAAAGCTTTGTTCAGTAGCTCAGCCATATTCTTAGCTGTAAATCCCAACATGCCAGATTGGATTTCATAAGCCAAGCCGTCCTTGTAAAGAGCCATCTTTCTTTCCTCCACTTTCATCAACTCGGGGTAGAACCGTCCCAATTCGTTAAACTTATTGGTGTATTGGGTCACCGTGTGATGAGTACCTTGCTTAAACTTCAAAAACTGACTTGCCTTATCAGCTTGCACCATAGCCGGGAAGTATTCATTGTAAAACATAGCTTTGAACCTTTCCCAATCCGTTACCTTTCCATTACTGCTTTGAACGGCATCAATCCAAGCTTCTGCTGCACCTAAGAGGAAACTGACTGCCAGCTGTGCCATTCCTGTCTCAGGAACATGTATATTCCTGCAAGCCTTCTCAAAACCTCTCAGCCATTCTTCAGCCTTTGTATGTTCCATATTTCCATAAAAGTTCTCAACCCGATTCCTTCTTAACCTTGTGTACCAATCCACAACTGGTGCTTGCTCAAAAGCCGGTCTAACAGGTGGGTAAACCGGTGGGTAACCATAGGGTATCTGTTGTGGGTACTGTTGTTGAGGAGGGTAAGCCGGATTCGCTTGAGGTACAGGCTGGTAAGGATAGTATCCCTGAGGGTAAAACTGGTGAGGCTGCGGAGGGTACTGGGGTTGCTAAAAACCAAAAGGTGGGTAACCAACGCCTTGTTGATGATCAACGCGTGGTGAAGGTGGTACGGTAGGTTGAGGAGCCTGACCTACATGAGGAGGGTAAAAGACCTGCTGCTGCTGAGGATACACTGGTGGATAAACACTTGTTGGTGGAGGGTACACGCTAGCCACATGTGGTGGTACATGGCCAGCTGGGATGTCACTTACCGTAGTGAACTGAACCGAACTTCCCACGTGCCATCATGGAGGTCATTCCTGATGAGGTCGGGGTGACAAACTCTGTTGAGACCTCGGTGATGGTGCCGCCGTATGTGGTGGTGGAGACAAACTCTGCTGGGATAAAGGTATCGGCCTCACTGCACCACCCCCTACAACCGGTATGGGACTTTCCCCTCGAACTCTGGAAGACTCTGCACCTGCTCCAGTCCTCGTGAACACCATCCTGATGATCAAGAAAACTAGACGTTACTAAAAGATCTAAAGAAGCTTATCTTAAAAGAAAGGAAACCTAAAGGACGCTTCACTCTGATACCAACTGTAACGCCCCGTTCCCGGACACCGAGTCCTTATCCGGAAATGGAACGTTCGGCACGTATAAAATAAAAGTAAATTCACTTTATACGTAAGCCTCTACCACGTCGTATCAAATTAAAGCAAACTGAAGCAAAATACTTGGGTATAAAATTTCTAAACGTTTAAGAATTGAAAAAGGAAATCTAAAAGCGGAAATGTAAATTTATTACATTTGAGAGAGTACGAGAATCCCCAAGGAAAAGTACTACACGTCTCGAAAGACCAAAAGTCCACCTCAAAAGTATCAAGAGTAATCCAAATGTAAAAGTAAAGCAGTAAATGATAAGTCTTCAACGAGCGCCGTCAAACGTCGTCGTCAAACTCCTCCTCGAAAACATGTTCGTCTTCTCATCCCCAAACACATAGAAAACATGCATTTGAGGTAAGTACAACGTACTTAATAAGAAAGAGAAGCTATGATAACAAATGTAGTTCATAAGGAAAAGATATTTAAATCGATTGGTTGTTTATGTGAGACTGACTCAGTCTAGGGTTCATTTCATGTCCATCAACGCGAATTGACTAAACGTTTCTACTTAGCTTATCTGTGTTACAACGGCACTCAAGGGCACTACGCGCATCCACCTTTGGGACACTCTTTTGCAACTTATTAGTGGATCACACCAATATCCACGGAGACTAGAATAGGTAGACTCCGATAGCTCGCGCGTCTCAGCAGAGTCCCTCCGTACTTAGGGTCTTTGACCTACGGAGTTCTTTCAACTTCAGAGGTAGCACATGCATCGCAATTTAGCCTGGTGCCTAGCCAAGAGAGACGTGTTGTTTAATCTTTTACTAGTCAAGTACGTTGATTATTAGGATGATTAACTAGCCACCTAAGTTTTTTCAAATAATCTCCCTCACACATACTACTCTCTTCCTAGACAACTAGACACGGACAAGTCCTAGCAATTACACAGTCATTGATGAATGCTAACTCATCAAAGCACAAGCCTATCATGCTGTTCCCACGGATCCGAACTTCAACTCCCGTTAAGAGTACATTCGGTGTTTTAACTGAACGAATCAGAAGCTCAATTCAGGCTTGTTCAAGTTTATACAGTGTTAACATATCATGTTTAAAGGTGTAGAAATGATAAAACGTAATTATAAGGCTGAACAACAACCAAACGCCCGTTTGAAGACATGGACGCCCGTCTGGAACCTACTGCACGCCCGTCCAAAACTGGACGCCCGTCCACTTTCCCCAAATGCTCGTCCCCCTAAAACAGCTGCATCCTGAATCCAAAACAACACCTCAGACATCCGTCCAGGTAATCCAGACGCCCGTCTGAAATGTAGCCAAGGCAGACGCCCGTCCACATGAAGCAGACGCCCGTCCGACCTGGGTTTCGGCTAGAAGCCTAAAATCTCCAACACGATTTCCACATCGTTTCTCAACCAAACATCAGCAAAATTAACACAGTGAAGCACGAAAAACCTCATCTAAATGCCCCATATCATCCATAGTCATTAACCAAAGCAAAACTCATCTTCCTAACACCAAAACTTCTTAAGAAAAGATCTAATCCTTACAACTAAGAATTGAAATCACAGGAATAGTTTTTCTTACCTGTACACAGCCCCAAAACTGATCAAAATCTCAACAAAAGCCTGCAGCTTTTCAAACCAAACTGGTATCAAGACGATGCTTTCCTCACGATGATTGCAACGCTCTCGTCTGATCTGAAAACAACCAAGAATTGCTTCAGTTATTGGTGAAACTTTCCCAACTCTCAATTCTCTCCTTGAATGCGCAGAAGGGAAGAAAACGTGGCTGCTTCTTTTTTTGTAATTAGGTTATGGGGATTATCAGTCTAATTTCTCCTTTAATTACCACTTCCCATAACAACTCCTTAATTTTTCCATAAACACCCTTATTACCAAAATTCATTTTTTTTCTTTTCTTATAAATATATATATATATATATATATATATATATATATATATATATATATATATATATATATATATATATATAAACTCGAAATATATATATATGTACACGTCCAATTATCTAACTCCGAATAAAAGGAACCGAACATAATATTTCGTTTTCGCAAAAGACACGTCTGCCCTTTCCCGAAAATCGGAATATTACACATAATAATAAGCAAGCAAGAAACGTGCACAATTTTTAAATGGCCCCTATGAAAATGCATACGGCTGCTAACTCCCATCAGTTCCCCAGTCTCGTGCTTCATCATTTGCTGCTATTGTATTGCAGCCTTCATCCTTTTCTATCTTTTTTTATTTTGCTGGGTTTGGAAAATAGTAGGTCAATCTTGGTTAAAATACTAGTAACAATTTGCTACATCAAAAATTTAAAATTAAATGCAGAAATAAATGTAAACAGCAGAATGAAGTGACATCAATGCCACTACATTAATTCTTTAACTGTAATTAAGTGACATCAATGTCACATCATAAATATAAATTTTATCACTACCATAATACATTACAATGTCGAAATTTTCCAATAAAATACTCATTCCAAAATTGTTGAAGATAACAGTTTAAATAGTCCCTCGGTTTTCATAAATAGTCGTATCCCTTTTGTTTTATGGCCTCCTTTGATTAGCTGAAAATGTATGAAAATGTATATGGAGTGACATCAATGTCACTCCATTAATTCTATAACTGTAAATGAAGTGACATCAATGCCACTCCATAAATCTTTGGCCAGAATTTTCCTTTTTGGATCTTTTTCTACATTTGATAGAAAGCAAGATGTTTTAGATTCAAGGTCTAAATTCCACTCCAGAAAATAAAAATATTATTTTTCATACTTTTATTAAGGGCTGCCTCAACACCGTCTTCCATTTTCCTTAGAAGGCTGATAGTAGACTTGCATATAGTCATTTCTTCATCTTCAGTTCTATGTTCGATTAGCACCAAGTGAAATGCAGTAACAATCTTCTCTATATCCTCTTTTGATGGAGGTGGCTGACCATTTGCAATATCCTCTGCTTAACCGTGTCACTTAGCCAATCTGCATTTCTAACATTGAACCGCATCTCGAATTTGGAATTGACTGCAAAATGAAGAAAATCCAATGGAAATTTCATCAAATATTTACAAAAAATTCTAGGGTATACATGAAGACAAAAATTCCATATACCATTCACCATTAAGCCATTGCTAACCTATGTTGGCATTTTGACCACCAGAACCACCACCACTTCCTGCAAAGCTTAGTAAGGGAGGCCACCGAGGCCAAATAACAAGTGGAGTTTTGTAAATAACCTTTCTTGTCCCAAACAATACCACACTGAGCACAATGAACCATGTCATATGACAATGAAGGAAATGGAAGCTGGTTTTGGGACAACTAAGTAAACTCCAATGGTAATTTCCAGTTCACCATTATAACGGTCTTTATGAACACGAATCTTAAAGGAGTCACAAATTTACAGTTATGCTGAACCTTTTCGATATAACAAACAGTCAAGAGAAAAGTTCTTCAAAGCAAAATCATATCTAAGGAAAAAACTGGAAGTTTGTACCGATCTCTCCTTGATATTGTTAATTACTGTAACATTTGCATTAGAATTATGTCTAGCATGTTCATTATTAGTAACTTTGAGCGAGGAAAATTCATGAAATAATAGCAGAGGTGAAAACCAACCAGAAAAGTATTTTTTTCCCACGGTCACAGTTTCAAACACCTGGAACAGAAAGCAGAATTATTAATCAGAGAGGTACAAACAAAATACGATTTGCACCAAAGGTACCAAACCCGCAACCAATATCAATAACACTTCGTACCTGCATCCATAAATCATGATTCTAGGAGAAGAGAAATAAGAACATCTAGAGAGCAAAACTCCCTTCAAGAGGAGCCTATTAGCCGGTAACCGAAACACAACTTAACTGACCTCGAGCAATCAGACATCAACGTAGCAGTAGGTAATACACACTTTGTAAGGAAGTGCCAAACCCAATTCAGTAGCATTAACAATGGTTGATATCGGCCAATTCAACAATCGTAAAACCAGATCTTTAAAGCCTAGATGCAATATGAACTGATGAAATCACAGAAGCAGAAAAAACCAACCTTTTAGGTTACAATTCCATGAAACCGACCTCGAACTCCCAGAAATTGAGAAGCCCATTCCAATTGAGCAGAAAAAACCGGGAAAGAGAGAGCCCAGAAAGTACTTGGAGCAACGCATTCACTCTGACAGACCCATGGAACCAAGATCAGAAAATTTCCGGAAAAAGACACATTGGCTGAATAAAGGAAGGGTTAATTGGGTAAGCTGAATAAAATGTGTTCCAACAGATTCCTTTATGTCCTTATGGGCTAATAAATATAAAAAACTATACTTTTAATGAATTATCCCTAAAATTTTTCGGACAAAACTAACTAGCTACAGAAAAAACAAAACCGAACCCACCCAACCCCACCTATGTTCATAATCGATGTTTTGAAATGATATGTCATGTTTTCTATGTCATTTCGTTGTATGGGTAACATTTTTATTCCGGAAAAAATAAAACAAGAACTTAACCAAAAAAAATAAATAAATAAAACCAAGTCTTTCCAAGGTGAATAGAGTTTTAATTTGTAATTTTTTTTAAAAAACAAACAATTTATTAATCAACATCCGCCAAACAAGCGGCTAAAACGTCACCAGGTGGAAAGGCTCCCCAAGATGTCTAAACAATCAATTAATTAACTGCATTATTTTTACTCAGCTGTTGCTTCTCCGTTGTTATTCATCAACCGATAACAATTCACATTTTTATATGTTTGGATTTAAATGTTTTGTCTTGAACATGAATCAGCTACATACTTTTGATGAAAATGCTGATGAAGCAATCTTCATAGGATACTCAAACACTAGCAAAGCATATAGAGTGCTCAACATAAGAACCTTGGTGATTAAAGAATCAATTCATGTGGTTTTTGATCAATCAAACACCAATGGGGAAAGCTTACACACCTTTGAAGAAGAAGCTGCTTGAGGACAAGTCTACATGAATACAACAATATCATCTATTCTAGACCACACCTTTGGTAATCAAGATGAAGTATCAGTCAATACAACAACAAAAGCACCAACACAAGATCATGAAGTTGATGCACAAGCAGGAACTGCGGAAGAACCAGATTAAGACCACCTACAGCCTGATTTGAATTGGCTGAGTGATCATCCTGAAGAACAAGTCATTGGAGATGTTCATACAGGAGTCAGAACCAGGAGACAACTGGAGAGCATGGTAACTTGTTTTCTGACTGGTGGTACCCAAAATAATTGATGATGCAATTCAAGATGCTGATCGGATTACAGCCATGCAAGAAGAGCTCAATGAATTTGAGAAAAATGAGGTCTATAGGAACTTGTTGATAAACCTGAAATGGCAAACATCATTGGAACAAAATGGGTATTCAGAAACAAGATAAATGAACAAGGAACTGTTGTCAGAATCAAAGCAAGACTAGTCGCAAAGGGACACTCTCAAGCTGAAGGCATAGATTATGATGAAACCTTTGCACTAGTAGCAAGATTGGAAGCAATCCAACTCTTTCTAGCTTTTGCAGCTCACAAAGATTTCAAAGTATATCAAATGGATGTCAAGAGTGCATTTCTGAATGGACTCCTAGAAGACGAAGTATATATGGAACAACCCCCTGGTTTCAAACTCAAAGGGAAGGAAGACAAAGTATACATGCTCAAAAAGGCACTACATAGACTCAAACAGGCACTTAGAGCCTGGTATGAGACACTATCACAATTCTTAATCAACAATGGATTCAGCAAGGAACCATTGACAAGACTCTATTCAAGCTAGAAGAAGGAACAAGCACCTTGCTAGTTCAGATCTATGTTGATGATATCATTTTTGGATCAGAAGATGAAAAGCTATGTGAGGATTTTGCAAATCCGATGAAAAGTAATTTCACATGAGTATGATGGGAGAACTCAATTATTTTCTTGGTTACAAGTGAAACAAATGAAAGATGGCATCTTATCAATCAAGCCAAGTATACAAAGGACTTGATACATAAATATGGTATGGATACAAGTGGCACATCAGATACATAAATGTGTGCAAGAGTCATTCTTGGGAAGGATGAAAATGGAAAAGATGTTGATCAAAAGAAATATAGAGGAATTATTGGATCTCTACTCTATTTAACTGCAAGTAGACTTGATATTGCATTTGCAGTAGGAGTTTGTGAAAGATTTCAAGCTCAACCAAAAGAATCTCATTTACTGGCAGCAAAAATGATCATCAAATATTTGAAGCAAACGATCAATGTAGGAATTTTGTATCCTAAAGATGGAGGATTGAAAATAATATCCTATTTAGACTCAGACTATGCTGGATGTAAGATTGTTAGGAAAAGCACTTCAGGAACTTGTCAGATGCTTGGCTGCAGACTAGTATCATGGTTTAGTAAAAAGAAAAACTCTATATCAACTTCAACAGCTGAACCAGGATAAATAGCAGCAGGCAGCTGTTGTGCACAAGTATTATGGATCAGATAACAACTGAGAGACTATGGCATAGAAGAGAAGAAAATTCCAATTATATGTGACAACACAAGTGCACTATCCATTACTGAGAATCCAGTGCTTCATTCAAGAACAAAGAACATAAATGTGCGACATCATTTTTATAGAGATCATGTGGAGAAAGGAGATGTTATCTTGAAATACATATCTACTAAGGATCAATTGGCTGATATTTTCATAAAACCACTAAGTCATGAAAGATTTTGTTTATTGAGAACTGAGTTAAGAATGATTGGAATTGATTAAGTAAGAAGGAGTAGCTAACTAGAGTGATTAGTAGAGTGACTTCACCAGCTGACTGAACCTTTGCCATTTTAAGTACGCTCACTTGGCAGGCAAGGCACTGGTAACCAGTGAAGTTCACTTCACTGATTGTTAGAAATAGTTTTATACAACAACCCAATAAAGAAGTCACCACACCGGCTCAGTGACCAGCCAGGTCACTTCACTGCTATTTACTTGGAGAAAACAGCGAAGTCAAGTGTGAACAAAATCAATTTTATACATGTGGAAAAGAAGAGAAATTGTGGAGAATTAATTTATGGAAGATCACCCATGTGGATTTTATTTTATATCGTGGAGGTTATTGCTTGAATTGAAGGAATGACGGCAACGCCTCGATTCTAGGGATTGATCATTACATACCTCAATCCATTCCCCCACTACACTTAAAAACCGCGATTTATATACAAAAATCACACCATTACTCCACATAATCCTTCCATTATTCAACCGCATGCACACTATAAAAAATTCTCTTATATATAAACAATACTTAGAGGTTTTTCAGAAAGCTTCTACGCTATCTTTGCATTTCATAAACCCTATTTCCTCTAAAATATCAAAGCTTTTTTCCTTTCCAGAATCTCTAAAGCAATGACTTCATCTTCTTCAAATACACAAACTGGAAAGCAATATGAGAAATCGATCGTCACTGGATCGTTCTTTCGTCCTGAGCACTATCTCACTCTGTGCAATGGTGATCCACAAGTACAAAGATTGGTGGATGGATGCAAGAATCTGGGGCTAGTGATCTTCTTCAACCCTCCCCATCACTGGCATATGCTATGAAACTCTAATTGCATTTGGGCAAAATGCAAAGTTTGTTCCCGGCAAAAAGAAGGGCACCTAGGATAGCATCATCAGCAACATGTTTGGCCGAGAATTGGAAATCACTCTAGATCTCCTCCACAGATGTCTAAACCTCTTCAAAACCGGACCAGTGGAGATAAAGAAGATAGAGATCAATCTCGACACCTTCTGGGCTGAGATTACAAAGAACCCAAGACGGACAACCAAGAAACTCAACTACCCTAGATCAGAACTCAAGCACCCATTTTCCGAGTTTGCTCACTTGATCACGAAGAGCATTGAAGGAAGGAAAGGGTCGATGCATGGCATGACCGAGGTCAGAAACAAACAGATGGCCATTATCTATCAAGGTCTTTAGTTCAACTAGGCAGCCTACTTTTTCAACTGGCTGAAAGAGAAACTTCAAAGAGAGATTGATCTAGGAAAATTGGTGGCACAGAGTGGACAGTAGAAACAAACCATCTTCTGGGAGAAGAAATCGTATGGGATTCCTCTCCAACATTTGTTTGATCAAACTAAAGTGAAAACTGTTCACTTGTACAAATTGCATGAGGCAAAGGTAATGTTCACTTATGTTAAACCATGGCAAAAACAACAACCTTTAGCAGGAGAGAAGAGAAAGCATCCAGAAAGTAGTGTATCTGGAATTAGTAGACGAACCAGATCTCAAACAACCAAATCTCAACAAGGGAGTCTACCAAGCAATAAAAACAGACCCCTTGTAATTAGTGAAGATGAAGAAGATCCAAAAGAAGAAATGCTTCTGGAAGAAGAGGCAGAAGGTACGGAAGCATACTATCTAACTCCATCAAATGAAGATTGAGAAGAGGAAGAGCTGATGAAGAGAAAGAAGATGAAGAAGCATACTATCTGACCCCATCAGAAGAAGATGGAGAAGAAGAAAAGGATGAAGAAGAAGCCCATGTTGTAGAAGATGAAGAAGCAAAGGAAGAAGGAGGCCATCACTGTGATGATCAAGACAATCAAAATGACTCTAATGATGATTTGACATTCCTAGATGTCATTCATAGAAGCAAATCTTTTATAGAAAGACAGCAGAGTGAACCAGTTGAGGAACTTCACTCAACTGACCATGAAGGAACCCCCATCATTGATCAATAGGGAATACCAGCTGAGGAAGTTGATGCTGCAGTGCAAGAAGAAGCAGCACATTCCCTACTAGGACTTGGAGGTGAGGGAAACTCTAGACAATCTCTATCTGATTCAGAGATTGAAAAAGAAGAAGAAGAAGAAGAAGGAGAGCATGCTCTTGCATTTGCACCAGCATAGGAAGATCTAGACGGAGCCTTCAATCTGGACATAAATCCACTGATTATGGACATGGAGAGACAAAATATTAGCAGAGAGAATCTCAAAACTGCTTTGAGAAGCAGTTACACCTCCATTCATCACAAGATTGATGCCTGGATCAGTCACATTGAAGTTCAGGATGCAGTGATGGAGAGGCAATAAGACTTACTCTGCAACCTGCATAATCTAATTCCCCATAATGTCCAGAAAAATCTAGAATTCCTGGCAGAGACACTTGAAGGCAAACTCAACCCCATGGTGGACACTCTGAATGAGCATACTCAATAAATTTAGACCATGGACGAGATCTTAGGTCACTTAGCCAAGCTGCTTAACACTCTCATCAAGTATCTGAAGCAACCAACAAATTTCTGGAAGAAACGTTTAATGCTACCAAAAAGGGGGGAAGGTATCAGTAAGCCTGAAAGCTCCTCCAAAGGCAAATGAAGCTCAACAGGCAAGGGCAAGGGCAAGAGAAGATGTAGATTTTTAATAATAACTTTTGCCTTTGATTAATTTTGAATGAACCATCTATATTGCCCTTCTATGGATGAATACAATTATTTAGTTTTATTCTGTTATTATATGAGAAAAATGCATACTTATGTTCAGGCTAATGTGGGTTTTGGCATCATCAAAAAGGGGGAAATTTTTAGGAACATTTTATTTTATTTTGATGATGGCCATACTAGCTGTTATAGCAAGCCTGAAATAAGTTAGATATCTCTGTATAAGTCTTTACTTAGAGTCTGACATGTTGTATAAGTTTAGTCAGACAAGTATTGTACTAGTTGGTAGGATGGCTAAGTACAACAGAAATCCGGCAGAGTAAAGATAGCCCAGTACCAGCAGAGAAGCATGAAGACATAAAGACTATCTTATAACCAAAGAAGTCTGTGATGACTTTGGATAAGTCTAAGTTATACTACAAGTGATGAAACTCATTGTTCAAATAAGGTGTATACTGATCCCACTCAAATCAAGGATCAGTGAAGTACAAGTACTCTAGGAAAATCAAAGAAAAAAAGTAAGCAGTGAGCCGGCGAAGTAAACATTCTACTAGCTGAGTAAGGAATAACTGTGATGGTTCAGAATATGCAAGGAAAACTCGAGACAGATGCTGGAATATTTTGGAATTTATAGAGCGACTTTAGGATGTTTTGTGAAAGACGGAGAATAGTGGCATTTCAAGAATCCATAGTTTCAGTTTTCAGATATGTCGGGATCAAGACTATTGAAGAGAAGACAAAGTCTGTCGAAGCCAACCGTGGATTTTTGCTCTTTAGACACATTGGGTTTTTATTATTAAAATGACCCATTTTTATAATTAAGAATTATTATTATTATTATTATTATTATTATTATTATTATTATTATTATTATTATTATTATTATTATTATTATTATTATTATTATTATTATTATAATTAGTATTATTATTAATAAAATTCGATTGAATGGATATTATGTATTAGTTAGGATTTAGAATGGAAAGAAAAGAGATTGAGGTAAAAGGACAAAAAAATACAAAATAAATAAATAGGACACACTCTTTTTTTTAGTTGCAAAAAGGACAAAAAATTTCAGACGGACAAAATTAACTACCTTTAAGAACGCGCGTTTCAGGGTTGAATGTTGTTTGTGATTGTAGTCGGGCATCACCGCTTTCTTTTCTTTTCTTTATTTTTTTTAATTTTTTTTTTCAAACTACTGTAACTTTTGATTTAGAACTCTGATCGTCGAAATTTTTCCATTAAAATTCATATTTTTTTTGCTCTTTAATTTGCACCCAAATACGATGCTCTTCCGACGTAAATTTTGAAAGCCAAAAAATATTTGCATTAACTGGAGCGTTTTTCTTATAAACGACCATAACTTTTGATTTAGAACACCGATCATCAAAATTGTTTCACCAAAGTTCATTTTTTATCTTCATTTTGAGACCTTATTTGATACCTTTTCGACGTAGTATTTGAAAGCCGAATTTAATCGCAGCATTTACACTAACACAGTATCAGTATCAGGCTCATTTAAGGCTTAATTCAAGTGACTACTTCAAGGCACACATATCTGGCTCATATAAGGCTCATTTAATGCTTAATTCAAGTGATTAACTATTAATCCTAGGTCAAGTTTATGTGGTTTTGATTGATAAAAGGAATAGCATAGATTAACTTGATTAAGTTGTCGTGTTTATAACATGTAGGTTCAGTTCAGGATATGTGTATAAACAATATAAACTTAGATGAACAGCAGCTTATAAAAACAAAGGATGAACTAGACGACATTGTTCAGGTACAACAGTTCACATACAAATTAAGATATTCTACAGATCAATACAAGAGTCAGATTATACAAGAATATGCAGTAGAACATTCCAGCAGACTCTTAACAAACTCAACAGATTAATAGCAAGTACAATAGACTATAGATTTAGTACAATAGGTACATCAGACTAAAAGGTAATACATAGAAGATCAATACAAGTCTGAAACAGTCTGAACTATCAGCCAAATTATAAGAAGGATATTCAAGTTCAAAGAACTAAATTATCATGCCCAGAATTCAAAAGGTGCTGAATTACAAGTTCAGTAAGCCTATGAACTAGGCCTATCTATTACATGATGATACAATGTAGGTCAAAAACCTTAGCACGCCAAGGCATATAGTAAGCCTATAAACTAGGCCTATCTATTGCATTAAGGCACATAGTATCAGTATCAGTATCAGTATCAGTATCAGTACCAGTACATAGTCTCAAGCTCAAAAGGACTCTCCTTTCGGTTTTTTGTTGCAAGGTCTATGTCCCCTAAGTCCTTGATATGAACTGAATGTCTTCTTACAGTTCAAGCACTCATATTTACTTCTTTTCAGAGCATGTTTCGATACTACTTTTTCATTAGGATCATTTCTTTTAGGCCTCTTCTTGTTCTTGGGTTCAATCACATTAGGCCGGATTAATTTCAAGAAATCGAAAAGTAGTCACATACAATGGCATGTAAAAGATATCAACTCCCCTTGCACTAGCAGTGGCATTGCCCATTGAATTCATCCTTTCTGCTAGCTCACTTGCAAATGATTCCTGTCATGCCCACAAAATCGGGAGATTCTTGGTACGGAATTTCTGTTGCTTCCAACAATCAAATGAATGGCATATGTATGTGTAGAAATTACAAACATTTAAAGGTTCGGTGCAATACCAACTCTTCATACAATTATTTCCCAAAAAACCAGACTATTCAAATAAAGAGGCAATAGCTCATCAAGCATCTGAGCAAGAACTTGATCAAACTAAAAATTAGGCAAAAACACAACTTCTCGATAACACGTACCACGAAGCCCCTAAGATCTTCATTATTAGAAAAAACAAAAAATAGAAACACATTCATTCCGAGAACCGAAAATTGTACAGAAATCGATAAGCATTTTTCTTACATGGCTAGCTAACATATATAGAAGCAGATTGTATGCAGCACCAGCCCAAGCTGTTTTTGTAACCATTCCTGTAGCTTTGTTGATCTGAGAACTTAATGGGAAAATAAGATACAATCTTGGAATATATTGGAACAAAAGTATCAACAACAAGGAATTATTTGTGTGATCAGAGTGAGATGTTCGAATCGCGGGCAGGATGATCCATATTAGTATCTGCCAAAATTCATAGAAACATACATTTTTACCATTCAAACAAGAAATTAACTGCAAAATTTAGTACCTGTGGAAGTGGCAAAGCTGCAAATATATCAATGGATATTGATATATCCCCTTTTTTTTCCGGACTGCATATACTAAATCAATAAGTTGAATCTTATAACAGCTGCTAGATGTTTGTATAAAACATTGTAATTCTCATCAGAGCCGGAAGGATGCATCAATTAAAAACACATAATTAATTAACATCATGGATAGAGAGATGTAAAACTAAAACTAACCTTGAGGAGGAGGAGGATGAGGCCATTGTTGATTTCTCCGGCCGTTCACTTGGGGGATTTGGATGCAGAACATCGCACTGGCTATTTCACACCACAAACTGGAAGCATAGGCTGAAGAAAGTTGATGATAAAATTTTTGAGGAGGGAAAAGAAGGAAGAAGAAACAGCATGTTGGAAGATAAGGTTAATTTAGTCCAACTGAAATTATTTGTCCTTATTGCAACTAAAAAAAGATGAATGGATTAATTCTTAATTATGGGGGGAAAAGTGGACTTATAACTAATTTTTCCAAAAAAAAAGGTAGTTTGGACGGGAGAACGGGGGCTGCTGGGCATACAGATTTCGCCGTCTCTTCTTTTCTTTCATGGAATAAACGTATGCTATTGTTTTATTTCGTTTTTGCTATTTATTTATTTGTTTATTATGAGTAGCTAGTTTTATCTTCCGGTTAATTGATTATTTTACCCTTTGATCCTATGTGATTGTGAGATCGAATTGTTCATAATCCTCGAATGAATTGTTAGTATTTACTTATTTTCTGAGTTCATCGACTCATGACCATAATATATCAATTGATTATTTAGGTAGGCCTGATAGTTAGACGATTATTTTGATCTAGCACCAAAAATCGAATTTAGGCGATTGTCAATAAAGATTTGATTTTAAGTGGTAAACAATATATTGTCTGCCGGGTTGTAGCCCGTAGGATTCCCTGTTGTGAAAATAAGTAATCTTGGTTATAGTTAACCCGATGTGAGATAATACGTAGAATTGGGTTTTTCTAAGCGTTAATGCAATTGTTCTCACCAAACCTCTAGTGATTGTTGAGGGGTGTGCTACACAATTAGAGAATAAGTAGTGGCGATTGTCGTGCTTACCGAATATAGGAAAAATTGGTTGCTTGACGATTGTCGGCAGCTATAACCAATTTATTAATAATTTAACGAGTCATTTGTGCATCAATGATCAATCGTTGGAATTGATGGGGAATTAATTAATTGACTGGAACATTTCTTGATTTTCTTGCTTTTTAAGTTGTTTTAATTTGTTTTAATTCTTAGGAAGTAGTTAGATAAAACAACCCAAAGAATTGTTATTTTACAAATTTTAGGTGAAATAAATCTACCGTTCCTTGTGCCCTGCTTCCACTATACTAGCTATAGAGGTTCTAGGTGATTCTATCTTTGGTGGTTTGACTACCCACCAATAGTCTTGGAGATTGTGAAGCTTGTGTAGCCAAGGACAATCTTACTATTGTATTGGTGAAAAACAATAGTGAATTCCTTCAATCATCACAAGAGAAAAGTGGATTAAGGGATTACACCACCTGAACCACTATAAACCTTTGTGTTCATTTACTTACTACTCTTTACATAACATCATTTACTTACGCTATTTATTCATACTCTGTGTGTGCATAATCTACTTTGAAACAACTATTAAGAAAAGACTTATCCGCTGCCCAAAAGCTTTTAATTATAAGAATTTTTTTGTGAAACTCCAGTATACTCATTCATTCCCTCTGACTATACTTTTACACTTCTCTAGGACCAACACCTTCTACAAGTTTGCTCTTGGCAAGTTTTTAGATTGTCTTGAAGTTCAGATGGTTGAGTCTTTTATGCCAAATCAAGCTAAGTGATATCTTTTGTTTGACTAGAACATAGGTTTCTGCTTTCGCTGTCTTCCAATGCACCACATACATGTTGTCTTCTCTTTTCCTGAAAGTACGACTGTATTTGTTAGTTTGTGGATCACTTTGCAACATTCTTTGCTGAAATACACATTGTAGCCTTTGTCACAGAATTGACTAATGCTTAAAAGATTGAAGCTCAGTCCCTTGACATATGCCACATTCTGAATCTTCAAATAGTTCTTCAACATTGTGCCTTCCCCCTTAATCTTGCCAGGCTTTTCTTTGCCTCCAAATGTGACTTTAGGGCCATCAAAAGATTTGAAATCAGTCATTCATCCCTTGTTACTAGTCACTTTTCTGGAACATTCACTATCTATGTACCAGATATCCTACAAAACATGTCAAATATTTTTAGGTACCCAACACTGTTTGGGTCCATACCTATTAGCAGTCATGCCTCCTACTCCAAGTGTATATCCAAAGGATCTTATTCTTGGTGGGTTGAAATCATCAACCTCATATGTATAAGGCATGACAGAATAACTTCAAATTTTATTGCTAAAAGTACTCTGATACATTTTTCTACCTTTTGGCAAGTTCTGTATTCTGTTTTACTCTCCAATAAGTAAAGGGTGACCTAATTTCATACTGTCTCTTGTATCTAGGTCCAGGCTTTTGCTGGTGTTTCCTAAACACATTTGACTGTATATGAACCAGTCTCCTATTATATGTTGGAGGTGGAACATTCCAATCATCTTCTGAAGGGTAAAGTATGCCCTTACCTTTCAGTATATTTATGCCTTTAGTGGGTTGTTGGTAAGATGTTTTACTCTACTATTTTATTGCACTGGTTCTTGACTTCACTGGCATAAGATGAGGGGTTGATTCAAAGGTCTGTCCTTTCCTGAATTTTGGTCCAGATTTGGTCCTTAATTCAGATATGTGTTGACCATTGTGTATTTTCTCATCTTGACTATTGTAGACAAGACCTGATCTAGATGTAGATCCAAACCTTTTTGGGGGTTTGTAAGCCGGTGCTTTAAAAGCCTCAGCTGGTGTAGAAATCTTCTTTGATTGTAGATTTGTTTCCCTTACTGGTATGTCAACATCAGATGACTTATCATCTACTGTTTGTTGATAAGTTAAATGAACTTCTCTGCTAACAAAGTGAGTTTTTTTTTTTTTTTTTCATTTTCAGTTCCCTTTGTAATCTTTATTTTCTTTTCTTAAATTCTCACATTCTTGTTCCAGAATTTCATGATTTGTTTGAATTTCTTCAAATCTACTCATGAGATTTTGAATCAAACTTGTAGAAACAATAGTGAAAAAAGAATATTGTGCAGTGTCAGAGTTAGATGCAATAGTTGAGAATGCACTAGATAGTTCCTCTGTTTCTTCAATTTCTTTTGCCATCAGACATAGGCATGCTTTGTCATTGTCTGAGCTAGCGCCTTCACTTGTTATATGACTATTCTGTGCTGCCATCCTCTTCACTGCTTGTCTAAGTTTTTAATGCTTTCCTACTCTTGTTTTTATCAGTTGTGTGCCTCTTCTTGTCTGATGATTTGTATCTTCTCTTTTCTACATCTTTATCATTATTTTCTTCAGGGCATACAACTTTTAAGTGTCCCTTCTTTTTGTAGTTGAAACATCTGACTTCAACATCTATCTTCTTTGTGTCTTTGCTGTTTGAAGACTTGTTTTTGGATGATGAACTGCCTTTAAATTGTTTTTTCTTGAATATGTCAAATTTACTTATCAGTAAAGCCACTTGCACTTTCAGCTCCTGAGTTTATTTGCTGGCTGAGTCAGTTGGTTTACTTTGTTGGGGTGCAATCAGAGCACTACTCTTGTGTAACTCTTTTGGTACACCTTCTTCACTGTTTAACTCAAATTCATGAGACTTCAACGGTGACATTAGTATCAGTGTATCAGTTTTTACAAGATCCAACGTGCCTTTAAGCACTGATGTGATTATTCTCCATCTCTTCAGCAAACTTCTCATGATCTTCAAGCACACTTATTTCTGTGGATAAGTGTGGACAAGTTGTTCTAATTCACTGCTGATGCTTGAGGATCTGTTGTCCATCTGATCAATGGATTCATCAGTCTTCATCTTGAAATTTTCAAACTTCTGTTTTACCACAAGCAATTTGTTTTCTTTGATTGCCTCAGAGCCTTCATTGATTAGAGTAAGTTTATCCTACAAGCTTTTTGCAGTTTTGCAATCTTTAATTCTCATTAACATGTTACTGTCCAGAGTCTTCAAAATCATATCCTTAGCAACATAATCAATATTTTCTCTTCTTTGGTCATTCTTTGTCCAATCCTTCTTTTTTTTTTTCAATTCGAGCTGCTTGATTAAGACCTGTAGATTCTACAATCATAATCTTGATTGGACCATCATTGATAACATCCAACATCTCCTCATGAGTTTCTGCAAGATGAGATAACATTGTTATTTTATATTCCTGAAAATTAGTAACATTGAACACAGGAATTTTAGACATAAAGTTTGATGAATCAATTATAACAAATAGGTATGTATAGAAATAAATCACGGGTTTGAAACACAACTTTGAAAATATATGATCTCCTTGTTACTAGAAATCAGATCTGAACAGGTTATGATACTAGGAACACCGCTCTGATACTAATTGTTGGTCCTAGAGAAGGGTGTGAATATAGTGAGAAAGGGGGTGAATGAATATATTGGAGTTTCACAAACTCTTTCTTGATGAAAACCCATTGTGCAGTGGAATTAAAAACTTTCCAAAAGTTGTTTCAATGTAATTAATCAAAGATAAAATGCAATAAGTAAATGCTGAAAGTATATGTGCAGAAAGTAAATGAACACAATAACGTATAGTGATTCAGGGTGGTGTAATCCTTTAATCCACTACTCTCTTATGATGATTGGAGGAATTCACTATTGTTTGTCACCACTACAATAGATATGATTGTAATCGGTTACACAAGCTTCACAATCTACAGACTATCACTCCATGGCTACAAAAGTATCAGTGACTCAGTCTTCTACACTGCTCCTGGGGAACAAATCCTTCAGCAGCTATCACTCTAGGTTGCAATTCCTTCTCAGAATCTCTGATTCAATTGCTGATAAAAAAGCTACTGAAAGTTTATGTGAATTTTAGAATTCACACAGTTGATCAATCTTAGGATTGATGTGTCTATTGGAGCTCTATTTTCCGAGATTAACCATTACTAGATATTTCCTTGAAGATCAAAGATGAAGGCTTGTGAAATGGACAGTGTATTGGCACTTTGAAATGATGAATAATCTTGTTTTTCTTCTCTGTCAATGCCTTCTATTTATAGCCGTAAATCCTTTAATTTTGAATTTTTGTCCGTTGGCTATTTAATGCTCAGCATAATTCTTGATCATGTCTTTATTAAATCCTCCTTGATTTTAGTGATCTAGATTTTAGTTAAATGTTCATCATAAAATCAGTTCTTGATTGATTCTGCATTTATTGATTGATCTTCCGCAATTTCAACTTTTTTGAATAAGTATGAACATCTTACTTGACTTAGCTGACTCTCTTCTTACTTTACCGGATGAGTGATTGCTTCACTTACTTGCTTGATTTTTTACTTAGCTGTTGCTTCTCCATTGTTATTTATTAGCCGATAACTATTTACTTCACTGATCCTTAGTTTTGTGTGAGATAAATTTACACCAAATCATAGAAAATTAAGTTTCATCACTTGTATTGTATCTTAGACTTACCTAATGTCATCACAGACTTCCTTGGTAGTAAGTCAGTTCATAGGTCTTCACTTCACTGTGCTGTGATGTCGCGCGTGAGGCCGCTTATACTAGCAAGAATACTAGGTCAAATCATAGTATAGCAGCGGAGAATCAAGGTAGATACCATAGAGACAATTCAAGTCAAGGATAAACGAATCTAACCTAAATAAGAAGACAAATACGGTCTACGACCAACATAGAAACAGAAAGAAAACGTGGAATCCCTCTCCTTCCCCAACCTATCTACTACCTTGGCATAGTTAATCTTTATGTTTACTTCCTCACATAATCTCTCCAAATAAATCTAACGCTTTAAATTCAGTTTAGCTACGGGTGAAATCTCCAATCTATCTACTTCAATTGTAAGGGCATCAGACAATCTATATGCAACTAACCTTCTTCATTGGTTGTACTAGTTCATACGCATTAAATTTTAGAGTTGCCGGCTCAAGACTGAGAACCTCCCTAAGCAGCTATCAAATATGACTAGCACGTTCCTAGGTATCCATCGAGACTACATCCTAACTAACACTTCACTAACAGTCATTCTTGTTAATTTATGATGTATGAAAATTAGATTGGCCAGACCTAAGTAATCGTTTTAATTAAACATGTTGATCAACGTAGCTGACGCTGAATCTTTAGATTTGGGTGACCTAAGGTGCCTCGATTAATTGGTAAGACTGCTGATTAATTAGGGGCGATAGTTCCTATTCTGGAATCTACATTGCTTCATATTAATTAATTCGAATAAATTATGAGGTTGTTAAACATTCAGATTAACTACAACACGTAATCATGCAGATCTACCATAATATAGACATAAAGGAACGTTCAAACTTCATACCTTCGGTTATGAAAATCTAACTTGATCTACTCAAGTTAGAGACGGCAAGGGAGAGGAAACCAGAAAACAGATCACGAAAGCTTGCTACTAACTTTATTTCATTAATAAAAGTGTATAATATCAAAGTATATGAAAAGCATATGAAAGCATATGTTTACAATTGGATTCTACGACTTTTTATAGATACAATAGCCAACTTAAGACTCAATAAAACCCTAACCGAACTAGTAGACGCGACAGACTCTGGTTTCTTGTCTTCCAAGGGTTCCATTAATCGGGCATGAGCCTCGATTAATCGGCCCATTCTTTCTTCCTTATTTCTGACAGATCTCTTCATGGACTTTCTCCATATGGACCAATGCCTTCTTTTCAGTTTAGATCAATCCTTAGCTACTCCGGATCTTGGTACATCCTGAAAAGCATACAAAACAAGGAGAAATAGTACAAAATCTTTGGGATAATATCATAGACGTAGAATCATAAACCTAGGAACATGCATTTTGCATTTAACACATATTTGCCACAATAACGAGCCTATATATCTCCTCTCAAGCACGATTCGAGGTAAATAAAGGTACATTTAATGGTAGTATTTAGGGCATTATCAACTACAGATTTTGATCGTCTCGAGCAAAAAGGCGAAAAGAAAACGAAATGTAGACCAATATACATGTTTATTAAAAACAACAATGTCTCACATAGACAAGATAAAGATCATGCCAACTCATATCCATCAGTAACATACTAAACAAAAATCACATCATGAACCAATGTGTGTGTACAATAACTCCTCGATCTCTAGTGATGCAACAGACTTCATTTACGTCAACCCGCAGTCGAACTAACCAGTCACGAATGTGCTTTTCCTTTTCCACCATTGATTTTATTAATTGATTTTCTTTTTATTTGCATAGGTTAAGTCAACTAGGCAAGGAAAATCGAGAACCGAGTACTACTCTTAGGCTCCCATTTATCTGTCTATTTTTGTGCGAGGGTCGTGCGTCTTACGCTCCATCGAGTTTGCATCTCTCTTGCCAAAGAGAATATGTATATATATATATATATATATATATATATATATATATATATATATATATCATGCAAGTTATTTCTCTTTCTCGATGGGTCACGCTCAAATCTATCTAACCTCACATTCTCGCTCATGATAAACTACCAAATCTGTTTTTCCTTAACCCTTATGAAAACCACTACTTGACCTAAATGACCATAGGTAGAACAAGACTCGAGATAAAGCTAGGGTCAAATCTAGTCAAAGTAATGCGATATCGACTACACACAAGAGAAAGTGAGTGATACGTGCTTAAAATGGTGGTTCATAGACAAAATATACGGTTAATATGTCATTACTTCAGAAGTGGGCATGACTTTCACCTATGCACTGTGGAGAAAATATGTAATTAATTAGCTGCAAAAGATCAAAGATATCATTTTGTTCGAAATTTTCACTAAAACAAATCAAAGTATATGTGGTGAAATTTGCATTAAAGAGAATCAAGATAATCGAGCAACTTAGCAGAAAATAATGTTAAAAAGCTAAGTGACACTCCTACACCCACTTAATCGAAACATTATCCTCAATGAGAAGATGAAAGAGAAAACAGAAAGGAACTTAGCTTCATTAAGCACGGAGCAAGGAAATTAGATGGATTGCCAATAATCGTCAAGGGCTTCACATAAGAATTCCTCGAAAATCTGTGCAAAATAATTCGTACAATCCAAGAGAAGAAACTCTGGTGACAATAACCGTATAATAAAAATGCGGCAGTAAAAGAGACATAAGATAACTCCAAAACAATTAAGCCAACAAAATTATTATATAATGAATAAAATTCTGACAGAGTACTTCTAGATAAGAAAGTAAATAAAAGAAAAATAAAATACTAAAATGGAAAGTAAAAACAAGAAATAAGAAATAAACTAGTCCTCTCCGAAATATTCCTCCCAACCTTTAGGTAGGTCACCCTGAAGTTCATAACATGCAGGTGGGCCAGAAATTGAGGCAGTAGCAGCAGCAGAAGAAGATGCTCCATGGCGCGAGGCAGTTTTTGGTGTTGGGGCGTAAGGAGGAATGCCTAAAAATTCCATCGTGTAAACCATTTTACGGTGTAAACCGTAATCTCTCTCGCATTCTCCTCTATCAGAGCTCTCTGAGATCGATTTCTTCCATGAACCGGAGTTCGCTCTCACTTAGCTCTATGACCGTCCTGTCTAGGTTGTCACGAAACTGACTACAAGCTTATTGTGGGATCAGGCTCTTCCCAGTCAACACATACTAGAACCGGAAACTCGTTCTCTAGAGCGAACATATCAATCATTGGGCCATAGGGCAAAAGCTCTCGCTCATACTCATCAGCAATGTCCTGAATACGACCATTCATAAGCAAGCTGATATTGACCGGAGATTCTTACTCTAAGTAGAACATTAGCTCTGCCCGCTTCGGTTTAACAGAGACCATATGCTTAGATGGCAGTAGGTGGGTACAAACATATTTATTCAACATCAACAGGTCCCATGACAGGTCATTTTGTAAGAAAATTATGGGGGCTCCCATCAGATTTCTACTCCAAACCACCCCAAAGTACTCAGCTATCATCTGCATCCTCTCTAAATCCTTAATATCGGTGGTAGAGGTGTACTGGTGCATTTCGGACCCCATTGTATCCGTTGATCCATTTAATAGAAAAATCAACATTCACTCCTCGGACCATATCAAACGTAGCTCCGCGGTTGTGCGCCAGATAAGTATAGAATTCTCGCACCAATGTAGCATTAAACCGACTTGGTGCCTCTGCCATATCCAGAATGTCATGGTGCTTTAAGACCTTGGGCAAGATCATGCCACAATCTTCAAAGTCTACTGCACTTTCTCAGGCAACACATCGTCCATTCTAATAACCTTGGAATGACTCATAGATCTGCAAGGAAGCAAATTGCTCAACCCCGTCTATCAAGGGGTTGGCATCACCATAGATATCTTATTGACCTCAGACGGTGAACGGTTCTGCTATGTTTTGGACCCATGGAAACTATAACAGAGACTGCTGATAATTCTGTTTCAGAACAAAAAAAGGGTACCCTCGACTAATCGGCAAGAAGTCCCTAATAATTGGACCAAAATTTTCTGATTTTCTAAAGTTGTGCTGCAAATGATGGAAGAAGATGAACATCCACAACAACAACATCACATTAGCACAAAATAGTAGCAGTAATAATAGGGGGTTTTAATGGAGGTTTATGGTGGATAATGTGGAGTGAATGGCTCGAAATGGTGGTGTGGAGTGGTGAGAGTGATGGTGGCCGAAAATTGTGATGAAGAAGAAGGATTGGAGAAATTTGTGTTGAAGATGGAGAAGGATGGTGAGGGTTGTGTGTTTAAATAGGAGAATTTAAAGTGTAGGTGGGAGGATTAGTGGGTAGTGGGGAGTAGTGCTGGAGTAATGGGTTGAGAGATTTGAGGGTTGAATGATTGAGGGGATTGATGAGGTAGAGTTAATGGTGGAGTGTGGGAAATGATGAAATGATGGAAAATGGGAAGAAATGGGGCGGCTGCTCTGACTCTGGGCTGACAGATGCAACGCGTGTCCTTCACGTGTCATCGAAGGGTCTGATTTGAAATCTGACACTCAGACACGGATAAAACCTACCTCGATTTATCGGAGGAGATGTCCGATTAATCAGGGTCAACTTATTCCCAGATTTTATAATTTCCTGTTCCTTACACCTCTCTGACTTCTTGCTCAATCCTGACCTCTCAATAACAAGTCCTTACTATTTCTTGTGTTATTTTCCCACTCAATCCTAACATACTTTACTAGATACAACAACGAGTGAAAAATCCCTTCCTACCATCCATTGGCTTTGGGCCTTTGGATGCGGTAGGATGAAAAAAAGCTCGTCCTCCTGTCTAGTTACTTTTATTGACTCTCTCTCTACTAAGGGTTCAAGAAGTAGTTTTGAGTTTATAGTCGCCAGCTCGACTTAACTTTGAATCTTTTCTTATTTAGAGATTCGGGGTTTAGCTTGCCAAACTTGAACTCTTGAGGTCTTGACCATAACACACTTACCTTCTCATTCAATAAATGCTCTTTCTTGGCTTTTTAGGCCGAGAAAAAAAGATCCTCTTTATTATCTAGGAGTGCTTCCTCTCGAATCTGTGTAGAAAAGTTCTGAGCTCTCTTCCTGGCATATCTGGCTCTCTTAGCCCGTGCACTAGGTCTACCCCTACTTCGAGACATAACCTTAATGTCCAAGGATTCCACACTTACTACTTTTAGCTCTACTCCATCACTATGCATAATAGAAGCACTTGCCTCATTGAGCATCTTCTTTTGGACCTTTTCCTCTTATTCACTTAGCTGTACCTTGACGATTTCCTTTGTTAGGAACATTTTATTATGTTTTGATGATGTCCATACTAGCTGTTATAGCAAGCCTGAAATAAGTTAGAATTCTCTGTATAAGTCTTTACTTGGAGTCTGACATGTTGTATAAGTTGAGTCAGACAAGTATTGTACTAGTTGGTAGGACGGCAAAACAAAAACAGATATTCGGCAGAGTGAAGCCAGCCAAGCACCAGCAGAGAAGCAATGCAGACATTAAAGGTCTGACTTGTAACCAAGGAAGTCTGTGATGACCTTGGACAAGTCTAATTTATACTACAAGTGATGTACATTGATATTTGAATATGGTGTACACTGATCTCACCCCAATCTAAGATCAGTGAAGTACAAAGATTCTTCTTCAACTTAAGCAAAGAAGAAAACTGTGAATCGGCAAAGTAAACGGACTTTCGGCTGAGTGAAGACAAAACGGTGAAGAAAGATCTAAATCGGCTAAGTCAGAAGGATCGCTCGACCGTTCTGAAAACGGCGAAGGAACACGTACCAGATCAGATTTAATATACGTTGAAGATTCAGAAGATCATGCATTAAATGCACAATCATTAGAGGATCAATCAAGAACGGATTTTCTGCTGTATGATTGAAGAAAGAATCCGATCACTGAAATCAAGGAGAATGCAATTAAGGGGGAATCAAGAATAAAATCAAGGATTATTCCCTCATTAATATAGCCAACGGACGGAATTTCAAAATCAAGGTTACTCAAGGCTATAAATAGAAGGCATTGACAGACAAAAAATAAGTATGAGAATTATCTGAAGAGAAAAATCAAGCAAAAACCCTGTCAATTTGAAAAGCCTTCTCTCTGGACTTTAAAAGGCACATCTAGTTATCAACTCAGACATCAGAGCTACAAAGTCATACTCAGCACTGAGATTGATCAATCAAGTTTGTGAATCACATTCTCATCAAAGTAAAACAACTGAATCAGAGGCAATCTGAGAAGGAGTTGAACCTGTGATAGCTGTTGAAAGATTTTGATCTCAAGGAGTAGCAAAGGAGACTGAATCACTGAAGCTGTTGCAGTCAAGGAGTGATAGTCTTGTAGATTGTGAAGCTTGGGAATCCAAGTACAATCATACTATTGTATCTGTGAAAACAATAGTGAATTCCTCCGATCATCACAGGAGAAGAGTGGATTAAGGGATTACACCACCCTGAACCACTATAAGCCTTGTGTCAATTTAATTTCAGCAATTTACTTTACAGCATTTATTTAATTTGCCTACACCATAACTCATTTCTGTGATTGTCTAAACTGATTTGAAAACAACATAGTAAGAAGAGACTTATCCGCTGCCTAAAAGCTTTTAAATAAAAGAAAAGTTTTTGAAACTCCACTATAGTCATTCACCCCCCCCCCCCTCTGACTATAGTTTCACCCTTCTCTAGGACCAACAATTGGTAGCAGAGCAGTGTTCCTAGTATCAGAACCTGTTCAGATCTAATTTCTGGTAACAAGGAGATCACATATTTTCAAAGTAGTTTTCAAATCTGAGTTTTCTATACATTTACATTCATATCTTCATTTGCACTGATGGATTCCTCAAACTTCTTGTCAAAAGTACCTGTTTTTAATGTTAATAATTTTGATGAATATAAAATAAGAAGGCTATCTCATCTTGTAGCAACTCATGAAGAGATGCTGGATATAATTAATGATGGACCAATCACAATCACTACTGTGGTAGGCACAGGAGCAGATCAAGGAAAGGAAATTGACAAACCTAAAAAGGATTGGACCAAGGATGACAGGAGAAGAGAAAACCTGGACTTTGTTGCAAAAGACATGATCTTGAAGACCCTAGATAGAAACATGTTCATGAGAATCAAAGACTGCAAAACAACAAAGGAGATGTGGGACAAGCTATCATTGATAAATGAAGGATCTGAAGCAGTTAAAGAAAACAAATTATCTGTTGCAAAACAGAAGTTTGAAAACTTCAAAGTGAAGACTGGTGAATCCATAGATCAAATGGATAACAGACTCTCAAGCATCATCAGTGAACTGCAACAGCTTGGACACACATATCCCCAAAAAGAAGTATGCTTGAAGATCTTGAGAGGACTACCTGAAAGATGGAAGATCATAACATCCGTAATCAGAGGAACAACAAATATTGCAAGCACTGACACTCTAACACTGATGTCCCAATTAAAAGCTCATGAATTCGAATTGAACGGAGAAGATGGTGCTCCGGCAGAGACACAAAAACTCACTACACTGGTTGCACCCCAGCAAAGTAACTTTGCCGAGTACATCAGCAAAGAAACACATGAACTTAAAGAACATGTAGCTTTATTGGTTAAACACTTTGACAGGTTTAGAAAAAAGAAGCCCTTCAAAGGAAATTCATCATCAAACAAGAGGTCAAGCTCAAACAGAGACATGAAGAAGAAAGATGATGAATACAGATGCTTCAACTGCAACAAGAAAGGTCACTTCAAGGCAGATTGTCCTGAAGAAAATGACAAAGATGATAAAAAGAAGAAATACAAAGCATTTGAAAAGAGAAAAAGAAAGAAGGCACTCAAGGCAGAATCCAGCAGTGAGAAGAATGAAGAATCATTTGATAATGATTCAGATGATAGTGATGAAGAAGACAGCTCAGAAAAAGAGAAAACATGCATATGCCTCATGACCGAAGAATTGGATGAAGATGAAAGTGATAGTTCAGACACTGAAGAAACAAGCCTATGTCTAATGGCTAAAGAATCAGATGAATCTGAGGTATCATCTAGCTCTTACTCTTCATCTAATACATCCACATCTGACACTGCACAATCTTCTACTCTCCCATTAGATACAACAGACCTAGTCCAAAATCTCATGACTAAATTTGATGAAATTGAAAAGAATCATGAAATTCTGGAAAAGGAATGCAAGGATCTAAGAAAAGAAAATAAGAGATTAAAGAAAGAACTGGATAAAGCGAAAGCTGAATCAAATAGTAAGGAGACCTACTTAATTGATCAACAAAAAACAGATGATCATACATCTGTTATTGACAGATCAGTTAAGAAAATCTCCTCACCAGTAAAGGTAACCACTGCACCACTAAAAGCACCAGCTTACAAACCCTCAAAAAGGTTTGGATCCAGATCTGGTCTTGGCTACAACAGTTAGGATGAAAGTAGAAATAATGGTCAACACAATTCTAAATTCAGGACCATTAATGGATCAAAATTTAGAAAGGGACAGACCATAATTCCAACAGATCATCCTGTTCCGGTGAAGTCAAAACCTAGTGTGGTGAAACAGCAGACTAAATCCTCATTCCAGTCAATCAAGAACAACAGCCATCTGAAAGGTAAAGACAGACTTTACCCTTCAGAGGATGATTGGAATGTTGCACCTCCAAAATACAAGAGGAAACCATTCAACAAAATGCATCATGTGATTAAGAAAAACAAATCTGTTCTTAGACACTTGAAGCAAGAAAGGTTTCCTACTGCATATTGGAAAGTGAAGAAGGATGTAAATGCACCAAAAGGTGGAGAAAAGTATCAGAATACCTTCAGCAAAAATATTAGAAGCTATTCTGCCATGCCTTATACATATGAAGTTGATGACTTCAATTATCCAAAAAGGAGACCTTTTGGATACACACTTGGTATGGGAGGCATGATTGCTAACATGTATGGACCCAAACAGTGTTGGGTACCTAAACTTAATTAATCTGTTTTGTAGGATGTCTGGTACATATACAGTGGATGTTCCAGACACATGACAGGAAACAAGAAATGACTCACTGACTTCAAGGCTTTTGATGGACCCAAAGTCACATTTGGAGGCAAAGAAAACCCTGGTAAGATTAAGGGGAAGGCATAATACTCAAGAAAAATTTGAAGATTCAAAATGTGGCATATGTCAATGGACTAAATTTCAATCTGATGAGCATCAGTCAATTTTGTGACAAAGGCTACAATGTGCACTTCAACAAAGAAGGATGCAAAGTGATTCACAGCCAAACCAACATAGTGGTTCTTGCAGGTAGAAGACAAGACAACATGTATGTTGTGGACTGGAGAACAGCCAAGGCAGAAACATGTCTGCTGGTCAAAAACAAACAATGTACAAGCTGGATTTGGCACAGAAGATTAAATCATCTGAATTTCAAGACCATCAATAAACTATCAAAGAACAAGTTAGTTGAAGGTTTGCCAGAGATCACATTCAAGAAAGAAAGTCTATGTGATGCATGTCAGAAAGGAAAACAGATCAAAAGTTCATTCAAGTCAAAGCCTTATCAATCTACAACAAGAGTTCTACATGTGTTACACATGGACCTGTTTGGACCTGTCACACCAGTAAGTGTGAGTGGTAAGAAATACACCCTTGTAGTGGTGGATGACTTCTCAAAGTACACCTGGACCATTTTCATGAACAAGAAGAAAGAGACACTCAAAAAGCTACCAGATTTGCTGAGAAGACTCCAAAATGAGAAAGAACTAAAAATCATAAAGATCAGATCAGACAGAGGCACTGAATTTCTAAATTAAATCATCAGAACCTACTGTGAAGAAAATGGAGTACTACATCAACTATCTACAGCAGGCACTCCACAACAAAATGGTGTAGCAGAAAGAAGAAACAGAACTCTCAAAGAAGCCGTTAGAACAATGATTGCTGAAGCATGCTTGCCAAAGAGATTTTGGGCTGAAGCAGCAAACACAACATGTCATACACAAAACAGATCAATCATCAACAAATATCATGGAAAGACTCCATATGAAATATGGAATGGTAGAAAACCCAATATCTCATATTTTCATATGTTTGGATTAAAATGTTTTGTCTTAAACAGGAACCAGCTGCATACCTTTGATGAGAAGGCTGATGAAGCAATCTTCATGGGATACTTAGACACCAGCAAAGCATTCAGAGTACTCAATAAAAGAACATTGGTGATTGAAGAATCAATACATGTGGTTTTTGATGAACCAAATACAAATGGTGAAGATCTTCAAGACCATGAAGAGAAAGCAGCACAGAAGGAAATCTATACAAATGCAACCATACCAGCTACTATCCTGAATCATCACTTTGAAAATCAAGAGGAGCCACATATCAATACAACTAGAAAGAAGCACCTGAAGTTGAAGTTCATGCTCAACATGAAGATATGGAATCACTAAGTGAAGAACAACTTCAACCAGATCTAAATTGGCTAAGAGACCATCCTGAAGAACAAGTTATTGGAGATATTCACACAGGAGTCAGAACCAGAAGACAACTGGAGCACATGCTAACTTGCTTTCTATCACAAGTGGAACCCAAGACCATAGATGATGCAATCCAAAATGCATTTTGGATCACAGCAATGCAAGAAGAACTAAATGAATTTGAAAGAAATGAAGTCTGGGAACTTGTTGACAGACCAAATATGGCCAACATCATTGGTACAAAATGGGTATTCAGGAACAAGATGGATGAGCAAGGAACTGTTGTCAGAAACAAAGCAAGGCTAGTTGCAAAAGGCTATTCTCAAGCAGAAAGAATAGATTATGATGAAACATTTGCACCAGTAGCAAGATTGGAAGCAATCAGACTCTTTCTAGCTTTTGCCGCATACAAAGACTTCAAAGTCTATCAAATGGATGTCAAGAGTGCATTCCTAAATGGACTTTTGGAAGAAGAAGTTTATGTAGAACAACCTCCTGGATTTCAAATCAAAGGAAAAGAAGACAAAGTATACAAACTCAAGAAGGCCCTCTATGGCCTCAAACAGGCACCTAGAGCATGGTATGAAACACTATCACAATTTCTGATCAAAAATGGATTCAACAAGGGAACTATTGACACGACTCTATTCAAACTAGAGGAAGGAGCAAACACATTGCTGGTACAAATCTATGTTGATGATATAATCTTTGGATCAGAGGATGAAAAGCTTTGTGAGAAATTTGCAAACCTGATGAAGAGCAAATTTCAGATGAGCATGATGGGAGAATTAAACTATTTCCTTGGCCTTCAAGTAAAGAAAATGAAGGATGGCATTTTCATTAGTCAAGCCAAGTACACAAGAGATTTGATACACAAGTATGGGATGGATACAAGTGGCACAGCAGACACACCAATGTGTGTCAGAGTCATACTTGGAAAAGATGAAGCAGGAAAGGATGTTGATCAGAAAATGTATAGAGGAATCATTGGATCCTTATTATACTTAACTGCAAGCAGAACTGATATAGCATTTGCAGTAGGAGTGTGTGCAAGATTTCAAGCTCAACCAAAAGAATCACATCTTCTAGCAGCCAAAAGGATAATCAAATACTTGAAAAACACTATAAATGTTGGGATTTGGTATCCAAAAGATGGAGGATTTAAATTGATATCATATTCAGACTCTGACTATGCTGGATGCAAAATAGATAGAAAAAGCACCTCTGGAACAAGTCAAATGCTAGGAACCAGACTAGTCTCTTGGTTCAGCAAAAAGCAAAACTCCATATCTACATCAACAGCTGAAGCAGAATATATAGCGGCAGGTAGCTGCTGTGCTCAAGTACTTTGGATAAGACAACAGCTAAGGGACTATGGAATGGAAGAGAAAACAATTCCAATCATGTGTGATAACACAAGTGCAATATCTATTACTGAAAATCCAGTATTGCATTCGAGAACAAAACACATTGATGTGAGACACCATTTTACCAGAGACCATGTTGAAAAGGGAGATGTCATCCTAAAATACATACCTACTGAAGATCAACTGGCTGACATCTTCACTAAACCACTCAGTTATGAAAGATTTAGTATGTTAAGAACTGAGTTAGGAATGATTGAAATTGACTAAGTATCAAGGAGCGGCCAACTGGAGTAATCGGCTGAGTGACTTCATCAACTGGTACAACCTGTGCCGTTACAGGAAGTATAGCAGGTAAGGCACTGGTATCCAGTGAAGGTAACTTAACTGATTGTTAGGAACAGTTAAATGGAGCAGCTCAGTGAAGAACTCATTTGATCGGCTAAGTGACCAGCCAAGGCACTTCACCGAAATAAAGACTTGGATAAATTAAAAGTGTGAACAAAATCAATTCTGATTACACGTGGAGAATAAGGAAATTATGGAGGATTATTCTATGAAAGATTACACACTTGGAGATCTATTTATGATCATGGAGGTAATTGTATTATTTTTCGAATTGTAAACTCCTCGATTCCCGGGCTCTATCATTACTTACCTCAAACCACTCCCCCATTACGCTCGAATATCGCAATTCACATACACAAAATCACGCCATGATGTCACAAAATCCTTCCATATATAAACCACGTTCACACTACCCAAATCACACTATATAAACCAGAATCAAAGATTTTCAGAAATCTTTACGCTCTCTTGCAAATTACAAACCCTACTCTTGTTTCTCTCTATTGCAAACTCAAGTTCATTTTCAAACCCCCTCTCCTCTTCAACAATGGCATCATCTTCCTCAATCACCCAAGCTGGGTATGAAAAATCGATTGCCACTGGTTCATTTTTCCAAGCAGAACACTACCTGAAACTGTGCGGAAATGACGAGCATGCCAAACGATTGGCAGCAGGCTGTGAAAATCTAAATTTATCAACCTTTCTCAATCCTTCAATAACTGAGGTGTGCTATGAAAATCTCATATCCTTCTAGAAATCTGCACAATACGTATCTGGGCTCCCTACTGAAGAAGGTGACGAGTGGGAAGCGGACAAGATCGTTCCATCTGTCAACGGCAAAGAAGTGGTGATTACAGAAAAGGTAATTCGAAAACATCTAAAACTTTCAAATAAAGGTCAAGCAAAAGTAACATTGATATCACAAAACTTGGATGATTTCTGGGCAACTATCGCCAAAACGGCAAACCCAGGATCTACAAAAGTCAACTGTCTGAGATCTGCATTGAAGAAACCATTCAATGAATTTAGTGCCCTAATTGGCAAAACCATTGAAGGAAAGTTGGGCGCAAATAATGCCATGACATAAATTAGAATGCGGCTAATGGGAATCATTTACAACAAGCTACAATTCAATTGGGCAAAATACTTCTTCCTACGAATCAAAGAGCAAATCCAAGGGGAAGTAAAAGCGGAAAAGAAGGGGATAAAAGAGGGAAAGACAAAGAAAGGCGAATTCTGGGTGAAAAATTCATATGGGATTCAGTTACACTATCTAATGCAATGTCTTAAAGTCTCTACTGTTCAACTCCACAAACTGCATGAATCCAAAGTCATGTTTACCTATATTAAACAACAAAAGAAGACAGGAGACGGAAAAAGGAAGAAATCCGCACAAATCACTACCAGTCAAAGAAAGAAGCAAAAGGTTCAGTGAAATCGGGACAAGACAGACTTTGGAAAATTAATTGATGAAGATAAAGAGGAAGAGGATTCTGAAACTGAGGTAGAGCAACAGGAAGAAGAGAATGACAGTGAGGATGAGCAACATCCTAAAAGGGAAGATACTGGAGATGATGAGGCTTCGCCAGAGAAGCTGCACAACTGTCTGCAAACGATATAGATGATCTAATTGCAGATTATCTTGAGTGGAAGGAGGGGGATT
Organism: Gentiana dahurica var. dahurica; assembly: GCA_024500145.1. Taxonomy (NCBI): domain Eukaryota; kingdom Viridiplantae; phylum Streptophyta; class Magnoliopsida; order Gentianales; family Gentianaceae; genus Gentiana; species Gentiana dahurica. Next base: position 51,276,517 of record CM044905.1, read on the forward strand.
CCAGAAAACAACTTCAAGACTCAGACCGCATGCTTGCTGAAGAAGCATGGCTATTTAATTTTCTGGGAATCACAACTCTGGTAGGTGTACTTGATGAATCGCCTCTATGGGACTTGGTTGATGCAGCCAAGACAAAACTGCCCCAGGCCTCTGGGAGACAGAGTGATGACTCAGATCATGATGATGATGATGATCATGATGATAATGATGATAATGATGGTGATTTTGGTAAAGACAGAGAAGAGGATGCTCCTGCGCCAGATGCAATTGATGATACAACTCTTCTCCGTACATTCTTGAAACCACAAGCATCCAACAAGTCCTCAACTCTGGCAAAGACAGCCACTCAACCACTGACAGTGAATGTTCCAGCTGCCAACACACACATTGTGGACACTGGTTCAGCTGCTGCCACACCAGTCAAAGCAACCCCCGGCACAGAGATATGGGGAACTGCAGCTCAAGCAACTCCAGCATACACATCTACCCAAATTCTTGACGATTTGGAAATTGGAGCAGATGTCACTCAACATCAAGACAAGGGACATCAAACAGATCCAGAACCAGCTGACATAAGGCACAAACTCTCTTAACTGGCCACTGGCATTACCAATGAATCTTTTGAGAAGCAGCAGACCTGCTGGCTGAAGAATTCAAGCAGCAAGCCATGTATCTCAGATCCATGACTTCAGCATTTAATGACAAAAGCTCCTCCATTGAACACAAGTTTCAAGCCATTGCAGAGTACATTGATGCACAAAACATTGTGGTTCAACAACAGGGAAATCTGATGAAGCAGCTTAATATCAATATCACCAACAATCTTGCAGGGCTCAGACAACATATTTGCCAAGAAAATAAATCAATGGCAGTGGCCTTTGGCACTAAACTTCTCAGTGTGAATGAGAAACTAAATGATCATCACCACAGATTCACATCCATTGAATCAAAGCTAGACTCTCTGATCGGCACAGTAGAGGCCACAAATAGCATCTTACTCCAACAAAGGGATGATGCTGCCAAAAAGAGGGAAAATCGGGATAAGCCTGAACCTGAAGGATCAACAATTAGACCCCCAAATTTCACTGAAGAACAACTGAGAGCAAGAGACAGAGAAATAAGAATCAGAAATAAAGCAGAAGAACAGCAAAGAAGGGTCAGAGAAGAAAGAGAAAAGGCCCTAAAGGAACCCTGCATTGGATTTCCTCTTCCTATGCAAAGAAAAGATGATGATAGAGACAGATCCGGCAGACAGCAAAGGCTTGGATCTAGTCAGCAAAGAGGATCAGCTAGTCAACACAGACTCAGCACCAGAGGAAACACCAGCAGAAGCAGCAGCAGCTCCAGACATACTGGGGAACAAAGAACTTACACTGGTCACCAAAGCAAAGCAGAGTATGATGCAGATGTACTGGACCATGTAAGAGAATTTTTTAGAGTACATGAAGGACTTTATCCTCACTCCTCACAAGATGAAGCTTGGGCTGATTGGCTAAGCTATCAGGATGAAAGGATGAGAACTGATATGGCCAAACTCTATAATGAAGTCAAAAGAGAGTTTGCACTTCTCAAAAAAACCAACAACAAACCAAGCTCAGCCATACCACTATCTGCAAAAGGACCAGAAGATTTTCCAGCTGAACAACAGGAAAAATTCAAATATATGGCAAAATTCTTCAATCCTATGGGAAGAATGGAGAAACAGGAGCAGTGGAGTCTCTACAAAAGCCTCAAGTTTGCAGATTCACATATTGCTGAGGCTAGGAAAGACTTGAAAAACATTTTGGAGAACCAAAGGCAAATGAGACCATGCCGGATTTCAACAGACTCTTTGCCAAAAGAGTCTTTCAGGGTGTATCTGAATACACAGCTATGGCATATTGGAAGTGGAAGTTTCCAGAAATTGATTGGAAAGACATTGAAGAGGTTCAGACTACAAAGTTCAAGAGGTACAAGCCTGAATTAAGCAAAATTTAGTTTGTAACCTTTGAATAAATTTTTTGATCTTATTGCCCTATGATGGATGAATAAAACTGTTGAATTTTTGTTCTATTATTTCGATTACTTATGTTCAGGCTTATGAGGGTTTTGGTATCATCAAAAAGGGGGAAATTGTTAGGAACATTTTATTATGTTTTGATGATGGCCATACTAGCTGTTATAGCAAGCCTGAAATAAGTTAGAATTCTCTGTATAAGTCTTTACTTGGAGTCTGACATGTTGTATAAGTTGAGTCAGACAAGTATTGTACTAGTTGGTTGGACGGCAAAGCAAAAACATATATTCAGCAGAGTGAATCCAGCCAAGCACCAGCAGAGAAGCAATGCAGACATTAAAGGTCTGACTTGTAACCAAGGAAGTCTGTGATGACCTTCGACAAGTCTAAGTTATACTACAAGTGATGTACATTGATATTTGAATCTGGTGTACACTGATCTCACCCCAATCTAAGATAAGTGAAGTACAAAGATTCTCCTGCAACTTAAGCTAAGAAGAAAACTGTGAATCGGCAAAGTAAACTGACTTTCGGCTGAGTGAAGACAAAACGGTGAAGAAAGATCTAAATCTGCTAAGTCAGAAGGATCGCTCGACCGTTCTGAAAACGGCGAAGGAACACTTACCAGATCAGATTTAATATACGTTGAAGATTCAGAAGATCATGCATTAAATGCACAATCATTATAGGATCAATCAAGAACGGATTTTCTGCTGTACGATTGAAGAAAGAATCCGATCACTGAAATCAAGGAGAATGCAATTAAGGGGGAATCAAGAATAAAATCAAGGATTATTCCCTCATTAACATAGCCAACGGACGGAATTTCAAAATCAAGGTTACTCAAGGCTATAAATAGAAGGCATTGACAGACAAAAAATAAGTATGAGAATTATCTGAAGAGAAAAATCAAGCAAAAACCCTGTCAATTTGAAAAGCCTTCTCTCTGGACTTAAAAAGACACATCTAGTTATCAACTCAGACCTCAGAGCTACAAAGACATACTCAGCACTGTGATTGATCAAGCAAGTTTGTGAATCACATTCTCATCAAAGTAAAACAACTGAATCAGAGGCAATCTGAGAAGGAGTTGAACTTGTGATAGCTGTTGAAAGATTTTGATCTCAAGGAGCAGCAAAGGAGACTGAATCACTGAAGCTGTTGCAGTCAAGGAGTGATAGTCTTGTAGATTGTGAAGCTTGGGAAGCCAAGGACAATCATACTATTGTATCTGCGAAAACAATAGTGAATTCCTCCGATCATCACAGGAGAAGAGTGGATTAAGGGATTACACCACCCTGAACCATTATAAGCCTTGTGTCAATTTAATTTCTGCAATTTACTTTACATTATTTATTTAATTTGCCTACACCATAACTTATTTCTGTGATTGTCTAAACTGATTTGAAAACAACATAGTAAGAAGGGACTTATCCGCTGCCCAAAAGCTTTTAAATAAAATAAAATTTTTTGAAACTCCACTATAGTCATTCACCCCCCCCCCCCCTCGACTATAGTTTCACCCTTCTCTGGGACCAACATCCTTCTCTCCTATTTCTACAAGAACCTCTCTCCTTGGAGAGCAGGAACTAAACGGATTAGACCTATTGTCGAGGGTTTAAGATCTTCTCAGTTACGGCATTGTTATTAGTTCTTAATGTAATCTCCCCACTCGCGTAGTCTAAGATATCTTGGCTTGTTTCTAGGAATGAGCATCCTAGCAAGACTTGGGAACTAGGACCTTCAGGCACATCAAAGACCAAGAAATCTACAGGAAAAGTGAGACCTTTCACTTTGATCTCGCAGTCTTTTAGCATCCCAGCTGGCATCTCTAGGATACGGTTAACAAAGGTCATAGTTCGTGTTTGGTTTAATGTAACATGAAGCTTAACTTTCTGACAGAGCGAATAGCATAGGATGTTGCAGCTTGATCCGGTGCTGCAAAGTCCCAATCCTATGGATACATTATTGATCAAAATTTGGAGTAGAAACATCTCGGGTTTCGCCTAAATTTTCTACTACACTTGAGTCTAGGATATCCTCGGGCTTAGAGGGGTAGTAGTCAGGTTCCTTCAGGATCAGACTCATAGTCGGAAGAGGAAATATCAATTACTTTGATAGAAAACTTACCTCTCCTGAAGTCTCCGTACTCCTGAAAACTTGCTTTGACCTTGCGCCTATCCCTCATTGCTTCTTCCCATTTTTATAATCTCTTTATATCCTCCTCATATTGCTCCCGGACATTCGACATGGGTACATGGAGATCGGAATTTTGTTAAGAACTGTGCGTGGCATTATGCTTGTTTGGCTCTGCCTCCCTAAAAACTGTTTGAACAATTATCCGAATTGTCCTGTAATTCCTGCTAAGGAGACAAAACAAAAACAAGAAGATGATTAGCAAATCCCACCTCATCTGGGTTCACACCTTACTGTTGGGGACCTACTAACTAAAAACTAACAGGAATATACATAGAATAACTGGGGCTGTCAGAATTTGAATTTTCTTGCCCGATTAATCGAGGGTAAACCTCGTTTAATCAAACTAAATTTTTTTTATTCTGATTTAATATGATGCATGGACTGACATGACGACTCAAGACTCAAAATAAAAATCAAATAACAAAAAATATAAACTTCTAAATAAGAATTAAATAAGTTTATTCTCGAAATTGTCCATTGTCCCCAGCAACGGCGCCAAACACTTGATGTCGCGTGTGAGGTCGCTTATACTTGCAAGAGTACCAGGTCAAATCATATTATAGCATCTGTGAATCGAGGTTGATCCCACATAGACAATTCAACTCGAGGATAAACGAATCTAACCTAATTAAGAAGACAAATACGGTCTACGACCAACATAAAAACAGAAAGAAAACATGGAATCCCTCTCCTTCCTCAACCTATCTACTACCTTGGCTTAGTTAATCTTTATGTGTACTTTCCCACATAAATTCTCCGAGTAAATCGAACACTTTAAATTCAATTTAGCTACACGTGCTATCTCCTAAACCTACATACTTCCATTGTACGCACAACAAAGAATCTATATGCAACTAACCTCCTTCGTTGGTTGTATTAGTTCACACGCATTGAGTTTTACAGTTTCCGGCTCAAGGCAACTATGACTAGCACGTTCCTAGGGATCAATCGAGACTACGTCCTAACTAACACTTCACTAACAGTCCTTCATGTAAATTTACGATGTACAAAAATTAGATTAGCCAGACTTAAGTAATCGTTTTAATTAAACATGTCGATCAGCATAGCTGACGCTGAATCTCTAGATTAGGGTGACCTAAGGTGCCTCGATTAATTGGTACAGACCGCTGATTAATTGGGGGCAACGGTTCCGATTCTAGAATGTACATTGCTTCGTATCAGTTAATTCGAATAAATTATGAGGTTGTTTAACATTCTGATTAACTACAACACTTAAACATGTCGATTTACCATAATTTATACATAAAGGAACGTTCAAACTTCAAACCTTCGGTTATGAAAATCTGACTTGATCTACTGAAGTTAGAGACGGCGCGAGGGAGATAAAACCAAAAAACATATCACAAAAGCTTGCTACTAACTTTATTTCATTAATAAAAGTGAATAATATCAAAGTATACGGAAAACATGTGAATCATATGAAAGCATATATTTACAATTGGATTATGTGGCTTTTTATAGATACAATAGCCGACTTAAGACTCAATAAAACTCTAACCGACCTAGTAGACGCGGAAGACTCTGGTTTCTTATCTTCCAAGGGTTCGATTAATCAGGCATGGGCCTAGATTAATCGGCCCATTCTTTCCTCCCTATTTCTGACAGATCTCTCTTGGTCTTTTTCCACTTGGCCCAATGCCTTCCTTTCAGTCTAGATCCATCCTTAGCTGCTCTGGATTTCGGTACATCCTGAAAAGCAAACAAAACAAGGTGAAACGGAACCAATAAATGGGATAATATCATAGATGCAGAATTGCAAACCTAGGAACACCCATTTAGCATTTAACTAATATTCCCCACAATAAAGGGCCTATCTATCTCCTCTCCAGCATGATTTAATGGTAGTATTTAGGGCGTTGTCATGATGGTGCCTTGAATGTCTTCACTAAGCTGGTTTGTCTTTACTAAGCCGGTCTACCAGTCTAGTACAGTGCTTGTCTGACAGAACTTATACACCATGTCAGACATCCAAGTAAATGTTAGATATTTTTCATAAAATGCTTTTTTGTTATCGTATGCATTTGGGTAGCCGGACGAAATGGGGATCCTTTAGTTTTGTGAAATGTCACATCCTTTTATGAAAGGTCGTATCCTTTTCGTGAAAGGACATTTTTTTAGTGACTTTCGGTTGGGACACACCCATTCGAAGAGATACGTCTTTTTCAAGTGAATAGACTTTATTCAAGAAGGTAGCCATTCACGATTTGACATGTCCATTCGTGAAGGGGCACCTTCACTCTATATATACTACCAATGCATGGATGAAATAAGATGGATTTATTTTTATTAATTCATTCAATCCACAGAAGCATTATCAGTATATTGTATCTCTAAAGAATTACTCCATTGAATCCTGAGAGAGATCTTAAAACATCTCTTTAAAGAAACGTTTTATACGTGCTTTGAAGATCATTCAATTCTGTTTGTTTATCAATTTTACTAACAATTTTAAAGAAATGTCTTGATTCAAGGATCTGAGTTTGAATGATTCTGTGGCACCATCGATTCAAGTCATGAATCAGGACTTGGTTCGTCTTGATCGTTTTGATGGACACAACTTTACTCACTGGCAAGAGAAGGTTCTATTTTTCCTGACGACAATAAAGTTGTCTTATATTCTGGGTGATGATCTTCAACCTGTTGAAGACGGACGACACTGATGAACGCAAGAAAGAACTGTAGGAACAAAGGAGGAGACGGAAGGATGATGATTTTTTGTGCATAGGACACATTCTGAATGAACTGTCTGATTCTGTGTACAATGGACATAGGACAATCGAAACAGCGAAGGAATTATGGGTGGCGCGGGACAACAAGTATCGCATTGAAGAGGCAAGCAATCATAAATTTCGATTGCTAACTATTTTGATTATGGAATGGCTACAAGTAAGTCTATTCTTACTCAAGTTCATGAATTACAATCTATTGGTACTAATCTTAAAAATGCTGAGATAACATTGCCTGAAGCATTCCAAGTTGGAGCAATTATTACTAAATTCCCAACTTCGTGGAATGGTTATAAAAAGAAACTGAAACAAGATGAAACTAAGCACACTTTGGAATCCCTCATGCATCATCTACATATTGAGGAAGACTGTCGAAAATGAGAAAATACTGAACATGAGGATGAAAAAGCAAATATGGTTCATGGCCACAAACCAGGAAATAAAAAGCACAAGAATTTTTCGAAGGGAGATCAAGCAGAATCTTCTAAGAAAAAATTCAGAGGTGATTATTATTACTGTAAGAAACCTAGTCACACCGCTCGTGAATGCCGAACTCGCATAAAAGATGAAAATGCAAGAATGACAAGTCGACAAAAGATCATGTCAATGCTGTTGATGGCAATGATGATCAGAAGTTTGTAGCGGTTGTGGAGGAAGCCAATTCTATTGGAATTGATGAAGGGTGATGGCTAGATACCGGTGCTACAATCCATGTAAGTAATAACCGATCCGAGTTTAAGACATACAAGGAAAGTACCGATTAACGTGCGGTGAAGATGGCAAATGATGTGCAAGCCAAGGTAATTGGTATTGGCGAAGTGGAACTCAAATTCACTTCGGGAAAGATGTTAACATTGGTTGAAGTTCTTCATGTTCCTGAGATGACAAAGAACCTTATTTCTGGATATCGTCTCAATAAGGCTGGTTTTAAGATGGTGATTGAAACTGATAATTTGATTGTAACTAAAAACAATATATATGTTGGCAAAGGGTACTCTTGTAATGGCATGGTTAAGATGAATGTAATGAAAAATAACTTTGCTTATGTTGTCGAGTTTTCAACTTTGTGGCATGCTAGATTAGGACACGCTAATTATGAATTTGTCAAGAACATGCATAATTTAGGCATAATTCCTAAATGTATGTATGACAATGTGGGAAAATGTGAAATATGTGTTCAAGGAAAAATAACATGTAAGCCACATAAGTCTGTTGTTCACACATCTGAATTACTTGGTTAAGTACATTCTGATGTTTCTGATTTACACAGTAAAGTGTCTCGTGGTGGTCATAAATATTTCGTAACTTTTATAGATGATTTTTTGAAAGATGCTTATGTGCATTTATTGAAAAGTAATGATGAAGTCTTAAGCAAATTTCTGATCTATAAAACAGAAGTAGAAAATCAGTTAAACGAGAAAATTAAAGTGTACGTTCGGATAGAGGTGGAGAATACCAAGTAACAGAATTATCTACATTTTGTGAGGCCAACGGTATTGTTCACGAATTTACTCCTCCGAATTCGCCCGAATCGAATGGAGTAGCAGAAAGAAAAACTAGAATGTTAGTAGGCATGGTAAGTTGCATGCTTACCAGTTCTGGTTTACCTGATTATTGGTGGGGCGAGGCAATCTTAAGTGCATGTTTTATTCAAAATAGAATTCCTAAGAAAAATGTCAAAAAGACTCCGTATGAATTGTGGTTTGGTCGAAAACCTAACATAAGTCGTATTAAGGTTTGGGGTTGTCTTGCATATGTAAGAAAGCCTAATCCTAAAATTAGTAAGCTGGGTAGTGAAACTTATAAATGTGTATTTATAGGTTACGCTGAGAATAGCACCGCATATAGGTTTCTAAAGTTAGAATCTTATGATATTATTGAGTCTATTGATGCTGAAATATTTGAGCATATATATAAATCTTCTATTCAGAAACTTGGAGATAATGTTACTCCTAGTACTTCCAAGAGAGTTCATGAGGAATCTCTTGATGACTCGCCTATGGAATCACAAGCGCATCCAGAAATAAGGATAAGTAAAAGGCAAAGGAAAGAAAAAACCTTTGGTCCTGAATTTGTGACAATTTTACTTGAAGGTGATGTAAATAATATTACACATAAAACCAAGTTAATGATTGATGATAATGATCCTGTCACATATTCAGAAGCCATTTCCTCTCGTGATGCTGTTTTTTGGAAAGAAGCCATCAACGATGAAATGAGTTCTATCATGTCAAATCAGACATGGAAATTGGTTGATTTGCCAAGTGGTTCTAAACCAACTGGTTCTAAATGGATTTTCAAAAGAAATATGGACGCAGATGGTTCAATTAATAAGTATAAAGCTCGCCTAGTAGCGAAAGGTTTCAAACAACGTCAAGGAGTAGATTATTTTGATACATACACTCCTGTGGCTAGAATTTCATCTATCCGTGTGTTGTTATCTCTTGCATCCATTCACAATTTAGTTGTTCATCAAATGGATGTTAAAACGGCTTTTCTAAATGGTGATTTGGATGAAGAGGTATACATAGAGCAGCCCGAGGGTTTTGTTTTACCCGGACAATAGAAGAAAGTTTGTAAGCTAGTGAAATCTCTTTACGGATTAAAACAAGCCCCTATGCAATGGCATGAAAAATTTAATAAAGTGATGTTGGCTAATGGCTTCAAAGTTGATTAAACGGATAAGTGTATATATTCTACGTATAGAAATGGTTCATGTATTTTGATTTGCCTATATATGGATGATATGCTTATCTTTGGGCCAAACTTGAAATCAATAAAATAGACGAAGCAATTGTTGGAATCTAACTTCGATATGAAGGATTTGGGGGAAGCAAATGTAATCTTAGGGAGAAAGATAATGAAGAAAGATGGATTTATATCATTAAATCAATCTCATTATCTTGAAAATATCCTTAAAAGATATGGTCATATGGATCATAAGCCAGCATCTACACTCGTTGATCCTAGTATCATGTTAATGAAAAATACCGGTAGATGCTACGACTAGTTACAATATGCAAGTTTGATTGGAAGTCTTATGTATGCCATGCATTGCACAAGACCAGACACTGCATATGCAATTGGATTGTTATGTCGATTTACTAGTAATCCAGGAGACGAACATTGGAACGCAGTTTCAAGAGTTCTGAGATATTTAAAAGGAACAATCGATTACGGATTACAGTATCGTGGTTTTCCCGCTGTTCTTGAAAGATACATTGATGCAAGTTGGAATAACATAGAATAGAATTGTAAATCCACAGCGGGATGGGTTTTACCTTATGAGGTGCAACTGTTTCTTGGTGTTCTAAGAAACAAACTTGTATCTCAGATTCGACATTGTTAGCAGAATTTATTGCATTAGCAGGTGCAAGTAAAGAAGCTGAATGGATAAGGAATTTATTAATTGACATTGAATTATGGGACAAGCCATCCCCAGCTGTAATGATTCGTTGTGACAATCAGGCTACTTTATATTCAGTAGCAAGTAAGACTTACAATGGTAAGCAACGACACCTTAGTCTGAGTCATCAGTCTATTAAGGGATTACTTAAGCAATGAGTAATCACTGTTGACAATGCAGAGTCAAAAATAAATATAGCAGATCATTTCAGAAAAGGACTGCCTAGAGAGATGATTGCAATAACATCGAAAGGAATGGGTTAAGGTCTATGAAACATTAGTTAGCTTTAACGGGAACCCTACTCATGTTTTGAAAAATAAACAGAGTTAAAAGGGTACAAACAAGTTAAAGTCTAACTACATCGAAGCGGTAGAGTATTTAATAGATCCCATTCATAAAATCTCTAGTGTGAGTAATTACTGCCTGGTAAATGTTGAAATTAGTTCTTAATAAGTTCTGTCATTGGGAAAAGTGACTCACAGTATCACTTTAAAAGAACTTACCTATGTGAGTGTGAAAGTCAGGCCTCTTTCTATGAGATTTAGACCGTCTCTGAATCATTCATGAATCTCGGGATGTATGCATGGCCATTAATGCGTTGGAATGAAGACACTGTTTTAACATAATAGTATGTGTGATAACTCCGGTAACATCATGATAGGGTCCTTGGTTCAAGATTTATTCACCATAGCGCCCTGATGTGACTTTGAGTTGTTTACACTAAGTGGAAGTTCAAAGCCAAAAGATACTTTCATTTATGTATGATTTCCTATGATGATGCTTAGTCTGTGTCTGCAAGAACTATGGTGGCTTGATCCCCAAAAGGGTACGTAGGCAATCACATTAGGTGATGCAGCCACTTCATCCATTGGATTTTACACATCAAATATTTTTCTGAAAAATAGGGGGAGATTGTTAGATTTTTTCATAAAATGCTTTTTGGTTATTGTATGCATTTGGGTAGCCGGACAAAATAGGGATCCTTGGGTTTCGTGAAATGTCACATCCTTTTATGAAAGGTCGTATCCTTTTCGTGAAAGGACATTTTTTTTGTGACTTTCTGTTGGGACACACCCATTTGAAGAGATACATCTTTTTCAAGTGAATAGACACCTCCATTCAAGAAGGTAGCCATTCACAACTGGACATGTCCATTCGTGAAGGGGAACCTTCACTCTATAAATACTACCAATGCATGCATGAAATAAGATGGATTATTTTTATTAATTCATTCATTCCACAGAAGCATCATCAATATAAACATATTGTGTCTCTAAAGAAGTACTCCATTGAATCATGAGAGAGATCTTAAAACATCTCTTTAAAGAAACGTTTTATACGTGCCTTGGAGATCATTCAATTCTGTTTGTTTATCAAATTTTTCTAACAGTAAATCCCATAAAATTCATTCTAACTTATTTCTGGCTTGTTTTTACAGCTACCATGGCCATCACCAAAACAATAAAATGTTCCCAGTACTCCACCTCCAATATATGTATCCCAAAATGTCTTGCCTCCACCTAAGCCAAAGACACAGCCTTAAGCTCTATGTAATCCACGGGATCCCCAGGATTATAATGACACGCAAAGGTGTGAAGAGCAGCAGCCTGGGAATCACGGAAAAAACTCCAGCAAGCTCTACCACCCCTTCCACGCCATCGCTGCCCTAGAGGTCTTCATAGCCTCCACATACTTATCTGAAGTTGTCAGAGATCGCGCACACATAGCAGAGAAATAACAGCCTAATCATTGAACATTGTTAAATAACGTGCCTTCCCGATCCCCCATATGAACCACACAAATCTCGTGGTATCCTGCACACCCTGGTCCTCTAGCAGCATAAAAAGAAATCCACAATGGAGGCAAAATGGAGTTTCCCAAGAACCCTCAAAGCTGGTGATGACAACCATATTCTAACTGCCATCTCACATTCAAAAAGAAAATGCCGTATCATTTCTAATGTTTCTCCGCATGCCAAACAAACACTTTCCCCCGTGTTATTCCTTCTCAGCCCCTGCCCGATAGCGAGGCAATCATTAAAGTAGTGCAACAAAAATGCTGAATACACAGCTGCACAGAGAGCTGCCAATAGCTCCTCCAGACCCTGCTCTCCCCAACCAAAGTCATCGACCCTGCCACTGATGCTGGTCGGTAATATGATAAGGCCAGGAAGTACCCCGAGCGAACACTATAAACTCCCTTACGGTCATAGTGCCTAATCCTCCGATCCGAATGCTCCACTAGGGCAATGGTGGTCCTTAAGATGGCCTTAGACTCCTAAGACCAGAGATTTTTTTGAACCCGTTGCACATCCCACACCCTGGAGTTCGAAATAAATATGTCCAAAACTTTAGAGTATGTTGGAAGCTCATGTCCTACAAAAGACTACGGAACGAAGGCTGCCTATTAGTCCATTCATCATGAAAAATAAACACCGACACTCCATAACTCACCCTCTATCGCATCCCACTAAGCAAAAGGTCCGGCCCCTCTATAATGCTGCATCATAGAAATGATGGACAAGCTCCCAATCTTGCTGCAAGAATCATGCTATACTCAAATACTTTGCATGCAATACCTGTGGCGCCAACGAGCCCGGGTGGTGCAGAATTCTCCAGGAATGCTTTGCCAACAAAGACAAATTGAAACATTCCAAATCACGAAAACCCATGCCCGCTAGATTCTGTGGTAAACAACAAGCCTCTCAATTCTTCAAGTGAATCTGGTGCTTATTCTCTGTATCTCCCCAAAAGAATACCCGGATCCCCGTTTAAGTTCCTGTATCAGGGTAGTGGGAACTGATGACGCTGAATCTCGTCGAGTGAATAATCCGATCCGCATTTTCCTAGTGAAAATAATTCAAGACTAAGAACCCTAGAAAAAGTATGAACAAGGGGTGGTTTTATTGTTTATAGACTGAGCCTGAGATTGTATAATACCAAGTTGCCTACATATCCTGTAATTATTCAGGATTCAGGTCACTCTGTAGTTTTGGGTTAATTTATACAGAAGGGCTTTTGCCCTAGTCATGCATGTGTCGTGTCCATGGTGGACTCTATGTCATTTCCCTAAGGATTGGATATGTTGCGTTTATCCCCTTTATTTTAGGAGATAATCCCGATGTTTGAATGATAGGATCAGAGCCATTATGGTTAAAGATTCTTTCCATAGTTATCTTTATATTAAGCACATGGGCTATCTATTGGGTGTAGCTCTGGCCGACATACGTCGAGCCCTCGAGGCCACTATGACCCGAACTGCGCTGACCCAATTCTGTTGCACCTTGACCGACCAATGGTGGACTGATAAGTGAGCCAGAATTATCTCCCACCTAGGGTTTAGATATGTCCTTAGGCTTAAACTGAGGGTCCTGGCCCTTAATGTTATGATTTTATTAAATGCTTTGTCAATACGGGGGTGACACGTGGAGGGGACAGTCCGTCCCCTGTCATTAGCCCCCTGATCTAGCTTAACTCTTAAGGTCAGTTCAGATCTGCCAAGGACGTAGTTTGGCTTGGTCATCTAGACCTTTAAATTTTATGATATCTTACCCTGCCAGCTGGTAGAGTTCCGTTATGACACTATCTTAACTGTTTTTATATTCGAGGCATTTACACCCACATCATTGAAGTGGGACGGTTTTCAAGGACACACATAGGGTTTATAACCCTCGTCACAACAACCGTTACCTATTACCTCTGCCATTAACTCAGATGATTGAGGTCAGATTTCCAATTGTTCACCTTTCTCGTTTCATCTCCGACTTCTTACAAGTAAGCCATTTTTCCTTCTCTGTTGCATTCTGGACTGTTTGTTTGAGTCTCCGTTGTGACCCAAAAAGCCTAAATGGCTAGGAAGTGATTTAGGCTTTTAGGGTCACAACGGAGTTTTTAGGATATCTCTCATGCATGCATGGATTCCATATCTCACGCTTCGGAGCAATGGAATATGTGAGTTTTCTTTTTCTACTTGGGCTTTGCTCTTTAACTTACTAGCATTTCTCAAATTGGCCATCTTTTCGCGTAAGGAACTTGGATCGGCCATGAACTTTTCCAGAGACTGGCTAAGTCTTCAGTCACCTCCAAGGGTCTGAAGAAGAAGGTTACTGACCTGCAGCAAGGCCAAGAAAAGCTTAGGGGCTCTATTTAGTCCAAAGATAAAGAGATTAAGTCTATTAGCAAGCAACTCCGAGCTCAGGAGGATGAGCTAAAGTCCATGAAGGACAAGTGTGCCACATCCCTTTAGGCAGTGGGGGACAAGTTTATGGCAGATTGAACCGAGCTGGAGCAGGCCTTGGCCGATCTCCGAGTTGATAAGATTGAACTAAAAGCATCTATTCCAGCTCGGATTGCTAAAGCCATTCTTTAGTATAAGGCCTCGGGCAAGTTTTTTCAGGACCCGAAGTTACTACTTACTCCACCCTTTAATCATGGCTATACTTTGGGAATTGATGAGACCAAATTGTAGTGTATTTCTTTTATGAGATTACCTCCTTTCAATAGTTATTCGTGGTTATTTTGGGCTATTATGGGTAGGATATGAACGATATTCACTGATATGCATGTTTCGAGACTAAAGGCGTTTTCGTCCTAAAAACTCGTGTTTTATGTGGATTTCATTACGTTTCCGTCAATGTATATTATGCCTTGGTGTTCGTGTTTTTGTTTTCAGGCTTATATTGATGTATAAGGTCGAGAATAAGGAAGAGATTCTCGAGAAAGAACGAGATTTGGGGCCAAGGAGGAGAAAAGAGTGAAGAATCATTGATGAAATCTGAACTAGTCACTTCAGGGGCATTTTGGTCACACTTGGAGAAATTTTCAGGAAGAGTTGTCTTTATGAAAGTTGTAGAGCGTTGAATCCTTTTTCCAAATCAATTTGAATCATCTCATTTGGAGCCCTAGAAGTGAAGTTATTATGAAAATACTGATGCCTACCCTAAACTAGCGTTTGGCCAGCTCAAACTGGCGTTCACATGATACTGAAAGTTGGGTTTTCAGGCAAACTAGCATCCAAATCACCTCAAACACACGTTTGGATGGGTTTGGCCTGACTCGTATAAGGCAAACTGGCGTTCGCAAGGATGCAAACTAGCGTTTAGCCCCGACAACATCAGATTCGCCGTACCTGCCCATTAATCTTTATTTTGACCCATCTTGGAAGTTGTAGGGAATTGAACGAGCTTTCCAACGCATCTTTAATCGTCCAAATCGGATCTCTACACAAAAAGTTATTGCTGATTTACTGAAGACATGAGACAAACTAGCGTGTGCCAAGGCACAAACGGGCGTTCAAGACCGACAGCATCAGATTTTCAGCCTACACTATAAATACGCAGCTCATTCAGACCCTATTTCATCCTGGACGACTTTAGGCATCTTAGGGGCGATTTTAGGGTGGTTTTTGAGTAGTTTAAACACCCTTTGATCCCCATATTCCATAGATTAATTCAATTGATTCTACATAATTTTTATTAGATTAAATTTCTGTTTCAACACCAAAGATTCGACTTTTAGCGCAGTACCTTTACTCAATATTCAAGGTTTGATTTTTATGATGATTATGCTTTCGTTTATTATTGTTCTTAGTATAATTTCCTTTAATTACTTTGTTGTTAGTATGATTATGAGTAGCTAAAGTAGTTGTGTAGCCGAATTATGTGAAAACTGGTGAAAATCCCAAAGGGGGATGAGATGGGAGTTGTGTAGCGCATAATTAAACGTTTGTATGATAAATTCATGTTCTAAAACTTGTTTTGATTGTTTTAATAGCATTGAATGAGATTGACAACCTTGTTCACTGTTACACACACATCGAGCTTATATATGTATTTTGCGGCGAGGTGTGGGATACGGGTATTAGAATCACTAGACATAGACTTGATTGTTAGATTGACAACCAAGCTAGACGTTAGGACTATGCCTATGTGAGGTTCTTATCAGGTTCCCGAGCGGCTCATTATTCTGGTCAACCATGTTAGGCGAGTTAATTAGCTTTCTAAAGGGCGGGTTAATAAGCCTAGTATAGGGGGTTAAGCGAGAGTTGTTCAGACCTTAACGCAAGAATAAGGAGTTGACAACCGTGGATGTCATATAAACTGAATTGGATAGGTAGGTCGGTTAAGACACACTCCTTGTCAAGTCTTTCTTGTGGGGTAAAAGTAACCTGTTGGATCGTAGTTCGGCTATGCCTTTTAATCACCTAGATAAATCCGTTAGAATAATATTTATTTTCTGCATTAGCTATAATACTTTTCACTTAATATTGACCTGAACCAAGTTTAGACGTCGACTATGGTAATTCACTATTATTCCTGTGGATTCGACCTTGAAACCACTATACTACCGTTTACCCGATACTCGGTCGGTTAAGGTTAGCGATTAAGTATTTTGCTATCAAGAATTTTGGCGCCGTTGCCGGGGAGTACATGGTGAATATCTTTTAAGTTGGGCAAAATCCTGGGCTTAGGTTGTTTTTATTTGTTTTCTTGTTTTTTCTATTTTTGACAGTGCATGACCACGAGAAGTTCAAAACAACCTCTTATCGAGCCGATTGACGAGATTGAAGCCTTTGCACACCACCGCAACAGTCAAAGAAGAAAGGAGATCGTTATCGGGACTCCGAACCCTCTGTACGAAGAAGAGGGATTAATTGATATGTCTCTGTCAGACTTCTCTGAGGAAATTGATGAGCTTAATGGTAGAGATAATTTGGATGGCCGGGATAATTTTCAGCCTTTGACTGAGCACAATGCACCGGGTAGTGCATCCAACCTCGGGGATACAACTTTACAATTGACCCCAATCCGTGATCATATAGAAGAATTGGAGAATGATGGGTTAAGACTCCAGCAAACCGAGGTGGACAGTTTGGAAAGTTGGGGACTGGTGATAGACAGCTTGGTGTAAACAGAATAGGGAACACTGAGCGTACTCAGCAGCCGCCGTTGCAACAAAAAAACACTTAGCAGTTCGGGCAGTATGACCAAGCTACAGTAGAAGGAGTACTGTAAATGCTAAGGGAACAGGAGAACCAATAGTGGTTCCAAAACCCGTACCCTCAGCAACCCCCTTTGCAGCAGTTTTATCAACAACAGAATTATCAGCCACAGATGGCTCAGCTCAGCAGGTACAGAGATCGAGAGTCTGTCGAGACTATGTTACCACCCCTCAGGAAGTTACAGGGCACAATAAAATTAGAGTGCCCCCAATTAATGCGAACAACATGGACATCAAGCAAAATATTCTGAACATGTTGGGGGAACACGCCTTATTCCACGGGATGTTGACTGAGAACCCGAACAGCTTTCTTGATCACTTTCTCTAGATTTGTGGAATGATGAAATACAATGGGGTGAATGACGAGGCGGTAAAGCTAATGGTTTTTCCGTTTGCATTGAGAGGAGCCGCTAAGGATTGGTTCGATTCATTACCCAATGATTCATTGCATACATGGGTAGATGTATTGAAAGTGTTTTTAAAGAAGTACTTTCCTCCGGTGAAGATTTTAGATCTGAAAGAAGAAATCTCTTCGTTTGATGGTCCCGAGGGAGAGACATTGAAAGAGACATATGAGAGATTTCGAGGCCTACTGAAGAGATGCCCTCCACATGGTTTTCAATTGTTGAGCAAGTTATCATACTATTCAGGGCCTTAGAGCCAGTGGACCAAAACAAGCTGAACACCGCCAGTGGCGGAGATATTATGAATCTGCCGCCATAACAAGCTATGAGGCAGATTGAGAATATGGCATATGGGGAAGGACAATAGGGGTCTAGTAGAAAGAAGAAGAAAGCCCCAATGGAAA
This sequence comes from Gentiana dahurica var. dahurica, assembly GCA_024500145.1. Classification (NCBI taxonomy): domain Eukaryota; kingdom Viridiplantae; phylum Streptophyta; class Magnoliopsida; order Gentianales; family Gentianaceae; genus Gentiana; species Gentiana dahurica. The sequence continues at coordinate 51,294,671 of CM044905.1, forward strand.
GTGTAAAATCTTTGAAAGAAGAACACAATAGAGAGACAACCATGCATGATAAGATGCAAGAAATGGTACTGAAGATGGACCAAACAGAGTTGGATCGAAAGAAGGGAGGGCAATGCCAACTTTGTAGGGGTGGACACTCAGCATTGGATTGCACATCACCGAAAAAGTTCACTTACCCACAGTAGTTGATACCTACTCCAGCACAACAACAGTTTGGGAACCAGAATGATCAGCAGAGAATGAATGTGTATGGAATGGGGCAGGTAAATATGAATCAGCAAGAATTTGGCCAGAAACAGTGGAATCGAATTTTGACAATCAGCAAGGGCCGTAAATGGAGTATGGTATGGACAATGATTCACAGCAGGATGATGTGAGCTATGTTGGACAAGGTAATGGGGGTAACTGGAATCAGAACCAGCAGGGGCAGAATTGGAATCAAAACAATAACAATCAGAACCAAGGGTTCAGGCAGAACCAAAGCCCAAATAACCAATCTTGGAATCAGAACCCCCAGAATCATAATGCCTATCAAAATATCAATCAAGGCATGTATCAGAACAGTCAGCAACAGGGCCACCAACAGTAGAATAATCATAACTGGGGCCAGAATAATCAAGGATTGAACCAGAATCAGTGGTAGCAAGGAAACAATAATCAGCAATCTAACCATCAAAACAGAAATAATAATTCTGGGACTTATCAACACCCGAATGCGCACCTTCATCAGAATAACCAATCAAGCAATTCGGGTACCCAGAAGACCTCAACTGAGTTGTTGTTAGAGAAGATGGATAAGACTATCTTTGAGCTAATTAAGAATGCTATTGAACATAAGGTAGCAACGCACTAAGCTATCCGGAATTTAAAGACTCAAGTTGGGCAAATCACAAATACATTGAAGAAGAGTCTGAGTGATGTTGAGCAGAATCTGAGGCAAGTGAATGCCATATTCGCTAGGAGTGGTAGAGAGTTGGGAGTCGACCAGCCAAAGCAAGCAGTTGTAGCAGAGAATAAATGGATGAGGAGGATGAAGCTGAGGCAGCAGAGAAAGGAAGAATGGAAACCGAGTTAGAAGCGGCACGAAGAGAGTTAGCTGCTGTTAAGAGAGATCTCGTGATTTTAAGGAAAGAGTGAGCAATGGAAGTATAGAGGGAGCAGAAAGCTCAAACCAGAAGAGATGAAGAAAGGGGGAAGCATGATCTCATAGTGCTAGACATTAAAGAGGAGAAGCCGAGCAAGCCACTGATGACAAAAGAAGCTACATCTGGGCCTCCAAGGCCAAACACTCGAGGTAAGAGAAATTTTCTGCCCCCTCCCCCTCCTGATTTTGATGAGAATACGTTGCCTTACCCTCCTAAGGGTCCTACGAAGCCGGTCCTTACTCAGTGTCAGAGAAGATTCCTTGACATTCTTAGGAAGGTAGAGATCAATGTTCCCTTGTTCGAGGCAATTGCTAGTGTGCCTGAGTATTTTAAATGTTTGAAAGGGATGTTGACAAGTCGAGAGAAAATGGATAAGGTAGTTAAGCTGAGGGAGAAGTGTTCAGCGGGTTATGATAATAAGATACCCCCTAAGATGAGAGATAGAGGAGGTTTCACCATTCCTATCACTATAGGCAATACTATAATTGAAAATGTTTTATGTGATTTAGGAGCTTCTGTGAGCTTGTTGCCTGTGGCTTTATATGAAAAATTAGGGCTAGGTGAATTGGAACCTACGGGAATGACCCTACAGATGGCTGATAGGTCTGTGAGGAAACCTGTGGAGGTAGTGGAATATGTCTTAGTGCAAGTTGGAAAGTTTGTGTTCCCCGTGGATTTTGTGATTCTTGACATGGAGATGGATTCCAAGACCTCTGTTTTGTTAGGTCGCCCCTTTTTGACCACCAGTGACGCTCAGTTAGGAGTTAAAGGTGGAGATATTTCTATTGGTGTTGGGGGCGAGAGAGAGCGGTTAAATGTTTACAAGGATAGAAGTCCAAATGCTATAAATGATGAATGTTTATATACAGAATCTTTGTTTTCTTGTGGTGTGGTACGTACTGAGTGCAGGAAGGAAAAAGATTTTCAAAAGGAGATGCGGTGCGCTTACGAGATATCGTCGATCGAGGCAAGATCGAGGCACAGAATAAATCGGGATCGACTGTTGCACGGTGCTCCCCAAGCTGGGAAAAGTGCGGATTGATAAACCGCCTGATTACAAGAAGTCTAAGAGGAAGCCATCGCCAAAACCGGAGAGGTAAGAGAGTGTGAGATGGCAAGAGAAAGCAGCACAAGTGGCACGAGGTAAGCCGCTCACTAGCTCGACTATTTTTATGATTGCCCATAGGAAATCTACGAGCATGTTTAAACTGATGAATGCGGAATTTGGTTGACTTGCTATGAGCTTACATGATATGTGATGAGTGTCTATTTGACTTGTTTGAGACGTTTATGTTTTGAGTTTGTTAAGCGTCACCAGGTCAAGCCAACGACTTAAAACAAAGGCGCTTGGGGGGAGGCAACCCAGCCCTAAATAAAACAGTGTGGAATTGAAAGGTATCTAGGAATATCTGCCTATGTGCTCTTATGTGAATTTATGCCTTGACTATGATATGTATGCAAGTGTGATGCTTTCTATGATGAGTGTGCCTCTGTGGCCTTTATATCATGCTTAAATGTTCTGTACTTTACCCGTAGGGGTTATTTTTCCATCTATAGCAATCCATTTTGTGTGTTACATATTCCATACCCCCATATCCGTATTCAATGTTTTGGCACGAGGACCATGTCCCGTGCATGCTTTGCTGTGGTTGTATCTATTTTGATCTAGGGATTCGGCTCCTGCTTTCACGAGGCTCTCACGGGATTCTTGTTTTTTTTTGAATGCTATAGCCGATATTTTCTTTATAGATACATCTCCATGTTGGTGTTACCTACACTTAAGGTTTCGGCCTTTCATTGTAGAGAATTCTTTGTTTTACTTTGTAGCACAGGCACTCTGGGAGATTTTTTTGTGGTTGTTGCATTGCATTGGATGAGCTTTGCCAATAGTTCAGCTAAGTTTTTTTTTCCCTTTCTCACTCACACACTGAGGACAGTGCTTCGTTTAAGTGGGGGGTAGGAGACTTAGCTTCACTGTTTTTGTTGATAAAGTTTAATGCCATGTTTTCATGTACTTGAATGATTTGTAGTCTTAGTTTTTGCTATATCGTGTGAATTTGGGCCATATTTTAAAAAATTTTATGGAATGATGTTGTGTTATATGTTGAATCATGATATCCTTAGTTTATGTGTTTTACAATTGAGTAAATGCATGCGAGTTAAGTCGTGATCATGTTATAAAAATGGACTACACACGCACTTAATAGCTTCAATATCATGAGTTATGGTAATTAGTGACGCTTATAATTGTCATAGTCTATTCTGTTACCTAGAACTTATATGATTAACTTCGAGGCGAAATAGAAAGGTCAATCTTGGTAGATTGAGGGATGACGGTCCTAGCATTTCTTTGACCCGACTAGAGCCAAATAGCCAACCCTGTACATAATTTCCACAGAAGCCCCTCTGAGCATTTGTAGGGTGGTTAGACCCCCACCCGAACTTTAGCCATTCGTGATTGAGCCTATAATTACCGACTCTTAGCCTTTATTTGTGGTTTACATTTCTTTGGCACCCTACGAGTGAGTTTTAATCTTATTTTGGGCACACTTGTTAGCACAAGTGTGGGGTGGTGAAGATGTGTATCAAAGTATGGTGTCGGTAAATCTTTTGCACTACGAATGAGAAGGGATAGAAAAAGTGTTGGTGTTTGGTTTATGGAAAAAAAGAAAAAGATAAAGAATCAAAATCAAAATCAGTCAAAAAAAATGGAACGAAGTGTTTGGAAAAAGTTGAGTCAAAGAATGTTTGATGATGTCTATGTAATAATTCTTTCGAAGTGGCGTTGGTGGATGAGTTTTCATTGAATTATGTTTGAATTTTTGAGTAAAGAAGGAGAAAGATTGCTCGAATCAAGCTAAGAAGGTGAGTTATGAGGCAATTTCAAGAAGTTTTGATTAAGCTCACTCGTTTTCCTCTTTTGATACTCCTTTTTTCCTTTGGTGTAGCCCCGTCCCTATCCTAACGTTACAACCGTGCAAGTCCTGCCTGACCTTAGTTAGCCTTGATTTGACCCCGATTAGTGGAGATGTTTATGAAGTATAAGCCTATGGTGTAACAACAATAGTCATGCATCTATAATCTGAACCGGTTAACTGTGATGAATGAATGAGAAGCTATGCACACACTCACATTCCGTTTTTGTAATAAGGGAGGATTAGACTCAATTGCATTTGCCTGGTTGTTTTCACTTACCCTTTGCATATGATGATCCCGTGTATGACTACAATGTTGACTCTATGTTACATTTTAGAGTCGCTTTGTTTGCTCGAGGACGAGCAAAAGCTAAGTGGGGGGGTAGTTGATGGGAGTCAAATTGTAGTGTATTTCTTATATGAGATTACCTCCTTTTACAAGTTATTCATGGTTATTTTGGGCTATTATGGGTAGGATATGAACGATAGTCACTTATATGCATGTTTCGAGACTAAAGGCGTTTTCGTCCTAAAAACTCGGGTTTTATGTGGATTTCATTACGTTTCCGCCAATGTATATTATTCCTTGGTGTTCATATCTTTGTTTTCAGGCTTATATTGATGTATAAGGTCGAGAATAAGGAAGAGAGTCTCGATAAAGAACGAGATTTGGGGCCAAGGAGGAGAAAAGAATGAAGAATCATTGATGAAATCTGAACCTGTCACTTCAGGGGCCTTTTGGTCACACTTGAAGACATCTTCAGGAAGGGTTGTCTTGACGAAAGTTGTAGAGCGTTGAATCATCTTTCCGCGTTGAATCATCTTTCCAACTCATTTTGAATCATCTCATTTAGAGACAAAGAAGTGAAGTTATGAGGAAAATAATGAAGCCTACCCCAAACTAGCGTTTGGCCAGCTCAAACTGCCATTCACATGATACTGAATGTTGGGTTTTCAGGCAAAATAGCATCCAAATCACCTCAAAAGCACGTTTGGATGGGTTCGGCCCGACTCGTATAAGGCAAACTGGCGGTTGCAAGGATGCAAACTGGCATTTGGCCCTGACAGCATCAGATTCGCCGTACCTGTCCATTAATCTTTATTTTGACCCATCTTGGATGCATTTTCTGGCCAAGTTGTCTTCATCAAAGTTGTAGGGAATTGAACGTGCTTTCCAACGCTTTTTGAATCATCCAAATCGGAGCTCTACACAAAAGGTTATTCATGATTTACTGAAGAAAGGAGACAAACTAGCGTTTGCCAAGGCACAAACGGTCGTTCAAGACCGACATCATCAGATTTTCGACCTACACTATAAATACGCAGCTCATTCAGCCCCTATTTCATCCTGGACGACTTTGGGCATCTTAGGGGCGATTTTAGGGCGGTTTTTGAGTAGTTTAAACACCCTTTGATCCCCATATTCCATAGATTCCATTGATTCTACATACTTTTTATTAGATTAAATTTCTGTTTCAACACCAAATATTCGAATTTTAGCACAGTACCTTTACTCTATTTTGAAGGTTTGATTTTTACGATGATTATGCTTTTGTTTATTATTGTTCTTAGTATAATTTCATTTAATTACTTCGTTGTTAGTATGATTATGAGTAGCTAAAGTAGTTGTGTAGCCGAATTATGTGAAAACGGGTGAAAATCCCAAAGGGGGATGAGATAGGAGTTGTGTAGCGCTTAATTAAACATTTGTATGACAAAATCATGTTCTAAAACTTGTTTTGATTGTTTTAATAGCATTGAATGAGATTGACAACCTTGTTCACTGTTACACACACATCGAGCTTATATATGTATTTTGCGGCGAGGTGTGGGATACGGGTATTAGAATCACTAGACATAGCCTTGATTGTTAGATTGACAACCTAGCTAGACATTAGGACTATGCCTATATGAGGTTCTTATTAGGTTCCTGAGCAGCTCATTATTCTCGTCAACCATGTTAGGCGAGTTAGCTTTCTAAAGTGAGGGTTAGTAAGCCTAGTATAGGGGGTTAAGCGAGAGTTGTTCAGACCTTAACGCAGGAATAAGGAGTTGACACCCGTGGATGTCAAATAAACAGAATTGGATAGGTAGGTCGGTTAAGACACACTCCTTGTCAAGTCTTTCCTATGGGGTAAAAGTAACCTGTTGGATCGTAGTTCGGCTATGCCTTTTAATCACCTAGATAAATCCGTTACAATAACATTTATTTTCTGCATTAGCTATAATAGTTTTCACATAATATTGACCTGAACCCAGTTTAGACGTCGACTTTGGTACTTCACTATTATTCCCTGTGGATTCGGCCTTGAAACCACTATACTACCGTTGACCCGATACTCTGTCGGTTAAGGTTAGCGGTTAAGTATTTTGCTATCACTGACCTTGCTACTAAAAATTTGCCTAGCAAGGCCTTGTAAAAACCTGACATGAGCACGATCTATGACTACCGTCTGAAGGAATTTTAAGAAGGGGTGGACATTATGTCCATGTACTCTCATCGTGCTACGACTTCTCATCACATGTGTTGGAAATAAAATTTACGTTTTGATGATGATTCATCATATTTACTCATTTATTATCTTAACCCCGTTGATGAAGTGCTGAAGCTAGCTGTTATAGTGGAAAGCTAAAAGATGTCCGGAACTGAATGTATAGGTTTTACTAGAGTCTGATAATTGTATAGGTTACATCAGACAAGCACTGTAATAGATAGATGTGTCGTAGAACTGAAAACTGGAAATCTTTTAGAAAACTGGAACTTGTCTTTAAACTGAAGAGATACACCAATTCAGAACTGAAGAAGGTAAGTTCACTGAGGGGAATAGACTCATTTGGCTTATCTAGAAGACAGAAGAACTGAGGGTTCAAACTTAGTTATTGAAGATTGAAGAACTGAGGGCAGACTCAGTTATGAAAGCCGAGACTGTAAAGTTAGAATTCAGGCAAGTCTGTAGTGACCTGAACAGACTTTATGGATCTTGTATAAAGACCTAAGAGTCATAAGGACAAGGAAATTTTAAAATATATATTCTTATGATGTACTCTCGTTAAGTCAATTATAATCAGATGTAAAATTAGAGTATTGATTTTTTAAGAAGAGTAAAATCTCAGTTAATGCTCTAAGTCAGTTAAGAAACTGACAACTGACAAAAAACAACATAAAACTGATCAGGATACTCAGTTTTATAAGTCAGTCATCCAACAAACTGATAGTATAGTCGAACATTGTAAAGGAAGCAATTCTATTGGATGAGATACTGACAAGTCAGAATAGTCACAAAATATAGCTGTTACAAGATAGACGTTGATACAATTTGAATTCAAGCAAGATGAACGTTGGTTCTCACACTATAAATAGAGGACTTTGCACCAAGGATCAAACACCAAGAATTAACAAGATTACAAGCTTTTTTGTGCAAAAGTTGTTGGTCCCAGAGAAGGGTGAAACTATAGTCAGAGGTTGGGGTGGGGGGGGTGAATGACTATAGTGGAGTTTCAAAAACATTTCTTTTATTTAAAAGCTTTTGGGCAGCGGATAAGTCCCTTCTTACTATGTTGTTTTCGAATCAGTTTAGACAGTCACATATATAAGTTATGATGTAGGCAAATTAAATAAATGCTGTAAAGTAAATTGCAGAAATTAAATTGACACAAGGCTTATAGTGGTTCAGGGTGGTGTAATCCCTTAATCCACTCTTCTCCTGTGATGATTGGAGGAATTCACTATTGTTTTCACAGATACAATAGTATGATTGTCTTTGGCTTCCCAAGCTTCACAATCTACAAGACTATCACTCCTTGACTGCAACAGCTTCAGTGATTCAGTCTTCCTTGCTGCTCCTTGAGATCAAAATCCTTCAACAGCTATCACAGATTCAACTCCTTCTCAGATTGCCTCTGATTCAGTTGCTTCAGTTTGATGTGAATGTGATTCACACACTTGGTTTATCAATCTCAGCGCCAAGTATGACTTTGTAGCTCCGATATCTGAGTTGATCATTAGATGTTTCCTTGTAAGTTCAGAGAGAAGGCTTTTCAAATTGACAGAGTTTTCACTTGATTTTTCTTTTCTGTTTTTTTCGTCATTTTCTCTGTCAGTCAATGCCTTCTACTTATAGCCTTGAATAACCTTGATTTTGAAATTCCGTCCGTTGGCTATATTAATGAGGGAATAATCCTTGTTTTATTCTTGATTCCCCCTTAATTGCATTCTCCTTGATTTCAGTGATCGGATTCTTTCTTCAAACGTATAGTAGAAAATCCGTCCTTGATTGATCCTCTATTGATTGTACATTAAATGCATGATCTTCAGAATCTTCAACGTATACTAAATCTGATCTGGTAAGTGTTACTTCGCCGTTTTTAGAACGGTCGAGTGATCCTTCTGACTTAGCCGTTTTAGCTTTTCCTTCACCGTTTCGTCTTTACTCAGCCGAAAGTGAGTCTGCTTTGCCGATTCACTGTTTTCTTCTTTGTTTCTGTTTGAAGAGAATCTTTGTACTTCACTGATCTTTGATTGGGGTGAGATCAGTGTACACCATATTCGAATATTAATGTACATCGCTTGTAGTATAACTTAGACTTGTCCAAGGTCATCACAGACTTCCTTGGTTACAAGTCAGACCTTTAATGTCTGCATTGCTTCTCTGCTGGTGCTTGGCTGGCTTCACTCTGCCGAATATCTGTTTTTGCTATGCCGTCCTACCAACTAGTACAATACTTGTCTGACTCAACTTATACAACATGTCAGACTCTAAGTAAAGACTTATACAAAGAATTCTAACTTATTTCAGGCTTGCTATAACAGCTAGTATGGCCATCATCAAAACATTATAAAATGTTCCTAACAATTTCCCCCTTTTTGATGATGCCAAAAACCCTCATAAGCCTAAGCATAAGTAATCAAAATTTTCATAATAAACAACAGAACACAAATTCAGCAATTTTATTCATCCATCATTGGGCAATAAGTTCTAAAACTTTATTCAAATGTTACAAACTACATTTTGCTTAATTCAGCCTTGTACCTCTTGAACTTTGAAGTCTGAACCTCTTCAATGTCTTTCCAATCAATTTCTGGAAACTTCAACTTCCAGTAAGCCAAAGCTGTGTATTCAGATACACCCTGAAAAACTCTTTTGGCAAAAAGTCTTGTTGAAATCAGGTATGGTCTCATTTGCCTTAGGTTCTCCAAAATATTTTTCAAGTCTTTCCCTAGCCTCAGCAATATGTGAATCTGCAAACTTGAGGCTTTTGTAGAGACTCCACTGCTCCTGTTTCTCCATTCTTCCCATAGGATTGAAGAATTTTGCCATATATTTGAATTCTTCTTGTTGTTCAGATGGCAAGTCTTCTGGTCCTTTTGCAGATAGTGGTATCGCTGAGCTTGGTTTGTTGTTGGTTTGTTTGAGAAGTGCAAACTCTCTTTTGACTTCATTGTAGAGTTTGGCCATATCAGTTCTCATCCTTTCATCCTGATAGCTTAGCCAATCAGCCCAAGCTTCATCTTATGAGGAGTGAGGATAAAGTCCTTCCTGTACTCTAAAAAATTCTCTTACATGGTCCAGTACATCTGCATCATATTCTGCTTTGCTTTGGTGACCAGTGTAAGTTCTGTGTTCCCCAGTATATCTGGAGCTGCTGCTGCCTCTGCTGGTGTTTCCTCTGGTGCTGAGTCTGTGTTGACTAGCTGATCCTCTTTGCTGACTAGATCCAGGCCTTTGCTGTCTGCCGGATCTGTCTCTATCATCATCTCTTCTTTGCATAGGATGAGGAAATCCAATGCAGGGTTCCTTTAGGGCCTTTTCTCTTTCTTCTCTGACCCTTTTTTGATGTTCTTCTGCTTCATTTCTGATCCTTATTTCTCTGTCTCTTGCGCTCAGTTGTTCTTCAGTGAAATTTGGGGGTCTGATTGTTGATCCTTCAGGTTCAGGCTTATCCCGATTTTCCCCATTTTCGGCAGCATCATCCCTTTGCTGGAGTAAGATGCTGTTTGTGGCCTCTTCCGTGCCAATCAGAGAGTCAAGTTTTGATTCAATAGATGTGAATCTTTTGTTATGATCACTTAGTTTCTCATTCACACTGCGAAGTCTAGAGCCAAAAGCCACTGCCAGTGATTCATTTTCTTGGGAAATATGCTGTCTTAGACCAACAAGATTGTTAGTGATATTGATGTTAAGCTGCGTCATCAGATTTCCCTGTTGTTGAACCACAATGTTTTGTGCATCAATGTACTCTGCGATAGCCTGAAACTTGTGTTCAATGGAGGAGCTTTTGTCATTAAATGCTGAAGTCATGGATCTGAGACACATGGCTTGCTGCTCCAATTCTTCAGCCATCAACTCTGCTGCTTTCTAAAGGTTTCATTTGTAATGCCAGGGGGCAGCTGAGAGAGATTGTACCATATGTCGGCTGGCTCTGGATCTATTTGATGTCCCTTATCTTGACGTTGAGTCTTATCTGCTTCGATTTCCAAATCGTCAAGAACATGGGTAGATGTGTATGCTGGAGTGGTTTGGACTGCTATTCCCCCTATCTCTGTGCCAGGGGTTGCCTTGACTGGTGTGGAAGCAGCTGAACCAGTGTCCACAATGTTTGTGTTGCCAGCTGGAACATTCACAGACAGCGGTGGAGTGGCTGTCTTTGCTGCAGTTGTGGACTTGTTGGATGCTTGTGGTTTTAAAAATGTACGGAGAAGAGTAGTGTCATCAATTGCATCTGGTGCAGGAGCATCCTCTTCTCTATCTTTGTCAAGATCATCATTATGATGATCATTACGATCATTGTCATTGTCACCATCATCATGATCATCTCCACCATCGTCTGAGTCATCACTCTGTCTTCCAGAGGTCTGGGGCAGCTTTGCCTTGGCTGCATCAACCAAGTCCCATAGAGGTGATTCATCAAGTACACCTACCAGAGTTGTGATTCCCAGAAAATCAAATAGCCATGCTTCTTCAGCAAGCATGCGGTCTGAGTCTTGAAGCTGTTGTCTGGAATCGCCTTCCTTCAACTCAAGATATTCTGCAATTCGATCATCTATATTGTTTGCAGACAATTGTACAGCTTCTTCTGGAGATTCCTCATCCTCTCCAGTGTTTTCTTCATTAGGATGCTGTTCATCCTCACTGATATTATCTTCTTCTTGCTGTTCTGCCTCAGTGTCAGAATCCTCTTCTTCTTCTTCATCAATCAATTTCCCAAAGTCTGTCTTTCCAGACTTCGCCGAACCTTTTGTTTCTTTCTTTGACTGGTGGTGTTGTTTGTGGATTTCTTCCTCTTTCCTTCTCCTGTCTTCTTTTGTTGTTTAACATAAGTAAACATGACTTTGGATTCATGCAGTTTGTGGAGTTGTACAGTGGGGACTTTGAGACATTGCAACAGATAGTGCAACTGTATCCTATATGACTTTTTCACCCAGAATTGTCCTTTCTTTGTCTTTCCCTCTTTTATCCCCTTTTCGCCTGCTTTTACTTCACCTTGGATTTGCTCTTTGATTCTCAAAAATAAGTATTTTACCCAATTGAATTGTAGCTTGTTATAGATGATTCCCATTAGCCGCATTCTAATTTCTGTCGTGGCATTATTTGCTCCCAACTTTCCTTCAATGGTTTTGCCAATTAGGGCACTAAACTCATTGAACGGTTTCTTCAATGCAGATCGAAGACAATTGACTTTTGTGGATCCTGGGTTTGCCGTTTTGGCAATGGTTGCCCATAAATCGTCCTATTCTTGTGGTACCAATGTCACTTTCGCTTGACCATTATTGGAAAGTTTAAGATGTTTTCGAATTACCTTTGCTGTAATCACCATGTCTTTACCATTGACAGATGCAACAATCTTGTCTTCTTCGAACTTGTCACCTTCTTCAGCAAGGGGTCCAGAGACGTATTTTGCAGATTTCCAGAAGGAGATGAGGCTTTCATAGCAAACCTCAGTTATGGGTGGATTGAGAAAGGTTGATAATTTTAGGTTTTCGCAACCTGCTGCCAATCGTTTTGCATTCTCATCATTTCCGAACAGTTTCAGGTGGTGTTCTTCTTGAAAGAATGAGCCAGTGGCAATCTATTTTTCATACCCAGCTTGGGTGTTTGAGGAAGATAATGCCATAGTTGAAAAAGAGAGGAGGTTTGAAAATGAACTTGAGTTTGTAATAGAGAAAACCAAGAGTAGGGTTTGTAATTTGCAAGAGAGCGTAAAGATTTCTGAAAATCTCTAAGTCTTGTTTATATTGTGTGATTTGGGTAGTGTGAACATGGTTTGAATATGGAAAGATTTTGTGACATAATGGCAAAATTTTGTGTATGTGAATTGCGATATTCGAGCGTAATGAGGGAGTGGTTTGAGGTAAGTAATGATAGAGCCCGGGAATCGAGGAGTTTATAATTCGTAAAATAATATAATTTCCTCCATGATCATAAGTTTATCTCCACGTGTGTAATCTTTCACAGAATAATCCGCCATAATTTCCTTATTCTCCATATGTAATCAGAATTGATTTTGTTCACACTTTTAATTTATCCAAGTCTTTATTTCGGTGAAGTGCCTTGGCTGGTCACTTAGCCGATCCAATGAGTTCTTCACCGAGCTGCTCCATTTAACTGTTCCTAACAATCAGTTAAGTTACCTTCGCTGGATACCAGTGCCTTACCTGCTACATCTCCTGTAACGGCAAAGGTTGTACCAGTTGATGAAGTCACTTAGCCGATTACTCCAGTTAGCCGCTATTTGATGCTTATTCAATTTCAATCATTCCTAACTCAGTTCTCAACATACTAAATCTTTCATAACTGAGTGGTTTAGTGAAGATTTCAGCCAATTGATCTTCAGTGGGTATGTGTTTTAGGATGACATCCCCCTTTTCAACATGGTCTCTGATGAAATGATGTCTTACATCAATGTGCTTTGTTCTTGAATGCAATACTGGATTTTCAGTAATAGATATTGCACTTGTGCTATCACACATGATTGGAATTGTTTTCTCTTCCACTCCATAGTCCCTTAGCTGTTGTCTTATCCAAAGTACTTGTGCACAACAGCTACCTGCTGCTATATATTCTGCTTCAGCTGTTGATGTAGATATGGAGTTTTGCTTTTTACAGAACCAAGAGACTAGTCTGGTTCCTAGCATTTGACATGTTCCAGAGGTGCTTTTTCTAGCTATTTTGCATCCAGCATAGTCAGAGTCTGAATATGAAATCAATTTAAATCCACCATCTTTTGGATACCAAATTCCAACATTTATAGTGTTTTTCAAGTATTTGATTATCCTTTTAGCTGCTAGAAGATGTGATTCTTTTGGTTGAGCTTGAAATCTTGCACACACTCCTACTGCAAATGCTATATCAGGTCTGCTTGCAGTTAAGTATAATAAGGATCCAATGATTCCTCTATACATTTTGTGATCAACATCCTTTCCTGCTTCATCTTTTCCAAGTATGACTCTGGCACACATTGGTGTGTCTGTTGTGCCACTTGTATCCATCCCATACTTGTGTATCAAATCTCTTGTGTACTTGGCTTGACTAATGAAAATGCCATTCTTCATTTGCTTTACTTGAAGGCCAAGGAAATAGTTTAATTCTCCCATCATGCTCATCTGAAATTTGCTCTTCATCAGGTTTGCAAATTTCTCACAAAGCTTTTCATCCTCTGATCCAAAGATTATATCATCAACATAGATTTGTACTAGCAATGTGCTTGCTCCATCCTCTAGTTTGAATAGAGTCTTGTCAATTGTTCCCTTGTTGAATCCATTCTTGATCAGAAATTGTGATAGTGTTTCATACCAGGCTCTAGGTGCCTGTTTGAGGCCATAGAGGGCCTTCTTGAGTTTGTATACTTTGTCTTCTTTTCCTTTGATTTGAAATCCAGGAGGTTGTTCTACATAAACTTCTTCTTCCAAAAGTCCATTTAGGAATGCACTCTTGTCATCCATTTGATAGACTTTGAAGTCTTTGTATGCAGCAAATGCTAGAAAGAGTCTGATTGCTTCCAATCTTGCTACTGGTGCAAATGTTTCATCATAATCTATTCCTTCTGCTTGAGAATAGCCTTTTGCAACTAGCCTTGCTTTGTTTCTGACAATAGTTCCTTGCTCATCCATCTTGTTCCTGAATACCCATTTTGCACCAATGATGTTGGCCATATCTGGTCTGTGAACAAGTTCCCAGACTTTATTTCTTTCAAATTCATTTAGTTCTTCTTGCATGGCTGTGATCCAATCTGCATCTTGGATTGCATCATCTATGGTCTTGGGTTCCACTTGTGATAGAAAGCAAGTTAGCATGTGCTCCAGTTGTCTTCTGGTTCTAACTCCTGTGTGAATATCTCCAATAACTTGTTCTTCAGGATGGTCTCTTAGCCAATTTCGATCTGGTTGAATTTGTTCTTCACTTGGTGCTTCCATACCTTCATGCTGAGCATGAACTTCAACTTCACGTGCTTCTTCTGTTGTATTGATATGTGGCTCCTCTTGATTTTCAAAATGATGATTCAGGATAGTAGCTGGTATGGTTGCATTTGTATATATTTCCCTCTGTGATGCTTTCTCTTCTTGGTCTTGAAGATCTTCACCATTTGTATTTGGTTCATCAAAAACCACATGTATTGATTCTTCAATCACCAATGTTCTTTTATTGAGTACTCTGAATGCTTTGCTGGTGTCTGAGTATCCCATGAAGATTGCTTCATCAGCCTTCTCATCAAAGGTATGTAGCTGGTTCCTGTTTAAGACAAAACATTTTGATCTAAACATATGAAAATATGAGATATTGGGTTTTCTACCATTCCATATTTCATATGGAGTCTTTCCATGATATTTGTTGATGATTGATCTGTTTTGTGTATGACATGCTGTGTTTGCTGCTTCAGCCCAAAACCTCTTTGGCAAGCATGCTTCAACAATCATTGTTCTAACTGCTTCTTTGAGAGTTCTGTTTCATCTTTCTGCTACACCATTTTGTTGTGGAGTTCTTGCTGCAGATAGTTGATGTAACACTTCATTTCCTTCACAATAGGTTCTGATAATTTCATTTAGAAATTCAGTTCCTCTATCTGATCTGATCTTGATAATCTTTAGCTCTTTCTCATTTTGGAGTCTTCTCAGCAAATCTGGTAGCTTCTTGAGTGTTTCTTTCTTCTTGTTCATGAAAATGGTCCAGGTGTACTTTGAGAAGTCATCCACCACTACAAGAGTATATTTCTTACCAATCACACTTACTGGTGTGACTGGTCCAAACAGGTCCATGTGTAACAGATGTAGAACTCTTGTTGTAGATTAATAAGGCTTTGACTTGAATGAAATTTTGATCTGTTTTCCTTTCTGACATGCATCACATAGACTTTCTTTCTTGAATGTGATCTCTGGCAGGCCTTCAACTAACTTGCTCTTTGATAGTTTGTTGATGGTCTTGAAATTCAGGTGATTTAATCTTCTGTGCCAAATCCAGCTTGTTCATTGTTTATTCTTGACAAGTAGACATGTTTCTGCCTTGGCTGTTCTCCAGTCCACCACATACATGTTGTCTTGTCTTCTACCTGCAAGAACTACTGTGTTGGTTTGGCTGTGAATGACTTTGCATCCTTCTTTGTTGAAGTGCACATTGTAGCCTTTGTCACAGAATTGACTGATGCTCATCAGATTGAAGTTAAGTCCCTTGACATATGCCACATTTTGAATCTTCAGATTGTTCTTGAGTATTATGCCTTCCCCTTAATCTTGCCAGGGTTTTCTTTGCCTCCAAATGTGACTTTGGGTCCATCAAAAGCTTTGAAGTCAGTGAGCCATTTCTTGTTTCCTGTCATGTGTCTAGAACATCCACTGTCTATGTACCAGACATCCAACAAAACAGATTAATTAAGTTTAGGTACCCAACACTGTTTGGGTCCATACCTGTTAGAAATCATGCCTCCCATACCAAGTGTGTATCCAAAAGGTCTTCTTTTTGGATAATTGAAGTCATCAACTTCATATGTATAAGGCATGGCAGAATAGCTTCTAATATTTTTACTGAAGGTATTCTGATACTTTTCTCCACCTTTTGGTGCATTTACATCCTTCTTCACTTTCCAATATGCAGTAGGAAACCTTTCTTGCTTCATGTGTCTAGGAACATATTGGTTTTTCTTAAACACATGATGCATTTTGTGGAATTGTTTCCTCTTGTATTTTGGAGGTGCAACATTCCAATCATCCTCTGAAGGGTAAAGTCTGCCTTTACCTTTCAGATGGCTGTTGTTCTTGATTGAATGGAATGAGGATTTAGTCTGCTGTTTCACTACACTAGGTTTTGACTTCACCGGAACAGGATGATCTGTTGGAACTATGGTCTGTCCGTTTCTAAATTTTGATCCATTAATGGTCCTGAATTTAGAATTGTGTTGACCATTATTCCTACTTTCATCCTGACTATTGTAGCCAAGACCAGATCTGGATCCAAACCTTTTTGAGGGTTTGTAAGCTGGTGCTTTTAGTGGTGCAATGGTTACCTTTACTGGTGAGGAGATTTTCTTAACTGATCTGTTAATAACAGATGTATGATCATCTGCTTTTTGTTGATCATTTAAGTAGGTCTCCTTACTAGTTAATTCAGCTTTTGCTTTATCCAGTTCTTTCTTTATTCTCTTATTCTCTTTTCTTAGATCCTTGCATTCCTTTTCCAGAATTTCATGATTCTTTTCAATTTCATCAAATTTAGTCATGAGATTTTGGACTAGGTCTGCTGTATCTAATGGGAGACTAGAAGATTGTGCATTGTTAGATGTGGATGCATTTGATGAGGAACAGGAACTAGATGTTACCTCAGTTTCATCTGATTCTTTAGTCATTAAACATAGGCTTGTTTCCTCAGTGTCTGAGCTATCACTTTTATCTTTATCCAATTCTTTGGTCATGAGGCATAGACATGCTTTTTCATTTTCTGAGCTGTTTCTTCATCACTATCATCTGAATCATTATCAGATGATTCTTCATTCTTTTCACTGCTAGATTCCGCCTTGAGTGCCTTCTTGCTTTTTCTCTTTTCAGATGCTTTGTACTTCTTCTTTTCATCATCTTTGTCATTTTCTTCAGGACTATCAGCCTTGAAGTGACCTTTCTTGTTGCAGTTGAAGCATCTGTATTCATCATCTTTCTTCTTCATATCATTGTTTGAGCTTGACCTCTTGTTTGATGATGAATTCCCTTTGAAGGGCTTCTTTCTGTTAAACCTGTCAAAGTGTTTAACTAATAAAGCTACCTGCTCTTTTAGTTCATGTGTCTCTTTGCTGATGCATTCGGTAAAGTTACTTTGCTGGGGTGCAGCTAATGCAGTGATTTTGTGTGTCTCTCCCGGAGCACCATCTTCACCGTTCAATTCGAATTCATGAGCTTTTAATTGGGACATCAGTGTCGAGTGTCAGTGCTTGCAAGATTTGTTGTTCCTCTGATTACTGATGTTATGATCTTCCATCTTTCAGGTAGTCCTCTCAAGATGATGAAAATGAAACTCAAGACGGAAGATTGTCATGAAACTACTCTACTCAGTGAAGAAAAGTTATTGTTGGAGAAACTTGAAGTTAGAGATTTATACACTCTATTCCCTATGGAAGAATTTCTCACAAACTGCTTCAATAGGTTTACTGAGTTAGCTCAATGAAGAACATCAGCAACGTCATCAGCACTGGTTATTCAAAAGAAGAAGGATGATGACAAAGATGATGAATCAAAGTAACAAGCTGATAAAATTACAGATTTGCAGACAGATGTTCAACCTCAGGCTACGCAAACTGTTAATCAGCAATATGATTTTCCAGTTGGAAACCAAACAACTGACAATCAGGACGCAGATGGAAAGGTTGATAATCAGCAATTAATGGTCATTGAGAATGAGACTCGGCCTGAAATCCAACAAAACGAAGAATTTGATCCATTTGAGATTTTGACAAAGGAAGAATTGAGTAAAGTACATGAAAATCTGAAGATTATGCTCAACCAAAAGGACGAATACAATGGTCTTTTGTCTAATTCTCTGGATACTTGGATTATCGGAAGAAGACGGACGTCTCAGTCCACACTCACCTGGCTATTATTCATAAAGCATCCACTAGATCAGCTTCGTAGATTCTCACTCTTAAAGAGAAACTTGAAGTCTCAACCATGGAAGATAGAGAAACGCATGCTCAAGCTGAATGTCATTTAAACAATAGAATATATGGTTTGGAGACTCAACTAAAAGAATTTCTTACTTCTCAAAAGACTCTCTCTACTGACCAAAAAGCAACCATCAGTTGGTAAATCAGTTGTATGATGCCAAAAAGGGGGAAGCTGAAGAAGAAAAGCTGAGTCTATTAAATGAAAAGATGAAGCTAGAAGAAGAACTGAAGAAATACAAGTCAGCAGCATATCCTTATGTTCGTAATATAATTAACTGAAGAGCAGCCTATTGAAAAATACAGTAAACCTGGAGAAATGAGAGCTACTCTTACAAAGGATCTGTGGATGATGTTTGTCAATGATCACAACAATGTCAAGCTGATGTACAAAGACAAAACTTATGAAGAATCTTTTGTTTACTTCTTATCTGACCAGTATCACAATCAGAGGATGGCACACTATAAGAAGTTCAAGAAGATTGTTAAGGGTGATTTTATATGATTTATATCGTTATATTTTGTAACAATTTTCTTCATATTCGTATAATTTGCACAGAAATTGAGTGTTTAATTGGTTTATTGAGCAAGTGAGTTTTGAAACGGTTTAATCGCAAAGTTAGTGGATTTATGGGATTTTATTGTTGATTTTATATTGATTTGGATGATATTACACTTTGCCATGTTTTATTATCTTCTAGATACACGAAATTGGTTCAAAAGAGGATTAAAAGATGTTAAGGATCGGGGTTATATGAAGAAGAAGAGATAGAGATGAAGTTGATTGAAGATAGAGATGGAAAAAATCGGATTTGAAGTAAAATGAACGTACGTCCATTTCTCCGTCCAGTGGACGGGCGTCCAACTTATTGGACGGGCGTCCAGAAGAAGAAACTAGATTCAGAGTTCCCCCAAAATTGATGGACGAGCGTCTGATTTAAAGAAGGACGGGTGTCTGATCATGACTCGGCCCGATTCGAAGATTTTAAAGCAGCTGGACGGGCGTTCAACCCATCAAACGGGCGTGCAGGGGCCGACATAGCTGCAACCAACCTAGAATTCTATATATAGCTGCGTTTTCTCTACACAATTGAAATTCGAACCCTAAACCCTAGCGGCGGCTCAGTTTTTATTGTTTTTATTTTCTAGTTAGATTCAAACACTTTTTATGTATTTTTACTCAAACAATTCGATCTTCAAGAGGATGCTAAGAGGCTAGACCTCCCTTGAACAAGCATTGTGAAGCCATCCAACCAACGTATTGATTTCATCGCAGATTGTCTTGTGAGTTTTTAATTCAAGTTGTTTCTTTATTATGTTTATGTTGATTTTATACAATTTATATCGAAAGATCTTTGCATGTTGATTGTTTGATTTTGATGAGAATCATGTTGAACCCTAGATCGCCATAATAAAGATTAGACCTTTAATCTAATTAACGAGAGTTATTAGGTTGAATCTCTAGGTTAGAAACTTATAAATTTCACACCTTTGGTTAGAAAGCGTTAATCTTTAGATCGAAAGATAGAAGATTAATAGGCGAACTTGTCTAAGAAATTAGGAGTTCATACCTTGGCTAGGTGAATCACAACTTGGTTAGAAATCAGAAGATAATCTAGATAGAAATTGATAGTTGTAGGATAGGTGGATCAATAGCTTGTTCGTTCGTAAACCATTGATTAAACCACTTGAATTTGAATTGCTTAGTAAATTTACGATCATTCTCTCATAATAGATTTAGAATAAACCTAGCTTAGATAATTTGTTCGCAACCATATTTTCCCTGGCTTTAGATCCCGATCTTCTGTCCAGTTATTCTTATTTGCAGTTTCGTGTTTTTCGTTTTAGTTTTCACTGTTTTATTTTTATACCTTTTTAGTAGTAATCATGACATAGGTAGTTAGATAATAAGAACTAGGTTAAACAACCCCGATTCCCCGTAAGATCGACCCGGTATCAACCTCTATACTACGATCCCTACACTTGGGGTATACCGGATTTATAAATTTATTACTTGTTGTTTTCCGTTGATAAAATCCGTGACAAAGATTGAAGAGAAGTTGCATATCAGAGACAAAACTAACAAATGAAAACTGATGTGGCAGAATTTGAAAATTACTACAAGGATGAATCAACTTTGCCAAAGTTAGTTTTATGGAGAAAATGGAAGCTTTCTAGTCAAGTTGACTACAACAGAACTTTCAACAAGGAAGACACTAAGCTAGAACATTCTTATCGTCTTCATGATAAAGAGAAGAAATTTATTGTAGTTACACAAAGAGCACATAATATAGTTTATCTCTTATTTCAGTTTTACACTACAATGTAACTATTCCAGTTTTTGTGAATCTTAATGAAATCCAGTTTCTAGTTTTACCTTGCTTTGAATTGTATTTATCTTTAAGCTTTTCTTTTAAAGAGGGTTTTGGCATCATCAAAAAGAGGGAAATTTTCGGAAATAAAATTTATGTTTTGATGATGATTCATCATATTTACTCATTTATTATCTTAACCCTTTTGATGAAGTGCTGAAGCTAGCTATTATAGTCGAAAGTTAAAATATGTCTAGAACTGAATGTATAGGTTTTACTAGAGTCTGATAATTGTATAGGTTACATCACACAAGCACTGTAATAGATAGATGTGTCGTAGAACAGAAAACTGGAAATCATTTAGAAAACTGGAACTTGTCTTTAAACTGAAGAGATACACCAATTCAAAACTGATGAAGGTAAGTTCACTGAGGGGCACAGACTCAGTTGGCTTATCTAGAAGACAGAAGAACTAATGGTTCAAACTCAGTTATTGAAGATTGAAGAACTGAGGGCTCAGACTCAGTTATAAAAGCCGAGACTGTAAGAGTCATAAGGACAATGAACTTTTAGAAGATATATTCTTATGGTGTACTCTGGTTAAGTCAATTATAATCAGATTTAAAATTAGATACTGATTTTTTACGAAGAGTAAAATCTCAGTTAATGCTCTAAGTCAGTTAGGAAACTGACAATTGACAAACACTGCATAAAACCGATCAGGATACTCAATTTTATATGTCAGTCATCCAACAAACTGATTGTACAGTCGAACGTTGTAAAGGAAGCAATTCTATTGGATGAGATACTGACAAGTCAGAACGGTCACAAAATATAGCCGTTACAAGATAGACGTTGATACAATTTGAATTCAAGCAAGATGAAAATTGGTTCTAACACTATAAATAGAGGAATTTGCACCAAGGATCAAACACCAAGAATTAACAAGATTACAAGCATTTTTGTGCAAAAGTCTCGTTCATTCAAATTGCCATCATTATCTGCGCTAACAAGATCAATCAAGAATTTCTTCAAGTGTTCAAGCTACACAGAATTTATTTAGAATCAGACACTTTTAAGAACCACAATCAAGCATCAATTCATTGATTCTTAGCCCAACTTTGATTCTCAATCAAAGGTTAAGACTGTGAAGCAACCCGGTGAATGATTTGCCAAGGACAGTTGTATCATTAGTCGGGTAGACTGTATTTGTGGTGGTAGCTGGTGAAGAGGCATACCTAACCCTTCAAGGACCAGTGTTCAAGCAATTGGGGAGCAGCCATCCCACATGTTCTACAAGTGTTTAGATAGTGAAGCTAGGATTAGTCAAGGACTATTGTTTAGGACTTTTTGTAACAGCTCACCTCAAGAAGTTCTAGTGGAATTTTCCTCCTACACCACAGGGGAAGAGAGGACTGACCGGATTACACCACCTGGAACCTCTATAATTCTTGCTCTACTTACTTTACGCACTTACATTTTGTTATTTACTTTTACAGCATTTATATATGTTTATCCAGCATACTAAAATTGATTGTTATCAGCATACACAGTTCACAAACTGACATTCACCAGAATTCTGTTTTGCATACTCAGCTCTTTCCTATAGAATAACAAGATCAAGATAAAGGCTTAAAATTATTTCCGTGGCCGGTTGACTCAATTTTGTTTTAAGTCAGTTTGACTTAATACTCAGCTTAGTCAGCTTAACTTCACACAGGTTAAAACTAAACCTTAATTGAATTAATCTAGTTTTTAGGTGACAAGTTCATTCACCCCCCTCTAAACCTGTGTTAGCCTTTCTAAGGGACCAATAACATGGCAGCTGGGTCAGAATCTATAGCTTCCACTTCAGCTCCTCCTTCAGAGAAAAATGTAGTCCAGCTACTGATGGTTAGATCGAGTTGTTTGTTGACTTGTGTTTTTGTTTCTATTTTGAAAAACTTTCAAAACTGTAATAGCTTAAAGATATGTATAAATATATGCTACTTCGCTTTTGACGAGTCTTTACATTTAGCACTACTTTCAGTACTGAGTTTTTGACTCTTGTTGGGCCATCTTGCCCCCCACTATACCATGCATTAACTTATAGTTTTTGGATGGCATAATTAGGTGTGTGTTTCTCTTTGAAAAATTACTCACAGAATTTGTAACTGTCGAGTCTGACCTGTGGACTTAGGATTTGATCAAATGCGAACTTACAGAGTCTGATTTACGTAACCCAGTTTGTCAATCCCACGGACATATGAATTTTGCAGAGTCTGCCCTGTAGAGCTCAGTTTGTCTATCCAGTAGACTTAACGCTTTGACTGAGTCCATCCTTTGGGGCTCGGCCTGTCTTTCCTGTAGACATTGAATTTCATCCGGGTCCAACCTGCGGAGCTCAGTTTGTCTGTCTTGTAGCCTTATTGAATTTCGATTGAGTCCGACCCATGGAGCTCAGTTTGTCTGTCTTGCAGACATTGAATTTTGCTTGGGTCCAACCTGTAGAGCTGAATTTGTCTGTCATATAGACTTATTGAATTTCGACTAAGTCCGACCTACGGGGCTAATTTTTGGTCTTGCATACATTGAAGTTTATATGGTTCCGACCTGCAGAGCACAGTTTGTCTATCCTACAGACTTATTGAATTTGAACGGAGTCCAATTTGTGGAGCTTAGTTTGTCTGTCCTGTAGACATTGAATTTCGTCTGGGTCCGACCTGCGGATCTCAGTTTGTTTGTCTTATAGACTTATTGAACTTTGAATGAGTCTGACCTGTGGAGCTTAGTTTATCTACCCTATGGACTTAGCAAGTTTGCCTTTTGCAAACTTTATGGAGTCCGTCCTGGGAAGCTCATTTTGTGTCTCTTTTTTAGGCTTTGGGAATTAGGTTAAATCCGTCTGGCAGAGCTCAGTTTGTCTGTCCCGCAGACAAAAATTTGGTTGTGTCTGGCCTGCAGAGCTCAGTTCAACTGTCTTGCAGACATAGCGAGTTTGTCTTTTGCATACCTTAAGTGTGTATGGTCGCCCTGCAAACTTAATTAAGGCCATTCATATTGTGAAAAATGAAAAATCAAAATGTAATTGAAGTAACATAAATTGGGCACTCACTGAGTGTAACATTACAGTAGCATCGGTAAATTAAAAGAACTATATAGACATTGCACCCACAGGCCACTGGTTTCTATTAGCTGCAAAAGAACTTACATGTCGATTGTCCTACTTACTCACTTCCCCGAATACATTATCAGGGCCACCCATAATGGTATTGATAGTGTTGAAAGGACGATTGTCAAGCTGCCGATCATGATCCAGAAATTGGTCTCTTTCTTGCTGGGGCTCGTCCTGCCTGCCCTTATCTTAGTTGTAGTTCTTACGCTTGAGGTCTCTGCGACCTCCTGGCTCGGGGTTCTGAGATCGGTCGATGAACTCGTCTAGCTTTCCCTCCATAATTGTTGCATCAATGTCTCTTTTAAACTCCCTACAACTCTCTGAGTCATGCCCAACATACTTGTGGAAGGCACAAAATTTACTCTGGTCTGTCCTCTCCGGAGATCCTTTCATCGGTGGCAGAAGTCGGGCCAAATCCTTCCTTTACATTATCGCCAGAACTTGCTCGCGTGATTGACTAAGATGGATGAAGTCCCTGTCCGGAAAAGCTCATTTCTTTCCCAACCGATCTGTGATTGGGGTCGTCATGCGGTTCCAGAACGGCTTCCTCTTTTTATCAAATTTTTC
Source organism: Gentiana dahurica var. dahurica (assembly GCA_024500145.1). Classification (NCBI taxonomy): domain Eukaryota; kingdom Viridiplantae; phylum Streptophyta; class Magnoliopsida; order Gentianales; family Gentianaceae; genus Gentiana; species Gentiana dahurica. The sequence goes on from CM044905.1 coordinate 51,318,897, forward strand.
CTCCACCTTGTCCCTTCTGGACTCTACTTTTTCAGACACTCTCTTCAGCCAATTATCTTTCTCTCCCTGAGAGTGCCTATAAGCGGCTTGAACACACTCCTCCATAGTCCTAGTCAGCTTGCTGTTCAACTTGGCATACAACCTTCCTTCTCGTAGTCCTGCCTGATGTGATCCAGACCAAGCATTATTTGAAGACAATGAAGATGGGCTTGGTTAAATTACAATCATAGTTATTTATTTTGATTATTTTAGTTTCGGTGTTTTATTTAATAAAACGGCCTTAGGCCCGTGTCAAAAGTTGCCCATATGTTAGTATATTGGGTTAAGTGTTTATTTTTAGCAAATAAATGTCATTTGGGCTTATTAGTTGCAAGTTAGGCCCACTAGGAAATAAAGTGGCGAAAATTACTAAGTAATTTGTCCCACATTGCTTAGGAAGTTAGTTGTCTCTTATTTTGTAGCCTATATAAAGGCGTTCTACTTGTTCTTTTAGAGGACATCATCAATATACCTACATTGAGTGACATATTATTTGATTAAGCATTGTCTTAATTGTGCACCTTGTGTGTGTGAGGTTCTCTTGGATTGGAGGATCGCCCCCTTGGAGAACTTATCAACGTAAGTGAGCATTACGTTGTGGCGTTCCCACCGTTGTCTTGGTCTAAGGCGCGGATCATAGCTCGTATTGACTACCTTCAATTTCTTCCTGGGCAAAACAAAGGATTTGATTCGTAAGAATCACATCAGTTGGTATCGGAGCTCAGTAATTGTTGGTAATCAAATATCCCTTTTCGTTTCGTTTTATTTCGTTCATCGTTTTTGTTTTCGTTTCTACAAATCTGTGTTCTTGTTGCTGTGATTAAAAAAAAAAAAAACCCTAAATCTGTTTATGCGTTTCTTTCCTGCGTTTTTCCTGTTCTTGTTTTTCGTCGTCTGTTTACCCTAATAAATCATATCCAAAAATTCCAAAAAAATTATATGTTTTAGTTCTTTGTGTTATCTACAAGTTTCATTCCTTGTGATTCTCGAAATTCTCAGTGGAAATCGTTCAAAAAGTGTCAACAAACAAATTTATCAAAATCGTAAAATCCTGTGATCAGCTTCGTATTCTTGTGTTTGTGACCCCTAATACATTCTCAAATCGAAAAGTGGTTAAGATAAAAGTTGTAGATCGTTAACTTTCCTACGACTTTTCTCTTTTGTGTTTTTCTAAATTCTCCCCGGAGTCCATTCAAAAAAATTGTTGAAAATTCTGCAGTTTAGATCTACAAACTGCCCTGAAAACCAATGCTTACCTTAAAATCCGTAAAATCTTCCATTTACGTCCAAAAATTCTGATATTTTGCGATTGAATAGAAAACTTCCATATCTAAATTTTATCTCTTTTGTGCAACTTCAAATTCGTAATTTATCATGCCTGAAATCATCTTTTAGCCGAAAATATCACACCTAGGTGTGAAAACTTTCACACCCGTGCAATTCTACTGTCATCCATTTTCTTTCCTTCTTTGAGTCCTTTCTTTTCCCAGTTCTTCCTAATCACCTTTAGCAACTTTCCTACACCTCAAGCACTAGCCTAGATTCGTTTTGCTCGTTATTTTGATTTGTTTATAAAAGGGTGCTTTACTTTCCACAAGAGCGAGGGTGAGTGTAAACACGAGTGTCTTGGTGAGGGTTTATTGTCTATCCTATGGAAGACTATAAACATTATGAAGTTTTGAGTAATGAGTATCTTAAAGAGAGATTGGCTGCCCGTGTCAAAGCTTTTAGTGACGAGAATAATGAAAAATTTGAAAGGGTTTATGCGGAGATGGCTGCTATGAGGGCATCCATTCAGAATTTAACAGTGCAAATGGCTAATCTTGCTCATGGTGCCCAACCTGCTGGTGCACAGTGGAAGAGGGAAATTGGCTTACATTCGAAAAATTTTCTGGCTCACAGTAAGAAGGCCAGAGCTTTAGTAGCCGAGAAAAAAGAAGAGATTATTAGTGTTTGTGAGGAGAAGTTGGAAGAGGAGGAATGTGAAAGTGTAGTGGATTTGCAAAGGCCTTAAATTTTAGAAGAGTTGGTAACAAGTGTTGATGAGACAATTCTCACGACTGCGGCTCATGTTGACATTCCTATTGCTGATATTGTTGTTGTTACAACGGAGGCTGAATTGGTCGTTGATACTGACGTAAGTCCGATTGAGGTTGAAGTTCGCATGAATGAGGTTGTCAATGAGATTACTGCTACAGATGATCCTATAGTGCTGACAGAGGATGCTGTGGAAGTTGAGGAGTTACCAACTATTCGGAATTGTATTCATCTTTCCGTTTAGGTACAAGATGATTCAATTTATTTTGATGGTGAAACTGTTGAAGCTGTGAAATCAGTTGACGTGATGGTGATATTCAAAAAGTTACGGTGTTTACACGATTATTCTGATCCGTTCCTCCTGCATTGTAATGCGTTGGATTTCGTTATTGCTGATTTTTATGTTGCTTCCAATCCATTATACGAGAGGAGGACAGATTCATTGTTCACTTTGTTCTATTTTGTTGGTGGTATTCAGTATATGGACCTCCTGGCGTATGTTGGTCCAAGATTTCTATTTGATCCAGGTGGTTTCAAGTATCCCTTTGATCTGAGGACAGATCCTTCCCAACTGGGAGGGAATGATGTGATCCAGACCAAGCATTATTTGAAGACAATGAAGATGGGCTTGGTTAAATTACAATCATAGTTATTTATTTTGATTATTTTAGTTTCGGTGTTTTATTTAATAAAACGGCCTTAGGCCCGTGTCAAAAGTTGCCCATATGTTAGTATATTGGGTTAAGTGTTTATTTTTAGCAAATAAATGTCATTTGGGCTTATTAGTTGCAAGTTAGGCCCACTAGGAAATAAAGTGGCGAAAATTACTAAGTAATTTGTCCCACATTGCTTAGGAAGTTAGTTGTCTCTTATTTTGTAGCCTATATAAAGGCGTTCTACTTGTTCTTTTAGAGGACATCATCAATATACCTACATTGAGTGACATATTATTTGATTAAGCATTGTCTTAATTGTGCACCTTGTGTGTGTGAGGTTCTCTTGGATTGGAGGATCGCCCCCTTGGAGAACTTATCAACGTAAGTGAGCATTACGTTGTGGCGTTCCCACCGTTGTCTTGGTCTAAGGCGCGGATCATAGCTCGTATTGACTACCTTCAATTTCTTCCTGGGCAAAACAAAGGATTTGATTCGTAAGAATCACATCACCTGCTATGAAGGAATTTATCAAAATGTGCTCATCCGCGTCCCTAACTTGGCGGACTCTTCATTGAATCTCTTCAGATATTGCAGTACAGTTTCTTCCTTTTTTATTTGATTGTCAAAAGATGAGTTGCATTCCTCTAGAACGGCTTTTCTGTGATGAAAGAGTGCATGAAATTTCTCACCAGGGTACGAAAGTCAGAGACCGATCTTTGCAGTGTCTTCAGAACAAATCCCGAGCCCTGCCCGTGAGTAGAGTGGGAAAGGCTTTACACTTCATCTCATCTGGTGCCCATTGCAAATTCATAAGTGTCATGTAATGGTGGAAATGATCTTGCGGATCCTTAGATCCATTATAAGGTTCAATCTTTGGCACTTTAAACCCCGCAGGTCGGGGGAAATTCTCGATTCCAAATAATGCATCTAGCCCTGCCCTGACTATATCCAGCTCTTGTGGGTTAAGCTGTTTTCTCCTTAGGTTGGAACTATATGAATGATCATCCTGCTTGCTTTGCTTAGGGTCAGGAAGAGGCGTATTTTCAATCGTTTCCTCTTTTAGATCTTCATCCTGTTGGGCTGCTTGGAGGATGGCTTGTCAAGTAGCTACATCCATAGCCACTAGCTGGTCTACCAACGCTTGTTGGGCAGGGTCAAATTCAATCTCCTTATTCTGTTGAGGCTGACTTTCAGAGTTGGTGGCTGTTGCCTTACCCCATCTGTAATTTGGCCCCCCTGGGCATTTCCTATTGTTGTTTGTTTGCATGCCTTTAGTGGCATGATAATGAGGATGATGAAAATCTAGAATGAATTTGTCAGTAGAAGGCCCTCCTTCTAGCGCCAATTGACGATGCTTGATCTCGTCTTGTGAATAATCTGGTCCGTATTTTCCTAGTGACATTAAGTCAAGACTACGAACCTTAGGAAAAGTATGAACGGGGGGTGGTTTTAGTATTTTTAGACTGAACCTGAGATTGTATAATCCCAAGTTAACTCTGTATCCTGTAATTCTTTAGGAATCAAGACTCTTCATAGTTGTTGGAATCGTTTATATAGAAGGCCATTTGCCTTAGGCATGCCTGTGCCGTGTCTATGGTGGACTTTATTTCGTGTTCTCTAAGCTTTGGATTTTTCCGTGTCTATCCCCTTGATTTTTAGGAGATAATCCCGATGTTGGAATGATAGTATCAGAGCCTTTATGGCTGAAGATTCTTTCCATAGTTTTCTTTTATTTTCGGCGTGTGGGCTATTTACTGGGGGTAGCTCTGGCCGACCTACTTTGAGCCCCCGAGGCCATTATGACCTGAACTGTGCTAACTGAGCTCCGTTACATCCTGACCAACCTACGGTGGTCTGAGAAGCGAACATGACTGATCTCGCATCTAGGGTTTAGATCTGTCCTTAAGCATAAAGTGGGCTCATGGCCATTAATTTTATGGTTTTATTAAATGCTTGGAGACCGCATGTTTTTCCTTTATATATCCATATATGTATGTATATATATATATATATATATATATATGTGTGTGTGTGTGTGTGTGCGTGTGTGTGGGTGTGTTTCGCTAAATAAAAGAATGAATGCATGCATGCAGGAGAATGAGAGGGAGAAGGAGAAGAGGTGAATGATATTGAATCCGTAGGGCAGAAGGAGAAAAAATTGAACCACACGAAAATGTTTATATATACCGCGTGTCAGTTGCTTAGTTTATATATACACGAAAATATGGTTTAAGACCGCGTGTCAGTGGTGGAGGATCTGTAAGGAAAGAAGTTACTGTGTTTATGGATATCGGTGTTCCATTGAACTTTGAATACATCGTGAATGCAACCGCGAATTTCAACGTAAGTAACTGCATTGGGAAAGGCAGATTCGGGGCGACGTATAAAGTCAAGATCGTGCTAGGTGTCCTAGTTGCGATCAAACTGCTTGCAGTTTGTCGGTTTTAGGGGTTTCAACAGTTCGATGCGGGAATCAAAACTCTCGGGAGGCTACACCACAGGAATCTTGTGACATTGGTCGGGTGTCCCAAGATTCTCGGAAGGCTACACCAAAGGAATCTTGTGACATTGAGCTCAATATCGTAACTTGGGCGTGTATGCACGAGGTAACCAATATTTCTAATCATGAGATAAGCAACAACTATGATAAATATAGAGTAGATAAAACGAGTATGCTTCTCAACTTCCATTGGCTCCCTATGGCTTTGCGCATCGGCCACTGAAGGGATACTATACCATTTATAAGGAACAAAACGAAGCCGGACTCAGGTTTCCTCTCTACCAAACCTATTTAGCCGTACTATGATATTACGGGCTAGGAACTGATCGGATAGTCCCTCAACAGGGCTTAGACCATAATCGGTTTCATCATATCGTGCCAGATGCCCGTAGTGAAGTTCTATGTGAACTTGTTCAGATACTTCTATCAACACAAGAAGGTAAAGGAGTCTCTCATGTGGTTTTACTTTCCACGCCGTGTAGACTCGACATTCCCCTCCTTTTGAATGGGTAATCCTCTCAGAAACGGTGGAATAAGAGGTTCTTCTTTATTCATCACGAAGGGTGTCCTGAATTAGGTGTCTGTAAGTCAGAAGAACTTCCCAAAGATGTCCGTCCAACAAGTGTTAGTGAGAACGTTATAGGATGTATTCGAGAACTAGGCATTCCTCTAGATGCGAAGGAATTCTCATCCAAGATAATTACTGCTGCTCAGTTAGCCGATGCAGGGCCCAATCCTTATGTGTCTTTCAGTGACGAGAATATGGATTCATGTAGGCCTTCGCCTGTTTTATTCTTTTTGTGTTTGCATTAGTCTTTGTTTGTTTGACTAATTGTTCCCCTGTTCCACTTATTTGCAGTGGCAGACTTTGCTGCACTATTGGCTGGTGCTAGTGAAGAAGAGGCAGAGGAGAGTCATCCTGAGCAAAGTCAGGATATGGAGAGGACCCAAAGTGTTGATCCTTCTCTAGCCCGATCGGTGGGCTCGACTCTGAATGCTTCTGGAGTCTAGACGTTGTCTGATCTTTGTCATGGTGCAGCTATTCAATCTCTATTGCATTCTAGTCCATGGGAGGGTGTTAATCCCGTCACTTAGATGACTCCGATCTAGAGGGCGTAGAAGAAGATGGCGGCCTTAAACTCAAGAGGAAAGGACGAACTAAGGTTGCTATGAATCCCTGGGAGGGTAGGCCCAAGAAGAGAGGCAAGTCAGATACCTTCCCTGATGAGACTCAGGACCGTTCTTGTAAAGAGGAGGATTCCGCTTCCGAACAAAAGTGGATCTCTAAAATGATCGATGCCCAGCTAGCCGTAGCTGGCTTCATGGCCATGGAACACGTGAGTTTGCTTTTTCTACTTTTGCTTTGCACTTTAACTTAGTAGCATTTCACATATTTTCCGCCTTGTCGTGCAAGGAACTTGGATCAGCCATGAAGTTTTCTAGAGACTGGCTAAGTCTTCAGTAACCTCCAAGGGTCTAAAGATGAAGGTTGGTGACCTGCGGCAAGGCCAAGAAAAGCTTAGAGGCTCTATTGAGTCCAAAGATAAAGAGATTAAGGCTCCCAACGAGCAATTTCGAGCTCAGGAGGCTGAGTTAAAGTCCATGAAGGACAAGTGTGCCGCTTCCCTCTAGGCAGCGGAGGACAAGTTTGTGGGCGATAGAACCGAGCTGGAGCAGGCCGTGGATGATTTCGGATTTGATAAGAATGAACTGAAACCTGCTATTCCAGCTCAGATTGCTAAAGCCATTCTAGAGTATAAGGCCTCGGGCTAGTTTTTTCCGGACTGAAGTTACTACTTACTCATGTCTTTAACCATGGCTACACTCTAGGAATTGATGAGGCCAAGGCCCAGTCGGCTAACCTTGCTACAGAAAATCTACCTAGAAAGGCCTTGTACAAACCTGACATGAGCATGATCTATGACTACCATCTGAAGGGATTTAAAGAAGGGGTGGACATTGTGTCCATGTACTCTCGTAGTGCTATGACTTCTTGTTACATGGAAGCTGGGTCAGAATCTGTTGCTCCCACTTCAGCTCCTCATTTAGAGCAACAATGTAGTCCAGCTACCGATGCTTAGATCGAGTTGTTTGTGGACTTGTGTTTTTGTTTTTTTTTTTTTTTGAATAACTACCAAACTGTAAAGCTTAAAGATATGTTTAAATATATGATACATCGCTTTTGACGAGTCTTTACTTTTAGCACTACTTTCAGTACTTTCAGTTTTTGACTCTTGTTTGGCCATCTTGCCCTCCAGTGTACCATGCATTAACTTACAGTTTTTAGATGGCATACTTAGGTGTATGTTTGTTTTCTAAATATGACTCACAAAATTCATAACTATCGATTCAGACCTACGGACTTAAGATTTTTTCAATTGCGAACTTACTAAGTCCGATCTACGGAACTCATTTTTTCTGTCCCGCAGACATATGAATTTTTTGGAGTCTGTCCTGCGGAGCTCAGATCCTTTGTCCAATAGACTTAACATTTTTACTGAGTCAATGTTGCAGGGCTCGGCCTGTCTGTCCTGCAGGTATTGAATTTCGTCTGGGTCTGACCTGTGGAGCTTAGTTTGTGCAGACTTATTGAATTTTGAATGAGTTTGACCTGTGGAGCTCAGATTGTCTATCTTGCAGACATTGAATTTTTCTTGAGTCCAACCTGCGGAGCTCTATTTTTCTGTCCTGTAGACTTATTGAATTTAGACTAAGTCCGACCTACAGAGCTATGTTTGTCGGTCTTGCGTACATTGAATTTCGTCTGGGTCCAACCTGCGGAGCGTAGTTTGTCTATCCTACAAACTTATTGAATTTCAACAGAGTCTGATTTCCGGAGCTTAGTTTGTCTGTCATGCATACATTGAAATTCGTTTGAGACCGACCTGCAGAGCTCAGTTTGTCTGTCCTACAGACTTATTGAACTTCGAATTTGTCCGACCTGCAGAGCTCAGATAGTCTGTCATGTGGAATTACCGAGTTTGTCTTTTGCAAACTTTATGGAGTCCGTCTTGGGGAGCTCATTTTGTGTCTCTTCTGCAGACTTTTTGAATTAGGCTGAATCCGTCCTGTGGAGCCCGGTTTGGCTATCCTGCAGACATAAATTTGGCTGCGACCTCCATTCCTCTGTCCTGCAGACTTAGCAAGTTTGTATTTTGCATACCTTAAGTGTGTATGTTCCCCCTGCAAACTTAATTAAGTGCATTCACATTGCAAAAAATGAAAAATCAAAAAGTAATTGAAGTAACATAAACTGGGAACTCACTGAGTGCAACTTTACAGTAGCATCGGTGAATTAAAAGAACTGTATCGAAATTGCACCAATAGAATATAAAACTAAAGCAAATTGTAGGCATCCGAAACCTGTCCTTGCCTGTGTGAACTAACTCTTTACCGATATATAGCTTTTTTCTTGAGCACCTCAGGTCGGAACCGCTCCATTTCTTTTGATTGTAGCTACGTAGCAGCTCATGGCTGCTTCATACCCCTTTAATTTCTACCGAACCTTCTGTGGTGGGGAACTTCAGGTTGATATGAGCTGGTGAGATTATAGCTCAGAGGTCGTTTATGGCTATCCTTCCCATGATAATGTTGCATGCTAATGGGGCCTTGACCACCACATAGCTGATGATAATGGTCCTGCCTTTGGGTTCTGGCCCAAACGTTGCGGCGAGCCTAATCATCCCCATGGGATGAACTGGGGTCCTGCGAATCCGAACAGCGGTGCTTAAATAGGTATTAACTCTTAGTCCTTCAGTTTCATGGATTGAAAGACCGAATAGTAGTGGACGTTGGCAGCACTTCCCATGTCCACAAAAATCCTCTTGACCATATTTTGATGCACTTTTCCCTCTATAACCAGACCCTCATTATTTGCAACTAGAGGAGGGGGGTCCATGGGACCATATGTTATCTCACCCACATGCCTCTGGTTTCTATCAGCTTCAAAAGAACATATAGGTCGATTGTCCTGCTTACTCACATCCCCGAATACATTACTAGGGCCGCCTACAATGGTATTGATAGTGTTGATAGGGTGGTTGTCTAGCTGCCGATCATGATCCAGAAATCGGTATCTTCCTTGCTATGGCTCATCCTGCCTGCCTCTATCTTGGTTGTAGCTTCTACGCTTGAGGTCTCTGCGACCTACTGGCTCGGGGTTCTGAGATCTGTCGATGACCTCGTCTAGCTTTCCATCAATAATTGATGCATCAATGTCTCTTTTATACTCCCTACAGCCGTCTATTCCCTCCTCTCCGGAGCTCCTCTTATCTGTGGCAGAACTCGGGCCAAAACTTTCCTTTACAATATCGCAAGAACATGCTCGTGTGATTAACTAATATGATGAAGTCCCTCTCTGCAAAAGCTCCTTTAATTCCCAACCGATCGGTGATTTGGGTCGTCATGCAGTCCCAGACCGGATTCTGCTTTTTATCAAATTTTTCCTCCACCTTGTCCTTTCTTGAGTCTTTTTTTTCTGACAATCTCTTCAGCCGATTATCTTCCTCTGCCTGGTAGTGCCTATAAGCGGCTTCAACACACTCCTCCATAGTCTTAGGGAGCTCTCTATTCAACTTGGCATACAACCTTCCTTCTCGTAGTCCTACTACGAAGGAAGTTATAAAAATGTGCTCATCCACATCCCTAACTTGTGCGGACTCTTCATTGAATCTCTTCAGATATTGTAGTATAGTTTCATCATTATTTGTTTGATTGTCAGAAGATGAGTTGCATTCCTTTAGAATGGCTTTTATGTGATGAAACCGTGCCTGAACTTTCTCACCAGGGTCCTGTAGTCAGAGATCGATCTTGGCAGTGTCTTTTAGAACAACTTCTGATCCCTGCCCGTGAGTAGCATGGGAAAGGCTATACACTTCATCTCATCTGGCGCATATTGCAAATTCATGTGTGTCATGTACTGGTGGAAATGATCTTACGGATCCTTAGATCCATCACAAGGATAAAACTTTGGCACTTTAAACCCCGCAGGTCAGGGGAAATTCTCGATTTTCATGGTAAACAGAGATACGAGTGATAACTCATCCGATCTCATTCCCAATATTGCATCTAGCCCTACTCTGGCCGTATCCAGCGCTTGTGGGTTAAGTTGTTTTTTCCCTAGGTTGGAATAATATGAATGATCATCCTACTTGCTTTGCTTAGGGTCAAGAAGAGGCGTATTTTCAATCGTGTCCTCTTCTAGATCTTTATCCTATTGGGCTACTTGGAGGATGGCTTGTCAAGTAGCTACATCCATAGACACTAGTTGGTCTACCAACACTTGTTGGGTAGGGTCAAATTCAATCTCCTCATTCTGTTGAGGCTGACTTTCAGAGTTGGTGGATGTTGCCTCCCTTCGTTAGTAATTTGGCCTGACTGGGCATTTTCTACTGTGTTTGTTTACGTGTCTTTAGTGGCATGATAATGAGGATAATGACGATGGAAAATAAATAATGGATTTATTAGTAGAAGGACCTCCTTTTAACGCCAATTGACGATGCTGGATCTCGTCTAGTGAATCATCTTGGCCGTATTTTCCTAGTGACATTAATTCAAGACTACGAACCCTAGGAAAATTTTGAACGAGGGGCGGTTTTAATGTTTTAGACTGAGCTTGAGATTATATAATCCCAAGTTAACTATGCATCATGTAATTCTTTAGGAATGAAGACTCTTCGTACTTCTTGGGATCGTTTATATAGAGGGCCATTTGCCCTAGGCATAAGTGGACTCTATTTCGTGTTCTCTAAGGTTTGGATTTGTCCATGTTTATCCCCTTGAATTTTAGGAGATAATCCCGATGTTTGAATGATAGGATTAGAGCCTTTATGGCTGAAGATTCTTTCCATAGTTATCTTTTTTATTCGGCACGTGGGCTATCTACTGGGGGTTTAGATCTGCCCTTAAGCTTAAATGGGGCTCCTAGCCCTTAATGTTATGGTTTTATTAAATGCTTGGTGAATACGGAGGTGACACGTGGTGCGTTACAGTCCGTCGTCCATAAGGAACCTTGAAGCACTGCATAATAAACGTAAGGATAGCCTGAAGGGCCGACTTAATAAACACTTCATGTCCTGCGGGTGAGAGCAACGTATACTTCCAACCAGCCACTTTTTTCTGAATTTTATCCCTCAAGAATATGAATATCTGTCATTTATTTCTACCGATGATATAAGGTAGCACCAAGTACTTAACTGAACCATCACCCAAGGGAATCTGCAACAACTCCGATACCGCCACACACTCCTACACCAAGACCCTTTCCGAGAAGTATAAGCTAGATTTATGAAAGTTGATAGCCTGGCCGGAGAGAGCACCATACCGGTCAAACAACTCTGTCAATATCCCTACAGCCTCATTCAGAAACTCAAAGAACACCATGCAATCGTCCACAAACAGCAAATCAGAAATAGAAACCTCTGCGTCTCTACCAAAACGGATACCCCAAAGCGCACCCCCATGTATATAATCATTAAGCAGAGTCGTGAATGTTGAATAGGTGTCCTAACCCAATCGGGTTGGACCGGATCCGACCGGATCGGGTCATTTACAGTCTGTTTTAGTTCATGTAATAAATTTGTTAGGATTAATAAAAGCACTTTTGGTATTATATATTGTTTATCTTCATGTTATTATTTGTATATATATAGTAACGTCCCTAGTGTCAAACTGTGATCGAGAAGCCATGATAGTGATCATGGTTGATGAGATCGTTAATCACTTTAACAAGTTTGATTCTTAAATGTCTCTAGTCGTATGTATTGTCAAATGGGACATTGATGGTATGATTAGAATAGCACGTATTGGATGTCTTCTATTTATTGAAGATATGGATAGATCTTGTCTATCGAAGTGTGGAGACACTTGGACTGTATGTGGATGTGTATTAGAGAATGCATACGTTCGACTGACCCACTTACATTAAGTGTCGCACTATGTGGTGGTTGTGTAATTATCCTTAAGACTGGAGTCTTCATATCATCACGGTGTGAATTGTCATGCTTTAACACTATTGAGATTTCCCCTATCCACGGGGCGATCATGCAGTTGTGATTGGGTGTGATATTGAAGCATGCGGAGTATTCATGTTAGTTCGTACGGGAATCGCGTATCCTATGATTGGGATTGAATATACGAAATGGCCTTCTTATAAGGAATATCTAGCTCTCGAGAATCTTTGCATAGTGGGAGTAAATGCGTTATTTCAAGAGAGCATGATATACAGATTATAAGATACGTTCGTTAATGTAATGACACTCGAGATACGATCGTATGGATATTATTACGGTGATAGGATTGTAAATTACACGGTAACTGTTTCACATGAAGGGTAGTTGTTGGACCCTTGGAAAGACTTACACAAGTTTAGAGGGGGGGTGAATAAACTTGTCCTCAAAAACCTAACTGAAAACAGAATCTTGAGCAGATTGAGTTCAGCTTAAACTTGTGTGGAGTTAAGTTAACCTAGCTGAGTATAAGTCAATGTTGACTTATGCTGAACTGAGTTAACCGGTAGCGGATTAAGTTAAGCCTTTAAATAAAAGTTGAGTTTATCAGTTTGTCTAAATATAATGCAATCTAGTTGCTAGCTCAGTTTCTTGTGTTCTCCGAGTGTTATTAGATGTAATGTATACTTAGATGCAGTAAGTAAACGCATAAAGTAAGTAAGTAAATAAGACAGGAATTATAGAGGTTCCAGATGGTGTAATCCTGTTAGTCCTCTCTTCTCCTGTGATGTAGGAGGCCAAATTCACTATGTTCTTGAGGTTTACAGTTACAAGACACAAAGAAAATTCTAAACACTTGATTGTCCTTCACTAATCCCTAGCTTCACAATCTTCTAACTTCAGTCTTCAAAAGGTAGAATTACTGTTTGAACTAAGCTTGCTACACTCGTCCTTGGAGGGTTGAATTGCCTTTGCACTAGCTCAACACAAACACAGTCTTCCTGACTGCATTCGACTGTCCTTCACACCTTCTTGGTGTTTCACAGTCTAAAACTTTGATAGAATCAAAGTTGAGATTTGAATCAATAATTATGATTCAATTGTGTTTTGAGCTTCTTCTTCTAGATATGTAAAATATGCACAACTCTGTTATCTTCAAATGATCTTGTTCTTTATTTGAATGCTTATGAAGATTTCTTGATCTTGAAATTAAGTGCTTAGAAGGAATTTTTTGATTTACTTTCCCCATTGGTATAATCTTTCTTGACTAGATTAATTCTTAGAATTCCACACTTCTTCTTGTGGTAGAAGTAGTATATTTATAAGGGTTTTTCCAATGGTTAGCTGAATTTGTACGTTTGAATTTGAGTTCTTGTATCCATTGGTGGTCCTGCTTATTCTGTTGAATGTCAGTGTCATTTCTGACAATTCTGTTCAGCCAATAAAATTGTCTGTTGTATAACGGTCAGATTATCCTTCAACTTTCCCTGACCTCAGTATGAAAACATATCTTAGTCAGTTTTCAGCTTTGAGAGCTTTAACTGAGTTTTTACTCTTCTTCAAGAACCCAGTACTCCATTTTCATCTGATTATAATTGTCTTAATCAGAGTACACCATAACTCACAAATTAGCTAATATATCATTGTCCTTATGATACTTAGTCCTTCTATCAAATTCAGGTTATCACAGACTTCGCTAAATTCTAACTTTAAAGTCTTGGTTTAGGTCTTCAAAACTGAGTTTGAACCCTCATTTCTTCAATCTTCAAAAACAAAGTCTGAATCCTCAGTTCTTTAGTTCTAGATAAGTCAACCGAGTCTGTGTCCTTCAGCGAACATAGCTACTTCAGTTCTTCAGTCGGTGTGCTCTTAGTCAGTTATTATAGCTAATTAATCTTCAGTTATGAACTCCGTTCAATAAGCCAGTTTCTCATTTTCTCGGTTCTGAACCTAGGGCTATTACCGTTTTTGTCTGATTTAACTTATACAAATATCAGACTCTATTAAATCTTATACATTGATTTCTAGACATCTTTTTGCTTTGCACTATAATAGCTAGTTATGACACTTCATCAATGGGGTTAAATATAATAATTAAAATAACTGATGAATCATCATCAAAACATAAATTTTATTTCCAACAATTTCCCCCTTTTTTGATGTCAAAATCCTCCTTAAAAGCAATGCAAATAGATAAGGACAAAACAAAGTAAAGAACACGAAAACTGAGAAACTGATATTTTATTTAACTTAGTTACAAAGTATTAAAATACAAATGCAAGAATAGAACTTAATTTCCAGCTTCTTTTCCTATTCCTGGATCAGCTTAACATATCTGATTGTCAAAGATTTCAACAGCTTCTCTCATAGCACTGTTGGTTTTTGTGCTCTCGTTTCCATGGATGTTTGCCCATATGTTCTAAGAATCTGACATATTGTGCTTGCCGAAAAACTTTCTTTTGAATAATACAGCACAAATGAAAATAGCTCTCCTCAATCTCTCACTAGTGGCCATTTTCAGTAAGTCATAAAATACTCAGGTTCAGTCTTTTCAATTTGATCTGAGACCTTATCTAGAGTACCATCTATTTCCCATTTGCTCAGTTTGTTCTAATAGTGACAAAGGATCTTTTGCATTTTCAGAAATGTCTCTAAGGCTTGTTCCCTTGATACTCCTTCTTGAGTAGGTAGACCATTGAAAACATTATACATTAGAGAATCTAGAGCGACTCTTTTGTCATTTGGTTCTGAGAACTTTACATTCAGTTCCACCTCTTCATCAGTGAACTCAGCTCTAGCTTTCTTTAGTTCAGTCAGTTTCTCATCAATACATCCAAGAACTTGAGGCATGTCAGCTGCATGGACTTTTAGCATATCCAAACTTTCCCCCTTATTGACATCATCTTTGTTGATCAAGCTCCTGATGTAAGAGTTCAGGTGATGCTGATTTGATGCCAATATGGTTTGAGCTACAACTGAGTCCTTCATCGCATTCTTCAGTAAAATCAGTCTATCAACCACATTGTTGAGAATGCCTTCCCATTTTCCTTGAGTCTCAGTTTTTCTTGCCTCTGATTCAATGGTTGTTCTCCTGATAGAGATTAGAGTATCATGATAGTCCTCCTTGACGTTGTTTAGTTTATTCTCCATGTTGTTTCTTTCAGTTCTGTTTCATCCATTGACTTTAATACTTTCCTGAATACACTTAGATCATATTTCTGAATCCTGACAAGCTCATTGAAGTAAAATCTAATGGTATCAGCCTATGTAGGTACTTCATCTTTAGTTTCAGTTTTCTTTTCTTCAGTTTTTCTTTTGTCAGCTCCAAGTGCTTCGATAACTTCAGTCTGAGATTTGTTCACAACATTCTCAGGTGTCTCTAATTGTATGAGTGGAGAGGAGGCAACCTATTTCAGATTTTCTTTGAAGTCCTTGGCCTTATCTCTTTCTTCTTCTGAACCATCCTTCTTTGCTGGTGATTTGACAACAATATCTTCTTCTTTCAAATCAGCTTTAGCTTGGTCAACTTAAGTTTTTGCTATTTCAGGAACACTTTTATCAGTCAGAGACTGATAATATTCCTTCTCTTGATCTTCAGACTGACTATTAGAATCAGTTTCAGTTTATTCACTTTCATTAGAACTTCCTTCAGATGACCCTTCTTCATTAACATCCTTTGCTCCTTCATTTTCTTGTTGTGAGGCGAGAATCCCTTTCTGTAGATCAGGATCTCCCTGAGAATCATCATCATCATTGTCATCTTTCTTTGTTTTTTAGTCTCCCTTTTTGGAATATCTCTACCAATATATGTTTCTTATGAGTGAGTATCCAGTGCTCAGAAATTCTTCAGATCAAAACAGTTGGGACAGCTGAGTGATACCAAAAAGATCGAAAACCCATTTTTCAGTCTTTTCCATTTCCGCAAGTTGACCTCTTTGATTTGGAATGGAGCTGAACTTCAAGTACTGATAATCATCAAGTCTTCTGCAGTCAGCTTTAATCAGTTTTCCAATGTTAATACTTGGATCAAGTTGGTTTAAGACATCTTCAGTTTCTCTAGGAATCTCCACATTTGATTCAGCTAGAGTCAAAACATGTCCTAACATTTCCTCAGCTGCAGATCTTTCAGCTTCAGTTTTGCTGGATTCCCCATCAGCAACAACTGGGATGATTGATGATTCAGTAACAACTTCTGGGACTGGGATAACTTGTTCAGTCTCCGGTTTTTCTTTAGCGACAACTTCTTCTGGTAGGGATTCTGAAACAGTGATAGGTACGACTTAGTACTTGGTTCAGCTTCAGCTGCAGATTCAACAACTTGTACATGATCCTTCTTTGATTCAGTTTCCTGAGGCCCAAAACCAACAAGTTCTTTGATTGGTACAGTTCCCAGTTCAGTAAGTGGTTCTTTCTCTTTCTCTTTCTCTTTCTCAATATCATCAACTGTCTTTTCAATTTCTCCTTCATTAACAAGCTCATCCAGAGTGATGACTTGTGCTGGTCTCGATTCAACTTCAACAACTTCTCTTTCTTGTGACTGAGAAGCTTCAATTTCGTTGATAGATTCTTCATATTCGATTATGGATGCTGATTTTTGTGGTGTTGATCTTGATAAAGATATCAGATTAAGCATTGCAATTACACCAGGTCCAACCAGTTCCTCATCACTATCAGTTTCATCCTCATCAATTTCAGCTCTTAGGATTTGTTCCCCCTGAGTCAGCTTCTGGTGGTGATAGGACAGCTTCTTGAAATTCCCTTACTGATTCTTGAATGGGTATATCCTCAGCAACAGGTTCTACTTCAGGAACGACCTGTATGGTGGGGGTTCCTCAGTTCTGGATTTCATTCCTTGGCATTCAGTAACTGATGTGACAGATGGTGAAACCTACACTATTTTCTAGTAACTTGACCAGTTGTGACTTTTTCTAGTCCTTCCAGTTTTCTTTTCCTTTCTTTCAGTCTCTCAAGATCCTCCAAGGCTTCCTCAATTGTCATTTTCTTGGAAGACCTTTTTCTCTTCTTCTTAAGTTCAGTTTCAGAATCTCCAGCTTTCCTTTTCTTGGATTTCTCTTCTTTGGCCGCAATTCCACCATCAACAATTGCAGTTTCTTTTCTCTTTACAATTCCAATGTGATCTAAAATCCTTTGTACCAGAAGTGCAAGAGTCTTCTTATGATAAAATGTTCCATTCTTTTCTTCTGATTTATTCTTGGGTACATCAGTGGACTGTGCTATTAATTGATCCAGGATGTATCTTTGCCAGTTGAATTTTTCTTCAAACCAAATTACATACAGCAAGTCAATCTTGGTACCACAGAGATTGCTGAAATTGCATGCGTTCCCAATTACGCAATTTGCTAACATCTTGGTTAGATAACCAAATTCTTGTTTGTGAAGACTTATACTTCCAGAAAACAACATGTTTGAGTCTTCTTTGTTTGGAATGACCTTCCATAAATTTTCGCTTTGTTTTTTGGTCACTTTCAACACTGAATTGAAACCCGATTTCTCAAATCCAAAGATGTTTGCAATAAGGTCCTCAGTGACCTTGACTTCATTTCCATTGACTTTGGTGGAGTAGGTAAAAGTACTTTCATCTTATATGGTTTTGCTTCCAAACTCATAGAAATCACCTATGTCATCCAGACATACATTGTTCAGATTGATGTTGAACACTTGCTCCAATCTTTTGATTTTTCTGATTTTGTCTGCAATTTTCTTGGCTAGTGTTTGATCTGTGCATCTTGCAACAAATTGATCAAGTGAGATGATCAATCCAGGTTCAACTTTAGTAAGTGCCATTATTTTAGATTGTTGGAGAATTTGAATATGGAGAAAATAATTTCAACTAGGTGGATATGAAGAGAAAACTGAGTGTAAAGAATTTTTGGTATGACACCAGGGTATTTATAATTGGTAGATTTGGTGGTTAGAAAATCTGAGTGGGTTTTAAAACGTCTCGTCATAAATCATGTCAAGCGTTGAGATATGGAAAATGTGGTGAGTGGAAAGAATGAACGGTTGAGATTTGTGTAGGGTATGACTTTTCATTCGTAGATTGTATTAGTTGATATGGTATATCTCCAGCTGTAAAGGTACATCTTTGATTTTATCCAAAAATTTGAGTCAGTTGTTAGATCAGTTCCAAAACTCAGTTGAGAATACAACTCAGCTTTGATTTAGTAGTCAGCTTTTACCTGTAAAACAAGTTAAGAGCTTTTTGGTACCCATACCTGTTTGGGTCCTTTTTGGTTAGTTTTTGAATAATTGCAATTCTTAGATTACTCGTCAAACTTATCCTTATACCTTTCTTGATATTTTGACTGAGTAAAAATAGTTTTCCCAGCACTTTGCTATTTTGATCTAATAGTCTTTTGTTCATTCTTTTTGTGAAACTGATTTGATATTTTAGTGATTACAGGTTCATTCCATTCTTCATCGGTAGGAAAGAGTCTTCCTTTCCCTCTGAATCTATTATTCCATTAATGATGATCATTGTTAGATGGATGTGATTTGAATGTTCTTTTAACTGATCTCTGATCAGTTGTGCCTTTTTCAGACTTCTGATACTTCATATAAAATCTTTCAGTTTTCTGTTTGCCACTGACTGATTTTACAGTTTTCTCAGTTTTAGGTTGAGGATGTGCTGAGTAATTGTCAGTTCTGACAATTTTGTCAGTTTTCTGAATTCCTGACTTATGTGCAGCTACAAACTTAGGTGCAGTTGTACTAGGTCTTAACTTAGAATTCTGCTGTCTGTGAAACCCAAAACCAGTTCTGTCTCCAAATGGTTTACCAGGTTTGAACTGAACACTGGAAGACGGGTCAACTGATGATTCTGTGATGTTTATTACTTCCGTTAGTTCATCAGTTGAGCAATTTTCCTAAGCTCCATTGTTAGCCTTGATTAGGTTGATCTCAGCATTCAATCTTAGAATTTCAGCTTTCAACAATTCTTTTTCCTTTTTGACATTCTCATAATTCTTTTGAATTTTCTCTAATTCCTTTATGAGTATGTCCAAGTCTTTGTTGAGATCTACATTTCTATGAGTATTTATGAAAGTGTGATAGTTTGATAGATAATTTTTCAGTTCTTGCTTCTTCACTTTCTGCTATTTGTTTGTCTTTGTTTAATCTAGCTGTGGTGCTCATCAGATCAGTTATAAAAAGCATGATTTCTTCATTACTTTCACCATTATCATTTACTCCAAAGCTTATGGGTAGAATTTCAGCATTATCTTCATTGTTTGTAAGGGATGGTTCATCAATGAATGTCTCAATCAGCTTTTCTTGAGTTTCAGCAACAAGGGCCGGGAATTTAGTCTTATACTTATCAAATCTCAAAAATGAACGACTAAGAATATTTCTAAAATGATTGTGTGATTCCATGATGCAGGTTTTGAAAGATTTTTGAAAGAGATATTTGAAGTGTATTTGAAGCAGAAAACTCAGCCTCCGATAACTGAATACCAGTTATCCAAGCTAAAGACTCAAAGCAGTAGTAACTTTGGATCACCTCCAAAAGGAAGAACCGCTCCGATACCAATTGTTGGTCCCTTGAAAAGGCTTACCCAAGTTTAAGGGGGGTGAATAAAATTGTCCCAAAAAACATAACTGAAAACTGAATCTTGAGCAGATTGAATTCAGCTTAAACTTGTGTGGAGTTAAGTTAACCTAGCTGAGTATAAGTCAATGCTGACTTATGCTGAACTGAGTTAACCGAAAAGTGGATTAAGTTAAGCCTTTAAATAAAAATTGAGTTTATCAGTTTGTCTAAATATAATGCAATGTAGTGCTAGCTCTGTTTCTTGTGTTTGCTGAGTGTGATTAGATGTAATGTATACTTAGATGCAGTAAGTAAACGTGTAAAGTAAGTACGTAAATAAGACAAGAATTATAGAGGTTCCAAGTGGTGTAATCCTGTCAGTCCTCTCTTCCCTTGTGACGTAGGAGGCCAAATTCACTATGTTCTTGAGATTTACAGTTACAAGACACAAAGAAAATTCAAAACACTTGATTGTCCTTCACTAATCCCTAGCTTCACAATCTTCCAGCTTCAGTCTTCAATAGGTAGAATTGCTGTTTGACTAAGCTTGCAACATTGGTCCTTGGAGGGTTGAATTGCCTCTTCACCAGATCAACACAAACATAGTCTTCCTGACTGTAATCAACTGTCCTTCACACATTCTTGGTGTTTCACAGTCTAAACCTTTGATAGAATCAAAGTTGAGACTTAAACAATAACTATAATTCAATTGTGTTTTGAGCTTCTTCTTCGAGATATGTAAAATATGCACAGCTCTGTTATCTTCAAATGATCTTGATCTTTCATTGAATGTTTATGAAGATTTCTTGATCTTGCAATTATGTGCTTAGCATGAATTCTTTTGATTTACTTTCCCCCTTGGTATAATCTTTCTTGACTAGATTAATTCTTAGAATTCTGCACTTCTTCTTGTGGTAGAAGTACTCTACTTATAGGGACTTTTTTCCAACGGTTAGCTGAATTTGAACATTTGAATTTGAGTTCTTGTATCCGTTGGTGGTCCTGCTTATTCTGATGAATGTCAGTGTCCTTTCTGACAATTCTGTTCAGCCAATAAAAATTGTCTGCTTTATAACGGTCATATTATCCTTCAGCTTTCCTTGACCTCAGCATGAAAACTTATCTTAGTCAATTTTCAGCTTTGAGAGCATTTACTGAGTTTTTAGTCTTCTTCAAGAACCCAGTACTCCATTTTCATCTGATTATAATTTACTTAATCAGAATACACCATAACTCACAAATTAGCTAATATATCATTGTCCTTATGATACTTAGTCCTTCTATCAAGTTCAGGTCATCATAGACTTCCCTGAATTCTAACTTTACTGTCTTGGTTTAGGTCTTCAAAAAAGAGTTTGAACCCTTAGTTCTTCAATCTTCAATAACTGAGTCTGAACCCTCAGTTCTTCAGTTCTAGATAAGTCAACTGAGTCTGTGTCCCTCAGCGAACTTACCAGCTTCAGTTCTTCAGTGGGTGTGCTCTTAGTTAGTTCTTAAAGCTGATAAATCTTCAGTTATGAACTCAGTTTATTAAGCCAGATTCTCGTTTTCTCAGTTCGGAACCTAGAGCTATTACAGTTCTTGTCTGATTTAACTTATACAAATATCAGACTCTATTAAATCCTATACATTGATTTTTAGACATCTTTTTGCTTTGCACTATAACAGCTAGTTATGACACTTCATCAATGGGGTTAAATATAATAATTAAAATAACTGATGAATTATCATCAAAACTTAAATTTTATTTCCAATAGTAGTAGTCATTGCATTTGACTCTTCTGATGATTGGGGTTCACTGTATGTTGCTAGACGCTATCCCGTGATCGTTAGGCATAAATGGCATTTTCATAATTTGCACTTGGTGTCTATGATCAACATATTCGGAAGCCTATCGGGTCACACACATAAGAACATCGAGTCAGATTAAAATGCGGTTATAGTTGATAACCAAATAAGTAAAGTTTATCTCTGGACTATAAAGGTTATAATGGTAAATTAATATGGTGGTATTTATTTATTATGGATAAATAAAATACAAGATATTAATTATAAATAAATTATATTAATTAAAGAATATTCCGGATGCCAATTATTGGTAATTTGAGGTACCACTTTTATGTGTATAAGATACACTTGGATTGTGCACTTTAATTAATAAGATTATCATACTATTAATATTGGATATTAATTGATTTTGGAAAAAAAGATTTATGGTAATAATATAAATATATTCAATATAAGATATTGTCAATATTTATTATAATAAAAGAGATAAATCAATTAAAGCAATTTTCCTTATTTTATTGGGAAAATGTTTTTCTCTTTCATCTATCTTCTAGGAAGCTTCTCCTAATCAGATTTGGGCTACTTGTGGCGCCACCTCCCCTATATAAGAAAGGGGTTGGCTAGCTCTTTTGTACAACACAATTTCAAGAGCTAATAGTTCTTGTGTAAAATAGTGAGCTTCATATAGAGAGTTAGAGAGAGAGAGAGAGAGAAAAATGCCGGTCTAGCAGCCTGATTTTCTGATAGCAATCCAAGGAGGATTCTGGCGAGGTGTGGATCAACGATAGAGGCCGGACGCGTGGACGTCTTGCGCACCTGACTACTCTCATTTGATGGTCAAAGCGACAATCTTATAGATCATCCAAGGAATATTCCGTCAAACTACTTAATGTGTTTATTGCATTAAACGGAGACAATCTAGAAAAGTAAATCAAAATTTTAAATTCCGCTGCATTAAACTGGTGATTTCCTAACAGTGGTATCTGAGCCAGACTTCGAGCTTATGCAATAAGCTCAAATTAATTGTGTAGCAATTAATCGATAGATGCAAGATCTAGATTCACGAAATGTTTAAAACAAAAAAAAGAATCAATGGGGGGCTCGGCCAACTGGAGGCGGCCCCCTCGTCCACGGCGGATGCGGCTCGAGGGCTGCCATCGTCGGCTGCTCTCTTCCAAAGGGGAGTTCGATTTTTCGTTTTGTGATATTTATTGTGCGTTGATATGTCCTTTGTTTAATTGTGTCATGTGGCTAACCAATGGTTCAAATAGTTTGGGCCATTGAGAAACCATAGTGGCATATTAACCAAAATACTAGCCTTTCCAAATTTTGTATGGAGTAGATCTAGGCCCTTTCCAAATATTTGATTTGGGAAAGGCCCATGCCTAGGCCAATTTCAAAATTTTAATTTTGAAAAGTGGCCTGACCTAAAATCAAATTTGGTTTAGGAAGATGCCTTTCGCTTTAGAAAACCATAGGCATCCCTTTTGGTTAAAACCAAAAGGGAAGGAAACAAAAAGAGACCATTTTAATTTTGAATGGTTCCAAAATAATAAAATTGAAATTAGAATCGATTTAAAAATAAAAGTTAATTTTATTTCGATAAAGTCTTTTAATTAATTAAAAGTTAATTAATTAATTGATATGCTAAAATAAGACACATAAGAAGTTCAAATTATAATTTGATATTTTTCAGAAGATATAATTGTATGGATATAATGTATTATATGGACCCCGATTGATCATGGACTCGACCAATAGGACAGATGGGAATGTTTTATTTATGTTGGTTTTTCAAATTGTCATAGGTCATTATGAAGAACGTGACCAAGTTTACTTTTTGCATTTATCCCATTCCCATTAGCTCCCCCCGTGTGCGGTGGGTGTAATTATTTATTAGATAGATTATTATGTAACAAGAATGGAGAAAAAATACGAAGACCAGAGAGATATAAATAACCCATTGCTGTACAGCAATATAGATCCTATTGGCTGTTGCGGATACCTCTAGTTTGTGACCCGCGGTGTCGTCAGTTTGTATTCGAAACCGCACCTAGGAAAAGTCCATGATCATACCCGTAATTTTATGCGCAAAATGTTGTGTATGTTTTACTTTATATGATATCGTAGTAATATGCACATAGTAAATGAGACCATAAGTAAACGAAATTATTTAAGTTAATTAATTTAAAACTATTCCCACACCTAAAGGCGAGCCAAAATTGTCTCCCAATATTATAGCGTGGGTGAAGAGCCTGTGTTCGGCTCCAACTGATCGACCACCGTCGGGAGTTGACCTACCTCGGGTATATCATCGTTATTGAGATATGATCGAATGAGATCTCATGAATATTGGGTTACAACTCGACTAAAGTCTTTCGGTGATTGAATACCGTCAGGGCCGTCTGACTTTAGAGACAAGGGGCTGACTACCACATAGAGATGCGGACTGTCAAAGAGTTGATTTGTCAACCACTGGGAGTCACGTAAGATGCGACTGGTAGGAGTATCTACGTTTTGAAATTGCCGAAATTGATCGACCACCGTGGGGAATCGAGACGACTAGATTGGATCCTAGCCACTAAGGAATTAATCAAATTCTTGAAAGCCAATTGGGAATAGTTGGCTAGTGGAAGAAAAACCTAATTAAAATTTTAAGTACAATTTTAGGGTTTTGATACATGAACTTTTTCTTATTTTATCTTTATTTATTGTTGTAGAAAAATGTCAAACAAGTTGAACCTTCGTTTTATCATCGAAAATAAGCTTGACGAAACCAACTTTCTCGACTAGGAAAGAAACCACAAAATCGTTTTGAGGCACGTGAAAATTGGCTATGTCTTTGACGAAGCAATACAGGAAAAGCCCGCAGAGGGCTTGGCTGCAGAGGCTTTCGAGAAATACAAGAAGCACTGTTCTGACAGTACTGATGCAACATGTATCATGCTTGCTTCTATGACACCAGAGCTGCAAAAACAACAAGAGTCCATGGACGCCTACACAATCATGGTTCACCTAAATGAGCTCTATGCTTCTCAGTCTCGCACTGAGAGGTACAAGGTCTTGAAATCCCTGTTTGGCTGTAAGATGGCTTCTGGGACTGCAGTTGGGTCGCATGCTTAAGATGTTCGGGTACATAGAGAGGCTTGAGAAGCTGGGCCATAAGTTAGAACGTGAATTGAGTATTGACTTTATTCTACAATCTCTACCTGATTCATACTCGCAGTTCGTGATGAATTATCACATGAACAAGATAGATTGCTCCTTAGCGGAGTTATTCAACATGTTGAAAACTGTAGAGGCACTGTGGGGAAGGGAAAGCAAGTGTTGCTGGTCACTTCTAACAAGGGCAAGGCTAAAGCCCAAAAGAAGTCCAAGAAGGCGAAGTCTTTACCTAAGCCAACGCCTAAGATAGCCAAAGACAAATCCAAGGATGCTTGCATGCATTGCGGTGAGACCGGACATTGGAGGAGAAACTGAAAAGGCTTCTTGAGTACCAAGAAGAAGCATTCTGATGCTTCAACTTCAGGTATGTTTATGATTGAGATCAATATTACTTCTTCTAAGCCTAACCACTGGTATTAGATACTGGTTGTGGTTCTCATATTTGTACGAATATGTAGGCACTAAGAAGAACTAGAGAACTGAGGAAAGGAGAGGTGGACCTACGCGCTGGGAATGGAGCAAGTGTTGCTGCACTAGCCATAGGATTTTATTTTCTTTCGTTGCCCAGTGGGCTAGTGCTAGAACTCAATAACTGTTATTTTGTTCCTACTCTTACGAAGAGCATTATTTCTATTTCTACATTAGATGTTGAAGGATTTTCTTTTACGTTCAAAAATAAATGTTGTTCTTCTTCACATGATGGATTTTTATGGTATTGGTATGCTTAGAAATGGTCTCTACGTATTGGATATGAATGTTGACGTACTTAATATAAACCACAAATAAGCCAAAATAAATGACTTGAATGAATCCTACTTATGGCATTGTAGACTTAGGCATATAAATAAGAATCACATTTCCAAACTCCATAAAGATGGAATGCTGGATCAATTTGATTACGAATCGTTTGATATGTTTGAAGCTTGTTTACTTGGCAAGATGACAAAGTCACCTTCAGTGGCAAAGGGATAAGATCCAATAAGTTACTTGAGCTCATACATAGTGATGTGTGCGGTCCAATGTCAATTCAAGCCAAAGGCGGATACTCTTATTTTATCACCTTCACTGATGACCATTCTCGATATGGTTATATATACTTAATAAAGTATAAGTCTGAAGCCTTTGAAAAGTTCTAGGAATTTAGAAGTGAAGTGGAGAAACAACTAGGTAAAGAAATCAAGACACTTCGATCCGATCGAGGTGGAGAGTACCTAGATGGAGAGTTTCAAGACTACTTAAAGGAGAATGGGATTCTACCTAAATGGACCCCTCCTGGAACGTCTCAGATGAATGGCGTGCCTGAAAGGAGAAACCGTACCATGTTAGACATGGTGAGATCCATGATGAGCTACACAGTTCTCCCAAAATCATTTTCGGGGTATGCTCTAGAAACCGTATCCTATACACTGAACCGAGTTCCATCAAAGACGGTTGAGTCCACTCCTTATGAAGTTTTCAAAGGGAAGAGACCAACACTATGTGACATGAAACCATGGGGATGTCCCGTTTATGTGAAATGGACCATGCCCGACAAACTAGAACCTAGATCTGACAAATGTCTGTTTGTGGGTTATCCTAGGGAGACCAAAGAGTACCAATTTTACCACCTTGAGGAACAAAAGGTGTTTGTTGCCAGGACTAGCCTTTTTCTGGAGAAAGAGTTCATTCTGAATAGGGTCAGTGGGAGTAAGACTGATCTTGAAGAGATTCAAGAACCACTTACAGATAACAGTCCATTGATGGAAGTAGATGAAACACCACACACAACTGTGTCGTCAACTTCTACGGTGGACACACTAGCACCACGAAGATCCACCAGGGAGCGCCGTTAACCCGAAAGGTACACTGGTGTGTATCTCATAGAAGATGAGGACCCTAGAACTTATGAGGAGGTGTTATTAAGGCATGACAAAGAGAAGTGGCTAGAAGCCATGAATTCTGAAATGGAATCCATGAATGACAACCAAGTTTGGAACTTAGTTTATCCACCTGAAGGAATAGTTCCTATAGGGTGTAAATGGGTCTTGAAGAGAAAGACTGACATGGATGGCAATGTGACTACCTACAAGACTAGGTTAGTGGAAAAATGTTATAAGCAAAGACAAGGAGTTTACTATGACGAAACCTTTTCGCCCGTTGCCATGATAAAATCCATTAGAATTTTGCTTGCTATTGCAGCATACCATGATTATGAAATCTGGCAGACGGATGTGAAAATAGCATTCCTTAGCGGGAACCTGTCTGAGGAGGTGTATACAGCCTGAGGGTTTCACAACCAATGACTCCAGGATAGTGTGTAAACTGCAAAGATCCATTTATGGATTAAAGCATGCTTCTCAGAGTTGGCATCTTCGCTTTGATAAGATAATCAAACAGTTTGACTTCATCAAGAACGAAGACGAGCCCTGTGTTTACAAGAAGGTTAGTGGGAGTGTCATTGTGTTCCTAGGGCTTTATGTAGACGATATATTGCTCATACGGAATGATGTGCTTATGTTACAGTCATTCAAAGCTTGTTTATCCAAGAACTTCTCTATGAAGGACTTGGGTGAAGCAACCTATATTTTGGGAATCAAGATCTATAGAATTGATCTAAGAGGTTGCTCGGTCTATCGCAATCCACCTATATAGACAAGATGCTGAAGAGATTGAGCATGGAGTAGTCCAAAAGAGGATTGCTGCCCATGTCACATGGGATCTATCTATTGAAAGGAATGAGTCCTGAGATAGAGGAGGTGATGGCGCAGATGTGTAAGGTCGCTTACCCTTCGGCAATTGGATCCATCATTTACGCCATGTTGTGCACTAAACCAGATGTCTCGTACCCTTTTAGTATGACTAGTAGGTACTAGTCCAATCCAGGTTATGGTCACTGGGTTGCAGTCAAGAATATTCTAAAGTACATGAGACGTACAAGGGATATGTTCATAGTTTTCGGGAATGATGATTTAGTATTACGAGGTTATACAGATGCCAATTTTCAAACTGACAAGGCTGACTTCAGGTCACAATCTGGATTTGTTTTCACGCTTAACGGCGGAGCAGTGAGCTGGAAGAGTTCCAAGCAGGAGACTACTGCGGACTCTACAATGGAAGACGAATACATAGCAGCCTCAGAGGCGGCAAAAAAAGCAGTTTGGATGAAGAAGTTCATTACTGAACTTGGTGTGGTTCCTTCCGTTGAAGGTTCAGTGCTACTATACTGTGATAACAATGGGGCGATATCTCAGTCAAAGTAACCAAGGTCTCATCAGAGGTCCAAACATATGTTACAGCGCTATCACTTGATTAGAGAGGTAGTAGATAGATTAGATGTAAAGATAGAGAAAGTCCACCTAGATGATAACATAGCTGATCCGTTAACCAAGGCATTGTCACAATCAAAGCATGAGAAACACGTTCAAATGCAAGGGCTTAGGCATATGGGTGATTGGCTTTGGGTCAAGTGAGAGATTGTTGAATAGGTTTCCTAAACCCAATCGGGTTGGACCGGATCCGACCGGGTCGGGTCAGTTACAGTCTTTTTAGTTCTTGTAATAACTTTGTTATGATTAATAAAAGCTCTTTTGATATTATATATTGTTTATCTTCATGTTATTAGTTGTATATATATAGTAACGTCCCTAGTGTCAAAATGTGATAGAGAAACCATGATAGTGATTATGGTTGATGAGATATCTAATCACTTTAAGAAGTTTGATACTTAAATGTCTCTAGTTGTATGTACTGTCAAATGGGACATTGATGGTATGTTTAGACTAACACGTATTGGATGTCTTCCATCTTATTGAAGATAGGGATAGATCTCATCTATCGAAGTGTGGAGACACTTGAACTGTTTGTGGACGTGTATTAGAATTGTGCATGTTAGACTGACCCACTTACAATAAGTGTCGCACTATATGGCGGTTGTGTAATTATTCATAAGACCGAAGTCTTCTAGGCATCACGGTATGGATTGTCAAGTTTTGACACTATTGAGATTTCCCCTATCCACAGGGCGATCATGCAGTAATGATTGAATGTGATAATGAAGCATGCGGAGTATTCATGTTAGTTAGTCCGGGATAACGTATCCTATGATTGGGATTGAATATCCAAAATGGCCTTCTTATAATGAATATGTAGCTCTCGAGAACCTTCGCAAAGTGGGTGTAAATGTGTTATTCCGAGAGAGAATGATATCCAGATTATAAGATACGTTCATTAATGTATTGACACTCGGGATACGATCGTATGGATATTATTACAGTGATAGGATTCTAAATTACACGGTAACTGTTTCACTTGAAAGGTAGTAGTCATTGCATTTGACTCTTCCGATGATTGGGGGTCACAGTGTGTTGCTAGACGCTATCCCGTGATCATTAGGCATTAAGGGCATTTTCATAATTTGCACTTTGTGTCTATGGCCAACATATTCGGAAGCCGATCGGGTCACACACATATGAACATCGAGTAAGATTAGAATGAGGTTATAGTTGATAACCAATGAAGGAAAGTTTATCTCTAGACTATAAAGGTTATTGTGGTAAATTAATATGGTGGTATTTTTTTATTATGAATAAATAAAATACAATATATTAATTATACATAAATTATATTAATTAAAGAATATTCCGGATGCAAATTATTTGTAATTTGGGGCGCCACTTTTATGTGTATAAGATACACTTGGATTGCGCACTTTAATTAATAGGATTACCATAATATTAATATTGGATATTAATTGATTTTGGAAAAATTGATTTATGGTAATAAGATAAATATATTCAATATAAGATAGGAAATGTCTTTTCACACAGCCATTTGTCTTATTGCACAGTAATTAATTTCAAATTTTACCCTTAAATTTTTTCCATTTACGCGCCTACATTCTTAACGGAATTCGGTCAGAATATGAAACATTATACCTACCCAAATATGGTCAGAACAATTTAGTTCATTCATACCCGAACGTGGTCAGGAAAACATTACATGTCCGGCCTATAAAACGGTCTGATACGTTTCCGAAAATTTAATAGCGCCATGGTTATATTCTGACTTGAAATAAGATTACACCTACTCAAATATGGTCAGAACAATCTAGCTTATTCTGACCCGAACGTGGTCCGAAAGATTACATGTTCGGCCTCTAAAATGGTCTAATACATTTTTGAAATTTTCATAGCGCCGTGGTTATATCCTAACTTGAAATAGGTGCGGAAAACGTATTTTTTCGGCCTGTAAAGTGGCCCGTATTGTTTCCCAAGCATACATAATATTGTCTCTTTAATCAGACCAAACATTGGTCCGGAAAACATAATGTTATTGGCTTGAAACATGGTCTGAATAATATATAATTTCTGACTCATTTAAGGTCAGAATGATATGCATGTTAAATGTCAAAACGAAGCCCACTCTCGCCCTTGGCATGTGTGAAACAAGTTTACTGTGAAAAGACAGTCCCTATAAGATATTGGAAATATTTATTATAATAAAAGAGATAAATCAATTAAAGCAATTTTCCTTATTTTATCGGGAAAATGTTTTTCTCTTTCATCTATCTTCTAGGTTGCTTCTCCTAATCAGATTAGGGCTACTTGGGGCGCCACCTCCCCTATATAAGAAAGGGGTTGGCTAGCTCTTTTGAACAACACAATTCCAAGAGCTAATAGTTCTTGTGTAAAATAGCGGGCTTCATATAGAGAGTTAGAGAGAGAGAAAAAAGCCGGTCTAGCAGCTAGATTTTTCTGATAGCAATCCAAGGAGGATTCCGGCGAGGAGTTTGTGTGGATCAACGATAGAGGCCGGACGCATGGACGGCTTGCGCAAAGGACTACTCTCAGTTGATGTTCAAAACGTCGATCTTATAGATCATCCAAAGTATATTCCGTCAAACTACTTAACATGTTTATTGCATTAACCGGAGACGATCTAGAAAAGGAAATCATAACTTTAAATTCCGCTGCGTTAAACTAGTGATTTCCTAACAGTGAATCCTTCAGCAAAAATGATATAGGGATAATAAGACAACGGATCTCCTTGCCGAATCCCTATTGTGTGCAAAATTCGATGGGTAGGCTTCCTATTAAGTAAAACCTGAAAAGAAAATAACGTCACACATCGCCGCACCAAATCGATGAAAGAGATAGCAAACCTCATACGAACCGTAACCCTCCAACAACATTGCCACTCCACTCTATCAAAGGCCTTGGCCATACCCATCTTCAAAGCTGCATGCTTTTCACATCCTTACACTCCAACCTGCAATGAGTGAAAAGCTTCAAAATAAATAATAGCATTCTCCGTAATAAGACGGCAAGAAACAAACACGCTATGGTTCTCCGATATCACATCAACGATTACTCCCTTTAGACGATTAATTGTCACCCGAGAAATAAATTTGTAGATCGAGTTACATAAAGTGATTGGTCTAAACTCAATCATAACTGTAGGAGTAGAAACCTTAGGGATCAACGAAATAAAAGTTTCATTCAGCCTTCCTAGCGAGGCACTGTTATTCAAAATATCTAGCACTACGTGCAAAACATCTTCCCCCACAATGCTCTAAAAATTTGAAGAAAAATCACGTGCATACCATCAGGTCCAGGCAACTTCCTTCTAATTAACTGTTTCAAAGAAACACAGACCTCCTCTCGAGTAAAAGCAACGGCCAAGTGCTGCTTTTGGCCAGCATTAATTGTGGCAAATGGCAATCCTTCTAGATCAATAGCGGTCCCATTAGATGTAACATGGCCTAAAAATAATCTACCACCACACGCTTCATGTCTTCAGGCTCATCATACATAACTCTGTGGGCATCATGCAACAGATGAATAGAGTTCAATTTTGCCGAGCCGCCGCCTTATGATGAAAATAATGCGTATTCCTATCCCTCATGACCAACCTCTCACTTCTGGCCCTCTACCGCCAATACTCCTTCTTCATAGTCTGCCACTAATCTATTTACTGTATAAGGGCACGTTCAACCGAGTAGGTAGGTGATTCCCGAAGCTTCCATAGTTCCTCCTCTTTTCCTGCAATACGCATCCCAAGATTCACATGCCTTTGGGAACTCCTATATCATAGCTCTCTGCGAACCTGTGTCACCCTCCCAACTAAAGAAGAGGTCCCTTGAACTGTACCTCACTGCCAAGATGTTCTAAAACAATCCTCAAATTCTTGATCCCAAATCCAAAATAAATCATATCGTGCCACCGGAGTCCATCTGACCGCTCCCCTATCGAAAATATTAATTGATAAAATCAAAATACGAATATGGTCTGATTGAGAGCAGGATAAAAGATAAACCGGGTGTTGCGGGAAGCAGGTATGCCACCCTAGATTTGCCTCCCCCTGTCCAACAAAACTCAAGTCGCCGAAACGTCCGCCCTTTTATACCATGTGAAAGTTTCATCAATATATCCCAAATCAGCAAGGTCACAATCAGAGACAGCATATTGAAATGCAGCAATCTGCGGGTACGGATGAAGGTTCGGGCCCTCATGCTCT
Source organism: Gentiana dahurica var. dahurica (assembly GCA_024500145.1). Taxonomy (NCBI): domain Eukaryota; kingdom Viridiplantae; phylum Streptophyta; class Magnoliopsida; order Gentianales; family Gentianaceae; genus Gentiana; species Gentiana dahurica. Next base: position 51,351,072 of record CM044905.1, read on the forward strand.
GTGTTGATCAAGATCTCATTGAAATCCCCGGCTACAAGCCATGTAAGAGACATCCGCTCATGCAAACGCCGCAACAAAGCCCAAGAATGTTCCCTCTCTCTAACAATCGGGATACCATAAAACCCCGTAAAGCGCCAAGAGGGGCTGAATTACTTCGAGTAATTGCATAAATATGACCGGAATTAACGGAATTCATTAAAACATCAGAATCGTAATTCCATAATAGAGCAAGAACCCCACAGGAGCCCGCACACCCCACAACAAGTGCACTAGAAAACCCAAGGGAACATCGAACATACTCAATATGACTTTGACTTAATTTTGTTTTTGACAAAAATATAATAAGACAAATAAGTATTTACAATGCCTTTTAAAGCCCTCACTCTCTGAGGGTACCCTAACCCTCGGTAGTTCCAGCATAAGAGACTCATGGCTCCAGACGGGCCAAAGATAAAACTTAATTAACGCAGATGACGGATATCACAAAGATAAAACTTAATTAAGTGAACAACTGTTTCATTAACATATAAATATATGTGTTATTATATCATATATGATCTTGGTTTAGATGATAAACACATATAGAATATCCGAATTAGGTTAAAATGTGTTTGAAACACTGACCGAAAAAAAAAATTATATTATTATATATATATATATATATATATATATATATATGAAATTGCTAAATATTGCGCAACAAGAAAATAAATGTCATTGAAATTCTTATTGTTGGTGATGCGCATTCAAATGTACTCTTCCTCTTTGTTAATCTTCGCACCGTACACCATCTAAAAGTCCATCCGATTCCTTATCAAAATCTTCTTGACATTCACTGCAGCCATCTGGGCATTCATAATTATTTTCAGGGAGACAAAAATGATTTGAGCAAGAATCAGGTGAATTTGGATCATCACGATACTGTTTCATATTTCGCATCATCGTTTGGAGGTTGGTTTCATCATCTCCATTGGATTTCATCTGTTCCACTGCATATCCACAATGTTGGTATATTATATGCATAGCAAGGCAAGTTCATAGGCGGTTCCAGTAATTTTTTCAAATGGAGTCACCGGACTGTAAAACTATATTTTTTATCCTAAAATATGTTTCAGTGGGGTCAGTGGCCCTAAAAACGGAGTCTCCGGAATGTAAAACTATATTTTTTATCCAAAAATATATTTTAGTGGGGTTACCGGACCCTAAAACAATATTTTTTAACAACAAACGACACTTTTTAACAGCAAACTCCATCGCTTTAATACTAAAAAAATTATGGATCTCAGCATGGTCATGTGACCCCACCCAGGTATGAATAGATCCACCCCTGGGCAAGATTGTAGAATAAGACTTGTAACTTGACATATATAGCGTTTTGGCCGTTTTTGTTTGGCAGATCCAGAAAAAAAAATTTCCTTCCGTATTGTGATATATAAAATGTTAATTATCTATCTTCCCATCAGATTAAGCTTTTGGGAGAGATGGTAATTCAACATTGCATCAGAGCCATAGGTTATCGGTTCAAACACCGGGCTTATTGTGATTTATAAAACGTTAATTATCTACATCCCCATCAGCTTAAGCTTTTGGAAGATATGATAGTTCAACAAGTCAGGGTCAAATTCATTAAAAGAAAAAAGTTAACAAACCTCAGCCCGTAGAGTTATTAAACCAGTGACCACACAGTCATTAATAATAATGTAACCAATTGAACTAAATGGACATATGCACTAAAATTTGTCTAAAGTAATGTACATACATATTTTTTAATTATTATTATTAAAAAGGTTATATTAATAAATTCGAACGGAAATTTGTGTAAAGTTATGACCCCCAAGCCATGTGGGTCCTCCCCTAACGTTTTAGGCCGTTTTTGTTTATGTTGAGATTTTAGTTCTTTTGCAAATTTAGTCATTATGTGCCGTAGGAGATTAAATTTGGTGAAAAAATTGCAAAAAATTAAAATTAAAAAAAAATTTATGGAGTAAATTGCAAATTAAATCTTGTAATTTAGTCTAATTAGGAATTGTAGTGTCTTTTGTTTATTTTTTTTCTTTCTAGAGTCAATGGACAAATTGTGAAATTTTGAAGGCAAAAATGAATATTTATCTCGTGCAGTCTAAAACACACGTATAGTAGAATATTACCGGATGAGTGTTTGACGTGATAAATGTATCTGTTCACCATTTTGAAGCCATTTTTTTCATCGATGACGACTTCTTCTTTTCCCATGGCTTGTGCAAGTACTATAGCACTGAAAATTGATATTGCCATGGCCACAACAATTGCTTTCGATGCCATTACAAACGTGTTATGACTCTCTGTGTTTTTTTTAAGACGATTATCTCACTTGATCACTTGATATTCTTTTGCTGTGTAAAAATAAATTATGGCATGATCTTTATATATACAGTTTTTCTTACAATACAGACATGATTGCAATGCTGGCAAATAATATTAAGATTTGAAAAGGTAATCATGTTTTTTTTTTCTTAGTTACAATATAGATTTTTCTTATTGAGGGGAGGGTTTCCTTTCCATATGGAAGTAGCCAAGTTTTTTTGAGTCCGTGTGCTGCTTTCCCACTGAAATATAGAAAGAGAAAATATCCGGGCACAACTGTTGTATTACAACAAGTGACAATGGTTATCTGCACCGTTGGTCATGGTAATTTAGCTAGATATAGGAATGTGTAGGCTGATTGATTTGAAGTAGAGGTGGATGGTTCCGTTACTTTGGCCGGGTCGGACCTGGCGGTTCCCAGGTCTAAACCGGCGGGTCCACGGGTCCAGGAACCAGCGGTTCCACGGGTCCAACCCGGAACAGGCCCGGAGGACCCTAACCGGCGGTTTTCTAATTATTTTATTTTAAATTTTTTTATTCCATTCATGTGGACCAAGTCTCCAAATAGTCCAACGTATATATTTTCAAAATTTTTGAATAATTTTATTTTTATTTTAAAATATCACACATTCATCACACTATAAATACATATCCATTTCACTTTTTACCCACAATTCTATTTTAACTCTCATATTATAATATTATCTATCATTATAATATATTTCAGATAGTGATTTGAAGTTGTTCTGAATAAATTCGTTTACTTTATCGCATTCGAAATATATTATTTTTCAATGTCTATCATTGTGTCTGCTTTTCGATTTATTTTTTCGAAAAGGAAATGTAAGTTTAATTTGCTTAAAAATTAATCATAAAAAATTAACAATTAGAAAACTATGTATTATTATTTAATTTACTTTCAAAATACATGAATCCAAACAGAAAATGAATAAAACCCTTCATGAATGTACGCATGTATCCGTTTAGGTTTCGGGGGCGTTGCCCCCGAACCCCCACGAGTTGGTGCTACCCCCTAGACCCCTGTGAAGGGGCTCTGCCCCCACGAAGTCGAACCCCGTTTCGTTGCGATAATATTAATTCGTATGGCAACTCGAATGCAAACGATTATAAAATATTTACTTTATGAAAAAATATCTAACAATTTAGAATATAAGTTATGAAATTAAGTATTATATATAGATATGAAATTAAATATTATGCAAGCCGTGTGTTTTTTTTTAAATATAGTTATGAAATTGAATATTATATATAGTTTAATAACTAATTAGAGTTTATTATTAATTTTAACGTAAGTTATACAAATTTTGTAAAAAAAATATTGATTTTTTTGGAACCGTGATCAGAACCGTGATCGGTACCGTCTGGACCTGGAACCACCGAGACCCGGAACCGGCCCAGTGAACCGCCAAACCCGTCGGTTCCCGAGACCCGGCGGAACTGGCGGTTCTGGTTCCATTTTGGACCCGAAAACTGTGGGTCATGCCAGAGACCTAGAACCGGCCCGCAACCAGCCACGTCTAATTCAGAGTCCTAATTTCTGATTTTTTTTTACTTTTTGTAATTTATGTAATTTTTTCATTTTAGTCAATTTTGTTGGGTGGATCACTCCATTGTGGAGCCCACTAAATAAAATAAAATAAAATAAAAAGAAAAAAAATTACGTCAAATATTATTTAATGGAATAAACTAGGTTATTTTTATGAGCTGCTGTTAGAGTACCAATTTTTATGTGCTAAAAAACAAGATAAAGAAAATGTTGTGTTTATAATTATGAGCTGAGCCGTAGAAGGCTGCCTACATACCCTTAGCTAGTAAAGGATCAAGCCCAAGTTACGTAGTTCTTAAAAAATGAAAGAACCCCATTGTGAAGGGTGTGATGATGCTAATTACTGGGGCCAAGAGATGATGAGCTGGCAACCTGGTGAGCTGGCGGGTGGGCGAGCTGAAAGCCGGTGAGCTGAGAACTGGCGGCCTCGAGATCCGGCAGGCTCGAGAGCGGGTGGGCTGAGAGCCGCCCGGCTTGATCACTGGCAAGTGAAGAGCTCATAGCTGGAGAGCCTGTACTGAATGCGCCAATAATCGTCGTTTATGAACTCTGCGGCCTAGTTGACCGAGCTTTGTCAGAGCTGATGGATGAAGAGCTGGATGGGCGAGCAATTTGGCCCTTAGCGTTTGGATCGATCTTGACGTTGTCGGTTGTTTTCCGTTTCATTGCCGATTCGTTGAGGCTTGAGGTGAGCTGTATTGTGCTCGGCTTGGTCCGGCTTGTGGAGGGGCAGACTGGCTGGGCCACGGACCCTATGTGTTACTGGGTTTATGCATGGGTCAGGTCAATTTTGACATATCAATGACCCCCTACTCCTTGAGCTCTTCACTGTACAAGTGAAAGTCAGGGAGTAAAGTTTTCGGTGACATAATATACCATATGTCGAGACGACTACTGTAGAATAACCGGGACGTGAGCATCTTGCTGAGAGATGCCGGGTTTTAAAATGGCCGGGCTTATGATGCCGTGCTATGAAGCAGACTGGCTTAAGATACCGTGCTATGAAGCTGACGTACTTAAGATGCCATGCTATAAAGAGGATGGACTTAAGATGCCGTGCTATAAAACGGACGGGCTTAAGATGCCTCACTATGAAGTGGACGGGATTTTGATGTCGGGCTATGAAGTGGACGGGCTTAAGACGCCACGCTATGAAGAGGACGGGCTTATGATTCCGCACTATGAAGCGGACGGGAATTTGATGCCGTACTATAAAGCGGACGGGTTTATTTTTGGTAGAGAAAAATCCCGTGTTGATGGAGAGTTGATCTCTGGTGATTATAACGGTTGCAAGAGTTCCAAAAATGATAAGGCTCATCCCGCCACCTTTGGTTGGGAGTGTTCCACACTAAGAAGGCTCATCCTGTTACTTTTGGTAGAAAGAACTCCAAAATAAGATAGCTAACCCTGCCACGTCCTGTGGGGTGAGTTCCGAAAATGATGACGCGTAATCATTCAAGTTGTATAAATGAGAGTAAATGAAAAAGAGAGCTCGAACATGGAGAGCCCGTATCAGGAGAGTTCGTATGTGGAGAGCTAGTATCTAGAGAGTTCATAATTGGAGAGCTCGTATCTAGATAACTCGTATAAGGAGAGCTCGTATCTAGAGAGCTTGTATCTGTAGAGCTCGTATATAGAGATCTCGTTGTTAGGAAATCACTAGTTTAACACAGCAGAATTTAAAATTTTGATTTCCTTTTACTAGATCGTCTTCGTTTATTGCAATAAACATGTTAAGTAGTTTGACGGAATATACCTTGGATGATCTATAAGATGTTCGCTTTGACCGTCAACGGAGAGTAGTACAGTGCGCAAGCCGTCCAAGCGTCCGGCCTCTATCGATATCCACACGAACTCCTCGCCGGAATCCTCATTGCATTGCTATCGGAAAAACTCCGGCTGCTAGACCGGCCTTTTTCTTCTCTCTCTAACTATCTATTGGAAGCTCTCTATTTTACTTAAGAACTATTAGCCTTTGGAATTGTGATGTACAAAAGATCTTGACACCCACCTCTTATTTATAGTGAGAGGGGCGCCCCAACGAGAGTGGAGGAGAAGAAAACATTTTCCCAATAATATAAGGAAAATCACTTAGATTGATTTATCTATTTTATTATAATATCTCATATTAAATAAAATCTAAATATTGTCAATATCTTATATTGATTATATTTATCTTCTAACCATAAATCTATTTTTCCACAATCAATTAATATCCAATATTAATATTATGGTAATCTTAAGAATTAAAGTGTACAATCCAAGTGTATCTTATACACAAAGATGTGGCGCCCCATATTGCCAATAATTGGCTTCCGGAATATTCTTTAATTAATATAATTTTAAAATTTTTTTTAAGCAACTTTATTTTATTTTATTAAAAGATTAAATAAAGAGCTACAAAGTATTCGCCATATCCCGGCCCGCCTCAAGTTTACGTGGTAGAATGCATAGCATGGCCTCCTTAAACATTATGTGTGGCAAACCCAGTGTAGGAAAATCCACCACATAGGGAAGAGTACTCGCTCTATGCATTCCCAAAAAAACCCTACCCCAAAAATAAATACATCATAGGAAATCAGCATGAAATAAATGGTGGTTCTTTGTCTTTTGTAGTTCAAATTGGAAGTGAAAGAAGAATGCCCTTCTCCCCGTCGTATCCTCGTGTGAGCTTTCTTCGATCTCTGCATCTTCTTGGGATTGAAATTCCGACATGACCGGTACGTAAAGTGATCAGCAATAGCCGAGGTAGAAGTTGTACCAATCATATAAGGGAGTGTATCAAACAGCAGAAGTAACATGAGCACAATGAGAGACCTTAAAAACAACAAAAACACCTGGATTGCACCCCAGCAAAGCGGTAGAGGTGCGTCCAAAGGCTAACGAGATCCTCAAAGGCTAACGAGATCCTCAAAGCCAAACGCAGAGATGAACAGCACGCGAGCTACGCATTGATAATCTGTCTGCAAGAAAAACAAAGCGGGATTACAATTCCTAGCAAGCAACCTCCAGGCAACAATAGAGAAATGGAACAAAAACACCTGAATTGCACCCCAACCAAAGATGGAGGGGTGCATCCGGCCAAGTAAACACTGTTTGTAATTCCCGCTTGAAGGTCCAGGAATTCGGCCAGTCCCAGCTTTGGTAAACTCCATCGGTCTGCACATCATGTGATACACATTATATATAGAAAATCTAGTAGTGATGACAAAGTGTAAGAGATGAACAACACGACCTGGTTTGCACCCTTCACATGTGAAGAGTGCTTCCCGGATTGTCGGCGGTGTTACGAAAATGAACTGGGCCATGTATATCATCATGAAGTAACTTCAGGATGTGCGGAGGGACCTCACTGGTGCACATAAATAAGTGATCATCCCCCTCCAGTACTGCAAGGGCATCAGCGACCGCATTGCACTCCCTATAGATATGAGAGACAATATAGTGTAACGCTTACAGAAGAGCACCAATTTGAGTGACGTAGATACACAGGGGCCAACCTCCAGCACTCTCTCCAGAAACCATGCGATGCACATAGACGGAGTCGGATTCAATCTCCAAAGGTTGATCATAATTATGCATGCGAAGACCAAACAAAAGAGATTTTATCTCCGAATCCAGCACCGTACCCTGACCCAAGCAAGAGTGGAATCCGACTATTAAATACCACCATATTAATTTACCACTATAACCTTTATAGTCTAGAGATAAACTTTCCTTATTTGGTTTTCAACTATAACCATTTTAATCCGACTCGATGTTCATATGTGTGTGACCCGATAGGCTTCCGAATATGTTGGCCGTAGACACAAAGTGCAAATTATGAAAATGCCCTTCATGCCTAATGATCATAGGATAGCGTCTAGCAACACACCGTGACCCCCAATCATCGGAAGAGTGAAATGCAATGACTACTACCTTTAATATGAAGCAGTTACCGTGTAACTTGCAATCCTATCACTGTAAAATATCCATACGATCGTATCTCGAGTGTCAATACATTAACGATCGTATCTTATAATCTGATATCATGCTCTCTCAGAATAACACATTTACTTCCACTTTTCAAAGATTCTCGAGAGCTAGACATTCCTTATAAGAAGGCCATTTCAGATATTCAATCCCAATCATAGGATACGCGATTCCCGGACGACCAAACATGTATACTCCGCATGCTTCAATATCACACCCAATCACTACCATATGATCGCCCCGTGGATAGGGGAAATCTTAATAGTGTCAAAGCATGACAATCCACACCGTGATGCCATGAAGACTCCGGGCTAAAGGATAAGTACAAAACCGCCACATAGTGTGACACTTAATGTAAGTGGGTCAGTCTAACGTACGCGTTCTCTAATACACGTCCACGTACAGTCCAAGTGTCTTTACACTTCGATAGACAAGATCTACCCCTATCTTCTATAAGATAGAAGACATCCAATACGTGCAAATCTAATCATACTATCATTGTCCCATTTGACAGTACATAAGACTAGGGACATTTAAGTATCAAACTTGTTAAAGAGATTAGAGATCTCATCAACCTAATCACTATCGAGAGATTAGAGATCTAGCTGAAGATATTTATGAAGACTTGGAGATCTGGATGGAGATCTTGTTGAAGACATGGAGATGTAGATGAAGATCATGATGAAGACTTGAAGATATTGATGAAGATCTTGATGAAGGCCTAGAAATCCAGATGAACTGGATGAAGATTCCTTTGTAGGTTAAACTAGAAAACAAAAAATTGGTGGTTTTAGTCCTCCGGAGCTGGAAACCGCCGCTGTGAATTTCAAATTAGACCAGAAAAATGCTAAAAATGTCGAGTTCCCAGTAACGCAGCCAACTAATAATGTTGTGGATTCCACGGTGGATATATAGCTAAAGTTAGTGATTATTCCGGTGGTTGCGTGGTTTCAGAGGTTAGAAATGGTCCAGACCGACTACGGTTTCAGAGGTTAGAAGTTTTCTCGGTTTGGCTGGCTATTATAAGAAGTTTGTATTGTTGAATAAGTGTCTTAAACCCAATCGGGTTGGACCGGATCCGACCAGGTCAGGTCATTTACAGTCTGTTTTAGTTCATGTAATAACTTTATTATGATTAATAAAAGCACTTTTGTTTTTATATATTGTTTATCTTCATGTTATGAGTTGTATATATATAGTAATGCCCCTAGTGTCAAACTGTGATAGAGAAACCATGATAGTGATTATGGTTGATGAGATCTCTAATCACCATAACAAGTTTGATACTTAAATGTCTCTAGTCGTATGTACTGTCAAATAGGATATTGATAGTATTATTAGACTGGCACGTATTGGATATCTTATAATCTTATAGAAGTTAAGGATAGATATCGTCTATCGAAGTGTAGAGACACTTGGATTGTACGTGAACATGTATTAGAGAATGCGTACGTTAGACTGACCCACTTACATTAAGTGTCACCCTATGTGGCAGTTGCGTAATTATCCTTAAGACCGGAGTCTTCATGGCATCACGGTGTGGATTGTCATGCTTTGACACTATTGAGATTTTCCCTATCCAAGGGACGATCATGCTGTAGTGATTGGGTATGATATTGAAGAATGCGCAGAATACATGTTTAGTCGTCCGGGAATCGCATATCTTATGATTGGGATTGAATATCCGTAATGGCCTTCTTATAAGGAATGTCTAGCTCTCAGGAATCTTTGAAAAGTGGGAGTAAATGTGTTATTCCGGGAGAGCATGATATCCAGATTATATGATACGATCGTTAATGTATTGACACTCGAGATACGATCGTGTGGATATTATTACAGTGGTAGGATTGTAAGTTACACGGTAACTGCTTCACATGAAAGGTAGTAGTCATTGCATTTGACACTTTTGATGATTGGGGGTCACGATGTGTTGCTAGACGTTATCCCGTGATCGTTAGGCATGAAGGGCATTTTCTTAATTTGCACTTTGTTTCTACGGACAACATATTCGGAAGCCTATCGGGTCACACACAAATGAACATCGAGTCGGATTAAAATGCGGTTATAGTTGATAACCAAATAAGGAAAGTTTATCTCTAGACTATAAAGGTTATAGAGGTAAATTAATATGGTGCTATTTATGTATTATGAATAAATAAAATACAAGATATTAGTTATACATAAATTATATTAATTAAAGAATATTCTGGAAGCCAATTATTTGCAATATGGGGCGCCACATCTCGGTGTATAAGATACGCTTGGATTGTGCACTTTAATTAATATGATTACCATAATATTAATATTAGATATTAATTTATTTTGAAGAAATAGATTTATGGTAATAAGATAAATATCAATATAAAATATTGGCAATATTTATATTTTATTTAATATGAGATATTATAATGAAATAGATAAATCAATCTTAGATATTTTCCTTATTTTATTGGAAAAATGTTTTCTTCTCCTACACTCTAGTTGGGGCGCCCCTCTCATTATAAATAAGAGGCGGGTGTCAAGCTCATTTGTACATCATAATTCCAAGAGCTAAGTTCTTGAGTAAAATAGAGAGTTTCCAATAGAGAGTTTGAGAGAGAGGAAAAAGGTCTGTCTAGCAGCCGGAGTTTTTCGATAGCAATCCAAGGAGGATTCCGGCTAGCAGTTCGTGCGGATATCGATAGAGGCCAAACGCGTGGACGGCTTGCGCACTGTACTACTCTCCGTTGACGGTCAAAGCGACGATCTTGTAGATTAGCCAAGGTATATTCCGTCAAACTACTTAACATGTGTATTGCATTAAACGAAGACATTCTAGAAAAAGGAAATCAAATTTTAAATTCTGCTACGTTAAACTAGTGATTTCCTAACAGTGGTATCAGAGCCAGACTTCGAGCTTAAGCAATAAGCACAATTTAAATGCGTAGTAATTAATCGATAGATGCAAGATCTATAATCGCGAAACGTTTAAAAAAAGAAAGATCGATTGGGGGGACTCAGCCGACTGGCGGCGCCCACCTACTCCACGGCGGCTGCTCTAGGGCTGCCGTCGTCGGCTGTTCTCTTCCAAAAGGGGAGATCGACCATTTTCGTTTTCGTCATATTTATTGTGCATTGATATCTCTTTTGTTTAGTTGTGTAATATGGCCAACAAATGATTCAAAAAGTGTGGGCCATTGGGAAACCATAGTGGCATATTAACCAAAATATTGGCCGTTCCAAATTTTGATTCGGAACCTAGGCCCTTTTCAAATATTTGATTTGTAAAAAGGGCCTAGGCCTAGGCCAGTTTCAAAATTTTGATTTTGAAAAGTGGCCAGGCCTAAACCAAATTTTGTTTAGGAAGATGCCTTTTGGTTTAGGAAACCAAAGACATCACTTTTGATTAAGAACAAAAAAGAAAGGAAAGAAAAATGAGACATTTTTAATTTTAATTTGAATAGTTCAAATTTAATAAAATTGAAATTATAATCGATTTAAAATTAAATGTTAATTTTGTTTTCAATTAAGTCATTTAATAAATTAAATGTTATTTAATTATTTGATGTGATAAAATAAGACGCATAAGTAGTTAAAAATTATAATTTGATCTTTTTAATAAGATATAATTGTATGGATTAGATGTGTAGATATAATGTGATTATATGGACCCCGATTTATCATGGACTCGACCAATAGGATAGATGTGAATGTTTTCTTTATGTTGGTTTTTTTCAAAAATTGTCTTAGGCCGTTATGAAAAACATGACCAGTTCACCTTTTGCATTTATCCCATTCCCGTTAGCTTCCCCCCGTGTGTGGCGGGTGTAATTATTTATTAGTTAGATTATTTTGTAACAAGAATGGAGCAGGAAGACGAATACCAAAGACATATAAAGAACCCATTGGCGTACTGCAATAAAGATCATATTGTCGGTTACAGATACCCTAAGTTTGTGACCCGCGGTTTCATCAGTTTGTATTTGACCGCACCTAGGAAAAGTCCATGATCACACCGGTTATTTTGTGCGTGGAATGTTGTGTATGTTTTACTTTATATGATATCATAATAATATGCACATAGTAGATGAGACCATAAATGAACAAAATTAATTAAGTGATTTAATTTAAAATTATTTCCATGACTAAAATCGAGCCAAAATTGTCTCCCAATATTATAATTACGGTGAAGAGCACTTGTTCGGATCCAACTGATCGGCCCTCGTTGGGAGTTGACTTACCTCGGGTATATCGTTATTATTGAGATGTGATCGTTACGAGATCACATGAATATTTGGGTTACGACTTGACTAAAATCTTGCTGTAAATGGCCCTCGTCAGGACCGTTTGATTTTAGAGACAAGGGGTTGACTATCACATAGAGATGTGAATGGACAAAGTGTTGACTAGTCAACCACTGGGAGCCGCATATGATGCGACTGGTAGGAGTACCTACCTTTCAAAATTATCTCGGTTGATCGGCCCTCATCGGGAATCGAGACAACTAGAAAGGATCCCAGCCCCTAAGGAATTAATCAAATTCTTGAAAGCCAATTGGGAATAGTTGGCTAGTGGGAGAAAAACCTAATTAAAATTTTAAGCGCAATTTTAGGGTTTTGAATACATGAAATTTTTACTTATTCTATCTTTATTTATTGTTGTAGAAAATGTCAAACAAATTGAACCTTCGTTTTATCACCAACTAATGCTTGACGAAACCAATTTTCTCGATTGGGAAAGAAACCTCAAAATCGGTTTGTGGCACGATAAGATTGGCTATGTCTTGACCGAGGCCCTACCAAAAAAGCCCGCAAAGGGCTCGGCTACAGAAGCTGTTGAGAAGTATAACAAGCATTGTTCTGAAAGTCTGATGCAACATGTATCATGCTTGCTTCAATGACACCTGAACTGCAGAAACAACATGAGTCTATGGACGCCTACTAATTCATTGTCCACCTAAAGGAACTCTATGCCTTTCAGTCTCGCACTGAGTGGTATGTGTTTGACATATTGCAAGTTTTAATGATGAGTGCCAGACTAGTTGTTATAAAGCAAAGACAAAAGGATGTCTACATCAAATGTATAGGTTTATTAGAGTTTTATCTTTGTATAGGTTTGATCAAACAAGCATTGTAAGTAGGTCAGCTGTCTTTATCAGCAGACCTGTCTAGGTCAGTAGAGTCTAGGATCCTGCTGAAGACTAAAGGCTGAGGGTTCAAACTCAGTTATTGATGGCTAAGGGATCAAACTTAGAATCTAAAGTCAAGGATATGGAATCGGAATTTAGGGAACTCTGTGATGACTTAAACTGATTACATATACCATGTGTACATGGTCTAAGTTCCATATGTTAAGTGGTGATTGGAACTTAGTTATATTTAAAATGGTGTACTCTAACTGCACAATAAAAATTTACATTAGAAGAAGTCAGCTGAAGTTTTATTAGAACACAGCAGACCTACAATTAGCTGACTGACTTGTACATCAATAAAGTGATATAATTCTAATATATGCTGAGTATATATCTCGATTTAATGAAAGTTACATTGGAAGATTAAATGGATAAGAGTGGATTACAAGCCTTGATTTTGTCAACAAATCAATGGTCAAGATAAAAGGAACGTTGGAAGGATTCAGAGGATTATCCAATGGACACAAGTCAAAGGGTGGACAGTCTGAAACAATCAAAAAGCAAACTGACAATGTCAGTACTAGGAACTGTGATATATAGAAAGCAAGTCAATATGGAGACCAGTCTGAAATGGCTATTTGATTTTCAAATACAAGTCACGTGTTTCTCACCTATAAATAGGGAACTACTGACTTAGTTTGAAGATGATGAACAACAATACAATCCATACGAAGCTATCAATTTACAGATCATGAAAAACACCCTACTGACTTATTGAGCTTAAATTTACTGATCAAGATATTTTATTAAGTGTAACCTGCTATCAAGTACACACACTTGAAGACTTCAAGCTGCTGATCATTTCATCCTGATCAAGCTGCTGACAGCTGAATCATTTACTTGATTCAAACTTTCTTTTATTAGAAACCTGCTGAAGACATAGAAGCATCTTTTGGGTGTCAAGAACTATTGTTTGTGGTGGAGCTGGTGAAGAGGCAATCCTACCCTTCAAGGACCAGTGGAATACTGTTGGTCCCAGAGAAGGGTAAAACTATAGTCGAGGGGGGGGGGGTGAATGACTATAGTGGAGTTTCAAAAACTTCTCTTGTAATTAAAAGCTTTTGGGCAGCGGATAAGTCCCTTCTTACTAACTTATTTCAAAGTAGTTTAAGAAATCAATAATGTGTGATATAATATAAGCAATTAAATGAATGCAATAAGGTAAATTGCAGAAAATAAATTGACACAAGGCTTATAGTGGTTCAGGGTGGTGTAATCCCTTAATCCACTCTTCTCCTGTGATGATTGGAGGAATTCACTATTGTTTTCACAGATACAATAGTATGATTTTCCTTGACTTCACAAGCTTCACAATCTACAAGACTATCACTCTTTGACTGCAACAGCTTCAGTGACTCAGTCTTTTTCACTGCTCCTTCGGATCAAATCCTTCAGCAGCTATCACATACACAACTCCTTCTCAGATGCCTCTGATTCAGTTGCTTGATTGATGTGAATTAGATTCACAAACATGTTGATCATTCTCAATGCTTGATGTTTGATTTGCAGCTCTTAGATTTGAGTTGATCACTGGATATTTCCTTTTTAGCACAGATAGAAGATTTTTCACTTAGATAGAGTGATGATGCTAAATAATGCTCCACCTGTAAATCCGGGCCACGTGTAATATAAGGGTGAGCTGTAAAGGGGATCGAATGGCTGAAAGTGAGTAAAAGATGGTGTTTTTGGTGTGTTATGGCTGAGTCCAAGAATGTATCTTGGATTGCCTACGTATCCTATGTAATGTCCAGGAATCAAGCCTTACGTAGTTCTTGGAGCTGTGTATTTATAGGCACATGCCCTTCCTCTGCCCTAAACTTGGGGCGGTTTGGTCTATTGACATAAATACCCTTAAATGGGCCTTGCCTCCTTGCCCAAGTAACCTGTTGGATGTGGGCCTAGGAGCCTAGGCTAAAGTACGTGATATCGACTCGAAGGGAATCGATGTGGATGTTCGAGTCCAGACACTTGGTGAATTTCTCCCTAGCCGCGGTCTTCACTGGTACATCTCGTATCGACTCGATGTGGATAATTAACACAGACTTTTCCACATGCCAGCTGGACCACTCAAATAATTCCACATGGAGGAGTGAATTCCCGTATCATCATAAGCCCCCCAGATCGGAGGGAGGCTCATCTCGAGTGCTGATCTCGGGTCTGAAAATTTGAATAACCTTTTCGACACGTGGTCTTCTTTAGGCAGGAACACAGCTGTCCCCCCTAGCCGATTTAGGCCGTCGTAGGGTGACGTCATGCTGTCAGCATTAATTGGTGCAGGAAACGAAGCGTTTTTTCTAGCCCACTACCCTTGATTCTCGCGTTATATATTCTATAACTGCCCCTAAATTTCACCTTTTCAAATCATTTGCAAGATATACACGCATATAAGGAGTCCAGGCCACAGAAGCCTCCCACTTGCTATTACACCTTCTACAAATCTCAGTTTTCGTCTAAAATCTCAAGTAAGCCCCAGTTTATTCAAGTTTTTTCTTTGTCTTTTATTTCTTTGCCTTCTTCACCCCCATGTCAAATAGTGAAAGCGATTCCCAAAATAGAGAGGAGGTTGTCGAAATCGAAGAAGAGTCGACGGAGGAAACGATTTCTGAGCATCCAAGTATCTCCGGCGAGAAAGCGGAGTCGTCTTCTCGACCCGTGGCCAGACGCCAAACCAGGATGAAGGGCCAAGGGCCATATGGTTGCATATCCAACCTCACCCCAGAAAAAGCCAAAGTCATTTGTCTTCGATATGGCATTCCTTACTCCTCTGATCATATCAAAGTTTCACACGGCCAGCATCAGTTCGCCTGTGACCCTCCCCCCGGGTTCTGCGCCATTTACGAGGCGCAATTGAGGGAGGGACTTCGGTTTCCTTTCGATCCGTGTCTCATCGCAATCCTTCAACACTACAAGATCCGTGTCACCCAGCTCACTCCCAATGGGGTTAGGAGCGTAATGGGTTTCGTGCTGGCGTGTCGAATCGCCAAGGTTGAGTTCTCGGTTCGACTATTTCGTCAGTATTATGCCTTGTTGTTAAGGCCATATTTATATGATTATTAAAGGTTTATTTCATTATTATTTTCCCCATATTTGCGTAATTTATATAAGAATTAAGGGTTTAAGTGTAAATATTGAGTAAAGATGATTTTAAGAGGGTTGTATGCAAAATTGATGATTTTAAGTGTTGATTTAATGGAATTATTATTAGTTGAGTTTTATTACGTTTTTGCATTGTTTATTTATCATGTAGGAGTTAATTTTCGTGCATATAATGAGGATAAATGAAGCTCAAGTCGAATTATAAGAGATAGAGTTGGAATTGGCTTGAAGAAATTGGATAAAGATGAAGAGATCCGATCCTCAGCAGTTCAAACGGGCGTCTACTGATCTTGAACGAGCGTCCAGAAGTGAACTGGCGTCCATGCAGCGTCTAGAATCGTATTTTATTCAGAGAGTTCAGACGGAGGATGAACGAGCGTTTACTCAGCGTCCAGGCATTCTGGACGGGCGTCCGGATATTCAGACGAGCGTCCGTTGCCGACTTAGTCATAACCGACTTAAAACTCTATATATAGCAGCAGCCTCTTAACCCTAATTCATACCACATAATTGAGATCGCAATTTTACACCAAAAAGCTGCGGCCACAAGCCTTTTTACACAGAGATGAATTTCTCCAATCCAACAATCATCTTCAACATGATTGTTGGCTAAAAGCCTTGCAGTGAGTCGACGGAGGAAGCTCATCAACAACAAAACCAACTAGAGAGTTCGATACTGGATGTTTAGTGAGTTTAAGATCTAGTTTTTCATCACTTTTTAACGCTGTTTTACATTGCCATGTTTTGTTGAATTATCAATTCTATGAAACGATCTATTTATCTATCTTTATGCTTGAATAAATTTACGAAAGTCTGTTTATTTGAGTTCTCTTCCGTTTAAGTGATGCAATTAATCATGTTATAAGAGATTAGGCATGTTTAGTTGAGTAAGAGTTTGGAAACAATCTTGTGATTTCGTGTTGATTGCATGTTTAGTTTGTTTGAAAAGATAAACGAAACCCTAGAATTTGGTTGAAGAAATTTAATTGAATTCGTGAAAAATCACTACTAAAAACTACATCTTTAGATCACCATCTAGTTGGGGGGTTGTTGGTTGATGGGTGGATTCGTTGCCTCGCTGTGTTTTCCTTTAATTGTTTTAATCAAACCGTTTAGATTAAGTTTAGTTTAAGTTCTAGTTTTATAAACCCTAGTTTCCTGCTGTTTTCCTGCACTTTTCTGCTTCAGTTCGTAGTTAGACGCTCGTCCGCAATAGCAGATGCTCGTCCATTAGATTTAGTTTCCAGACGCTCGTTCATCAAAGTGAACGTTCGTCCGTTTTTCTGTTTTATTATTTTCTGCTTGTTTTTTTTATTCTTGTTTTAGTTTTAATCCTTAGGCTTAGGTTTTAGTTAGTTTCAACCTTAGTTTAGTTAATAATTGTGACATAATCGATAGAATAATTGTCCCTTGATCCGATAAACATTCCACTCCCTTAGGACGACCCGTTAACATCCTTTACTACGAACCTTATACTTGGGGTGTTTCGGTTATAAATTGTAAAACTCGTTTTTACCGAACAAGTTTTTGGCGCCGTTGCCGGGGAGTCGGTAACGGTTGTCGGATTCTACTTAGGACAGTTTTCTGTGTCAAAAAGGGGTCGTTAGGGCACACGGTAGTATTTTGACCATAACTTTCGGCTCGAGTGGCCGTTCAGTGCGTTTTCGACGTCAAAATCCACTGTTTTCCCCTCCATTTTGGCCCTAGAAGATTTCAACACGTTTTTTTTACCGTCCTAGTGCCTTTTCTGTTTTAAATTTTTTCGTAGGTAGGTTTCTTTTCTTGTTTCTGTTTCTCGATCCTTTTCTTAATTCGAAAATAAGATATTAAAAAAAATAAAAAATATATAATAATAATAATAAAAAAAACCTTTTGAACGAGCGTTCAACAACTTGAACGCCCGTCCACCTCAATTCTGTCCTCTGAACGAACGTTCATTCAACTGAACGAGCGTTCAGTTCTGAACGAACATCCACTAACACTGGACGCCAGTTCAGTCTGTTCAATCATCACTTCTTTTCTTTCTTCTCTTTTCTCCCTCTAAACCATCTAATCCTTTCTAAACCTGTTCTAATCAACCCCAAAGGGTTGATTTCATCCTTTTCCTTTCTTCTGGTTTATGCAAACGAGAAGTAAGAAGGGACTTCTGATCTTTGATCCTGAGCCTGAACGATCTATCCTTAGAAGAAGGCTTCTCCCTGATTTGGACAAAATGGCGGATCAAGATCCACCAATTCCAAATCCTGACCCCCAAGCTCAGTTAAATTTACTCCTTCAACAAATGCAAGCTCTGCAGCAACAGCAGAATCAGCAAGCTGGCATATATCAACAACTTCAACAATTCCGCCAAAACCAGCTTAATCAGTTGAACCAGGACCCCTACACTCCATATCTTAATCAAGATTTTCTCGAGGGACATAGACCTATTCGTCCACCTGATATGGGGGGAGTAAATTTCGACCTTAAAAATGGAGTAGTTGCACTGGTCCAAAATAGCTCTTTCCATGGCACTGCTCAAGAAGACCCGCGCGACTTCTTGTCCACATTCGTACAAATCTGTGAAGCAGGCCATTATCCTGGTGTTGATTCTGAGATCGTAAAGTTGAAGCTATTTCCTTTTGCTTTAAAAGATGAAGCAAGCAGATGGTTTAAGTCGTTAGCACATCATTCCCTCCATACATGGAATGATGTCAAAAGAGCCTTCGCTCTTAAGTGGGTTTCACCAGGCAAGATTATGGAGATGAAACGGGAAATAGCTACGTTTGAGCAGATGGAGGATGAGACTGTTGGCAAGGCTTGGGAGAGATTAAATCTATTGATGAGGAAGTGCCCCAATCACGGATATGATAGACATGAGTTGTTGGAACTATTTTACAGAGGAGTCTCTCAACCTAATAGAGACTATCTTGACTCTACAGCTCATGGATCCTTCTTAGGGGGAGGTGATGAGACTGCCTACAGAGTGGCTGAGACCATCGCCAAGAACAATATGTGGTCGACTCCTAAGAAGACCAATATTGTTAAGAAAGAAGGTACTGCAAGCAATCCTGATACACAACTGTTGGTTGCTCAGATGGAATTGATAAGCAAGCAGCTGGCCAATCTTCAGATGCAGCCTTCTAATTCAAATTATCTTGAAACACAGGCAGGGACTGAGATGACGGATGAGGTAAACTTAATGGATAATCAAAACCAACCCTTCCGAAACTTCAACCAGAACCAGAACTATTCAGGATTTCAAAGACAAAACTTCAATCAAGCCAAGTTACCACCTGGCCCTTCAAATTCAATTCTTTCAACTCGAACTATCAAAGGCCAGTTCAGAACTCCCAAAGGCCTCAAGGTGGCTGGAATCAAACTCAGAACAACAATCATACCACCTCATGTGTCCCTCAACACAAATTCGATGAGCTGGTAGACATGGTGAAGACTCTGTCTACTAGTGTTAAAGCAATTGAGAGACAAGTTGGTCAAATGGCAGACCAGCAAGCAAGCAGACCTCACGGTAAACTTCCGAGTTATACCGAGAGAAATCCGAAAGCTGATGTGAATGTTTGCACTGCCATTACACCTCAGTGGGAGTATGGGCAAGAAGAGGAGTTGAATGAAGTAACTTTGAGAAGTGGTAAGAAAGCTGGACCCGGCAAGGTGTCGGGAAACGAGTAGCCCCTCCTGACGCCATGAGTTCAGGAGGGGGAAATCAGAAACCACATGCCGAAGAAAGCAACGATGAGGAGCTTAGTGACAATTCTTCGGAGGATGAAAATAATTCTGATGACGAGGAAAGAAAGGAAAGTCAAGGGGCGGTACCCCTGACTAAGAAAAAGGAAGAAAAGTTTGTGAGATGGAAGGATAAGGAGGATGAGGCGATAAAGAATCAGGCCGCAGGGAATGGTAAAGCCCTTCCTTATCCACCAAAAAGGAAAGAGAAAGCCCTCACTAACGACAAGCAGTATGCTGGAGTGAGGAGGATGCTTAGAGACACTCAAGTTAGTATGCCCTTAGCCGAGGTATTAACTGAAATGCCTAAATGTACTAAGTATCTTAAAGAATTCTGTGGGAGCAAGAGAAAGCTTCAGGGGATGGCTGAAGAAGTGTTTCGAGAAGATTGCGCAATGGTTTCACAAAAAGTCGTTGTTAAGCGAGGTGACCCTGGCAGACCTTCAATCTCCTGTGAGATTGAAGGCCATTTGTTCGAAAATGTTTTATGCGACTCAGGGGCCTCCATCAATGTGATGCCATTAAATGTATGCAAGAAGCTCGGGCTAGACAAAAGAATGCGAGAACGCCCCATTTCTCATCAGATGGTAGATAAATCTAGCCGGACTGCAGCCGGTTGTGTAGCTAATGTGCTCCTTCAAGTTGAACATTTAGTCTTCCGTACCGACTGGGTTATTCTAGACTATCCACCTGATAAGGAGATGCCTCTAATTCTAGGCCGAACCTTTTTAGACACTTCTAACGCTCTCATCGACTTCTGCAAAGGACAGATTACTCTTAGAATCGGTGACACATCTGTCACCTTCACACGAGGGACACATCCTGAAAGAGCCGTAATTGATGAAATATCGTTTGTCGAAGCTATCTATGAGGACGAAAAAGATGCTACTTTGAAGAAGCAGAGGAGTTGACAGAGATAGGTGTTTTTGAAGTCATGGACATTGAGGATCCGGCTGACTGCGGACCACCTTCTAATTCATTTCAAGCCGTAGGCATTGAAGAGTCATCTTCACTCGCTCCCACTGAGCCTGTTATTGAGTTAGAAGCATGGAGATGCCCAGCGACAAACGATGATTTCAAAGAACTGAGTCAGGAAGACTTCATCCCTGGTGAAGAAGAAGCTCTGATGGGTAGTTGGGACGAGGTAGAGTTTTGGAGAGAAGCTACTCATTGGGAAGTAGATGATTGGGAAGAGCTGGCAGAAGAGCTTAAAGATGAAGAGTTAAGAAAAATGATCGATCACAAGAAAAAGGAAGCAAGTGTTGACCAGAGGATTCCGATGGATGATTTGATCCAGTACCTTTCTGGGGTTGAGCCTCGGGAAGATGAGTTATTCTTTAGTCAACCACTCCAAGCTCATAAAGAGAAAGGTGGCCCGTTAAAGTCTAGTATTGAGCAGCCACCTACTGATTTAGAGCTCAAACCGCTTCCGAAACACCTTAAGTATATCTTTCTTAAGGATGGAGATAAATTTCCTTTGATCATTTCTTCGAAACTCGACCCTGAGCAAGAAGCACAACTGATAGAAGTGCTTAAAAAGAATATCCTCGCGTTCGGATGGCAAGTGGGTGATATCCGAGGAATCAGCCCAGATGTATGCATGCATAAAATCCGAACGGAGGAGGGAGCTAAAAAGGTTAGACAACCTCAGAGAAGACTGAATCCGCATATGCAGGAGGTTGTCAAGAAAGAAGTGATAAAGTGGCTTGACATGGGCATCATCTATGCAATCGCCGATAGCGAGTGGGTCAGCCCTACTCAAGTTGTGCCAAAAAAGGGCGGAATCACAGTCGAAAAGAATGAAAAAGGGGAGGAAGTTGCCTTACGACTCGTGACAGGCTACAGAGTCTGTATTGACTATCGTAGACTTAATGAGGTTACTGCCAAGGACCACTTTCCCCTACCCTTCATTGACCAGCTTATTGAACGACTGAGTGGTCATAAGTATTATTGTTTCCTTGATGGCTATTCTGGCTACTTCCAGATAGCCATTGATCCTAATGACCAAGAGAAGACAACTTTTACGTGTCCATATGGTACGTTTGCTTTTCGCAGAATGCCATTCGGCCTATGCAACGCACCCGCGACTTTTCAACGGTGCATGTTGGCCATTTTTGATGGACTTGTGGAGCAATGCATGGAGGTCTTCATGGATGACTTCTCAGTCTATGGCGATAGCTTTGATGAAATCTTAAAGAATCTAGATATGGTACTCCAACGGTGTGTTGAGAAAAATCTGGTGCTTAACTGGGAAAAATGCCATTTTCTAGTAGACGAAGGAATCGTTTTGGGACATAAGGTGTCCAATGCTGGTATTCAAGTTGATAAGGCTAAGGTCGAAGCCATTGAAAGGATGACGTATCCAAAAACAGTGAAAGAGGTACGAGGTTTTCTTGGACACGTTGGCTTCTACAGGCGGTTTATTAGAGACTTTTCTACGATTGCCAAGCCTTTATCAAATCTCTTGAAAGAAGATGTCGATTTCTTGTTCGATGCGAAGTGCAAGGAAGCTTTCAATTGTTTGAAAGATAAGCTTATCAGTGCCCCTATTTTAGTAGCACCTAACTGGACCAAGCCTTTCGAATTGATGTGTGATGCCTCTAATTATGCCGTAGGCACAGTTTTAGGTCAAAGAGTTGATAAAAGGTTCAGGCCCATCTATTTTGCGAGTCGTACCTTGAACCCGGCTCAATGCAATTATACTACGACTGAGAAGGAATTCTTAGCCGTCGTCTTTGCCATTGACAAGTTTAGAAGCTATCTTCTAGGGTCTCAAGTGATTGTATGGACAGATCATGCAGCTTTACGCTACCTTATGGATAAAGCAGATGCCAAACCAAGGTTACTTAGATGGATTTTAATTCTACAAGAGTTTGACCTTGTGATTAAAGATAAGAAAGGTAGTGAGAATATTGTGGCTGATCATTTATCTCGCTTAGTAAATGAGGGTGCAGAGAATCACAATGATATAGGCATTGATTTTCCAACCGAGCAATTGATGAAGCTTGAAACGGTTAGGCCGTGGTATGCTGACTACGTCAACTATTTAGCGAGTGGTCATTTAGAGGATATGACGTATCAGGAGAAGAAAAAGTTCTTTTCTGATCTTAAATATCTCGTATGGGAAGATCCTTATTTGTTCAGAGTCTGTAAAGACGGGTTGCTTCGACGGTGTGTTCCTGAGCATGATCAGTGGGACATCTTAGAACAATGCCATAGCGGTCCTACCGGAGGTCACTATGGAACACCGAAGACGGTTGCAAAGATTCTTCAAGCTGGATTCTACTGGCCGACTCTGTTTAAAGATGCAGAAGCCTTTTGTAAAGGTTGTGATAGGTGCCAGAGAACTGGACGGCAGAGTAGTAGGATGGAAATGCCACTTAAGCCCATTCTTGAATGCGAAGTTTTCGACGTTTGGGGCATTGATTTTATGGGACCCTTTCCATCTTCATGTGGTAATAAGTATATCCTCGTCTGTGTGGATTATGTTTCAAAGTGGGTCGAGGCCATAGCTACTCAAACTAATGATCACAAGGTTGAAAAGAAATTCTTGCAAAAGAATATCTTTACTAGATTCGGCTGTCCGAGAGCACTCATTAGTGATGAAGGTACTCACTTTTGCAATGCGCCGCTTGACAAGATCCTTGAGAAGTATGGTGTCAAACATAAGATTGGTACACCATATCATCCTCAAACTAGTGGCCAAGTCGAGGTAAGCAACCGGAGCCTGAAAAGAATTTTGGAGAAGACCGTGAACAATAATCGATCTAATTGGAGTCTTAAGCTGGATGACGCATTGTGGGCTTATCGTACCGCATTCAAGACCCCGATGGGCACGTCACCCTTCCAAATGGTTTATGGCAAAGCTTGTCATTTACCTGTCGAACTTGAACACAGAGCTTTCTGGGCAATTAAATTCTTAAAATTTGATAGCCAACTCTGTGGGGAGAAAAGGTTGTTACAGTTGAACGAGCTCGACGAATTCAGACTCAGAGCATGCGAGAATGCTAAAATCAGCAAGGAGAGAACGAAGATGCTCCATGACGCTAAGATCAAGGACCGAGAATTCAAAGTTGGTGAAATGGCTTTACTCTATAATACCAGACTTCATTTGTTTCCTGGTAAGCTAAAGTCTAGATGGTCTGGTCCATTTGAGATTCTCGAGGTTAATCCAAGTGGAGTAATTACTTTGAACGGGTATGGTAATCAAGCTTTCAAAGTGAATGGTCATAGACTTAAGAAATATTTTGGGCAACCAAAGGAAAAGCCTGAGACTCTTTATTTCCAAAGAAGAGATGAGAGTACAGATGTCCTGGTTTGTGAAGAGATTCCATCTTATTTCTTTGAGTCAGATGATGATGACGTTACTATATCCACCCGTAAGGTACCTTCTCCTGAGACCCCTGAGCAGGTTAGCACCCCTATGCCTATCATCCGCAAGAACAAGAAGAAGAGAGTCAGTGTAGTTTGGAGAGAAAAGTTTAATGATCTTATAGCACACTTGACTTGTTGTTGTGGTGAAAATCATTTCCGCCCCAATACTCCTGATTCTGATACTGAGGTGGCGGCAGTTAAACCAAAGTGGCCCGATCCGGGTTCATCTTTTGAACTTTGTGTCAAGCTATTGACATTAAAAGAGCGCTCCTAGGAGGCAACCTAGTTTTCTTTGTTCGTTTCCTTTTCTTAGGTTGCTTTGTTTTATTGTTTTAGAAGTAGTACTTTAGTTGATTATGTGTTGATGGTTATTCCTCCTACATTCATTGTGAGTGTTTTGTGTTATGTGTTGCTCATATACCCCGTGTACCCCGAGATTATATGGTATGTCGAGTGTGGCAGATACTTTTGAGCAGGTTCACAAGCTTTTATGTCCAGTGTTGTCTATTCGAGTTGTCGCGGTATATTCATGCTCCGGCCTGACCTCTGCCAACTTTCATCCGACAACCACTGTTGAAACCAGCTAAGTTTTCTTTTCTTTTATTCTGCACATTCTGAGGACATAATGTGATTTAAGTGTGGGGGGGTGTTTGGGTATGTTTTTATGCTATATCCTTTGAAATATGAGTGAATGTTAAATTTCTGCGGAATTTAAAATTTTTTGTGAGTCTCGAGCATATAATTGGAACTAGATGCTTGCTAGTTGTAGTTTTCTAACGATGATAGTATGTGACTTAGTGAGATAATTATAGCATGTTTTACTTTTATGGAGATAGTTTCGTTTTTCACTCACGTAAGCCTTTGATTTTGAAGCATGACTTTTGAATTATATCCTTTCATTATTTTTAATGATTTATCTTAGGAAGGTCAGTATAGTAACACCGTAGTTAGACCGTGTGCTGTGAATATCATAAAGTTTGAAAGTGATATGTGAGATGTAACTTATGACTTTGAAAAGTGAATAAATAAAGTGAGTGAGCAATTATTAATAAATACGTTTGTCGGAAGCTGGTTAATGATTTGAGTGCGGTAGGGTATACCTCGTATGTCCTATACCACTATGATGACCAATAGCTCACGATAGTCAGTTTATAGCTACCTTATGATTTGAGTAGGTAGGGGATTATCACGAAATGTCCTACACTACTATGATGGGTAAGAGCTTATTCTGATATGCGTCAAATTTGAAAATTTTGAAAAATGATGAATAAGAATAAAGTAAAGTCTTTGTTATCATGGATCTTATACCCAGTAGAACCGCATGATATGCTGTAGGGATTATCCTACTGAGTGCGTGGGAAGGCTTTGAGTGGAGCTATTACTGCTTGTACCTAGGATAGTCATTGGAATTTTTGAGAGGATATTTCTTTGAAAGGCTTGTTAGATTGAGAATGGCTTGTCACACATACACAGAATCTATCTCTGCGATGGTATTGTTTGCTATAGTTGTTGTATCTTTTGTTACGTGAGTTAGAGATCTATGTGGATTATTTATAAAGTTGAGCTATAGTTTTGATTGTTTTGTCCGAGGACGTACAAAAAGTTAAGTGTGGGGGAGTTGTTAAGGCCATATTTATATGATTATTAAAGGTTTATTTCATTATTATTTTCCCCACATTTGCGTAATTTATATAAGAATTAAGGGTTTAAGTGTAAATATTGAGTAAAGATGATTTTAAGAGGGTTGTATGCAAAATTGATGATTTTAAGTGTTGATTTAATGGAATTATTATTAGTTGAGTTTTATTACGTTTTTGCATTGTTTATTTATCATGTAGGAGTTAATTTTCGTGCATATAATGAGGATAAATGAAGCTTAAGTCGAATTATAAGAGATATAGTTGGAATTGGCTTGAAGAAATTGGATAAGGATGAAGAGATCCGATCCTCAGCAGTTCAAACGGGCGTCTACTGATCTTGAACGAGCGTCCAGAAGTGAACTGGCGTCCATGCAGCGTCCAGAATCGTATTTTACATTCAGAGAGTTCAGACGGAGGATGAACGAGCGTTTACTCAGCGTCCAGCATTCTGGACGGGCGTCCACGATACCAGACGAGCGTCCGTTGCCGACTTAGTCATAACCGACTTAAAACTCTATATATAGCAGCAGCCTCTTAACCCTAATTCATACCACATAATTGAGATCGCAATTTTACACCAAAAAGCTGCGGCCACAAGCCTTTTTACACAGAGATGAATTTCTCCAATCCAACAATCATCTTCAACATGATTGTTGGCTAAAAGCCTTGCAGTGAGTCGACGGAGGAAGCTCATCAACAACAAAACCAACTAGAGAGTTCGATACTGGATGTTTAGTGAGTTTAAGATCTAGTTTTTCATCACTTTTTAACGCTGTTTTACATTGCCATGTTTTGTTGAATTATCAATTCTATGAAACGATCTATTTATCTATCTTTATGCTTGAATAAATTTACGAAAGTCTGTTTATTTGAGTTCTCTTCCGTTTAAGTGATGCAATTAATCATGTTATAAGAGATTAGGCATGTTTAGTTGAGTAAGAGTTTGGAAACAATCTCGTGATTTCGTGTTGATTGCATGTTTAGTTTGTTTGAAAAGATAAACGAAACCCTAGAATTTGGTTGAAGAAATTTAATTGAATTCGTGAAAAATCACTACTAAAAACTACATCTTTAGATCACCATCTAGTTGGGCGGTTGTTGGTTGATGGGTGGATTCGTTGCCTCGCTGTGTTTTCCTTTAATTGTTTTAATCAAACCGTTTAGATTAAGTTTAGTTTAAGTTCTAGTTTTATAAACCCTAGTTTCCTGCTGTTTTCCTGCACTTTTCTGCTTCAGTTCGTAGTTAGACGCTCGTCCGCAATAGCAGACGCTCGTCCATTAGATTTAGTTTCCAGACGCTCGTTCATCAAAGTGAACGTTCGTCCGTTTTTCTATTTTATTATTTTCTGCTTGTTTTTTTATTCTTGTTTTAGTTTTAATCCTTAGGCTTAGGTTTTAGTTAGTTTCAACCTTAGTTTAGTTAATAATTGTGACATAATCGATAGAATAATTTTCCCTTGATCCGATAAACATTCCACTCCCTTAGGACGACCCGTTAACATCCTTTACTACGAACCTTATACTTGGGGTGTTTCGGTTATAAATTGTAAAACTCGTTTTTACCGAACACTTGTCAAGCTTGCAGGACGCGGGGTGGTACACATTTCAGAAACGTCCACTGGCGTCGGAATTCGTGAGATAGGTGACCTCGTCTTAAGGCGACTGGAAGCCTAATTTCTTTTTTATCCGACATGGACTGGTGGGTATCGACATCCACACTTGGTATAGAAGGCCGCATAAATGGCATGATCGACTTGACTCGGACGTTACCGCTGGGTGTGGGATTATCGAGAGCATTCATCCCGACATCTCGACTCGAAGTCTGCATTCTCTGTATCCTTTCGCTGACATCGAGACGGCCAGACTTGGCGCCTATCTGGAACTCGACGAGGACGTTCGAGTTTTGCGTAGGATACTTTTTCGCTTTGTAGAGCCGTTACACTTTTGTTTTTCGAGATCGATTAAGGTTTTTTTTTGTAATGTATTCATGCCGATTTGTCTCTGTTTTCAGTGGAACACTTTTCAAAGTTGGAGGCATTGGGTAAGATGCCCGATCCCAAGAAGACGGACCCCAAGAAAATCCAAGAGATGGCCGGCATCAAATCGAAAAAGCCAGCATCTGGTGGTACATCAGCAGGACAGAGAGGATCGACCCGAACTCCTACCCCTGTATCGACATCTGAGATTTTGAGAGGTCAACCTGACGAGGCTAGGGTGGTTGAACAGACCGAAGGTGACCTCGTCTCGAGAAAGCGCCAGAAAACAACCGAGGTGCGGCATGGAGTCGGAAAGGAGACCTGTAACCTTGCCCCCCCAAATTCCACTGACCTGATCCCTGAGACGAGCGTGGCAGAGATGGAGGCCATGACACGACCTTATTATGAAGAGCAATCGAGTTGTAAGTCTTCTTTTATTTCCCTTGTAGCTTCGTAATGTTTTTCCTGATTTCGACGTTAACGGCGTTTCCCTCCTTCTAGCGCCAAATGATGATGCTAAATAATGCTCCACCTGTAAATCCAGGCCACGTGTAATCTAAGGGTGAGCTGTAAAGGGAATCGAATGGCTGAAAGTGAGTAAAAGATGGTGTTTTTGGTGTGTTATGGCTGAGTCCAAGAATGTATCTTGGATTGCCTACGTATCCTGTGTAATGTCCAGGAATCAAGCCTTACGTAGTTCCTGGAGCTGTGTATTTATAGGCACATGCCCTTCCTCTGCCCTAAACTTGGGGCGGTTTGGTCTATTGACATAAATACCCTTAAATGGGCCTTGCCTCCTTGCCCAAGTAACCTGTTGGATGTGGGCCTAGGAGCCTAGGCTAAAGTACGTGATATCGACTCGAAGGGAATCGATGTGGATGTTCGAGTCCAGACACTTGGTGAATTTCTCCTGAGCCGCGGTCTTCACTAGTACATCTCGTATCGTCTCGATGTGGATAATTAACACAGACTTTTCCACATGCCAGCTGGACCACTCAAATAATTCCACGTGGAGGAGTGAATTCCCGTATCATCATAGAGTTTCTGCTCAAAATTTTCAATTGTTTTCTTGTTTTGTTTTTCTGTCAGTATCTTCTATTTATAGCCTTGATTATTCTTGATTGGAATTTCCGTCCGTTGGCTATATTAATGAGGGGAATAATCCTTGATTTTATTCTTGATTCCCCCTTAATTATATTCTCCTTGATTTTAGTGATCGGATTTTTCTTCAAACGTTTACCAGAAAATCCGTCATTGATTGATCCTCTATTAATTGTGCATTTAATGCTTGATCTTCTGTATCTTCTTCATATTTCAATAATCTGATCGAGTAAGGTTTACTTAGCCATTCTCTTAACGGTCAAGTGACCCACCTGATTTTGCCGCTTAGATCTTCCTTTACTGATTTGTCTTCACTCAGCCGAAAGTCAGTTTACTTTGCTGATTCACTGTTTCCTTCATTCTTTAAGTTCAAAGGAGAATCCTTGTACTTCACTGATCCTTGTTTTAGGTGAGATCAGTGTACACCATATTTAACATTGAGCTTCATTACTTGAAACATGACTTAGACTTATCCAAGGTCATCACAGACTTCCTTGGTTATAAGTCAGACCATATGTCTTCATTCTTCTCTGTTGGTACTTGGCTGGCTTCCCTCTGCCGAAAATCCGTTTTTACTTTGCCGTCCTACCAACTAGTACAATACTTGTCTGACTTAACTTATACAACATGTCAGACTGTAAGTAAAGACTTATACAGAGAATTTCTAACTTATTTCAGGCTTGCTATAACAGCTAGTATGGCCATCATCAAAACATAATAAAATGTTCTTAACAATTTCCCCCTTTTTGATAATGCCAAAACCCTCATAAGCCTAAACATTAGTGTAACAAATTTTTCAAAGATAAGAATAAACAGAATAG
This sequence comes from Gentiana dahurica var. dahurica, assembly GCA_024500145.1. Taxonomy (NCBI): domain Eukaryota; kingdom Viridiplantae; phylum Streptophyta; class Magnoliopsida; order Gentianales; family Gentianaceae; genus Gentiana; species Gentiana dahurica. Next base: position 51,380,852 of record CM044905.1, read on the forward strand.
AGCTTAAAAATTTTATTCATCCATTTAAGGGCAATAAGATATTGCATCATTTTTGTTCAAAGACAAAGGCCAATAGAAATAATTCAATTTGCATAAGATCTACTTCTTCATTTCTTCAAACCTGATGCCTTTGCCTTTGATGTCTTTGCCCTTATCTATTGATCCTTCCTTCTTTCCACTGAAGCTTTCAGTTTCAGGCTTTTCAGGCTTTGAGCTTCCTTCCCCTTTTTTGGTATCACCAAACCGTTCTTCAAGAATCCTGATTGCATCTTCAGATTTAGGGAGATGACCATATCTTTTCTCCAATATTTTGTTGGTTGTTTCACCAATTTTGAGTATGAGGTTGAGTTGCTTGCCAGAGTGCTCCATGACTTCATCCAGATGCTAAATTTGATGAGTGTGAGCATTTAGAGTGTCCACCAAGGGTTTGAGATTGTTGTCAATCTTTTCAGCATGAAATTCAAGATTGGTTTGGACATGGTACAGAATAAGATGGTGTAAGTTGCAGAGCAAATTTCCCTGTTTTTCCATTACCTCATCTTGTACCTTGATGTGACTGATGAGAGCTTCAATCTTGTGGTTGAGGGAGGTTGCGTCACTCCTTAGCGCAGCTTTCAGATTTTGCTTGCTGTGGTACTGCTTCTCCATGTCCACAATCAGGGGTTGAATATCCAGATTGAAGACTCTTTCTGGATCAACTTCCTCTGGTTCCACTTCAACATCCTCATCATCTTGATCTTTCTGCTCCTCCATTTTCACCTCTTCTTCTTCCTCCTTCTCTTCTTCCTTTTCACTTTCTGTGTTTTCTTCTCTTTCTTCCTTTTCTTTTTTTTCTTCCTTATTGGACTTAGGGTCAGTAGGGGTTGCTGGGGTGTGCTGGCTTCTTCATATGCTGGAGATAGGACTTCCTCTACTGCTGTTCCACCTTGGTCTATAGTAGGGGAGTTGACAAGTTCGGCTGAGTGAGTTTTATCAGCTGGCTCACTTGGCTGTTTGTCAACTTTGCCGATGCTCTTGAAAAGAACTTCTTGAAGTGTCAGCTCATCATAAAAAATTTCCCTGTTTTCTAGATTAGCGTCAAGATGGCCGCCTTCTGAGTATTCATCCTCTGTCTCAGCTTCTTCCTCATCCATCTCTCTTCTTCAGATGAAGTTAGTGCATATCCTTCCTCACCTTCGTCCAGATAGGTGATGTCCTCTTGATGTTTTTCTTCCTCCATTGTTGTATCATCACTGATTGTCACTGGTTCGTTCAAGTTGCTGGTACCAGTCACAGAGGTGTTCTCTTGTGCCTTCTGGGATCTGGTTCTTCGTCCCACTCCTAATCTGCTGCTTTCAGGTTGTTTTCTTTTTCTCCCATCAGTTGGTTTGGGTTTCATTGATGCCTTGATGTATGTAAACATTACCTTAGACCTGTGTGGATCCTGTAGATTTATGGGTTTCACTTTCAATGTGTCAAACAGATGTTGAAGAGGGAACCCATATGATTTCCTCTCCCAGAAATCACCTTTTTTCTACAAACCCTTGGTTGGTGCCGTAATGGACAGATCAATCTTCTTCTAAATTTGGTCTTTCAACCTATTGAATACAAATGTTTCCTAGTCAAATTTAGTACCTTCGTAGATGATTGCCATTAGCTTGATCCGTAACTCAGTTAAGTTTTCCATCGACCCTTTTCTTCCTTCGATGTTTTTGGTGATGACCGGTGCAAATTCAGCAAATGGAAGTTTTAGTGCTGATCTAGGGAGATTGTATGTTTTTCTGTTTTTCTTGGGGTTTTTGGTTATCTCAGCCCAGGATTTCTTGATGTCAACCGTCAAAAAAACTTTACATTAGCCGGACCTATAATGGGTAAGTGTAGGAATCTATTGAGAAGACCAGGCGTAATGACTACCTCTTTCCCAAAGATTGAACTTTTTATGCAGTCGACATCAGTTTTCTTTGTGCTGGGCACAAATTTGGCATTTTTCCAGAATGCAATCAGATTTTCATAGCAAATTCCTATTATTGGGCGGTTTAGGAAGGTCATTAAACCCAGATTTGAACAACAGTCAACCAAGCGTTGAGCTTGTGCAGCATTGCCACAGAAAGAGAGGTAGTGTTCGGGTTTAAAAAACAATCCGGTGATGATTGATTTTTCATAGAATTTTTCAGTGGGAGAGATTGTAGAAGATGAAGCCATTTCTTTGTGATTTGAGAGAGTGATTTGATTTTCAATAGGGTTTGTAACTTGTAATTGAGTGTAAAGATTTCTGAAAAATCTCTAAGTATGGTTTATATATGATAATTTGGGTAGTGTGAACGTGGTTTGAATGTGGAAGGATTTTATGACATAAATGCGTGATTTTGTGTATATAAATCACGATATTCGAGTGTAATGGGGGAGTGGATTGAGGTAAGTAATAATAAATCCCAGGAATCGAGGCGTTTGTAATTTGAAAAATAATATGGTTACATCCATGATTGTTAATTGATCTCCACGTGTGCAATCTTTTATAGTATAATCCTCCATGATTTCTTTATTTTCCACGTGTATAAAAGTTGATTTTGTTCACATTATATTTTGCCCATGACTCCAATCATCATTTCGGTGGAGTGCCTTGGCTGGTCACTTAGCCGGTGAAGTGAATCTTTTACTGAGCTGCTTTATTCTACCGTTCCTAACAATCAGTGAAGTTAACTTCACCGAGTACCGGTGCCTTATCTGCTACATCTCCTGTAATGGCAACGGTTTAAACAACTGATGAAGTCACTTGACTGATTGCTCCAGTTAGCTGCTCTTTGGTACTTAGTCAATCTCAATCATTCCCAACTGAGTTCTTAACATACTAAATCTCTCATGACTGAGTGGTTTAGTGAAGATGTCAGCCAATTGATCTCCAGTGGGTATGTATTTTGGGATGAGATATCTTTTTTCAACATGATCTCTGATAAAATGATGTCTCACATCAATGTGCTTTGTTCTTGAATGCAACACTGGAAATTCAGTGATAGATATGGCACTTGTGTTGTCACACATGATTGGGATATTGTTTTCTTCCGCTCCATAATCCCTTAGTTGTTGTCTGATCCAAAGTACTTGTGCACAAAAACTACCTGCTGCTATATATCTGCTTTAGCTGTTGATGTATATATGGAGTTTTGCTTTTTACTGAACCAAGAGACTAGCCTGGTGCCTAGCATCTGGCATGTTCCAAAGGTTCTTTTTCTATCTATCTTGCATCCAGCATAGTCAGAGTCTAAATATGATATGAACTTGAGTCCTCCATCTTTTGGACACCAAAATCCAACATTGATGGTGTTCTACAGGTATTTGATTATTCTTTTGGCTGCTAGAAGATGTGATTCTTTTGGTTGAGCTTGAAATCTTGCACATACTCCTACTGCAAATGAAATATCAGGTCTGCTTGCAGTTAGATAAAGTAGGGATCCAATGATTTCTCTAAACATTTTCTGATCAACATCTTTTCCAGCTTCATCTTTTCCAAGAATGACTCTTGCACACATTGGTGTATCTGCTGTGCCACTTGTATCCATACCATACTTGTGTATTAGGTCTTTTGTATACTTGGCTTGACTAATGAAGATTCATCCTTCATTTGCTTTACTTGAAGACCAAGAAAGTAATTTAAGTCTCCCAGCATGCTCATCTAAAATTTGCTCTTCATCAGGTTTGCAAATTTCTCACACAACTTTTCATCCTTTGATCCAAAGATGATTTCATCAACATAGATTTGTACTAGCAATGTGCTTGTTCCTTCCTCTAATTTGAACATAGTCTTGCCTATAGTTCCCTTGTTGAATCCATTCTTGATCAAAAATTGTGATAGTGTTTCATACCAAGCTCTGGGTACCTGATTGAGCCCATAGAGGGCTTTCTTGAGCTTGTATACTTTGTCTTATTTTCCTTTGCGTTGAAAACCAGGAGGTTGTTCCACATATACTTCTTCTTCTAGAAGTCCATTCAGAAATGCACTTTTGACATCCATTTGATAGACTTTGAAGTCTTTGTGTGCAGCAAAAGCTAGAAAGAGTCTGATTGCCTCCAGTCTTGCAATTGGTGCAAATGTTTCATCATAAACTATTCCTTCTGCTTGAGAATAGCCTTTTGCAACTAGTCTTGCTTTGTTTCTGACAACTGTTCCTTGCTCATCCATGTTGTTTCTGAACACCCATTTTGTTCCAATGATGTTGGCTGTATCTGGTTTGTCAACAAGTTCCCAGACTTCATTTCTTTCAAATTCATTTAGTTCTTCTTGCATGGCTGTAATCCAATCTGCATCTTGGATTGCATCATCTATAGTCTTGGGTTCCAATTGGATAGAAAAGATGTTAGCATATGCTCCAGTTGTCTTCTGGTTCTAACTCCTGTGTGAATGTCTCCAATGACTTGTTCTTCAGGATGATCTCTTAGCCAATTTAGGTCAGGTTGATGACTTTAGGTTCTGCATGAGCTTCAAGTTCTGGTGCTTCTTCTGTTGTGATGACTTGTGGCTCATTTTGATTTTCAAAATGATGATTCAGAATGGTAGCTGGTATGGTTGTATTTGTGTATACTTCCCTTTGTGTTGCTTCTTCTTCTTCTTCTTGATCTTGAAGATTTCACCATTTGTATTAGGTTCATCAAATACTACATGTATTGATTCTTCAATCACCAATGTTCTTTTGTTCAGAACTCTGAATGCCTTGCTGGTGTCTGAGTATCCTATAAAGATTGCTTCATCAGCTTTTTCATCAAAGGTGTTCTACTGATTCCTGTTCAAAACAAAACATTTAGATCCAAACATGTGTAAATGTGAAACGTTAGGTTTTCTTCCATTCCCTATCTCATATGGAGTCATTCCAAGATGTTTGTTGATGATAGATCTGTTTTGAGTATAGCATGCTGTGTTTGCTGCTTCAGCCCAAAATCTCTTTGGTAAGCATACTTCTGCAATCATTGTTCTGACTGCTTCTTTGAGAGTTCTGTTTTTTCTTTCTACTACACCATTTTGTTTTGGAGTTCCTGCTGTAGATAGTTGATGTAATACTCCATTTTCTTCACAATATGTTCTGATTACTTTATTTAGAAACTCTGTGCCTCTATCTGATCTAACCTTGATAATCTTTAGTTCTTTCTTATTTTGAATTCATCTTAGTAGATCTGGCATCTTCTTGAGTGTCTCTCTCTTCTTGTTCATGAAGATGGTCCAGGTGAATTTGAAGAGTCATCAACCACTACTAGAGTGTATTTCCTACCACTTACACTTACTGGTGTGACTGGTCCAAATAGGTCCATATGTAACAGATGTAGAATTATTGTTGTTGATTGATAGGGCTTTGACTTGAAGGAACTTTTGATTTGTTTCCTTTTTTGACAAGCATCACATAGACTTTCTTTCTTGAATGTTATCTCTGGGAGGCCTTCAACTAACTTGTTCTTTGATAATGTGTTGATGGTTTTGAAATTCAAGTGATTTAATCTTCTATGCCAAATCCAACTGGTTGATTGTTTATTTTTGACAAACATGCATGTTTCTGCTTTAGCTATTTTCCAATTCACCACATACATGTTATCTTTTCTTCTCCATGCAAGAACTACTATGTTGGTTTGGCTGTGAATCACTTTGCATCCTTCCTTGTTGAAGTCCACATTATAGCCTTTGTCACAGAGCTCATCAGATTGAAATTGAGTCCCTTTACATATGCCACATTTTGAATTCCCAAATTGTTCATGAGCATTGCGCCTTCCCACTTAATCTTTCCAGGTTTTTTTTTGCCTCCAAATGTGACTTTGGGTCCATCAAAAGCTTTGAAGTCAGTGAGCCATCCTTTGTTCCCTGTTCATGTGTCTGGAACATCCACTGTCTATGTACCAGACATCCTACAAAACAAATTAATTATGCTTAGGTACCCAACAGTGTTTGGGTCTATACCTATTAGCAGTCATGCCTCCTACTCCAAGTGTATATCCAAATGATCTTTTTTTTGGATAACTGAAATCATCAACTTCATATGTATAAGGCATGGCAGAATAACTTCTAATATTTCTACTGAAGGTATTCTGATACTTTTCTCTACTTTTTGGTGCATTAGCATCATTCTTTACCTTCCAATATGCTGTGGGAAACCTATGCTGCTTCATGTGTCTAGGAACATACCTTGATTGATCTTTCTTAAACACATGATGCAAATTATGGTATGGTTTCTTATTTTGGAGGTGCAACATTCCAATCATCCTCGGAAGGATAAAGTCTTCCTTTACCTTTCAGTAGGTCTCTGTTTTTGGTTGACCGGAATGATGGTTTAGTCTTCTGTTTTACTGCACTAGGTTTTGACTTAACCGGTGCAGGATGAGTGGTTGAAACTATGGTCTTTCCTTTTCTGAAATTTGGTCCAATGTTGGTCCTGGATTCAGAATTGTGTTGACCATTGTTTCTAGTCTCATCCTGACTGTTGTAGCCAAGACCAGATCTGGATCCAAACCTTCTTGGATGTTTGTAAGCTGGTGCATTTAGTGGTGCAGTGGTGTTTCTAGTTGCTGGATGGATTTTCTCAGCAGATCTGTTAGCAGTGGATGAGTTTGTTAGGAAATCTACGCGGGAATGCAGCGGAATTCAAAAATTTTATTTCCTTCTACCCAACATCGACTTCGTTTAAGCAATAAACAAATAAGTAGTAGACGGTGGTTACCTTGGTTGATCTAAAAGATCGACGCTTTGACCGTCTAAGGAGAGTAGTTCTGCATAGAGCCGCCCAAGTGTTCGGCCTCTATCGCTAGTCCACACGAACAGCCCGCCGGAATCCCATCATGGATTGCTATTGGAAAACTCCGGTTGCTAGACCGGCCCTTTTCCCCTCTTTCCAACTCTCTATAAGATGCTCTCTATTTTACACAAAAACTATTAGTTTTTGGAATTGTGATGTACAAAAGAGATTGACACCCACCTCCTATTTATAGTGGTTGGGGCGCCCCCTAGTAGGGTAGATGAGAAGAAAACATTTTTCCCAATAAAATAATGAAAATATAATAGATTGATTTATCTCATTTATTATAATATCTTATATTAAATAAATCTAGGATATTGTCAATAACTTATATTGAATATTTCCAAGATATTGCCAATATCTAATATTGATAATTTTTATTATATTACCATAAATCAATTTACACATGTGTATATATCACATATATATAACATATATAAGTCTATACAAATATATATATTTTGGACACAATCATGCACATGCATATTATATGCATCACACGCTGGGAGCAAGACAAATATATAAATATTAATATCTAATATTAATATATGGTAATACCATTAATTAAATTGCACAATTCAAATGTATCCAATACAAATAGAACTTGCGCCACATGCATATATAGATACGCACAAATTCAATTAATATGATCAACTAGTTTGGCAACTGACGTGTGTCATACACACACTTTTCGGCTACATATATATAATATATATAAATTTAGTTAATCAATATAATTAATAACTTGTATTATATTTACTCATAATAAATAAATACCACCATATTAATTTACCACTATAACCTTTATAGCACGAGATAAATTCTTTCCTTATTTGGTTATCATCTATAACCATATTTTAATCCGGATAGATGTTCATATGAGTGTGACCCGATAGGCTTCCGAATATGTTGGCTGTAGACACAAAGTGCATATTACGAAATTGCCCTTCATGCCTAACGATCACGGGATAGCGTCCAGCAACACACCGTGACCCCCAATCATTGGAAGAGTCAAATGCAATGACTACTACCTTTCATTTGAAACAGTTACCGTGTAACATACAATCCTATCGCTGTAAGAATATCCATACGGTCGTTAGTCGAGTGTCAAAACATCAACGACCGTATCTTATAATCTGGATATCAAGCTCTCTCGAAGTAACTCATTTACTCCCACTTTGCAAAGATTTACGAGAGTAAGACATTCCTTATAAGAAAGCCATTTCGGATATTCGATCACAATCATAGGATACGCGATTCCTGGACGACCAATCATGTATACTCCGCATGCTTCAATATCACACCCAATCACTACCGCATGATCGCCCCGTGGCTAGGGGAAACCTCAATACTGTCAAAGCATGACAATCCACACCGTGATGCCATGAAAAATCCGGCCTGAAGGATAATTACACAACCGCCACATAGTGTGACACTAAATGTAAGTGGGTCAGTCTAACGTACGCATTCTCTAATACACGTCCACTTATAGTCCAAGTGTCTCTACACTTCGATAGACGAGATCTATCCCTGTTCAAAGACAGATAACATCTAATACGTGCTAGCCTGTTTATACTATCAATGCCCTGTTTAATAGTACATCAGCCTAGAGACATTTAAGTATCAAACTTATTAAAGTGATTAGAGATCTCAAACACCATACTCGCCTATCATGGTATCTATATCACAGTTTAATACCAAGGACGTTATCATATAACAATTCATAATTGGTTCTTTAAGAGAACATATATATATATATATGACAACAGAAAAGGCATTTAATATAAGTATAAACATAAAGAAATAGTAGAAATGATCCGAACCGGTCAGATGCGGTCCAACCCGATTGGGTTTAGGACACTATTTCAACAATCTCCCACTTGGCCTAAAACCAATCACTCGCACACACAAGACCAAGTTGAAACACAAGAATCTCATGCAATACCCGCAACCAGCCCTAGCCATAAACGGATCGCTATCCGTAGGGACTCAGACTATCTTCATATCTTGTTCCAAATGACCAAGTCAAAGGAACCGCCTCAACACACACACGAACCTCTGACGAGACCCTGGTCCTTGCTTCAAGCAATGAATCCACTTACTATATCAGCCATATAGAAATGGTGGAAGAACCGTACAAGGTTCAGGAATGAACCTCATAGACTCATGTACTGCTCCCGCTGCGCCTCTAAGGCACTACTGTGTTTTGGCCTGGTTGAGGAATATACAGTGACCCATAGCTATGAACATTTCCAGCTCACTGTATCACTTAATCAAGTGACTGCAAACCCAGACAGTAGCTCTCACTCGCCTTCATAAGACTCAGGATATATGTCTGTATAACTATATTTATCTAATTCCAAGTTTCGATAAACTAGGAACTCTTCCTTAACTTTTTTAAGTATATTCTCGAGATTCACCAGATTTACTTTAATACTTGCTCATGACTATTCATTGACTATGAACATCCGGCATTACCTTTATGATGGTTCCTATCGCAGTAGCGAAAGGAAACCTTCCATAAGCATCATCTTTCACCTGATCTTTAGTACTATTGTCCTAACATAGATAGATCTTGAGAACACCGGCTAGCAGCTGTTAGGTGTGATGCCCGAAAGACAATTTTTGTAATTGTTTTATTTAATAAATGAATTGACGTTATTATTCATATTTATTATTCTCATAATCACCGATGTGACAATAGTATTTACACTACAGAAAACCCTAAGTATATCGTTTATGTAATCACTTAACTCAGTGTATGGTATATACACGGGAGGATTGAGTTAGTGAAGATGTACTTAAAATACAATTAGCCCGTAGTGAAGTTAATCGAGAGTATCGGGTCTCTCCTTTAACGTGCTATTAATGCGCCCAGAACACAATAGGTGTGATTGTCTTATCCGGACTTTCGGTTAAGAGAACCTAATGGGGCATTTATATATGATAGATATATCATATAGGGCTGGACCGATTTGATTAGAGTTCTCGATATAATTCCGTAATCGAGAAGTCTTATCGAATCAATGGATGAACATATTTATGGATATATCTTAATCCTGAGGTGATCACAGTCAACTGCTTGAATCAGTATGAAGTTTGACTTGACGGTTAAGGATTACACCGAGTCTGTGGTCCGAATTACCCCATCTTGGCATTGTACTGGATTGAGTGAGTAGTCTGTGTTATCACAGATACGGAATCCATTCCTTCCATTTATGGAAGTAGATAGGCAGTTCCCTTATTTGTTAATCCTAGAAACTGATCGATCGCGCGAGTTCATATCACACTGATTGATCACCAGTGAGTTGTATGAATTAATTGATCACTAGGGGTTAATGGTAAATAAGGATAAGAGGTTCTAAAAAGGGTTAACGGTAACTTCCCGATTTAGAATGAACAGTCTATGGAGGGTTAATCCATATGTAATGATTATATCAATGGACGCTTATTATTATTCTCGTGAGGAGATAAATATAATCTCATAATCGGAGGAGTGCAGTCACGGGATTATGGTGGCATATTCCTGTGATTGATTTATCGAATATAATTATTCTATAATTATTTATTTGATTTATCGGAGCCGCTGATTATTAGTCCATGGTCCCCGACGTGCCTCCTAATATAGCATAGCTATTCTCGGACGTCGAATCCTAATAATATTAATTTAGTTCTTGTTGGACTTTATTAAAACGATATGTGAATTAATTGTTTAGTGGACTATTAAATTAGTTGGGCTAAATAATTAAATATATGGAAAAGACATTTTTCATAATCTTGGCCCAAAAGTGTGTTATAGTCGAAAATTGTGACTAGGTCACAAGCAATGTGAATTTCGGCCCCAAGCATTGTTTTATGGAACAAGAAATTATTTTCTTGTATATTAACAAGACATGTGCACAAAATATTTATTGTATAAATATTTATGGTAAATAATAAAGATAAATATTATTCTAGATTTGTTCTAGAATATTATGGAATTATCTTTTATTTAATAGGATTATTATAATTGATTTTGTATTAATTATTAAATCCTTGGAGGCTAAGTTTTACTCTCCTATATAAAGAGAGTTCTCCCAAGCCTTAAAACACACTACATATTTCGACTTCACCTCTTAGAGAGGAGAAGAAAATATTTTTTCGGCCAAGGGGTATTAGGGAGAAATCTTGGAGATTTTTCCGGGTAGCATATCGGAAGGGTTCGAGTCGAGAATTTCCTTCCACCGGGAGTTGCTTGGATCACACGTACGGAAGATCGTGGTGCTCTTCACGCTTTCCTTCGTTCATCCTATTGCGGTTCTTCAACTTGGATTTTGAGATCCAAGAGGTATGATCTACAACCCCCTTGTAGATATAGATCTAGTTATTTTATTACGTGTAGTTTATAGATCTAGATCCATAAATCGTTTCCGCTGCGGATGATATTACTAACAGTGGTATCAGTCGCCATGTTGATCTATATTTATACGTATAAAATATTAGATCTAGGAGTGGTAAAACATGTAGATTTTTTGTCCCAATTTTTTTTTTTTTAAAAAAAAAAGGGGGCCGATGCACATGCTTAATTTTTTATGTTATGAATGTCTTGGTTGAAGAGATGGATTGGGGTTGGTATTGTTTACCCGTAGATCTATTTTGTAGCTCTTTTGATTAGTATCACTTGAGCATAGGACTTGTAATTTAATTTTATGCAACTCGAAAATTGTAAAGATGGCTTCTTTGTAATTTTAATTTTGATCCGGGTTCGAGACGACGAAGATTATGTGTTGAAGATCATGGTGTTGAAGATCATCAAAAGGTAAACACGGGAGGAGGCCGATTGTTTTATTTTTTTTCTGGCAAAAATTGGTCTCGGCAAATTTTTGTGTGCGGCAGTTTTTTTTTTAGGTTGTAACCTAATTTTTTTTTATAATTTGGCCGAGGGCCTGTTAGAATAAAAAAAAGGAATTTTTTTTAATAAAACAGTTTAATAACATAGATATATATTTTTTAATATATTTGTATATTACGGCCTCCTCCCTCGTCGATCAAGGTTCGTGTCAAGATCGAAGCTTTGAAGATCCGGATGATTCAAGTTCGAGGATCGAGACTTGGAGATTTGAAGACTTCGTATTAAAATTTTACTTTTCCTTAGAAAATAGGTTAGTCGGGGTACCAACGATCCATCTCGGTGTTTAATTTTTCCGCAATTTATTTTTTTATGTGTTCGATCATAAAATAGATATAAAATCGGAATTGCCATGACATGCATCATATCATAAATCCACTCCATGCATACATGTAGAATTTTAATTTTGGTAATTAAAATAGGCATGTATACAAACTCGCGTAATTAGTTGAAATTTTATTAATATGTGGTAATTAATTTAATTTAGTAACTAATTAAAGATCCGAGGACGGGTTATGAAATCGTTAGCCTTTCGGTGTGTGTTCTCGGTGAACCGCCTTAAAGCTCAAACGAGATCACGTTTTCGATTCGTAGTGTCTACGAGATTGAATGATGGTAAAAGAACAATAAATCTTGGATAAAAACGGTTCGCTTATAGGTTGGGTGGTCAACCGAGCTTCGCTCAAACGACTTAACCCTCCTAGTGTGATGTATGCACGGGGGTCCGCAAGACTAAGCCAAACCGAGAGCGGAGGGTGATTCCTTCTAATCTCAATAGGGCTCTCTTGACCCGATTTCGTCCGACTGTCACATATGTTCCAACGAATAGGACGGGTAGGCTTGCCTACGTTACCGACACCATTCGGAATCCTTGATTTGATGTGCTTTTATGTTAACATCAAAAGACGTGGTTAGTTAACCCACCACCACTTCCAAAATATTGAGTGGGAGCGGGGGAGGCGACAGCCAACCCCACGGCCTCTACTATAGATACAAGTAAGTGAGAGAAGGGTGACGCCTCGAGGCGCTTTGATTTCGTCCCCCTAAGGATGGTGTTCACCCCTATCAACATTCATGGCTTGGTCTCCGAAAGGATAGGATTTCTGGGTACTCGTCGGGTCACTGACCTATCCTAAGACGGCACACTCGGGGCGTATCTAAGACATCCGATATAGTAGGTCACACTCATCATGGGTATTTTTGGTAATACCTAGGCTTAAAAAGGAAGGTAGTCAATGAATAAAGGGATGTCCGATTCTCGTGGGATGCTCGATTCTCACAAGTTATTCATTGATGAGATTGTCTCGATTTAACCGTCATCTCTTTGACCTACCCTAAGGCGGCACTGAGATGCGAGGTTAAAACCTTGGAATGGTAGAGTATACTTAATTTTTAGTTTACAATTCCTAAAATTAATATAGTAGTGTTAAACTTGAATTAATTTATGTCATTTTATTTACAGCATTATCCCTTACTAAATTGCTTAAAAATTTATAATTGACTAGTATTGACTTCGTTAAAAAGTGGAAAGTAACTAGGACGTTGAACTAGTTAATCGATAATGCAATTAATTTTCGAAAGAGATATTTTCTCTTAAGCCTTTTAAAAACCAGTGACATATAAGTATGTCACTAGTGTCATTCCTGTCAAACGGAAGACAAACTTAGTTTAAAGGTGACTTTGGACTTTGAAATTCTTCTAGTGAATTTTGAGTATGTAGTAATTACAGGAGTAATTTTCTAATTGAAAAATTGGAAAATCATGAAGTGTTACTAGTTGGACGATATTTGGAATCGATGAACTAGTGGGAGCTTTATGATTTGTTGTTTTTCTAGAACATTAGAAAAGTGTAACTGACTACACACATAACCGTTCTAATTGAAAAACCGGAAAGTCATGAAATGTTGCTAGTTAGACGATATTTGGAATCGATGAACTAGTGGGAGTTTTATGATTTGTATTTTTCTGGAAACATTAGAACTGTGTAAGTGTTTACACGAGAGATTTTCAAATTGAAAAATTGGAAAATCATAAAATAAAGCATTGCTGGTTAGACGGTATTTGGAACCGATAAACTAGTGGGAGCTTTAATGTTATGATTTGTTATTTTTCTAGTATATTAGAAAATCCGAGAAGTCCCGACAAGTAACACTCGAAATAGACATCCCACGGTTCAAGAGTAGTGTCTACTCACACGAACTGCTAGTTCAAAACTGTTTCCATTTACGGAAAGTCAAGAATGGGAGAGTATGTCTAAGAGTGTTAGTCATCTAAAACTGAGTTGATTTTAAGGCTAAACCGAAAATTAATTAACTGAAAATCATAGGATAAGGACAGTGATTTTGGATCACCAACCTATGAATCCTTGGATATTTTCTTGAGCTAAGTTCTTTGGAAGAACAAGGCAGCAGTGCATTTAACGATTAAAAGAGTAAACAACGGGCAGTTAATTTTAGCTAGAATAGTGGGAGTGATATGAGGAAATGAATCTCGGATTCAATCCTTGGATATCGCAGAAGATTTATTTTTCTGTTTAAGATTCGTTGGAACGAATGGATTTACCTTCTATTCGATAATTTGTTTGTCGTATAGGAAGTGAATATACCATTTGTAGTACGAATCTAAGACTCGGACTTTTGTTTGATAAAGTCAAAACCACTAAGAAATGCTGAAATACGTATATGTACCATCTTAAGAACTATTAAAAGCAATTGGTTTCTATATTTAGATAAACGCTTCTTCATATTCCATAGTTAGTGCATAGTCCCTAAAAGACAAGACCTGAAGACTGGCTCGGGGTGATTCCTTTATCCCAGTCGGGTTATATTGTCTCAAGGGTTCAATGACTAAGCTTCCTCTCAATTTGGAAAGGAAAATGGTTATAAAGAAGTAACACCGCTTGTTCATGATGACCTTTGGGGTCTTATGAAAGATACAAGCTAGTGGGAGCTTATGAGTAGTGACTTCTAGTCCGACAACTACTCAAACACTCCGGTAAGTTTATCCAAAATATTCCGAGGTTTTCTCTGTTTTCAACAGAGATGGAGTATTCTATACTCATAAATGGGCCATCACATAGTCCTAGGGACTGATGCTCGGTCTGCCTCATAGTGAAATGCTTTCACTAAGGAAGAAACCATTGAATTGCCTTTACATAGTTGTAGATGTGCCACAATACACTGCTTAACTCAATAAAGATATTGGAAGTGAAATAACGGTTTACATTGAAGTGTAGAACCGAGAAGTCTACCTAGAATATGCTTTGGAATTAACGGATAATGAGTGGATTCGGTTCACCCAAATTCCGTCAATATAAGCATTTAGCACATGATGCTTGATGGTTTGACTGGAAGTTTCACGCATACGTTCGGTCAATGACCATTCGTGCTATATCTTTTAACATATTGAGTATAAAGGTTAGATACAGGATTCTAGAAATCGGGAAAGGACAGTTATGCTGTTGCATCCTTTCTGATAGAGTCTATGAACAACAAACCTTGAACCTTGGAGTACGGTTACTCAAGGTAGTTACTAACTGATTAAAATCAGACCACATCCAACATTGGTTGTTGGTGATAACACTAAATACTACTAAACTAGATCAGAATTTCGATCCATCCAGAATGTAGTGGGAGTATGGTTTATCCATTACCCATTACGGGTTCGGCGGACTTTGCAGTCTGAGGATCGATTGATGACCTATGGCTCTTTTGTGAGCAGTATAGGATTCTGATAATAGAGGCTGGTTTAATAGCCATAACCCTGTGAATGGAGTTCGGTTCTCCAATTCTGTTCATGCTCTTGTAGAACCACCTGAGCGTCTCAGGCCCAGTGGGAGTAATTGGATCTACACGGAAAAGAGTAGAATGAGTTCGGTATTGCATGATTTCGTTCAAAAGCAGAAAATAGGGGTGATTCCCTAAGACTTTCTTGCAAAACAAACGGAGTCTGGATTCATTCGAAACAGAAGGGTATTGACTTATGAACTTATGACAGGATGACTGTCAAGGCTTATGTCCTTTGTGGATAAAAAGCAAACCTCTCGGTCATTGGAAGTCATATATTTCTACAATATGTGGATTTGACCAGAATATTGATAAGTCTTTTGTAGACTGGATATCAATTTTAGTGCAGTAGTGAATGTTTAAATTAGTGTTTGTGAAGGATAACACTGCACCAGTTGGAATCAACATGGGTGTGTTATCTGAAGTCAGAATCTGACAATGCCACAATTCTCTGCAATAGAGATTTGGACAACATTCTTAAGAGTTTGACTCGGTCGAATTCATTAGAATCAGTCACTGGTTTCCCATCCATCTTATTGGTTAAGATGATGCATCTATGTATGCAACATTCAACGAGGAAGTTCTACCCTATGCCTCAGGAATGACTCTCTAAATCTTCGGATCAAGAGAAATGGGATAGATTCTCTTTCTAGTAAGAGATGGTCAGGTTATTGAACGTCAACTTTGATCGAATCTTAGATTCGGCGGTTAACAAAGCAAGTTTAGTATGTCCTTTAGTATCTTGAAGAGAACGAGGAACAATATGCGGACATATTCATGTGTGAACTTGGATATGTATGATACACCGATTTTGACTTTAAGTCGATTGAGGATGATCGTTAAGTCGATCTCGGGCTCAGTGTTTACTCGGTACCACATGATTTGATGGACCGGTAGCGTTTCGATTCTACGGATCGTCTCGAGCCAACAACCTGACTAATCATTAAGACCCATGACATTTAGATGTAGGTACTCACCGAGTCACCGACCTATCCTACGACGGCATACTCGGAGTGTACTTTGGAATCTGAAATGGTTATGATATGCTTAATGGGTACTAGAATACGGGATGGGTCTCCATTGCTTTAGAGCAAGTGGGAGATGTAGTTTGTTGTATTTTAAATAATAGGGTGTGCTCTAAAACAATTAATCACATGCTTTCGTGCAAGTGGGAGATTGTTAGGTGTGATGCCGAAAGACAATTTTTGTAATTGTTTTATTTAATAAATGAATTGACGTTATTATTCATATTTATTATTCTCATAATCACCGATGTGACAATAGTATTTACACTACAGAAAACCCTAAGTATATCGTTTATGTAATCACTTAACTCGGTGTATGCTATATACACGGGAGGATTGAGTTAGTGAAGATGTACTTAAAATACAATTAGCCCGTAGTGAAGTTAATCGAGAGTATCGGGTCTCTCCTTTAACGTGCTATTAATGCGCCCAGAACACAATAGGTGTGATTGTCTTATCCGGACTTTCGGTTAAGAGAACCTAATGGGGCATTTATATATGATAGATATATCATATAGGGTTGGACCGATTTGATTAGAGTTCTCGATATAATTCCGTAATCGAGAAGTCTTATCGAATCAATGGATGATCATATTTATGGATATATCTTAATCTGAGGTGATCACAGTCAACTGCTTGAATCAGTATGAAGTTTGACTTGACGGTTAAGGATTACACTGAGTCTGTGGTCTGAATTACCCCATCTTGGCATTGTACTGGATTGAGTGAGTAGTCCGTGTTATCACAGATACGGAATCCATTCCTTCCATTTATGGAAGTAGATAGGCGGTTCCCTTATTTGTTAATCCTAGAAACCGATCGATCGCGAGTTCATATCACACTGATTGATCAACCGGTGAGTTGTATGAATTAATTGATCACTAGGGGTTAATGGTAAATAAGGATAAGAGGTTCTAAAAAGGGTTAACGGTAACTTCCCGATTTAGAATGAACATTCTATGGAGGATTAATCCATATGTAATGATTATCAATGGACGCTTATTATTATTCTCGTGAGGAGATAAATATAATCTCATAATCGGAGGAGTGCAGTCACGGGATTATGGTGGCATATTCCTGTGATTGATTTATCGAATATAATTATTCTATAATTATTTATTTGATTTATCGGAGCCGCCGATTATTAGTCCATGGTCCCCGACGTGCCTCCTAATATAGCATAGCTATTCTCGGACGTCGAATCCTAATAATATTAATTTAGTTCTTGTTGGACTTTATTAAAACGATATGTGAATTAATTGTTTAGTGGACTATTAAATTAGTTGGGCTAAATAATTAAATATATGGAAAAGACATTTTTCATAATCTTGGCCCAAAAGTGTGTTATAGTCGAAAATTGTGACTAGGTCACAAGCAATGTGAATTTCGGCCCCAAGCATTGTTTTATGGAACAAGAAATTATTTTCTTGTATATTAACAAGACATGTGCACAAAATATTTATTGGATAAATATTTATGGTAAATAATAAAGATAAATATTATTCTAGATTTGTTCTAGAATATTATGGAATTATCTTTTATTTAATAGGATTATTATAATTGATTTTGTATTAATTATTAAATCCTTGGAGGCTAAGTTTTACTCTCCTATATAAAGAGAGTTCTCCCAAGCCTTAAAACACACTACATATTTCGACTTCACCTCTTAGAGAGGAGAAGAAAATATTTTTTCGGCCAAGGGGTATTAGGGAGAAATCTTGGAGATTTTTCCGGGTAGCATATCGGAAGGGTTCGAGTCGAGAATTTCCTTCCACCGGGAGTTGCTTGGATCACACGTACGGAAGATCGTGGTGCTCTTCACGCTTTCCTTCGTTCATCTTATTGCGGTTCTTCAACTTGGATTTTGAGATCCAAGAGGTATGATCTACAACCCCCTTGTAGATATAGATCTAGTTATTTTATTACGTGTAGTTTATAGATCTAGATCCATAAATCGTTTCCGCTGCGGATGATATTACTAACAGCAGCATCCCCTATCGCGATCTATGTTAAACTCTTTTAGCATCACATCTATATAGGTAAACTATAATCTAACAGCAGTTAAATCTATCACTATAGATTCTTGTTTCTAAAAATAAGAACTGTTAATCCAAGTCCTTTCGTAAAGACCTTGAACTACCAAACATTAATTGACTGTGACATGGGGTATTAATTCTCGAGAGAGATATCTAATACCTTGCTCAAAAATCATAACACACTCCCACTATCCGTCTTGCATAATGGGCATATCATTCTTTTGACTAAATCAAACACCTTTGATTATCAAACAAAAAAATCGTCTAGAGAAACTTGTTTGAGTCCATAAATGAATCTCGTGGGTTTACATATCATGTCATCGTCTATGAACATCGAGCTGTCTGCCCAACGTCTTCAACACTATCATATAGCCATGATACGAAGTTATAACAAGCATAGTCTGAATAGAACTGGGCTCAGCCTCACAGGGACATTCCCTCTAGGTAAGACACACTAGGTTCACAACCTGGTTGTCACTGATGGAATCTAATTCAGTTATTATGGCTCCTAGCCATATCTCTCAATCCTGCCTTTCAAACATTCCTTCATAAGTCATGAGATATTCATTCTTTAAGATGAACATACCCGCAGCCTTTTCAGGCTTGAGTTTATCCACAGACTTACAGAACTTTTGTGTGCACTGAGCAGTGTTCTACACCTCATCGTTATGCGGCGTCTGCTCATGTTCTTTTGGTAGAATATATCTTTGTGGTTCTCAAACTTTTTTGAGATCTGATTTACTCCCACTGTTTCTTTTGGAAGAAACACTTCCTTTAGAAGAAAGCATGTTTGGAGACAAACATTTTGCTCCGAGGACAAGTAAATAATATCCAACGTACTTGAAAAGATATTCCACAAAGTTGCATATGTTGTACTAGGATCCAAGCCTTTCTGACTTTTCCTATGAAAACTTCAAATTCGGTTAAGATAGATTTGACATTATCCCCTTCCATATCTAATATGGAATTCATTCAACCTTTATTCTTTGGAACTCGGTTAAGTATAAGGACACTATACCGAAACGAGTAGGGGTACTTCACATGGCTTGTGTCACACATTTATCATATAAAGTGTTGTTTCCATTTTAGGAACACAATCTAATTGCGAATCCCAAAGATGGTATTCTTCAAGGGAGAATCTGATTCTATTTCAGACAACTTCTGAAACACCCTTCAGGTATTAATTACTTCAATCCAATTGAAGAATAATTCCTAAGTAGCTCATCAATCTCATATTCATACTAGCTCAAACGTTTCGGGCTTTCCGAATTATGCACTTCACTGAGTACACTTGACTATTTCTAAAAATAGTCATAGAGATTAACAAACAATTATTTATGGCATTAATTGTCATAAGACAACAAACATCGGTATGTTTAGGCTTTAGACAATTTTTCTAGATTTTATAACCTTTTCATAAAAGGGTATTTTAGTCATCTTTAGATAAGATACGTATCACCCACATAATTCATAATCATATGGTTCAACATCATCAGAATGACGTTTAATTACACGCTTCCTTCCAGAGAGACTATGTCTAGAACAACCACAAATATTAAGGATAACAGCCACACAAATATTTAGTTGAGGTCTCATCACATATATCAACTATGTAGTGACAACAATCTAGTATGTTAGATTCAGTAACCTTCCAACTTTATCGGAATAAAATTTATTCTTTACAATTGAATATGTCTGCTAAATCCTAACAAATAACTGAAAGTATGTTCTTCATAAGAATCGGAACATAATAACATTTATTTAGCTCTATTATTAGTTTACTAGATCCAGAGTATGGTAAGTGTCACAACGTTTGCTTCACCTTCCATATCTTCATTTAATCTTTCTAATTTAATCACACTCGTAAGGTATCATATATCTTAGAGTTGACTTTGAACTTAGATAGATTTATCGCAACTCACTTGCCTAGAATAGAAACTTCAATAAGTTCTCTATTTAAGCACATGCCCTAACTTTCCTTTTTAATCCTTTAAGCACTTGTAAATATTTCTTAGTGTAGTCTTCATAAGACTTAGAAAGATCACAAGAGCTATGTCTTTAATTTCCTTTCATAAAAAAATCTAAAGTTTATTAAATAGTTTACTTAACCTTTTAAATCGTATTTAAAACATTAACTATTTAATTAACCTTTAAGCAATGGTAGAATTAAGTCGATACTTAAATCTTATAATTTTGAAAACAACCTTTCCAAAATTAGAGTGGTCATTCTTATCCAACGTTTGAATTAATTTTCATCATATGACTAAATGATCATATTGGATCGTATCCAATGCCATGAGTTTCCTCTTTCATTAATAATTAAAGTCTTGGAGCACTGCATCAATTATGTAGTCTCCTTGTCTCTATAACGGAATTGCTCGTGTCATTGCTTATTTAAAATGATTAATATTACTTAACCATAATTGAGAACGTTTCTCAAAAGGTAACAGTCAAAATTTGGTTTTGCTAATCGAGAATAAAACATAAATATAAAGTTTGCTAAAACTACAACATAAAAATATGGATAAAAGAGTGTTGTTGTTTATACACGCAAAATAAAAAATGGTCTTTTGATTTATGATTTTGCTCCCACTAGTCAACTACTCCCAATTGACTTTCAAGAATCTTTTAAAATTCTTTAGTGGCCAAGATCCCAACTGGTTACCCCGATTCCCGACGAGGGCTGATCTACTGGAATAATTCGAAAGGTATGTAACACTTACCAATCACATCTCTATGTGACTCTTGGTGGTTGACTAGTCAACTCTTTGACAATTCACATCTTTATGTGGTAGTCAACCCCTTGCCTCTAAAATAAGACGGTCCTGACGAGGGCCAATCACCGCAATACTCTAGTCAAGTCATAACCCAATATTCGCGAGATCTCATACGTTCATATCTCAATAACAACGATATACCCGTGGTAGGTCAACTCCCGATGAGGGCCGATCAGTTGGATCCGAACAAAGGCTCTTCACCGTCGCTATAATATTGGGAGACAATATTTCGACTTGATTGTTGTCGTGGAAGTATTTACGTAAATTAATTCACTTAATTAATATTAATTACGGTCTCATCAAATATATCTATCTCTATAGACATACATCCTACACATTTATCTAGATCGTGCCTAGTCATGCATCTATCGTATCATATAAAATAAATAGAAGCACAAAATAAATAAATGCGTAAAGTAACCGGTATGATAACAGACTTTTCCTAGGTGTGGTTTCGAATACAAACTGACGAAACCGCGGGTCGCAATCTAAAGGTAGCTGCAACCGTCAATAGGATCTTTAATGATCCATTCTCCAATGGGATCTTTATTTTCGTCTTTCTTTGGTCTTCATCTTCTGCTCCATTTTTGTTATATTTAATTCTATCTAATAAAATAAATACACCCACCGCACACGTGGGGAGCTAACGGGAATGGGATAAATGCAGAAAATAAAATAGGTCACGTTCTTCATAACGGCCTATGACAATTTTTAAACCAACAGAAAAATTAAATCATTCACATCTATCCTATCGGTCCAGTCCATGAACAATCGAGGTCCATATAATCATATTATATCTACTATATCTAATCCATACAATAACATCTTATGAAAAGATAAAATTTAAAATTTGATTACTTGCGTCTTAATTAATCAATTAACAATTAATCTATTAAATAATTTTATCCAATCAATTAACTAATTAACATTTAATTAATTAAATGATTTTAATCGAAATAAAATTAACGATTAATTTTAAACGATTTTAATTTTAATTTTAATTTATTAGAACTATTCTAAAAATAAAGCAAAATTAAAATTAAGTCTCTTTTGTTTCTTTTTTTTGATTCCTAATCAAAAGGGATGCCTTTGGTTTTCTAAACCAAAAAGCATCTTCCTAAACCAAATTTAGTTTAGGCCTGCCCAATTTCCAAAATCAAAATTTTGGAAGTGGCCTAGGCCTAGGCCGTTTACAAATCAAATATTTGAAAAGGGCCTAGACTTATTTCAAATCAAATATTTGGAAAGGCCAAATAATTTTGGTTTAGGCCTGGCCACTTTCCAAAATCAAAATTTTGGAAGTGGCCTAGGCCTAGGCTTTTTCCCAAATCAAATATTTGGAAAGGGCCTAGGCCTATTCTAAAGAAAGTTTGGAAATACCATTATTATTTTAATGCCATGTAGCATCCCAATGGCCCAAACTATTTGAACCATTGGTTAGCCACATGACACAACTAAACAAAAGAGGAATTATCAATCACAACTATGAACCATATTGAATCACAAAATACACAAAACAAAAATTTGGAGATCCACCAGCATTGACCGTTCAACCGAATGCCGGCAGCAGGTTGCCCTGCTGCCGCCGCCGTCGGCCGAGTACCACCCGATCTCGTTTTTTTTCTTTTCATGTATCACTTTTGCGAATCAAAAATCTTTCATCTTTTAATTACGTGATTTAAAACGATAAAATTAACTACGCAAAATAACACGCTTATTGCTTAAGCTCGAAGCTCGCTCTGATACCACTATTAGGAAATCTACGCGGGAACGCAGTGGAATTAAAAAATTTGATTTCCTTTTACCCAAGATCGACTTCGTTTAAGCCATAAACAAATAAGTAGTAGACGGTGGTTACCTTGGTTGATCTAAAAGATTGATGCTTTGACCGTCTAAGGAGAGTAGTTCTGCATAGAGCCGCCAAAGTGTTCGGCATCTACCGCTAGTCCACACGAACAGCCCGCCGGAATCCCATCATGGATTGCTATTGGAAAACTCTGTTTGCTAGACCGGCCCTTTTTCCCCTCTCTCCAACTCTCTATATGATGCTCTCTATTTTACACAAGAACTATTAGTTTTTGGAATTGTGATGTACAAAAGAGCTTGACCCACCTCCTATTTATAGTGGTTGGGGCGCCCCCTAGTAGAGGAGAAGAAAACCTTTTCCCAATAAAATAAGGAAAATATAATAGATTTATTTATCTCATTTATTATAATATCTTATATTAAATAAATCTAGGATATTGCCAATATCTTATATTGAATATTTTCAAGATATTGTCAATATCTAATATTGACTATCTTTATTATATTACCATAAATCAATTTACACATGTGTATATATCACATATATATAACACATAAAAATCTATATAAATATATATATTTTGGACACAATCATGCACATGCATATTATATGCATCACACGCTGGGAGCAAGAAAAATATATAAATATTAATATCTAATATTAATATATGGTAATACCATTAATTAAATTACACAATTCAAATGTATACAATACAAATAGAACTTGCGCCACATGCATATATAGATACGCACAAATTCAATTAATATGATCAACTAGTTTGGCAACTCACGTGTGTCATACGCACACTTTTCGGCTACATATATATAATATATATATATATATTTAGTTAATCAATATAATTAATATCTTGTATTATATTTATTCATAATAAATAAATATCATCATATTAATTTACCACTATAACCTTT
This sequence comes from Gentiana dahurica var. dahurica, assembly GCA_024500145.1. NCBI lineage: Eukaryota > Viridiplantae > Streptophyta > Magnoliopsida > Gentianales > Gentianaceae > Gentiana > Gentiana dahurica. The sequence goes on from CM044905.1 coordinate 51,404,845, forward strand.
ATAGCACTAGATAAATTCTTTCCTTATTTGGTAATCATCTATAACAACATTTTAATCCGGATAGATTTCATATGTGTGTGACCCGATAGGCTTCCAAATATGTTGGTCGTAGACACAAAGTGCAAATTATGAAATTGCCCTTCATTCCTAACGATCACGGGATACCGTCTAGCAACACACCGTGACCCCCAATCATTGGAAGAGTCAAATGCAATGACTACTACCTTTCATGTGAAACAGTTACCGTGTAACTTACAATCCTATCGTTGTAACAATATCCATACGGTCGTTAGTCGAGTGTCAAAACATCAACGACCGTATCTTATAATTTGGATATCAAGCTCTCTCGAAGTAACTCATTTACTCCCACTTTGCAAAGATTCACGAGAGTAAGACATTCCTTATAAGAAGGCCATTTAGGATATTCGATCCCAATCATAGGATACGCGATTCTCGGACGATCAATCATATATACACCGCATGCTTCAATATCACACCTAATCACTACCGCATGATCGCCCCGTGGCTAGGGGAAACCTAAATAGTGTCAAAGCATGACAATCCACACCGTGATGCCATGAAGACTCCGGCCTGAAGGATAATTACACAACCGCCACATACTGTGAAACTAAATGTAAGTGGGTCAGTCTAACGTACGCATTCTCTAATACATGTCCACGTACAGTCCAAGTGTCTCTACACTTCGATAGACGAGATCTATCCCTGCCCTTAAAGACAGAAGACATCTAATATGTGCTAGCCTATTTATACTATCAATGCCCTATTAAATAGTACATCAGCATAGAGACATTTAAGTATCAAACTTATTAAAGTGATTAGAGATCTCATCAACCATAATCGCATATCATAGTTTCTCTATCACAGTTTAATACCAAGGACATTATCATATAACAATTCATAATTGGTTCTTTAAGAGAACATATATATATATATATATATATATATATATATATATATATATGACAACAGAAAAGCCATTTAATATAAATATAAACATAAAGAAATAGTAGAAATGATCCGAACCGGTCGGATCCGGTCCAACCCGATTGGGTTTAGGACACTATTTCAACAGAGTTATCATCTGCTGCTTTTTGATTAGGTGAGTCTATCTTCTTAGTAGCTAGTTCAGCTTTCAATTTGTCCAGTTGTTCCTTCAATCTTTTATTTTCTTTCTTAGATCCTTACATTCTTTTTCCAAAATTTCATGATTCATCTAATGGGAAAATAGAAGATTGTGCAGTGTTAGATGTGGATGCATTTGATGAAGAGTAAGAACTAGATGTTACCTCAGTTTCATCAGATTCTTTGGCCATAAGACATAGACTTGCTTCATTATCTGAGCTATCACCTTCATCTTCATCTAATTGATTGGTCATGAGACATAGACATGCCTTTTCATTATCTGAGTTGTCTTTTTCATCACTATTATCTGAATCATTGTCCAAGCTGTTGCAGTTCACTGATGATGCTTGAGAATCTGTTGTCCATTTGATCAATGGATTCATCAGCCTTCATCTTGAAGTTTTCAAATTTCTGTTTTGCAACAGATAGTTTGTTTTCTTTAAATGCCTCAGATCCTTCATTTATCAGTGCTAGCTTGTCCCACATCTCCTTTGCTGTTTTACAATCTTTGATTCTCATGAACATGTTGCTATCTAGGGTCTTCAAGATCATATCTTTTGCAACAAAGTCTAGATTTGCTCTTCTTCTGTCATCCTTGGTCCAATCTTTCTTGGGTTTATCCATTTCTTTTCCTTGATCTGCTCCTGTGGTTATCACAGTCATGATCATGATTGGGCCATCATTGATTACATCCAACATCTACTCATGAGTTGCTGCAAGATGGGATAACATTCTTATTTTATATTAATCAAAATTGCTAAAATTAAAGACAGTTACTTTTGACATAAAGTTTGAAGAATCCATAAGTACAAATAAGAAATATATATGTGAATATCTAGAAAGCACAGATTTGAAAACTACTTTGAAAATATGTGATCTCCTTGTTACCAGAAATTAGATCTGAACAGGTTCTGATACTAGGAACACTGCTCCGATACCAAATGTTGGTCCCAGAGAAGTGTAAAACTATAGTCAGAGAGGGGGGAGGGGGTGAATGACTATAGTGGAGTTTAAAAAAAAATTCTTGAAATTAAAATCTTTTGGGCAGCGGATAAGTCCCTTCTGACTAACTTATTTCAAAGTAGTTTAAGCAATCAATAATGTATGATATAATATAAGCAATTAAATTAATGCAGTAAGGTAAATTGCAGAAAATAAATTGACACAAGAGTTATAGTGGTTCAGGGTGGTGTAATCTCTTAATCCACTCTTCTCCTGTGATGTTTGGAGGAATTCACTATTGTTTTCACAGATACAAAAGTATGGTTGTCCTTGACTTCACAAGCTTCACAATCTACAAGACTATCACTCAATGACTGGAACAGCTTCAGTGACTCGGTCTTTTTCAATGCTCCTTGGGATCAAATCTTTCAGCAACTATCACATACACAACTCCTTCTTAGATGCCTCTGATTCAGTTGCTTGATTGTTGTGAATTCGATTCACAAACTTGTTGATCAATCTCAATGCTTGATGTTTGATTTGTAGCTCTTAGATTTAAGTTGATCACTGGATATTTCCTTTTTAGCACAGATAGAAGATTTTTCACTTAGACAGAGTTTTTGCTCAAATTTTTGATTGTTTTCTTGTTTTGTTTTTCTGTCAGTATCTTCTATTCAGAGCCTTGATTATTCTTGATTTGAATTTCTGTCTATTGGCTATATTAATGAGGGGAATAATCCTTCATTTTATTCTTGATTCCCCCTTAATTATTTTTTCCTTGATTTTAGTGAACGGATTTTTCTTCAAACGTTTACCATAAAAACCATCATTGATTGATCCTCTATTAATTGTGCATTTAATGCTTGATCTTCTGTATCTTCTTCATATTTCAATAATCTGATCGAGTAAGGTTTACTTAGCCGTTCTCTGAACGGTCAAGTGACCCACCTGAATTTGCCGTTAGATCTTCCTTTACTGCTTTGTCTTCACTCAGCCGAAAGTCAGTTTACTTTGCCAATTCACTGTTTCCTTCATTCTTTAAGTTCAAAGGAGAATCCCTGTACTTCACTGATCCTTGTTTTGGGTGAGATCAGTGTACACCATATTAAACATTGAGCTTCATTACTTGAAACATGACTTAGACTTATCCAAGGTCATCACAGTCTTCCTTGGTTATAAGTCAGACCATATGTCTTCATTGCTTCTCTGTTGGTACTTGGCTGGCTTCACTCTGCCGAAAATCTGTTTTACTTTTTCGTCCTACCAACTAGTACAATATTTGTCTGACTTAACTTATACAACATGTCAGACTCTAAGTAAAGACTTATACAGAGAATTTCTTACTTATTTCCGGCTTGCTATAACATCTAGTATGGCCATCATCAAAACATAATAAAATGTTCCTAACAAATACATTAGAGAAGCAATCCTACCTGTTTCAAGTGTTCAGTTTGTGAAGCCATAGTCATTGGTGAAGGACATACTACATAGGCATTTTTGTAACTGCAACCTCAAAGATCTCTAGTGAATTTCCTCCAACATCACAGGAGAAGAATGGACTGACAGGATTACACCACCTGGAACAACTATAAATCTTGCCTACTTTACTCTACTGCATTTACATTCTGTAGTTTAGTTTATCAGCACACTTACCACATCAACCTACTGAAACTAGAAACTGAATCACACACTTACACTACTGAGTATCTAATACTTGGTATCATATTTATAACAACAAGTAAGGCTTAATTTGATATATTCCGCTGCAACAAATTCAGTCTTATCAATAGTCAGCAGACTACTGATAGTCAGCAGTCTACTGATTGTCAGCAGACTGCTGAACTTGTTGAGTTTGTTAACTCCAAAGGTTTTAAGTGTCAAGTTTATTCACCACCCTTCTAAACTTAACCAAAGCCTTTTCAAGGGACCAACAATTGGTATCGGAGCAGTGCTTCTATTCTGAAGTAATCCTAATTGTTGTGCTTGTGAAAATTCTTTAAAAAATTTTTCAAGTTTCTGATTTTCAAAGCTTTGCATCATGGATAACAACCAGTATGCTAGGACTATGTTGATGTGCTCTCTAGATCGTTTTGATGACTATAAACGTCGTATGCAGGCATTTCTAGCTGCAACACATGATGAAATGATGGATGTGCTGACTGAAGGACCACTGGAAATCACCAAAGCTATAACTGTGGATGATGATACCCAGATTATTCCAAAACCAAAAAGACAGTGGGGTGCTGAAGATAGAAAAAGAGCAAACCTCAAAAAAATTGCTATTGATGTCATTTACAGAACCTTGGATAGCAATATATACATGAAAGTGAAGGATTGCAAAACTGCCAAGGAACTTTGAGACAAATTGCAACTAATCTGTGAAGGCACTGATGCTATCAAGAAAATCAAAGTCAGTGTATCCAAAAGAAAGTTCCAAGATTTCAAAATAAAGGCAAATGAAAACATTGAACAAATATAGTCAAGGTTAAATGCTATCGTGGATGAACTCACCCTGCTGAGTGTGGTATATACAATGGAAGTGATCAACACAAGAATCTTAGAATCCCTACCTGCAAAGGAAGTTTGGGAAATGAAGGTCACTGCCATAGAGGAGTCCATGACACTACATGAAGAAGACACCTTCAAATTATTTTCAGATATCTAGGCATATGAATTTACTAAAAACTTATTCCTGGTACTGAAAAAGAAGAACCAAACACTACTGCACTGGCTGCTACACATAAAGAAGAATCATCAAATGTTCAAGATGGTCTACTGGATGAGATGCAAGAGCAAATAGCCTTACTGAGCATGAAAATCGGAATGATGAAAACTGGAAGAGGTTCTCCTAGGAATTTCACTAAGAAATCAAGTGAAAAGAAGAAAGAAGAATCCAAGAAAGATAATGATTTCTTATGCTTTCAATGCAAGAAACCAAGACCTTCAAACCTGACTGTCCTGATTTGTAACAAAAGAAAGAACCTGATTATCTGTGCTTCAACTGCAAGAAACCTGGACATTTTAGACCTGATTGTCCAGACCTACAGAAGAGCAAAAGTCAGCAGAGAAGATCTGGCAAGAAAGCAATGGTTGTTGATGATGAATCATGTTATGAAGTTGAATCAGAAAAGGAATTGAATCTGATGACACTGCACTTATTGCACACTTGGAATACTATGTTTTGATAGCCAATATGGATGAGACTGAGGAGGTATACAATTCTGTATTGTTGGTCCCTTGAAAAGGCCTTGGTTAAATTTAGAGGGGGTGAATAAACATAACCCTTAAAACTTTTGGAATTAACAAACTCAGCAACTTCAGCAGCCTGCTGATACCTCAGTAGTCTGCTGACACCCCAGTAGCCTGCTGATACACAGTAGTCTACTGATAGTTGAGTTTACTGAATTTGTGCAGCGGAATTATATAAAAAATTAAGCCTTATTACTTTTTGTTAAATATGATACTAAGTAATGGATACTTAGTAGTGTATGTGTGTGAGTTCAGTTGCTAGATTCAGTTGGTTGATGTGTATAATAATTTAAATGCAGAATGTAATTGCAGAAAGTAAGTAGGCATATTTTATAGTGGTTCCAGGTGGTGTAATCCTGTCAGTCCACTCTTCTCCTGTGACGTTGGAGGTAATTCACTAGAGATCTTTGATGTAGCTGTTACAAAGATTCCTAAGTTGCTTGTCCTTCACCAATAACTATGGCTTCACAAACTGAAAACTAAGAACAGGTAGGATTGCTGCTCCAAATTTTTCCACTGGTCCTTGAAGGGTAGGATTGCCTCTTCACCAGCTTCACCACAAACGACAGTCTTTCACACCCAACAGATGCTTCACTGTCTTCAGCAGGTTCTTTGTAAAATAAAGATTGAATCAAGTAAATGATTCAGTTGCAGCAGCTTGTAGTCTTCAAGTGTGTAAACTTGATGTAGCTTAAATACATAATACACTTGAAGATTTTCTCTGGATCAGTAAGGTTAAGCTCAGTAGGTTCAGCAGGGTGTTCTTGCAGCTCAGAATTATCTCTTATATTTTTCTCTTAAATATTCATCATCTTTTTCTGAGTTGAAAGTCCTCTATTTATAGGTAGGAGTCCATGTGACTTGTATTTGAAATTCAAATGTGACCGTTCCTGGTTTTGTCCTATTTGACATGCTTTCTGTCACTATTCATAGGACTGACACTGTCAGAATCCTTTTTGACAGTGCAGTCTGTCCACCCTTTGACTTATAACCATTGGATAAAGTCCTGAATCATCCCAACGTCCTTTTAATCTTAGCCCTTGATTTGTTTGATAAATCAGAGGTAGTTGGCTGTCCTTATCCATGTAATCTTCCAATGTAATCTTGAATTAACCGAGGTATATTATCAGCAGGTTCATCAATCTGCTGAAACACCTATCAGTCTGCTTAATAAATATTTGCAATGTTTTGAACACAATGCAGCAGACTTCTTTTATCTAACTTTTAATTGTGAAGTTAGACTGCACCTTTTTAATTGTAACTAAGTTCCAAACATCATCCAACTTATGGAACTTAGACCTTCTACACAAGGTATATGTAATCAATTTAGGTCATCACAGACTTGCCTAAATTCTGATTGCATATCCTTGACTTTAATCACTAAGTTTGATCCCTTAGCCTTCATTTACTGAGTTTGAGCCCTCAGCCTTCAGTCTTCAGCAGGTTCCTGACTAGTCTACTGACCTATCTACCCTACTGATAAAGACCAGTCTGCTGATATAAATCAGCTGACTATTACAGTGCTTGTTTGATCAAACCTATTCATAAATCAAACTCTAATAAACCTATACATTTGATCTAGACATCTTTTTGCCTTTGCACTATAACAGCTAGTCTGGCACTCATCATCAAAACATAAAAATAAGTCCAACAATTTCCCCCTTTTTGGTGATGATGCCAATACCCTCACCTAACAGCAAAGCAAAAAGATTGAAAACAAAAACAGAACAAATTTGGTCAACTTTCATTATAAACATTTGTTCAAAGTTATTACAGTCTAGCATCAGCAAAGATAAAATAGATAAATATGCTGATCTACTGTCTTCTTTCTCTTTCTTCTCTTGCTTTCTCAACTTGCTCTTGATAGGCTCTGATTTCAATAATTCATTTTCAATCAGAGAAAAGTTGAAATGAGTGTTCAGTTGTTTCCACCAATGCCATGCTTCAGGAAGTGTAAGATTTATCTGATTAACCCTGAAGCCTAACTTCGTATAAACTTCCTTAAATTCCTTCAGTGATTCCCTTGCATCTGTGGTAGGCAAACTCCTTTCACCTCTACCACCTCTTCCATTTCTTCCACCTCTTCCACCTCTCTTGTATGCCCTCATGGCTTTCATTTTAGCTTCCCAAAATTTCAAACTCAAAAATGAGTTTAGACCTTCATGAAATCCCTTGTCATGATAGGGTCTCCTTCTGTTATTGTACACATTCTTGTACTGTTTGAGAAGATCATCTGTAAGTGGAAGTCTGCCAGGTGCAGGTTCTCTAAATGTATTAGTATCAGCTTCCCATCTTTTCTTATAGAAAATCCTTGCAGCCTCTTTTGCTGCAGCTGTTTGGCTCTCTTCCCCCTTATTGACATCATCAACAAACCGGGACAGCAGGCCATGCACACTCTCCTGAGTGACTACTAGGTTGTTAAGTTGACTCTCAATGATTTCAGTCCTAGTATCAATTGTTGTAATCCTTCCTTGCATTGTTTGCTCCAGTAGGGTTATCCTCTCAGTAATTTTAGGATCAAGTACAACAGTTTGTTGTGCAGCAGCAGGCTCAGCAGGTCTAGGAGTTTCAGCAAGTTTGTCAAGTTTTTGATGAATAGATGTCAATTGGTCTTTCAAATTTTTTTCTTTCAGTGTATTTCCTTGCTTGATTGCCCGCACATCTAGCATCATATCATTAACAGCATTTTGAGTAGATTTGAAATTTGAAGCAACTGTGTCAGTAGATTGTCTGTTGTCATTCACCAGCTTCATCAGTTCTTCAAATCTTTGTTCTTGTCTATCCAGTTGAGTTCTTAACTGTTGCATATCATTCCTGACAGTCCTCAACTCATTCAATACTTCTACTGGCACTTCACCAGTCATTCTTCCATCAGTACCATCAGCAGGCTCTTCTACATGATATTGTGCCCTTTGTCTGCTGCTGACCACTGCTCTACTTATATCTCTCCCAGCAGGGGCAGGTCCTTCCTCAACCATAGCACCAAGAATATCTTCCATTATTGGATCTTGTGCAGGTTCTTCAGCAACATCTTCCTCCCCAAATATTTGAAACTCTTCATCACTGTAATCATAGTCCACCAGCTGTTCTTCTTCATCAATAACAGCATCCTGCTGACTATCTTTCCCTACAGTGGCCTTGTCTCCAGTAGGCTCCACTACAGCAACCTATACTGAGACAACATGGGTTTCCTCCAAACCCAAATTTGGTTCCAACCTTTGTCCAGGTGCTGTTTGTAACTCAGCAGCCTATACCTCCTGTTCCAACCTTTGTCCAGGTGCTGTTTGTACCTCAGCAACCTGTACCTCCACTTAAACTCTTGGATCTTGTGCAATGAATGCCACAACAACTTGATCAGGGAATATGTCCATATTTTCTTGTTGAAATTCCCCAATATCTTCAATCCTTCTCAGAAGATTTGCAGTGTTGGTTAGAATGCTTTCAGTGTCAATCCAGTGTTGATATTGAATTGAATCTTCTGAACTAGCACTAGGTTCACTGTGGTCAGTAACCCTCTCATCATCCAAATCTACATTTTGCTAGTCTTCAGGTTGTTCAGTAGGTTCTTCAACAAACATATCGTCAATCTCACCCACCATTTTGTTTGCACCACCATCTATTCTCTCATTGATTTGTGCCTCAATATCATCAATGGTGAGATTGTCCATATCCTCATCCATCAGTCCAGTTTGCAGTTCCTCTGTGGATTGACCCCCATCAGTGGACTGCTCTACCCTTGGTTCAGTGAACATAGCAGTTCCACTGGTTTCTCCTGGACCAGAGGGGTGATTGTCATCAGAATCAGATGATGAGGAGTCATCATCAAAAGCCCACTGATACCCTCTTCTTTCTGTTGATCATCAAACAGATCCATCAGCCTTGATTGCAGTAAGGTGGTATCAACCAGATCCAGCAGATTCTCCACTCCCAGTCTTTCAAAAGCCCATTCTTCAAAGTCTGTCATTGGTTCTGCAGCTGGCTTTTGTCTTTTATAGTATCCAAACTTCCATTGGAAATAATTAGCCACCAACAGGAGCTTTGGATCAACATACCCTTCTTTCCTCCTTTTCTCTTGCCTTTCATAGGGTAAGAATGATCTTCTGGGAGCTGTTCCAGTACCTTGCTGACCTCCAAAGGTCTCAACAAGTAGATTCAAATTTTCTTCCACAGATGTCTCAAGGTTAGTAGGTTGCTCAGATTGGATATTGGTCCATACTACCTCCATTTGCACGACACTTGGTTCCCCCTGACTTATATGCTCATCAACAGGGTTAGCAGCAGACTGCTCTTCCCCCTGAACTATTGCCGGAATTGCAGGGTCTTGTACCAAGGTTTCACTCACCACAGCAGGTGTAGATTCAGTGGTTTGTTGTGGTTCTTCTACAAGTTGCTCAACAACAACTTGTGCAGCTTCAGTAGATCTGATAGTTTCTACAGCAGGCTCTGATGCAGCAGATTGCTGTGTTTCCCCAACAGATTGCTCAACAACAACCTGTTCACTTTCAATAGGTTCAGCAGCCTTAACAGGTAAGGATTCAACAACATCAACAACAGGTTCATTCTCTGTAGTTTGCTGTGACTCTTCAGCAGGTTGCTTAATAACAACCTCTGCATCCTCAGTAGGCTTGATAATAGTCAATGGCTCAGCATCAATAGCTTCTCCTTCTACTTCTACTTCTTCTTCAACTGCTTCTTCTTCTTCTTGTGCCTTTTGAGCCTCTAAGATTTTCAATTGTTTTCCCTTTCCATGTTTCTTTTTATGAATAATCTCTTTCGTTCTTTTGGGAAAGTGGCTCATCTTCAATTTCTATTACAGTAGACTTCCTCTTTCTACTGGCTTCTTTCTGTTGTTCCTTGAAAATCTCAACAACAGTTTTCTTTCTTGCAGTAGTAGGTTCAGTAACCTCAATCTCTACTGGTCCCTCAGTGGACTCAGTAGGCTCAGCAGTTTGTTTTCTTGTCTTTCTAGGCTTTAACATCTCAGTAATCTTCTTTGTATCAGCAGCCTTTCTTTTCTCAATAGCTTTCTTTGGTGCAGCAGGTTTAACAGATTTCTTAACAGTTTGCTTGACCTGCTCACCACCAACATCACCATCATTACCACCATCATCACTATCAGCAGCCTCAGTAACACCTTCTTCATCATCATCCAGACCAGGGATAGTATAATCAATCTCTTTCTTGTATCTGGATTGATTAATCTTTTCAGGTGCTACATCAGGAATCTCCAAATGATTCAGCAGGGTCTGAACCATTAATCCTCAAGGCAAGGCCTTGGATTTCCTCTTTCCTCCTCTTTCCTCTTTTGCAACCTTCTTCATGTAATGAATGAAATACCCAGCCCAATCAAATTTTATACTTCTGCAAATAATCATCAGCAGCTCTATCTTGGGTCCTAACAGAGTATCCATACTTCCAACCAGCCCTAATATATTCTTTGCAATGATTTTGCTCAGCAGGTTGTATTCATAACCAATATGTTTCACATTGATGCCTAGAGTTGATTTGATGGCATCATTGGTCTTGATTCTTTCAACAAAATCAGTCATTGACTATCCCATTTCTTCAGGATTTACAGGACCACTACTACTTCTTCAAAACCAAAAACTTCCCTCAGTAGACTTGGGGAAATCTCAATCTCCTGGGCATTCACAGTTGTTTTGAATGCCTCACTTCCTTCTTTTATCACAATGTTCTTCCAAATGCTCACAACATTTGTGTATGAGATTGTTTCCAGTCTTCTGTTAAGCACATTTTCCAGACCTTCATACCTCCTTATTCTTCGACCAATGTTGATTGCTAGTTCAGTTTTGTTAGCATCAACAACAAAACCTCTAACACTTTGACTTGTTCCAATCTGAACGTCAATCTTTTCCTCCATTGTTAAAGAGAAAAGATGAAGAAGATAGTTTTTCAAATCTGTGTTCACACAGTGTAAAAATAGAGAGTATAAATCTAAGATTTTGCAAGTAGAGAGTATCTTCTGTGTAATAGGTCTGTATAAATAGACAGAGAGGAGTTGTAACTTTCAGTGCACGTACATCCACATTAACCATAATTAATCTGAGTGAATGTTGTCTTGACACGTGTTTCATTTCTTCTCCATAACGTTTGTAACCGTTGCATCATGCTAACTGCGGTTATAAAGGATAGAATAAATATCCCGCCAATCTGCTTTTTGACTTTAATAAGTTTGACTGAATAACGTTTCATTCAGCATGGTTGATCTCAGCAGGGCTGGCTCAGCAGCCTGCTGATAAAGATGCTTCAGCAGCCTGCTGACATAGTAACTCTGCTGATCCTTGATTTCTTCTTGTTTTGTTCAATTGATAATACTAAATGAAGTTTATTAGCAATGACTGATCTGTCAAGTGAGCTCACCCAACATGACAAAGACCAATCCTCTTGGCAACCTCATTTGCTCAATTGTCCAAACATATGTACATGGAATTGTTGATACCAATGACTAATCTGCTAAGTGAGCTCACCCAACATAGAAAAGACTAATCCCCTTGGTGAATTCTAGTACACTGCTGATTATCAGTCAACTTTAATAATTCCAAGTTCAGTCCTTAGTTTAGCAAACCTTTCACTATCAAGTGGTTTAGTGAATATATCAGCAAGTTGATCTGCAGTAGGGATATACAGAACCACCACATCCTTCTTTTCAACATGATCTCTTATAAAGTGATGTCTTACATCAATGTGCTTGGTTCTTGAGTGCAAAACAGGATTTTCTATGATTCCAATTGCACTTGTGTTGTCACATATTATTGGAATTTCTTTTTCTTCAATTCCATAATCCCTTAATTGTTGTCTTAGCCAAAGTACTTGTGCACATCAACTTCTAGCAGCAATGTATTCAGCTTCAGCAGTGGAAGTTGATATTGAGTTATGTTTCTTGCTGAACTAGGAGACCAGTCTATTTCCCATTAACTGACCGGTTCCAGTGGTACTTTTTCTATCAATTTTGCATCCAGCATAATCAGAATCTGAGTAGGATATAACTTTGAAACTTCCATCCTTGGAATACCATATCCCTACTCCCAAAGTCTCTTTTAGATATTTAAGAACTCTTTTGATGTTCCTAAATGACTTTCTTTAGGTTTGGATTGAAATCTAGCACAAACACCTACAACAAAGGATATATCAGGTCTGCTGGCTGTAAGATACATCAGACTCCCTATCATCCTTCTGTATATGGTCTGATCAACATCTTTGCCTTCTTTATCTTCATCCAACCTGATATTTGTACTCATAGGAGTTGATACCTTGGTGCTGTTTTCCATACCAAAATTCTTCAGCAGCTCCTTGGTGTACTTGGTTTGATGAATGAAGATTCCATCTTTCATCTGTTTAACTTGCAATCCCAAAAAGTAGTTCATTTCTCCCATCATACTCATTTGGAATTTGCTCTTCATTAGATTTGCAAACTTCTCACATAGCAATTCATTCTCAGAACCAAAGACTATGTCATCAACATAAATCTGTACCAGCAGGCTGCTGTCCTTCTTATTGATTCTGAAAAGAGTCTTATCAATGGTGTTTTTTGTAAAAACATTGTCCACCAAGAATTGAGATAGAGTCTCATACTATGCTCTTGGTGCTTGTTTCAAACCATAAAGTGCTTTGTTGAGTCTATACACTTTATCTTCTTGATCTTTGATTTCAAATCCAAGAGGTTGCTGAACATACACTTCCTCCTCTAGAATGCCATTCAAGAAAGCACTTTTGACATCCATTTGATAAACCTTGAAGTTCTTATATGCAGCATGCGCCAAGAATAATCTGATAGCCTCTAATTTTGCAACAGGTGCATATGTTTCATCAAAATCTATTCCTTCTACTTGAGAATAGCCCTTTTCAACTATTCTGGCCTTATTCCTTACAATGGTACCAGATTCATCAAGTTTGTTTCTGTATACCCATTTAGTACCATTGATATTAGCATGACTAGGCCTTTCAACTACTGTCCAAACTTGATTTCTTTCCAATCTGGATCTGAAATTGCTTCTTCAACAACTTTAGGTTCAACTTGTGATAGAAAGAAAGTAAACATTGCTTCTAATTGTCTTCTAGTTCTTACACCTTGCTGAATGTTGCCAATGACTTGTTCAGCAGGGTGATCCCTTAACCATTGTGGATTCTGGTTAGATTAATTCTTAGGAACATCATCTTCAGTAGGGTCTGCTGTTTCTTCAACAGGGGGTTCAACAGATCCTTGAACTGCTTCAGTTGTTGCATCAGTAGTGTCACCAGTAGGGTGTTCAGTAGGGGCAGAATCAGAAACTTTTAAGTCATTAAACCTTTCCAAGACTTCAACACTATCTGGATCAATGACTTGTAAGTTCTCAGCAGGTTCACAACCTTCATCTTCCATACCAGTGAACTTGGGTTCATCAAACACAACATGTATTGTTTCTTCATGTTTCAGTGACCTCTTGTTCAGTACCCTAAATGCCTTGCTGACTGAAGAATATCCCAAGAAAATTCCTTCATCTGATTTAGGTTGGAATGTCTTCAAATGTTCCTTATGATTCAAGATAAAACACTTACTTCCAAATGGATGGAAATAAGATATATTGGGTTTTCTGCCATTCCAACCTTCATAAGGTGTCTTCAGCAGTTTCTTGTTCACTGATGTTCTGTTTTGTGTATAGCATGCTGTATTAAATGCTTCAGCCCAATACCTTTCAGGCAGCAATGCTTCACAAATCATTGTCCTTCCTGCTTCTTTTAAAGTCCTATTTCTTCTTTCTGCAACCCCATTTTGCTGAGGTGTACCTGCAGCAGCAAGTTGATGTAGTACATCATTCTGTTCACAGTATTCTATTTTAACTTTGTTAAGAAACTTTGAACCCTTGTCTGATCTGATTTTTACTACTGTTAAAATTTTCTCATTTGGTAACCTCTTTAAAAGATCAGGCATCTTCTTCAGTGTTTCACTTTTCTTGTTCATAAATACCACCCAAGTGTATAAAGAAAAATCATCCACAACCACTAAGGTGTATTTCTTTCCTGTAATACTTGTTGGTGTAACTGGTCCAAAAAGATCCATATACATCAGCTCCAAGACTCTATTAGTTGATTGCTTAGTCTTTGATTTGAAGCTTGATTTGGTCTGTTTACCTTGCTGACATGCATCACATATAGTATCTTTCTTGAATGTGATCTCAGGTAAACCAATCACCAGTTTCTTCTTCACCAACTGATTGATGTCATCAAAATTTAAGTGATTTAATTTCTTGTGCCATAACCAATTGAGTTCTGACTTGGTATGCACGATCAGGCAGGTTTTTGGAACTGCAGTAGACCAATCCACAATATACATGTTTTGTTGTCTTCTGCCAGCCAATACAACTTGATCACCTCTTTCACTGATGACAATACAGTTGTTCTTGTCAAAAGTGACCTTGTATCCCATGTCACAGAATTGTCCAGTGCTCAGCAAGTTGTAGTCCAGTCCTTCCACATAAGCAACATTTTTGATTGTAAGTCCATTCCTCACAAGTGTGCCATATCCTCTTGTATATCCAGGTGTATTTTTGTTGCCAAAATTCACCATAGGACTATCCTTTGTCATAAAATCTAACAAACAATGCTTATTCTTTGTCATTTGTCTGGAACATCCACTGTCAAAGTAACAGACACCCTACAAAACAAAGTTAATGCATTTTAGGTACCAAACCTGTTTGGGTCCATAATGGTCAGTGGTAAGCATAACCCCTGGGATGTTCCTATAAGGTCTTCTCCTAAAAGTGTCATACTTTGGTTCATACATGTATTCTACACATCCATAAGTTTTAACAGTTGGTTGTGTAGGATTCACATATGTTTTCTGGCCTTTTGGTTTATAATGATGTTTGATGTGATTCTTGTTGTTAGAAGCATTGGCATAACCATTAGTCTGCTGTCTGTTAGGAACAGCCCTGTAGTATGGAGTCTGCTGAGGTCCTTGCTGAGGTCTTGTATAAGCCCTCTGCTGAGTCCTTTGCTGATTCCATTGCTTAGGTTTTACCCTAGCAGCATGGTTATACTTACTGTTTCTATCATTAGATGCAGGAATATTCCAATCATCATCAGTAGGGAACAGTCTACCTTTCCCTTTGAGATAAGTATCCCTAGAATGATTAACATTTTTAAGTTTAGGATTCTTATCTTTGGAATGTTTCTGGTTCTTGCCTCTTTGTGGTCCAGCAGACTTGGTAACAGGTCTGCTATTAGTAGGTCTAGAAGACACAGCAGTCCTATATTTGGGTTTATTCTTTTTATTAGGAGCTATTGACTTCATTGACTTCTGATTTTGCTTCTTTGAAGCATTCTCAGTAGGCTTTACTGCCTCAGCAACCATTTTGAGAGTTGGATCTTATGCAGGCACAAACTTAGGACAATTCCTCGTTCTAGGTTCAGTGACCTTACTGGATCCGCTCTCGTTAGATTGTTGAGTTCCAAATCCAAGCCCTGTTCTATCACCATAAGGCTTTCCAGAATTGTATGCAGTAGAGGAACAAGATGGTTCAGCAGATTCAGAGGCTACTGGATGTTCAACAGGCTTATACTGATTCTGTCCAACAACTTTCCCTTTACCTTTGAGAAGCCTTAATTCCGCATTCAATCTTTCAACTTCTACTTGAAGAGCTTCTTTTTCAGCCTTCACAATCTCATAACCAGATTGTATTTTCCTCAGTTGATTAAGGATGGCATCCAAAGCTTCTTCATTGTAAGAGTTTCTAGGATTTGAACCACAGGTTGATTCACAATCACTTCCAACAGGAGTGTTAATTGATACAGTATTGTATACCTCCTCTGTTTCATCCATATAAGCCATTAATGTATTGTCTTCCATATCAGCAACCAATGCTGTGTCATCTAATTCATTTCCCTTTTCAGATTCCACTTCATAACCAGATCCATCTTCAGCAATCATAGCCTTTTTGCCAAGTCTTCTTTGTTGACTTTTGGTCTTCAGCAGGTCTGGCAATCAGGTCTAAAATGTCCAGGCTTTTTGCAGTTGAAGCAAATATAATCTGGTTCCTTTTTCTACTTTAGTTCAGGACATTCAGGCTTGAAGTGTCCTGGTTTCTTGCATTGAAAGCACAAGTAGTCATTGTCTTTCTTGGATTCCTCCTTCTTGTCACTAGATTTCCTTGTAAAATTCCTTGGAGAACCTCTTCCCGTTTTCATCATTCTGATCTTCTTGCTCAGTAATGCAATCTGCTCTTGCATCTCATCCAGTAAGTCATCTTGAGCTTCTGATGCTTCTTCTTGATGTGAAGCATCCAGTGCTGTTGTTTTTGGCTCTTCCTTTTCAGTAGTAGGTGACAACTTCTTTTTGAATTCATATGCCTTAAGATATGAGATTAACTTGAATGTATCCTCTTCATGCAGTCTTCTCATTTCTTCTATGGCAGTCACCTTCATTTTCCATCCTTCTATAGCAGGTAAAGCTTCCAAGGTTTTTGTGTTGATTTCTTCTTCTGAGTACACAACACTCAGCAGGGTGAGTTCATCCAGAATTGCATTGAACCTTGATTCCATTTGTTCAATGGTTTCATTGGGTTTTATTTCAAACTTTTGGAACTTCTTCTTTGCCACACTGATTTTATTCTTCTTGATTTCATCAGTGCCTTCACAGATCAACTGTATTTTGTCCCAAAGTTCTTTAGTTGTTTTGCAATCTTTGACCTTCATGTACATATTGCTATCCAAAGTTCTATAAATGATATCAATAGCAATATTGTTGAGGTTTGCTCTCTTTCTATCTTCAGCATTCCATTCTCTTTTTGGTTTGGCAATGTAATGTGTTTCATCTCCCACTGTTACAGCTTTGACAATCTCCAGTGGTCCATCTGTCAACACATCCATCATTTCATCATGAGTTGCAGCAAGGTAAGCCTGCATTCGACGTTTATATTCATCAAATCTATCTAGAGAACACATCAGCATAGTTCTAGCATACTGGTTGTTATCAATGATGCAAGTCTTTCAAAATCAGTGATTTGAAAGAGTTTTCAAAGTATTTTCACAAGCACAACAAGTAGGATTTCTTCAGAATAGAAGCACTGCTTTGATACCAATTGTTGGTCCCTTGAAAAGGCATTGGTTAAGTTTAGGGGGGGTGAATAAACTTAACCCTTAAAACTTTTGGAGTTAACAAACTCAGCATCTTCAGCAGCCTGCTGATAACTCAGTAGTCTGCTGACACCTCAGTAGCCTGCTGATACATAGTAGTCTACTGATAGTTGAATTTACTGAATTTGTGCAGCGGAATTATATCAAAAATTAAGCCTTATTACTTGTTGTTAAATATGATACTAAGTAATGGATACTTAGTAGTGTATGTCTGTGAGTTCAGTTGCTAGATTCAGTTGGTTGATGTGTATAATAATTTAAATGCAGAATGTAAATGCAGAAAGTAAGTAGGCAGATTTTATAGTGGTTCCAGGTGGTGTAATCCTGTCAGTCCACTCTTCTCCTGTGATGTTGGAGGTAATTCACTAGAGATCTTTGATGTAGCTGTCACAAAGATTCCTAAGTTGCTTGTCCTTCACCAATAACTATGGCTTCACAAACTGAAAACTAAGAACAGGTAGGATTACTGCTCCAATGTTTTCCACTGGTCCTTGAAGGGTAGGATTGCCTCTTCACCAGCTCCACCACAAACAACAGTCTTTAACACCCAACAGATGCTTCACTGTCTTTAGCAGGTTCTTTGTAAAATAAAGATTGAATCAAGTAAATGATTCAGTTGCCGCAGCTTGATTAGGATGAAATAATCAGCAGCTTGTAGTCTTCAAGTGTGTAAACTTGATGTAGCTTAAATACAGAATACACATGAAGATTTTCTCTGGATCAGTAAGGTTAAGCTCAGTAGGTTCAGCAGGGTGTTCTTGCAGCTCTGAATTATCTCTTATATTTTTCTCTTAAATGTTCATCATCTTTTTCTGAGTTGAAAGTCCTCTATTTATAGGTAGGAGTCCATGTGACTTGTATTTGAAATTCAAATGTGACCGTTCCTGGTTTTGTCCTATTTGACTTGCTTTCTATCACTATTCATAGGACTGACACTGTTAGAATCCTTTGTGACAGTGCAGTCTGTCCACCTGAATCATCCCAACGTCCATTTAATCTTAGCTCTTGATTTGTTTGATAAATCAGAGGTAGTTGGCTGTCCTTATCCATGTAATCTTCCAATGTAATCTTGAATTAACCGAGGTATATTATCAGCAGGTTCATCAATCTGCGGAAACACCTATCAGTCTGCTGAATAAATATTTGCAATGTTTTAAACACAATGCAGCAGACCTCTTTTATCTAACTTTTAATTGTGAAGTTAGATTACACCTTTTTAATTGTAACTAAGTTCCAAACATCATCCAACTTATGGAACTTAGACCTTCTACACAAGGTATACGTAATCAGTTTAGGTCATCACAGACTTGCCTAAATTCTGATTGCATATCTTTGACCTTAATCACTAAGTTTGATCCCTTAGCCTTCATTTACTGAGTTTGAGCCCTCAGTCTTCAATCTTCAGCAGGTTCCTGACTAGTCTACTGACCTATCTACCCTACTGATAAAGACCAGTCTGCTGATATAAATCAGCTGACTATTACAGTTCTTGTTTGATCAAACCTATTCATAAATAAAACTCTAATAAACCAATACATTTGATCTAGACATTTTTTTGCCTTTGCACTATAACAGCTAGTCTGGCACTCATCGTCAAAACATAAAAATAAGTCCAACATGTATCTCTAAACACTCCTGCTGAAAGTGATTGTGAATCTACTTGTGGTTCAAATCCTAAAATTTCTTACAATGAAGAACATTTGAATGCCATTCTTAATCAACTGAGGATAATACAATCTGCTTATGAGATTGTGAAGGCTAAAAAAGAGTTTCTTCAACCAGAAATTCAAAGATTAAATGTTGAATTAAGAATTCTCAAAGGTAAGGAAAAAGATTATGAACAGATCCAAGATAAGTCAACTGTACCTTTAGTAGCTGCTGAATCTGTTGGACAATCTAGTTCCACCACTACATTCAAATTTGGAAAGCCTTATGGTGATAGAACATGCCTTGGATTTGAAACACAACAATCTACTAAGGGTGGATCCAATAAGGATACTGAATCTAGTGCTAGAATTGGTCCTAAGTTTGTGCCTACACAAGATCCAACTCCCAAAAAGGTTGCTGAGGTATTTAAACCTACTGAGAATGCTTCAAGAAAGTAAAATCAGAAGTCAAAAAGGTCAATAGTACCTAACAAAAAGGGTAAATCCAAAGGTAGGACTGCTAGACCTTCTAGACCTACTGATAGCATACCTGTTGCGAAGTCTGCTGGACCACAAAAGGGGCAAAAATTAGAAATATTCCAAAGATAAGAATTCTAAACCCAAAATATTAATCATTCAAG
This sequence comes from Gentiana dahurica var. dahurica, assembly GCA_024500145.1. Taxonomy (NCBI): domain Eukaryota; kingdom Viridiplantae; phylum Streptophyta; class Magnoliopsida; order Gentianales; family Gentianaceae; genus Gentiana; species Gentiana dahurica. The sequence goes on from CM044905.1 coordinate 51,424,598, forward strand.
GGATACTTATCTAGGTGGGAAAGGTAGACTATTCCCTACTGATGAAGATTGGAATGTTCCAGCCCTACTACTAGAAACCATAAACATAACCATAATGATAGGGTAAAACCTCAGCATAGGACTCAGCAGAGGACTTACATAAGACCTCAGCAGGGACCTCAGCAGACTCCATATCACAGGATTGTTCCTAATAGACAGCAACCTTATGGTTACACTAATGCTTCAAACAATAGAAATCACTTTAAACAGCACTTTGTACCAAAAGGCCAGAAACCATATGTGAATCCTACACAAAAAAATGTTAGATTTTATGGAAATGTAGGATACATATATGAACAAAAGTGCAATGCTTTTCAAAGAAGACCTTACAGAAATTTTCCTAAGGTCATGCTTACCACTGACCACTATGGACCCAAACATTTTTGGGTTCCTAAAACACATTAAATTTGTTTTTTAGGGTGTCTGGTACTTTGACAGTGGATGTTCTAGGCATATGACAATGAATAAGCACTGTTTAACAAACTATGTGGCAAAGGATGGTCCAATAGTCAACTTTGGAAACAAGAACACACCCGGATATATAAGAGGATATGAAACACTGGTGAGGAATAACTGACTATCAAGATAGGTGGAAGGATTGGAATACAACCTACTGAGCACTAGACAATTCTGTGACATGGGTTACAAGGTCACTTTGACAAAGGCTACTGCATTGTCATTAGTGAAAGAGGTGAACAAGTTGTGTTGGCTGGAAGAAGACAACAAAATATGTATGTTGTGGATTGGTCTACTACTGTTCCAGAGACATGCCTGATAGTGCATACCAAATCAGAACTAAATTGGTTATGGCATAAAAAGTTGAATCATCTCAACTTTGATGATGTCAATAAATTGGTGAAAAAGAAGTTGGTGATTGGTTTACCTGAGATCACATTCAAGAATGATGGCATATGTGATGCGTGTCAGCAAGGTAAACAATCAAAATCAAGCTTCAAGTCAAAAACCAAACAATCAACAAAGAGAGTTTTGGAGCTGATGCACATGGATTTATTTGGACCAGTAACACGAACAAGTGTAACAGGAAAGAAGTACACTCTGGTAGTTGTGGATGATTATTCAAGATACACTTGGGTAATATTTTTGAACAAGAAAAGTGAAACACTTCAAAAGTTTCGTGAACTTTTAATGAGATTACAAAATGAGAAAATTTTGACAGTAGTGAAAATCAGATCAGACAAGGGTACTGAGTTCTTAACAAAGTCATAAGGGAATTCTGTGAACAAAATGGTGTGCTGCATCAACTAGCAGCTGCTGGTACACCTCAGCGAAATGGGGTTGCTGAGAGAAGAAATAGGACTTTGAAAGAAGCAGGGAGGACTATGATTTGTGAAGCATTACTACCTGAAAGATATTGGGCTGAAGCAATAAATACAGCATGCTATACAAAAAATAAGACCTCAGTGAACAAAAAGCTGTTGAAGACACCTTATGAGATTTGGAATGGAAGAAAACCTAATATATCTTATTTCCATCCATTTGGATGGAAATGCTTTATTTTAAATCATATGGAGCAAATGAAGACATTCCAACCAAATTCAGATGAAGGAATCTTTTTGGGATATTCTTCTGTCAGCAAGGCATTCAGGGTACTGAACAAAATAACATTGAAACATGAAGAATCAATACATGTTGTGTTTGATGAACCCAAGTTTACTGGAATGAAAGATGAAGTTTCAGAACCTGCTGAGAATCTCCAAGTCACTTATCCAAAATGTATTGATGTTTTGAAAAGGATAAATGACTTAGAGGTTTCTGACTCTTCCCCAGCTGAAGAACTTGCTGGTAACACTACTGATGCAACAATAGATGCAGTTCAAAGATATGCTAATCCCCATACTGAAGCAATAGCAGTCCTTACTGAAGATGAGGTTCCAGTAAATCAAACAAATCAAGATTTACAAAGGTTAAAGGACTACCCTGCTGAACAAGTAATGGTAATTTACAGTAAGGTGTAGGGACTAGAAGACAATTATAAGGAATTTTTACTTGTTTTTTTATCTCAAATGGAGACTAAAGTTGTTGAAGAAGTAATATTTGATCTAGATTAGATAATTGCTATGCAAGAAGAATTGAATGAATTTGAAATAAATCAAGTTTGGACACTAGTAGAGAGGCCTAGTCATGTAAATGTAATTGGCACAAAATGGGAATACAAAAACAAATTGGATGAATCTAGTACCGTTGTTAGAAACAAGGCCAGACTAGTGGCATAAGGCTATTTTCAAGCAGAAGGAATAGATTTTGATGAGACATATGCCCCAGTTGCAAGATTGGAAGCTATAAGACTATTTTTGGCATATGCTGCATATAAAAACTTCAAAGTTTACCAGATGGATGTCAAAAGTGCATTTTTGAATGGCATTCTGAAAGAAGAGGTTTATGTTCAACAACTGTTCGATAAAACTAGTTGTAAATTTATTTTATCGGAACACCCCAAGTATAAGGTTCGTAGTATAGGGTGTTACCGGGTCGTCCTAAGGGAATCGTATAATTATCGGATTATAGTATAGCTATTATATCGATTATGTCACGAAGTATTACCTAAAACTAAGGTTTGTATTAATTATAAAACAGAAACTAAGAGCGATGACTAAAATAAACAGAAAACAGAAAATTTCGACACTGGACGGGCGTCCAAATACGTGCTGGAACAGAAATATGCAGAAAATACACTAAAATTCTGGAAATAACTAATCGTAGCAATCGATACGAACAAAGTGATTTATCAGATAATTAAAAGAACAGCAGAACAGCTAGAATCAACCACACAACAATCACACAACCATCTTATGATTCGAATACAATTTTATTGGTATGATCAATCTCAAAATCGATTAAGTTTCTTTTAACTCAATTCCCAGGGTTTTGTTTTCTTTTCCAAGCAAAACAATTTAACATGCAGCACAAGATCATAAATTTGTTCCCAAATTATTTAACCCAATTAACAGTAAATGATTCCTCAAATTATTATCAATTGCATCGATCGAAAATGTTCTAATTTTCAGTTATATTTCCATACAACTTCAAATCAAAATACGGTTTCATTGACATTCCTATCTAACAAAACGCTTAACAATCAATCCCACTATCAATCGATAAATAAAAGACAATATTCGAATCATAAATAAGAATAACCTAACAATCCATGGTTGTGGTGAGTTGATATGGTATCCTCCCGCTAATCTGCCGCTATACGCTTAGCCTTGCATTCTTGTGATGATCCAAGACATGGTTGAAGGGAAGAAACTCATAATCTCCTAGGGTTTGGTGCGGCTGTATGTTGTGTGTTTTAGGGTTGAAATAACACGCCAATTTATAGAAAACTGAGGCGGCTAGGGTTAAGTCGACACCCGGACGCCCGTCCAGAGGGTTGAACGCCCGTCCAGTCTTCACAAAATTCTTTGAATCGGGCCGAGTCATGTCAGACGCCCGTCCTTCATTAATTTTGACGCCAGTTCACTGAAAATCTGTCAATCCTGAATGTAGAAGTTTCTCCTGGACGCCCGTCCAAATATTCAGACTTCCGTCCACCCATGGACGCTAGTTCAAGCTCCTGGACGCTCGTCCAGTCCCTTTTTTCTTCCAAAGCACGATTAAACACTTCAAATCCTCTTTTTTCAGTCGCTTTTAATACCTGCAAATCATTGAAAGCATACCAAAGTGTAACACAACTCAAACTAACATAAAACCATCATTTTAAGCACGTAATTGGCACGTTTTACACTTTCTATGACTTTAAGATCATTTCTTCAATTTATTCATTTAATACGTAATTGTCTATAAAAATTACTAAAACACGGGGATTATTGTTTTGAAATATTGCGATATAAATCATAAAATTCACCGAGAACAACTCCCCCACACTTAGCTTTTTGTTCGTCCCGAACAAAACAATCAAAACCGGCTCACTTTAAATGCAATCCAAATAGATCCCTAACTCACGTAACAAAAGATACAACAACTATAGTAAGTACTACCAACATAGAGATAGATTCAGTGTGTGTGTAAAAAGCCCTTTTCAATCTCCACTATTCTTTCGCACAAAATCCGTTCAAATTATCCTAATGACTTTCCTAGGTATAGGCAGTAACCATTCCACAAAAATTCTTCCCGTGTACTTATTAGGATAATCCCTAAAACATATCATTCAGTTTATACTGGGGATAAGATAGACGATAACTTAGTCTTATATCAATTCATACCACTTCTTAGTGCAAGTTGATTTAACTAATCTTTCACATTTAAACGCACATCAGAATGAGCTATTGCCCTGTCATAGCAGAATAGGATATTCGAGATATACCCTACCTTACTCCAATCATAAGGCAGCTTTTTCTGACTGTCGTGAGCTTTTGGTCATCATAGTGGTATAGGACATTTCGAGATAATGCCCTATCGCACTCAAATCATTGACCAGCTTTCGACACACACAATTAATTCACTTTAAATTCAACTTTTTCATTTGACAATAAGTTACGTGTTACTTATCACATTCAAACCTCAGATATTCACAGTACACGGTTAGAAATTAGGTGTAATGTTCACTGTTACTACTAAGCACAAGTCTCTCTAGGATAAATCTCTAGGATAGTGAATGGATAAAGTTCAAAATTTTTGCTTCAATATGAAAGGCTTACGTGAATATGAAATGAATACTATCTCAAATCAGTAAAAACATGCTACAATTATCTCTCAAAGTCACATAAGATCATTGTCAGGAACCTACAACTAGCAAGCCATTTGGTTCAATCATATGCTCGGAACTCACAAAAAATTTTAAATTTTGCATGAAATCCCTACATTTACTCATTTTCCAATAAATATAACATGAAAACATGTAGACACCCCTCCACACTTAAATCACATTATGTCCTCAGAATGTGCAAATGAAAGAAAAGAATACTTAGCTGGTTTCACAGTGGTTGTCGGGCTGTAGGTTGACAGTGGTCAGGCCGTAACATGAATGAACCGCTGCAGCTCGTAACACGAACAACACTAAAAGTGATAACTGGCAAAAACCGCTCAACAGTATCTGCAACACTCAACATAGCATATAATCTCGGGGTACAAGGGGTAAATGAGTAAACATGAATGCACACAGAGATGCGCAAATAAAGCATTCACAAACAGGACAAGGACAACCAACACACCAATCACCACGGTTTTATTCCTAATGCCCTAAAACTTAACTAAAAAGTAACTTAAAAGACTAGGTTTCCTCCTAGGAGTGCTTCTTTTATGTCATTAGCTTGACAGATTCAGCAAAGTCAACCCGGATCGGGCCACTTCGGTTTGATCAGGGCCACCACTTCATCGGAATCAGAATGAAGGACAGGGGTGTGGCCGCAACAGCAACAAGTCAAGTGTTCTACTAAGTGTTTGAACTTAACTCGCCAGATAGCACTGACTCTTTTCTTCGTGTTCTTGCTTAATTGTGGCACTAGCTTACTGATAGGTGCAGGCGGCGTGCTAGAAGCATCTTTAAGGTTAAGGGCAATAATGTCATCATCCGAAGTAAAGAAGTCGGACGGGATCTCATCACAAATCAGCACATCAGTCATGTCAACCAACTTTTGAAAGTACATGACTTCAGGTACTTCGTAAGGCTGTCCATTCACTTTAAAAGGTTGACCGCTGTACCCTTTCAAGGAAATAGCTCCACCCGGATGGACTTCGACAATTTCAAAGGGTCCGGACCATCTGGACTTAAGCTTGCCAGCAAACATATGTAATCTGGTGTTGTAAAGCAAAGCCATCTCTCCTACCTTGAAATCTCTATATTTTATCTTTGCATCATGGAGCGCATTTGTTCTCTCCTTGCTCAGCTTGGCGTTCTCGTATGCCCTGAGTCTGAATTCATCGAGCTCATGTAGCTGCAGTAATCTTTTCTCCCCACAGAGTTGGCTATCGAAGTTTAAGAATTTAATAGCCCAGTAAGCTTTGTGCTCCAGCTCGACTGGTAGATGGCAAGCCTTGCCATAGACCATTTGGAATGGTGACGTACCCATAAGGGTCTTAAACGCAGTGCGATAAGCCTTAAGTGCGTCGTCCAACTTCAGACTCTAGTTGGATCTATTTGAATTTACCATTTTCTCTAAAATCTGCATTAGACTTATGTTGCTCACTTCGACTTGGCCACTGGTTTGGGGGTGGTATGGTGTACCAATTCTATGGTTGACACCATATCTCTCAAGAATTTTATCCATTGGTGCATTACAGAAATGCGAACCTTCATCACTGATAAGGGCTCTAGGACAGCCAAATCTAGTAAAGATATTCTTTTGCAAGAATTTCTTTACAACTTTGTGATCAATGGTTTGGGTGGCTACGGCCTCTACCCACTTGGAAACATAGTCTACACAGACCAGAATATATTTGTTAGAGCATGATGATGGGAACGGTCCCATAAAATCAATGCCCCAGACGTCAAAAACCTCACATTCCAAGATAGGCCTCAAAGGCAACTCCATCCTATTACTGAGTCTCCCTACTCTTTGGCATCTATCACAGCCTTTGCAAAAGGCTTCAGCATCTTTAAACAGAGTAAGCCAGTAAAAACCAGCTTGAAGGATTTTTGTGACTGTCTTAGGTGCTCCGTAGTGTCCACCAGCGGGACCACTATGACATTGCTCTAAGATATCCAATTGTTCATGCTCCGGAACGCACATTCTAAGGAACCCGTCCTTGCAGACTTTAAACAGATATGGATCTTCCCATACGAGGTACTTCAAGTCGCTGAAAAATTTCTTCTTTTCCTGATACGTCATCTCTTCTAAATGCCCACTTGCTAAATAGTTGACGTAATCAGCATACCACGGCCTCACAGTCTCTAGCTTCATTAATTGCTCAGTCGGAAAGTCAATGCCAATCTCCTTAGGGACTTCGCCACCCTCATTCACGAGGCGAGATAATTGGTCAGCTACAACATTATCACTACCTTTCTTGTCATTAATTTCAAGGTCAAATTCCTGTAGTATCAGGATCCATATGTGTAACCTTGGTTTAGCGTATGCTTTCCCCATAAGGTAGCGTAGTGCTGCGTGATCTGTCCACACCACCACTTTGGACCCTAAAAGATAACTTCTGAATTTGTCAATAGCAAAAACGACTGCCAACAATTCGTTCTCGGTAGTGGCGTAATTGCATTGAGCTGGGTTCAAAGTGCGGCTAGCATAGTAAATCGGCCTGAACTTTTTGTCAATCCTCTGCCCTAGAACTGCGCCCACTGCGTAGTTAGAGGCATCGCACATTAGTTCAAAAGGTTTAGTCCAGTCGGGCGTGATTAAAATGGGGGCACTGGTTAGCTTATCCTTTAGGCTATTAAAAGCTCTCTTACACCCATCGTCAAACAAGAACTCCACTTCCTCTTTCAGCAGGTTGGATAACGGCTTTGCTATCGTCGAAAAATCTTTAATGAAACGCCGATAGAAGCCCACATGTCCCAGAAATCCTCGTACCACCTTCACTGTCTTCGGGTACGACATTCTCTCAATGGCTTCTACCTTAGCCTTATCCACCTGAATACCATCACTAGACACCTTATCTCCCAAAACAATCCCTTCTTCGACTAGAAAATGGCATTTCTCCCAGTTAAGCACCAGATTTTTCTCAACACAACGTTGGAGCACCATATCTAGATTCTTTAAGATTTCATCAAAGCTGTCTCCATAGACTGAGAAGTCATCCATGATGACTTCCATAAATTTCTCCACTAGTCCATAAAAAATGGCCAACATGCACCGTTGAAACGTCACGGGTGCATTGCATAAGCTGAATGGCATTCTGCGAAAGGCAAAAGTGCCTGATGGACACGTAAACGTAGTCTTTTCCTGGTCATTAGGGTCGATGGCTATCTGGAAATAACCAGAATATCCATCGAGGAAACAATAATACTTATGACCACTCAGTCTTTCTAGAAGTTGGTCAATGAAGGGCAGGGGAAATGATCCTTAGCGGTGACTTCATTTAACCTGCGATAATCAATGCAAACTCTATAGCCAGTCACAAGGCGTAAGGCAACTTCTTCCCCTTTTTCGTTCTTTTCCACAGTAATGCCTCCCTTCTTTGGCACAACTTGAGTAGGGCTGACCCACTCACTATCAGCTATGGCATAAATAATTCCCATGTCAAGCCATTTGATAATCTCCTTTTTGACAACCTCTTGCATGTGCGGATTCAGCCTCCTTTGAGGTTGTCTGACCTTTTTCGCTCCATCCTCCGTTCGAATCTTATGCATGCACACGTCTGGGTTGATTCCTCTGATATCGCCCACCTGCCATCCGAACGCGAGGATATGTTTCTCAAGCACTTTGATTAATTCTGCTTCTTGCTCCGGCTTGAGTTTAGACGAGATGATCAAAGGCAGTTTATCACCGTCTTTAAGGAAGATGTATTTTAGGTGCTGCGGAAGTGGTTTCAACTCTAAGTCAGCAGGTGGCTGCTCGATACTAGATTTTAAGGGACCACCTGTTTCCTTGTGAGCTTGGACCGGTTGACTGAAAAACACCTCATCTTCCTGAGGTGTAACACCAGAAAGGTATTGAATGACATCATCTAGAGGAATCATCCTGTCAGTTTCCGTTTTTTATTTATTATGCTTAACCATCTTCTTTAGTTCTTCTTCTTCAAGTTCTTCTGCAAGCTGCTCCCAATCATCCAAATCCCAATGAGCAGTTTCTCTCCAGAAATCTATTTCGTCCCAACTACCCATTAAAACTTCCTCCTCTGTCAGGTTAAAGTCTGCCTGGTTGAGCTCCTTCAACTCATTGCTGCTCATCCCTGGAACGTCCCAGATTTTCCGTTCACTCTTAGGCTCAGTGTGCGCAAGTTGTTGATTTATAACATCCAGGGCTCCTACCTCCGTGAGCTCTTCCTCAGGGTCGGATTCATCTCCATAGATTGCTTCAATGAATGAAATCTCCTGGGTTGGGGCTTCCGCAGAACAGTTTCCTTGCTCGAGGGTGACGGAAGTGTCCTCTATCCTCAGAGTGATTTGGCCAGTTTGGAAGTCAATGGTGGAGGCAGAAGTATTTAAGAAAGGCCGTCCCAGAATCAGGGGCATCTCCTTGTCAGATGGGTAATCCAGTATGACCCAGTCAGTTGGAAAAACTAAATGTTTAACATGGATAAGGACGTTGTTAACACAACCAGCTGCCATACGGCTAGATCGGTCCACCAACTGAAGAGAGACGGGGCGCTCCTTTAGCCTTTTGTCCAACCCGAGACTCTTACAGACGTTCAATGGCATCACATTGACAGAGGCCCCTGAGTCGCATAGGACATTATTGAACGTGCGGCCTTCAATCATGCAAGAGATTGAAGGTCGTCCGGGGTCACCTCGCTTGATTGCAAAGCTTTGTGAAACCGTTGAACATTCTTCTTTTAGCACCTCTTCTGCCAATCCCTTTAGCTTCTTCTTACTTCCACAGGCATCCTTAAGATACTTAAAGCACTTAGGCATCTCAGTTAATACCTCAGCAAGTGGCATAGTCAGCATAGTATCTCTAAGCATCTTTCTCACTCCGTCATACTGTTTGTCAGAGTTTAAGATATTCTCTCTTTTCCTTGCCGGATAAGGAAGGGTTTTCGAATGATTGATTATATTTTGACTTTTAATGGCTTTGTCCTCCTTATCCTTCCATCTGACAAACTTCTCAGTTTTCTTTTTAGTCAGGGGTTCAGCTGCCTGACTTCTCTTCTCAGCATCCTCAGCACTATCCCCTGAAGAATTATCATCATTCAGCTCTTCCTCACTGTTGCTTTCTTTGTTATTTATCTCCTGTTTACCCCCTCCTGAACTCATGGCGTCAGGAGGGGCTACTCGTTTCCCGATAACTTCTCGGGTTCAGCTGTCTTACCGCTTCTGAGGGTGACTGCATTCAACTCATCCTCTTGTCCATAATTCCATTGCGGTGTGATGGAATTACAAGCATTGACATCTGCCTTAGGGTTTTTATCTGTATAACTAGGCAGTCTTCCTTGAGGTCTGCTCGCTTGTTGATCAGCCATCTGACCAATCTGTCTCTCCATCGTTTTTTGACCGGTGGCTAGTGTTTTCACCATGTCTACTAGCTCATCAAATTTCTTCTGAGAGACATAGGTGGGCTGTTGATTTTGCATTTGAGGCCAGTTACCTTGGGGTCTTTGGTTATTGGATGCACCTGGTGGTGTATAATAACTATTTCGCGGGTTTCCCGAATAGTTACGGTTTTGAGTATAGCTCGATTGACCAGAATTTTGACTGAAGCCTCTGAAAGGTTGATTCTGGTTCTCCAAGGCCTGCACTTTCTCATTCATCATGTTCCCGGCCTGCATGCCCGAGTAATTCACATCCGCTGGCCCTTCTTGCTGCTTCATTTGCATGTTGGCTAGTTGTTTGTTCATTATTTCCATTTGAGCAACTAGCAGTTTTGTCTCAGAGTTACTTTCAGCAGCCTCCTTTTTGTTTCCACTAACATGGGTCTTCTTTTGAGTAGCCCACATGTTATTCTTAGCTATTGTTTCTGCTACCCTGTAGGCAGCATCGTCTCCTCCTCCTAAAAACGATCCATGAGTTGTGGAATCTAAGTAATCTCTATTGGGTTGAGTAACACCCTGATAGAATAATTCTAGAAGTTCATGTCGATTGTATCCATGGTTAGGGCATTTCCTCATTAACAAATTCAACCTCTCCCAGGCCTTTCCCACACTCTCTCCTTCTTATTGCTCGAAAGTGGCTATATCTCATTTACGGTCCATTATCGTTCCAGGTGAAACGAAGTTCAAAGCAAAGGCTCTTTTAACATCAGCCCAGTTATGAAGAGAGTGATGGGGTAATGACTTAAACCATCGATTTGCTTCACCTTTCAAGGCAAACGGGAAAAGTTTCAATTTAACAACTTCTGAAGGAACGCTAGGGTAGTGACCTGCTTCATATATTTGCACAAAAGTAGACAAGAAGTCATGTGGGTCTTCTGCAGCTGTGCCATGGAAAGAACTATTTTGGACCATCCCCACAACTCCATTCTTTAGATCAAAATGCATTCCTCCCATCTCCGGAGGCCGAATTGGCCTATGCCCTTCCAAGAAGTCCTGATCAAGATAAGGCACATAAGGGTCTTGTTGCACAACAACTGCAGCCGCCTGGGGCTGTTGCTGTTGAACAGCTATCTGAGGTTGTTGCTGAATCTGCTGGTTTATCCAGGCTTGCTGCTGTTGCTGATTCTGCAACATTTGCATCAGAATTTGGTTTAACTGAGCGGGATCTTGGTTATTATTCCATTGATTCTCCGATTCGTTATCGCTAGAACCGTGTTCGCTCATGTTGTCAGGTTTTGGGAAAAGTCTTCTCTTGACAATGTCCCGTTCAGGTTCAGGACAGTATAATAATGGTCCCTTTTTGCTCCTGGTTTGCATAAACTAGGGGCAAAACAGAAAGAAATCAACCTTAGGGTTGATGAGAAAGGAATGTAAAGAAGATTAGAGGGTTAGAGGTTTAGAAAGAAAGAAGAGATTGAACCGGCGTTCAGTATGAGTGAACGCTGGTTCAGGGGAATTCTGGAGGTGAACGCTCGTTCAGGTTACTGAACTAGCGTTTAGAAGACAAATTGGGGGTCAAACGGGCGTTCAGTATGGGTGAACGCTCGTTCAGAAGGTTGTTATTATTATTATTTTTATATATTTTTTATTTATTTATTAATTTAGAAAATATATCGGAACAGAAACAGGAAAAGAAACCTTCCTACGAAAAACCTAAAACATGAAAAACACTAAGATGGTGAAAAAAAACGTGTTGAAATCTTCTAGGGCTAAAATGGAAGGGAAAACAATGGATTTTGACCTCGAAAACAGTGTCGCACGGCCGTAGGCATTTGCCACGTCGTCGGCGTCGGAACGAGCTTTGCGAATTTGGGTCCTGCGCGCCAAACGGACACTCGAGCCGAAAGTTATGGCCAAAATACTGTCGACTCAGAAAACTAAACTATGAAGAATCCGACAACCGTTACCGATTCCCCGGCAACGGCGCCAAAAACTTGTTCGATAAAACTAGTTTTAAATTTATTTTATCGGAACACCTCAAGTATAAGGTTCGTAGTATAGGGTGTTACCGGGTCGTCCTAAGGGAATCGTATAATTATCGGATTATAGTATAGCTATTATATCGATTATGTCACGAAGTATTACCTAAAACTTAAGGTTTGTATTAATTATAAAACAGAAACTAAGAGCGATGACTAAAATAAACAGAAAACAGAAAATTTCGACACTGGACGGGCGTCCGCTGAAGGTGGACGGTCATCCAAATACGTGCTGGAACAGAAATATGCAGAAAACGCACTAAAATTCTGGAAATAACTAATCGTAGCAATCGATACGAACAAAGTGATTTATCAGATAATTAAAAGAACAGCAGAACAGCTAGAATCAACCACACAACAATCACACAACCATCTTATGATTCGAATACAATTTTATTGGTATGATCAATCTCAAAATCGATTAAGTTTCTTTTAACTCAATTCCTAGGGTTTTGTTTTCTTTTCCAAGCAAAACAATTTAACATGCAGCACAAGATCATAAATTTGTTCCCAAATTATTTAACCCAATTAACAGTAAATGATTCCTCAAATTATTATCAATTGCATCAATCGAAAAGGTTCTAATTTTGAGTTATATTTCCATACAACTTCAAATCAAAATACGGTTTCATTGACATTCCTATCTAACAAAACGCTTAACAATCAATCCCACTATCAATCGATAAATAAAAGACAATATTCGAATCATAAATAAGAATTACCTAACAATCCATGGTTGTGGTGATGTTGATATGGTATCCTCCCGCTAATCTGCCGCTATATGCTTAGCCTTGCATTCTTGTGATGATCCAAGACATGGTTGAAGGGAAGAAACTCATAATCTCCTAGGGTTTGGTGCGGCTCCTCCAAGGGTGGAATGTACGGCTGTATGTTGTGTGTTTTAGGGTTGAAATAACACGCCTATTTATAGAAAACTGAGGCGGCTAGGGTTAAGTCGACCCCCGGACGCCCGTCCAGAGGGTTGAACGCCCGTCCAGTCTTCACAAAATTCTTCGAATCGGGCCGAGTCATGTCAGACGCCCGTCCTTCATTAATTTGGACGCCAGTTCACTGAAAATCTGTCAATCCTGAATGTAGAAGTTTCTCCTGGACGCCCGTCCAAATATTCAGACGTCCGTCCACCCATGGACGCTAGTTCAAGCTCCTGGACGCTCGTCCAGTCCCTTTTTTCTTCCAAAGCACGATTAAACACTTCAAATCCTCTTTTTTCAGTCGCTTTTAATACCTGCAAATCATTGAAAGCATACCAAAGTGTAACACAACTCAAACTAACATAAAATCATCATTTTAAGCACGTAATTGGCACGTTTTACACTTTCTATGACTTTAAGATCATTTCTTCAATTTATTCATTTAATACGTAATTTTCTATAAAAATTACTAAAACACGGGGATTATTGTTATGAAATATTGCGATATAAATCATAAATCTCACCGAGAACAACAACCTCCTAGTTTTGAAGTTAAAGATCAAGAAGATAAAGTGTATAGACTCAACAAGGCACTTTATGGTTTGAAACAAGCACCAAGAGCATGGTATGAAACCCTATCTTAATTCTTGGTGAGCAATGGTTTTATCAAAGGTACCATTGGTAAGACTCCTTTCAGAATCAATGAAGGGGACAGCACCCTGCTGGTACAGATTTGTGTTGATGACATAATCTTTGATTCTGAAAATAAATTTCTATGTGAAAATTTTGATAACCTCATGAAAAGTAAGTTCCAAATGAGTATGATCGGAGAAATGAACTACTTTTTGGGTTTACAAGTCAAGCAAATGAAAGATGGAATCTTCATTCATCAAACTATGTACACCAATGAGCTACTAAAGAAATTGGTATGGAAAATAGCACCAAAATATCAACACCTATGAGTACAAGCATCAGACTGGATAAAGATAAAGAAAGCAAATATGTTGATCAGACTTTATACAGAAGGATGATAGGCAGTCTGCTGTACCTAACTTCTAGCAGACCTGATATATCCTTTGCTGTAGGTGTTTGTGCAAGATTTCAATCAAAACCTAAGGAAAGTCACTTAGCTGCAGTCAAAAGAATCCTCAAGTATCTAAAAGAGACATTGGGTGTAGGAATATGGTATTCAAAAGATGGAAGCTTCAAGGTTATATCCTACTCAGATTCTGATTATGCTGGATGCAAGATCGATAAAAAAAGCACCCCAGGAACATGTATGTTGATGGGAAGTAGACATATTTCCTTGTTTATCAAGAAACATAATTCTATATCAAATCCACTACTGAACCTGAATACATTGCTGCTGGAAGTTGCTGTACACAAGTACTATGGTTAAGACAACAATTAAGGGATTATGGGATAGAAGAAAAAGAAATTCCCATAATATGTGACAACACAAGTGCAATTGCAATCACTTGAAATCCTATTTTGCACTCTAGAACCAAACACATTGCTGTGAGACATCATTTTATAAGAGATCATGTGGAAAAGAAAGATGTGGTAGTTCTTTACATCCCCACTGAAGATCAACTTGTTGACATATTTACAAAACCATTGGATAGTGAAAGATTTTCTTTGTTAAGAACTGAACTTAGCATTATAAAAGTAGACTGATATGCTAATGATCAGAATAGTACGGGAATTCACCAAGGGGATTAGTCTTTGCCCTGCTGGTGAGCTCACTTGGAAGATTAGTCATTGGTATCAACAATTCCATGTACTTAAATAGTTTGGACAATTGAGAAAATGAAGTTGGCAAGGGGATTGGTCTTTGTCCTGTTGGGTGAGCTCACTTGACAGATTAGTCATTGGTATTAAACTTCATCTTGTATTATCAGTTGGACAAAACTAAACTAAACGAAGATCAATAGAGTAACCTTGTGAGTAGGCTGCTGAGCCATCCTTAGCAGTAGGCTGCTGAGCCAACTCTACTGAAGTCCAAGTCTGCTGAATTATACGTTGTGAAGACAATCAAACTTAAATGAAAGTCGGCAGTAAACATATATTATTCTTATCTTTATAACTGTGGTTACAATATCCAACGGTTACAACTCTTTATGGGATAAGATTGTGGGACATGTGGCAACATCACATTCATTCCAAAGTTAATTGTGGTTAAATGCTATAGTACGTGACAGTTATCAACCACTACCTTTCCTTATATATACATACACACTCAGACGATACATACAAGTTTCATATTGATTTTCTCTGAATATTCAAGAGTGTGAACAAAGATTTGCAAGCTCTCTTCTTCATCTTTTTCAAATCTTACAATGGCGGATAAAGGAGATGTTCACATTGTAACGAGCCAAAGTGTTAGAGGGTTTTTTATTGATACTAACAAGTCTGAGTTAGCTATCAATATTGGAAGAAGAATAAGAAGGTTTGAAGGACTGGAATATGTTCTAAATCTGAGAATAGAAAGCATCTCTTATACAAATGTTGCAAATTTCTTGAGAAACATAGTGATTAGAGATGATGGAGAGGCATTTACTACAATTGTTAATGCCCAGGAGATTGAAATTTCTTCAAACCTACTAAGGGAAGTGTTCAGGTTTGGACCGGGAAATGGTGCTCCTACCAATCCTGAATCAAAAGAGTTATCTAGATTGGAGTTTTTTGATGTAACAAAAACAAACAAATCAATACCATCAGCCCTGAGTATCAATGTGAAACATATCAGGTTGGAGTACAACCTGCTGAGAATGATTATTGCTAAGAACATTCTTGGATTCAGTGGAAGTCTTGATACACTCTCAGGACTGAAGATAGATATGCTGATAATAATATGCAAATATATGAAGTTTGATTGGGTAGGATTCTTTGTTCAGTACATGAAGAAAGTGATAACAGAAGATAGAGATGGAACAAGGAAGTCCAAGACAAAACCCTTGTGTTTGATGTTTCAAGCCCTACTGAACCACTTGATGATTGCTGATGTTGCACCTGTAAAGATCAACAAATCCAGATATAAACCTCAAATCAGTTATCTCATCCATGGTTTGGATGATGATGAAGCTGAAGATGCTGAAAGTACAGAGAGTGACAATGATGATGATGACAATGATGGTGGTGGGAAGGAAAAGAGATCTAAGGATAAACATGATGCACAACCTGTTGCACCAAAGAAGATTATGGAGAAAAGGAAAGCTGGAGATACAAGGAAAATAACTGAGTTGCTGATGCCTAAAAGAACAAGGCAACAGTCGGTAGACACTGCTATGTCAATTGAAGGTCAATTTGAAGCTGAGGCTACTGAGCCTACTGGAGTTGCAAAGAAAACGGCTGCTGAGATTTTAAAAGAGCAACTCAAAGAAGATTCTAGAAAAAGGAAAGCTGCTGAGGCTGAGCAGCAACCTGCAAAAAGAAGGAAATAGGTTGCAAGAAAGAAAATTCACGGGAAAGTTCATGGGAAAGGAAAGTAAGGGAAGTAGAAGTAGGGGTTGTTGAGCCTGCTGATGTTGCTGAGGTTGCTATTGAGCAACAAATTAAATAACCACAACAAACTGCTGCACCTGAATCTGTTGTGGCAGTTGTGATACCTGTTTAAGACCCTGTTGTGGATGCTACAACTTAGGGGGAAGAAAAAACTTTTGCAGACCCTAATGATGAGCATATGAGTCAGGGGGAAGCAAGTATTGAACAGTTGGAGGTAGTAGGTATGAACGTACTACCTGAAGAACCTACTAACCAATTTGTATCTACTGAGGATACACTGAGTCATCTTGTTGAAGCCTTTGCAGGACAAAAATTTGAAAAACCTGTTCCCAGGAAGCCCTCAATGCCATATGAAAGGAGGGAAAAGAAATCAAAGAAAGAGAAGGTAGATCCTAACTTCAGGAAGGTACAAAAATATTTTGAATAGAAGTTTGGTTACTACAAGAGACGAAAACCTGCTGCATAACCAATGACTGGTTTTGAGGAATGGATTTTTGAGAGTCTGGAAGTGGAAAGTCTCCTGGGAGTAATAGATACATCTAAACTGGCGGTAAGGATTATGGAAATCATTGAAGTTGGTAAGCAGATTAAGAGCATTATGTGCAAAGATCCCAGGTTTACACCTGATAGTGATGATTCATTGTCCTCATCAGATTAAGATGATGATCATCCTATGTTCAAAGGAGAATCCAGTGGTTCTGCAGTGCAAAGATCTACTGGAAATACTGGAAAGGGTTCTACTGAGTAAATGACAGGTCAGTCTATTGAAGGTGACATGTCTACTGAGGATTAGCAGACTGACAATCTAATTGCAGAACTGGGAATTGCCATCAATGAGGAATTGGAGATACAACTTGCTGTAGCTATATCACTTGAAGAGGCCAGAATGTCTATTACTTATGATGTTGTTATGATTGAAGAAGCTGACACAAGTTCAGAAGACTCAGCTCAGTATCAAGAGTGGTTTGACACTCAAGAAACCTTATCACAAGCTGCAGATATATTACAAAAGTTTGCTGATGCTAGAGGAGTATTGGAGGAAAATCAAGCTATATTTCCTCAAGTTTTTGTTGAAGAGGTGGTTCAGGTTGCTGAGTTACAAACAGCACCTGAATACAAGTTGGAACAGGAGGTTCAGGCTGTTGAGGATCAAATAGCACCTGAACAATGGTTGGAACCTGCAATAGGATTGGAGGAATCCCCTATGATTTGTGTGGAAGGCACTGAAGACAAGGTTGCTGAAGGCCAAGATAGTCAACAGACTGTTGTTGATGAGCATGAACAGCTGGTGGACTTTGACTTTAGTGATAAAGAGTTCCAAATGCCTGAAGAAGAACAAGTTGCTGATGAGCCAAAACAGGCATATGTACCATTTTTTGCAAATGTACCTATTTTGGAGGAAGTTCAGGAACCTCAACCTGAACAGAAATTGTTACGGAGGAGATCTTTGGAGATGCTATAGAAGAAGGTCCTGAACCTGCCGACTGGGACATGACAAGAGCCATAGTTGTCCGGATACCAAGAGCCAATGATAATGTTGAAGAGGCTACTGGTGGTATTGGTGGACAAATGGCTGGAGGAATGGCTGGTGCAGTACCAGCACACATTCAGGAAGAGTTGGGAGTAGTAAGAGCTGATATTACACAGTTAAGGACTTAACTAACTAGAAGTGAACAGAGATTCAAAGATCTAGTGAATCTGGTGGAAAATAGAGGAAGGACCACTAAGACAATTGCTTTCAACATTATCTCTGCTCAATTTGCGACCAATGACCTATTCAGAGATGTGAGCGGTATTAAGATGAACACAACACACAGTGATAAGACTTTGCATGAACAGATTGCCTCACTACACTAGAAGTTTGACAAGCTTGCTGAGGCACCCAAGTCTGCTGTGGTCCACCCTGCTGAAGCACCTGAACCTATTGCACTAGATCCTAAGGTTACTGAAAGGATCAATCTGCTGGAACTAACTATTGAAAGTAGGATCACTGCAGTTGACACAAGAACTGAAATTATGGAAGGTCAAATTGAAAACTTGGTGATCACACATGAGAGTGTTCATGGCCTGCTTAGCCATTTTATTGATGATGTCAATAAGAGGTATGAAAGCCTTACAGCAGAAGCAAATGAAGCAGCCAAGTTTTTTGCCAAAAAGAAATGGGAGGCTGATGTTAATGAGTTCAGGAACCCTGCACCTGGTAGGATTTAGTTTACTGATGACCTCCTGAACGAATATATGAAGCTATATTATTCAAAGAAGAAACTCTATCATGACATGGGATTTCAAGAAGGACTGATTCCTTTTTGGTACTAAATTTTTGGTAAGTGAGGGTCAAATCTTGAAGCGCTTCTAGTAGAGGTGGAAGAGGTCAAAGAATGGGAGTTCAGACAGGAAAGGATTCACTGGAAGAGTTCAAACACTTCTATATGGGTCAAGGATTCAGTGTTCATTCTATAAGGTTGGCCCTACCAGAACAATGGAAATGGTGGAAACAGCTACATACTTGGGTTGATTTCTCTGCAATAGAACATCAATGGATGCTGGATCTAGTCAGGGAAATCAAGGAATTCCAAGAAAAGCAAGAGCATGACAGAAATAGAAAACTAGATCACCACACTTACTTATGCATTTATCTTTGGCTGATCCTAGTTTGTAATAATTTTGAACAAGTATGATTTTAATGAAAGATAACTGAGTTTGTTCTGTTTTTGTTCTTTTATCTTTTTGCTTTGCTGTAAGGAGGGAATTGACATCATCACTAAAAATAGGGAAATTGTTGGACATATTTCAAGTTTTAATGATGAGTGCCAGACTAGCTGTTATAGAGCAAAGGCAAAAAGATGTCTAGATCAAATGTATAGGTTTATTAGAGTTTGATCTTTGTATAGGTTTGATCAAACAAGCATTGTAAGTAGGTCAGCTGACTTTATCATAGGACCTGTCTAGCTTAGTAGGTTGTCTAGGTCAGTAAAGTCTTGGATCCGGCTGAAGACTGAAGGCTGAGGGTTCAAACTCAGTTATTGAAGGGTAAGGGATCAAAATTAGTATCTAAAGTCAAGGATATGGAATCAGAATTTAGGGATGTCCGTGATGACCTAAACTGATTACATATACCTTGTGTACAATGACAAAGTTCCATATGTTAAGTGGTGATTAGAACTTAGTTATAATTAAAATGGTGTACTCTAACTTCATAATAAAAAGTTAGATAAAAAGAAGTCAGCGAAGTGTTATTAAAACACAACAGACCTACAATCAGCTGACTGACATGTACATCAGCAAAGTGATATAATTCTAATATCTGCTGAGTATATATCTCGATTTAATCAAAGTTACATTGGAAGATTAAATGGATAAAAGTGGATTACGAGCCTTGATTTTGTCAACAAATCAATGGTCAAGATAAAAGGAACGTTGGAAGGATTCAGAGGATTATCCAATGGACACAAGTCAAAGGGTGGACAGTCTAAAAACTGTCAAAAAGAAAACTGACATTGTCAGTACTAGGAACTGTGTTAGAAAGCAAGTCAAGATGGAGACAATTCTGAAATGGCTATTTGATTTTCAAATACAAGTCACATGTTTCTCACCTATAAATAGGTAACTACTGACTTAGTTTGAATATGATGAACAACAATACAATCCATACGAAGCTATCAATTTACAGATCAAGAAAAACACCCTGCTGACTGTGCTTAAATTTACTGATCAAGATATTTCTTCAAGTGAAACCTGCTATCAAGTTACATCAAGAGTACACACTTGAAGACTTCAAGCTACTGATCATTTCATCTTGATCAAGCTGCTGACAGCTGAATCATTTACTTGATTCAAAATTTCATTTATAAGAAACCTGCTGAAGACAGAGAGGCATCTTTTGGGTGTCAAGAACTGTTGTTTGTGGTGGAGCTGGTGAAGAGGCAATCCTACCCATTAAGGACCAGTGGAATACATTGGAGCAGCAATCCTACCTGTTTCAAGTGTTCAGTTTGTGAAGCCATAGTCATTGGTGAAGGAAAAACAACTTAGGGATTTTTGTTACCACAACCTCAAAGATCTCTCGTGAATTTCCTCCAACATCACAGGAGAAGAGTGGACTAACAGGATTACACCACCTAGAACCACTATAAATCTTGCCTACTTCACTTTACTGCATTTACATTCTATATATAGTTTAGTTTATCAGCACACTGATCACAACAACCTACTGAAACTAACAACTGAATCACACACTTACACTACTAAGTCTCTAATACTTGGTATCATATTAATAACAACAAGTAACAAGGCTTATTTTGATATATTACGCTGCACCAAATTCAGTCATATCAATAGTCAGCAGACTGCTGAACTTGCTGAGTTTGTTAACTCCAAAAGTTTTAAGTTTTAAGGTTATTCACCCCCCTCTAAACTTAACCAAAGCCTTTTCAAGAGACCAACAGTATGAGGTCTCGAAGGCCCTATTTTGTTGTAAGGTGGCATCCGGTACTGCAGTGGGGTCTCACGTGCTTAAAATGATCGGGTACATGGAGAGGCTTGGGAAGCTAGGCCACAAGTTGGAACGTGAGTTAAGTATTGACTTAATTATATAGTCTCTACATGATTCATACCCGCAGTTCGTGATGAATTATCACATGAACAAGACAGACTGCTCCCTTGTGGTTATTGAACGTGTTGAAAACTACTGAGGCCACTGTGGGGAAGGGAAAGCAAGTGTTGCTGGTCACTTCTAGCTAGGTCAAGGCAAAAGCCCAAAAGATGTCCAAGAAGGCGAAGGCTACACCTAAGCCAATGCTTAAGATAGCCAAAGACAAATCCAAGGATGGTTGCTTCCATTGCGGTGAGACCGGACATTGGAAGAGAACCTGCAAAGGCTTCTATAGTACCAAGGAGAAGCATTATGATGCTTCGACTTCAGGTATGTTTATGATTGAGATCAATATTTCTTCTTCTAAGTCTAACCACTGGGTATTAGATACTGGATGTGGTTCTCATATTTGTACGAATATGCAGGCACTAAGAAGAACTAGAGAATTAAGGAAAGGAGATGTGGACCTACGCATTGGGAATGGAGCAAGTGTTGTTGTGCTGGCCTTAGGAGTTTATTTTCTTTCATTGCCCAGTGGGCTAGTACAAGAACTAAATAACTATTATTTTGTTCCTGCTCTTACGAAGAGCATTATTTCTATTTCTGCATTGAATGTTGATGGATTTTCTTTTATGTTTGAGAATAAAAATGTTGTTCTTTTTCACGTGATGGAATTTTTAATGGTACTGGCATACCTAGCAATGGTCTCTACATATTAGATGTGAATGTTGACGTACTTAATATAAACAACAAGAAAGCCAAAACAAATAACTTGAATGTATCCTACTTATGGCATTGTAGACCTAGCCATATAAATAAGGATCACATTTCCAAACTCCATAAATATGGAATGTTGGATCATTTCGATTTGTTTGATGCATGCGAAACTTGTTTGCTTGGCAAGATGGAAAGTCACCTTTTGAGCTCACACATATTGATGTATGCGGCCCAATGTCAATTCAAGGCAAAAGAGGATACTTATATTTTATCACTTTCACTGATGACCATTCACGTTATGGTTATATATACTTAATGAAGTATAAGTCTGAGGACTTTTAAAATATCAAAGAATTCATAAGTGAAGTGGAGAAACAACTAGGTAAAGAAATCAAAACACTTCGATCCGATCGAGGTGGAGAATACCTGGATGGAGAGTTTCAAGGTTATTTAAACGAGAATGAGATTCTGCTTGAATGGACCCCTCCAGGGACACCTTAGACGAATGGCGTGTCTAAGAGGAGGAACTGGACTTTGTTAGACATGGTATAATCCATGATGAGCTACGCCGTGCTCCCAAAAATATTTTGGGGGTATGCTCTAGAAACTGCATCCTATACACTAAACCGAGTTCCATCAAAGACAGTTGACTCCACACCATATGAAGTGTGGCATAAGAGGAAACCGATTCTGGCATATCTTAAACCTTGGGCTTCCGACTTATGTGAAGCGGATGATGCCTGACAAATTAGAGGCTAGATCTGACAAATGTATTTGTGGATTCTCCTAGAGAAACTAGAGGATACCAATTTTACCACCCTGAGGAACAAAAGGATTTTGTTTCCAAGACTGGCCACTTTCTAGAAAAAGAGTTTATTCTGGATAGGGTCAGTGGGAGTAAGATTCATCTTGAAGAAATTCGAGAACCACTAACGGATAACAGTCAGTGGATGGAAGTAGAGGAGACGTCACACATAGATGTGACGCCAACCTCTACCGTAGGCACACTAGCACCTCGAAGATCCACCAGGGAACGCCGTGAACCCGAAAGGTACACTGGCGTGTATCTCATGGAAGATGAGGACCCTAGAACTTATAAGGAAGTGCTATTAAGGATCAATGAATTCCGAAATAGAATCAATGAAAGACAACCAAGTTTGGAACATAGTTGATCCACCTGAAGGAATAGTTCCTATAGGGTGCAAATGGGTCTTTAAGAGAAAGACCGACATGGACGGCAACGTGACTACCTACAAGGCTAGGTTAGTAGCAAAAGGTTATAAGCAAAGACAAGGAGTTGACTATGACGAAACCTTTTCGCCAGTTGACATATTAAGATCCATTAGAATTCTGCTCCGTCTTGCAGCATAACATGATTACAAAATCAGGCTGATGGATGTGAAAACAGTTTTCCTTAACATGACACAACCTGAGGGTTTCACAACCAATGACGCTGGGATGGTGTGTAAACTGCAAAGATCCATTTATGGATTAAAGCAAGCTTCTCGGAGTTGGAATCTTTGCTTTGATGAGATAATCAAACAGTTTGATTTCATCAAGAACGAAGATGAGCCATGTGTGTACAAGAAGGTTAGTGGGAGTGCCGTTATGTTCTTAGTGCTTTATGTAGACGACATATTGCTCATAGGGAATGATGTGCCTATGTTACTGTCAGTCAAAGTGTTGGAAATAATAATTTAGTTTTGATGATAATTCATCTTATTCAAGAACATATTTGTTTACACCTCATTGATGAAGTGCGGAAACTAGCTATTATAGTGAAAGGCTAAAAGATGTCTATAGCTGAATGTATAAGTTTTACCAGAGTCTGATAATTGTATAGGTTATATCAGACAAGCACTGTAATAGATAGAAGTGCCGTAAAACTGAACACTGGAAATCATCTAAGAAACTGGAAAGACAAATCTTCTAGAAAACTTAGACTACACCAAGAACTGAAGCTCACTCAGAACTGAAGAAGGTAAGTTCACTGAGGGACACAGACTCGGTTGGCTTATCTAAAACTGAAGGCTGAGGGAACAGACTCGGTTATTGACGATTGATGAACTAAGGGTACAAACTCAGCTTCAGGCAAGTTTGTGGTGACCTGAAGTGACTTTATGGATCTTGTATGAAGACCTAAGAGTCATAAGGACAATGAACTCTTAGATGATATATGATTATGGTGTACTATGATTAAGTCAATTATAATCAGATGAAATTGGAGTACTAATATTTGAAGAAGAGTAAAATCTCAGTTAATGCTCTAAGTTAGACAAACTCAGTATAAAAAACTGATCAGGATACTCTGTTTATAAGTCAGTCATCCAACAAACAGATAGTATAGTCGAACATTGTAAAGATAACAATTCCATTCGATGAAATATTGACAACTCCGAACCGTCACAAAATATAGCCGTTACAAGATAGACGTTGATACAATTCGAATTCAAGCAAGATGAATGTTGGACCTTACACTATAAATAGAGGACTTTCCACCACGGATAAAACATGAAGAATTAACAAGATTACAAGCATTTTTGTGCACTAGTCTCGTTCATTCGAATAGCTATCATCTTTGAGCTAACAAGATCAATCAAGAATTTCTTCAAGTGTTCTAGCTACAAAGAATCTATCAAGAATCAGACACTTTGAAGAATCACAAACAATAATCAATTTATTGATTCTCAGCCCAACATGGATTCTGAATCAAAGGTCAAGACTGTGACGCAATCCGGTGAAGTATTAGCAAATGATAGTTGTATCAGCAGTCGGGTAGACTTTGTTTGTGGTGGTAGCTGGTGAAGAGGCATACGTAACCCTTCACGGACCAGTGTTCAAGCAATTGCAGAGCAGTCATTCCACCTATTCTACAAGTGTTTAGATAGTGAAGCTAGGATTAGCTAAGGACTATTGTTTAGGACTTTTTGTAACAGCTCACCTCAAGAAGTTCTAGTGAAATATTCCTCCTACACCATAGGGGAATAGAGGACTGACAGGATTACACCATCTGGAACCACTATAACTCTTGTTTTATTTACTTTACGCATTTACATTATGTTATTTATCATTACAGCATTTATTATCGTTTATTCAGCATACTGAGTCCTGATTGTTACACAACTCACAGCTCACAAACTGACATCACCAGAATTCAGTTTTGCACACTCAGATTTCACAGAGAATAACAAGATCAAGAAAAAAAGGCTAAAATTATATCCGCTGCCAGTTGACTTAGTTTTGCATAAGTCATTTTGACTTAGACTAAGCCCAGTCAGCTTAACTCTACACAAGTTTTAACTAAACCTTAAAAGCTTAAAATCCAGTTTTTAGTGACAAGTTTATTCACCCCCCTCTAAACTTGTGTTAGCCTTTCCAAGGGACCAACAATTGGTATTGGAGCAGTGTTTCTTTAACAAGTCATTGTTAAAAACTCAATTGCTCTATATACCCTCTAGTTGTTCTCATTATAAAGCTCAGTTTCAAGTTTTTATATAATCAGTTTTCACTCACTCACAATGGATAGCAATCTGTATGCAAGACAAATGCTGATGTGTAACATGGAGAGGTTTGATGAATACAAACGTCGTATGCAGGCTTTTCTAGCTGCTACTCATGATGAGATGATGGACGTGCTCACTGATGGACCAATCCTGATCACCCACATGCAAACTTTTGGTGTAGATCAAGTTAGAGTTCCAAAGCCAAAGGCTGAATGGACCAGTGATGATCGCAAGCGAAACAATCTCAACAATGTTGCTATGGACTTTATCCTCAGAAATCTTGACAGCAAAATGTACTTGAAGGTGAAAGATTGCACAACCGCTAAGGAAATCTGGGAGAAACTTCAGTTAGTATGTGAATGTACTGACCCAATCAAGGAGAACAAAATCACAGTTGCAAAGCAGAAGTTAGAGAATTTCAAGATGAAATCTGAAGAGACCATTGACCAAATGGAGTCAAGATCCAGTCCAATCATGGATGAACTAGACCTACTCAAGATTGAATACATAAAGAAAGTAATCAATACAAGAATCTTGAAGGCTTTGCCAATGTGTTGGAAGATGAAGGTCACTGCAATGGAAGAATCTAGAAGACTTGACATATATGACTCCTTTAAAATCTTCTCAGATTTGAAAGCTTATGAATTTAGTGAAGATTTTTTAAGCACAGATGCAATAATCAAAGCTCTGGAAGAACCAATGACCACATCACTTGCAGCAGTATCTAATGACTCTCAAGAAACATCCACAAATAATCTTCAATAGTTGGATGAAATGGAAGAACAAATGGCTTTTATGATTAGCAGAATAAGAAGGATGAAGATTGGTCATCCAGTAACTCAAAAATACATCAAGAACTCCTGAGAAAAGGAAGGATGATGAGTATCTTTGTTTCAACTGCAAGAAACCTAGACATTACAAAGCTGAATGCCCAGAATTGAATGCGAAGAAGACTCAACAAAGAAGAACCGGCAGAAGAGCATTGTTAGCCGGAGATGAGTCTAACTATGAAGCTAGTACAGAAAGATTATCTGATGGCACAACTTTGATGGAACACATGGAAGATTCCAACGAGGTTTGTGAATCTAATTCTAAATATAGCTCAGCTCAAATTTCCATGCAAAATGCATATTCTTCAACAGCCCAAAGAACTCAAAATTAGAATAAACACTTGACGAATTGATGAATCAGCTTGTAACCATACAAGTTGGTTATTAATCAATCAAAGCTGAGAAAGAAGTTCTAATTCTAGAAGTGAAAAAATTGAAAGATGAATTGAACAGGTTAAAACTAAGCAAAACTGATAAAGGAAAGACTCAGTATCAGTCTACTGCATCAGCAACAGCAACTGAATCTTTTGCTCAATCTAGTTCATCTACTGGATTCAAATCAGGCTAGCCATAGGGAGATAGAATTGGCTTAGGATTTAATACACAAAAAACTTTGAAAGGAGGAACAAGTAAGGCAACTGAACCTAATACCAAAACTGGTGTTAAGTTCGTAGCTGAACAATGTCCTAAAACTAAGAAGCATGATGAACCAGTAAAATAAATTCAACTAAAATCAAGTCAGCCTCAACGTCAATTTTCAAAGAAGTCAGTTGTAAACAACAACAGAGTCAACCAAAAAGGCAAATCGGCTGTACATCAAGAAAATCGAAAAGGTAGATCAACTGTTGAATCTACTAAAGCTGATCAGGCTAAGAACCAGAAAAACTTCAGTCAAAATAAATCTAAGAATATTAATTATTCAAAGATTCACAAAGTCAGGGGGAAAGGTAGATTATTTCCAACTGATGATGACTGGAATTTCTCTGAACCTATTATTAAAAATGATAAAAACAATCATTTCAGACAGAAAACTTATCACAAGTTTCAGTCAAAAGGTTAGCAAAGGACTCACTTCAGTCCTAAGCAGAAACCTCAGTACCAAGGTCAGCATAGACCTCAGTACAAAATAAATGATGGTTATCATTCAAGTTTCAATAATAGAAAGCATCATGGAAATCAATTTCAACCAAAGGACCTGAGAAATCATATAAATAAGACACAGTCCAAGCATAGATACTATGGGAATGTGGCTTACATATATGAAAATAAGTGCAATAATATCCGAAGGATACCTAAAGGATATGTTCCCAAGGTTGTACTGACAAATGACCCCCATGCACCCAAACAGAGTTGGGTACCTAAAAATGTTTAATTTATTTTGCATGATATATGGTACTTTGACAGTGGTTGCTCAAGGCACATGACAAAGAGCAAGGACTGTCTGAGTAATTTTATTGCCAAAGATGGACAAAAAGTTATCTTTGGATGCAAAGACGAACCTGGATACACCAAAGGTTATGGTACTTTGATCAGAAATGGACTCACAATCAAGAACGTATCTTAGGTAAAAGGATTGCATTACAATCTACTCAGCACCAGTCAACTTTGTGACATGGCATACATAGTTACATTTGATAAAGATTTTTGCATTGTCGTCAGCGAAATAGCATTTCAAGTTGTTCTAGCTGGAAGAAGAAAAGAGAATATGTATGTTGTAGATTGGAATACAACAGTTGCAGAAACTTGTTTACTTAAGCATACCAAATCAGAAATCAGCTGATTATGGCACAAGAAACTGAGTCATCTTAATTTTGACGGCATCAACACCCTAAACAAGAAACAATTAATCATTGGATTACCTAAGATTACATACAAAAGGGACAGCTTATGTGATGCTTGTCAAAAAGGAAAACAAGTGAAAGCCAGTTTCAAGATAAAATCTCAGCATTCAACAGCAAGAGTCCTTGAGCTACTACATATGGACATATTTGGACCTATCACACCAATCAGTATCAGTGGAAAGAAATATACATGGTGGAGGTAGATGATTATTCAAGATACACCTGGGTTATCAACTTAACCAAGAAAAGTGAAACCAAGCAAAGGCTTACAGAACTTCTCAAGAGACTTCAAAATAAGAAGATTGTTTCAGTTGTGAAGATAAGATCAGATAAAGGAATGAATTCCTCAACAAAGTGATTATTGACTACTGTGAAGAGAATGGAGTTTTACATCAACTTGCGGCAACAACAACGCCTCAACAAAATTGTGTAGCTGAAAGGAGGAATAGAACACTCAAAGAAGCATGAAGGACTATAATCTATGAAGTAAAATTGCCAGAAAGATATTTAACAGAAGCAGTTAACACAGCTTGCTATACACAGAACAGAGCTCTCATGAATAAAAGGCATGAGAAGACTCCTTATGAAATTTGGAATGGAAGAAAGCAAAATGTTTCCTATTTTCATTCTTTTGGAAGCAAGTGTTTCATACACAATAATGGAAAAGATTAACTTCATGTTTTTCTGCCCAAAGATGATGAAGGAATTTTTCTACGATATTCAAGTGTCAGCAAAGCATTCAGAGTACTTAACAAAAGGACACTCAAGCATGAAGAATCAATACACGTAGTGTTTGATGACCTAACTTTCCTGGTGAAGAAACTTAAAACAGACAAGAACCAGTTTCTCAACCTCAGTTACCAGTTTTACAAGAATCCATACTATAGAATCAATCATCAGATCAAGATCAGCCTCAGTTCTCAAGTACTGAACAACCTACAGTTGAACAACATGATTCTGACCTAGTTCAAGATGATCAAGACGAAGAAAATCAAGAACAGATTCCTGAAGAACCAGTTCAACAGAATTTAGATCCCTTGATGCAACCCCCAGTACATCAATGGATGAGAGATCACCCAGAAGAACAAGTGATTAGTGATACTCAGGCTGGTGTTTGAACAAGACATCAACTAGATGCAATGATTTCTTGTTTCCAATATCAGTCTGAACCTAAAGAGATAGAATAAGCTTTGAAAGATCCAGATTGTATTTTAGCTATGCAAGAAGAATTGAATGAGTTCAAAAGAAATCAAGTATGGGAACTAGTAGACAGACCAGATCATGTAAATATCATTGGCACTAAATAGGTTTACAAAAACAAGCTTGATGAAAATGGGAATATCATCAGAAACAAAGCTAGACTTGTAGCTAAAGGATATTCACAAGCTGAAGGCATAGTCTTTGA
Source organism: Gentiana dahurica var. dahurica (assembly GCA_024500145.1). Taxonomy (NCBI): domain Eukaryota; kingdom Viridiplantae; phylum Streptophyta; class Magnoliopsida; order Gentianales; family Gentianaceae; genus Gentiana; species Gentiana dahurica. The sequence continues at coordinate 51,454,037 of CM044905.1, forward strand.
TGAAACTTATGCACCAGTTGCAAGGTTGGAAGCAATCAGACTCTTTCTTGCCTTTACAGCTCACAAGAAATTCAAAGTGTACCAGATGGACGTCAAAAGTGCATTTTTGAATGGAATTCTAGAAGAAGAAGTCTACGTTGAACAACCTCCTGGATTTGAAATTAAAGAACAAGTTGATAAAGATTTTAAACTGTGAAAAGCTGTATATGCACTGAAGCAAGCACCAAGAGCTTCGTACGAAACTGTATCTCAGTTTTTGGTAGACAATGGTTTTACCAAAGGAACTATTGACAAGACTATTCAAAATGAAAGTTGAAGAAAGTACTCTACATGTTCAGATCTATGTTGATGACATTATCTTTGGATCTGAGAATGAACAACTCTGTGAGAAATTTGCAAGTTTGATGAAAAGCAAATTTCAGATGAGTATGATGGGAGAACTGAATTACTTTCTAGGTTTACAAGTTAAACAACTGGATAACGGGATTTTCATTCACCGTACTAAGTATACAAGTGAATTGATCAGGAAGTTTGGAATGGAAAAATCAGCTGGCATTTCAACACCAATTGGAACTAACATCAGATTAGATGAAGACAAAGAAGGCAAAGATGTGGATCAAACTCTTTACAAAAGAATGATTGGAAGTCTACTTTATCTTACAGCAAGTAGACAAGATATATCTTTTGCTGTTGGTGTTTGTGCTAGATTTCAAACTAAGCCAAAGGAAAGTCATCTTACTGTTATCAAAAGGACTTTGAAATACCTGAAGGATACTGAAGGAGTTGGGATTTGGTATTCAAGAGAAGGTGAATTCAAGCTGATATCCTATTCAGATTCAGACTATCCGGGATGCATAGTGGACAGAAAAAGCACCTCAGGCACTTGTCAGTTGCTAGGAGATAGACTTGTGTCGTGGTTCAACAAGAAGCAAAACCCAATCTCTACTTCAACAGCTGAAGCTGAGTATGTCGCAGCTGGAAGTTGTTGTGCTCAAATTTTATGGATTAGACAACAACTAAGCGATTATAGAATAGAACATGGAATGATTCCTATAATGTGTGATAATACAAGTGCAATTGCAATAACTGACAATCCAGTTTTGCACTCAAGGACGAAACACATTGATGTGAGACATCACTTTATAAGGGATCATGTGGAAAAGAAGGATATAACAGTTCTCTATGTTCCAACTGAAGATCAGTTAGTTGTTTTACCAAACCTCTGGACAAAGAAAGGTTTGCTAAACTGAGAACTGAATTAGGGATTATTAAAGTCAGTTAAATCAGTTCAAGCTTAGAGATTCGTCAAGGGGATTGATCTTTGTCATGCTGGGTGCGCTCACTTGATAGATTAGTCATTGACATCAACAATCTCAAACTGACTAACTAAGTTGAAGACTTGACGGAACCCAAACTTTGTAAAACTGATTTCAGCTTCAGTTTTACTTAGTCAAACAAAGTCAAAGGATAAAACCGACAAAAGTTACATCGCATTTAATTACCGCCGTTTTTCTGTCAGAATTCATAGTGTGTATACCCCCATTATTTTAGATAGTACACATCGGTTACACAAGCCACGATGGAATTTGAAAAGATTGTACAAATCTATCAGAAAATCGTGGATCCTTTCAACTGCCTACCTCTTTATATGCAATTTTTTTTACTCTCTCTTTACCAAAAAAAAAAAATCAAACCTTCTCCCCCGTAAATCAGTCAGATTTTGTTTGATAATGGCAGCTTCAAAGAAAATTCAAGAATAACGGTTAATCACCGCACCTGATACGTTCACATTTCAAGAATTTAGAGAAATGTGTGGTAATACTCTTCTCTCCAGTCATATATCTGAAAAGAATGGAAGATTACTGGGTTTGTGTAATCTTTTGGAATCAAAATTGCAACAAGACATGGACTTGGAAGTTCTATTGCAATTCTGGGAAAATATTAAGATGCTAAAGAACTCTCTACTTACAAGAGCTTGTGGACAAAAGATTTTTGTAAATGAAGACATCATCAGACAGCTTTTTGGCTTCAAAGATCCTCTGGTGAAATCTATTGATCGAGCCTGCTTACCACTTCAACGCAGTGCTTTCCATAGACAAATTTCAGCATCGAAGGAACCAGCAGAGGTTGATATGCATATTATGGACCTCAAAACTGAGTTTGGTCTTCTCAGTAGATGGATTAGCAGACATGCCATTGGACAGCACAAAAGGCTAAGTAAGTTAACTGAAGATGGTATCTACCTAATGAACGTCATCTGGGATTGTTATCAGATCAAGAAGCAACACTTAGATGAATTAGCAAGTGTCAACAGAGCCCAAGATGAAGGAAGACAAACTGAAGGCAGATTTTGACTAAAGAAATCACTTAGCTTAGTGATTCAATATTATTTGGAAAGAATTAGTGGTGGGATTAATAATGCACAAGCTGCTACTACAAAAGAAGCAGTAGTTGCAAGTTCAACTAAAGTAACTTCCCAACCTGAAGCCAATAGGCAAACTGTGTCCCAGCAGATCGCTCAGCAAAAAGGCATTAAAGGGAAAGCTGAGACACAAGGAGAAAAATTAGTTGTACGTTGTTTGTACCCATGTACTTTAATTCAGTTAGCAACAACTGAGGGGGAACAACAACTGACAACTATTGTCAGTCAGTCAAAGGCTTCAGTTCCTGAAACAGTTCCAGAGAAACAAGTTTCCGTTATGCACAAGGACCATGTATCTCAGCAACCAAAGAAGTATCTGTTTAATGTTGAAAGGATCATCAAACTGATGAATATGAAGCTCAAGACTGAAGGTTCTCAAGAAGCTACTCTAGCTAATGAAGAGAAACTATTGTTGGAGAAACTGGAAATACCAAATCTCTATGCACTATTTCCTGTGGAAGAATTTCTCAACAATTGCTACAACAAATTTAGAGAGATAGCTAATAAAACTGAATCAACCACATCATCTATACCCAAGGATGTTTTAAAGAAAAAAAGATGATTATAAGGATGATGATTCAAGGAAAAAAGCTCAAAGGAGTACAGTTTTACAGTCAGAGACTCAACCTCAACCACAAGCAGCGCAAACTGATACTCAGAAAAAAGAAATGGCTGTTGGAAATCAAACAACTGACAATAAAGCAGAAGAAGCTAGAGCTGATGATAATCAGGAACTAATGATAAGGGAAGATGCCAGTCAGTCCAAAATCCAAGAAACAGTGGAAGAAGACCCATCTGAGACACTTACAACTAAAGAATTAAGGCAAGTCCAAGAAGGGTTGAAGATTATGCTCAACCAAAAGGATGATTTCAGTGGTCTTCTATCACATGTTTCCAGTTACTTGGATAACATGAAGAAAACTAATGTCTCAACTCACACTAAGTTGGACATTATCAAGAAATCCACATCAAATCAGTTTCGGAGATTCTCAGTCTCAAAGTAAAACTTGAACAAACAACTATGAAAGATCATGAAACTCATGCGCAAGCTGAATGGCACCTCAATCAACGGATCTATGTGATAGAAATTCAACTCAAAGATGTCCTCACCTCTCAAAAAGAGATGTCCACAAATGAGAAGGAAACACATCAACTAATCAATGAGTCTATGATGCCAAAAAGGGGGAAGTGGAGGAAGAAAAGCTGAAGTTATATGAAGAAAAACTGAAGCTTGAAACTGAGTTGACAAACTAAAGAAAGTAAAATTTACTACAAAATGAAACATCAGACAAGTTGAAGAACTAACTGATGAGCAGCTGATACTGAAATACAGTAAACCTGATGAAAGAAGAGCAACCCTCATTAAAGATCTTTGGATGAAGTTTGTTGAAGACTACAGTCATGTCAAAGCCAAGTACATATACAAGAATTATGAAGAATCACTCAACTACTTTTTGTGTGATCTCCATCATAAACAGAAAATGGCCAATTACAAAAAGATCAAAAGGATTGAAGAAAAACTTCAGATCAAAGATAAGGTTGAAAATATGAAAGCAGATGTCAATGAGTTTGAAAGTTATTAGAAAGGTGAAAGTCATTTTCCAAAGTTAGCTATGTGGGGAAAATTTAAGTTAACAAGCCAAGTGGATTACCTCAAGACTTTCAGGAATAAAGATACAAGGATTGGAGGAGAATATCGACTTCATGACAAAAGAAGGATGTATGTCTTAGTTAAACAGAAAGTTGTTTAAAGTTTCATTTCAGTTAATACTAAATGTGTAACTTGATCCAGTTTTTGAAAAATCTTAATGAAATCCAGTTTCCAGTTTCACTTTGTTTTGTATTATGTTTATCCTTATGCTTTTCTTTTAATGAGGGTTTTGGCATCCTCAAAAAGGGGGAATTTGTTGGAAATAATAATTTAGTTTTGATGATAATGCATCTTATTCAAAAACATGTTTGATTACACCCCATTGATGAAGTGCTGAAACTAGTTGTAAAGATAACAATTCTATTGGAGGAAATACTGACAAGTCAGAACGGTCACAAAATATAGCCGTTACATGCGTAACGCCCAGTTCCCGGGTACCGAGTCCTTACCTGGAAATAGAACGTTCGGCACGTATAATATAAAATAAATTCTATATTATACGTAAGCCTCTACTACGTCGTATCGAGTTTCGCATTTAAACGGAAGCTAAAGAGACTCGGGTCTATATTTTTTTTCAAGATAAGAATAGAATTACAACCATACTATAGATAGAAAGATAACATACATCCACGAAAAAGAAATAAAATCCTACAACCAGTACGATGTCCAAAGTAAAGGAAAAGGTACAACAAAAGTCTTATAAAGATAAGTCATCACAAAGCCACAAGTCTTGTAATGAAATTACAACATAACAATCTGAAAAGAACATCAAATAGTTTAATTATAACAATCATCAGGCATCATCTTCATAAGCCTCGTCAAACTCCGGTTCGACCTGTTCGTCTTCTCAATCCCCAAACACAACAAAAATGCATTCGAGGTAAGTACAAAGGTACTTAGTAAGAAACCGAAGCTATTGCGTTAACTAGATTTCACAAGAAAGGTTTACATAGTCATTACGTTATCTTGGTTTGACCGACTCAATTCTAGGGTTCACTACATGCTCATCAATATGTTGTGACTAAACGTTTCTAACTTAACTTATCTTTGTTACAACCGCTCTCAAGGGCACTACGTGTATCCACCTTTGGGACACTCTTGGCAACATATTAGTGGATCACACCAATATCCACGGAGTCTAGAATAGCTAGACTCCAATAGTGCGCACGTTGCGGCGAAGTTCCTCCACTGCCATTTAGTCGTTTACAGGCCAGCAGCGTTGTTCGTTTTTTCTGCTAGCACACAGATCGCGATATAGTCTGGTGCCTATCCAAGAGAGACATGTTGTTTAAACTTTTACTAGTCAAGTACGTTGTTTATTGGGTTATTAACTAGCCACCTAAGTGTTTTCAATTAATCTCCCTCACACATACTACTCCCTTCCTAGACCGCTAGACACGGACAAAACCTAGCACATACACAGACATTGATGAATACTAACTCATCAAAGCACAGGCCAATCATACCCTTCCGATGGTCCTGAACTTCAACTCCCTTGAAGAGTACATTCGGTGCCGGAAATAAACGCATCAGAAGCTAAATCATGGCTTGTTCATGTTCATTTAGTGTTAATACATCAAGGAGTAACATTTAGAACTCATCTCGTTGTTTAAAGACACATAAAGGAAAAACAGCACTTAATGGCCCCATCCGATCGGATAGGAGGTGTTATCCGGACGGATAAACTGTTCTATCCGTACGGATAGAACACTGTACCACTCTCTGCCTGATTCAGTGAAATAGCCGTACGAATGAGTGATACACCCGTACGGACAGACCCCGTCTGCACAAGAGAAAACAGTTTTCTGCACTCTACGATTGCTACTCGATTCCAACCAAGCTTAACCTCATTCTAAGCCTCAATACAACAAAAAAACAAGACCTTAATTATCCCATATCATCTAACAAAAGTAAGATCACATAATAGCATGATTTCATCACCAAAACACCTCAAATCATAATTAATGCAATAGAGAAGATTTCCTTACCTTTCAAAGCACAACTCCAAGAAACACCTCAGAAAAAATTGCAGGCACTCCTCAAGGACTCCAACAAAACCCTATCCAATCCATAACCAATCCAAGAACCGATTACGATTAAGGTTTCTAACACTCAAAGCTACGAATTTAACTACTCTCTACAACCAGACGTGATCAAACGTGATGAAACGAAGATTAGGGCTAATTTCTTACCTTGACAAAACCTGGAAAACTTGGTATCAACACGATCCTTGCCTTCTCACGATGCTCCTGCTTCAAACGAATCTGAAATCGGAGTAGAAATGCACCGTGAAATTGAGAAAACCTCTCCTCCTTCTTCCTTGCTCTCAACCCCAGAATTATTAACGCTCAAGATTCTGATTAATTTCTCTTTTGATTAGTGGGGAGGTTATTTCCCCAAATATAGCCTCCTCACTAATTAACTTGTAATTAACACCCTTAAAACACATAATTTACAAATCAGCTCCCAAATAACATATATATACATATTCGAGTTATATATATATAATTACCTAATTTAATCCATAAAAGATAAATATAATATTTCGTTCTCGCAAATTGACACGTCTGCCCTTTCCCGAGAATCGAAATATTACAACAAGATAGACGTTGATACAATTCGAATTCAAGCAAGATGAACGTTAGACCTTACACTATAAATAGAGGACTTTGCACCAAGCATAAAACATAAAGAATTAACAAGATTACACGCATTTTTGTGCACTAGTCTCATTCATTCGAATTGCTATCATCTCTGAGCTAACAAGATCAATCAAGAACTTCTTCAAGTGTTCAAGCTACACAGAATCTATCAAGAATCATACACTTTGAAGAACAACAAACAAGAATCAATTTATTGATTCTCAGCCCAAATTTGATTCTTAATCAAAGGTCAAGACTGTGACACAATCCGGTGAAGGATTAGCCAAGGACAGTTGTATCAGTAGTCGGGTAGACTGTGTTTGTGGTGGTAGCTGGTGAAGAGGCATACGTAACCCTTCACGGACAAGTGTTCAAGCAATTCCAGAGCAGTCATTCCACCTATTCTACAAGTGTTTAGATAGTGAAGCTAGGATTAGCCAAGGACTATTGTTTAGGACTTTTTGAAACAGCTCACCTCCAGAAGTTCTAGTGAAATTTTCCTCCTACGCCACAGGGGAAGAGAGGACTGACATGATTACACCATCTAGAACCTCTATAACTCTTGTTTCATTTACTTTATGCATTTACATTCTGTTATTTATCATTACAATATTTATTATCGTTTATTCGGCATTCTGAGAACTGATTGTTACATAACTCACACCTCAAAAACTGGCATTCCCCAGAATTTAGTTTAGCTCACTCAGTTTTCATAGAGAATAACAAGATCAAGAAAAAAGCTAGAATTATATCTACTGCCAGTTGACTCAGTTTTGCATAAGTCAGTTTGACTTTGACTCAGCTCAGTCGGATTAACTCCACACAAGGTTTAACTAAACCTTAAAAGCATAAAATCATGTTTTTAGTGACAAGTTTATTCTCCCCCCCTCTAAACTTGTGTTAGCCTTTCCAAGGGACCAACACAAAGCTTGGTTATCCAAGAACTTCTCAATGAAGGACTTGCGTGACGCAACCTATATTCTAGTAATCAAGATCTATAAAGATGGATCTAAGAAGTTGTTTTGTCTGTCGCAATCAACCTATATAGACAAGATGCTGAATATATTCAGCATGAAGCAGTCCAAGAAAGGATTGTTGCCCATGTCACATGGGGTCTACCTGTCAAAGGAAATGAGTCCTAAGACAGTGGAGGAAATGGCACAAATGAGTAAGATCCCTTATGCTTCGGCAATCGGGTCCATCATGTATGCCACGTTGTGCACCAGACTAGATGTCTCGCACCCTCTTAGTACGACTAGTAGGTACCAGTCCAACCCAGGTGATGGTCACTGGGTTGTAGTCAAGAATATCCTCGAGTACATGAGACGTACTAGGGATATGTTCCTGGTTTTCGGGAATGATGATTTAGTATTACGAGGTTACAAAGATGCCACTTTCCAATCTGACAAGGATGACTTCAAGTCACAGTCCAGATTTGTTTTCACAATTAATGGTGGAGCAGTGAGCTGGAAGAGTTCCAACCAGGTGACAACTGCGGGCTCTACAACGGAAGCCGAATACATAGTAGCCTCGGAGGCGGCAAAGAAAGCAGTTTGGATGAAGTAGTTAATCACTGAACTTGGTGTGGTTCCCCCATTGAAGGTCCAGTGCTGCTATACTGTGATAACAATGGGGCTATATCTCAGTCAAAGGAACCAAGGTCTCAAAAAAAGTCCAAACATGTGTTACGGCACTATGACTTGATTAGAGAGATAGTGGATAGAGAAGATGTAAAGACAGAGAAAATCCACACTGATGATAACATAGCTGATTCGTTAACCAAGGCATTGTCACAAGCAAAGAATGAGAAACATGTTCATATGCAAGGGCTTAGGCATATGGGAGATTGGCTCTGGTGGGAGATTGTTGAATAAGTGTCCTAAACCCACGTAATAACTTCATTATGATTAATAAAAGCAATTTTATTATTATATATTGTTTATCTTCATGTTATTAGTTGTATATATATATCGTAACGTCCCTAGTGTCAAACTGTGATAGAGAAACCATGATAGTGATTATGGTTGACGAGATCTCTAATCACTTTAAGAAGTTTGATACATAAATGTCGCTAGTCGTATGTACTGTCAAATGGGATATTAATAGTATGATTAGTCTAGCACGTATTGGATGTCTATCTTATAGAAGGTAGAGATATATCTCGTCTATGGATGTTTAAAGACACTTGGACTGTACGTGGACATGTATTAGAGAATACATACATTAGAGTGACCCACTTACATTAAGTGTCACACTAAGTGGCGGTTGTGTAATTATCCTTAAGACCGGAGTCTTTATGGCATCACGGTGTGGATTGTCATGCTTTGACACTATTGATATTTCACCTATCCATGGGGCGATCATGAGGTAGTGATTATTTATGATATTGAAGAATGTGGAGTATACATGTTAGGGCGTCCTGGAATCGCGTATCCTCTGATTGGGATTGAATAATCCAAAAGGCCTTCTTATAAGGAATGTCTAGCTCTCGAGAATCATTGCAAAGTGGAAGTAAATGTGTTATTCCAAGAGAGCATGATATCCAGATTATAAGATACGATCGTTAATGTATTGACACTCGAGATACGATCGTATGGATATTATTACAACGATAGGTTTGGAAGTTACACGGTAACCGCTTCACACGAAAGGTAGTAGTCTTTGCATTTGACTCTTCCGATGATTTGGGGTCACGGTGTGTTGCTAGACGCTATCCTGTGATCGTTAGGAATGAAGGGTATTTTCGTAATTTGCACTTTGTGTCTATGGCCAACATATTCGGAAGCCTATCGGGTCACACACATATGAACATCGTGTCGGATTAAAATGCGTTTATAGTTGATAACCAAATAAGGAAAGTTTATCTCTAGACTATAAAGGTTATAGTGATAAATTAATATTGTGGTATTTATTTATTATGAAAAAATAAAATACAAGATATTAGTTATTCTTAAATTATATTACATAAAGAATATTCCGGAAGCCAATTATTGGCAATTTGGGGTGCCACATCTAGGTGTATAAGATACACTTGGATTGTGCATTTTAATTAATAAGATTACCATAATATAAATATTAGATATTAATTGATTTTGAAGAAATAGATTTATGGTAATAAGATAAATATAATCAATATAAGATATTGGCAATATTTAGATTTTATTTAATATGAGATATTATAATGAAATAGGTAAATCAATCTAAGAGATTTTCCTTATTTTATTGGGAAAATGTTTTCTTCTCCTCCACTCTAGTTGGGGCGCCCCTCTCACTATAAATATTAGGTGGGTGTCAAGCTCTTTTGTACATCATAATTCCAAGAGCTAATAGTTTTGAGTAAAATAGAGAGATTTCAATAGAGAGTTTGAGAGAGAGGAAAAAGGCCGGTCTAGTAGCCGGAGTTTTTTCGTTAGCAATCCAAGGAGGATTCCGGCGAGGAGTTCGTGTGGACATCGATAGAGGCCGGACGCGTGGATAGATGTGCACAGTAATACTCTCCATTGATGGTCAAAGTTACGATCTTGTAGATCATCCAAGGTATAATCCGTCAAACTACTTAACATGTTTATTGCATTAAACGAAGACGATCTAGAAAAAGGAAATGAAATTTTAAATTCCACTGCGTTAAACTAGTGATTTCCTAACATGTACAAGACGTCTCAAATATAGCAACACAACTTACCCGGCTCACTCAAAAGAATGTAAAGTTTGAGTTGACTAGTGAGTTCTAGCAGGTTTTCCGGACATTGAAGAAGAAGTTGACTACAACACCAGGTTTGGCCGTTCCGGAAATCCTTTATAATTACGACGTTTACACCGATGCTTCGGGGCAAGGGTTAGGTTGTGTGTTGATGCAAGGAGCAAAAGTGATTGCTTATGCATCTAGACAGCTAAAGATGCATAAAAAGAATTACCCAACACATGATCTAGAGTTGGCTGCGGTAGTGCTTGCCCTAAAGATTTGGAGGCAATACTTGCATGGAGTTAAGGCTAAGATCTTCACCGACCACAAAAGTTTGAAGTATTTCTTTACTCAAGAAAGTCTGAATATGAGGCAAAGGAGATGGTAGAGTTTGTAAAGGATTATGACTTGGATATTCAGTACCATCCGGGTAAAGCGAATTTGGTTGCAGATGTCTTGAGCGGGAAACCAATGTTTGCGGTTTCAAATGTTGAAGATGTGGTAGAATAGCTAGTTGGGCTGCAATCCGATGTTTTGATCAGATTGAAGACCGGCAGTTTGCAACACCATTGTTAGTAAGATCCGAGTTCATGGATGATATTTAAGAAAAGCAAGATGAAGATCCAGTTTTGGTTGACCTAAAGCGCGTTGCAAGAGAAAAGACTGAAGTGGGATATGTTTTAGATAATAATGGGAAACTATAGTACCATGATCGTTTGTGTGTGCCTAATGTTGAAGATCTAAGGCAAAGAGTCATGAAATAGGCACATAGGATTTCTCTTGCATTTCATCCAGAAACTACTAAAATGTATAGAGACTTGAAAGAAATGTTTTGGTGTCTCTCGACGAAAGCTAAGTTTTTAGCGGAATGTGATACCTGTCAGAAAGTTAAAGCAGAACATAGGAGGCAATGAGGAGCCATTGGATATCCCTAAATGTAAATGGGATAAGATCACGATGGATTTGATCACGGTTTATGAAAGAAGAAAGGTGGACATGATGCAATTTGGGTGATCATGGATAGATTGACCAAATCAGTTCATTTCCTACCCACCAATGTTGATATGTCTTTGATGAAGATGACGAAAATATACTTGGATAACATAGTGAAGTTACACAGAGTACCTATCACGATAGTTTTTGATCGTGATCCGAGGTTCGTCAGTCGGTTTTGGAAGAGTTTGCAAAGGGCCTTTGTCACCAAGTTGTATTTGAGTATGGCCTTCATCCTTAAACATATGGATCATTTGAGAGAACTATCCAAACGCTAGAAGATATGATAAGAGCCTGTGTTTTGGATGTAGGCAGATCATGAGATGTTTACCTACCTGTACCAGAGTTTGCCTACAACAACAGTTACCATGCAAGCATAGGCATGCCACCATTTGAAGCTTTGTATGGGAGAAGATGTCGAACGCTGCTGTTTTGGGATGAGTCGGTGAAAGACAAATCACCGGGCCGGAATTGGTTGAACAAGCTAAAGAAAAGGGTTCAGTTGGTTAAAAAGAATTTGAAGGTAGCTCAAGATAGAAAGAAGAGTTGGCGGATGTTAGAAGAAGACCTCTCGAGTTTGAAGTTGGTGAAAGAGTGTACCTATGAGCTTCACCAACAAAAGGAGTTAAACATTTTGGACAAACGGGAAAGTTATGTCCAATGTATGTTGGACATTTTGAGATTCTGGAAAGAGTTGGACCGTTGGCATATAAGCTTTAAGTTACCGGAATCGATGTTAAGAGTCCATATTTTTTTCATGTGTCGATGTTGAAGAAATGATTGTCGAAGAGTGATGTCAAAACCATAGTTGATCCGGAAGTTCTTCAGGATAATCTTGCGTATGATGAGAAACCGATCAGAATTTTGGACCGGAAGGAAAAGATGATTAAGAGACGGTTGATCCATTTGGTTTTGGTGCAATGTAGCAATCATTCACCGAATGAAGCAACTTGGGAAGTTGAGGATGACATGATAAGCGAGTTTCCAGAGTTTTTGGAGTTACCAGGTATGTTCTAGTTTCGAGGATAAAACTCCTCCTAAGGTGGGGAGGTATGTAATATTCTGATTTGCCAAAACGAAATATTATTATTCTGACTTCTTTTTGAGTTAAGTATATATATATATATATATATATATATATATATATATATATATATATATATATATATATATATATATATATATATATATATATATGTATATATATATATATATATATATATATATATATATATATATATATATATATATATATATATATATATATATATATATATTAAGTAAAATCTGATTTTATAGGTAATTAAGGGAATAAGTTATTTTGGGAAAAAGCGTATTTATGGAAACAATAATTCCCATTATACGTAAAACCTAGTGGAAAATCAGATTTTCTCCTCCTATCTCCTTCTTCCTATGTGTGGAAGTTTGAATAGAAATGCTGGGAGATTTCTTTCGTTTTCTAAGTCGAATCTCAACAATTTTCAGATTCGAGTAGGCGTTGGAATCATCGTGAAGAGGGTGTCGTTTTGACACAAGAAAGTTGGAGCTTTTCTCGAGTTATGATTATCGACCTGACTGATGTTTTGGATGAATTTGATGGATCAAACCTCATGTCTTTCATAGTCTCGATGTGTTAGAAGTTTGTGATCTATTCTAATTTGAATTCGGATTGATCATATTGGTTTCTTTGCAAAAGGTGTTCGTTTTTGCGGTTTTTTTTTAGGATATAGACTAGGTTTAGCTTGCTAAAAGGTAAGAGGGTCTTCTTACACGTTAGTTATGGCTTATATGGTTTAAGTTGTGATTATGTTGATATTTTGGATGTTAGAATTCATGCTACGACTTGTTTAAGAATCATAGGATGTTATGGTCCTGTAAAGGTCAAGTTTTTCTGCTATTATCTGAGTATATTGATGTTGAATAAGTTTGAGAATGATTATAGATCTATTAGAGTTAACAAAAACTAAGTATTTGGGAGTTGCCGCGATTGGTGCGGCCACACCAAGCCTAGTCCGAACGTGAATTTTTACATTCATAGAGTTAGTATGGGCGCATCGGAGACGGTGCAAGAGCACTGGAGCCCAGTGCGGGTGCACCAAATCCAGTGCAGGTGCACTGGACATGCAGAAATTGAGATTTTACATTCGGAGGCTCGGTGTGTGTGCAATGAACCTAGTGTAGGCGCACTGGCCCATGATTTGTGGAGAATGTTGTTTTAAGTCATGCAATGAGTTTTAAATGTTAATTCTTTGGTCTTATAACATTATTTAAGCCTGAACAAGCCTCGATTGAGCTTCCGATTCATTTAGTTTCGGCACCGGATGTACTCTTACAGGGAGTTGAATTTTGGATCCGTCGGAAGGGCATGAAAAGGCTTGTGCTTTGATGAACTAGAGTTCATCAATGTCTGTGTACTTGATAGGATATGACGTCTAGCTGTCTAAGCGAGGGAGTAGAGTTGATAAGGTGAGCTTTGCCTTGAAAACACTTAGGTGGCTAGTTAATAGAAAATAATAATTACATAAGTGTAGTAAAAGATAAAACATCACCTATTCTCGGTTAGGCATTGTTTCATATCGGCGATGTGACACGTTCATAAAAAGGTGAACAACGCTACTGGCTCAAAAGGCTGAAGGGTAGTGGAGGAAATTCATCGAATGTCGGGGTGATCCCGGGACTATCGGTGCTAATCACCGTAGTTGGCAAGTATATCTCGTGATGGATACGCATCTTGCATAGTTCCCTTACGTGATGACGTAACCAAGATAATTTAAGCTAGAAACATATAGTCATGACATGTTGATGGACATGGAATGAATCTCAGATTGAGTCGGTCTCATAAAGATAATTATTATAATAAAACTTGTTAAGGAGCCTTTGTTAATTTGTAGCTTCCACTTCTTAATTTGTACAATTTACTTACCTCAAATGCATGTTTATTTATGTGTTTAGGGGAGAGAAGACGAACAGGTAAATCCGGAGTTCAAGGAGGACTTTGACGACGACGTTTAAGGATGCCGAAGTTTACATATTTTTGCTTCCATTTATACTCTATAATTGTTCGGAAACAGTGTAATTTCCTTTTAGTAATATTTGGAGGTTTCGTACGTTTTGGTTCGTTTGGATTTCCAATGTAATAAATGTTACATTTCTCTCTTTAGATGTTGAGTTTCTATTCTTGGTTATTTGAAAAAAAAAATTACCCAAGTCTTTTGCTTCTTTTTTGCTTAACTCCACACGACGTATTAGAGGCTTACGTAAAAAGTGAAATTTATTTTATTTTATACGTGCCGAACGTCCTTTTCCGGATAAAGACTTTGTGTCCGGGAACGGGGCGTTATAGTTGGTATCAGAGCGAAGCGTCCTTTAGGATTCCTTTCTTAAGATAAGATCTCTTTAGACCAGTTAGTAACATTCTGATCCATCCTGATCTTTCAGAATATTCAGAAACTTCAGAGATACTCGTGTTGATAAGTTTGGAATCGAAGTCTAGGGCCCAGCAAGAAGCAAGTGGTTTGATTCAAGATGGGGGTTTAGTAGTTATGGTTCATCTGGAAGATGTTGATGATCGTGTTGGAGTTTACCGTACAAAAGAAGATGAAGAAAATGACCCTATAGTTTTGAATTCTACGAATTATGGTGTAATTCTTGGTATAGGTCAGCTATCCAAGAATTTTTTTATGTGGATTGTTAACATAAGGAAGCACCTTCCGGTGAGGAATGCACTGAATAGAAGTTGAATAGTGCAGTTTTAGTAGTTCAAGAATGATTTGTCCCGTGAGGTCAAAGTGGGAAGGTTAGAAAGTACACCAAGGAACATGACTGAATATTGAATAAGGTCTTGGAAGTTGAGACCTTCAAGGACGAGCTTTCAGTCGTTAATGGTGCTAAGAGGAACTCAAAATCAAGAAAGCCGAAAAGACGGCCCGAGTTGGCCTGTTCATGTTTTCGGCATGGATGCAGAGTATGCAGAACTGGATGATGATGTTATCTTAGGCATGTTAATATTAGACAACTTAGAGGTCATTGGTTTGTTTGATACGATAGCGTCTAACACGTTTGTGTCGTCAAAGATAGCTAAGAAGTTGAATCTACCTTCAGAGTCCTTAAGAAACCCTTTGGAAATAACTACCCCATTAGGAAAGGTAACTAAGGTAGCCAAGTTGATGCCTCAATTAGATGTGCGAGTAGGAGCATATTGATGTAAAAGTGGCTTTATGGTTTTGGATTTTTCATATTTCGATGTAATTGTTGGAACAGATTGGTTGTCCGAGAATTATGTTCACCTGGCCTGTAGGGAAAAGAGAGTGGCCTTTAAAGTACCCTGCAAATCAGCTAAGACTTACCAAGGTATTGTATACAAGCCTGGTAAGAAGCATCATCCGAAAATTTCAGCAGTTAATGAAATAAGAGATTGTCAAAAGGGTTATAAAGGCTGCTTGTTATACGCAGTGGATGTGGGACAAGTGAAGCCTAAGTTAGAGGAAACCACTGTACTAAAGGAATACCCTGAAGTGTTTCCAGAAGAGTTACAGGGAAACATGCCTGATAGAGAAATAGAGTTTGATATCAAGTTAGTGCCAGGAGCGGCACCAGTTACTAAGGCGCCCTATAGGATGGCACCGGCTGAATTAAAAGGTTGAAAGCTCAACTTAAGGATATGCTTGAGAGAAATATAATTCAGCCTAGTACTTCATCTTGGGGAGCCCCAGTTCTGTTCGTTAAGAAGAAGGATTGTAGCATGAGAGTGTTTAATTAGTTGATGATCTGTTTAATTAGTTGTAAGGCAACAGAGTGTTTTGTAAGATTGATCTTATATCCGGTTATCACCAATTAAAGATCAAGGTAGCAGATATACCAAAGACGGTATTCAGTACGAGGTATGGTCATTATGAGTTCTTGGTCATGCTATTTGGACTCACTAATGCTCCATCTACATTTATGGATTTAATAGATGATATCCTAGTATACTCAAAGGATGAGAAAGAACATGATGAACACCTGAGGACAGTATTGGATACTTTGAGGAAGAACCAGTTGTATGCAAAGTTCTCCAAGTGTGACTTCTGGTTGAATCAAGTCACTTTCTTGGGTGATGAATCTGAGTCCAAATTCTACTCCATATTCACTAGTATTTTGGGTTGGGCCTGAAACTCGAAAGCAACGCAAAAGGAGGCTCGAGGCTTTGGAAAAATTAGCCCAATTAGTAATGGAGGAGACTATTTCCAAGAAAGAAGAACGTGGATCCAATAAGTCCATCATATTTGCTTGCCGGCTTGCTGAATAAAAGCCCAACATTTTGGATATTATTATACTACTTAATATATATTTTATTATACAATATTAATTAATCAACAAGACAAGTATATGGCTGAATTTTGATGATATATGGCTGACTTTTGGAGTATATGGCGCCACTTTGAGGATGAAGATACAAGAATTCAAGTCATGGAAGAAAACAAGTTCATGTACAAGCATTAAACAAGATACATTGAATCTAGATTCAATGAACCTAGTAAAGTCTTGTTCATGGCCGAAAATTTCAATACATGTATTTTGAATTTGAAGTGTTTTTCTAGTATGTATCTAGCATCCTAAAATGTATTCTTGTAGCCTATAAATAGCCTAGTACTTGTAACTTGTAATTCTGCTTTTGCTCAATATAAATTATATTTTATTCTTCACTTGGAAAAGTGTTGTGCGAGTCTCTCTAGAAAGAGCATTCGAAATTCAGATTACCAAGGACTTAAGCAATCCTTGTGGTTATCCATATACCAAGGTGCTTAGAAACAGGTTTTCTAAGTGTCAAGGTGCTATTCCAAGGTGCCTTCACACATGTTGTGATTGTGTCGCGGAGCTTATTGATTCCAAGATGCTTTCACACAAGTTGTGACTGTGTCGAGGAGCTTATTGATTCCAAGGTGCCTCCACACAGGTTGTGGTTGTGTCAAGGATCATTTCCAAATACCTTCAAATCCATGATCCTAAGATTTATCCGATTTGAAGCCATCCTCCGGGCGGTATCACTTCAGTTGGTATCATAAAACAACGCAGTGACGGTATTATATCCCTTTACATGATTAAAAAAAATCGAATATAAACAAAAAAAAATCTGAACTATACTATATTCTTTTGATTCGAGGATGAATCCTTTGCAACCGGAAAGGTCTGATATGAATCTGAGTCCAAATTCTACTCCAGATTCACTAGTATTTTTTGTTGGGCCTGATACTCGAATGCAACGCAAAAGGAGGCTCGAGGCTTTGGAAAAATTAGCCCAATTAGCAATGGAGGAGACTATGTCCAAGAAAAAAGAACGTGGATCCAATAAGTCCATCATATTTGCTTGTGGGCTTGCTGAATAAAAGCCCAAAATTTTGTCTAATATTATACTGCTTAATATATATTTTATTATGCAATATTAAATAATCAACAAGACAAGTATATGCATGAATATTGATGATATATGCCTGACTTTTGGAGTATATGGCGCCACTTTGATGATGAAGATACAAGAATTCAAGTCTTGGAAGAAAAGAAGTTCATGCACAAGCATTGAACAAGATACATTGAATCTAGATTCAATGAACCTAGTAAAGTCTTGTTCATGGCCGAAAATTGCAATTCATGTATTTAGAATTTGAAGTGTTTTTCTAGTATGTATCTAGCATCCTAAAATGTATTCTTGTAGCCTATAAATAGCCTACTACTTGTAACTTGTAATTCTGCTTTTGCACAATATAAATTATATTTTATTCTTCACTTGGAAAAGTGTTGTGTGAGTCTCTTCGGAAAGAGGATTCGAAATTCGGATTACCATGGACTTAAGCAATCCTTGTGGTTATCCATATACCAAGGTGCTTAGAAACAGGTTTTGTATGTGCAAATATGCTATTCCAAGGTGCCTTCACACAGGTTGTGATTGTGTCGTGGAGCTTATTGATTCCAATGTGCTTTCACACAAGTTGTGACTGTGTCGAGGATCTTATTGATTCCAAGGTGCCTCCACATAGGTTGTGGTTGTGTCAAGGACCATTTTCAAATACCTTCATATCCATGATCCTAAGATTTATTCGATTTGAAGCCTTCCTCCTGGCGATTTCACTTCAGTGGGTCTTGTCATTTCTGGAGATGGCATTAAGGTTGATCCAGCGAAGATTGAAGCAGTTGAGAAATGGTCCACACCAACTACGGTTTCGGAGGATAGAAGGTTTCTCGGTTTGGCTCGCTATTATAGGATGTTTGTACCAGACTTGTCAAAGATAGCTACACCACTTGCCCGGCTCACTCAAAAGAATGTAATGTTTGAGTGGACTAGTGAGTGTGAGGAGGCTTTCCAGACATTGAAGGAGAAGTTGACTACATCTACAGTTTTGGCCATTCAGGAAATCATTGATAATTACGACATTTACACCGATGCTTCGGGGCAAGGGTTAGGTTGTGTGTTGATGCAACGAGGAAAACTGATCGCTTATGCATCTAGACAACTAAAGGTGCATTAAAAGAATTACCCAACACATGATCTAGAGTTGGCAGCGTTAGTGTTTGCCTTAAATATTTGGAGGCACTACTTGTATGGAGTTAAGGCTAGGATCTTCACCGACCACAAAAGTTTGAAATATTTATTTACTCAGGAAAGTATGAATATAAGGCAAAAGAGATGGTTAGAGTTCGTAAAGGATTATGACTTGGATATTCAGTACCATCTGGGTAAAGCGAATGTGGTTGTAGATGCCTTGAGCTGGAAACCAGTGTTTGTGGTTTCAAGCGTTGAAGATGTGGCAGAAAAGCTAGTTGGGCTGAAAATCTAAAATTTCAATCAGATTGAAGACCAGCAGTTTACGGCACCGTTGTTTGCAAGATCCGAGTTGATGAATGATATTCTGGAAAAGCAAGAAGTAGATCCAGTTTTGGTTGACCTAAAGCGCATTGCAAGAGAAAAGCCAGCAGTGGGATATGTTTTAGATAAGAATGGGAACCTATGGTACCAGGATCGTTTGTGTGTGCCTAATGTTGGCGATTTAAGGCAAAGAGTCATGGAAGAGGCACATATGATTGCTTTTGTAGCTCATCCAGGAGCTACTAAAATGTATAGAGACTTGAAAGTAAATTTTGGGTGGCCCTCGATGAAAGTAGAAATAGCTAAGTTTGTAGCGGAATGTGATAACCGTCAGAAAGTCAAAGCATAACATAGAAGGACATGAGGAGCCAATGGATATCCTTGAATGGAAATAGGATAAGATCACAATGGATTTCATCACCGGTTTACAGTAGACGAAAGGTGGACATGATGCGATTTGGGTGATCATGGATAGATTGACCAAATCAGCTCATTTCCTACCCAACAAGGTTGATATGTCTTTAAAGAAGATGACGACACTTTACTTCGATAACATAGTGAAGTTACAAGGAGTACATATCTCGATAGTTTATGATCATGATCCGAGGTCCGTCAGTCGGTTTTGAAGAGTTGGCAAAGGGCCTTTGGCACCAAGTTGGATTTGAGTACGGCCTTTCATCCTCAAACAGATGAACAATCTGAGAGAACCATCCAAACGCTTGAAAATATGCTAAAAGCCCTTTTTTTTGGAAGTAAGAAGATCATGGGATGATTACCTACCTGTAGCGGAGTTTGCCTACAACAACAAATACCATGAAAGCATATGCATGCCACCATTTGAAGCTCTGAATGAGAGAAGATGTCGAATGCCGCTGTTTTGGGATAAAGTCGGCGAAAGACAAATCACCGGGCCGGAATTGGTTGAACAAGCAAAAAAAGGGTTCAGTTGGTTAAAATGAATTTGAAGGCAGCTCAAGATAGACAGAAGCGTTGGGCGGAAGTTAGAAGAAGACCTCTCGAATTTGAAGTTGGTGAAAGAGTGTACCTACGAGCTTCACCAATGAAAGGAGTTAAACGTTTTGGACAAAAGGAAAACTTAAGTCCAAGGCATGTTGGACCTTTTGAGATTCTGGATAGTGTTGGACCGTTGGAATATAAGCTTAAGTTACCGGAATCGATGTCAAGAGTCCATAATGTTTTTCATGTGTCGATGTTGAAGAAATGTTTGTCAAAGAGTGATGTTGAAACAACAGTTGATCCGGAAGTTCTTCAGGATAATTGATGTAAAATTGCGCGGATCTAGGAAAAGTGATATTTGGATTCAAGTCTTTCTCCTCGATACAACTACAACAATTGCGTAGAAACACCTGGGAATATTTTTTGAGAGTTCCTCCACACAGTCTCAACTTGTGAGAAAGCACCTTGGAATAACCTCAACACTTAGAAAACCTGTTTCTGAGCACCTTGGTATAGGACACCCACAAAGGTTGCTCAAGCATTTTATAATCCGAAAGAACCTCTATCCAGAGAATTCAACACACTAATCCATGTGTAGAAAATATAAAATTTTATTATTGCAAAAGATGATGATCAAAATACAAGTACAGAGCTTTGGTATTTATAGTGTACTTGCATTAACTAAGTACTTGAATACTAGTATTAGTAAGATGAAAAGTCTTCTTAAATACTTCAAAAGGTGGCGCCACTTTTTTGGGTATAGGATTCCAAGGTTGTTGGACTTATTTCTAAGTTTTAGTGATGAGTGTCAGACTAACTGTTATAGTGCAATGGAAAAAAGATGCCTAGATCAAATGTATAGTCTTATTAGAGTTTGATCCTTGATTAGGTTTGATCAAACAAGAACTGTAATGGTCAGCTGATTTATATCAGCAGACTGGTCTATATCAGTAGGGTATATAGGTCAGTAGACTAGTTAGGAACCTGCTGAAGACTGAAGGCTGGGGGCTCAAACTCAGTTAATGAAGGCCAAGGGATCAAACTTAGTAGTTAAAGTCTAGGATATGGAATTAGATTAGGCAATTCTATGATGACCTAAACTGATTACATATACCTTGTGTAGAAGGTCTAAGTTCCTTAAGTTGGATGGTGATTGGAACTTAGTTATTTGCAAAAAGGTGTAATCTAACTTCACAAATAAAATTTAGATAAAAGAAGTCTGCTGCATTGTGTTTTAAACACAGCAAATTATAGTTCAGCAGACTGATAGGTATTTCGGCAGACTGATGAACCTGCTGATATATATACCTCGATTAATTCAAGACTACATTGGAAGATTACATGGATAAGGACAGCCAACTACCTCTGATTTATCAAACAAATCAATGGCTGAGATTAAAAAGACGTTGGGATGATTTAGGAATTTATCCAATGGTTACAAGTCAAAGGGTGGACAGACTGCATTCTGTCAAAAAGGATTCTGACAGTGTCAGTCCTATGAATAGTGACAGAAAGCAAGTCAAATGGGACAAAACCAAGATCGTTTATATTTGAATTTCAAATACAAGTCACATGGACTCCTACCTATAAATAGAGGACTTTCAACTCATAAAAAGATGATTAACTATTAGAGAAAAATATAAGAGATAATTATGAGCTGCAAAAACACCCTGCTGAACCTACTGAGCTTAAAGCTACTGATCCAGAGAAAACCTTCAAGTGTATCATGTATTCAAGCTACATCAAGTTTACACACTTGAAGACTGCAAGCTACTGATTATATCATCCTAATCAAGCTGCTGCAACTGAATCATTTACTTGATTCAATCTTTATTTTACAAAGAACCTGCTGAAGACAGTGAAGCATTTGTTGGGTGTGAAAGACTGTTGTTTGTGGTGGAGCTGGTGAAGAGGCAATCCTACCCTTCAAGGACCAGTGGAAGACTTTGGAGCAGTAATCCTACTTGTTCCAAGTGTTCAGTTTGTGAAGCCATAGTTATTAGTGAAGGACAAGCAACATAGGAATCTTTGTAACAGCTACATCAAAGATCTCTAGTGAATTACCTCCAACATCACAGGAGAAGAGTGGACTGACAGGATCACACCACCTGGAACCACTATAAAATCTGCCTACTTACTTTCTGCACTTAGATTCTACATTTAGTTTATTATACACATCAACCTACTGAATCTAGCAATTGAAAGCACACACACATACACTACTGAGTATCTAATACTTAGTATCATATTTAACAACAAGTAATAAGGCTTAATTTTTGATATAATTCCGCTGCACAAATTCAGTAAACTCAACTGTCAGTAGACTACTGTGTATCAGCAGGATACTGAGGTTTCAGTAGACTACTGAGTTATCAGTAGGCTGCTGAAGTTGCTGAGTTTGTTAACTCCAAAAGTTTTAAGTGTTAAGTTTATTCACCCCCCCCCCTCTAAACTTAACCAAAGCCCTTTCAAGAGACCAACAATTGGTATTAGAGCAGTGCTTCTGTTCTGAAGAAATCCTTATTGTTGCTTGTGAAAATACTTTAAAAACTTTTCAAATCACTGATTTTCAAAAACATGCATCATGGATAACACCCAGTATGCTAGAACTATGATGATGTGTTCTCTAGATAGATTTGATGAATATAAACGTCGAATGTAGGATACCTTGCTGCAACTCATGATGAAATGATGGATGTACAGACAGATGGACCACTGGAGATTACCAAGTCAGTAACAGTGGGTGATGTGACAGAGTACATTCCAAAACCAAAAAGAGAATGGAATGCTGAAGATAGAAAGAGAGCAAACCTCAACAATATTGCTATTGATATCATTTATAGAACCTTGGATAGCAATATGTACATAAAGGTTAAAGATTGCAAAACTGCAAAGGAACTATAGGACAAGATATAGTTGATCTGTGAAGGCACTGATGCTATCAAGAAGAACAAAATCAGTGTGGCCACAAAGAGGTTTCAAAAGTTCAAAATGCTGCCAAATGAAACCATTGAGCAAATGGACTCTAGATTCAATGCTATCCTGGATGAACTTACCTGGCTGAGTGTAAGTTATTCAAAAGAAGAAATAAACACAAAAATCCTGGAAGCATTACCTGACAAAGATGTTTGAGAGATGAAAGTCACTGCAATAGAAGAAATGAGAAATCTACATGAAGAGGATACCTTCAAATTATTCTTAGATCTTAAAGCTTATGAATTCAGCAAGAGATTGGTTCCTACCACTGAAAAAGAGGAACCAAAGACTACTGCATTGGCTGCTAAATATCAAGAAGAGACATCATGAGCTCAAGATGATCTGCTGGATGAAATGCAAGAGCAGATTGCCCTACTGAGCAAGAAAATCAGGATGATGAAGGGTGGAAAGGGTTCTCCAAGGAATTTCAACAAGAAATTCAATGAAAAGAAGAAAGAAGAACCAAAGAAAGACAATGATTATCTATGCTTTCATTGCAAGAAACCAGGACACTTCAAACCTGACTGTCCGGAGTTAAAACAAAGTAAGGAACCTGATTATCTGTGCTTCAACTGCAAAAAGCCTAGACATTTCAGACCCGATTGTCCAGACCTACTAAAGAGCAAAAGCCAACAAAGAAGATATGGCAAGAAGGCTATGGTTGCTGAAGATGAATCATGGTATGAAGTGGAATCTGAAAAGGGAAATGAATCAGATGACACATCATTGGTTGCTGAAATGGAAGATTATACATTAATGGCTAATATGGATGAAACAGAGGAGGTATACAATATTGTATCTGTCAATACTCCTGCTAGAAGTGTTTGTGAATCAACTTGTGGTTCAAATCCTAGAAACTCTTACAATGAAGAAGCTTTGGATGCCATCCTTAATCAACTAAGGAAAATACAATCTGGTTATCAGATTGTGAAGGCTGAAAAAGAAGCTCTTCAAGTAGAAGTTGAAAGATTGAATGCTGAATTAAGGGTTCTCAAAGGTAAAGAGAAAGATGTTGGACAGAATCAGTATAAGCCTACTGAACATCCAGTAGCTTCTGAATCTGCTGAACCATCTTGTTCCTCTACTGCATACAAATCTGGAAAGCATTATGGTGATAGAACAGGTCTTGGATTTGGAACTCAACAATCCAAAAAGAGTGGATCTAGTAAGGCTACTGAACCTAGTACCAGAATTGGTGCTAAGTTTGTACCTGCATAAGATCCAACTCTCAGTAAGGTTGCTGAGGCAATAAAACCTACTGAGAAAGCTTCGATGAAGCAAAATCACAAGTCAAAGAAGTCAACAGCTCCTAATAAAAAGAATAAATCCAAAAATAGGACTGATGTGCCTTCTAGACCTACTGATAACAGACCTGCTACTAAGTCTGCTGGACCACAAAAAGGAAAGAACCAGAAATATTCAAAGGATAAGAATCCTAAACCCAAAAATGTTAATCATTCTAGGGATACTTATCTCAAGGGGAAAGGTAGATTGTACCCTACTGACGATGATTGGAATATTCCTGCATCTAATGCTAGAAACAACAAGTATAACCATGATGCTAGGGCAAAACCTAAGCAATGGAATCAGCAAAGGACTCAGCAGAGGGCTTATACAAGACCTCAGCAGGGACCTCAGTAGACTCCATACTATAGGGCTGTTCCTAATAGACAGCAAACTAATGGTTATGCCAATGCTTCTAACAACAAGAATCACTTCAAACAGCATTATAAACCAAAAGGCCAGAAAACATATGTGAATCATACACAACCAACTGTTAGAACTTATGGATGTGTAGAATACATGTATGAACCAATGTATGACACTTTTAGGAGAAGACCTTATGGAAACATCCCAGGGGTCATGCTTACCACTGACCATTATGGACCCAAACATGTTTGGGTACCTAAAATGTATTAACTTTGTTTTGTAGGGTGTCTGGTACTTTGACAGTGGATGTTCCAGACATATGACAAATAATAAGCACTATTTGTCAAATTTTGTGGCAAAGGATGGTCCAATGGTGAATTTTGGCAACAAAAATACACCTGGATATACAAGAGGATATGGCACACTTGTGAGGAATGGACTTACAATCAAGAATGTTGCATATGTGGAAGGACTGGACTACAACTTGCTGAGCACTGGTCAATTATGTGATATGGGATACAAGGTCACTTTTAACAAAAACAATTGTATTGTCATTAGTGAAATAGGTGATCAAGTTGTATTGGCTGGTAGAAGACAACAAAACATGTATGTTGTGGACTGGTCTAATTATGTGTGACAACACAAGTGCAATTATGTGTGACAACACAAGTGCAATTGCTATCACCGAAAATCCTGTTTTGCACTCAAGAACCAAGCACATTGATGTGAGACATCATTTTATAAGAGATCATGTTGAAAAGAAGGATGTGGTGGTTCTGTATATCCATTTTGAAGATCAACTTGCTGATATATTCACTAAACCACTTGATAGTGAAAGATTTGCTAAACTAAGGACTTAACATGGAATTATTAAAGTTTACTGATAATCAGCAGTGTACTGGAATTCACCAAGGGGATTAGTCTTTGCTACGTTGGGTGAGCTCACTTAGCAGATTAGTCATTGGTATCAACAATTCCATGTACTTATGTTTGGACAATTGAGCAAATGAGGTTGCCAAGGGGATTGGTCTTTGTCATGTTGGGTGAGCTCACTTGACAGATCAGTCATTGGTATTAAACTTCATCTTGCATTATCAATTGAACAAAACAAGAAGGAATCAAAGATCAGCAGAGTTACTCTGTCAGCAGGCTGCTGAAGCTTCTTTATCAGCAGGCTGCTGAGCCAACCCTGCTGATGACAAGTTTGCTGAATAATACGTTACACAGGCAAACTTTTTAAAGTCAAAAAGCATATTGGCGGGATATTTATTTTATCCTTTATAACCGCAGTTAACACGATCCAACGCTTACAAACGTTATGGAGAAGTAATGGGCCACGTGTCAAGTTAGCATTCACTCAGATTAATCGTGGTTAATGTGGTTGTACGTGCACTGACAGTTACAACCACACTCTGTCTATATATACAGACCTATACACAGAAGATACTCTCTACTTCAAATCTGTTATATCTCTATTTTTACACTGTGTGAACATAGATTTACAAGCTATCTTCTTCATCGTTTTCTTTTAACAATGGCGGAAAAGGTTGATGTTCAAATTGGAACAAGCCAAAGTGTGAGAGGTTTTGTTGTTGATGCTAATGAAACAGAGTTAGCTATTAACATTGGTCGAAGAATAAGGAGATATGAAGGCTTGGAGAATGTACTGAACATAAGATTGGAAACAATCTCTTACACAAATGTTGTCAGTTTTGGGAAGAATATTGTGATAAATGAAGGAAGAGAAGCATTCAAAACAACTGTAAATGCTCAAGAAATTGAAGTTTCCTCAAACCTACTGAGGGAAGTTTTTGGTTTTGAAGAAGTTATAGATGCTCCTGTAAATCCTGAGGAAATGGGGTTGTCAAGGATGGATTTTGTTGACAAAATCAAGACCAATAAAGCCACCAAATAAATTCCAGGTATTAATATGAAACACATTGGGTATGAGTACAACCTGCTGAGCAAAATCATTGCTAAGAACATATTAGGACTGGTTGGAAGTATGGATACTCTATCAGGACCTAAGACAGAGCTGCTGATGATTATTTGCAGAAGTATAAAATTTGATTAGGTTGGATACTTTATCCACTACATGAAGAAAGTAGCCAAAGAAGAAAGAGAAGGGAAAAGGAAATCAAGGGCCTTACCCTTAGGATTAATGGTTCAGGCCCTGCTGAATCATTTGGAAATTCTCGATGTTGCACCTGATAAAATAAACCAATCCAGATACAAGAAAGAGATTGACTATCATATCCCTGGTCTGGATGATGATGAATAAGGTGTTGCTGAGGCTACTGATAGTGATAATGATGGAGATGATGGTGATGCTTGTGGTGAGCAGGTCAAGCAAACTACTAAGAAAACTGTCAAACCTGCTGCACCAAAGAAGACTACTGAGAAAAGAAAGGCTGCTGACACAAGGAAGATAACAGAAATGTGGAAGCCTAAAAGTACCAGAAAGCAAATAGCACAGACTGCTGAGTCTGCTGAGGGTCTAATTGATGTGGAAGCTACTGACTCTGCTGTAGTTGAGAAGAAGATTATTGCTGAGATTTTGAGGGAGCAACAGAAAGAAGTAAGTAGAAAGAGGAAGTCTACTATTATTGATATTGAAGAGGATGATCCACTTTCCAAAAGAATGAAGGAAATTGCCAAGAAGAAGAAGAAATATGGCAAGGGGAAACAATTGAGAGTTTTGGAGGCTCAAAGGGAACAGGAAGATGAAGTAGAAGAAGAATAAGTAGGAGAGGCTATTGATGCTGAACCATTAACAATTATCAAGCCTAATGAGGATACAGAGGTTGTTATTCAGCAACCTGCTGGAGAGTCACAGCAGACTACAGAAACTGAACCTGCTGTTAAGTTAGAGAATCCTCACCTACTAAGGCTTCTGAGCCTTTTGAACCTGCACAAGTTGTTGTTGAGCAACTTGTTGAAGAACCACCGCAAACAACTGAGTCTACCCCTACTGTGGAAGTGGAGAAATTGGTACAAGACCCTGCAATTCCTGCAATAGTTCAGGGGGAAGAACAGTCTACTGTTAACCCTGCTGATGAGCATATAAGTCAGGGGGAAGAAAGTGTAGTACATATAAAGGTAGTAGGCAAAAATGTACAATATGAGCAACATACTGACCTTCATACATCTATTGAAGATACTTTGAGTTTGCTTGTTGGGACCTTTGGAGGTCATCAAGCTACTGAAACAGCTCCCAGAAGGCCAACAATGCCATTTGCGAGGCATGTAAAGAAGAAGAAAGGTGATTTTGTTGATCCCAAACTTCAGCAGGTGGCTGATTATTTTCAATGGAAGTTTGGTTTTTACAAAAGGCAAAAGCCAGCTGCATAACCTATGACTGATTTTGAGGAATGGGCTTTTGACAAGTTGGGAGTGGAAAATTTGTTAGATCTAGTTGATACCACTATGCTGCAATCAAGATTGATGGACATTTTTTAAGATCAACAAAAAGAAGAGGGTATCAAGTTTAGAGACCCTAGAGATGACAGTGATGACTCATCATCATCAGATTCTGGAGGTGATTATCCCTCAGGACCAGGAGGAACCAGTGGGACTGCAATGTTAAATGAACCAACAGTACAACAGTCCACTGATACTGGTAGGTCTGCTGAGGGCCAGCAGACTGGAGAGATGAATGAAGATTTACATGATCTCAACATGGATGATCCGGAGGCATTGATCAATGATGGAATAAGTGGTTCTGCAAATAGGTTGGTTGGTGAATCCTCTACTTTATTTGTTGAAGAACCTATTGCACAATCTGAAGATCAACAGAGTGCTGATTTTGATGAAGAAAGGATTACTGATCATAATGAACCTGATGCCAGTTCAGAGGACTCAATTCAATATCAAGATGGATTTGACATTGAGGACACTCTTACTAAAACTGCCATTATCCTAACAAAGATTGGTCATGCTGAAGGATTTCAAGTGGATAATGAGGCTGTATTCAATCCTCAAAGGTTGGAACAGGAGGTTCAGGCTACTGAGGTTCAAACAGCACCTGAACAAAGGTTGGAAGAGGAGGTTCAGGCTACTGAGGTTCAAACAGCACCTGAACAAATATTGGGACAGGAGATACAGGTTGTTGGGTTACAAACAGAACCTGGACACAGATTGGAACAATCTTTGGGTTTGGAGGAAACCCTTACTGTTGTTGTTGAAGAGGCTGCTATAGTGGAGCCTACTGGAGTCAAGGTCACTGTAGGGAAGGATGGTCAACAGTCTGTTGTTGTTGATGAGGATGAGCAACTGTTGGACTATGACTACAGTGATGAAGATTTTCAAGTGTCTGAGGAAGAAGTTGTTGTTGATGAACCTGCACAAGATCCAATATTGGAGGATATTCTTGGTGCTATGGTTGAGGAAGGACCTGCCCCTGATGGGAAAGATATGAGTAGAGCAATGGTCATCAGCAGACAAAGGGCACAATATAATGTAGAAGAGCCTGATGATGGAGCTGCTGGAGAAATGATTGGTGGAGTACCAGAACATGTTTTGGAAGAGTTGAGGGCTGTCAGTAATGACATAACACAGTTATGGACTCAACTTGACAGACAGGAACAAAGATTTGAAGAACTGATAAATCTAGTGGATAACAGCAGACAATCTACTGAAACAGTTGCTTCAAATTTCACATCTACTCAAAATGTTGTTAATGATCTTATTCTAGATGTGAGGGGAATCAGGCAAGGAAATACACTGAAGGAAAAGTTTTTCAAAGACCAACTTGCATCTATCCATCAAAAACTTGATAAACTTGCTAAGTCACCTAAGCCTGTTGAGGCTCCTGGAACATCTCAATCTGCTGGATTGGATCCTAAACTTACTGAGAGGATCAATCTGCTGGAGGAAACTTTGCAATCAAGGATTACTGCAGTTGATACAAGAACTAAGATTATGGAGGGACAACTGAGTAACCTGATTATCACACAGGAGAGTGTTCATGGCCTGCTGTCCCGGATTGTTGATGATGTCACTAAGGGGGAAGAGGGCCAAACAGCAGTAGCAAAAGAGGCTGTAAGGATTTTTGCTAAGAAAAATTGGGAGAATGACACTAATGCATTCAGGGAACCTGCACCTGGTAGAATTCCCCTTACTGATGATCTCCTTAAACAATACAAGAATGAGTACTACAACAGAAGGAAACCTTATCATGACAAGGGATTTCATGAAGGTTTGAACTCATTTTTGGGCCTAAAGTTTTGGGAAGCATGAGTTAAAGCCTTGAGGGCAAGTTATAGAGGTGGTAGAGGTGAAAGGAGTTTGCCTATCACAAAAGCTAAGGACTCACTTAATGAATTCAAAAAACTTTACATGAGAATGGGATTCAGAGTCGATCAAATCAATCTCATCCTACCTGAAGCATGGAAGTGGTGGAAAGAAGTGAATTCCTACATTGACTTCACTCGATTGAAAATGAATGGATGAGAGAGATGATAGAAGAGATAAGAGTCTACCAAGAGCAAGTGGAAAAGGCTAGACAAGATAGAGAAAGAAGACAGTAGATCAGCACACTTAATCTATTTTATCTTTGTTGTATCTAGACTGTAATACTTTGAACAAATGTTTATAATGAGAGATGACTAAATTTGTTCTATTTTTGTTTTAAATTTTTTTGCTTTGCTGTTAGGTGAGGGTAGTGGCATCATCACCAAAAAGGGGGAAATTGTTGGACTTATTTCTATGTTTTAGTGATGAGTGCCAGACTAACTGTTATAGCACAAAGGCAAAAAGATGTCTAGATCAAATGTATAGGCTTATTAGAGTTTGAACCTTGATTAGGTTTGATAAAACAAGCACTCTAATGGCCAGCTGATTTATATCAGCAGACTGGTCTATATCAGTAGGGTAGATAGGTCAGTAGACTAGTCAGGAACCTGCTAAAGACTGAAGGCTGAAGGCTCAAACTCAGTTAATGAATGCTAAGGGATCAAACTTAGTAATTAAAGTCAAGGATATGGAATCAGAATTTAGGCAAGTCTGTGATGACCTAAACTGATTACATATACCTTGTGTAAAAGGTCTAAGTTACTTAAGTTGGATGGTGATTGGAACTTAGTTATTTGCAAAAAGGTGTAATCTAACTTCACAAATAAAAGTTAGATAAAAGAAGTCTGCTGCATTGTGTTTTAATCACAGCAAATTATACTTCAGCAGACTGATAGGTATTTCAGCAGACGGATGAACCTGCTGATATATATACCTCGATTAATTCAAGACTACATTGGAAGATTACATGGATAAGGACAGCCAAATACCTCTGATTTATCAAACAAATCAATGGCTGAGATTAAAAAGACGTTGGGATGATTCAAGAATTTATCTAATGGTTACAAGTCTAAGGCTGGACAAACTGCATTCTGTCAAAAAGGATTCTGACAGTGTCAGTCATATGAATAGTGACAGAAAGCAAGTCAAATAGGACAAAACCAGGAACGGTTATATTTAAATTTCAAATACAAGTCACATGGACTCCTACCTATAAATAGAGGAATTTCAACTCATAAAAAGATGATGAACTTTTAGAGAAAAATATAAGAGATAATTATGAGCTGCAAAAACACCCTTCTGAACCTACTGAGCTTAAAGCTACTGATCCAGAGAAAATCTTCAAGTGTATCCCGTATTCAAGCTATATCAAGTTTAAACACTTGAAGACTGCAATCTGCTGATTATATCATCCTAATCAAGCTGATGCAATTGAATCATTTACTTGATTCAATCATTACTTTACAAAGAACCTACTGAAGACAGTGAAGCATCTGTTGGGTGTGAAAGACTGTTGTTTGTGGTGGAGCTGGTGAAGAGGCAATCCTACCTATCAAGGACCAGTGGAAGACTTTGGAGCAGCAATCCTACCTGTTACAAGTGTTCGGTTTGTGAAGCCATAGTTATTGGTGAAGGACAAGCAACTTAGGAATCTTTGTAACAGCTACATCAAAGATCTCTAGTGAATTACCTCCAATATCACAGGAGAAGAGTGGACTGACAGGATTACAACACCTGGAACCACTATAAAATCTTCCTACTTACTTTCTGCACTTACATTCAGCATTTAGTTTATTATACACATCAACCTACTGAATCTAGCAATTGAAAGCACCCACACATACACTACTGAGTATCTAATACTTAGTCTCATATTTAACAACTAGTAATAAGTCTTAATTTTTGATATAATTCCGCTGCACAAATTTAGTAAACTCAACTGTCCGTAGACTACTATGTATCAGCAGGCTACAGAGGTTTCAGCAGACTATTGAGTTATCAGCAGGCTGCCGAAGTTTCTGAGTTTGTTAACTCCAAAAGTTTTAAGTGTTAATTTTATTCACCTCCCCCCCCCTTCTAAACTTAACCAAAGCCTTTTCAAGGGACCAACAAAGGTAAATTCATTCCATGCTTCCATAAATGCAATGTATCTTCAATTGTCCAAGGTCAATGTATTTAGTAACTTCCAAGCAAGCTTTTATCAACGAAATGGCGCCATGCTCCTAGATTTTCATCATTAATACTTGATTTAAATATAGTAGTAAATAGTTCATTTATTTAATAATTATTTAATTAATCTGAGATTCCGTCAAATAAATGACGGTCTTCAAAACTTCAAAATGTGACGAACAATTGGTCTCCAAGTCTTCAAAATGTTGTAGAAACAAATTATTTATCGAGTCAAGCCTGTTTTTTCGTTGGAGACGATTTTCGGGTCCAAGTCTAGTCGTGACGGGTGGTGGAGTGTCGGATGCCTCTATATTTACATCAATAATCTTGCGTATGATGAGAAACCGATCAGAATTTTTGACCGGAAGTAAAAGATGATTAAGAGACGGTTGAACCCTTTGGTTTTGGTGCAATTGAGCAATCATTCACCAAATGAAGAATCTTGGGAAGTTGAGGACGACATGATCAGTGAGTTTTCAGAGTTTTTGGAGTTACAAGGTATGTTCTAGTTTCGAGGACGAAACTCCTCTTAAGGGCGGTGGAATGTAATATTCTGATTTTCGGGAAAGGGATGACGTGTCATTTTGCGAAAGCAAAATATTATTATTATGACTTCTTTTATTTGAGTTAAGTTGTTGAGTTAAGTGTATATATATATATATATATATATATATATATATATATA
Source organism: Gentiana dahurica var. dahurica (assembly GCA_024500145.1). NCBI lineage: Eukaryota > Viridiplantae > Streptophyta > Magnoliopsida > Gentianales > Gentianaceae > Gentiana > Gentiana dahurica. Next base: position 51,486,996 of record CM044905.1, read on the forward strand.
TATATATATATATATATATATATATATATATATATATATATATATATATATATATATATATATTAAGGAAAATATGATTTTAAGGGTCATTAAGGGAATATGTTATTTTGGGAAAACCTTATTTAAGGAAAAAATAATTCCCATTATACGTAAAGCTTATTACAAAATAAGATTTTCTCCTCCTATCTCCTTCTTCTTGCGTGTAGATGTTTGAAAAGAAGGGCTAGGAGATTTCTTCCATTTTCTAAGTCGAATCTCAACCGTTTTTAGATTCGAATAGAGTTTTGGAATCGTCGTGAAGAGGGCAAGTTGGAGCTTTTCTCGAGGTATGATTATCGACCTGACTAATGTTTTGGATGAGTTTGATGGATCAAAAATCTTGTCTTTCATAGTCCTGATGTGTTAGAAGTTTGTGATCGATTATAATGCGAATTCGGATTGATCATACAGGTTTCTCTACAAAAGTTGTTTGTTTCTGCAGTTTTTTTGAGGATTTGGACTTGGATTACCTTGCTAAAAGGTAAGAGAGTCTTCCTACACGTTAATTACGGCTTATAGGTTTTAAGTTGTGATTCTGTAGATGTTTTGGATGTTAGAATTCATTTTAAGAGTTGTCTAAAAATCATAGGATGTTATGGTCCTGTAATGGGTCAATTTTTTCTGCTATTTTCTGAGTATATTGATGTTGAATAAGTTTGAGAATGATTAGGGTTGAAAAACTGAGTTTTAAGGAGTTTCCGTGCTTGGTGCGGGCGAACCAAGCCCAGAGCAGACGCACTGTAGGTCCTGAACGTGAATTTTTACATTCAGAGAGTTAGTGCGTGCGCACCAGATCCGGTGCAAGCATACTGGAGCCTAGTACGGGCGCACATGATCCAGTGCGGGCACACTGGACAAGCAGAAATCAAGATTTTACATTCAGAGGATAAGTGTGTGAACACTGAACCTAGTGTAGGCGCACTGGCCCTTGTTTTGATGAGAATGTTGTTTTAAGTCATGCATTGAGTTTAAAATGTTAATTCTTTATTCTTATAACATTAATTAAGCCTGAACAAGCCTCAATTTCTCTTCCGATTCGTTTAGTTTCGGCATCGGATGTACTCTTAAAGGGAGTTGAAGTTCGGATCCGTCGGAAGGGCATGAAAGAGCTTATGCTTTGATGAACTAGAGTTCATCAATGTATGTGTACTTGATAGGATATGACGTCTATCTATCTAAGTGAGGGAGTAGAGTTTTATAAGGTGAGCTTTGCCTTGAAAACACTTAGGTGGCTTGTTAATACACAATAATTTACATAAGTGTAGTAAAAGATAAAACGTCACCTATTCTCAGTTAGGCACTGTTTCATATCAGTGATGTGATACGTTCATAAAAAGGTGAACAACGCTTCTGGCTCAAAAGGCTGAAGGGTAGTGGAGGAAATTCATCGAACGTATATGCATACCGGGGTGATCCCGAGACTATCGATGCTAATCACCGTAGATGGAAAGTATATCTCGTGATGGATACGCATCATGCTTAGTGCCCTTGAGTGTTGACGTAACCAAGATAAGTTAAGCTAGAAACGTATAGTCATGACATGTTGTTGGACATGGAATGAATCTCAGATTGAGTCGGTCTCATAAAGATAATTATTATAATAAAACTTGTTAAGGAGCCTTAGTTAATTTGTAGCTTCAACTTCTTAATATGTACAATGTACTTTCCTCAAATGCATGTTTATTTATGTGTTTGGGGGAGAGAAGACGAACAGGTAAATCCGGAGTTCGGGGAGGACTTTGACGACGACGTTTAAGGACGCCAAAATTGAGGAGATTTTACTTATTTTTGCTTCCATTTATACTTTAGAATTGTTTTGGAAACATTGTAATTTCCTTTTAATACTTTTGGGGGTTTGGTATGTTTTGGTTCATTTGGTTTTCCAATGTTCTCTCTTTAGATATTGAGTTTATGTTCTTGGTTATTTGGAAAAAAATTACCCGAATCTTTTTGTTCCGTTTTGCTTAACTCGATACGACGTAGTAGAGGATTATGTAAAAAGTGAAATTTTTTTTATTTATACGTGTCGAATATTTCTTTTCCAGATAAGGACTCGGTGTCCGGAAACGAGGCGTTGAAATATTCTTTGTCTGTATCCGTATTTCATATATTTGAGTTTGTTTTGGTCATTCATCTATTCGGCATCTCCAATGAAAGATTGACCGCCCAAGAGTGTATATATATATATATATATATATATATATATATATATATATATATATATATATATTGTCAGAAAGCAACATTTTAATTAAAAAATCAGCAAGCGTGGAAGTCAATGAGGAGAGTTTACAAGATGATTCAAAATCACAGCTGCAAATGAACAAAAAGCATAATTAGGGGCCGGGGCATTATGACTAATTAATCAGCTTTTGTTTTCACATGATGAAAATAATTAGAGACTATTTAAGTATATTTTTGCATATATTTGAGGTATTGTTTAATTTGTTTGATTCATCTATGAAAGGACTTTGCATATGGATCATATAAAGTAGTCCATGCCTCAGGAAAATTCTTTGCTTGAGTTATAAACGAAATGATATTTTGAGAATGTGAAGAAATAAGATGAGTTGATTATTTCTAATCCAAAGAAAGTATGACGGATAAGATTGAAGATATGTTGGGTTGGTATGCATAATGATATGTTGTGTTGGTATGCATGGTTTGGCAATTTAATTACTTAAATGGAACGATAAAAAAAAACATGCACCCGAGACTCATTTCCGTACCCACACGCCAGACACTGACCACCCCCCACAGTACACCGTGCTAGGTTTCGCACCACAGACATACAATCGTGATGGTACAACAACAGAAACACAGAAGTAGTGGTGTTGAGTATGATTTGGTGGTGGTTTAAGGGTGTCTAAAATGAAGTTTTTATGGGTGTGGTGATGGCCGAAATTTGCAATAATGAAGAAGAAGAAGAAGTATGGATGTTTGGTGAAATGAATTGGTGAAGTGGTGGTGTGAATGTGAGTTTAAATAGAAGAAGAAGAAATCGGAGAAGTGGAAATAGAGGAGTGTGTGGAGTAATGGGAGGAATGGATGGAGGTGATGTGAGGGGATTGAGGTGAAGGTGTAATGGTGGGTTTATTGGGAAGGAGGATGGGTGGGAGAGTGGGAAGGGTGCAACTGACACTTCTATCAAGCATCCCGCAATGGCGCGTGAGCAGCACGCACATGCGAGGTGTTCCAAAATGCAACGAGACCTCGATATTAAGGTTCAGCATGCTCACAATTGTGGCAAGGTTACCTTTAAAGCAAGGGCATGTTCCTCTAAGTTTTCTCAGACTTCGATCCAGCTATACCCTTTCCTGGATCCTCCACTGTTATTACTCCTGAATGACTCTTCCTTGACAACTTTTCAGTCATATTTTTGCATTTCTCCGACTCAATACCTAGCCTACTTCACCTAAGTAGCTAATGAACCAAAAACCTTCTCACCATCCATCGGCTTGTGACCTGTGGATGTAGTCGGATGAAAAAAAGCTCATTGTACTCTCTCGTTACTTTTATTGGACTCGATCTATCTAAGGGGATAACAAGTAGTTATGACTTTAAAGTCGCCACCTCGACTTTCTTTCTGACTCACCTTGAGTAAGATTGCTGGACTTTCGCCCTCCAAACATGCACTCGGGAAGTTTTCACTGAGCTGCACCTCCATTCTCTCTCGATCCATGAACTTTCATGGCTTTTAAGACCAGGAAAGAAGCATTCTTCACTACTATTGAGCTGGCCTCCCTCTCGAACTTCACTCATATGGCCTTGACCTCTTCTCCTAGAACTCTCGGCCCGCTCAGCATGTGCACTAGGTTTACCTCTCGTACTTTGAGTTTTTTCCTTGACACTCAAAGGCTCCACTTTATCTTCTTCAAAATTCAAACTTTCAGCGCACACGATGGGCTCGCCCATATCCATATGATCGGGATAGTTTGCCTCCCATGGCGCTTTGCAGTGGCCCTTATCCTTTTGTTTTCAAAGTAACATTGTTAAAAATTTCTTCTCACCAGCACCTATCGCAGAAACCTCTTTCCGACTGCCTTCAACTTTCACCTTCTGTACATCCTTTGCATCCTTAGAAATTAAGCTCATCATCCTCAAATCTCCCGGCCTATTTTTTAATGGCTCCAAGATCCTTATAGTTACAACATCGTTATGAGATCTTAAAGGAATGATGCCACTGTCCATGTCCATCAGTGCCCTACTGGTGGCTAAGAAAGGACGACCTAGGAGTATGGATGCACTAGGGTCTTCTGGCACGTCCAAAACTAGAAAGTAGATAGGATAGTCAAAACCTCATGCACTAAACGTATAGTCACTTAACCTTTCAACGATCATATCCACCTTGCGATACACGAATCGTATTGTGGTGCGATGGCTCATGCTGGCCGTAATTTTTGCCTTAAGGATAAGAGATATAGGTGATGCTGCTACTAGGCCCTATATCGCATAATGCTAATACACCATTTATCGTAAAGGGCAGCCTAAAATGACCAGGATCCCCTAGTTTCTTGATCTCAGAAGTATCAGGGCTTGCCTGGTTCTTCTGCAAAAAATCCTCCTGAAAGCGAATCAAAAGTGTTTTACATGTCCTGCAAGGAAAAAAAGCATGGTTAGCAAACTTCAATTTCAGTTGGGTTTAACCCCAACTGATGCGGACCTACTTACTAAAACTAATAGGGATAAACACAGAAAAACACGTAGTGATTAGAATTAAGCTTCCCCGTGCTTGCTTTTTCGAGATGTACTCTTGCTATTACGAGACCCTTCTTCCTTCTTCTGACCTTAATATAGTACATGAATCACACAGAAAGGACTTAAGACTTAAGACTCAAAATAAAAAATAAAAAATAGAAATTCTTTATTAATGTTAATAAATTTATTATCGAATATTGTCCATTGTCCATTGTCCCCGGCAACGGCACCAAAAACATGATGACGCACATATAAGTCATTTATACTATAATGTGTATTAGGTCAATCATAGTATACCAAAGGCGAATCAAGGTCGATCCCATAAAGACAATGCAACATTGATAATAAAGGTAGTAATCTAATTAAGGACACATATAGTGGTTTTCGACAAACGTAATGATGGAAAATAAAGTTGTATTCCTCCCGCCAAACCTATCTCTTAGGTTGGTATAATAAATCGTTGTGTTTATGCCCCTATAATTCCATGAGTTAATCAGAACATATACTTTAATTCAATTTTAGCTACGGGTGCAGTCTCCTAGCCTTGTTTACTTTCATTTGCAAAGACAATAAACGTCTATGTCCAATTAACCTCCTTACTTAGTTGTATTAACCCACACGCAATAAGTTTTGTAAAGTGTCACTCAAAACCGAGAACCTCCCTATGTAGCTATCGACAATGACCTGCATGTTAGTAATGATTGATCCCGGCTATGTCCTAAACAACCATAAAACCAACCCATACACCACTACTGCTACTATTTTTGTTGTTGTTGCCATCATTTCTGCAACATTTTCCATCTCTTTTCTTCACGTTGCAATATATTTCCAGAAAATCGTATCTACATGCTCTCAATATTGCGAGTCCCTCACCGCAAATCAAGCCCATTTCAGTCAACAATACATTCAGTTCATGTTCTTGAGAATCTGCAAAATTTCTCTTGAAATAGTGAGCAGCCTGCCGCAATTGCGAGCTTTATTTTACAGAAACGGTCTTCGTCCAACAGTCTCACTCTCTAGTTTCCATTTTTCTAACAACGTCTGTGGGTCTGAAGTTTTTCACCAATGATACATTTATAACTATAATATCAATGCCACTGACGTTGGGACTGAAAACCAATGTCAGTTCTAGTGACGATCGTATAGAAAAACATGTGTCAGTGCCATAGACGTTGTGTTGTACAAAATAATAAAAATATTTAATATGATCCCAAAAGTAATTTATAGGGTGCCGAGTGTAATCGTGGTACTGAAAGCAGATTAAAGGTGCCGATATAAGCCATATGTATATACTCACAAAATAATACAAACAAATTGTCTTGTGCCAACTGATAATTCTAAAATTATCACAAACAAGTTTGAGTGGACTTAACTGCGGATATCTAGCTAATGTGAGTGATTTTACAAGTGGTTGCACGACGAAGCTCAAGAACAAGATGAAGAAAATGTTGTGGTTATAATTATGAGCTGAGTCGTAGAAGGCTGCCTACGTACCCATAGCTTGTAAGGGATCAAGCCCAAATTGCATAGTTATTAGAAAAATCTGAGTGCCCCATTGTGAAAGGTGTGATGCTGCTATTTATAAGGGACATGAGCTGGCAACCTGGTGAGGAGGCGGGTTAGTGAGCTGAGAGCCAGAGGGGTGAGATCCGGTGGCCTGAGAGCCGGTGTGCTGGATCTCTGGCGAGCTGATGAGCTCGTAGATGGAGAGCCTATAGTGAATAAGCCCATAATCATCGTTTATGAACTATGCTGCCTAATTGACCAGGCTTTGTCAGAGCTGATGGATGGAGAGCTCAAGGGGTGAGCAGGTTGGCCCTCAGCGCTTTGGATCGATCTTGAAGCTGTTGGTTGATGTCCGTTGCCTTGCCAATGATGGGAATAGTAAAGTCTTGAGGTGAGCTGGATTGTGCTCGACTTGGTCCGGCTTGTGGAGGGGCGGACTGTCTTGGCCAGGGACCCTATCCGTTACTGGGCTTTTGCAAGGGTCAGGTTCGGATCCAAGGGCTCTTATTTGGACTTGGTAGGGATTTTTTTATTCTGACATATCAATGGCCCTCTACTCCTTAAACTCTTCACCGTACAAGCGAAAGTCAGTGAGTAAAGTTGTCGGCGACATAATATAGCATATGCCGAGATGACTATTGTAGAATAACCTACCAGTTTAACGTATGGCACGTGAGTGTCTTGCTGAAAGATGCTGGGTTGTAAAATGGCCGGGCTTATGATTCCGTGCTATGAAGTGGACGAGCTTAAGATGCCGCGCTATGAAGCTAACGGGCTTATGATGCTGCTCTATTAAGCGTATGGGATTTTGATGCCGCGCTGTGAAGCGGATAAGGATACCGCGCTATAAAGCAGACGGAATTAGGATGCCGCACTATGAAGCGGACGGGCTAAAGATGCCTCACTATGAAGCGGAAGGGATTTTGATGTTGGGCTGTGAAGTGGACAGGCTTAAGACACCGCGCTATGAAGTGGATACGCTTATGATTCCGCGATATGAAGTGTAAGGGCTTTTGATGACACGCAATGAAAAGGGCAGGATTTTGATGCCGTGGTATGAAGCTGACGGGCTTATTGTTGGGGGAGAGAAATCCCGTGTTGATGGAGAGCTGTACTTTAGTGATTTTAACGGTTGGGAGAGTTCGAAAGATGATAAGGCTCCGCCTGCCACTTACGGAAGGGAGAGTTCTAAAATAAAAAGGCTCATCCTGTTACTTTTGGTAACGAGAGTTTCAAAATAAAATAGCTTAACCCACCACATTGGTGGGGTGAGTTCTGAAAATGATGACGCATAATCATTCAAGTTGTATAAATGAAAGTAAACGTCAATAAGAGCACATACCTGGAGAGTTCATACTGGAGAGCTCGTAACTGGAGAGCTCGTATAGGAAAGATCATATCTAGAGAGCTCGTATCTGGAGAGCTTGTATCTATAGAGCTCATATCTAGAGAGCTTGTATGTAGAGAGCTCTTATGTTGAGGGCTCATATGTGGAGAGCTCGTATCTAGAGAGCTCGTGTCTTTAGAGCTCATACTGAAGAACTCGTATTAGAGAGCTTGCTGGGCGAGCTCTTGCTAGGCGAACTCGTACTGGGCGAACTCATTCTGGGTGAGCTCATGTTGCATGAGCTCATGCTGGGTGAGCTCATTCAGTGGAAGATAATGTTGGGTGAGCTCTTGCGGGGCGAGCTCACGTTGGCCGAGCTCATGCTGGGTGAGCTCATTCTAAGCGAGATCATTCAGAGTGAGCTCACATCGGGTGAGCTAATTCTGAGTGAGCTCATATTAGACGAGCTAATGCTTGGTGATTCTGTGAAGATAATGATGAAGGTCATGATAGAGATCTAGGAATCTAGGTGATGATCTTGATAGAGATTTGACGATCTGGATGAAGATATTGATCAAGATTTGAAGATCTGGATGGAGATCTTGTTGAAGACTTGGAGATCTAGATGAAGTTCTTCATGAAGACTTGAAAATCTCGATGAAGATCTTGATGAAGACTTGAAGATCTGGATGGGGATTTATATGAAGACATGAAGCCCTAGATGAAGATCTTTTTGAAGACTTGAAGATCTGGATGGAGATCTTGTTGAACACTTAGAGATCTCGGTGAAGATCTTGATGAATACTTGAAGATCTAAATGAAGATCTTGATGAAGGCTTGGATGTCCGGATGAACTAGATGAAGATTCCATCGAAAGGTTTCTTCGAAAAACAAATAATGGGCGGTTTTAGTCCGCCGGAGCTGGAAACTGCCGCTGTGAATTTCTGACTAGACCGTAAAAAATGTTGAAAATGTTGAGTTCCGGTATCGGAGCCAGCTAATAATGCTGTGGATTTAACGGCGGATATCTAGCTAAAGTGAGTGATTTTGCCGGTGGTTGCACTGCAGAACTCAAGAACAAGATGAAGAAAATGTTGTGTTTATAATTATGAGTTGTGCCGTGAAAGGCTTCCTACGTACCCTTAGCTTGTAAGGGATCAAGCCCAAGTTACGTAGTTCTTAAAAAATGAGAGAGCCTCCTTGTGAAGGGTGTGATGCTGCTAATTATAGGGGGCATGAGATGATGAGCTGGCAACCTGGTGAGCTGGTGGGTTTGTGAGTAGAAAGCTGGCGGGCTGAGAGCTAGAGGGTTGAGAGCCAGTGGGCTCGAGATCCGGTGTGCTCAAGAGAGGGCGGGTTGAGAGCCGGCGGGGTCGATCTCTGGCAAGCCGATGAGCTCGTAGCTAGAGAGCCTGTACTGAGTGAGCCCATAATCGTCGTTTATGAACTATGTTGCCTAGTTGACCAAGCTTTGTCTGAGCTGAAGGGGCGAGTAGGTTGGCCGCCAGCGCTTTGGATCGAGCTGGACATTGTTGATTGATGTCCGTTGCCTTTCCAACAATGTGAATCGGAGAGGCTTGAGGTGAGCTGGATAGTGCTAGACTTGGTCTGGCATGTGAAGTAGCGGACTGGCTGGGCTTAGGACCCTTTACGTTATTGGGCTTATGAATGGGTCAGGTTCGGATCCAATGGCTCTTTTCTGGACATGGAGGGGCTTCGTCTATTTTGAAATATCACTTCATATTATTTTAAATCTCAATTTCTTGTTTCACCGTTAATTAATATCATGTTCCCACAATAGTTTGTGTTCGTTTTCTAACATTTCTCTTCAAATATTGGGATATTACGTAAATATCGTGCTGAGGTATTAGATAGGCGCTGAACATTCATTTTTTCGGTTTAATTTTTTTTCTCTATAGTTACAACGATTTTATGCATTACGCATTTGTTGGATGATTATGTTTGTAGGGGCGTGTTTCATGGTATTAGCTTTGGTAGAGAGGCTGTGGTTACTATATCCCATCTGTTCTTTTCTGATGACTGCATGGTATTCTTTGAGGTACTAGATGGGGTGGTGGACATCTTGATGGACTTGTTCCCCAGGTATGGTACCCTCTCAGGCCGGGCGATAAACTTCCATAAGTCTAGCTTGTATTTCTCAGAGTCAGTTTCTACAGAGCAGAGGGATGCGGTGTCTGCCACGCTCCAGATTCCCCATGGCGATGGGACTGGAAAGTATCTAGGGATGCCTTCTGTGGTTGGCCGAAACAAGCATTAAAAGTTCGAGTTTATGCGGGATAAGATATGCAAAAAGGTGTCATGTTGGAAAGGTAAGCTGCTTTTGCCAGCTGGGAAAGAGGTCTTTATTAAATCGGCCCTTCAGGCCATTCCTACTTTTGTCATGCAGTGCTTTAAGCTTCCCATTACTTTAATCTGGGAATTGGAAAAGGAGATCATGGGTTTCATCTGGGGGGATACAGAAACGAGACGGCGGGTTTATTAGAAGAGTTGGGAGGCATGTTGTTTGCCAAAGAACCTGGGTGGATTGGGTTTTCAGGACCTGGAATGTTTCAATCTAGCCCTTTTAGCTAAGCAAACATGGAGGATCCTGTATCACACAAGGTCGTTGGCAGTGCAGGTTCTCCATGCGAAATATTTTAAGGATGGAACCATGATGTCAGCTAGGTTAGGGCCCCGCCTGTCGTTTTTGTGGGGAAGTATCTTGGAAGGCATGGATCTGTTGCGCACTGGGATACGATGGAGAGTGGAGAATGGGGAGTCAATGTTTGTTTTTCATCATGTGTGGACGGAGCCGCGGCGATCATTCTGAATACCTTATGCAGGTCACATCCTTCCGACCGATGCTACGGTGTTGGCGCTATTCATTCTGCACACAAGAGTTTGGGATGCCTCTCGTATCTGAGATATATTTCAGCCATGGGAGGAGTCCGACATCATATTTTCCACTTCTATATCTTCAGGGACTTACCCGGATCGGCGGATTTAGGACTATGATCGCACGGGAACCTATACGGTCAGATCCGGGTATTATCTTGCTCTTTCTCTTTATCAGCCTTCTCTGGTAGCAGGGCTGACGACTTCAGGTGGGGTTGATCGGGTTTGGCGCAAATGTTGGCAGCTTTCGGTCCAGCCTCGTATTCAGCACTTTCTGTGGTGGTGCCTCCAAGACTGTTAGGCCATTGGGCAAGGCCTTCTGCGGCGTAATATGTGGACATGCATATGTATGTCTTGTGAGGATGAAAATGAGACTCAACCGCATGTTTTGTTCGAGTGTGAAATGGCGGACATGATCTAACAGGCCTCTCCTTTCCACGGGTTATTAGCGCATCTTCGCTCGTCCTCCTTTGTGGATTTCTTTATGTGCCTTTTGGATGAATGGGGTATGCAGGATGCAGTACGAGTTGTTGGGATAATGTGGGGGATATGGAAGTCACGGTGCTCTGCGGTATTTGACGGCCAGGCGGTATATATCTCAGCAGTGTGTGCGCATTTGCTAGCGGCGACAACACAATTTATTGAGGCCCTATCGGCCTTCCGGGTACAGGGGGCTGCAACACTTGCCGGATTCTTGGACTAGGCCACCTCAAGGGGTATTGAAATGTAATGTGGATGCCGCTTTTCTAGATGATAGGGCGGGCGTTGGGCTGATTTTTCGGGACAAGACAGGGGCAGTCATGCACTTGATGAACTATCTCTTTGACAGGGGGGGTCGACCGGAATATGTGGAGCTCCGAGCTATTTACCTGGCACTGGTGGAGGCACAACGCTTGAATGTCCTGCGATTAGAGGTAGAAAGCGACTTCTTGGCGTGTGTACAACGGCTTCGACACCCTGTGGAGGATATTACCGCTCATGGTTGTTTATTGCAGGATTGTTTGACTTTACTTCCTAATTTTATTTCTATTTCCTTTACTTTTGTCCGTCGGACTGGCAATATACCTGCGCATCTGCTAGCATGACACGCTTTGTCTTTGGATTATGTATCTTCTTGGGTCACTTTGCCTCCTGGAGACATTTTGGCCGCATGTTTTGCAAACATCGATTAATAAAATTCTTTGGTTTATCAAAAAAAAAAATTTAAAAAAATAAAAAAATTGTGTATTTATAATTTTATGTTGTATTAAAATGGTTAATGGTCAAGTTCTTATTTTTATTTTTAAATTAACTAACACAAACTTATATATAGAAATTTTCTTTTTCTAAGCGCTCTCTTTTGTTTTGAGAATTCTAAGCGCTCTCTGACCTTGTCATGTGTTTTCATTAAATTAAACGTTTTTATATTTGTATTGTATCGTGTAAAATATTATCTGTCTGTATTCGTATTTCATATACACATGTTGTGGTGAGAAATGTTGTGTGTCTATATTCGTATTTCAAATATTTGAGTTTGTCTCGTCATGCATCTGTTCGGCATCTCCAATTAAAGAATCGACCGCCCAAGATTATGGTTCCTGGCTCTATACGTGTATGTATTATATTTTCCAATTAAAGATTCGACCGCCCAAGATTATGGTTCCTGGCTCTATACGTGTGTATATAAATATATATATAGTGTCAGAAAGCAACACTTTATTAAAAAATCATAATTACAGGCCCGAGCATTATGACTAATTCATCGGCTTTAGTTTTCACGTCATGAAAATAATTAGAGACTGTTTAAGTATATATTTGCATAGATTAGAGGTATTGTTTAATTTGTTTGATTCATCCACGGAAGGACTTTGCATATGTATCATATAAATTAGTCCATGCCTCACGAAAAATTCTTTGCCTGAGTGATAAACGAAATGATCTTTTGTGAAGGAGAAGAAATAAGATGAGTTGATTGACGATGCTGGATAATCCGGGCCTGAATTGTTCCTAGAACGATTTATCAAGAATCTTTTACAATGGAGATGGTAATTGTGGTTTGCTGTAGACTGAGCCTTAGAGTTATTTCCTCTCAAGTTGCCTACGTATCCAATATGTTTTATTGGAATCAAGTCTTTCGTAGTTCCTTAAGGTTTGATTATATAGGGGGCGTACCGCCCTATTTCTTGTCCTGCAAGCATCTAGGATTTATTTCCTAACCCTCAGGATTAATTCGAGTAAATCCCTTATACTTACTGATAATTAGGGTTATATCATAATACCAAGATCAATGTCCTATAATCATTGGATTCTTTCCATGTTTATCCTATTCTATAGACACATGTTAAATATCAAGATAAGGAAAGCTCTACCGTCCTGCGAAGAGCTACTCAAGCCGTCTCGACCCGAGCAGAACTTCCCAAACTCCGCTAGTCCCGAGGACTGCAGGAAGGGTCAGACCTGCCTTTATATTCATCAACCTTGTTTCTCTATTTACTTATTGCGAGGTCATTCTCCGAGTGACACGTGGAAATGCCTACACAGGGCTATCATCATAAGCCCATCAGGTCTGACTAGACCCTGTTAGGGTAGGTCAAAGCGGAGCACAGTTTGGCTACTTCACTGAGCCTGGGTTGGCCATGCCACGTGTTTATGCTATCGTCATTAGTTAGCTATGATAGGCAAAAAAAGCCAAGCGTATCTATACTTGAGTTAATGACGGGGCGGTTTTCCCCATACCTCATTTTCTGACTTATAACTTCCTAGTCTTGTCACATCTCTTCAGACGTTACCATCCTTCATTTAAAACCGGAATCGATGTCGGACTATTGCCATTCTAGCATTCATCTTTTTAAAAAACAAGTAAGCATTTTCTGACCTCTCCATTTTTGTATATGCATTGTTATTGACTGAGCCAGTAATTCGTACTGATAGTTCAATCGAAGCCCTATTTGAGTCTTAACCAGAATTGGAAAGTGAATCCTCCCATTTTAGGGTTAGCCCAGAGAACCCAGTTCTTCCACCGGTCGAACACTCTGTTTCCAAACCCTTAATCAATCATATGGGATTCGAACACTTGGTTTTAGCCCCCTGGTACGATCCATCCTACAACGGTCCCCTACGCTTCTATGGTACTTCAAAATTTGTTCGAACCTTAAAAGCACACATGGCTTTGAAATCCCAAGCCGCTTGTCACGACTCCGATTCTAATCTGACCAAGAGTGATTTGGCCTCTACCTGCAAACAATACAAGTTAACCAATCCCTTATTTGACCCTAAGATCTCTGCTCCTGGCATTTATTCTTACCAAGCTCCAATGGGTTATTGCGCCGTCTAGCGAGACCAACCCTTTGCGGTTTGATGTTTCCGGTGTGTCCGGCAGTATTGGCTGTCCTGAACCACTATGGCCTGGGGCTTGGCTAAATTGTACCCAATGGTATAAGGGTCATAGTGGGTTTCGCCATATGGTGCCGATGTGCTTGCATTACTTTTACAGTCAAGTACTTCCGGCTCTTCCACCATTGTAAGAAGGTGCCTGACCAAGCCGGGTTCTACTGCTTCCCACGCCGAGGGGACATCATGAATGTTGTTAGGTTCATAGATAAGGGAGATACATCTTTCAAAAACAGGAAGCAACACCTTTTTTTTCATTTGTCCCGAGGTGGAAATCAACCTGGGCAGAGGGAATACTGCTGACCGGGGTAGCAATCCTCGGCCCACGGATGTTGATAAAAAATTCCTAGATGATTCAGGAAGAGTGGTATTTACATTGGTATGAAGAAGTATTCTTCTGCATTGATAGAATCTACCAAACTGCCAACTGCTGGCACTGATCCCTACAAGGAACAGAGTAAAAGGGAATATGAAATCTGTATGATCCTTGTATTTGTTTCCTTGTTTTTCTCTTCTATATATATGATTTTTTTGGTGACATAACACTCACACCGACTCCTTTGCCTTGTTTCGTGAAGTGTCAAACTTTTTCGAGCTACTCATTGATGTTGCTGATGAAACAGAAGTACCTGTTGATACTCAGCCTGAACAGGACTCCGAAAGGACCGTGAGTCTGACTTCACCGCCGCCCGGTCTGCCGGGAACGTGCTGGATCCTGAGGTAGCCAGGATCTTGTCAGAGCTTCTTGAGGATGCCCCTGTCTCTTCCTCCCGGGACATCCTAATAGACATGGAGGATGCTGAGAAAGAGGAAGAGAGAGATGAGTTCCGGCATCAGAAGAGTAAGCAAGTAGTGATCATTGACACCCCTTGAAGGGGTAAATCCAAGAGAACGAAGACTGTTCCCCGTCCTGTTGAGGAGATTGAGGATGTCGACCCAGAGGAGGTCGTGCCGGTGGATCAAAGCGTCTAGCTGAGCTGTCCGACCAAGTTCTGCCGATGTTGTAAATTATCTTTTGGTACGCTGACCTTATATGTATTGTACTTTTATTCTATTCTAACCTTTAAACTCTGTCAGGGAGCCCAAATCGGCCAAGATTATCTGGAAAGACTTGCTGAGTCTTCAGCTATTGTTCGATAAAACTAGTTTTTATTTTATCGGAACACCCCAAGTATAAGGTTCGTAGTATATGGTGTTACCGAGTCGTCCTAAGGGAATCGTATAATTATCGGATTACAGTATAGTTATTAAATCGATTATGTCACTAATTATTACCTAAAACTAAGGCTGACGTTAATTATAAAACAGAAACGAAGAACAATGACTAAAACATCAAAAAACAGAGAAACTTAGAACTGGACGGGCGTCCACTTAGGGTGGACGGGCGTCTGATATCGTGCTGGAAACGGAAATATGCAGAAAACAGTAGGCAAAAAACTAAGACTTTTAAAATAACTAAACGTAGCAATAAAAGTTGATAACGAACGAATTGATTTATCAAATAGTTAAAAGAACAGTAAAACAACTAGTATCAACCACACAACAATCACACAACCACTTTTATGATCAGAATACGATTTTATTGGGTTGATCAATCTCAAAATCGATTAAATTCCTTTAACTCAATTTCTAGGGTTTTGTTTTCTTTTCCAAGCAAAACAATTAAACATACAGCACAAGATCATTAATTTGTTCCGAAATTGTATAACCCAATTAACAATAAATGATTCCTCAAATTATTATTAATTGTATCGATTGAAAAGGTTCTATTGTTGAATTATATTTCCATACAAATTCAATTTAACATATGGTTTCATTGATCCTCCTATCTAACAAAACAATTAACAATCAATCCAAATACCAATCGATAAATAAAATACAATATTCGAATAATAAATAAAGATAACCTAACAATCCGTGGTTGTGGTGATGTTGATGTGATATCCTCCAGCTGTTCTACTGCGAATTGCTTAGCCTTGCATCTTTGTGATGATCCAAGACATGGTTGAAAGGAAGAAACTCATAATCTCCTAGGGTTTGGTGCAGCTACTCTCCTGCGTGAAATATGCGGCAGATAATGATGTCTTTAGGGTTTAGTCAACACGCCTATTTATAGAATTCTAAGTCGGCTAGGTCAAAAACGGCACTGGACGCCCGTCCAGATATGGTGAACGCCCGTCCAGAGTGCAAAGCATATTCGAGTCGGGCCGAGCTGGGATTGGACGCACGTCCTATGCAAAATTGGACGCCAGTTCGCTGAAAATCATCAGCCTTCTGAATCACAATTCTTTCTCCCGGACGCCCGTCTGGAATAGTGGACGCCCGTCTAGGCTGGACGCTAGTGCAGCAAAATCCTCAACATCCTTGAATTGAGATCTTCTCTTGATGGACGCTCGTCCAGCTTCTTAGACGCCCGTCTGGTTGACGGGACAAGCAAACGCTCGTTCAGATGCTGGAACTTCCACCTTCTGAGCACGATTAAACACATCAAATCAACTTTTTCAGCCGCGTTTAACACCTGCACGTCATTGAAAGCATACCAAAGTGTAACACAACTCAAATCAACATAAAACCATCATTTTAAGCACGTAATTGGCACGTTTTACACTTTTTATCACATTAAGACCATTTCTTCCATTTGTTCATTTAATACGTAATTTTATATAAAAATTACTAAAACACGGGGATTATTGTTATGAAATATTGCGATATAAATCATAAAATTCACCGAGAACAGCTATGAAAGAAGCTAAAAAGAAAAGCATTAAGGAGCTAAGAGCGAGCCGGGAGAGGCATACGAAGTCTTCCAAAATCAAAGATGATGAGATCAAGTCCCCGAAGGAGCAACTTGGGAAGTCAAGACTCAGTATACCAACGAAGTTCAAGAGCTTTGTACAAGTATACTGCGGAGAACTCAGAGCCGGGGCAGGCCTTAGTCAAAGTTTGGGCCGAGAGGGATGCACTAGAATCCTCTATTTCTGCTCGGAATGCTCAAGCCATCAACGAGTATAAGTCCTCTAGACACTTAGCTTAGGCTTTGAAGGCTTTACTGGGCCCTGTTATGCAACATGGTTATACCTCTAGGGTTGATGAAGCTAAGGAGCAACATGCCGACTTAGTTCTTCCCGATGTTCCTCACTATCGGATGATGTACAAGGTTGGTGTGGGTAAGATCTATGATGATCGTCTGAGAGAGTTTAAGAAAGGCGAGGACATTAGGACTAAGTACAACAAGCACCGCCCTGTCTTCCAGAGTGCCGAGCTGAATTCTTCCTCAACAGAGCAGAATCCTGCTGTTAAGAAATGATGTGCCATCTCTCTTTCAATAAGACATACTTTGCTTTGTAAAATATCTGAAAAACTTGTATGTTTTCTGAATAATTGTGGTGCTTTGCCCACTATACTTTTATTTCTATTTTGTATTTTATTTTGAGTTCAAGTACTTACATGGTACCGTACTCCCCCTGTATGGCATGCATTAATTATTGTTGTGGATGGCATACTTGGTTATTGATCCTGAGCTCTGTATGGTCTATGTAATTTGGTTTCAACCCACGTTCCTAAGTCTGACCTGTAGTACTCTGTTAAACATGTAGCCCGACCAGTAGACTCGGGAAGTTTGTGGTATGAAAAGTTTCTGAGTCTGACCTGCAGTACTCAGTTAAAAATTTAGCCTGGCCTGCAGACTCTGGAAGTTTGTGGTATGTAGACTTTCTGAGTCTGACCTGTAGTACTCAGTTAAATATCTATCATGGCCAGCAGACTCGGGAAGTTTGTGGTATGCAAACTTTCTGAGTCTGACCTGCAGTACTCAGTTAAAAAATTAGTCTGATCCGCAGACTCAGAAAGTTTGTGATTACATCTTTATTGAAAATAATAATACTGAATAAAAAAAAATAAAACAAGTCCGGCACCTGTCGTAGACATAAAATTTCTTGAGAATATTGGCATTTCAACTGCGAGGTATGGTCCTACCTCTTGCATCAGCTAGCTGGTATGAGCCTTTTCTATGAACTTTGACCACTTTGTAGGGGCCTCCCCAGTTCGGGTCGAGCATTTCCTGAGGACCCTGCCTGCTGACCTCATTCATTCATAGCACCATATCTCTTCTTTGAAGTAGGAATGCTTGACATTGAAGTTATAGTACTAAGATATCCTCTTTTTGTACTTAGCCATTCGGATATATTCCACTTCTTTGGCTTCTTCCAGGTTATCTTTAGCCTGCCTGAGTTCACTATCTTGATCCGACTGGGCATGGAGCTCGGTCTTCGGGGAAGGGAGTCTGATTTCTCCAGGGATAACTGACTCACATCCATAAGCCAAGAACAAAGGCGTTTCACCCGTTGCTGAGTTTGACGTAGTCTTGTACGCCTAAAGTATGTTGGGTAGGTGGTCAACCCATTTCTCTCCTTCAACTTATAGTCTCTTCTTTAAACCAACCTGAACCTGTATGTTCCATTTGGCCATTAGCTTGGAGATGGCCCACATACATAAAATGCTGGGTTATTCCCAGCTCGGCACACCATGCCCGGACCGTCCTATCCTCGAATTTGGTACCATTGTCTGAGATCAGGGTCTTGGGTATACCATATCTACCAACAATGCTTTTCTATAGAAATTTCTGTATGACCTTGCCAGTGATGGTAGTTAGGGCCTCGACCTCTACCCATTTAGTGAAGTAATCAACTGCCAAAACAAGGAACCTCAGATTGCCTTGGGCTTGAGGAAGGGGTCTGACCAAGTCTACCCCCACATTGATAGAAAGGCCAAGGAGAGATAAAGGGAATCATTTCATGTGATGGTTGATGAGTCAAGTTATCATGCACCTGGCATGACATGCATTTTAGGACTAGGTCGTTTGCATCAGCCTGCATAGTGGGCCAGTTGTACCCGAGGAGACGACATTTTATTGCCAGGGTCCGTGTACCCACTTGATTTCAGTAGATACCAAGAAGAATTTATCTAAGGAGATAATTTCCTTCTTATTTTGAAGCACATCTAAGCCAAGAGGATGTAAAAGATCGTTTGTATAGAACATTATTGAAAAGGAAATACCCGTTTGCCAGTAACTTCATCTTATGGGCATGAGACTTGTCCGCCGGAAAGATGTCGTGTTTGAGATAGGACACAATGGGGTCCATCCATGTAGCTTGTTGAGTGTCTAGTTGAACTTTGTCCTGGACATATCTTCGCTCAGCAAGTTGTTGTACTAAGACTTTTCTGTCTGAGAAGAAATTGGAAGCCAGCTTCGACAGGGCGTCAGCTCACTTGTTCTGAGATCGAGAAACCTGCTCGATATGGACTGACTTGAAATTCCTGAGTAATACATGGGCTACTGATAAGTATTTCTTCATTGGTTCCTCCTTTCCTTCATATTCCCCTTTGACATGATTAACTACTGGTTGGGAGTCATTAAATACCTGTAAATTGGTAGCACCGAGTTTACTAGCTAGTCGGAGCCCGGTGATCAGAGATTTATACTCAGCATCATTATTTGTAGCCTTAATTTGAAAACACAAGGCATAATGAAATTATTCTCCTTTTGTACTGATAAGCAAGAGGCCTGCCCCTGCTCCTTCCTTTCCTGCTGCCCCATCAATGTACAAGGTCCATGACTCGACCTGCTTTGTCGGTGATCTTTCTCAGTCTCCACTAATATTCCTTCGGCCAGGAAGTCTGCTATGGCCTGAGTCTTTATAGCAGTTGAAGGTTGGAAGTCCAGGTCATACTCTGCAAGCTCTATGACCCACTTTGCTAACTGTCCAACTAATACCTATCGTATAGGCTGATCTGTTACCAAAGTTATTGGATGTGCTTGAAAATATGGCCTCAACTTCCTTGAAGCATGCACCAATGCCAAAGCTAGATTCTCTGCGTTAGTGTACCTGACTTCCGGCTCATACAAAATTGGATTCTGTATATGGTCTTCATCCCTAATTAGGACTGCACTGATTGCCTCTGTAACACAAATTTCGTGTTAATCCCTGAAAATAAACAAAGAAAACACAAAATTGTAACAAATGAAATTGTATTAATTTGTAAAATAAAAAAAACGGGTTACAATCTCTTGAATCCTTTGATTCTCCCTATTGGCAATTAATTGTCTTCCGGATATATCGGAAGGACTTTGAATTTGGTG